>JARCFY010000002.1:90794461-93194461 GCA_029233225.1 Lepidodactylus listeri
CCTGCCAGAAAACATTGATACAGTACATGAATTGGAGACTCCTTGGCTGTCCTTGGATTCAGTTTTTGACAGGTTCAGCTGGCTCTCCCGGGCTGATGTTGACAGGATATTGGGTGCTGTTAAGCCAACTGCTTGCCTCTTCAATCCATATTCAACATGGCTGGTGAAAGCCAGTGGTGATGGAATACAAGGCCCCTGGTGGACATTATCAGTCTGTCCCACGGGGTTAAAAGAAGCAGTGGTAACATTGCTCTTAAAGAAACCATCACTGGATCTTTTAAATCCTTCCAATTACCACCCAGTCTTGAATCTTTTATTTGTGGGTAAGGTAACTGAGAGAGTGGTGGCAGAACAGCTACAGAGTTTCCTGGATGACGCATCAGCCCTGGACCAATGCCCCTTCTAAGCTGTGGAGTCTTGTGAGCAAAAATTCTTCTTTGTAAGCTACTGGCATTAAAGTTGTGAGCAAGCAATTTGGCTACTGCATAGTTTGCTCCGGAGCCATCCTTCCTGAGCTAAGACAAAAAAGTGTGAGTTGGAGGCAAAAAAACTGTGAGCTAGCTCACACTAACTCAGCTTAGAGGGAACACTGCCCTAGACCCATTCCACTCCGACTTCTTCACAGATGATCTCCGTAGGCAGTTGGATCAAGGTGAGTTGGTGCTGCTGTTATTTTTAGACCTGACAGCAGCGTTTGACACAGTCAATCACTATTCACCCACCGCATTGCTGATGTTGGAATCCATGGGGTGGCCTTGAAGTGGCTCACCTCATTCCTTCAAGGTCGGGGACAGAGGTTAGCACTAGGTGAGATGGTGTCACCTCCACCACCCTTTGGTGTGCAGGGTCCCCCAAGGGGCAGTCCTCTCTCCAATATTATTCAACATCTATATGCGCCCCCTCGCCCAACTAGCTTTATCTGTTGATGGATGGTCAGTTGGATACCACCCCATCTACTCTGGCCAAGGAGCTGGAGGCCATGGTTGGGTGGTTGAAACAGAGCCAACTGAGACTGAACCCATCAAAAATGGAGGTTTTGTGGCTGGGTAGTGGAGATGTAAGAGTGGGATGTCATCTCTTGACAGCGCACCTTTAACACCAGTGCCAACTCCAAGAGCCTAGGTGTGATTCTGGATGCCTTCTTATAAATGGAGGCCCAGTTCACAAATGTTGCCAGACTGGCATTCTTCCAACTATGCCATACCAGGCAACTAGTCCTTTTCCTGACCTAGCTACAGTAATCCATATAACAGTCACATCCAGGTTAGACTACCATCACTTGCTCTACATAGGGCCACCCTTGAGACTGACCCTGAAATTACAACTGGTCCAGAGTGCAGTAGTCTGGATCCTTACAGGGATCCCTTCAAGAGCACATATCCAACCGGTGCTTTGCCAGCTGCACTGGCTCCAGGTTGAATACTGGATCAGGTTCAAGGCTTTGGTATTAACCTTAAAAGCCCTAAATAATCTAGGGCAGGGCTGGCCAAACTGTGGCTCAGTAGCCACATGTGGTTCTTTCACACATATTGTATGGCTCCCTGCAGGCATGCTTTCCCAATTGGTCTTCCCTTCCCCAGTCAGTGTTCCCCTCCCTGGGCAGGCTTGAGTGGCAGGGGGGAGCAGAGAAAGAAAGCAACTTTAAATGCATTCTCAAAGCCCCCCCCCCCCCCCGCCAGCTTGGAGAAGGCTTTTATCTCTTTAAATCCCTTCTCCAAGCCAAGCCAGCTTCCTCTTCTAAAGCTTCCACACAGGCACAGGCTGTAGCAGATGCAGTAAGAAGCTAGAACAGCTGAGTTTGACATGGCCTCGCAAGGGGATAGCCAGAAGCCAAAACAGTTAACTGCCAACTGGCCTGAGTAGGACACACATAAAAAGAGCATTACTGTACAACATATTTTTTATTATTTATTTACTTGATTTATACCCTGCTTTTCTCCCCAGTGGGGACCCAACCTGATTTACATAAGTCTCTCCTTCATTTTATCCACACAACAACAATAAGAAGTAGGTTAGGCTGAAAGTGTATGACTCTCTGAAGTTCACCCAGCAAGTTTCCCATAGCAGAATGAGGATTTGAACCTGAGTCTCCCAGATCCTAGCCCAAGACTCAAACTATTACAAAAATGCTGGCTCTTGAGGTGTACAACATGTAGTAGGAAAACCTGTTCTTGCTCCACTGCTTCTTTGCCCATGATTATGGACACTATAAAGCGGACTGTGGAAGGAGCTTTTAACACTGGCTCAGGTAGAGTCAAGGGATTTTCAGAACCAAGGTAGTGTTTGGCTTTTGAGTAGGACATTAATGGGGTAAGATTAGGACATCAATGGTGTAGGAGATTCATGCTTGTACTAAGTCAAACTTACTGTATCCCCGCCTATGTTTCCACTTGTGCAAGATCTTGAGCAGCCAACACATATGATTACACATATGGAGGAAAGCTCTAGATATACATAAGTTCTTTTGCAAGCAGAACTGTGCTAAGCTCATTTATGTTTACACTTGCCCCCTCACTGTATCCAAGCCCGTATGTGTGAAGCATTTGACACTAAATGCCTAACAATAACATTATTATTAATAAACTAGTTAGAGAATAAAATGATTACCTAAAAAACAAAATGGAGAAATTTCCATAGCTATTTATTAAGGAGAAATTATTTTTAAGTCTTCCTGCAGCGGCATTTATCACAGTTCACCAAATATATATGAAACAACTACAGTTGTCTTGATCCACAAAAATGCAAGAGCTCCTGAAGTTTGCATATATGCTGCTTTACCCCCCAAATGACAGCTATCCTAATACTCCAGTTCGTGCACAGGGAATCACATGGAACATATTATTTTATTTAGATATTTATACTCCGCTTTTCTCACAAAGTGATTAAAAATATTATTCTTCCCTCTTTCATTTTATCCCCAGTATAACAATTCTGTGAGCTAGGATAATATGTGACTAGCCCAAGGTCACCCAGTGAGTTTCATTAGCCGAGTGGGGATTTAAAGCTGGGTCTCCCAAATTCTAGCCACTACACCATGCTGGCTCGCCATTAACTTGAAAGTATCTAGTCCTTTTATTGTCCCTCCCTTGCCTTGCACCCTTCCTTGTTCCCGCCTTTCCACAAAATACCTTTTGGGATCTGTGGGATTTTCTTCCCCGTCACGGTCCTAAAGCAATTTTTTTCTGCTGTATCCAGCAGCATCTTAGGGCAGCCAGCCGGAGCTGTTCCTGTCTAGTCAGATGATGACACCACTCAGACCCAGCAACTTGCGGGGGGGGGGGGGGAGGTGTCCCACTCTTCTCTAAAGGCATCCTAGTCATGGGGTCAACAGAGAGTGCTTCCTGCTGTTCCTCTTGAAGCTTTGCCCTACCATCGGCCATAGAAGATACACTCTGCCTCTCAGAGCCCATCACAATTGGCTGGGGTAACTGATGGTGAGGGAACAAGTTGTATGCAGCAGAACGTGCCGTGGGCATAATCTTTCTATTCTGTCGGGCTTGGAATAGTTAATCCAGGGGACAGGTAGAAAGATGAGTCTGGGCCATGCTTTCACTAAAGTGATAGAGCAGGAGCTCTGACAAAAAAACACTGCTGCAGAACAGGCAGGTAAGACTGGAACTGAGATTTGAAGAAGGGATGGTACACAGGCAAAACTTGCATGGCCCGGAGCTTGGAGTGAGACAGAAAACCTCATCCATCAGCAGAGGAGGAACAGAAGGCTCCCAAACTCTGCTGCACTAGCTGTCTCTTATGAGGTAAGGCATGACATTCTGCATGATTAAGCAACTGACTGAACACAAGGTTTCTTCTACTGTGCCTATTTTTATATATTCAGGGGTTTTTTTAAAAAAAGCCCTGAGCATTTAAAAGCAAACCTACAGCCAGGATCTGGACACCGACTGAAATTACTGAATTATGGTCACTTTCTCTTATTTCATCACATTTTCCATTCACTAAACATGCACAATATGCAGTAGAAAATGTAGAGCATATATGAATCACTTTCATGCATGACAAAGGTAGTTCTGCCCAACAGGAAAATACTTTGTACTTACTATATGATAAAGAATTACTGAGCAAGATGGAAACTGGATAGCAGGTGAAAGGTTCCTGATTCCATAGGTAACATTAGCCTCATGTGTTTCTGTTTTACTTCAATCCTGAACTGATTTTCTGCCAAAAATATTTATTAATTTATATTGTTTCTTGGGTGCATCTCCATAGATGCACCCAAAACTGTTTTTAACAATACAGCAATAAACTATCAAAAAATAAAATAATGAAGCACCGGGAAAAAATAGAATAATAGAAATAAAAACGCACCATAATATTTCATTAAGCAGCTGAACACACACACACGAAGCTGCCTTATACTGAATTAGACCATCAGTCCATCAAAGTCAGTACTGTCTACTCAGATAGGCAGCAGCTCTCCAGGGTCCCAGGCAGAGGTCTTTAAATCACCTCCTACCTGATCCTTTAATTGGAGATGCCAGGGGTTGAACCTGGGACATTCTGCATGCCAAGTAGATGTTCTACCACTGAGCCATGGCCCCACCCCTAACCAGTCCCTACAAGAGCAGTCCGGATTTTAAAAACAGAATGTGTGGGCAAATCTCTGTTTTCACTTGGTGCTTCAAAATTGGGTTCTCCAGCAACAGAAAATAGAATGACTCCATAGTTACTAAGTGAACTGAAGGCTTTTGTACACACAGGGACTGCTTCACAGTGTCCACTGTGAATCTGCATTCCCTGATGTATAACCAGAACTAAAACTGGCTCATTCCACGTATGGCCATCAGGATGGCAAGAAAACACTATTTCCTATCCATGAGAACATGGCATAAAAAGAATACCCAATATTTTAATTTCCTGTAAGAACCAGCACTATGTCTGTCTATAAAAGTGAAAAAAATACCAGTATAAGTTCAGTCTACCACATTTCCTCTGTTTGTATACTATATAAATCTATTTTATAACAGAAACATTCAAATGTTCAGCCACATAATCTTTTCCATTAGAGCAAATCTTTAAAAAAAAAATCCCAGAACTATAGGAATAGAAAAGAACAGATCTATACTGCTGTACTGAATGTATGACCTCTGTCAAGGAAACTCAACCTAACAAATGCATTTACAACTGCAACAATAGAACAACTTGTTCCTTTTATTTAAGAAAACCACAATATTTGATGACTAAGAAACTCTTTCCTGTTATCACTTAACCCGTACATATATGAAGCCAATGAGTACATAAAAATGACTGAAATTATTCATAGCAATTTGATTGGGTGTAATTAATAGGATGATAACATACAACTTAATATTTATTTAATTAATAAACTGAAATTCTTGTCTCCATCCTAAACTAGTGCCTTTGAAGCTGTGGTCAAGTGGATGAGATTGAATAAACTGAAATGAATTCAGACATGATGGTGGGGATGTTGGCTGAGAAAGCTAGCCTTCCTAGAAGCAATTTGTTTAATTATGGCATATGGTTTGTCCTTATCTTATCTGAACACATAAGATTAGGGATGTGCCTGGACCCAGATCTGCTTTTTGAAAGCAAGCGGTAACTATTTCTAAGGATACCTTTTCATCTATATTGCTTCTGTTCTAGATTGATATGGCTTTACAAATTCTAGGTTTGCTTTCCGTAATGTGACCTATGTGCTTTTGAAGACAACCCAGAAGCTTTAGCTGGGACAGAATGAAGCTTCCATAAGCTGATGTTCAATGGAGTGCTCACATTAAATCTGTGCTAATTTTTACCTTAAAAGCCTTTCACTTTTTATATAGGGTACACATATCAACTGAAATCAGCTCAGCACTTTTGATGCTTTCACTCTTCCAAGTAAGAAATGTAAGAGTAAGGTTTATATCTTTTTAGTGCAGACATCTACCTTCTAAAATTTTGCCATAAAAAGTGAAGCCAGCCATAGCCTTCCAAGTTTTTTTTAATTTTTATCTTTATTTTTATACCCTGCCCTCCCCGCAAGCATATATAATGATTTCCTATTTAGGCAAGCATTTGACTTGAAGAGTTTTAATACCGTAGAGTAATGGTTAGAGCAAGGGTGTCAAACTCATTTGCTGTGACGGCTGGATCTGACATAAATGAGACATTGTTGGGCCGGGCCATGTGTGTCATAGTATGTAATGCCAGGTAGCGGAGATATAAACTTTATAAAGAACACAAACACAATTAAAGATTTTTTAAAACTTTAAATAAAACATGGTTAAAACACTAGCACTCTTGCAATATTTTGTCTATTTAACAGTCTCTGATAACTGACACCTCTTGCTCTGAATTATTGAAACAAAATGTCTGTGCTGTAGCAATCTTGAGTATGCTTTTCAGGTGTGTATCTGTAAGCTGCTAACCTACTTTTGATTTATTGACATTCATTACAGAAATCTTATGCTCAATGTTCTGAGCCTAGGACCCAGGGGAAAACACGAAATGGCTGGGCATTACAACCTTTTGTACATAAGTTGCTTCGTGTGCTGGTCAAGAACATGAGAAGGCATCCTGACACAGACTGAGGGCTATGTGTTTGTCTACAAAACTATAGTCTTCCTCAGAGAAATAACTACAACTTCCTACAAGGGACATGTGCTGGGTGAACTTGGTCTGGACACACACGCTCAGCCTAATCCTCCGTGGCTTGTTGTTATTCCTCCTCTAGGGCTGAGGACAGACTGGCAGAGCAGGCATCCAGACTGCTGCATCTGCCATGCGGAGGCGCCCTGGACTTACCTCGTCCAGTGGTGTGTTCCTCCCGCAGCAGCCGGGCACCACTTCCAAGTGGTGTCCTGGCGGGTGTGAACGCACGCAGGCAGGTGGAGCCACACATTGTTCTGCCGCCGCTGGAAGCCGCCCACAGTGTGGACGCTGCAGGCGGCTTCCTTGCGGCGGCATCTGAACGCCGCGCTGCGGGGCAGTTCGCCCTGGCTTGTTCTGCCGCGCTCCTGTAGCGCGGCAGAACAACAGTCTGTCCTCGGCCTAAAATAGTTCACATTGCTTTCTTAGTGAAAGCTCTCCCTCATTCCCTCTATCCCTTCAGGGAGGAGGCTCAGCCAGTAGAAAGAAAAAAAGGCTTTCCTTTGTCTCCTGCAGCCTGGCCAGGAAGCGATCTCTGGCTGTTCCCTCCCTCCCCCAGGAGGAGGAGGGGGAGGAGACTCAGCCAATTCTTTACCAGACTCCCTCAATCGCACAGGAGAGGCTTGCATAGGATAAAAGGGTTGGAACACTTTCCCTGTGAAGAAAGGTTGAAGCACTTCGAGCTCTTTAGCTTGGAGAAATGATGGCAGAGGGGTGACGTGATCATGGTTTATAAGATTATGCATGGGATAGAGCAGGCAGAGAAAGAAGTACTTTTCTCCCTTTCTCACAATACAAAAACTCATGGGCAGTCCATGAAATTGCAGAGCAGTTGGGTTAGAACAGATAAAAGGAAGTACTTCTTCACCCAAAGAGTGATTAACATGTGGAATTCACTGCCACAGGAGGTGGTGGTGGCTATAAGCATGGATGGCTTCAAGAGGGAATTAGATAAACATATGGAGTAGAGGTCCATCAGTGGCTATTAGCCACAAAGTATAGATAGGAACTCTTGGTCTGGGGCAAGTGATGCTCTGTATTCTCGGTTCTTGGGGGGGAGCAACAGTGGGAGGGCTTCTTGTGTCCTGGCTGTGTCCTGACTGTGTCCTTCTTGTGTCCTGGCCCCACTGCTGGACCTCCTGAGGGCACCTGGTGTTTTTGGCTACTGTGTGACAGTGTTGGACTGGATGGGCCACTGGCCTGATCCAACATTGGCTTCTCTTATGTTCTTATGCCTTTCTATCCTGTGCTACTGAGAGAGTGGTAAAGCAAGCTGTAATATGGCAGCAGCAAGAGAACTGCCAGGGCCTTGTGGGCCGGATTACGGCCCTCTGAGGGCTGATCCAGCCCACAGGCCGCATATTTGACTGTAAGACTAGAGTCTGTGAGGCTCATATTCTCACTCTGTCATGTTAGTTCATTAGATTACCTTGGGCTAGTTATATACTCTCAGCCTAATCTACTTCACAAGAGTTGTTGTGAGGATAAAGTAGAGGAGCTGCTTTGGGTACCATAAGAGAGAAAGGCAGGGTATAAATGAAATAAATAAAAAAAATATTATGATGTGTTGTCTCATACTTTACTATACATTTTGCCTGTTTATGGTTTTATTGTACATTTTAACTCTCTTCTAACCTACACTGAGAACAATTTAAAGTAACACAGATATATATATTAGATCTGTATTATTTCACATTTCTGTATCATGAGTTAAGGGAACAAGCAAGGAAGACTGGAACTTGTACATCTTTTAACAGTTGCATCACAGGAAAGCAAGTTTCAGTTGCAATGGCCTTCTAAATCCCAGTAGGAAAATTAACCAAAGTTCCTTCTTCTACACAATGACAACAAGCTTGTCCTCTGTTCTGCATCTATCCATCCTAGGAACAGTACAACATTGACAGATCCCAAGAACCCAAATACTTTAGACAGCCATTAAGGAATGTAAAAATGTTGAAAGGTCTCTTGACCTGTCCCAATTTTTGCTTGTATTAGGCAGGGAAAGTGGTCTGGATATATCCAGCAAGCCCTGCACTACTCACTCTTAGGAGTCCACACACATCTGAAGAAATTCCAGCAAGTGAAATGGCTTTTACCTAGTTCTTTTGCCAGTTTTACACATCACTTAATGTTTAAGTCTACTGTTTTCACCAAGGTAATTGTTAACTGATAATGGCGAACAAAAAAGCGCATATCATGGCAAGTAAAATAATACCCATTGAAGCAGGGTCTCCCCCCCCCCCCTCTAAAGTAGATAATCTGAAAATTGTAGTAAGAAAAAAAATCAGATATTTGTTGTCTGTATTTTAATTAGATGAGGTAATTATAACTCCAAGTGTTAACATTATTCATACTCTGTAGAAACTGAAAAAATGTCCTTGTTAAAGTGTAAAATGGTATGTTAGCAATCTTGCAATCTCCTTATTTCTCACAGTTAAACTGACACAGCATGAAAACATTCTTTTATGGGTAGAGCTGTAGATACTTATTTTCTCAGAGAAAGTGTATAAAAAAGGGGTTGAAAGAGCTATTGACATTTCTGCCAGTATCCCATATTTTATTAAGTTGAAACTACAAGCAAAGAACATTCTCTGGCTCGAGCTTGAGATGTAGTAACAATATTTTTTTAAAAGGTTCTTGACTTTGATGCATTTCTGGAGCTTATCAGGTTCATAGGAGTCTCTATTACACAGGAATCTAATTATTGGAAGTCTATTTAGCTCTCATGTTTGCTAAGGCAAAGGTTAACGAGAACTGCACTGCAAAAAACATCCCATGGTATTACAAAGTATTTCTTATACTGCATAAAATGTAAATGAAAAGTATTCAAATAAAATCATTCTTTAACTCTTTAATTGTTCAAAGTTAGATCTTCACTCATGAATGGAACCATTAAGACATCTTTTGTCAAGTATAAAGTTTTTGCCAAATTGAGACATTTTAAAAAATTAAGATTGGAGAGCTGCATATCAAGATGAACTTTATGAACAAATGATCTATAAATGAAAATGGAGGGAGAAGTATTAGACTGTTACTGCTAAAGTTAAATCTTCATTAATATTAAGTTGGAAGCTTTAATTTCAGATAGAAATTAATTATATTTTTGGGAGTAACATGTTCAGAAGTGTTTACACAGCTGATGGGCCTCAGCTGCAGTAGTGTCAAGCTAGGAGCTTTCTGGGCTCGTCTGCTTTTGAACCAGATGATTTAACAATCACGAGTTTTATTAAACTTGAAAAGAAGAGAAAAAAGTCACCTGCAACATTGTCACTTGTTAAAACAGACGTTAAAACAGATTTGTGCATTTATACATGCTGGACATCCTATCCTACAGGACGGCTTTCCCTTTTAATTCATTTGGCGGTTTTCCAAACAGCTGCTGACATTTGGATTAGATATCATGGTTTTCCAGGCCTTTCTGGCCTAAATTCAACTAGCAAGAGATGACAACACACCAATATATATCAGAGGTTGCAATTAGCTCTGTGTGTGTTTGTTATACCTCAAGCTTCAGTTCTACTTCTAATGAGAGGACCAGCAACAACTACACAAAAAAACAGTGTCATACTACTTTGCCAAATGTGCTGCTGCAATGTGCAGTTACTTCTGGCACTTAAAACCTAACACAATTTTATACATTTTAAAGACCACATTTCCTAATTTGTGGCAGAAAAAATCTCAGGTATGGGATCCAATACCGAGAGCCTTTTTAGGGTATGCTCATAGAAAAAAACTTTCTTGTACTGGAGTTCACTTTGCCCATTCCCCTCCACATTACTTCACAAGTTGCTTTTTAAAGTGGAGATGCAATGGAAGTAAATCCCTCCCTTTCTTTAAACAGACTACAGAAATGCACAACACAACTCTTCATTGTGTGCTGATGCGTTTGTCCTTTGAATTAAAGAGACCTTCAAAGTGCACAGTACTATGCAGTCCTACCAAGTTGTCATCTCTACAAGGATTTGCTAAAGTTTGCTAAAAAAATATGTTTGGCTTGGGGGATGGGGGCCTTTAATAATGAGTCTGTTAAGCTTTTCCTTACTAAGATTTTCGAAGATAACCATTGTTGACCAAGTGGTCTTCTGTGCAGGCACACATGGGGACTCCATGATTGCAGGCCAGCCGCAGAGAAGAGCTTCCAAGCTTTTTAAAGGGCATTCTAGACTGTAAGAGTGCTCCCCCTCCCCTCCATTTTCAGACTTCCCCATTCCCACCCAAAGGGTTACATGATGGAGGCAGGGAGAACACTCTTCCCTCAGTTCCCTTTGCTGCCGTGATGTAGCCACTGTCATTCATTGAGCAGAGTATCTGTTGAAAATACAGTCTATAGGCATCCCTTTTAATTCTCTTATGTTAGAAGGATCCAAAGCTTTTAGATTCTTGAAACAGAGACCTGGACATTAAAAAGCAAACTCACTGTTCCTTAGCAAGCAAGACATACTCCCCTTAGGAGTCTGGTATCACGCCTGATTATGGGGTTCTAGCAGCCTACTTTCACACTTTACATCCCCTCAATTATGTCTAAGTTTTATGCTCACACGATTCAGTGTCCTCCGATCAGTGGTTCTCTCTGGGAGATTTGCAAATGTTCCCTATTACAAAAGACTCTGCTTATGTAAAGGTAGAAAGTCAGAATCATTTTGCTGTATTGTGATTTCTATGTTAAAGTGTGAGATTTTTTAATTAGTGCCCTCCAGGGGTCCTTTAGTAAAAAAAGAGGTGCAGGAGCTCATTAGCATAACTTATTTGCATATGCCACACCCCCTGACGTCACCGGAAGTGTCATGAGGCCACACCCCCTGACGTCACCGGAAGTGTCATGAGGCCACACATCCCTGACGTCAGGTATGTCAGTAGGCAAGAAGGGAGGGAGGGAAAAGGAAGGAAAGGAACAGGAAGGAAGGTAGGTAGTTGGGGGAGAGAGAGAGAAGAAAGAAAAAGAAAGGAAGGAAGGAAGGAAGGAAGGAAGGAAGGAAGGAAGGGGGGAAGAAAGAAAGAAAGGAACAGTAAGGTAGGTAGGTAGGTGGGGGGGAGAGAGAGAGGGAAGGAAGGGGGGAGAGAGGGAGGAAGGAAGGGAGAGGGGAAGGACGGGGAAAGGAAGGAACAGGAAGGTAGGTAGGTGGGGGAGAGAGAGAGAAGGAAGGAAGGAAGGGAGAGGGGAAGGAAGGGAGAGGGGAAGGAACAGGAAGGTAGGTAGGTAGGTGGGGAGAGAGAGAAGGAAGGAAGGAAGGAAGGAAGGAAGGAAGGAAGGAAGGAAGGAAGGAAGGAAGGAACGCTTCTCACCCCACTGGGGCCGGGGTTTCCTCCCCCCCCCCGTAAATGATGCCCACAACATGGGGAGAGGAGAGCGAGCTTTAGCCAGGTTTCTGTAGGTATTCCAGCACCCTCCTTGGCTCTTAAATCTGTCCCCACGACTTCCAGATACAAAATAGAAGGCACAGATGTTTGCATAACCTGTACAAGTGATACGATCTAGATTTTGGGGGCCCAGCAGTTAAAATAACCTTGCTATAGATTTTTTTATATATATAATTTTGGGACATAGTGAAGCTCAGCAGAACCCAGAAGGAACTTTCTCCCAGGCCCAAAATTAGAAATCCTGATTTTATTTTTGTAATTAAAGCTGGGTTTCCCCTTATAGCTTGTGGCATGGCTCAGTTGCTCGAGCTACCTATCTGTCAGGGCCACATGCCGGTTGGCCTTTCGGCTGGTTATACGTCCCTGCCTTGGGGGAGCTAAAGACCAGTTGGCTCGCTGACCTCTTCAAACTCGCGGATGCCATTTTTAATCCTTTTTAAAAAAAAATAAAAATCTAAAGGCTCTCAAGGGATTCAAGGTTTTTAATTGAGTCACTGGATTCCAGAAACAATTCATTAAAGCATAATCCAATCTGATAGTATGTTGGACTGAGAGCCAGAATCGAAAACCGTGAAGAGATCCGAGATCAGATCACTAACACTTTCTTTAAAAAAAATAAATGATAAAAACATCCACCAAGACCTACTAGGCCGGATCAGAACCCAAGTACGGGGCTGAGGGCAACACTTTGCAGTGTTCTCTAAACAGCACTCCCCCCCCCCCCACATCACAAGCTATCTACCAGCATCTCTCTTAGTTTCACCTTTAAATACAAAGATCTGGGTTCGAATCCTCCACTTAGCCACAACGCTGGGTGACTTCTTAACCTCCCTTTCCTAGCAGGGTTGTGGAAGTGGCAGACACCTCGAAGCCAGCCCTGGCCTCCTCCAAGGAAAGTTGGGTTTGAAACAAAATGCTAGTTACAATTAAAAGAGAAAGCCGAAGAACAAAGTGTGGTGCTTCCCTCAAACTGTGAACCACAATCTCTCTCTCACTCTCTCTCTCTCTCTCTCTCTCTCTCACACACACACACACACACCCTTGTGCTCCTTTTTTGTTCCCTACTACAGAATGAAAAACCGGGGAGGAAAATCAAGCGTGCCTTTTTGACGCTGCCCCCCCAGCTATCGATCAATGGATGTCTCAGCCGATTAATCAAACCGATGACTGATTGCAGTCCAAGCCTTGACTTGAAATTAGAATCTTTGTCACAATATTGACTTTGAATGCCTGGGAGTGTGGCTGGGGGAAGTCCAAGGGAAGCTGCAAAACCTCTCTGATCAAAGTTACCCTTCCAGCAAAGGCCCGAAGGAGTCCTCTGCTGGAGAAGCAAGGAGACAGATGTTTTGGAAGCAGGAGGGCCTTTAAAGGGGGCTTGGGGGTTGGTTTGGGGAGGTGGTAAGCGGACCGGCATTTACGCCAACTCACGACAGACCCTAGGGAAAGGGAATGTGGGAAAGAAGGGAAACCTAGAAACATTGTGTGTACATTATTGGGGGGGGGGGGGGAGACACAAGGGACCGCGGAGCCAGAAAGACTGCATGATGCAGTGTCTGGGGAAGGCCCATAGCTAACATGGGCCCCACGGGGCCTGGCCCCTTAGTGTTTCCTCTGGGCCCCGTCCCTTCTGGGCTGCCCCCAAAGTGCCTCAATTCGCCGCAGGTGCCATGCTTTGATTTAATTAGCTGGCGCCCCCCTCCCAAAATATTCCCTAGCTATAGGGCTAGTGGGGAGACGTCAGTTCAGGCGCCAGCTCTTCATTAGGTGACCTTGGGCCAGTCACTTTCCCTTGGTTTCACCTACCTCACAGGGCTGTTGTGAGGAGGAAGAGCAGCACTCACCCCTGAGGTCCCTGGGAGAGGGATTGTGCAGGGTTGCCAACCTCCAGGTGGCATCTAGAGATCTCCTACTATCACACCCGATTTCCCGGCGACAGGGATCGGTTCCCCTGGAGAAAAACAGCCCCTTTGGAAGGTGGACTCTATAACTACATTCTCATTGAAGTCCCTCCCCTCCCCCAAACCCTGCCTTGCTCAGGCACAGTCCCCACAAATCTCCATTGCATTGTGCAGGGGGTTGGACTAGATGACCCTGGAGGTCCCTTCCAACTCTATGATTCTATGATTCTAACCCAGAGCTGGTGACCCTAGGGTGCTGGTGGTGGTGGAATATAGTAATTATTCAACTGAAAAACCAAAAATTAGAAACAACCAGTGTTCCTTCTCAGCTGAGTTGGCGTGAGCCAGCTCACAGTTTTTTAGCCTCTGGCTCACCCATTTTTGTCTTAGCTCAGGAAGGAGGGCTCCAGAGCAAACTAATTCACGCAGCAGCCAAATCGCTCGCTCACAACTTTCATACCAGTGGCTCGCAAAGCAGAATTTTTGCTCACAAGACTCCATGGCTTAGAGGGAGCATAGGGGACAACCCCCCCCCATACAGCAGATTGCTTCAGATATGCAGATAGAAAAAGGAGGAGGGGGTGCTTCCAAAAGCACAAAAAGTGGAGCACCCCCCACCAAAAAAACTGAGCAGGGGGGCGATGTTGGGAAGGCATCTGCAGAAAGCGGGGGGGGGGGGGATGATGAGGCTATTGGGGGAGGGCGGCGTTTAGAAAGGGCCAAACCAAGACGGATGGGAAACTCCAAGACGGATGGGAACACCCCCCCCAGAAAAAAATAAGATCTACAGGCTGCAAAATCCCCTATGGGCAGCTCACATTTCTGATCAAACATCCATTTCATCATCATCGCCTTCGCTAGCATTTCCCCCCAAAGCGACAATCGCTGGGTCTTCTTGAGCCCAGAAATTGTCCCCACTGGGAGTCTCCAGCTTCACTCACCGCGCTTGGGCAGCGGCTGGCGTTTTCCTCCTCCTTGCAAGCCCAGCGGCCCCGGTTCGGTCAAGCTGCCAAGCACCGCCGTGGCCTCTCGCCCAGCCCGGGTACCCGAAGGCTTCACCGCTGGTGGCCCCGGGAGTCTTGCCTGGGGAGGGAGGAGGGAAGGGGCTTCCGGGGGCCGGCAGCACTCTGCCGCGGCCCCAGGGGGAGGGGGAGGGGGAGGGGAAAACTTCTTCCCGGGCTGGCGGAGCGCCGCCGGCCCGGGAGTCTTGCCTGGGAGGGAGGCCGGGGGGCGGGGCTTTGTTAAGTGCCCGCCCCCTCACGTCCTCTCTCCCGGAGCGGCGCTCCGGCGCGCCCCGGTCCCAACGGAGCCCTGATGCCCTCTTACATAATTTCCATGGCTATTCTGATGAGAAGCTTGTTTTCTTTCTTTTGTTGGACCAGCATCTCTATATTACCTATTCAGTAGCAAAGTATCTTCTAATTGTTAAGCAGATTAGGAATCATAAGGTTAAATCTTTTGACAGATGATTCCTTTTTATTTAATTAATTAAGTCTATTTGTATCCTGCCCTCCCCACAAGCAAGTTAAGGGAGGGTTCCATCATAGAATTCACAGTACGACAGAACAACAGTTAAAATATATCTAAAAACCTATCTAAAAACAGTAATCAATAAAAAATGGGTGCCTCAACAGATTTCAACAAGAAGCAGTTTGTTCCCAGGTTGCCATTCAGATCTGTGGTCACTGGAGGGGAGGCCAATAGCAGATGAGTGCCCGCTGCCTCAACTGAAAGCCTGGCAGAAGAGCTTTGCCTTGCAGGCAGTCCCAAAGGTAGTGCTTTAAAGGTAAGTACCAACACCTTGAATTGGTTGTTTATGCTTATAACCCATGCCAATGAAGGTACTGACTGACTGACTGTTGTCTAGTGCAAGTCTGGATTAGAAAGCTACTGATGAAGCTTGAGCCCTTGTCGAGTGAGCTTTCAGACTGATGGGGCAAGGTACCTTAGCTTCGTTGTAAGCCGTCTTGATGGCAGAGACCACCCATCTAGATATGACTGAGCGGATACAGCCTTCCCCTTATTAGACATCTTAAAACAAACAAACATTCCTATCCCTCCTAAATTTCTCAGTCCATTTTAAATAAAACAAGGAGTGCCCTTCTCCCATCCAGTGTGTGTAATGTTTGTTCCTATGTGGATGTCAGTGATAGGAAAAATACTGGAAGGTTGATATCTTGGTTCAAGTGGAATTGAGGCACTATCTTAGGAAGGAATTCTAAGCTGGGCCTGAGCAATATGCAATCTGCATGGAACTTAACAAACAGGGGGAAGGTCACAACTCAATGCCCATAGTTCCCCCACCCTCCTGGCAGACATGATTGCTACCAGGAAGGCTGTCTTGTATGAAAGAAATGACAAATCAGTCTTAGCCATCTGCTCAAATGGTTTATAGATCAACCTGGTTAAGACCAAAAACAAACTTAATTGAGGGACAGGGGATAAATAGGTGGAAACATATTATGTAAACCTTTAAGGAATCTTCTCGATTTGAGAATGGAGAACGCTGAGTAACCTTTGACTGGCCCATGATATACCTAAATGACAGCCAGATGTACCTTAATAGAGGATGAGGCAAGCCCGTCATTCTTCAAAGCAAGTAGATAAATATCTTTGTTAATTCTCAAGTGTGAGGATTAATATTTTGTTAGCCCATAAAGAAAATCTTTTCCATTTTGAAGCATTTGATTTTTGTGTGGCAAGCTTTCAAGAAGCTACTATAACCTGTTCTACCTTTTGCTAAAAGTCCGCTGCTGTTGGATCAACCATAGTGTTAGATGTAGGGATCTCACATCTAGGTGACAAACTGGCCCTGTGTGAAGCAGGTAATCTTCTGGAGGTAGGGTTCTGTAAACTCCTTGGGCTAATGCCCATACTGTGGGGAACCACACTTTCCTTGGCCAGTATGTGGCTATTAAGATGCATGTGCTCCTGTCTGCTTTTAGCTTTGACACTGTCTGGGTTCAGGGCAGGCTCAGGAAGTGGGGACCAAGGCAACAAGGCAGAGCACCAAACAGGATCATGTAGCCGATGGTTCAGTCCAAATGTTGTGCACAAAGAAAGCCAGATAAGAGTCCAAACAGCAAATGAGATACGAGCAGGTCCGAGAGGGATGGTCAAGCAGGTCTGAAGGTCAAAGCCAGAAGTTCAAGAGTTACAGAAGGTAGCACGGTCTGATGCTGTGGTCACAATGTCTACAGAATTGTGACAAGTTGCTCCCATATCTGAGCTGTCTGGGGTTCCTTCCCTTAAGGCAGCTCACAGCTGGGTCTTGTTGACCTCATGAGTGAGCCATCCACTTGGCTCCTTAGCCCCAGGTGCTCCTCCTGAGTTGGTAATCACCGGGCAGTGAGGCATGCGCTCTGCCTCCTCTCAAGGAGTTCCAGGACTGCCCGTTGCCTCCCATGTTCCCCTGGCTCTGGAGAAGGAGGAGGTGAGGCAACCTGTGGAGTCTCTTCTGGATCCTGGGTTGTTAGGGCACCACCTTTCAGGGTTGTCTCCTTGGTGGTCTCAGTGTCTGTGGGGCTAGAACACATGCTGTCATCAGCAACTGGTGCACTAGAACCTGCTTCTGCTGCCTTAGACTCACTGACAGTAGTGTTAACAGCCTCAGTTGGTTGAGCATCAGCTAATTCAGGCTGATCGACGACAGACCCCACCTTGTGTAGGATCTTAAAAGGACGGAACTCACCGAAGAAGTGGCCATGCCATTGCAACTGGAATGTGACATAAATCTCAAGAAATAAATAAATAAATAAATAATGTATGCCTGATTGAATTGCTGTCCATGGCTGCCCTGGGGCAAAATAGGTGACATTTGATGTTGGCTATGGAAGCAAAAAGATCTTAGGCACCACCCACTCATTGAAAATGGGAGCCTGGCAGGCCCATAGCCACGGTGGTTCAAAAAGAGATGGTGCCCCATCAATCATTTTTCATGCCCCTCCAATCAGCATTACAACTTGGTGTGAAATCTGTCACACGTCTTTCAGGTGTAAATTTTCTTTGTAAAAAAGGAAGGAGTTAAAGTTAAAAAGAGTGAATCCTGTCATAAATCTTCCAAGGGTGAATTTTCTATGCAATTGGTTAGAACAGAATTAGCAGTTAGCAGGGCTGGAGAGTCCTGCTTTCAAAAACCTTCAGGGGTGTTGGGTGGCACTGTTAGAAGCCCTGAGTTAGTAATTTACAGAGAAAAGAAAGTTGAATTTACAGTTTCAGGTTTCAGTAACTGGAAGAAGGCTCTCATACTTCTTTAATTCTACAAACTATGTAAAACAGTTGCTTGGGAGGGCATTTTTATAACGCTTATACAGAACAGGACTGTAGTCTATGCCACAGTGTATGCTATGTATTATTGATTTGTTGTATGTTCTATCATGCTCTTACAGCTTTGTTTTCATTTTTTGTAATTTCATTTTCTGCATTGTGTGACATATCATGTTTGATACTTTGTTTGCATTTTTGTAATTTTAATACACCTAGTCCTATTGCATTTTTATTAGATCTCTCATGCTGTTTGATTACAATGTTCTATACCATGTAATCCACTTTGAATCTCAAGTAGAATATTGGTAAATAACTAATAAGTAATAGTAATAACTACATAATGATGGGCTGACCACCACTGTACTCATCCCCCCCCCAATAAAAATTTTCTGGCTACAGGCCTGGACCCTGGTAGTGGTTGGTTATGGACCACTCCTAATTCATATCCATGTCCCTGCTTAACTTGTCTGCAATGGTATTGGTCTTGATCAGCTATGTGGATTGCTGTCAGATGAACTTTTTGAACTTATTGCCCAATACCTTGTTCAGGTAAAATGCCATGACATCATCTATTGCAAAGTATAATATGCGGTACTTTGAGGAGCTCTATAAAAGAAGTGACAGAGTGACTGATAGCCCTCAACTCTAATAAGTTAATGTAAAATCTTGATTCCCACTGAGACCATGTCTCTTTTACCACAAAACTATCACAATGAGCCCCCCCAGCCCATGAGGGAAATGTTTGTAAACACCTGTATATCATGGGACTGAGTCCCCAGGGGAACCCCTTCGAGTAGGTGCTTGTATTTGGACCACCAGAACAAGGATTTTAGAATAGGGAATGGACAGCTTTTTCCACTGAGGGTCAACACTGGGGTCAAAGTGCTGTACGAACCACTTTTGCAAAGGCCTCATGAACAATCTAGTCTGCAGCACTATAGCTGTGATTGAAGCCATGTAGCCTAGTAATCTATATATATGTCTGGCAGATTAGAATCGGTTCGCTAAGAATCTTTTAACCAAGGACAAGATAGTGTTCGCCCTCTGAATGGGCAAATATGCTCTTCCCTTAATTGAATTAATGTTCACTCCTATAAAGTCTATGGGATGGACTGGGAAGAGGTGGGATTTCTCCCAATTGATTAAAAAACCTAGGTCCTACAAGATACTGAGAGCGAACTGTAGGTTCGTGGTCAACTGTTCTGGGGAAACACCCACAAAAAGCCAGTTGTCAAGATAGGAGTAGACCACATATCCCCTCAGTCTTAAGAAGGGGACAACCACTGAGGTACACTTTGTGAACATCCTCAAAGCTGTTGGCAAACCATATGCTGCTCCTCCGTACCTAAACCTGAGAAATCTTCTGCAGGACTCATGGATCATGTTATGAAAATATGCGTCCTTTAAATCTACTGTTATATACCATAGGTCATTGTCCAAAGGGAATAACACCTGGTGGAGGAACAACATCCTTAACTTTTAAACATGTAAATGTTTGTTCGGGACCCTTAGATCTAAAATGGGCCTTTTCTCACCTCCTTTTTGTCAATCACAAAATATCTAGTGGAAAAAACCACTTTCTCTGAATCAGGGGGCAGCCTTGTGTTGCCTTCTTTAATAAGGAGGGACAAAAATCTCCTGAGACAAGAACTCAGAAGTGTTAGGTGTTGAAACTGTTGGAGGGTGGCATAAAGGCAGAGATTCAAACTTCAAGAAGTAACCTTTTTTATTATAGATAATACCCACGAATCATGAAACTTGTTACCAAGAATCTTGGCACCAAATTTCATAGAACTTTGACAAACAGTGCAAAAAGAACTTTTCTTGTCCTAGGCAGGCTACCACTCCACCCCTAGAGTATGGTTCCATGGGCCATGGGCATAGACTACGGGGGGGGGGGGCTCAAGGGCTCGAGCCTCCCCTGAAATTTCCCGGGGGGGACTGAGCCCCCCCAGGAAAACGTAGCGCCTGCCACCACGCCTCCTAGGGCCCTTCCGAGGCCAGCACCTTGGCGAAGGGAGAGGGAAGGAGTGGGGGGGGGGGGAGAGAGGCACCGGAAGCAGCAGCTGGCGGGCCTCGGAAGGGCCCGGGGAGGCGCGGAGGTTTCCCAGCAGGGGGGATATTGCCCAGCGAGTGAGCATGCTTTGCGCACACGCTAAAGAGCCCCCCCTGGAATTTACAAAACCTACGCCCCTGCCATAGGCAACTGGGATGGGTTCTTTTACAACTGTTTATTCTGCCTTCTGCCATGGGATTGCTGACTGTAAGCAGTTCTATAGGCCTGTTATGTGAGAATAGGTGTCTAGATATTTGCAATCAGAAAAATGATAGGTTCTTGATTGAAGGTATCTTTGTGTATGTCTAGAAAAATACCTTATACAACAAAGTGGGATTGGGTGTAATACCCAGAGATTTTGCTGTTAATTTATTCTTCCAGATGTGATCCAAGGCCATGTCAGTCTAATTGCTAAAAAGCTCACAACTTTCTAATGGGAAGTCTTCTATTTTTGCTCTTGTATCTTGAGGAAGGGCTGATTACCACAGCCATGATTGCCTCCTTATGACTATGCTGGAAGCCATGGCCCTAGTGTTGCAGTCAGCTATGTGTCTGGCTGCACTGAGCTGCTGTTTGCCTAATTTCTACCCATCTAAGATCAGAACATTAGCTAGTGGTTTTTTTAAATCATCAGGCATCATTTCTACATATGTGAAATCTTATCCCATAACCACATCAGATAGCGACCTATGATCACAGTAAAGTTTGCCCTCCAACGAATAGATTCCTTCCCAGATAGTCAGTCTGAGCCCTTCTTTGTGAAGTGGTGAAGATTGGCTACCCGGTCTTCCTCTGGCTGGTAGTACTTCTGATACCACAGAATTCACTTGCAGATGACAGAAAAGGTAATCATATCCATCCTCTCTGACCTTGTATAGATTTTTGAGTTTTTTTGCCAAAGTTGGGGCGGAGGGGGGCTTTGACCAAATACTTATAGTGATATCTTCCATTCCCTAAAGCATGGGCAGTGTGATAAGCCCAGGTTTATTTATTTATCATACGGCAGAATTATACACAGAAAGCATATAATAATGTAAAATACAAAACCAAGTTGATACAACGGGTATGCAGACCAACTGAGTAATCCCCCTAAAGACTAATATCTAAATTTTCAATTCACTTAATATGAGCTGGGGAGAGTTCAAAGAGCTCCATCATATCTCCCTGGAAAACACGACACTTACATTCCTGTGACCGATGGAAAATAGTTTGGCGGGCTGCACCACAATCACATTCAGGTCCCGGTATTGTGCCCCATTTAAACAACAGGTCTGCACAACTGCCAAAGCCTATTCATATTCTATTAGCTGTCTGTGACAGAATTGTAGGTTTGTGGACAGCAGCAGGTAAACAAAGGAGCTGCTGAGTCACATGACTGAGGGAGAGAGCTCAGAATTCTCAGTGAGTGACAGATATCTGTGAACAGCTGACAATTGAGAAAAACAGTTGAAGAGAGCTCTGAGGACAGAAGACTCTGGGCTCAGTGGACTCAGCCATATAGCCCCATTTAAACAACAGGTCTGCACAACTGCCAAAGCCTATCTATATATCTAATTCCCAAGTGGCCCCCTCCATGCAGATATCTAAATCCACGCGAGGGGCAGGGGAGTTTCCTACACACGTGGGGGACTCCTCACGTGTGCAGAAAAATCCTAAAAGTTAAAAAAAAACTTTGGGGGGGATATTTAAATCCCCTGAAAAGTAAAAGCGTTCCCTGCACATGTGCAGAGAACACTTTGGCCGTTGGGGGGCTCAGTGGGCGGCAGGCCTCACTGCTGTCGGGGAGGGGAGAAGGCTTGGTGCACGGCGGGCCTCGCCACCACCACTGTTGTCAGGGAGGGAAGGGGGAGGGAGGAGAGAAGGCTTGGCATGCAACGGGCCTCGCCGCCACCACTGTTGTCAGGGAGGGACGGGAGAAGGCTCGCCGGGGGGGGGAGGAGGAAGAAGGCTTACCTGGTGCCGCTTCCTCCTCCTGTGGAGCTCCTCCTGCTTCTGCAGGCCGGGAGCTGTGGGGAATACTCCCTCCCCCGCGAGTATCGCGGGTCCCCCTTCTTGTTCATATTCTATTAGCTGTCTTCCATACTTTACATGGCAAGTCGAATCCTGAGGGTCTGTCGTTGGTGTTTATCAGGTTATGGATATTGGGTGGAATTGATTGCATCCATGTTTGCAACCATTCATTCCCTAGATCAAAATTTTGCGATTGCAGGATTTGTACAGATCCTGCTGTGCGGGGAGAGCGGCCTAGAAATCGAATTAATTAAATAAATAAATACAGATCTTATGGCTGGGTGTCAGGATCTTTACCTGGATAGGCCTGCGTCAACCATGTCTTTGTGGATGGGCAATTCTCTGTTTTCAATTACCTTTCTATATTCACAAAGAAGAGCATCTTGTCTTTGAGATGTGGGGAAGTGATGTGGCACAATGTGGGTAGTCAACAGGTCAGAGTGGGTTAAATACATTCGCTGATGGTTCTCGTTGTGTTGAGTTGGACATCAAGTTTGTGGACACGGGGGCAGTTGAGCCACATTGAAGCACCATATTCCGCAGCACTATACACCAACCCCAAAGCTGAGCATCTAAGTGTTTATAGCACTCACCCCAAGCTGTACCACATAATTTTTGGAGAACGTTGTTTCATGAGCATATGTTTGCTGCTACATTGGTAAGATGGTGTTTATAGCTCAAGGCCCTGTCCAGAGTAATGCCAAGTAACTTAGGCACATGGTTGTAAGTTGGATGCCCTTAAGGTAGGCATTCAGTTCACATTTGGCAAGATTGTTATTGAGATGGAAACAGGAGCATTCTGTTCTTCCAGGGATAAGCTGCCATTTAAAGTAGCAGATAAAATTTTGAGGTCCCTGGTCAGTATTTCCTCAGTCCTTCCAATTGATTTGTGCCTTACTGCAATTTCCATGTCATCAGCATAAGCAAACTTCCTGGATATCATCTCGGGAACATCAAAGATGTATAGATTGAAAAGAACTGGAGCGAGGACTGAGTCCTGGGGTAGACCATTATTCAGTTTCTTCTGTTTGTTAATTGACTGACCCATAATCACTTGGAAGGTTCTGTCATTCATTATCTTATTTAGGAGTTGAAATAATGTTCTGAAGAAGAAAACCTGTAAAAACTTGTACAGCAGACCACCCCTCCGGACTGTGTCATAAGCAGCAGTTTTAAGACACTTCTGATACCCTGTCTCAATGAAAGTTGTTAAGCTAAGCACCTGGTCTTCACAACTAAAATGGGATCTAAATCCTGCTTGCTCTATAGAGACATGTTCCTTAATTCTTTCACTGATTCTGTTCAGGATTAGCCTCTCAAGGAGTTTATAACAGGAGCTCAGAAGGGAAACATCTGTAAATTTCTGCCAGATGTTTTGGTTTTCCAGGTTTCAGAATAGCAACTATCTTTGCTTTCTTGAATTCCCCTGGGAGTCTCCCTATTCTCATGATGTCAGTGAGGAACTTTGCAAACCACTTCTTAGTTAACATGCTGCTGTTGATCAGATGGGACCAGATTTTCATCAGTGGATTGTGGTTCTACAGAATGGTATTTCAATTCCACTGCCTTGGCCATCAGCACAAGCTGTTCAGAATACAACATTAAATCTTCCACAGGGGAAGGAGCTGGTGAGTCTCTGAAGGCTTCATCGGGAGAAGGCACTGAGGTGTCTTCAGAGTCTGCCTTTGAGGCTTGGTACAGTTCTTCCTCCAAATCAGAGCCCTGATTAGAAAATTCTGTCATGGGTTGATCTTCTCCTTCTCCCATAATGTAGCTTTGAGTCTTGCTGCTCTCCTGTCTCAGGTTTTAGGGGTAAATCAGCAGCAAGCTAGGCAAGAGGCTGTGTTGTGGCCCTCTCCCAAACATAAGAGACACCAGGGCTCCGTTGGGGCCGGGGCGCGCCGGAGCGCCGCTCCGGGAGAGACGAGGCGGGGGGGCGGGCACTTAAGAAAGCCCCGCCCCCCCCGTCCCGTCTCCCCCGTCAATGCTTCCCAGGGCCGGCAGCGGTCCACCGGCCCGGGAAGGAGAAGCCCTTCCCTCCCCCCTCCCACAGCTCCCGGGGCCGTGGCAGAGCGCCGCAGGCCCAGGAAGCCTCTTTCCTCCCCCCCCTTTCAGAAGTCCCGGGGCTGGCGGAGCGCCGGCGGAGGACCCAGACGGCTCTCCAAGGCAGGCGCCTGCCCTTCGCCATGCACGATGGCTCGGGTTGCAGGCAGCGGCGAGGCCAGGCAAAGCGAGCGGGATCCGCCCCTCCTCCGGCCCCGCTCAGCTGCCCTCTGACGTGGCTCTTCCCCCGACTGACCCCCGATCGCGCCGGGTCTGCTGGAGCGCACGGAGCGGGGCTGCTGGAGCGCATGCAGCGGTGGCCTAGGCGGGTCTGGGCAAGGCGCTCTGCGCGCGGCCCTGCCCCGAGGTGCAGGTGAGCCTCCCGCCTCCCACAGCTCTGCCGCGGCCCCGGGAAGCCTCTTCCCTTTCCCCCCCCCCTTCAGAAGTCCCGGGGCCGGCGGAGTGCCGCAGGCCCCGGGAAGCCTCTTCCCTTCCCCCCCCTTCAGGAGAAGCCTCCTCCCTCCCCCTGCTCCCTCCCCCCTCCCACTGCTTCTTCCTTTCCCATCCTTCACCTCTCCCTTCCTTCCTTCCTCTCTCCCCCCTTCCTTCCTTCTCTCTGTTCCTTCCTTTCCCCCTTCCTTCCTATCTTCTCTCTCTCCCCCCCACCTACCTACCTTCCTGTTCCTTCCTTTCCCCCTTCCTTTCTTCCTTCTCTCTCTCTCCCCCCACCTACCTACCTACCTTCCTGTTCCTTCCTTTCCCCCTTCCTTCCCCTTTCCCTTCCTTCCTTCCTTCCTTCTCTCTCTCTCCCCCCCACCTACCTACCTACCTTACTGTTCCTTTCTTCCTTCCTTCCCCTCTCCTTCCTTCCTTCCTTCTCTCTCTCCCACCTACCTACCTACCTTCCTTCCTGTTCCTGTTCCTTTCCTTCCTTCCCCCTCCCTCCCTCCCTCCCTTCTTGCCTTCTGACACACTGCCGATGACGCCATCGCTTCCGGTGACGTCAGGGGGTGTGGCATATGCAAATTAGTTATGCTAATGAGCTCCTGCACCTCTTTTTTTACGAAAGGACCCCTGAGAGACACAATTTGCTTTCATTATTTTGGGCCATTTTTGCTCCACACTCTTCACATTTTTTTAAAGAAAGCCACCCTACCCATTTTGTAGATTGCTTTTATCAAAAATATTTCAGAAATTCTTCTTCAAACAATCTCCTCACCAATTCAGAGAAGCTCAAGGAAGCTAGCCCTCTCCTCACAGCAGCAAGAAGAGAATCGAGGGAAGAGTGTTCTCCCCACCTCCATCATGTGACCCACTGGGCCGGAAAGGGAAGTGTGCGATGGAGATGAGGGGGAGCACTCCTAAGAACTAGAACATTCTTTAAAGAGCTTGAAAACTCTTCTCTGTGGATGGCCTGCAATCATGCAGTCCCATGTGGGACTGCACAGAAGCCACAAAAATGAATTTTTGTTCACTCATTTGGGACACTTGACCCTCAAAAGCCACATAATGCCTGTCTATAACCTATACTGTTCATAACTCAAAGTAGATATTAGGAATCGTAGACTGTGCTCAGAAATTGTGATCATTTTATCAGTATAATTAGTTATTATATAGCTTTATTCAATACTAAATAAATGTTTCAGTAGGATTAATCAAGGAAGTACTTAATATTTGTGCTGCAAACCGGAGCATTTTTACCATGCAGTAAGTCCTTCAAATGGAGACTGACATCAAAGTATGTTGGGAAAAGTGAGAATAGTGTTTAGTGTGGTGACTTACTGAGTCATCTGTTACAGAAGCAGGCCAGCCTTCCCATAACTGATGACGAACAGGAATACTAGTCAGGTCATACACATTCCGCTTAACCTGCAAAAAGCCAAAACAAAAATAGAGATGTTTTAAATATACAGCTGTTATCTTTACAATTTATCATTTATGCAGTCTTTGAAAATGTAGAAATCCCATTCAGTCTATGAATAACAATGTAAGAAAATTAAGATATTTTACTTATACAGAAATTAAAACTAAGAAAAATTGATAAACACAGAGCATCCTATAAGACTCCATCAAGCTTTTGTTGTTCAATTGCACAGTCAAGTCCGACTGTTTGCGACCCCATGGACCACATCGCGCCAGGCCTTCCTGTCTTCTGCTGTCCTCCAGAGTTTGCTCAGTTTCAGGTCTGTTGCATCAATAACACTGTCTAACCATCTCATCCTTTGCCATCCCCTTCTTCTTTCACCTTCAATTATTCCCAGCATCAGGGTCTTCTCCAGTGAGTGCTCCCTTCTCATCAAGCTAGCTATCTTCTAAACTAACAGTGTACGAGTGGAACCATTACCCTCTTAAACAACCTACTTTCACTTTAAACAACCTACTTAAGTTGAATGGTATTGTCATCATTATATAAGAATTTTGCTAGGAAATGTCACTTTGTAATGTCATTTTGGAATTGCCTCAACACTAGTCTTACACACACAATCCTGACAATCAGTGTCCTTTTAACTTCCAAATTCATCTCAAGACTCTAGAATGAGACAACATACAACCAGCTGAGAAAGGAGATAGAAAAATCATATCTCGAGCAAAAAAGTACAGATAAGTAAACATAACTTTCTCGTCTTCATTCTATAGATCTATATATGAATAATTGGGCATAGATTTAAATCCACTCTATTTTCTAATAAACATGAAAAATTCTAAGGCAAGCTCTCCAGTCTATATCAATACACAACAAGAACCCAACAAAAGAGTACACAATTTATATTTCACAATTAAGCTTAGAGGCAAGTTTTTACAATAGGCAAAAGCAGAAAAAAGCTTGGAGAATAAATTGGTGCTATAGTATAAAAACAAACAGAATCTCCAATGCACTAATCAATAATCTAATTGTCCATGAGTAATATTGTTGATACATAACATACTGCTGTCCATCCATGACCAAAGACCCTAGGCCTGTTGTCTCCTACCAGGAAATGGGAGATTATCCCAGAGCAGAGATGACAGTTGCACACTTTGGGCAGGTATTCTCCCACCACTGGACCCTCTGTTTTGGTATCCTCCCACCCACCCTCGCCTCTGGGACTGATGGAAGAACAGTGAGGGGCAGAAATGACATTAGGCTATGTACTGAGGTCACATCTGGACCAAACCCTGGATGTGAAGTCAGTATGTTAGCTGATGCTCTAGAAATTCTGTAGTATTACCAGAGGATTTTAGAGCATCGGCTGACACACTGACATGTTTGGGTTTTCATCTAGACAGGCTGTCAACACACACCTCAATGTCACATCCACTCAAAGCAGCAGGTGGCCTGTCATCCCTACCCAAGAGGTCCCTGTAACACTGGAGCATCTGAAGGGTGAAAAGGAGCATGGCTTTCTCATGCAAGACTTGCACTCTGCTCCCTCCAAAACCTCTACACCAGGAAGTGGCAGGAGTCATTGAAGGACTATGGGAAGTTCTCCCATTTCTGCTAGAATAGTAGCAGAGGAAAGAAAGTGGTGTAGAATTGTTCTAAGCCCACTGATGCTGTAGTTTTACAAGGAATACTGAAAGAGTCATGGCTCTACTCCCTCCAGCAGAAAATGGAAGATCATTACAACCTCCCATGTCTATGATGGAGGAAATGAAGAAGCACTGCCACTCAAGGAGATAAAGTATGCATGTGTTGGGTAGCCAGGCCTCCTCATATAGCAGGACACTACCTGCTGTTGCTCAGCTGGGGTTAAGGAGGAAATTCACCAGTGGGGGTGGGGGGACATGATTGGCATCCTTGGCGTGATTTTGTTGTTTCTGGCACAACCTGGATATGACATTATCACACTGGATGACACTCTAATATTAATCTAAAACTCAATGGATAAAGTCTATGATTAAACTATAGAGTTTTGGGTGAATGCTAGAGATTCACCCCTGCATAATTATGTCACTTGAAGGTCATGCTGAAAGTGACATTACTGAACCAGAGGCATTATAATTTCCCCAAATGCTCCCATCTCCCACAGCTTGCCAGGCAATGCCTAGCACCTATGCATGTGTGATGGCAAAAAATATAAACATCTTGATTGGGTCTCCCAAAGTCTTGAACTTGCCTTGATACAATTACTATGAAAAAGGACAGGTCCAGAAAACTTTTGCTTTATTTCTAGACACATGACATGAACTACTTTGGAAATACCTGAATCTAAATAAAGGAAAATGATCCTGGAAACAACTTGTATGGGGTTCCCATCATTAGGTTCTATTACAATTGACTTACACTGGCTATTTATCTAGTATGTCATTTAAATTTAAATTTAATCTTATTTTCCTCTGTCCTTAACTTTTCAAGGGCCCTGTATGTTCCATTTTAATATTGGAGAGATAGTTCATCAACTGCTATTTTTTATATTTCCAACTGAAGTCTTCCCAGAAGTACACAGGTACAATCTCATTCCAGCTTCATCCAACAATGCTTCATCTGTTCCCACCTGCCTGGGCATTGCATACAGGATAGTGCCAAGAGCACTTAAATTCAGGGCCTGAAACAGAGCCTTTTTCTCTCTCGCCTCACCCCCATTTTAAATATCGAGCCTGTTGAAGAGCTCTGGAAAACTCAAAAGCTTATGTAACCTTATGTGTTATTTGATTGACCCAAGTCTGAAGGGCATAAGATTACCCGCCCATCCTATGGATACCATGTAAATATGCCTCAAGGTATCAGCATATTTTTGTGTGGTATACAAAAGCTGGGGACATACATACAGACTTCATTCGCTATATATGCTTTCCCCCAACTTTTGCATGCTATAGAGTATGTGCTACCTTAAATTATATCTACCTAGGATTTTTTTAAAATGCACTACCACAAGTTATAATATTAATAAATACATAAAGGCACACCATAATATAATAACAATTTACTTGTATTTTCTAAAACAGTTGTTAGCTTTATGAATTAACCATAAAATCAAAAATATTTTTCCTATAGGATACTTCTGTTATAGCCTGGATTAGATTTAAGCATGATAGTTTTTATTTAACTAATTATTAATGTTTCGATAGTCCCAGAATCTATCATTTCAGCTACCTAACATTACATATGAAAACAGTCACACAAGCTTAAAAGCAGAAAATGGAAAAAAGCATGTGAAGTAAAACGACTAAATCTGGAGTTGGATTCCATACATTCCTTTCTAATTCCAAAGTACAACACTACAGCATTATGAAATAAACAGTATTCTCCTTTTTCCATTCACTCATCTGTAACTGCACTGATTTCAATAACATTCCTTTGCTATTCTAAGCCTGAAAGGCATGCTCTGGTTATAGTGTTATGTTGGTATAAAGCACAATGCCAGACTGATGTGCTGAACAAAAGTGATCAAAGTTTGAGTAATGTTAGCCAACGCACAACTATTCTAGCTCATTATTCAACCAGAATGACATCTGTTGAGCAACTCGTCGCAGAATACACTAGTTGTTATAGACAGGCCTCAGCTGGGAGGTACCATATAAAATGTATGAGGGTGATGTTTGGTTAAACAAACTGCTAAGGCTAAGTTCACAAATGGTTCTGAAAAGATGCCAAAATCAGGGTGCTGTCTAATCATAATATAAAAGAAAGTTTGCTCTCCCTATAATGTACCAGCTATAATAATATCAAAATGTGCCTGTTTCAGATTTTAAAATATATTTATATAACATAAAAACATACAGAATCCTGTGCTAGCAGAATCTTATATGGAATTAAGAATACCCACATTCAACATTTTGTGGCATTGGAACAGCAATTAATTCCCATTGACTGAACTACCACTATATAATAGATCACAAACATTTTATTTAACAAAAGGAATGAAACTATCAGTACCAGAATGTGCTCAAGAATCCAATTACAGCAAAAAAAGTAAGATAGTTGGGGTAGAAAAGACTGTTTACAAATCCTATGTTTTATGACATCACCTTTATTAGGACCAGGGATCTTTTCGAGCAAGAGCTAGGGAGAGCGCAGCTATGGGAGTTGGTGCCAGCCCCCCCCCCCCCCGCGGGGGAATGCCTGCTTGTGTCATAGCTCCAGCAAAATGACCCCGTCCCCTGGAAAGGTCCTTGTTCCTCCGACCAGCCTTCTGAAGGCTTCAGCCACCACTGAAACTATCCTCCCAGAATAGTGGTATTTCTGAGGCTTGGATTAGTACCTGTCCCCCCAATGTCAGCGCTCTCTCTCTCTCTCTCTCTCTTTTGCCTTCTGACATACTTCCGGTGATGTCAGGTGGTTTAGCATATGCAAATAAGTTATGCTAATGAGTTATGCTAATTAGCTCCTGCACCTCTTTTTCTACGAAATGACCCCTGATTAGGACAGCCACTTCTAATTTAAAATTGTTAACTGCAATGATAAACATGCAATTAACATATAAATATAACACATTAAAAGTGTGTTATACAACACACATAAATAGAACAAAGTTTGAGTCCTGTGGCACCCTTAAGGCCAACAAAGTTTTATTCTGGGTATAAGTTTTCATGTGCATTCATACTTCTTCCAGAATATCTCCAGAATAAAACTTTTTTGTCTTAAAGGTGCCACTGGACTCAAACTTTATTTTGCTGCTTCAGACCAAAATGGCTGCCCACCTGAATCTATATTGGATCCAAATGTTTCTTCCACCAGTAGAAAGCTACTTCTGTACACACAAGGAGAGCAGAAGCATTTTGCCAATTCCTTCCTCTCACATTAGACGCCATCACACTTCACATTGCGCCTGAGACTTCCCTGATCCCCAGAAACAGTTATTTGGGAACTGCAGTTGGAGGGGGAGACAGGAAAGATTCATTCTGTGAGCTTTCTAACAAAATAAGTTTTGAACAAGAAATTCTGTAGTATTTTATATTGTGGAGAAATGGATAAAAATCACTGATCCACAATCACAACTCACAGAAATGTTGTGGAAATCTGCAAATATTCTAGAAAGTCAAGAGAAGAGCAAACATTTAAAAATGCCAATTACGTGGCTTTTAGGATAGGCAGAAAAAAGAAAATTATAGGAACATGCAAATAAATACAAGCCTCCTCTTATCTTCTCAGTTATTGAAAATCAATTAAGAAAAAGTGCAATCAAATAACTGCACAACTTTTTCTATATTGTAGCATTATAGCTGTGATTATCATCAATGGAATACATGAGTTCCCCTGTGACGTACAACGAGATGGCTGTCTCTCTCAAATATCACATGTCCTGCCCCCAACGGGCTTGTTGTTTAAGGGCACCTGCTGCAGCATTGGAAAACAAACAGATCAATACAACAGACAAATGGAGTAGTAAGGGGTCATTTACTCAGGATTGCATTACAGAACAGGTGGGTTCCAGGGATTCTTTCAGAGAGAGAGACAGAGAGAGAGAATATGTGATTCTGTGTATATTAAATACTGCCTTGGTCAGACTGGTCAATATATTGTCTAAAGCTAAGAGGCTGTTGTGAAAAAAGGTTCAACCCAACTAAAGGAGAATTATGCTATTTTTGCCTCCAGCTCTGTCCTTCATTTTATTCTTACATTTTATTTTTACAACATTGCTGTGAGACAGATGTGAGTGACTGCCCCAAGCTCAGTGTGTGAACTTCACAGCTGATGGGGGATTTGAACTCAACTCTCCCCAGCCCTAGGGGTTTTCTGCATGCGCACCTTATTTCTGCTATTCTTTCCAGTTGATCCACTAGCATCGGAATAACGCTGAGCACAGGGGCTTCACACGTCTTCCCTCCTTCCCTTCATATTTTTCCAGTTGCCATGTCAGTTTATTTTCTCAAAGATGTGCCTCAAAGCAGTCACAATTATTAAGCAAATGTGCTGTCATCAGTGGCATCACAGCTTCAACCCACCCCCTTTTCTTTTCTTTTTTGTTGCACATGCACTCCATCAATATACTGCTAGAAGAGGGACTATGCATGCACATGCATGAAAACTGCCATACTGTACCTGTGGAAAAATATGGAAAAATATCCTCTACTTAAAGGATCACCCCAACATTTTGACATTTGAGCCTGCTAACTGTTTTTTAAAATTCTGTGTCGACAAACAGCAGGCAAATGGAGAGGAGACTATTGCTCATAGTTGGTACTTGATATTTAGTCATGTAAATGTCTTTAGCTGGCCAATGAAGTTGGTCAGTGGGGCTGCTCTGCAACAGTTCCCATTAGAACTGAAACTGATAAATACCTGCCAAACCCATAAAAATCACATTCCCATGAAAGATAAACATAGTAAGATGTAGGCTGCTGGGTATCAAAGCACAAGGACATCTTATAGAGATGCATTGCTGACAGGGAGCTTAACTTTAAAAAAAAAATCAAACTTGCCTTTGCAATGAAAAATTTCCTTCTTTCAGTGAAGGGAAACAGGGGATTAGGGCATATCAAGAGAGCCAAGCAGGAAGGCAAAGAAGGAAAGCTGAGCAGCCATACAGAGTAATGAGTACTCCTGTACTATTTGCTGAAAACACAGAAAAAGAACTACAATGGTTGTGATCATACACATAATTAGACCTGATATAGGCGTGAATGCTGGGTGGATTTAATGGGAGCGATCAGACAACAACATCTGGGAAGTGCCCCATAGACATCAGCATCCCATCTTGCTCCGCCGCAGAAGTGGAGTTAAAAGACACCAGGGAAAAAACAGTAGTAAACAGGTTGTGAGAGGCTACGGGTGGACTTTCCCCTGTCTGATCGCTCCAGCGCGCTCTTATGGCATCAGGATTGTCTGATCAGGCTATCCCAACTATGTGCCATTTTCTTTCCCCCTTTGCAGTATGTGCATCATCACAAACTTTATAGGGAGCCCTCAGTGCAGAGATGCAATTCATTGATCCCTCGTTTAAGCGCCTGGGGGAAAATGGGACAAAAAAACCCGACTCACCCACAGTTGCGTCTGATCACTCACTGACAGACTGCACCCGCAGCTGCAAAGGGAGGTGTGATCATGCAACTGCGGGTCAAATTCTACCGGAGGAAACAGCCTCCCCTCCCGGCTTTATCTCGGGTGTGTGACTGCAGCCAATGACTTCTACGCCTGCTTTTATTTTTTTATTTTTTATTTTTGGATTTATACCCCGCCTAACCAGTGTACGCCGGCTCAAGGCGGCTTAAAAGGATTAAAACAACATTATAATTTATAGTCAGTTCTTAAAAATATACCCTGACACAGAACCATGGAAGTTGGCGGCCCATATTGCTCCTCAAACCCAGTGCAGCAATACCAAACCCAGACCCAAGGCCAGGCAATTTCACCAGTAGAATTATCCAGCCAGAGACTTAGCCCAGTAATTTTAGTGATATAGAGAGCTGCCACTATTAGGCAAGTGTTTTTTTTAAAAAAATAATACTTGAAAATATGTCAACATGAGGGGTAAAATTCCTCATTACTGAGGCACGGGGAAGAAAGCACAGGACAGGGTTGTCCCACAGTGATCATCCAGTTAGCAGGAAATGAGTAGGAAGTGAGAGGAACCAACAAAAGTGCAGGAAACATTACACATGCAAACAAACATGACTCAAATCTGACTCCTAGAAAAAGGTTAGGGTAAAAGTAGTCCCAGAACAACTTGGGGGAGGGGAGGAAAAATGTGAGGCAAAAATTAATGGCTCAAGAGAATGTGCAGAAGATGGGATAAACAAAAGCCAGAACTGATGCAATAAACCCATGCAGAAATCCCCCTAGTCTAGCCCTGTAACCACTTCACTATTGGCTATTCAATCCAAAATCAGTATAATCTCAAATACATTATACTAAATTCACTTTTGGCTCTTATATTTTATATTAACTTTTTATTTTACTCTATTGTCTACCTGTCTCTTTCTCTTTTCTAACCCTTCTTTTCTCCTCCCCTCCCTTTGCTAGTCTTTCCCTTTGTTTGCCTCTCTCCCTGTCTTCCTCCCTTCCCAAAAGCTAATTGTGATGTGATTCAAGTCACCTGCAACCCAGTTATGGATATAATAACCTGAAAACCAATAAGAAGAAAACGCAATAACAGGCTGAACTCTTATCAGTACAGAAGAATCAGGAAAGCAGTCGTAAGAGATCAATCCCATTTTGTTTGGGTGGCACTCAACTTCTTTTTGTAGACAGAAGCTGTTTTTGAGTTTCTCTATTCCTTAGTTTTTTTATTAACAATTTATTATTATTTTTAGACAAACATACATGAGAGTAATTTTTGCTTAGTAGCTAGTAAATTGCCTCATACATAGAGATATCTATTTTTCTACCATTTAGCCAACTATAAATTTTTGCCACTCTATATTTTAAAATATATATTTACATCTATTATAGCATTATTTAAACATTTCTACTGTATTTTCTAAAAATACATTTAGATATTGGTTAAGATTTCAGAAATAGATTAACTAGCATATAAATTCTATTCTCGCTTCTTATAATCCTTTACCTACCTATTTTAGGTATTACCATTCCTATCAATATATTTACTTTTTTAATATGGTTCCAATCTTATTGCATTACAAAGTCCCCTAAATAGGTTTTGCTTATATATTTTACTATACCTTTTAATATCTTCTATCATAAACATTACTGTATATTTTATACTGATCTTTAGGAAGAGAAAACAGATTCAAACAGATAGATTTTCCCTACATTTTTCTTTATTTTCTTTTTTGTGTGTGTGTACATTAAGTTCAACTTACATATTGTCTATCCAATCTTAACCAGTTATGCATACAAAGAGGTTCTTTAACCTGTTTTATTTATAGAACTTCATTCTCTTCTTCTTTTGCTGGTTTCTCTTTTTCAACAAGGTCTTAATTTTATGTCTTTTAGTTTTATGTAGAAAGGCTTTCTCTTAGGACTCGCCATCTGTAATCAATTCTTAAAGTGTTTGAGAATTCCACAAATTCTGTTCCTTTTTAAAAATAAATTTTGTCTCTTTTTCTCAATGTATGTAATGCCCTGCGTTGTTGTGTGTAAGTCTTTCTGGGGGATGTATCTGCTTGCTTGTAGTCCTGATCTTTAACTGTCTCTTGACGAATTTGGCTCTGGGGCTCCTCTATCTCAGTTGTAGTTTGGACTGATGTATCCTCTATTTTTTGTAACAGTGAATCAAAAACCTTCTCTACTGCCAAGGTGACTGCATAATCAATTGAATGTTTAAGCTCCTCCCAAAAAGCCTCAGATCCATAAACATCAGCAGGGTTGTCCATATCTACGTCACTTGTCATTTTTTAAAGTGAATCTTGTACGTTCATTTTGCTGCAAAGTCCAAAACCCCAGCTCCACCCAGCTGTAGTAGTTTTTCAATAGTCTCTAGATGGCTGGCACGAAGTCTACACAGTGCAGGATTATAGCTTCATTTTAAAAAAAAACACTTTGAAATGTCTTTCTTTCCATAAAAAATTTGTTGAGCCTTTTAGTGGAATATATTCCCAGTAGAAGTTATAGATTTTTTTTTCTTTAAGTCTATATAAAGTTTCGGTAAATCCTTTTAATCCAGATAGATTGGTAATTTCTCTTTTGGTTTCTAAATCCAAAAAGTAACAGAAACAGCTCGAGTTTAAACAGCAGGTTTTTTAATCTTCATGCGCCTGTGTGATTTTAGTACGGCATTATTTACTGTCTCGTGCTGGCCGCTCAAAGGAGGAAGAAGACAGGGATTCCCCCTCTCCTTTCCTAGTCCTTTTGAAATGTTAATGGGGCTTAATCAAAGGGTCATTTAGTTCATCAGTGTTGCTTTTTATAAGTACTTATGGTAAAATCTTCATTGGAGTTGTGGATGAGGCTCAATATTTCTCTCTTGTCGGGGAGTTTACAGCTAATGCAAATCATGGCTGCCATGATTGCGCTGCTTCATTCCATTGCTTCTGGGATGATCCCTGTATCCACCCACTTGCTGCCACTTGCAGTGGACTGGAATCAAGTCCCTTGTGTTGGACCTTCGAGGTCTAGTGGAGTTTCAGGATGCCCCAAAAACTCCTCTAAAAGAACAAAGTGCCGGTGGTGCCTGGGAGCAAAGCCCAGTGCAGGCTGTGTCCCTGCTCTGCAGCCCCGCCCTCTCTTCTATTACTCGTCTTTATGGGTGCTTTGTTGAAGTGGTAGAAATAAAAAAAATTTCCAGTTTCAAAATGCATCATTAACATGAAAGAGATGTAGTATTATGTAAATAGAGATGTAGTATTATGTAAATAGCCCATCCTTGGGAGTGGGGTGTGTTAGGGTGTGGTCTGTGCATGCTTTATAAACAGGACAGCCAGCCCTGGATTTTGTCCTTGTAGTGTTCCTGAAATCACTAAATAAACTAGAGCTGATCACTGCAATGCCTCCAGAACCCAGTATTTAACGGGTTCACTCGCTCTTCAAGGTTTGTGCACAGGTGAGGCAAGTGGCCCTACTGACAGCTCACCAATTGCCCAGTTTGCCTCTGTGGTGGGTTAATCCTGGGGGACTCCTTGTATGGCTTTAAATTTTAGCCTCCTGAGGTTTATAAAGAATGTGTTCAGATCAGAACTAGATAGACTTATACTAATTATTTCAAGCTACTTGATTCAAGATAGCTGAGGATGAAAAATCCCTTTGAGAGAAATTTTGGGCCTGAGGCAAGACCCATAGCGTCATCCTTTCCCCAAAATATCCAAGCCATTACCTCCTCTATCAACCCCAACATAGTTTTTTACAAAAAAAATCCCAATGTTCCTGACTTTTGTGGTATATTTGACTGAGCAGACAGTACTGGGACATCATTCCAAATGCAGGTTCATATACCATCTAGAAAGACCACAACTGTGTATTCAAGTACTCAAGGATTTCCATATAAAAATGTAGCTTTTGAATCTAATACAGGAGGATAGTCTTCCATGAAATTAAATTGTAGGATATTTAAAGATAGCATCTAATAACAGAGACCTATGTAAAACCCACACATTTTTGTGTATGTGTAGAATAGTTTTCTGTACTCATCCCCCTTTACCCTGACATAGACACACCTATTGATATACACACGCTCATACACAATAATTATATGAATATACAATATTCAAACATATAACAGAAGTCTGTAGTACTTTAACATTTATTCCAGCATAAGCTTTTATGAGTCAGAGTCACCTAATAAGATGCACTGAGTGCCCATCCAAAGCAGCCTAAAGCAACAGAAGGGGGAAGGGAGTGGAGAAAGTTGCAAGGGGAGGCCAGTGTAAAACAAGAACCAAAGAGTAATCAGCAAATCCAGAGTGGTGTTTAAACTGGTCAGATACTGACTGCATAAATAGACTGACATATGACCAATGTTTTGTGATAATTTTATGCTGATTGTATTTTTAACTGCTTTTCTAAATCACCCAGAGCCTGCTTCCAGACTGGGTGATTCATACATTTAATAAAATAAAATTTAGTCCCTTCTAATTTTCTATATAATCTTTTCACCCACTAAAATTATTAATATTTCCTGTCAGATTCAGAGCATCCACAAGATACTGAAACTTGGCTCTACTGTTAAGGAGAAAATAAAATCAAAGAGTCACTTCTGTTGACAGAGCTATCACTATGATTATATGACAGTACCATAAATAGTAAAACGGGTTCACAGTACATTCTCAGATTGCTTAATTATAAGTATGCTCCATAAAGAACATTAAAGTCTATGCTATGGATTATTTTGTTGTCTTGTTGTTGTTATCTTACTATTTTCACAGAATGAATTCTCTTTAATTATTAATAAAGCTATTCCTTAGCTCATCCCTGCCATAACCTACTCTGTTCAGAAACATACGGGGAAAGACATTAAATAACTACTGCAAACCATAGACTTCTAGTATTAGTGCTACACACTGCATACCCCTATTCATTATTCCACCTCCCCTATTTAATCTATCATTAAGATTCAGTGACCCTACACTAAATTTAAAGCAGATCCTTCCTTCCTCCCATGCTTAAATTCACATACTTTTCTAGTTGTAGATGCCCTCAAGTATTACCCGCTCTACAGGGTTTCTCTGATCTCAGCTCTGAGCTATGTTGTGCTATACAACCGAGAAATTGTTGTTGTACATCTTGAACTATGGCAGCTTGCACTAAGGAACTACCCTATGCTGTTTCATTAATAAACTTTTTAAAGTTTACAATATTCCAAAAATACAGAATGTACCAAAAACCTGCCACAAACTCCACTACTCTACAGTATTTTCAGCATCATCTTCCATCATCAAGACACTGATAATACAAGCTGTCAGATATTACAGGATAACTAACAATAATACATTTTGTCCAAATAAGTCCATATAAGAACAGAAAATAGTACAAAGATAATGTGTGTCTTCAGGTTTTTAAATTTAAACATTTTACAGTTACCCAAGTGTTTAGGATTTTAAGTTTAAAACTATATACTGCAAACTCTTCTGCTCCACCACTCCTCTATTCATAATTTAAAACCGCTTCAGGAACTTCACTGAGTTTCAAAAGTGGTTTTCAATACATTTTGGGAAAGGGCTGTCCCAGAAACACAACTCCAAAGTTCCATTGGGTGTGCACTTAGTCATGTAGGCTTACCAAGCCAAATGCAGCCCATTAGCCATATCTAGCAAACTCAAGGACTCAACATCTCTCCTTTTTTGCTTTCTCCCTAGGACTACAAAAACAGTCAATCAACAGTCAATCAACTAGCAGACCATGATTGTTCAGACTGCCTTCTTGCTTCCGGCCATGCGCTTTCAAAATTTGCAGTAGGTGGGTTTAAGAAATGGATATGTTTAGTTTTGTCTATGAAATATAATTTGTAAAAAAAAGTGTATTTAAAATACGAAGTGATAGTTCACTGCTTATACATGAAACTTACAAAATGGCAGTACCATTCAATACAGCATTTATGGATACTGAATTTTAAAGGAATGGACTGCATTCCATGAATGGAGAGTGCCTGAGAATTTTTACTTTCCTTCCCTAGGCATTTCCTTCTGGCACTGACTGAGTCTTCTGAATAAACAGGACAGAAGAATTATGTAAGGTGCTTTGGGTCCCCACTAGGTTGAAAGAACAGGTATAAGCGAAACAAATAATAAATACAGCTGCAGATGGGGGGGGCAGATAAAAATACGGTGGTGGATGAGTAGGAAGGAAAGGAGGAAGCAGGGAAACATTCAAGACAAAGGGCTCTTCAGGTATTACAATCACACATACAAGGAGGATACCAGCCATTCATATCAGGAGCAAGCATTACTTGGAATCCTCATGATACCTGTAATTGCCATGATGTCTGAAATGAGCAATGTGTGGATTCTGCATGTACATCCAGCCTCTGTACATGCTACACCAGACTCTGATTCTTCAGGATTCTGTTTCGTGCATACTGAAGCTGGAAGCCTATATACTTCCCCTTTCACCCAACATGGCAGCTATATGTAATGGGAGGATTTCCATGCAGTTGCCAGCCTCCCAGTACATACAGTTGTAACATCTGAAAAGCCTCTTTCACTATGCTATAGCCTGAATATCTTTAAATACAGAGTTTTGCTTGCAGTCAATCAATTAAGCAGTAACAACAAGACTCAGGGACATTGAATCTTTGATTAAATAATCTTCACTATTTTAATGTAGCTATTTCCTTTCATCGTAAAGTACTTAGCTTTACAGTTTGAGCTAACAACTTTCTTATGTGAAAATATGGAGTAGAATTTGAATCACCAAATGGATAACAGAACTTGAGGTTGGATATTAAGCTGCTGTGCCATTGCTGAGGCAGCAGCTTCTCTGACAGAACAGTTTTTCCCTCTATGGAGGAGGAAAGGGAGATTTTTGCTGTTTACGTCTCCTGCTAGTAACTCCCAGTTTGCTCCCTGAACTGTTCATTTGGCTCACAGGAACACAGGTTTGAGAAGGAGGGCAAAGAATGATGCAGGGAGAACAGGGAGACTGCCTTCCTCTAGTCTAGTGTGACTCTCCTCATGCTGCCTAGGATCCAAGCCATCGTCTGATATTTGGTCTTTCACCCCATTAAATGTATATTTTAATAACAAGAAAAAATCATTTAAGTGCTTGAGCAAATGATACCTCATGCATGCAAGTTTTAAGCATATTCTAAGTTTTTTAATGAAACAATATGAGTATAAAGGAACTCCTTTTCATCAGTGGTAGACTTTTTGTAATGTCCAATGTTTTGGTTAAGAGTTTCACTATACATTCACACTGTTTCAGGATATGCAGTTCTACATGATCTATTGACACCTTGTTTTAAGGGCTTGGATCTTCCAAAATCACACAGAGATCATATTGTTTGAAATCAACAACTTTCCATATGTGGTTGGTTTGCTGAGAGCTGGGACACTATAATAGTTTGCAAGATCACTTAACAATTTTTTTAACAAATATTTTTTAAACTTTTTATTATTTTAAAATAGAAAAGTTCAACAATGTACAAAGTCAAACGTTGTCCAAAACATTAATAAACAAACTTCTATCTAACAAGCAAACTACAACATAAACTATAAAACATCAGCCTTATCAATAGTACTCTGTAAATCTCATATAATTTACTATGCTGTGCAGTCTCCGTGGAACCATTTGACATGGGGGCAGGTCACTACCAAAAGTGTATTCTAAAAAGGGAAACCACTTTGCCACCTGATCAGTTGAATTAGTGGGATTTTCAACAGAGGACATATTGTCAGAAATTTTGTTTCCAAACAACTTTCCCATGCATTCTTGAGTAAATTTGCTGAGTTTGCAGGCTGATCTTTAATGAAAAGGGGAAGGTTTGTTCAGGAGCTCACAGTTCAGGCATCCATGCTGAATGGCTTCAACATTCCCACCCACCCACTCCCGCTTACATGGAACATGGGTTCCCCTTTGTTTCTCGTTCCGAAAGCCGGCATAGCCCCTGCTAAGAAACCTGCAAACTAGTCTTCAAACTGGTTTCTTTAAACTGCCTTCAGACTATTTTCTTAATTAGGATGTTCTATGTGTATCTTATTTCTTTTCCTTTTTGTCTAATGCCACTAGATTTTATACTTTTTTCCTGTGAAGTGCATGTGTTTATTGTAATACTATTCACAATTTATATTTATACTACAATTTATTTAAGATATCTATATCTATATATCTATATCTATATATCTATCTATATATCTCTATATCTATCTATCTATATATTAAAAAAATACCAAGTGTGTACATATACATATTCTGTTTTTAAAATATTAAGTTAAAAATCCAAAGGATTAATTTGAATCAAATATTACTATTAAATTGAAACTATGGCAGCATAGGCCACAATTGCACAGACAAAGTCAAGTAAACACACAAGAGTGGCATGCCTAGCAATGGCTAAGCAATCATAAGTATGTTGCACAAAGGTGCAAAACCAGCAGAGGAGGGAGATGGTGAACTGACACAACCATCTGGCAAATATTTGCTCACAAGGTGCATAACAAAAGGCTGCAATGCAATAGACACATTATCATATAAAGCCTACGAACATATTTTGGTGTCCTCTGCAGCACACACACTGACAGATAGCATGCATCAACGGAAAAAAATAGTGATTGACATGAGCACAGAAGGCAACAGAAACCTGGAGAACCAATTAGCTCCACATTAAATCCTTAAGAAACTGGGGAGTCAGTGGCTTTGAAGAGGCTATAGATATCATTATTCTATTTTATAGAGGAATTCTACACTCCCATAGTCTTGAACAATGAAATTCTGTCCATAAGATCACCACAAGGAGCTGCAACCTTGAACACTTAACATTGTAGTTTGCTTTACAATACAGGGAAACAGGATTTTAAAGGTCAAAAATGGAATCACTGTATACCTCTCTTTTTACACTACTAGGTATGCAGACAGTCAGTGCAGCCATAGATCAAGTGTACAATATACAATACATTAGCTTTATACACAGCATGAAACATACAAACAAAAGTACCTTTTGACAACTCAGTGTCAACTAATATCACACTTTGATATGGATAATTAATCATGATTTGGGGAGAGCCCAAGTTATGGCATCATTGTTGTTTTGATATATTCATTTACTTCTTTACAATTTTAGGGCACAACCCTAACATTTATTTCCTGGGATGTTAAAATTAAATGAGAAAGGTTCATTTCACCTTAAGCAAACTGGGGGAGGAGGAGAATCAGATCATTCATCTAGTCAATTTAGATCATTCTAATTTAGATCATGTCAATCAGATCATTCATCTAGTTCATGATCTTGTTCCCAGCATTTGCCAGACAGATGTGTCTGGGAACCGTACTAGTACGGCACAAAGGTAACAGAGCATCCAATTGTTTCCTCCCCAGCAACTGCTACTCCTCTGAACTTAACCTGGCAGTTCAATTTAATCATCATGGTGATAGCCATGGGTCCAGCTGTAGAAGTGAGGGCCTCTGGTAGTCAGTTTGGGCCCAGCCACTGCTGTGGAATCCAACAGCCATTCCGGGCCCAGAGCGGGTTCTCAGATACCATGACAGCAGCCAGGCCAGAGCCCTGGAACCATGCCTGGCTCAACAACAGGGGAGTCGCTCCAGGCCCAGAGCAGCTCCCAGACACCACAGGTGGGCCTGGAGGTGGCTGTTGAAACCTGGAGCCACACTGGACTCAGCGACATGGGGGATGGGATCTCCCCCCCCCCCCCACTGTAAGTCTAGGTAAGGAGAGAAGGATGGGTGGAAGTCATGGGGGAAGAAAGGAGACATAAATAAAGGGAAGAAAGAGAGATGGGAGATATTGACAAGAAGGGGAGGTGGAAAGAAAGACAGCAGATTGTCAGAGAAGGGGAGGGGAAGAAATAGACGAGGGAAGACTGACAGAGTGAAGGGAGGGAGAGGGTTTACAGAAGGGGAGCGGTGAGAAAGAGGGGTAAAATTGTTAGAGAAGGTGGGAGAGAGAAGGAAGCAAAGAGGGGATGGGATGCACTCTCCCCACAAGTTTCTTGTGGGTCCTCTCTCATATATTCTAATAACAAATTCGGCAGAATTTCAGGGTACTTAAATCTGTTTTTTACAGTTATGAATGATGAAAACAGATTTTTCTACAAACCTGAAAGACACATGTTTACAGAAAAATCTGAAACCTAAAAAAAATAAAACATTGGTAAAAAAACCCAAACCCCAAATAACTTTTAGCTTTAAAAAAAAACAGAAGCCCTCAGTGGCAGCTGCTAGGCAACCACGGAATTCTAGGCTTGATTTTTGTCAGTAAAAGGCAAGGAGAGTGGACAGGGCCCTTTCGAGGGCTGTTTTGGCCTTTGACTGGACCAGTCCTGGCAGCAACAATTGGATGACTTGATACCGCCTGATTGCATGACTCACCTAGGCCCAGCTCCTTACCACTGTTCAACAGTGGCCACCCTATTAAAGTCGATGTGGTGTAATGGTTAGAGCTTCAGAGTAGTGTCTGGAAGACCCAGATTTAAATCAGCAGTCTGCCATGGAAGCTCACTTGGTGATGTTGTGCCAACTCACAGGTTTGTTGTGAGGATAAAAAGGAGAGGAGAACGATGTAAGCTGCTTTAATGTCCACTATAGAGAAGGTGGGGTATAAATTAAGTAAATAAATAAGAAATATAGTTTAAGATGGAAGCCAGATAAAAAATAGGTTAGTGAATGGCTGAGAAGGAAAGAATGGGGCAGGTAAAGGGACGAGGATATGGAAGGTGCCCTAAAGAGATAAAGGGGAAATATTGTTGGGAGGGCATACAGAGAAAAGTGATGTGCCCACTCAAGTCCCTGCAGGACCTGGACCAGTGGCTTGCACCACATAACTGTGACATTGTTTTCCTAGGTAGAGGCTGCTGTGGGGGAGGGGGAAAGCCAAAGACAGAGGGATAGATAAAGATAAGTTGGCTGTTTGGTGAAAAGGAGAGAAGGAAACCGGAAAATGGGAAAGGCTATGGGGGCTTTCAGGGAAAGGAAAGAGGAAATAATGGTGGAAGGGATACAAGATGCCCTGCACAAATTCTTGTGGGTTCCTGCTTGTTTGCCATATTCCACAGCAGCTGCACACTGAGCTAATGTTTATTAAGCTACCACCATGATCCTAAGAGCCCTTTCTTGAATGGTCACAGATGGAAATTCTGTTTGGAAATATGTTGGGGGGTGGTTTCCAAGTACACATCACTTTAGACTTACTTTAAACCTCATTTTCCATTTTGCTGTCCACTCAGTTTGGAGCTCTTCACAGCCTGCTCTTCCTCTAACTTGCTTAATTTGACTTCATCTACAAATGTAGCTCAGTACTCACTCTTAAATCAGGTTCATTTATAAATTCATTACTCAGTCTAGAAATAATATGTGTTAGATACAGGAAACTGAAGTACCATCATGCTAACCATATCTAAAACTCTAAGGACAGTCTTGTTTAAGTTGAAGCAGTCAGTCTTTGGACAATTTCACCAAGACCAATAAATAAGAATTTTTTAAAGTCAGGTTTTTGTGTTACCTGGGTGCAGAACTACATGTCGTATGCACATTTTGATGCCCAAAATGGCATTGTCATGTCAAGTTTTCCTCGTTCCTGCATAATATGCAGGATCACTTTAGCCCATGTCTTTACAGTGTAAACTTTCCTATTCCATATCACTCATTGCAGCCAGCAGGTATACAGGAAAAGATACATTATGATGCCACGACATGTTACAGCAAACTAAAAGGGAACTCAACACAAGGATGTTTGTCATGTGTAATGAGTACTTCCACAAGTGTAGCTTTAAATAAAGTAGAAAGTATAGGGTACAATTTTAATTCAGAATATTACAATGTAAAACCATAATTCACAAAAAAGTTGCACTATTTAGGTACTCAAACGTGGCTTTCTTGCTTTAGGGTCACACAATAAATAAATGTTGGTTTAAAGATGTAAATAATTCAATTAGTGATATAACATGAAAAGTTTTGCATGTTTTGCATGTTTGTTCTATTCATACATGGAACTGAGCCTTCTCAGTGTTGCTTAGCAATGCAAGATGCAGAGCATAAGAGGCTCCTGTATATTTATGCATGACATAAAAGGAATTTCCCAAGTACAACTTTATGTATCTCAGTACTGTTGTGGAAAACTGCATGTGACAATATTTTCTTCCCTGTATAACTAGTCCAGAAACCCATATATGCAGTATATGTGGGGGTTTCCCACTGCTTGTTTTTGTCTAGACTAAAGCATGAATGCTCATGTTTTCAAGCAGATGCACAGGTAATAAACAAGGGTCCACAAGTAAGCAGGGCATGGAAGGTTAGTTGCACAATGGATATTATGCCTGATTACGTATCACTGGCCACATGCCTAAACTCCAAGTGGTGTATGCCTGAATTTCAAGCGGCTTTGCCCCATGTGCTCCCCAGATAAGCTGGAGGGCTATTTAAACCTTACAAGAGGGGGGGACAGGGGTGGCTGTGGGTGGTCGTTCTTGGAGGTGGGGCTTGGGGCAGGGACATCCCCAAGGTGATGTCATCGCATTGGAAATGTTCCCACCCCCCTCCAGGAATGCCCCCCCCAAGTCCCCCGCTGGGGATGAGGCCAGACCTGGCAACCCTATTGCATATGTGGAGTGACTCTGGTGTTCCTTAATAGTCTTCCATCCAAATACTAATCTGGGGCAACCCTGCTTAGTTTACGAGATCTGACAAGATTGGGCTAGCCTGGACTTTTTATTTTATTTATTTTTTCACATTTTTACCCCGCCCTCCCTGCGAGCGGGCTCAGGGCGGTTTACAGAGTGGCACTATCCAGGTCAGGGCATAATATATACATACAAAAACATTTTAAAAATTAAAATACTGGGCAGAAAGATAGGATCACTGAGGGAACACCATACAAAACAAACAAATCTTCACCAACTAGTGGACAATGTCAACAGAAGAGGACAGACAAGTGTCCCTAGGAAGAAAGTTCCAGGGTTTAGATGCCACACCCAAGAAGGCCCTCTCCCAGTCGGCCACCTGTCTAATCTCAGTAGGCAGGGGCAACTGAAGCAGGACCTCAGAAGACAACCAAGTAGTCAGGTAGGTACATAAGTGAGTGTGTGGTCTTTCAGTTATGCTGGTCCCAAACAATATAAGATTTTAAAGGTCAACACTAGCACTTTGAATAGAGTCCAGAAACAAATTGAGAGCTACTGTAGATGGGTCAAGACTGGAATGATATGGTCCCTACGACCACTCCAGTCAACATCCTGGCTGCAGCAACTGAAGTTTTTGAACATTTTTCAAGGGCAGCCCCACACAGAGCACATTGCGGTAATCTAGATGTAATCAGGTAATGCACCACAGGAAAGACTGCAGGTGGCTAACCAGTAGAAGCTAGTAAAAGGCTCTCCTGGCCACAGATGCCTCCTGCTTATCCAGCAATGGGCCAGAGTCCAAGAGCACCCCCAGACTATGGACCTGTTCCTTCAAGGGAGGTAGCAATGCCTCCCAGAACACATGACACCTTAAATCCCAGGTCACCACTTCCAACTTGTTGGGATTAAGCATTACATCCACTCCAAATTGCCTCCAAGTACCAGTTCAGAGTTTCTGCAGCCTCCCTGGGATCAGCAAGATATTGCTGAGTGCCATCCACATATTGGTGATAACCCAGCCCAGATTTTCAGATGACCTCATCAAGTAGTTTCATGTATACATTAAAGAGCATACAGGACAAGATTGAGCCTTGTGGGACCCCACAGACCAAAGGCCAAGGGGCTAATCAGTGGTCTACCAGCACCACCTTCTGCAACCTACCCCCCATGTACCAAAAACTCCTGAGGGTTCCGGGAGAATCAATACAGCCACATTCCCTCTGTCCATTTCCCAGTGCAGGTCATCCACCATGGTAACCAAGGCTGTTTCAGTCCCATAATGAGGCCTAAAACCAGCTGGGAAAGGATCCAAACAATCTGCCCATACACATCACTTATCCCTTATTTTTTCAGTTATTTCCCCTTTTTCTCTTCTGCCACTGAAGTTGGAGAGTTTCAGAAAGCTTCCCTCCTTCAGCATTTAGACTACTTCGTAACATACCAAGAATTCAGTGGCTAGTAGTACTCAAACAGGCAGTTTTTAAACTATTATAAGATATCCCCATGTAAGGTCTAATTTAATATGAAACCAAAGATAAAGAACTCATAAATGTAGATATGCTCATAAAGCAAGCTGGGGGAGGGGGTCTTGTTTTGACTTGTTTTTAGCAAATTTTATCAAAAGGTTACTGACACCATACAAGTATGAAACAGCTTGATGCTAATTTTACAGAAACACTTAACTTTCATAACCATAATTAACACTTCCAAAAGGACTCTTCTGATTTTCTTCCACTGTACCATGCTGACTCCCCTCCAAACTGACAAACAGGTCCTGAAGGAGTCATGCTGCCACTGACCCCCGGTAGTTGACTCAGAAGCAGAAACAATGGGAGGCACTGCAATTAAACACAGATTTAAATTGCAGCAATACACACTCGTTTCTTCATGTGATAAATCCAATCGATCTATGGATCTGAGGTTGACAAGAGTAGCTACTCGTTGATATTCCTCCCCACTCCCAAATCTAGAAGGCTCTAATCTCTGGGATTCCGAAGTCATGTTTTAGCACTTTCAGTCCCTAGATTCCAGCCTCTGTTAATACCCACCAGTTCCAATGCCTGGATTTTGGCTTGGATAGACTAACTGGTGTATTCCACATGATTACTTTATGGGTTGTATAATCTGTCTCAGGAGAAAAGACACCTGCCTTTCCTGGAGACACTCCTAAAGAGCCCCATAACTGCGGTTTGGCTAATCCCTATGAATGCCAAAGCATAATTTGGGGAAGGAGAGGGGGAGTCTGTGGCTCAATGGAAAAACATCTCCTTTGTATGCCAAAGGTCCTGGGTTCCATCCCTGGCACCTCTAGTTAAAAAGATCAGGCAGTAGGTGATGTGAAAGACTATACCCGTACCTGAGAACATGGAGGGCACTTCCAGTCAGAAAAGACAACACTGACCTTGACAGAACAATGGTCTGAGTCAGTATAATGCAGCTTCATGTGTTCATGTGAGAGAGATGATCAATGACTCTTTGCCAGCATCACTATGAAATATAGGTACACAAGCACCCAGAATTGTGGTTCTTTTCACATTTGATGGCCCCTGAGTAGTAATTTTCATAGTTTTCCTCCTTTTCAAAACCATGGGTTTCGAAAGAATTACTAGTTACCCTTGTTGGAGATTTTTTTAGTTGACAAACCATATAATTCTGAACTTGGCTCAATGTATGGATCAAAAATTCATACAATGGGGCCAGGTACTGAAAGGGGAGATGTCTCAGATCTCCACCAATTTCACTGATATAAATAAGCCAAAGCAGTATCTTCTCCAAAACTAGCAGATGTCACTGGTATATCCATCACAGCAGGGTAGTGAACTGGTATGTAACAGTTTCCTCATTTCATGAAATTATTAGATGGCACTGAGCAAATATAGTAGTGGTAGATAAGAAAGCCCTCTTTGCTTTTAAATGGGGACTAAGCTGCGTTCAACCAGACTCACAGAGTTTCTGTATGTTTTAATCATCTCTTCTATAAAATGCAAAATGCTGCATTTAACACATGGTTTTTTTGGATACTGAACGATAAATCAGTGGTTGGATCCTAAAAATAGAAGGTGCTTTCAGATTTTTCTGTTCTTCTGCTTTCCACAGAACACTTCCTTTTTGCACTGACAAAGCCTCTTGTAACTCCTCAGTAAACCCAGGAGAAGCCTGTCGCTAGAGAGCATCTTAGAGTAAATAGTGTCAATGGCCGCAAGAAAGCTTGTAAAGTCAATTGGCAACTCCCCCCCCCCAGAGTATCCTGGAATCCTGGATGACCAATAAGGGTCCAAAGTACCATCCCAATAGGCTCTCCTAGAGCTTCCACACACCTACAATCTGTACAATAACCAGGGCAAACACAGATCACCAGTTCCATGACCTGTGAGGAAAATCAGGCTAAATACATACCTGGAGTGGGGGGGCACTACTGGGAAATGCTCAGGAACTCATGGGCCAAACCTTTCACAGCCTCAGCCAAAGTACTGGTTCTCCCCCCCCCCCCTCCCAAGCTAAAGACTACATTCAGAACCATAGCCAGGAGACTGGCAGCAGAATGGATGGTACAGTAGCAGAATCCCTAATTTTTCCCTGGTTCTTGCAGCAGACAGAATACACCCAAAATGCTTCATTCCCACCATAAGAAACTTGAAAAGAGAATAATACAGACAGCAACACTCTCTCCCCAATACTCCTACTTAGACTGCTACAAAACTGAATACCTTGCTGCAGTGTGCAATATAGAATCACCAGTATCATTCTGCCAGAACTCAGTAAAAACAAGTTGTTTCTTCCAGAATAAAATTATGGCTCAATATATTAGGAACTACTTCCCTTATATTCAAATAGCACCAGCTGAAAAGTAGATGAACAACTGACAAACATTCTGCATTCCCTTGGCCAGAGATGGAATTGGATGTCAGAACAGCATTAATTCATATAGACCACCTCTGCAACTGACCTGTCCAATCCCAGTGCCCTACCTCCCAAGTGGAATTGCTAAACCACCTTTCACCCCACAAAACCCAACTTTATTAATTGACATTCCCATCAGGTACAACTCTTTTCCCTACTCTTAGCCAAAGTAGATAGTGCTCAGTCAGGCATGAAACCCTTTCTTACCAACACAACAGAAATTAACAGCTGTCACCAGCTAAAATAATGAAGATGAGAAGACAAAACAAAACTGTGGTTTGATAGCTTAAAATCCAAGGCAAAGATCCCCAAAATAGCACACACACACCAATGATGCTGGAATTCTACCAGCCAGAATCTCCTTTTGGAACCTCCCCCCACTGACCCCCAAAGTTGATACTCTGCAGCAGCACCCTCAGCCTTGCCTGGTCTTGTGGCCTTGCCTGGTCTTATGCACTAGGAATGGCAGGAAATAGCAAAGCATATGATTTCAACATTATCAGGTGATAGAGGGTAACAGCAATTCATATGGGTAGGTGGGATAAAAACCAAAAGCAAACTCCTCAACATTAGCAATAATTAAACTGGATATGTGGCTGTGGAGAGTATTAGGTAACACCCTCATTCTCATTGCCCTCTGTTGTCCACTTGAGCTGCTACAGCTGGTTTGTCAGAAGCCCTGTCAGATCTTATGGGCTAGGGAAACCCAGACCACAGCTGGATGGGGGCATATGACAGCAAGTTCCCAGGAAAAGGTGCAGAAGCCTTAAAACCCAATATAAATGGCTAAGAACACTTGAAGCAGAGGTTAAGGAAGTAACATAGTCACTCTTACCCCCTAGCCATTGTCATGTACTTACTGATGTTCCTGCCAAATTAGAGAGTGAGGACTATGCAACAGTATACTATTACCGTAACTTACCCTTATTAATGTTATTATTCTTCAACTCACATCACCAAGTTAATTCAAAATAAAAAGCATGATTTAACTATTAATTTTCTAAGCATGTAGACTTTTTAATAAAGAACATTAATTATATAAATTCAGAGGGGTAGCCATGTTAGTCTGAAGTAGCAAAACAAAGTTTGAGTCCACTAGCACCTTTAAGACCAACAAAGTTTTATTCACGGTATAAGCCTTCATGTGCAAGCACACTTCATCAGATCAGATATTTTTATGCTAATTTACTGCCATTCACAGATTTTTCTTACATCCAATCTCAGCTATAATCACACAACACTTATGTATCGTGACTCTGAATGACCCTTCCTGACCACAAACTCCACCCCACCCCTATAAGTAATGGTTGAGGAGTTTCTGTTCCACTGTATCTGATGAAGTGTGCATGCACACAAAAGTTATACCATGAATAAAACTTTGTTGGTCTTAAAGGTGCCACTGGACATAAATTATATAAGTAAATGAACTGTTGACCCTTATTTGGGGCACTGGTGGTAGTTTTTCACACTATTATCCTCATAAGGTTTACAATTTTACACTCTGGCACATTTAGCTATTTGCTGCCAGTTACTCTTTTGTTTAACTTGAGAAAGGCAACAGTTTCTATTGTACACAAATAATTTGCACATATTTTTTATACAAAAAGGTTTGCATATAATTATTGTTTTGTTATCCATTTGCAAGGTTTTTCTGCTACCAAATTATTTTAATTACCACACTACTATTCCACAGAAAGTCAGATATGAAACTTTATGGTTTCATTCCACTGCTTCTAATCTTGACAGTGATACTCATGCTATGGCTGTGAGGATCCATACCCATGGCTCAAGCAACACTTTTAAAATGTGTGAATAAAATACACTCTTATGAAAAACTTTTCTCACTACTGCCATCTTTTGGCAATGAAATAAGCAAGCAACTCTCTCATCCAAGGAAGAGTATGCTAAGATCACCTTCCACTATCTTTTAAAAAAATTAAATTAAATGCAGCTACAAGGAGGCTGCAAATCTGACTGGAGATGAAGTACAGTACATCTTAATATTTTCCACTCTGGGCATTTAATCCAAATTGCATCCCCCACCTCTACTACCCACTCATGATGGGGCAGAATACACAATCCCCATATCTTTCCTTCTAAAGGTGTGGGAGCAGCTGGTCAGACCATTGTGATCAGAAAAATTACTAGCAGAGATGAGATTAAGCATCCTCTACCTTTGCTCTGATCAGATGCAAAGTCCCCCACAGCTGCATTTCATTTTTTAAAAGTCACAGAGAGACGATATCTCATTTAGCTTGGTCTTAGTGTCAACTGTAAACACTATAATCTTGGGGGGAAATATTTTTTGATAATCTATTGTCCTACTCATGGAAGAATACCAAACACCACTAGACTAGGAAACCAGCACAACCAATGCCATTCCCTTACATTTATACTGTTTTACTAGGACTGAGGCAAAGCAGAAAGAGAATTCAGCCAGTGGCCAGGGTCCCCCTTTTGAGTGGCAGTCTGTCCAGCCTACTGATTTTGGTGCCCCATGGAATTTTAAATCAGCTTTATATAATAGGAAAGATATCTAATGGCAGAAAGTGAAGAGGACCTGAAGAGCCTCTTGCTCAGAGTGAAAGAGGAGAGCACAAATGTTGGCTTGAAACTCAGCATCAAAAAACTAAGATCATGGCATCTGTCCCCATCACTCCTAGGCAAATAGAAGGGGAAGTCATGGAAGCAGTGACAGAATTCACAGTCCTGGGATCCAAGATCACTGCAGATGGTGACTGCAGCCATGAAATTAAAAGACACCTGCTCCTTGGGAGGAAAATGATGGCAAACCTAGACAGAATAATAAAAAGTAGGGACATCACCCTGCCAACAAAAGTCTGTATGGTCAAACTCATGGCTGCAAGAATTGGACCATAAGGAAGGCTGAGCACCAAAGAATAGATTTCAAATTATGGTGCTGGAGAAGACTCTTGAGAGTCCCTTGGACTGCAAGGAAATCAAATCAGTCAATTTCCTAAAAGAAATAAACCCTGACTGTTCCCTGGAAGGACAGATACTGAAGCTCAAATACTTTGGCCACCAAATGAGAAGGGAGCACTCACTGGAGAAGACCCTGATGCTGGGAAAGATTGAAGTTAAAAGAAGGGGACAGCAAAGGATGAGATGGTTAAATAGTGTTATCGATGCAACAAACATGAAATTGAGTGAACTCTGGAGGACAGCGGAAGAAGAAGAAGAAGAAGAGAAGAAGAGATTGGATTTATACCCCGCCCTTCACTCAAGAGTCTCAGAGCGGTTTACAAACTCCTTTCTCCTCCCCTCCCCACAACAGACACCCTGTGAGGTAGGTGGGGCTGAGAGAACTCTTTCCCAAGCTGTCCTTGAGGGAACAGCTGGTACAGAGCTATGGCTTGCCCAAGGTCATCCAGCCAGGTGCAAGTGGAGGAGTGGGGAATCAAACCCGGTTCTCCCAGATTAGAGTCCGCGCACTTAACCACTACACCAGACTACACCAGACTGGCTTAACCACTACACCAGACTGGCTGGAAGACATTAGGGCTTGGCATGATGTGGTTCATGGGGTTGTGACGAGTTGGACTCGACTGTGCGATTGAACAACAACAACAACAATCTTATGCACTAAATAGGGTTGCTCTATTCAAAACAGTTTACAAACTTACTTGGATAAATTATTAGGGACTATGGTGCATAGTTTACTGTAAGTAGGATCCTATTATGTAATTTTTGTACTGCTTGACGTATCACATTAATACTTATGCTCTGCTTCAGTGCTATCTTTTAGATTTCTAGTTGGTTCCAAACTTCTACAGTCCTAATGCATTGTTTAATGAATGTCCCATTTTGTCGACTGTATTGACTCACTCTGTGTAATCTGCCTTAAGTCCCTGTGAGAAAGGTGGACTATAAAAAACATAAATAATAATGATAATCATCATCAATGGGTTGGATCCAGTAGTGGATCTTTCCTGCAGTCCCCTTTTCCCTCAGCTGCCATTTCTGACCCTGGAAAAGTTTATTCATGGGATTGCAGGACCTGTGCAAAATTGTACTGTGCGAAGTTTGTCCGGCAAGGCAGGATATAAATGGAAACAGATAAATAAAATAAATAAATAAACTGCACTGATGGATAAAGCAGAAATAATGATTTTGTCCCCTTCCCCGACTGCATCCTCCAACCTATGTAACTATGACTCCATGTGGGTCCTGAAATCCAAGGAATAACGTTCCTGGGATCCTGAAATGATTCCTGGGGGAGGGGAATGCAGGAAAGATGCTTTCTACTGACAGATTGCTGGATTCAACCCATTTTGCCATGTCATTTGCATTATCTTTTTACAGCTCTCACAGAAATATATTGTAAAATGTCGACAGGAACTATGCTATATCTTCCTTGTCTGGCGTTTGTATTTAAATTTTAATAATCAACTATATTTTTAAAAACTTTTTTTATTACATTTTCTACAACTATAAAAAACTATCCCTAAAATTACAAAGCTATCCCTACTTAAAGCAGAGAATAACAAATCGCTTTCCAAATACATGTATAAATGAAATTCCCCTTAAATCAAATTGAACAGAAACATGATAATATATTTAGATCAGGGTTGGCTATGCACGTGCAAATTCAAGCAAGTGGTATATATATCTAAAACTTTTAACTTAAAACAACAAAGAAAAAGCTATTTTCCCCTCCTCCCTCTTCTTCTTGGTTTAGAGGGTTCTCTTAAAGCTGCCAGCTGTTTGGGGGCTGCGGCCGCCTTTGCTGAATCAGAGTCCTCTGAAGAGCTACTCAATGAACCTTGCGAACTTCCCAAATCATGTATGATGTCGTCTTCTTCCTCTTCCTCTGCTGTCTTCTCTTTTAATAGCTTTTGATGAAATTCCAAGAAAGTCTCTGCAATTTAAGAGAGGTGATCTCTTTTTTTCCATTGTTAACTGAAAGGCAAACCTTCCAGAAAAATCCATCTATAAGGGGTGGTATTCTTTTGCAAGAATTTTATCAATTTTTTGTACTGCTTTCTTCTTTTTTCTTATCTCAAATGGAATGTCTTTTAGTACCTTAATTTCCACTTCTTTGATTTTTTAGGATTGTCCCGTTAGTGGCCTTGAGCACTACATCTCTTGTTGTCTTAGAGAATTTCACCACAATTTCTCCAGGCAGGTTGTTCTTCTTCACAAAATTCGGATGTGTCCTATAGACGATATCCATATTGCTTTGTAAATATTCTGCTTGTAGACCTGTTACTGGAGCCAAAGCTTCACTCAAGATTTCCTTTAAATTCTCCGTTTTTTGTTCTGGGACACCTTGAAACCGCAGAACATAGGATGCTCGTTCCATTTGCAATTTCAGAAGTTGATCTTTGTCAGTTGCTCACTCTTTCTCCACCACTTGTAGCCTTTGGTTCAGTATTTTTGTTTTGGTTTCAGTTAGATTGGTTGATTTGATCACTTCTTCTACTTTAAGGTTGGATTCTTTAATCTCTTTCTGCAGAGCATCAATGTTTTGATTCAGTGTAGTCATCTTGCCCAGCAGAGGGCGCAATGCTGCTGACAACATATTTGGCAAGTCTATAGTAGCTTCCTGTTTAGGAACAGGAAGAGAAGGGATTGTAGATTTTGGAGAGGGTTTCCCTCTAGCTGCCATTATTTCCTTCCTGGAGGGGGGGATCACAATTCAAACAAAGTTCTTTAAAAAGAAAATGCTTTAAAGGGCTTCCACATCACTTGAAGTACTGATGCAGCGCCAACAAATCCAACCCTCCACTTTGCAGATTTTTAAAGATACCGGGGGGGGGGGCAAAACTTTCCCTCCCCCTCTTTCCTTTTCTTCCAGACTGGGAAATGCTTTAATGTCCGAATGAGTGGACCCGCTAACTCACATTTCCTTAACTATGCACTGCTGGTAGGATTCTTTCATTTTAATGCTTTTTTTCTCTGTATGCTATCCAGTGTGCTGCTTTTTCATGCCCGAAGGCTCCCCGGCGGTGGGACCTCTCAGGACAAAGAGATGCCTCAATCTCTTGGCCAATGCCTCTAGAGAGGCGCCTCTCACATCCCAGGCTAGGAGCCCCCTACAAGGGCTCCGGGGGGACCAGAATCCAGCCGGTGCCTCTCCCGACTGCTGGGTTTGTGGGCCACTCCATATGGAGCTCCGTTGGAGCACACCTGCCATCAAGCTGCTGAAACCGGAAGTCGATCAATAATCAACTATATTGTTATTGCCTCCACTCACCCCTTTCTTTCAGATGGTGCAGCATTTTCATTTTTTTGAATGTATTAATTTTAGGATGCAATACTATAGTTGGTAATTTCCTTTAATCCAGGACCATGATGCATTTTAACAAAGAACTTTATGTTTGACAGTGAAGAAACTGAAGTCGTTCAAGACTTCAACCATGGGAGACTGCAACCATGGAATCAGGAGATTTAGACTGGGAATGGTAGCCATGAGTAAGGATGTGTTGCTAGCAACCAAGATCAAGTTAATTCATGGCATAATATTCCCCATCATGATGTATGGGTGTGAAAGTTGGACAATGAAGAAAGCTGACAGGAAGAAAGTAGATTCCTTTGAAATGTGGTGCTGGAGGAGAGTTTTGCAGATACTGTGGACCCCCCAAAAAAGACAAAATAAGTGGATTCTAGATCAAATCAAGCCTGAACTCTCCCTAGAAGCTAAAATGACTAGACTGAGGCTATCAGACTTTGGTCACATCATGAGAAGACAAAAGTCACTGGAAAAGACAATAACGCTAGGAAAAGTTGAAGGCAGCAGGAAAGGAGGAAGACCCAACATGAGATAGATTAACTCAATCAAGGAAGCCATGGCCATGGCTGTTAACAATAGGACATTTTGGAGGACTAATTCATAGGGTCATCATAAGTCAGAAGCAACTTGACAGCACTTCACACAGACACACGCACACAAGCACTGGCCATGTCGAAGCTTTGTGGAGTTCTTAGTACTTTCTTGTTCCTCTTTTTTAAATATAATATTCAAATTCAATTTAAATATTCTGTGACATTCCTCAAAACAACCGGAACAGGAGAGTATTATCTTTTTTAAAAAATAAAACATTATTGTGTCGGGCTCAGGGTGTCAGGAGTGCCTCTGAAGACCTGCCTCCTGCGGACCTAAGTGCGGTGGAGGATCAGTCCCCAGCTCCAGAGGAGCCTCCACCTGAACCAGAGGAGGCTCAAGCAAGCACCTCTCAGGGCATTACCCCAGCACCAGCACCAGCTGAGCAACAGCCAAGCTCAAGCCCACCTGATTCACCTCCTCGGATGGAACAGCTAAGGTCACGATCCAGGCAAGACTTAGCTGCTAGGAGAAAAGAGGCACGTATGCGTAGTCGCAGATCACTCAGCCCTGAGTTTTAGAGGGAGCCGGGACCTCACTGCCAGCTGCTAACAAGCACAGGAAGTGGCTGGGTATTTAAGCACAGCACAAAGACCAACAATTTGTGCTAGCAACAAGTCATTCTGGCTAAGCTCTGCACCCGCTCAGCTCCCATCAGCTAAACCTGATACTGGACCTTCTGGCTCGTGACTTCGGCTCTGTCTGACTTCAGCTTGATTCTGGACCCTCTGGCTCGTGACTTCGGCTCTGTTTGACTTCGGCTTTTGGTTGACTCCTTGGACTGGTTTGCTCATGAGTTTCCCTCTCTGACCTCGGCTTGGACTGACTCTGCTTTCGGCTTGTGTTTTGGACTTGGTAATTCGTTCCTGATTTGGCTTGACCTTGGACTGTCTCAGACTTCGACTTGGCTCCTGACCTACTGGCACCCAGGCTGTGACACAGGGTGTTTAAATAATTGCCTCCCTGCCATACTCTCTAGCCTGCCTGTAGATCCTCCACACAAGTTGTGCTTTCTGTGCCCCCAGTATGCAGAGAAGAGGAAGGTGGTGATCAGAGACAGTCCTTTTTCAGTGGCACCCCACCTGTGGAATGCCTCTCCCCCTGAGGCTTATCTGATGCCTAACTTACTCTCTTTTAGGTGCCAGGTTAAAACACTGCTTTTTGCCCAGGCCTTTAACTAAGGTGTAGATCTTTTTAAAGTGTTTTTATGGTCTGGTCTAGTCTGAACACCATCTTCTATAGTTAGCAGCTTGTTTTTATGCTCTGGCATGTTTTTAATGGCTGCATGATTTTAGTGCATTGTTTTAGGTGCGTGTAACCTCAAACAGGTTTCTGAAGAGGCAACATAAAATTTTCCAAACAAATACACTTTGATAGTTCAAGGTTCTCTCAGCTTGCATTTCAAATGTATTTGTAAAATTTGACAAATATGTCTTCTGTAGTGTTCTGGGCCATATGCTATATCCTCTCAGTCATTCTGTGAAGTAGTTTGGCTAAGAAAAAGTGATTGGTCCAAGGCCACAGAACTTTACAACAAGGCAGAGATCTGAACCCAAATCTCCCCAGACTATCCAATACTGTCCACTACATCTACATCTCCTACACTAGCTTTCCTGACCTACTACACCAAACATAAGAAAACAGACACATGCTCCTGACCATTATATTCCTCCATGGGTCAATATGTTTAAACACACCAATATAATATGCCAGGGATAGATTAAATTTTGGATCTAAAGAACCCTGAAGATGTTTTACATGCTTCTAAAAAATGCTGGATTCAAGGAATATCTCCCCCTCCCTCCCAAGGTACACAGAAAAGAAGACGTGCATGCTTAGAAAAGTTTTTTTAAAACAAGATCAATATACACAGTTAGAAATGTTCTCTCACTGTGAAAGCTTTCATGTATGATGAAAGAGTCTCACAATTCATTAGCAAATTAAACATTTTACAATGGAGGCAGTCATATTTTGGCTTTGTATCAATTACTTTGGACCAGCTAGTAGGAATTCATATAATTCTGGACATACATGGGAAAATCAAATTTTCTTTCATTGTTTTTTAAAGACATTCAAAACTTAAGTGAAAATGATATAACAGTGGCAAAGATTGCTATAAACGGCTCAGTTTTACTTAGGCACATTAACATACTACTTGGCTTTAACAATGATTTAATACAAAGCTATACTATTATTAAAAATATTTTGTTCCTTTCTTAAAGTATAATCTAAGCAACTGTTAAATTCATAATTTTATCAAAATTATAGGCAAATTATTATTCCACTCTCTCACAGTAATGTTATTTTTGAGATACAATATTAACAACATTCCACCTTTGAGCTTTGCTGTAATGATGGCCCAGCAAAAAGATGCTTCTTTTGGCTGTATCATCTTTGCTTTATCTACAAGGCCATGTATGGTGACAGCTGCATTTGGGAGCAATTTAAAACAAATTTCATCTTGGTGGCATCTAATCTAGAGCCTGGTATAAACAGTATGGAAGAGTCAGTGTCAAAATTAAACAATGCCAGATTTTCTAAGAACAGATGCTTTTCCCTTGCAGCTGTAAAAACCTTAAAACAATCCTGTGCCACTCTGTCTGGTCACGCAACAGCCACAAAGCAAGGCATAAATTTGGCCACTTACAGCAAATGTTTGTTGAGAGCTTTAAAAACAGTAACAGGGATTTACTGTGAGTGATTATGAGGCTACATTACCCTTTAAATGAGCTTTAGGGCTGTTTAATTTACATCCATGATTTTTATATGTTGACCAAATTAACAATTTTAATACAAAGAATTTAAAAACATTTTATTTTTAAATACAAAAACACATCTTGAATTGCCTATGCATAATTCTCATAGTCTTTCTTCTTTGTTTAAATCTGTGGTTTCCATATGAAACATCCAAGCCACAAAGTGAGTACAGTTTTTAAAAATCTCAGTAGAAGATTCTCTTGAGTTAACAGAGAAAGTGATATTAAGATATAATTGTAACCATTTTAGACTGGTAGTTGTAGACAACTTATGCTGGCACAGCTGCACAGAAATGCTTCTCATCAATGAATTCCCTCATTAGGATTGAAAAACTGTAGGTTGTGACATTTTAACGTGTCACATCAATTTCTAAGCATGTAACAATTCCCACAATATGTCCATCTAGTAAAAAGATGTTCAGATGCATTTTAGAGGCTATTATACCTTACTATACTGTGGGGGATATTCTTTACAGTTTCATCTTCATAATATTTCTACTGCTTTCTTGGGCCTAGTATGTATAAATTTACAATATAAATATCTTCAATTAATATTTAAAGCAATTTGAAATCTTTCTTAATAAATACTTTCAAGCTGGCGACTATTTTTAACTCAGGTTTACACACCAAAAAACTTTTGCTAGAGTTAACAGTTCATTAGCACCTCCCTAGTTATCAATATAATTGGATTGTTTGATGGTACAAAGTCATCTCTTTCACAAATCTACTTTTAAAAGGCAAGGTGAAAAATGACCAAATTAATAAGGCTAATCAATGTTACCTAAAATGGCTTAAATGATACCAATATTACCAGAAGCAGAGGCTTGGGATTCCCCCTCCCTTGCATTTTAAGTGTTATTAAGAATTATTCCTTTTCTCTCTTTCTCTTCCATCCCCCAACATACTGTATTTGCTTCACAAGAAGAGAGTGTTTAAAACATACTGAAATTTATTAGTTGAAAAATCATTTAATTCTTGGTGAACAGTACCTATCAACTTTTTTGTTTTAATTCAAGGCTTGTACATTTTTACAAAATTTAAGTAGCTATTGCAAAGTTTACTCAGAGAGACAGTGAAAGAAATAGAAAGCGAAGGAATGTACAAAATTAATCACAGAAACGTAAAAGTCTTTGAGGTCCAATTTACCCTCATTGATATTCAGTGACGTGCACCTATCCAATTTGTCTTGAGCACACCTCCATGTGCAGAGGAAACCGCATCAGTATTGTAAATGTAGCCACCCAATGTTTGTGAACAGCAGCTGCTTTCTTATTTTTTTACCATTTCACACCAACATTTTTTCTAAGAGTGAGCATTTATGCTAGCATGCTTAAATTAAAGAGCATTTCAGCTCTTTCCGAAGTTTATGGCTACTAGTAATACTGGGTTACATTCTTAATTATGTTTCTAGAAAATTAGGGCTCTATTCTAGAAATCTTAAAGACTGCCTTTAAAAAAATAAAACAAGAAAGTTAATTGACTTAAACTGAATTTATCTTACATCCAAGAGTCTATCTATTTTTATGACAATATATTTGTAATGTCAGATTATATAACCAAAATGTATTTTCACATTTATATCCACATACACGGCAAAGTAAGTGGGCAAAGCTATATGTAGATCTTTTTGTATTAAGATGATATATACATACACCTTTTATACATATTTATACATACATGTATACATGCATACAGAGAGAGAGAGAGAGATACACACTACTGTTCACAAACCAAAGACTAACAGATGTGTGACTTCTAATTAGTTATAATAATCTCTGCTTCAATGCTGTTGGAAAAAGCCTCTCTTTTCTTGGAAATTAACAGCATCCTTTTGAGTTTTAAACACTTTGCATGCTTCAAAGTCCATCTTTTAAAAAATAAAAAGTTGTTTAGAATTTCAGACATCTACAGTGATAACTTTACAAAAAGAAAATATTAAATTATAATTATCCTAAACAGACACAATCTTGTGAAACTAACCTCACATTCATATTAGAACACAAAGAGCTGACTATAATGAATTTGATTCATCCTTGGGACACAAAGCTTTACCCACAGTAAACTCAGTCAACTGTTGCTCTTGCTTTTATATTCATGGTACTTAAATAGCGCACTTTAAAACAAAAAAACTCCAATTGGCTTTTCAGACATCCACCCTCCCCAAAAATAACGCACTTGAAAAACCCAAAATGATATGAAAAGGCTTCAAGGCCTCTTTTCTCCCTTTCAGAGCACTTTTTTTCTTTCTGTTTGCAGTAATCTGCCTTTCACTTTCTCGTTGCTACAGAACAAACGAGGAGGCTCAGGACTTTGAAAAGGGGGCTCAATGTGTAATGGGCCCACTAGAATTAATTTAGTTGCACCAAATCCATTGAGCACCGAAAGGTTTTTTTTCCACTCTTCTTCTCAAATCATTTTGAGTTGGACGCAACCCCCCAGCCTTTGTAATTCTAGTAAAGCACTTAAAGTGCACAGTAGGTGTTCATCAGGACCATCTGGTCAAAAGCAAAACAAGCTGCTGATTTTGCCTTTGAATAGAATGAAGCAAGTGTGAATTAGTCTCTTCAATTAGCACTATTACAACCTGTCAAGTGCATATTGTAAAACAGGATTATTACAGTATTGGTCACCAGTGCAATTATTTACTCTCTGCCTTTTCTTGCATATAAATATGTCCTGGTTTATTAGTTTCTGATAACTGAAAATGGTTTATTTAAAGCTTTGCCTTTCCATGTTGCCAACATGTATTACAGGTTATGAAAGACATTCATAACCTGCTACATCTCATAATTAGACGCAAATTTTAAAAGACTTATTCATATCAGCTTCATGTTTCAGTTATGCATAAAAAATTCACACAGAATAACAGGAGAATCAATATGCCACCATACATTGTTTAGATACCAAACTACATCCCATTCAAAGGGGATGTCACATGCAAACAAGTACACACAGTGGATTTATTTTAACTTATAGTTAGTTACCTGCAAGCTCTTCTTTCTTGCCTGCTGTATGATGTGTTCAGTTTATAAAATACATGCATAAACATTCTCTTTCCCCTGCAGTTGGTACAGAGTAAAATTCCAGCTTTGCAGATGATTAGGAATTAACATTTTATCACTACAGAAACTAAGCAGATTTTTAGGTCAACTTCCTATGATGTCGTTATAGTTCCTCTATCCTCACACAACATTTCAGGGTACAGGTACATATTCATAAACAAACATATTTGGGTATTAGTAGAAAATCAACCAAAAATGTCATATAGCTAATTTATGTTCACAGTTAATTGGGGGGGGGGAGTAATTATATGCTTTATCATCTAATAAATGCATTCTGCAATAACACTGTAAATAAAATTATCGTTCTGCCTCAGTGGTGTAAACATGGGCCATGGTTTAAGTTCTAAGGATCTAAAAACAGCAGCCCCCACATGCTACGCAATCTGTTAACCCATTTCTGACACTGAAGGGACTTTCAAATAAATATGTGCTATGGCAGAGGAGTCTGCAGTTTAAAGGGAAAAAATCCCTTTGCTCTTTGGATCCTAACCACAGACACTGTCAGCATTAAACAGCAAAATAAATGCATGTTAAATGTAAATGTACAAATATTAAAAGAAATTAAAATATCATCAGTAAAGTAATATAGACTTTAGATATAGAAACCAACTATGTAATACTTCAGTTATGAGTAGATCAAGCAGTCATTCAACATTTAGCAAAATTCTTAAAATAGTTAGAATTCATGCATCTAGGTTAGATGTCCTGATCCATCTGGGGCCATACACATGTAAAAACAGGATTCTGCCTGGTAGGAGTCATATACAAGCCAGCTACTGCTAATACAATTCCTCTGCCAGATCCAGCAATGGGAACCGTACAAATGTAGGACTATTTGTAAATGATAAACTCTGCTGATCAACTGTTTCGGACAGAGAAAGAGAAACAGGATTTTCCCCACATTCACTCCTTCCTGCTGAACAGCTGACTGGCAGTATATAGTTTCTAACTGGGACTGTATGTGCACAGTGTTGGAATAAATTTGGATCTCAGCCATAGTCTTGAGCATTAAATGCACACTCACTTACCAGAAACCTGTATATTGCTTCTTAAACTCTCAACACTGAACATATAAAAATGGGGGGGGGGGGGGAACCCCTGCTCTAATTACATAACATATGGATAGGTCTGTTTTTCATCACAGGAATTTGTTTATTGCTATTATCTATAATTTTCTGTTGACAATCCCTGCCTAAATTGCACAGGGTTTTTTGGCATTCATCCATTAACAAAGGAAGTTGATAAGAGCAAGAGCAGAAATAACTTTAAACATTGGCTGCTAATCAGTGTCAATAGGTTACTGTAATCTGAGCACTAAGAACAATCATATTAACATAACTGGAAATCAGAAAATACAAAATAGTAGAGATGTCAGAGTAAAGGACACAAAAATAGTTTATTCAAGACCAATTTTAAAATTAACCAAAGCATGTCAGACTGCTGAATTCTATTTGCTAGAGCAGGAGTCCTCAGCCTTTCTGGAACCACAGCTCCTACAGGCTATCATGGGACTCAATGAGCTGCAAGCACAATACATGTCATGTAACACAAACTGAAGAAATCAGTTATGACTTCACCAGTGGGAAAGGACTGCACACAGAAACTGTGCACAAAGCGTTGGAGTATCTGCTGTTGGAAGTAGTGGGAGTGGAGGTCCAAGAAAAGAGAGTTTTAGCACATGTGCTAAAGCTAGCACTAAGAGACTGTGCTGGCTGAAGGTACTGGTGAAGAGAGAAGGCAAGTGACAGATTTTGCAAAGAATGGGGATGTTTCTGAATCTATCTTTGCAAAAAGAAGAAGAAACGAATCCTGTCTACTGACCAGTAACTTTGCCTCACCATCCTCCTATTCCCCTTGCATGATAGGTTCAAAGACCTATCTCCTCAGAAAGCCATTCCAGTTTGTGAAAAATTCATCATAATCCTCCTAGTGAAGAAACTAATGATAGATGGAGATTCTTCATGGAAATTCTTGCTACAGGCACTGAGGCTCTGTCAAGATCATAGAGGCATCCTGGGGAATTTCTTGTCACATGATGTTAGTTCATTCAGAAGACCTACCGTGGACATTTGCCACCTCAAGAATCCACCTCAACAGTACTGTGATGTTTCCCCATGATCTTTTTAGTCTGTAGAAATTCGAATACTTACATTATACTCCTAGGGAAGGAAGCCTCTTTTATGACTGTTTCAGGTTTTCCTTCTCAGCCAATCTGTAATGGAGTTCTAAGTCTCAGCTAAATTCTCAGCCCAGTGAATGAGCTCTCTGAATTTCTGACACTTCCCTGTAATAACATCTCAGCAAAGCTCTATATCAGTGCAAACACCCACCAATTTCTTGTTGAAGACCAGTAGGACTAAGGCTAGTTAAACTGCATGAATCTTGAGACAACTCATGATCACTTAAGCTGCTGGGTTTTGACCATGTGTCTTATTTACTCCGGTTGTGCAATGAGCTTCCTACCTGCAGAGGCTGACATCTATAAGTATTCTGCAGAGGCTGACATCTATTAAAAGTATCCTGGGCACAATCCCACTAAAAGTCTTTGATTTTACAGCTTCTATTATTTGCATCTCCTATCAGTACAGAAACAGCCTTCTTTGTAAAATTCTTGGAATAAAACCATGATCAAGATGCCACAAAATGTCAACATTCAAAGCAATTGAACAAGGAATCCACCTCAACATTTTTCAAGCCTTCTATTCCTGGCCACATTGTACTATGATACTGATATTTCAGAGACCTAATTCCCAGACCTTTCTGACAGCAGCGCCTCTGATAACGACCTTGACCCAGGTTCATCTGTCCAGGAGAACTCACAGAACTTGAATGTGCTAAAGTTTGAAGAAAATCTAAGGAAAACAATAATTTATTTCCAACACAGTAATACCAGTTCAGTCTTTTCAGGTCTCTACCTACCCACCCCCCAAACCATTAACTCTCCTCAGAGCCCTCAAGAGAACAAAGGGTACTATGCAGGCCCATTCAGTGGTGGCATACAGCATAAATCTGAGCAAGACCCTTTTCATAATTTTATATACATATTTCAAAATTGTTTTCTATATTTTAAACTGTTGCAAGCTGTCGTCTTTCCATTTTAAAAAGGAGTGGAGAGATGCAAATGAGCCCCCAAGGTAAAGAGTAATTTTTCAGATGCCGTGGTCCGTTACATCAGGACAAATGTGAGCATACTGTACTAGAAGGGAGGGTCCATAAAAGTTTTTTGACATTATAAAGGGATTCTCATACTCAAAAACGTTGGGGACCACTATTTTAGAGTACTAGTACAGAAATTGGCTTGATTGCCCAGATAAATGACCAACACCAGTCAACAAGGGGAACACATCTCTGCTGGGTCTCCTGGACTTATCAGCAGCTTTCATTACCAACAAGTATGATATCCTTCTAGATGATCTAGCAATGACTGGTGCAAGAGGCACTGTTTTCCAGTGGCTCTAATCCTTCCATTTAGGCAGGTTTCAGCCCATGGTATTAAAGGACTAATTGTTTATTTTATTTTTTTATTTTATTTTATTTTTTATTTTATTTTTATTTTATTTTTTATTTTATTTCCGATTTATATCCCACCCTACCCTGCCAAAACAGGCTCAGGGCAGCTTAATTGTCTAACTACTGGACATTGGTTTATGAAGTACTACAGGGTTTCCCATTTTGCTTAATATTTACATGAGCCCCTCTAAAGAAGTCATTCAGAGATGATGATAACTAACTGGATCTTCCCTTCCTATATCATAAGCAGTGGAAATCCTGAACCAGTTCCTGGAGACATCAAAATACAGGTTGCTTACCTGTAATTGGAGATCTTCGAGTGGTCATCTGTGCATTCACACCTCTGGGATAATGTGCGCCTGCGCTGATCCCGATCGGTAACTTCAAAGCCAAACGGATTTTCGCACCAACTCCCCGATCGCACGCCAGCTCCACTGTGCATGACCGGGGAGGGGCACGAGGATCCCGCCAGTTCCTTCTGACCGCTGCAAGCAGCCTCCAAGAAAGTACAAGGGAGACCAAAAGCAGAGGGGAAGGAGGGCGGGTGGTGTGAATGCACAGATGACCACTCGAAGATCTCCAATTACAGGTAAGCAACCTGTATATCTTCTTCGTGGTCTCTGTGCATCACACCTCTGGGAGAATAGCGAGCAATAAATACACCACATACCTGGAGGTGGGTGCTGAAGGTCTCACATCTGAGCTGTCTGCAGAACTGCACAGCCCACCGCCGACCGCTGATGGGCACGGACGTCCAAAGCATAGTGCCTCACAAACGTGTGAGGAGACGCCCATGTAGCAGCATTGCAGATGTCTCCCAGGGGAATGCCCTTGAGAAAGGCTGTCGAGGCAGCCACTGTTCGAGTAGAGTGGGCCCGCAGGGATGCCGGCAATGGCCGCTTGGCCAGTAGGTAGGCGAGCTTTATCGTCTCAACAATCCATTTAGACAGTCTCTGAGACGACAGCTTCTGTCCCTGTCTGGGCAAGGCATACGCGACGAAGAGAGCTGGGGACTTGCGGAAGGATTTAGTCCGATGCAAGTAAAAAGACAGGGCCCTCTTAACATCAAGAGAATGTAGACAACGTTGTGCCTGGTCCTTGGGTTCATGAAAAAACACTGGCAGGGTGATGTCCGCTTTAATGTGGAAGTCCGAAACTATTTTCGGCAAGAAGGTGATATCAGGAGACAGGGTTACCGCATCCTGATGAAAGGTGAGGTAGGGTGGGTCACAACGGAGAGCCGACAGCTCACTCACCCTACGAACCGAAGTGAGAGCCACAAGAAACGCCACTTTCCACGAAAGAAGCTGTAGGCTACAGGAAGCCATAGGCTCAAACGGTTTGGCCATGAGCTTGTTCAGCACTAGTGGCAGATCCCACGCCGGAACAGGGGTTTTGACTGTTGGGAAGAGACGGCACATTCCCTTTAGGAATTGCTTCGTAGTAGGATGGGAGAACACAGAGTAGCCATCTATTGAAGGATGGTTGACCGAAACAGCTGAGAGGTAGACACGCAATGATGCATGGCACAATCCTCTGTCCTTGCACGATAAGAGGAAACCAAAGATGTCGTTGAGTGTGGATGGAATGGAAGGTCTTCCTATTGAAGACAGGAAAGACAGGAACTTACTCCATTTCGCCTCGTAGGAAAACGAGTAGACGGCTTACGGGCATTGAGGAGGACATCGGCTATACGAGGGTCTGCTTCGGAGGACGAATTAGCCAAGCTGTTAGCTTCAGTCTGGGTATATTGTGATGCAGCACCAAACCCTCGTGCATCCAAAGGAGGTCTGGGTTCATCGGAAGGTGGGTGTAAGACTCGTTGGAGAGGCGAAGAAGGGTGGGGAACTACGGTTGCCTCGGCCACCAGGGTGTGATCAGAATTGCTAGTGGTTGTTCCACCAGTAACTTCTGTACTACCCTCAGTATCAGCGGGATCGGGGGAAACAGATAAATGTGTAACCCCGACCAGGAGAGGAGAAGACCGTCTCCCAAGGACATTGGATCCGTGCCCGCCCTGGAGCAAAAGAGAGGACACTTCTTGTTGCCTCTTGACGCAAAGACATCCACAGCAGGTTGACCCCAGAGGCTGAAGATCGGGGTCAGGTACAGAGGATTGAGTTCCCAATCGTGTAAGGATGCACCCCCTCTGCTCAAGAAATCTGCCTGCGTGTTGAGCTGGCCAGGAAGATGGTTCGCTACCAGATAAATATCCAGCGACTGACATTCCGTCCAGAGTTCTATCGCTAAGCGGCATAGGCTGCGGGAAACTGTACCACCCTGTCTGTTGATATAGTACATTGTGGTCGTGCTGTCTGTGAAGACGGCCACTGTCTTTCCCGACAAAAGGTGTCGAAAGGACCGTATCGCGTAGCGGACCACTAGTAGCTCTAGAAAGTTGATGTGATTGGAGGCTACTGACAGATCCCACTTGTCGCCTACGCACAGATCGCCCAGGTGGGCTCCCCAGCCCCATAGGGAGGCGTCTGTGGTAATAGTGACTGACAGAGGAGGGCGGTGAAAGGGGGCGCCTGTCTGGAGATTTTGTGGCACCTGCCACCACTCCAGGGCTTGAACCACCGGATCCGAGAGGTGGAATCTTTTGGACAGAGGGTGTAGGCTTGGCCGGAACCGACGGAGGAACCACAGTTGCAAGGGCCTCATGTGCAGCCTTGCGAAGGGAATGACCATGGTGGTGGCCGCCATGAGTCCCAAGAGGCGCAGTAGTTGACGAGCTGTCGCCTCTCGGTTCCTTCTCAGAGCACTGAGGAGGGAAACAATATCTGAGACCCTGCTGGGAGGCAGAAATGCCCTGCACTGTAGGGAATCGAGAAGAGCTCCGATGAACTGTACCCGTCTGGAGGGGGTGAGCATGGACTTTTTTGTATTTATCATCAACCCCAGGGTCTCCAGGGTGTGGAGTGTTAGGGAGACGTGGTCTTGTAGGTCTGATGCTGAGCGTGCGATCAGGAGCCAGTCGTCCAGGTAAGGGTATAGGTGGATGCCGTGCAGGCGGAGGTGGGCCGCTACTGTTGCCATTAATTTCGTGAAGACATGAGGTGCCGTTGAGAGACCGAATGGGAGTGCCTTGTACTGGAAGTGACGCGGACCGATCGCAAAGCGTAAAAAGGGTCTGTGGGAAGGATGGATGGTCACATGAAAATATGCATCCTTTAGGTCCAGCGTCACCATCCAAGAACCTTCTTCCAGCAAGGGTAAGATGATCTGGAGGGTGGTCATTCGGAACTTCTTGTACATTATGAATACGTTGAGGTTCCGAAGATCCAGGATGGGTCGGAGGCCCCCGTCCCTCTTTGGCACTGTAAAGTAGCGGGAATAGAATCCCAGTTGGGATTGCTGGGCTACTACCGGTTCTATCGCATCTTTGCTCAGCAGAGTCTCGACCTCGGATGTTAGGGTATCGGATGGGGGAGTGACCACGAAGTAAGGTTCCGTAGGGATCTCGAAGAATTCTATTCTGTATCCCTCGGAGATGACCGAGAGTGCCCACTTGTCCGAAGTGATGGATTGCCATGCTGTCAGGAAGGGTGATAGATGGGTGGGAGTGTCGGAGCGGGGGTGGGAGTCAAAAGCTCTGTTTGCTCGGTTTGGGGGGTTTCGCCTTAGACGCTGGAGCAGTTGGGAAGCGAGGTTTGTTGTTGTAAGGCTTATGCTGGTAGGTAGGTGGCGGTGACCTCTGCCATTGGGGTTCAGCGGGAGGTCTTTGCGATTGCTTCTTGGGCCATGATCTTTGCCATGTTCTCTGTTTTTGTTGTTTAGGTTGAGAGACTCCCAGATTGCGGGATGTCTTCATACTTTTATCAAGCTCGTGAAGCACTGTGTCCGTTGTTGAGCTGAAGAGTCTGTCCCCTTCAAACGGAAGATCTTCCACCAAGGTCTTAGTGTCTTGAGGAAGAGAAGTGGATCTCAACCAGGCATGGCGTCTGATGGACACTGCTGATGTGAGCGTCTTGGAGGTTACTTCTGCCGAATGCTTGGAGGCCGAAAGTTGGAGCTTGGCCAGAGACATACCTTCCTTCTGGATCTTTCTGGCATTGCGTAACTTATCCTCTGGGAGATGGGCAATGAGCGCGGTCATCTGCTCCCAGAGCGAGTATTGGTACCTGCTCATGCAGGCGGTGTAGTTTGCAATCTTTAAACCCAATGCGCCCGCTGAATAAATGCGTCTTCCGAAGGAGTCTATTCTGCGTCCTTCTTTGTCCAGAGGGGAAGAGTGCCCACTACGACCCTTGGTGGAGGGCGTCACAACCACTGAGTTAGGTTTGGGGTGGACAAATAAAAATTCTGCCCCAGGCTCCTGGATCCTATACATATGGTCTAAGCGTTTGCTGGAGATGGGGGTAGATGAGGGATGTGGCCAAGATTCTTTGGCTGTAGTCATCAGGACCGATATGAGTGGGAGGGCTACCGGTGTTGATGTATCCATCTGCACTATATCGAAGATGGGATCTGTGGCCGTTGGGGTCGGCTGGGCCGTGGCTAGGGCCAACGAGTGTGCCATTCTCTTGATGAGTTCCCCGTAGGGTTTTACATCCTCGGAGGGGGAGATTGGAAGATTCTCGGTGACCTGCGTGTCAGGAGACGGGCGCGGGAGCGATTCATCTTCTGACACAGAAGATGCCGGAGACCTCGGTGCCGAGTGTTCGGACGGAGAGAGGGGGGTCGGGCTTGACAGGTCTTGAGATGTCGGCAACAGGCGTGGATCGATGTCGGGCGTCCGTTTCGGAGGTGCCGGTGTCAGTGTCGGTACTGATGCAGGTTCTCGGTACCGGGACACTCTAGAGGAGGTGGATTGCCGATCCCATTCGGTGGGGTACCACTGGGGTGGAGGTGGGTAGGAGCCGTAAAGGTATCTCCACTGCTGAATGTCCCACGGCACCGGTGGAGCCAGGGAGCGGTAATCTTTGTCCCCTCTCGGTGCCGATGGTGGCTTCGCCTCGGCGTCGGGGGTGTCTCGAGGGACCTGTGTAAGGTCTATGTCGAGATCGGAGTCCGTCAAGGTGATCGGTCGCGGCATCGGGGAGGTCGATCTAGCCTGGGTCGCTCGCGATCTTTCGGGTCAAGCTGGTCAAGCCCGGACTGGGCTGAGTCGAGCGCGCTGCGCGTCGACGAAGCACTCGAGGGTTTCTTGTGCTTCAGCTTGCCCTTCTCCTCCTTGCCCTCTCTGCGCTTTTTAACAGGAGTATCGGGCAAGGGGAGTGATCTCTTCGGTGCCGATGCTTCGGGATGGAGACGGTGTCGGTCCCGTCGGTCCCGTCGGTCCCGTCGGTGAAGACGCCGGAACTTCGGAAGAAGACATCTTCGGAGACAATGCAGACTCGAGGAGGGCAACCCGGAGCCTCGCAGATCGATTTTTACGAGTTTGCTTTGAGAAAGCCACACAACTCGCGCAGGAGTCGACTCGGTGGGACTCGCCCAGACAGAGAAGGCACAAGGAGTGCTTGTCCGGTGGGGCTATTTTGCTGCCGCACTGCAGGCACCTCTTAAAGAACCCCCACCGCTGGGCCATAGGCCGAGCGGTGAAGTAAGGGGGGGAAATTCCAAAATCAAGTCCAGTTAACAGTCCGAGTTCAGATAGGAGAAAAAAATCAGTCCGAAGGCTTTTTTAGATAGGAAAAGTAAACTACCGACCGGAGCAGGAGAGAAAGGATCCTCACAACGCGGCGGTCAGAAGAGAACTGGCGGGATCCTCGTGCCCCTCCCCGGTCATGCGCAGTGGAGCCGGCGCGCGATCGGGGAGTTGGCGCGAAAATCCGTTTGGCTTTGAAGTTACCGATCGGGATCGGCGCAGGCGCACATTATCCCAGAGGTGTGATGCACAGAGACCACGAAGAAGATTTGATAGATTCAGATCAACAAATTTAATCCATACAACAACAAAAAGTGCTATGGACTGGGAGTAATTCTCACATGGGAATAAGTGCAAAACTTGTTCTAGGTGGGAATCATGGTTTGTGGACTTTTCTAGACTCTACCTCCCTTAGACAAACAGGTGTCAGAGGTAGACCAGGAATATCTTTTACCAGCTTAGGCTAGATAACCAAATGCCATTGTTCCTGGAGAAAAGAGATCTTATCAGTTTCAGACAAGCCTTGGTAACATCCAAGCTGGACTAATGAAATGCACCGTATGTGAGAGCTGCAGCAAGATACTGTGGCCAGGATGCTGTCTGGAATCTGGCCATGAGAACATATAAATTCAGTACTTTATGATTGGCATGGCCTCACTATTTGCTTCTGGGCCCAGTTCTAAATGCTAGGTATTTGTTGTTTTAATGGATTGATTTTTTAAAATTTATATTCACTTTTGAAAGCCGCTTTTTAATGAGAATGGAAAGATAGAATATAAACCTTTACATTTTATTTTTTTATTTTCGATTACGAGCCACCACTGATGAACGTGCTGCCGAACGCACCACAGGAACATCTCCTGGCCTATGATACTCCGTCCAATGCTGCCTTTTACCATCGGATTCTACCTTGAATGCCGCCACCATTCTACTGTTTTTACCTGCAATGTGTTTTATATGTGACTTTGTTTTTAAGACTGTATTTATTGTTTTATTGCTTTTTAATGTTTGTACGCCACCTTGAGCCAGTCCGTCCGGCAAGGCAGGATACAAATTGAAATAATTAATTAATTGGTTTTTTGAGATTTCTATCCTGCCATACCCCGCAGGCGGGCAGGCTCAAGGCAGCTTACAGCATGTAAATAAATATATCAAAACAGTGTAATAGTTAATTCAGGAGAGGTTTGATAGGAGCATTGACCAGATGTCAAACCACAGTGAAAAGTTAACATTTTCTGCATCTTTCTGACTTCTCACAATATAATCTTGGAAATCAGAACTGCTTCTAACAACTGAGTTGAATGCCTTCAGTGGAGTGACATGCTGACATGCAGTGCTCTGTAGGCTGTACCACCCTCCTTTAATCGTGTCCTCCATCTGCTCTAACCAATTCAGAGAATAGTTTGAGGAAATACCTAATCTGAAACAAAAAGTGCTTCCTCAACTCACTCTAAATTATTTCTGATTCAAATAACTCTCCATAATTCTTCCATGACATGGCAAAGGAGAAATCAGTGTGTGGGGGGAACCACTGCTTCTGCTTTCAAAACCAGAGCAAGAACTCTGCAGATAGCCTAGGGAATTGCTCCCTACTCTGCCACTGCTGCTGTTCTAGAGCTGATGTTGTTAACGCAGCCCTGTGGGAGGAGCAATAATCATGCTGGAATTCTTGCTTCCTGCTAACTATGTCAGCTAGGTTGAAATAGTTCAAAAGGATTTCATGCTGCAACAAGGCAGACCAGGAAGAGCAGAAATCCATCCCTACCCTCCTCTGCTCAACTGGACTGCTCCCTACTTAGGTAGGGTTAAGCAAGGGAAATAGGAGAGTTCAGCAGAATTTAAAAAATAATAATGAAGGGGGACTTCTCGAGGAGTTTGGGAATGCTAGCTGGAATGGTAGACTATGACCTGGGACAACTGTGTTCAAATCCCTGCTCTGCTACAACAGCTCATCAGGTGACTTTGGGCCTGTCACAGTCTCTCAGCCTAACCTACATCACAAGGTTGTTGTTGTGAAGATAAGGTGGTAGAAGAGAGAACAATATAATAAACTGCCTTGGGTTCCAATTAGGGGGGAGAGCAGGATATAAATAAAAATACAATTATAAAACAAGCTTGCATAAAATGCTGCTTCCTATAGAAAAGTGGGGCTAGTTGGGAGTGGTCACTAGCTCTGACTGCTGATGCCAAGGCAATGTGCTTGCCTTTCAAGAACGCACTTCTGGGTACAACTAATTCCTTAGTTTCCACAAATTAATATAGTTATACATATACATTTTTATCTTGTTCTGTGTTTTCAATGCATCCATCTGTCTTTCACATGATCTTGTTAATAGTAATTTTTATATGCAGCTGAAAATCTCAAGATGAAGCAATTATTTCAAATACTTAGTTTATTGGTACGAAGTTGTCTCCTGCAGATAATCCCTTGGTAAAATTCCCCCAAAGTCCCCAGTGGCAGCCAAGAAGGCATTGATGGACATCATGGGTCATTGTAGTCAAAATGCCACAAAAGTCAGGTGGGTTGCAGTGCAGATGGACAATTCTTCCATAGTTCTTCCACTGTCTTTTTCCACAAGTGGAACATCCATAGGATCTAACCCATATTATTTAAGTATTTATTTAAAGATTCTATAATGCCTTTCAGTATAAACTAATCCTCTTACATCCTGTTCCTTAAAAATCCAAGGAACCTAAAAGTGTTAAAATGTACTATTTATTCAGAATAGATCTTTTAAGATGTGGTTTTAAGAAAGTCTGAGTTTGGATCCCATATTTTCCTTCCTGTTGTGTTAACCTGTGGAATAGCTTAAATGAGATCTTCAAATGAAATGAAATTATTCTGTTTCAACCAAATCCCATTAGGGGATCATTCTGTATATTGGAAATACAGAACTTCCACACTCAAAATAGATTCACTATAAGGACCTATACTGAATGACATAGCGTTATGTCTTTACATTATATTACCATGGCAAAATGTGTCATTCTTAATTCCAGCCAGGGATCTGCATCCAGAAATCCACAAAAACCAGGAATCCAGGAATCCACAAAAACCAGGGGACAAGTCCTCATGTGAATTAAAAACTGGTTAATTAACAGGAAACAGAGAGTAAGCATAAATGGGGCAGTTTTCACAGTGGAGGGTGGTAAGCAGTGGGGTAGCGCAGGGCTCAGTACTGGGTCTGGTGCTTTTTAACTTGCTCATTAATTATTTGGAGTTGGGAGTAAGCACTGAAGTGGCTAAGTTTGCAGGTGAAACTAAGTTGTTCAGGGATTGTTCAGGAAGGATTGTGAGGTGCTTCAGAGGGAACTATTGAGGCTGGGCGAGTGGGCGTCAACATGGCAAATGAGGTTCAATGTGGGCAAGTGCAAAGTAATGCACATTGGAGCCAACTGATGGAGTCCAAACGGGCAAAGACTGACCAGGAGAGAGATCTTGGAGTTGTGGTAGGTAACTCACTGAAAATGTTAACTCAGTGTGTGACTGCAATAAAAAAGGCCAACGCTATGTTGGGGATTATTAGGAAGGGGATTGAAACCAAATCAGCCAGTATTATAATGTTCCTGTTTAAATCTATGATGCTGCCTCATTGGGAATATTGTGTACAGTTCTGGTCACCACACTTCAAAAACGATATTATAGCATTGGGAAAAGTGTAGAAAAGGGCAACTAAAATGATTAAGGGGATGGAACACTTTCCCTATGAAGAAATGTTAAAGAGTTTAGGGCTCTTTAGCTTGGAGAAATGACAACTGAGGGGTAACATGACAGAGATTTACAAAATTACACATGGGATAGAGAAGGTAGAGAAAGAAGTACTTTTCTCCCTTTCTCACAATACAAGAACTTGTGGGCACTCAATGAAATTAATGAGCAGTAGGTTTAGAACAGATAAAAGGAGGTACTTTTTCACCCAATGAGTAATTAATGTGTTGAATTCACTGCCACAGGAAGTGGTGGCAGCTACAAGCGTAGACAGCTTCAAGAAGGGATTAGATAAACACAAGAGGCGGGACCAATGATACATGTGGGGGGGGATTCTCTGCAGCCTGGGGATCAGCTGCAATTCCGGGAGGTCTTCAGGCCTCCCCGAGGACACCTTCTGGCCACAGCGGTGCTCATCTGCTCCGAGGACACTGAGGTTCAGGAGCCCCATATCTTGTCACCCTGCCTGCCTCTCTGCCCAGCTGCTAGACCCCCGCGATGGCCGGTGGCTCCAGCAGCGGCAGCACTCGGGGGCTGAGGATGCTCTTGCTGCTGGTGCTGCCTCACCACGCCTGGGCGCAGCTTGGATCCATTGCTCTGCCTGGACGCCTCCCAGCCACTGATTTCCCACACACACACACCACCCGGCTCCCAGAAATCAGTTAAGGCAAGCTTTTGGATCTCACCGGCCTCTTCGCGAAAGGAAAACAGGTCAAACAGTCTCTGCCTTGCTTCAGTTAATTTCTTTGGCGGTGCAGAGGCGATGCTCTTCATTTCCTAAAGGAGCCCCCTCGCCTTATTTGGGACCTCTTAAAAGAGAACCATGAACAGGGTTGCCAAAGCCCCTCCCCCCGTGCCTTTGATAGGCAGAAGTCTTGCAGGTAAAGGGACTTTCCCAGCTAGGTTTTCCCTTCGATTTTGTTTTCCAATAAGGGGAACCCACAAAAAGCTCCATAAAGAGCATTGCCCCCCCCCAAGAGACTGCCAGATGATTTCTCTGGGGTCTGAACCCAGAAGGAAGCAGCAGAGCTAGAAGGGGGGAGGATGGAAAGGTTTTTTTAAAAAAACAACAACCTAGAAGCAAAAGGAAGAAGAGGGGGGGGGGGGCAGAGGAAATAAATAAATCAAAGAGTCAAATGCAGTCTGGCTGACTGGCTGCTGCCACTTCTGGTGAAGGAAGATGCTCCAAGCCCACCACCAGCTCTGCCCAAGCCTGTCGCCTGGACAGCTGCTGGAAGCCTTTGCGTGCCTAGGACGAGAGAAAGGGGGGCAAGGAGGGAGAAAGGGCTGCCCTGGACATCCGCAGGATAGATGAACGTCTTGCTAAGTGGGGGAGGGAAGCGGAGTGGCTGAGCCGGTTTCTCCGCAGGCACTTGGCTCGTCTCTGCCATGCGCCCAGATGGAGTACTGTGGCCCACCAGGAGGCAGTGGCCGAGGGGATTCAGTGTGCGCACCCCCCCGGATGACTCTGGCAAGACGCCCACAGCAATTCCCCCCCAGCGAATCCCCCCGGCTCCAAGGCCTGAGTGGCTGAGGGCCACTGGGGCCAGCTATCCCCCCCCGGCTCAGTCCGAGCGGCTCTCAGCCACCAGGCTGTCTCAGAGTTCCGAGAGCGTTCCCTGTGTGTGTGCAGAGAACACTCTTTAACTTTTGGGAGGATTTAAATCCCCCCGAAAGTTTTTTAAAGTTTTCAGATTTTTCTGCACATCCGGGGACCCCCCCCCATGTGTGCAGAACAATCTCCCTGCCCCCCAGGTGTCCCCCCCCACAGATTTAGGTATCCGCACGCAGGGGGCGCCTTTGCTATTAGATATATAGATATGGAGCAGAGGCCCACCAGTGGCTATTAGCTGCAGGGGTCAGTTCATAGAAAAAGAGGTGCAGGAGCTCATTAGCATACCTATTAGCATAACTCATTAGCGTATACCACACCCCCTGACATCACCAGAAGTGTGTCAGAAAGGGAAGCAAAGGGGGGGCATCTTCAAAAGCCTCCCATCCCCTTCCCCAGCTGGCCAGCCGAATATCAGTTTCAGCCCCATTATACCCTATGGGCCATTGAAGTCAATGGCAAAAACTCATAGGGAATATGAGGGGCTGGAGGAGACAGGGTTTGAGGGAGAGGCTCCAAACTTGGCAGGGTAGCTGCTGGAGCCTCTCCCCCAAATACCCACCAAGTTTCAAGAAGATTGGACCAGGGGGTCCAATCCTACGGGTCCCCAAACAGGTTGCCCCATTCCCTCCATTGTTCTCTATGGTGGGGAAAAAGTAACTTTTCCCCCACCATAGAGAACAATGAAGGGGATGGGGCAATCTGTTTGGGGGGGCCGTAGAATTGGACCCCCTGGTCCAATCTTCTTGAAACTTGGTGGGTATTTCGGGGAGAGGCTCCAGCAGCTACCATGTAAGTTTGGAGCCTCTCCCTCAAACCCCCTCTCCTCCAGCCGCTTTTTAAGCCGCTGCCGAATTTCAGCGGGAATTCGACGGTGGGCCAAATCAGATTCGAGAATCAGATTCAGCCTATGGCTGCCCTAGTGCCCACTCCTGAGCTGGGGGAGCTCTGCTCCGCTTAGCTCCGGCCCCAAATGACGCCTGATTAGCTGTAAGGTATAGATAGAACACTGTGTCTGAATCAGTGATGGTTTGTATTCTTGGTGCTTGGGGGAAGCAACAGTGGGAGGGCTTTTGGGATCTGGCCTCACTGGTGGATCTCCTGATGGCACCTGGTTTTTGGCCACTGTGTGACATGAGTGTTGGTCTGGATGGGCCATTGGTCTGATACAACATGGCTTCTCTTATATTCTTATATACCCCTGATTAGCTTGGGAGGGGTCTGAGGTGAGGATTTGTGCATTTTTGTGGGGGATGGGAAACTGAGCTGTGGGGTTTTTATCAGATTTCAAAGCATAATGTCAGAATTTGGAGCAGAACAATAGCAAGATTGTTTTTAAACAATGGAGACAAGAATGAAGAGTGCAAAATTTTTAGAGGACTGCAAACCTGGACTCCTTTGTCCAATTCCCATGAAGTGGGGGGGCTCTAGTGTAGAATAATGATCTACTTCTAGTGCAAATTTTTTGCCATTACCGTTAAAACCAGCCACCACATACACTCTGATTGTTCCCCCATAGGGAATAATGTTTCAGGAATTTTAGAAGCTGGGGCGAGGGGGGGAGGGTACTCTGAGCAGGATTACAGAACAGCAATGGCCAACCCAGAAATATGGAATAACAAAAAAAAGACCCATGAATCCCAAATCTGAAATTAAAGCACATCCCCCCCGCCATGCATACACTAATTCCCACACGTTTTAATTTAGATTTATTCAAAATGCAGCTCTCTAGTACTAGACACTTGTACCAGTGTATCAGTATATTTGATTCTCAATGTGGCCAAATCTGTAGATATTTAAATTCAGAGACTGGAGCCATGAACAGACAGGTCTTCCTTCCAATCGGAAATAAAGACCCAGCTTTACAGAAAAATCTGAAATCTAAAAATAAATGAACAAATAAACCTAAAATACTAGAAACAGCACCCGTAGCTTTAAGAAATAAATGCCCTCAGTGGTTGTTGCTAGGCAACAACAACAGTATTGACAGCTTTCAAGCCATGGTTTCTGTCAGTTAAAAGACAGGGGGAGGGAGCAAGGCCTTTCCAGAGCTATTTTGGCCTTTCAGGGAGGACTCATCAAGCACTGGGCAACTTGCATGACTCCTTTAGGCTCAGCTGCAACTTGCATGACTCATCTATACCAGTGTGGTGTAGTGGCTAGAGTTTCAGACTACCATCTTTCAGACCTAGGTATAAATACCCCCTCTGCCAAGGAAGATCACTGGGTTACCTTGGGCCAAACACACACTCTCAGCCTAAACTGCCTCACAGGTTGTTGTGAGGATAAAATGGAGGACAGATGAATTATGTAAGTTGCTTTGAGTCCCTGTTGTGGAGAAAGACAGTGTATAAATGAAGTAAATAACTAACATAGCTGTAGGTAAGGTTGCTGAGAGGGTAGGAAGGAGAAAAGGAAGCAGGGAAAGGATTGTGGAAGCAGGAAGGATTGTGATGGGGGCTGCCAGGAAAAGGAAAAGAGGAAATAGTGCAAGAAGGACATATTGTGGGACGAAAGATACAGGGGAAAGTGAGGTGCCATATGCAAGTCCTTGCAGGTTCCCCACTGTACAATTGGGCCCAGCCAACCCAGCAGATGGAACCACACAGTTTTCCCAGGGAAAATCTGTTGGGAAAGGGAAGGGGAAAAGCTGAAGATAGGGTTGCAAGTAAATGGTAGGTCGGTTAGGAGGGAAGGAGAGAAAGAAGGAAAAGAGGAAGAGGCTTTGGGGGCATTCAGAGAAAGGGAAGAGGAAATAGTGGGTGAGGGAAAATGAGATGGCCCCACAGGTCCTTGTAGGTTTTTTGCTTGTTTATCTATACTATTCATAACAGATCTGAGTTCATTTTTTGCCAAAAATTTGTAGCTAAGCTCAGGGGTCCTTTCGTAGAAAAAGAGGTGCAGGAGCTCATTAGCATAACTCATTAGCATACTTATTTGCATATGCCACACCCCCTGACATCACCGGAAGTGTATCAGAAGGCAACACCCACTGCTCAGGCTCCACCCCAAAAATCTCTAGGTATTTCTGGTTCAGACCGATTGCCTATAGCCCAGTTTCCTGTTTTCAACAGTGGCTAGTCAGATGGCCTCACCTGCTGACCACTCCTCAGCAGCTGTCAATCAATGGAATGCTGCCTCTGAATTGGCTATTGTGATGACAGATCTACCCTCTATAAATCTGTCCAACCCCCCCATTCAAATCTATCTAAGCCAGCAGCCATCACTGTACCTTGTGGCACTGAGTTCCATGAGTCAGCTATCCATCACAAGAGAAAGCTCTCTGCTCATACCACCATCATGCTTAAATATGAACATAAGAGGAGCCATATTGGATCAGGCCAGTGGCCCATCCAGTCCAACACTCTGTGTCACACAGTGGCCAAAACCCAGGTGCCATCAGGAGGTCCACCAGGAGGGCCAGAACTCTAGAAGCCCTCCCACTGCTTTCCCCCAAGCACCAAGAATTCAGAGCATCACTGCCTCAGACATAAGAATGTAAGAGAAGCCATGCTGGATCAGGCCAATGGCCCATCCAGTCTAACATTCTGTTTCACACAGTGGCCAAAATCCAGGTATGATCAGCAGGTCCACCAGTAGGGCCAAAACTCTAGAAGTCCTCCCACTGTTGCCCCCCCCAGCACCACAAATGCAGAGCATCACTGCCCCAGACAAAGTGCTCCATCTATACCTTGCGGCTAATAGCCACTGATGGACCTCTGCTCCATATGTTTATCCAATCCTCTCCTGAAGCTATCTACGCTTGTAGCCACCACCACTTCCTGCAGCAGCAGAAGGAAGCTTTGACTCTTAAAAGCTTATAGCCCCAAAAAACTTGTTGGTCTCTAACACATTACGGGGCTCAAGACTAACAAGTTTCATCATGATATGACAAAATTAAAACCTGGTACTGCTCCAAAAAAAAAAAATTAGGTAACAATCTCAGGCCAGCTGCACCCCAGATTCAAGCAGGGCTGCATCAAGCAAGGGGAGGCAAGATGGAACCAAGTCTCCTGGAGTCTCAGCCACCACTGAGGTGTTCATGCCAGTGTTCCCTCTAAGCTGAGTTAGTGTGAGCTAGCTCACAGTTTTTTACCCTTTGGCTCACAGGTTTTTTCTCAGCTCAGGAAGGATGCCTCCAGAGCAAACAAATTTATGCAGCAGTCAAATTGCTCACTCACAACTTTAGTGCCAGTAGCTCACAAAGTGAATTTTTGCTCACAAGACTCCATAGTATACAGGGAGTGCAGGATGGGAAAAGTGAGGCGGGGGGTGGGGGGAGGCTTTCCTCAGGAAGGATGCCTCCAGAGCAAACTAATTTATGCAGCAGCCAAATTGCTCGCTCACAACTTTAATGCCAGTAGCTCACAAAGTGAATTTTTGCTCCTAAGACTCCACAGCTTAGAGGGAGCGCAGGACAGGGAAAGTGAGCCGGGGGGTGGGGGGAGGCTTTCCTCTGGCTCCACACCTAAGCACGGGCCGGGGAAAGTGAGCGGAGGGGGGGAGGCTTTCCTCCGGCTGTGCGCCTAAGCGCGGGCCGGGGAAAGTGAGCGGAGGGGGGGAGGCTTTCCTCCGGCTTCGTGCCTAAGCGCGGGCCGGGGAAAGTGCGCAGGGAGGGAGCCTTTCCTCCGGCTCTGCGCCTAAGTGCGGGCTAGGAGAAGTGAGCGGAGGGGGGGAGGCTTTCCTCCAGCTCCATGCTTAAGCGCGGGCCGGGGAAAGTGAGCGGGGGGGGGGGGTTTCCCAGCCTCAGCAGGCCTCTCTGAGGCCCAGCGCTGGGTCCGAGAGAGGCGGCAGAAACTTACCTTCTGCCTCCTCGTGGCTCATTGAGGGCTGCTGGTAGCAGGGGGCGGGGCTTGGCTATGTGCCTGCCCCCCGGGCTCCTCTCTCCCGGAGCGGTGCCCTGGCACGCCCCAGCCCCAACGGACCTCTGGCTAAGCTTAAGACTGGGTACCAAACTTCTAGAACAAATGCAAGTGAGTGGCTTGCACTTCACACAAAGGTTGAAAATATATGACGTCATAATCAGCTTGTCGGGTAAAAATCCTGAAATAAATAAATAAATATCCTAATTGCAGCTGAAGCTGCTTCATTTCCTCAGTACCAGCAAATGAACGGGACAAAAGACTTGTAGAGGTTACCCAGCTCTGTCCTGCTACTTGCCTAACAGATTCCACTGTACCTTTTGCAGCACATCTACATCTACAAAAACTAAACCTGGGATAGGATCAAGTTGTTTTTGATGTTGTACTGGTGCAGCCACTTGTCATACAGCAAGTCTTGTGTCACGCTGTAAAAAGCATTACTGTTATTCTTAGTAAGTCTAGCATAGTTTAAGACAAAATGCCTCAATTAAAACTTTCCCTTCTGTTTCTCCTTTTCATAAAAATTTGGATGTGTATGTTATAAATATAACACTGTCTCACTGCACAATTGTGGCATCTAAATTGAAGTTTGTGTGTCCGTTAAAATCAACATTGTTCCCTATCCACTATCTTGTCAGGACTTAGTTGGCACAGTTTTAGAAGATCTTGCAAGTGTTTAAAGACTATCACACATTTGTAATACACAGCAACATGAAATAATTAAGTTTCCAAAATAATAACTCTTCCTGCTCCTACTTTCCATTCATACACAGCTTTAGAAAAGTCTTCAAAGTCTAGAGAATCTAGAGATATTGTATTGGCCAGTATTTCAATTAACATCATAAATTACTATATCAATGTGAGGTATAAATATCTGGAAAATACCCCAAATGTTGTCATTCTAAAATTCAGAGGAAACAAAAAGAAAGGACAGAAGTGTAGTTTTACACTGTGTAGTTTCAGTTGGGTATATTCAAATCAAGGGGTCCACAGTCACTGGACTTTCCATTAACACCTGGACCTTCAGCTAGGCTGATCCCGAAGCCTGACTCAGGACATGCAGTTTTATAGCACATAATATTCCTGCAAGGTGTCTCCAGTATTACACCAAAGCAGAAGCAAGAGAAATTCATACAAAGTAACCTACACTTGGCATGCCCCCTTTTATTCTTATCTAGACTATTAAGTTCCCTTTTATAATTCACTCTCTGTTTCAGTAGTTTTTCAATGTACATTCTGAAAGGTAATCAAAGAGTTTGAAACTGCAAGAATATGCTAATATGTGTCAGTTTACCTAACAGATTTTTCACCAACTCATTACAAAAACATTCATGACACCATTTTATTTGGAAAACACAGGAGAAATATTTATTGCTCAAAGTCGTTGCAGCATAAAATACACTTGAATTATCCAAGCAACTGGAACTGGAAAGACAGTTGCACCCAATATTCATGTTGAGCCACGAAACATTTCTAGAATTTTAAGTATTCCTTTAATAATTGATGTAGACATTTTGAATCTTTCTGCATATGATATCAGGTGTGAGTAGATTGCATTAACACTGCTTAAACATTTCAACTTGTCAGTATGGCCAACTCGATTTCTGAAATATTTGCAGTATTTTCCCATCGAAACAGTAATAAAGGTAAAACAAATATATGCCACTGCTTTATAATCACTGAACATTAATGAATATTTTATGTCTTTTTAAATCTCCCTGTTTAATTTTAAAGGGTGAAATTAAGTCTCCTTCACGCGATATGCCAATTATCGGTAAATCAAACAATAACTCAGCCATTATACTCCTTTTTGTTAATATACCAGAAGCTAATTTGAAAACACAGGATGGTATTTTTTAGAGAATAATTGAATAGTCCTTCCTGCCCTCTGGTGGTTGATAGTTGCAATTTGCACATGAAGTTCAATTAGCCCTAAAGTATATAAACTAATTTGATTTTTAAAAACAATGCCAGATATCAGATAAAAATATTTCATATATGATAATGATTCCATATATGGTGATTTAGTTTAATGCACTTTTTTTAGCTGTAGTACAAAATAACAGGGCCCTGTTTAGACAATTCCTTTGCCCAATGCCAATGCCTAAAGGCTTGCACATGCCAATCAGATATTTAATTTTCTTGTAAAGCATCTAGAACACAAACTGCTCTTTAAAAATTAATGTCAATGATTTTAAAGAGAAAAGAGAAAGTAATAGTACATTAATAGATTCCCGTTGGTACAATTTGCTGAACTATATAGTATCCACACCAAAAATTATCAAATGTACATTGTATGTAGTAACAGCATCTAGATTAACTTTTGCCAAACTCTGGAAACAAAAGAAAACTCCCAACAGAAAGGTTTCTTTTGAAGAAGTGAAAGATTTCTATGTTTTGCTGCAACTTCCAGCCTTATAGAACAATCAAGGTGTTGAAGAAATACCTTTACAATGGAAAGAAGAGTTGCAATGTATCGTATTGATCTTTGTATAATGATCATGGTCTGACATTTACATCTAAAGACTGACTATACAGAATTATTCTGTTTCCCTTTTTGCTGGGAAAAAACACTAACTACTTTTGTAAGGGTGGGGGGGGGGAAGATTCACACTAAGAACTATGGTGCTATTTTCTGGATTGCAGCCAATAAATCCCAAAGTACAATTGCATTCCTTTGAACAAACCATATACTTATAAGAATGCTCCTTATTCATAATATTCTGTACACCAGATTTAGCTTCATGTCTAGAATCTCAGTCTCATATGCCTATCAGGATTTCAGCTCAGAGTTTTATGCTTTCCCTATTTTTCAAACATTGGTAGTGGTGACAAATTTCATTTTCATTTGGCAATGGCAGAAAGTTTTACAGAACTGCATATCAGTTCTAATGACCAATATCTCTGAGAGGTTTTTTACTGGAATTATAAATTTAATTTCTTTATAAAGAAATAAATGGATCTTCAAGTCTAATAAAAAGCACCTGGATTATTTATTTTTAGCTTGATAACTAAGAAAAGTAGTTAAAATCATCTTAATGCTACACAACTGCTTTTGAAACTGCTATAAATCCCCAAACCTATATTGTTAAAATTTAAACTGCTTGTACTTAGAAAAATCTAAAACATACGTGTAGAAATAGGAGATGAGCATCCAGTAGGTACAGGTGTTGAAAGGAATTCAGAGTGTAATGTATTTCACTGGACATGACCAAAAAAGATGCAAATCAAACAAATATATGTGCTGTTTCCTTACAGGAAAAACCTTGTCAGCCTCAAAGGCTTGGCACTAAACCTGTTTTCTCCTGGTTATTACAGTATTTCACATGTTATATCTATAAGCTTCACATTTCATTTTTGGTGTTTGTTTCATCTTAGCTCTTTTTCAAAGAATCAATATAAACATGTCTAACTACAAAGCAGAAAACTGTACAATACGAACAGATTCAAAGCAACACAGAGGGTATTCCATGTATGCACAGGGACTTTTTAATCTTCTTCCCACAGTAGCAACCTTTGGGGGTGGGGTGGCAGAACACCACCCCATGAGGGGTGAGGAACTGCTGCTGGAAAGAGAAGTAAATGTTCACATGCAGATTGCTTGGTACATATGCATGGGACTCTCTGGATCATGGCCACTGTTTTTTTTATGATGAAATGTTAAAATATCATCTTTTTTTTAGACTGGGAGTATGAGTATGTACTGTGATTAGAAAAAGCAGAGGAGTGGATTGTTTTATGGGGGGAACAGGTTATAGAACAGACAAGAATTTCAACTTCTAAGCCAGAAGGCTATGATTATTTTAGGAAGTACATCTGTCACTTAGTGATGGATCGGCAAGGAACTTATCTTTGCAACATCACCCCTTGCTGGCTGTTCTATAGAACAACAGTGATATCATTTGTGTAGAAAAACCGCTTCTCTGCCATTCTATCCATAGTCAAGGCAATATAATAGCAGTTTATTTAACCCAAGAATATACTCAATAGCAAGTCAAAATGTACCCCCCAAAATGGCAGAGGATCTAGAAAGAATGGAAAAACCTAACTAAATGACACTAGCTCATCTCTGGTGATGCATTTGGCTACTAAAATGCAACATACTACCAAAAGCAGTACTCCTTTTGGGCAAAGTTAATGCAGATTTTAAATGTAGGTCACATAATTTGATGTACCTACAGTAATCTTTCATCATCCAGTTAATTAAAATCTAAAAACTGAATAACGAAAGAAAAGGAAGTCTGCAGTCTGAATACATAAGCCCTCTTTAACAAAGCCAACATTAGATATAATGAGCTACATTTATTTTTCAGCTGTGAGACAGAACTCACCTCCTGAATGGTACTGCTTCCTGAGAAGTTGAGGTTGTACTCCCGCTGGACTTCTCGATGGGTGACAATCAGCATGAAGTTTTGATTTAATGATTCCTGCAGGGCACTGAAAGGGTTGAAAGAAAAACAAGAAAATCAGGGACAAGCATGTTCTAGCTTGCTTTACATTTAACTACAAAAACCCCAGGAGTACCCTAAACTCTGCAGAGACAAGTCCAGGCACAATGTTATCATCGCTTTCTTTTTTGCTCCTAAAGGCAAGGAAGCATGTGGAGAATGACCAAGGGGACTAACCTGTTAACTCCTTCTCTCCTAAGGTGGCTGGAGAGTCTAAGGCTACATTTTAACTCTTCTGAATGAATTTTCAAAACACTGAGACAGCAGCTATTGTCACAATCTTCAACTATACTTAACACATTTGACTATTAACTGATCCTGAAAATAAAAGCTTAGAAATGCTCAAAAAATATCAAATAGCTTTGACAGTAAACATCAGCAAATATACAGATATTTTATATAAAGTGAATGCATGTAGACTATTTCTTTTGCAATATATATATTTTAAACTCGCCTTTCTATCATTGAACAGATTGTTAGCAATTAATAGCTTGGTTACCCAGTTTTCCTCATCTTCAGAGTCATAAATAACATACCGGCTTTTAGCAAGTAAAAAGATGATTTGACAGTGAGTAAAAGTGGTTATCCTTTCATGCACCAAAAGACTAACGGCTTCAGTTATGGGCCAGAAAGTCAGAAATGGAGGTCAGTTGTATTGAAAAGATGCAATAACCCAATAAAAAGACGTTTTTAAAAATGGAGTCTTTTCTAAAGTCTTACAATTAGTTTTCTTCATTAAAACATTTATACCCCACCTTCTTCCAGGAATTCAAGGTGGTGAACAAATGCCAACAGGCAAAGAATACAACAAAACCAGAACAATAAATACAACAAAGCTCATCTGCAAAACAACCTGTTCAGTTCTCCTCTAATAATGAAAACATTTCTCAATGATATATCTGCCTTAATGCTTAGGAGTTTTCAAAGCTTATCAGGAAAGTCTGAAAAAGTATTTTTCCCATATTTCTGGACAAATCTCATTGTTGACAATAGGCACTGACTGATAAAAAATTTTTAAAGGATTTTTAAAAGCATGCAAGGCCCTCTTGGTTATATTATCTATACAACTCACTTGTCCCACAAGGACATGCAAAGAGGCATTTTAATTACTTCCACTCAGCTCAACAACTGACTTCTTTTTGACATTTGTAAAGTGTGAAGCTGAACAATTTCCTTAAGGAATGTCTTGTTCATGCAGATTTTGTAGATGTTCAATACTTCAGTCTTATAAATGATTATGCTATTGTATTTACATTTTTCATTTAAGTGGTTATTTAAATATCTAATGAAATGAAACAAAATGGATACTGACAAATAATTCTTTGCTTGTATTATACTCAGTAAGGTATTCTGCCTCACAGAAATCAAGAACCAGACAAAAAGTTTTAATATGCTTTTAAACTGGAGGTACTATGAGAGGCAATGTTTGTCCTCCTCTCCAATGCATATGTAATCTTGCCACAGTTTTGAAGAAGAAGAAGAAGAAGAAGAGATTGGATTTATACCCCGCCCTCCACTCCCCAAGGGAGTCTCAGAGCGGCTTACAAACTCCTTTTCCCTTCCCCTCCCCACAACAGACACCCTGTGAAGTAGGTGGGGCTGAGAGAGCTCTTTCCCAAGCTGTCCTTGAGGGAACAGCTGGTACAGAGCTATGGCTTGCCAAAATAAAAATCTAATACAACCTACTAACTATAGATACCCCTTAGTTCTATTGTTTACCACCATAATTTCGAATCCAGAGGACAGAATTTAAATAAAGGACGTATAAATTTATTCAATCAACAATATGCATTTGAAGTTCGCTGTGACAACCCCTTCAGCTTCCACAAAATTTCTAGTAGTGCTAAGGAAGACAATAATTGGTCCTTTATTTAATTAGATCCACATGTATTACACTAGCTTGAGATAACAAATTAGATTATACTGTCATTTGTCTAAGTGAGAACTCAGCATTAGAGGAAATACCTTGTCTAATGAAGATATAGTGAATACCAGTGATTTATCTTAGCTAAAAATAAAGCTACCCATTAAAATATTTTCAGAGAGGCAAAAACAACACCCATTCCTTGACCAAATATTTGGTTCAGGTATTTAAAGAGGAATTTTATAAGAAGATACTTATTCTCCTAAGTGTTCCCACTTTCAAGATGTAGAGTGAAATAATGTGCATAATGCTACTGCAGATTTCCATATATGCTCAATTATAAACTAAGGAGCACTTCATTTGAAATTCCCACAATTGTTTTTCTATGAAGATTCCGCGTTCCAATCTGCACCTCTTCTTTCTAAAAGTTTAACAATTCTTGCCTATTGTAATTCCAGAGGGGTGACTGAGTTGGTCTATTGTAGCAAAATAAAACAAAAGTCTAGGTACCTTAAAGAAAAACAGAGTTGCACTTACCTGTAACTGTTGTTCATTGACGTCTTTTGTGCAGACCCATTGGGACTGCACTTCTGCAGGCCTGCCATGGACATTTTTTTCTAGCTTTCAAACTCCAAAGTGAGGGCGTCTTGCCCCTTTTGGAGCTGGCGCATGTGCAAGATTCCTGCCCAGAGCATCACACACTTTGATGGCAGGTGCCCCATCCCTCAGTTCCCACTAAGCTGCCACAAGCCCCTTTCTGTGGCACAATAGGCCCTGTGAGACCTCATGGTGGGGCAGGAGGGAGGGAATGTGTGTGTGCACAGAAGATTAAGGGTAATGACCACTGTGGAATAATTTGGGGTGTAGAGGGAAAACATTTGACAGCCACTTTTAAAAGGGCTGAGCCAATTTGGGAGCAAAACCCATAGTGCTCCGTACTTCCTCATGAAACACAGCAATAGGCACCAGATGAGTTTTCACTGAGAGCACTGCTAATACTGTCTGTACTAATGACACCAGGTACTCCAAAACCAAAGACAACAGGAAGGTAAAATGGCATTCCCCTCTAGCAGACGCCCAGGACTCAAAACGAGTCCACTTCCTACCATAAGAGTACCTGGTTGACGGTTTATGGGCTTGATGTAGAATATCTAGAACTCCTTGGGAGAAGGAGGGCCTTAAGGCTAGATCCTCCATGATGTCAAATGCAGCCTTGCTACATCATGATGCAGTAAGGGACTGTGCATCAGCAGTTCTGAGGTGGGGAAAAAAACAGTATGTGGTCTCTCCCACTAGTTGTAGCAGCTCCAAGAACCAGATCTGGCGAGGCCAGAACGAAGCCACTAGAATAACATCTGTCCGATCAGCTAGCATTTTCCTTATAATTTTGCTCAGGAGAGGAAAGGGGGGAAACGCACAGAAGAATGGAATGTGCATGACAAAGGGATCTGGAATGCATCCCCCAGAGAAGTTGGATCGCTGCCTGCCATGGAGCAGAATTCTGCCACTTTTTTGGATTTGGCTGTGGCAAACAAGTCTACCCCAGGTGTCGAAGATCATTCTGATATATTTGTCCTGTATGGACCATTCGTAATTGGTCTGGTAAAACTTGTTCACATTGTCTGCCTCTGTATTTAAAGATCCCGCTATATGGATGGCTGGGGGGGGGGGGCAATACTCAGAGCTACTTTCCACACTACTATTGCTTCTAGGCAAAGCTTCCAGAAGTCTGTGCCTCTCTACTTGTTGCGGTGTTGTCCATATGGATCAGCACCTTCTTGTCCTTGAGCATATCTGATAAGGACAAATCTTACCACACGTAGCTCCGGAATATTGATATTGTTAGGAGTAATTGGTATAGTATTAGAGACAGTTTGGTGTAGTGGTTAAGTGCACGGATTCTAATCTGGGAGAACCGGGTTTGATTCCCCACTCCTCCACTTGCACCTGCTGGATGACCTTGGGCAAGCCTTAGCTCTGTACCAGCTGTTCTCTCAAGGACAGTTGTCTCAGAGCTCTCTCAGTCTCACCCACCTCACAGGGTATCTGTTGTGGGGAGGGGAAGGGAAAGGAGTTTGTAAGCCGCTCTGAGACTCCCTTGGGTAGTGAAGGGCGAGGTATAAATCCAATCTCTTCTTCTCCTTCTAGTATCCAGTATCCCATCTCAACTTAACAGAGTGCACTTAGGCTACACACAACAGAAGCTCTTTGTTCTCAGTGTGCTGGCAGAGTTAGAAAGTTACACAGAACCACTTATCAGTTTCAAAACTAATAATAGTCCTTTTTGTTTAGGAACTACATTCTAGATAGTAAAGCTTAGAGACAGAGACTAATCTAACTGCCTTGGATGGATCTGGATGCAGAGGGGAATCCTGCCTCTATCGTGGCAAAGAAGAGAGCAATGTGCTCCTTCTTTGTGTGTGTATGAGACAGTGAATGGAAGGAAGAAAGGAAATTTCCCTGAGAAGTATTAGTCTACACATCAAAGGGACAGAGGCAGAAGAGCAAACAGGAAGAAACCCACATTCTGCCTGTCTAGCTAACTAAGTCTCTTGTAAAAACCCCTCTGGGGTCTGAGACTAAGAGACAGCTTCCAGTCTTCCAACACCCTCTCTTGATGTCTCATGACTCAGCTCACAAGATCGTCTTCTTTCTTAAATCTTCAAAGCATTTTCTAAGAAGAGGTTTAGTGAGAGCATCTGCAATAATTTCTTTCGTTGAATAGTAGATTAACTTGATTCCTTCTTTCTGCCGATCTCTCACCAGGTGGTATCTTACGTCAATGTGCTTGGTATGCATGTTCACATCTTCTTGCTTGGTAGATGAATGCAGTTTTGGTTGTCTTCATGCACTAGTTTGGGATGTGGTACATCTATGCCCATATCTGTTAGTAGTTGGTGTAGCCACCATAACTCTTGACAACTTTGTGCAGCTGACACGTATACTGCTACAGTGGTGGATGATGGAACCATGTCTTGTTTCTTACTTAACCAGCTTATAGCTCTTCCTCCATAGAAAATAATGCTGCCACTGGTGGATTTTCTGTCTATCATGTCTCCACTCCAGTCAGCATCCATATAAGCCCTTAGCTTAGGGCTATCATTGGCTGGTAGCTGAAGTTTAAATTCTGCATTGTCCTTGAGGTATCTCACAAGTCTTTTAGCTGCTTTCCAGTCTTTACTAGTTGTTTTCTCAGTCTTTCTCCACAGTAAACCCACTGCTGTGTTTATGTTTGGTCTGGTTAATGTGCTGATGTACAGAAGCTTACCTAGGATTTCACAGTAACTATTATTGGTAGGTAGCTCTTCAGAGTCATCTTGTTGTTAATTTACTTCTCTTGGAGTTGATGTAGAATTGGCTTCCTCCTTTTTCAAGAATTTGATCTTTGATCTTTTGCTCTTGATTGATGAGGAAACTTCCATCTGGTTCTCTTAGAACCTGGATGCCAAGATAGTACGTGAGGTTGCCCAGGTGCTTAACTTCAACTTGTTGGTTCAAGTGGTCTATAATTTCCTTGCTGTCATCTGAATTTTCATATACTAGAAGCAAGTCATCAACATAAGTGAGAATGTAAGTCCATTTGCCATTTTTGCACTTTGTGTACAGTCTCTCGAAGACTGCCTGAAGCAACATGTCATTCAGTTTTGAATTTCAAGATCTGGCAGCTTGTTTCAGGCTGTCTCTTTTGAAGCTTACACATGAGCCCTTCTTTACCTTTCTCTATGAAGCCAGGTGGTTGTCACATACAGATTTCTTAGTTCACTATGTAAAAATTCAGTCTTTATGTCTAGGTGCTCAATCTGCATTTTCTTGCTTGCAGCAATGGTCAGAAGTGTTCTTATTGTTGCATGGTAAACTATAGGTGCAAAAGTCTGATCATAGTGCTCACCAAATTTCGGTGAGTGTCCCTTAGCTACAAGTCTGGCTTTTTTAGCATTTAATCTTACCTTTAGAATCATGTTTCAGTTTACATCCTATAGCTTTCCTGCCTTGATGTAGCTCTGTAAGAGTCCATGTGTTGAGCTGCTGCAGAGCTTTAAGCTCCTCTCATGCAGCATACTTCCAGTCCTGTGCCTCTTGAGGTGGCAGGTGGGATATCTGTTCCCAAGATGAAGGCTCTAGTGTTTCCGCCATTCTTGTGAGATAGGACAGTCTATCAGTCGGTACACCTCTGTTTGAATGTGCTGATCGCCTCACCTCAATTGCAGTGGTCTCTCTGTTCTCTCCCTGTTGATCAGGCACATCTGGTGGAACATCTTGCATTGTTTCATCAGTCGGAGCTGTCTCAGGATCAGTAGTCTTTTCTTGCTTGATATTGATCATGCAAGGATACACAATCATGCTGTCCACCTCTGTGTTGGCCCCCTCTGAAGACAGAGGTTTCTCATTTTGGTCAAAGGGTACAGATCTGCTTATTATAATATTGTTAGTCCTTGGATCCAGAATTCTATAACCTTCACACCTTGCTGAATAGCCTACAAATATGCCTTCCATGGCTCTATCAGCTAGCTTGGATGACCTCTTTTCTTTTGGAACAAAGGCATAACATCTGCTTCCAAATACTCTTAAGTGTCCCACTGAGGGTTTGTAGCCAAACCAAAGTTCATATCGTGTGTCCTTGTCGCTTTAGTTGGCAGTCTTCTGTATGTATATTGCTGTGAGAATAGCTTCTCCCCAAAAACGTTCAGGGAGTGATACATCAGGAAGCATGCATCTCACCATTTCTACAAGGGTTTAATTCTTCCTCTTAGCAACACTATTCTGTGCAGGACTGTAGGGGACTATTTTTTGTTGTTGAGTCTCTTACTTCCTCAGGAACTCCTGTGCTGTAGATGAGATGTATTCTCTTCCATTCTCCGACCTCAAGATCTGTGGTCTTCTCCCAAACTTGTTGGACACCAACGCTATGTAATCTTTCAACCTGTCAAGCATCTGAGACTTTTCTTTAAGCAGATATTTTACTGTATACCTTGAAAAATCATAAAATTAAGAACGTACTGGAATCCTTCTATGGTCATTGGCAATGGCCCACAGATGTCAGAGTGAATGACCTCTAGAGGACCCCTGGTCTTCCTCTGACTCTGTTTTGGACATGGCTGCTTAACTGCTTGTGACTGTAGGCAGCAAGCACATGTAGGGTTAGATTCACATTCTATCAATTCTATGTCATTGACAAGGCCCTTTTTCTGTATGTCCACAGTGGCCTGAAAGTTCCTGTGCCCTAAATGATGATGCCATAAAGGAATATATGCATCATGGGAACATGTCTTTGAAAGATGAGCTTCCAGTATTGCATCTGTATTTTGATCAGGTATTTCAGGGTCATCAGAATCATAAAATTCAGCAGCAGCATTTTCAACTTGCACTGAAATATCATACTTCTGCATGCAATAAAGTCCTTTATCTCTTTTGCCAGCAAGGGAGCCTTGATTATTTCATGAAATTATACATTTTTTATCATCAAAAGTGATCTTGACACCTTCAGCCCGGAGCTGACTTATTTAGATAAGATTTCTTGTGAAAGTCTCTGTGCAAAGGACATCTTTTAGCAGCAACTCTCTGGCACCGTCTAGTGTTGAAATCAACACATCACCTGTTTCGTAGGCATATACAAACGATTGGTTTCCTAGGAACACCTCCAGGGGTTGTGGGAGCTTTTGCATATTAATGAACCGGTCTCTTGATATTCATAAGCAATTTGTGGCCCTTGAATCAACCAGAAAAGAAGTAGTACTTTCCTCCAGAGAGGCTGTAAAATTTTGGACTTTAAAACAGTTTGCAGCTTTAGAGCTGGTTTTAACATTGCTTTCTTTGAAATCTGTGCCTCTGCACTTGCTCGAGGGGCAATGAGACACACAGTGACCAAATCCAAAGCAATTAAAGCATTGTATTTCCAGTCTCTTTCCAGGTGCCTGAAGAGATGCCTCTCCACTCTGCTGAGTTCCCTTGGCAAAAAAATTGCTCTCTTGCAAATTTCCCTTTTATCTTCAAGAGCCCCCTGGGTTACAGCTCCCTGGGTTGCCAACTCCCTCATACTTTGGTGTAGCCTCCAACTGGGAGTTTCGTGAGGGCCACGTTTTAAACAGGCTTTATGAGCAAAGAGATGCGGCAGCACATCAGTTTGTTTATGTAGGACTTGCTAATGCTGCACTTTGGAAATCACAACTTGATCAAAGCTTAAATCTTTTCTCATCTCCAAATAACTGACCACATGCAGAAAATTCTCTGGGAGACTCAAAAACAGGGCTGCTATCTGAGAGTCATTGTCCATTTGTTTCCTAGAGTCACTCATTGCATCTTACTGACATGAGTCTGAAAGCATTCATGGCCAACCCTTCCTCTGATGCACAACAATTAAGTTTTCATACATTTGCTTGGCTGTCTGCATAACCTGAATTCTAGAGAGATAGCTTGAACTCACTGAAGAAGAAATGATTCCTTATGCACATCAATCACAGTTCTTTCAGCTGTTTCTGACGTCCTCTGCTGCTCCAGGATCTGGAGGATCCTCAGTCAGGCATCCTTCAACCACTTCGGAGCGGAGAGCTAATTTTAGATGTACCCGCCACTCCAGAAAGGTGTCCGGAGAAAACAGCACTGGTCTGACTTTTCCTTTGACATAAACCAACTCTGCCATCTTTTCGTTTCTATCTTTCTCACCACTCGGCTCTGTTTACAAACAAGTACATTAGCTTTCCTCTTTTGCTTTGCTAAAATGCCTTCCAGCAGACCATCCCTTTGTTCTGGTCACTGAGAAGCAAATTTAACTCTTAAATGCCTCAGAACTCACTGAGCACCAAAAGACTAGTTAGTCTGGTTACCACAACTAGTTAAGCTGAGCCCGTGACCTGTTGGGAGTAACAGATTAAGTTAATCCAGTATCCCATCTCAATTTAGCAGAGTGCACTTGGGCTACATGCAACAGAAGCTCTTTGTTCTCAGTGTGCTGGCAGAGTTACAAAATTACACAGAGCCACTTGTCAGTTTCAAGACTAATAATAGTCCTTTTTTATTTAGAAACTACATTCAGATAGTAAAGCTTAGAGAAAGAGTCTAAAGTAACTACCTTGGATGGATCTGAATGCAGAGGGGCATCCTGCCTCCATCATGGCAAAGAAGATGTATGTGTGTGTGAGAGAGAGAGAACAGAAGGAACTGGGTGATCTTGGGTCAGTCACAGTTCTCTCAGAGCTGTTCTCTCAAGAGCAGTTTCTCTCAGAGCTCTCTCAACACCACCTAACTCACAGGGTGCTTGTTGTGGGGACAGGAAGGGGAGATTGTAAGCCACTCTGAGTCTGAGTGAAGGGCAGGGTATAAATCCAATATCATCTTCTTCTATTTTAGCAACCAGCATGCCTTCCTCAGCATTCACACTATATGTCACCATCCTACTTAGGTAGGTAGGTAAGACATCACCCTCAGATATTGGAAGGATGCAACACTAACACGAGGGAATTCATGGAGGCTTGTTCCGCAATGGTTCCATTCCAGTCTCCGTACCATGAGCCTTAGGAAGAGACCTCTGTAGCTTCTTGTTATAGTTACAAGCATGCCACAGATCCATCACCTAATGGTACTGTAGGTAATCCAAGTCCAGTTTCACCTAGTGAAGATCTCTATCTGTACGGAGTGCAGATGCTAAGGATGGCAAAGGCCCTAGATATAGATGTCGTCACTTCAGACAATCAGCCAAGGAACACAATTTTAAGTTGGCTTTATTCTGATACGCCAGGGATAGTGGCCTTCCCGATTTTAGAGGGATTATCCAACCTTATGGTTCCCATCTGGCAGAAGCCAGCCTCCAGCCAAGCCAACCCTCATAAAATAGTTTATGTAGAGTTAAACAAGATGCCTGCGAGTTCCTGTCCACATACCCTCCTCCGTCATCACTGATTATTGAAGATATGCAAGCACGCCAGCTACCTGGTTAGCATTCATCACCCGTGGACAGGGAGAGTTGTCATCTGGACACATTGGGGAGGACGTTTTATGCTTCATCCACTCACAATTTTAGAATAGCAAATTATCATGTAATCATGGGAGGCTATCAACTTTTCCTCTGGGACAGCCTTTCTCAATACTTAGACAAGCTACCTGAGGAACCCAAGTCCCTGGCTAAACTTATCCAATCCAAAGCCATTAAGCTCTCAAAGCAAGAGATTAATGCGGGCAAACACTCCACAGATGTATCGGCTAGATCTATGGTCTCTGCCATAGGCACTCATGGCTACACAATACTGCTTTACCTATAGAGTCTCACTGTAAGGATCATGGTTTTGACAAAACCAATAAAAACATTATTTTCTGTCCCATCTATACAAAACCTTGCCTGAACCAATATCTTATGTCCAACCATTATTCCCACACTGAATTGGAATCAGCTCCTAAAGGTTAGGTTCCCACGGCAATCAGCTTGCCTTCTTGCAGAACTTGTATGCTGAATATGAATTTTAGGGTTGCCAACCTACAGGTGGGGTCTGGAGATCTCCTGGAATTACAACTGAGCTCCAAACTACAGAGATCAGATCAATGGCTGCTTTGGAAAGTGGAATCCATGGCATTATGCCTTGCTTAGGTCCCTCCTTCCCCAAACTCCACCCTCCTCACCGAAGCGTGGAGCCCAGGAAAGACAGCAGAGGGGCAGCTGGAGCCTTCTTTCCTGGGCCTTCTTTCCTGGGCTCCCCACCGAAGTGCAGAGCCCAGGAAACACTGGGGGGCGGCTGGAGCCTTCTTTCCTGGGCTCCCCGCCAAAGCGCAGAGCCGAGGAAAGACGGCAGAAGGGTGGCTGAAGCCTTCTTTCCTGGGCTCCCCGCCAAAGTGCGGAGCCCAGGAAAGATGGGGGACAGCTGGAGCCTTCTTTCCTGGGCTCCCTGCCGAAGCACGGAGCCCAGGAAAGATGGCAGTGGGGGCGGGGAAGCGGCCATTGCCTTACCTGCTGGCTTCTTCCTCCTCGTGGCCCCACTAAGACTTGCAGGAAGCAGGGGCAGGGCTCCGGCCCCAACCAACCCCTGCTCTTTGCCCTTAAAGGGAAAGCTCCCTTTGAGGGCAAAGAGCTGGGAGGCCAGACCTAACGCTCGATTGCGCATGGGGCCCTTTCCTGCCAGTGGGGAAGAGCAGGCTAGGACGCCAGCCAGAACATCCTTCCGGTGTGTTCCGGCCCAAAAAGAGCCCTGACCATGACTGGACAAAATTGTAATCTTCCACACAAAAAAAACAATTACCAGAAGACTTGGAAACTGATACAAGTAGATTTATCCAGATAGAACAAATTAAAACTCTCGTGGCTGGGAAGAATTTCTGCAATCAAAATGAATGCAGTGCCAAAATTAATTTTTTATTTCAAACGATACCCATATACATAGAAAAAAGAACAGTGAGAGTGGCAAAGACAAATTAATTTATTTGGAATGGCAAGAAATCAAGAATAAGTTTTAAAATATTACAAGATGCGAAAAAGAGAGGAGGGCTAGCAGTTCCAAATATAAAACTATATTACCATGCAGGAGCTCTGGTCTGGATTATGGCCTGGATAAAAAATCCAAGACAAAGAATAGTAAAACTCAAATCAGCAGACCTAGATGAAGGTCTGCATAACTATTTATGGTAAAGAAATTGACCAAAACGAAAGGAGTAATGTAATTAGAGATGGAGTTTTGAGAATATGGTTTAAATACTGGAATTGATTGAGTCCTCCAAATTCTCTGCTCATGTCCCCAGTAGAAGCATATCATGATAGGAATACGAGAAACAATAGTGTTTTCTTAACATTTGACAAGGGGAAACTCAAATCCTGGCAAGATATAAGAGATGAAGGAATTAACATTCAGTGATTATTGTATTATCACCATTCAATGATTATTATATTATCAATCAATGTCAAGACTAAAGAAGACGATTAACACAGGTGGAGCTTTAAGAGGGATGACTGAACAACTGATCACAAAACAAAAAGATTGATATATAAGTTATTACTTCAGTCAGATACAAAAGAATAACCATTGAAAAAATGCATAATTAAATGGATAAAGAATTTCAGAGAGCAAATACCTATGCACCAAAGGGAACAGCTTTGGGGAAAAGAAATTAAGTTCACAGCCAGTCAGGAGTTAACAGAAAACTGGTACAAAATGTTCTTCAGATGGTATATTATTCCAAAGGATATTAATAAAATAGATAAAAATTATAAAGGAAAATGCTGGAAGTGTCAAGACATAGATGGTGTTTTTCACCTTACATGGTGGACTTGTAAAAAACCAAAAAAAAGGGGGGGAAGGAAATAAATGGAAAAATGCAGAATATACTAAAATTTAGATTCCTGATGGAGCCAAGATTATGCTATTACGAATACTAGCTAACAAATTACCAAAAGTTTCAGAAGAGATATTTAAACATATGGTGACAGTGGCCAGAATAATCTATGCAGCAAAATGGAAATCAAATGTCTGTCCAAGCTTAGAAGGATGTGAAAATAAACTAGATGATTATGCAGTAATGGCAAAATTAACAACTTATTTGAGAAAGATCAATTTCAAAATCTGAGGAGAGATGGAGTGTCTTTATGTTAGCAGGAAATAAATTTAGAATGAGAAAGAGCTTAAAAATTGTGTATAAAAGTAATGAAAGGCATATAAAGTAGTATATATAATGTTGGGGGAGAATAAGTTTTGAATATAAATGTATAAGTAATTGGATTTTGAACAAAGTGTCTTTTATTTTTCATTGTGACATATAGAGAAGATTTTCCTTTAAATTTTGGTATATTAAAAGTTATAGTTAGTGTGTAGTGACTGAAATATGCAATGTAGAATATGTATTAATGATTAAATTAATTGATAATTAACAATACAATTAGTTATATAGTTGTTTAATAGATCAGTTATGAAATTTGAAATCCAAATTGTTTGAAGAAAGAATTATGGCATGTTGTGGAAAATGTCTTTAAAATTTTAATGAAAGGGATGTTGGGAAGAAATGTTTCTCTGTTTCACATATCTCATGAGCATAGTAATTTTTTATAAATGATTTGTTATATAATTTCATATAGCCCCCGTTTTTTCAGTTTGTATGCCCTTTACGTTATTATCCTGGTTTTTTAAAATAAAAACCAGATACTGTGAGATGGAAGGCTGGGTAGAAAAAATGGCAACAGAAGAAGGTAGGGTGGCAAAAGAGGCGATGAGGGCCTAGAAAGAGGGAAGAAATTGGGGGCAGCATGGGGATGGAATTTTTATTCCCCCAGTGTTCACAGTTTCCCCCATATCTTAGAACTAAACGCAGTAATTTTTATACAAACACATTTTGCTTCCATTTTATTTAGCATGGCTCTGGTGCATAATAAACAATTTAATTTCATCTGAATTTTAGCTGTTGGGTCACAGGATGGATTATTTTACTGTAGATCACCAATAGAGTTGTCTTCATTTCAGAATTACAGACCATATACAAACGTATTGGGACTTTTTCTGCCCCTTATCACTGTGGGATGTTAATTCTGGGAAAACTAGCATTTGATATGCAGTTCTAACAAAAAGCCAAGCTGTATTTTCAGGTGTTTTATATTTAATATTTCAATGGCAATCCCAATGCTTCTGCTATAAAGTGGAGAATTGTTCCAGTTTCTACAGTTGGGAACAGTTTCTATGGCTGGGAACAGCATCCAGTAACAATCCCAACTTGCTTTTATTTTCACATACAAATTTATCTTGAAAGAAATAATCATTATAGAATTGTAGTCTGACTGGGGAAATGGTTTGCCAGCTCCATTGTTTTAGTTAAGCTCTTCAAAGGTGTCCTATGAACTGCCGAGGGGGGGGGGCGGGCATTTATCTATTTATCTATCATATCTATTCATTTTTTCCAAACATCTAAATTTTAACAAAATAGCATGATGCATAATTATTAACATTGCAAACATACAGATTTATACAAGCTCATGTCAACAGACATCCAAATTTACTATAATGACAGTTTATTTACACTAAAAAATATGAAATCAGTATGTAAATGTAATGTTTGTTGTAACTAATGGAGCAGGCGATGACAGATTAGTCTCAAACAGCAATCAGCCAGAAGATCTTGCTAGTACGGAAAATGAGACAGGCTTCTGTTTGTTTGCATTACTCTCACATCTTTAAACTTTGAGATCTTTAAACTGTCTCATAAAAAAAGTACAGAATAAAAAACTAAATCTTACTGTCAGTGAGATTTTTCTAGTAAATATCTGCTGCTCCAATACCTGGATATCACATTGGCAAAACCTCAACACTTGAGATGAGAAGTTTAAGAAAGCCAATACGCCTGTTGATATAGTGAATCATGGCGGTGGCTGCTGTGTAAAAATTTATTATATTATCCTTGAAGTTGACTTTGCGACTCTGAAGAAGACTCGATGAAACATGCTTAAAACCCGGATGCATGTTGGTCACTCTTGTGAATCTTGTATTGAGTTCCTGGTTTACAGAGAACATTTCTCTTTGTATGAACATGGTTGGTCACTGTTTTTAATTTTGTTTTGCGCTCCTTTATATAGTGAATGTTTTTCTATGTAGAAGCGTTATATGTGAACATACGAATGTGCATACAATTGTTCGAATTTTTGCCATTATTTTGCTACCATGGGGTTTATGTATAATCAGTATTTGAAACTGACCATTTAAGAATATTAGTAATGTGAATATGAGACCATTACTACAGAAGAAATACAACTACACATTTTAATAATATTTTTAACTACTTTATTAATGTTATTTGTATACACGGTGTTCTGTTTTGTTCTTGCATGTACCTTGTACACACCATGGTCCCTCATTTTAAAGCATAGGTAAAGGTAAAGGTTTTCCTTGCTCGAAAACCAGTCGAATACGACTCTAGGGATGCAGTGCTCATCTCCTTTTCCAAGCCGAAGAGCCAGCGCTGTCCAAAGATGTTTCTATGGTCATGTGGCCGGCATGACTAGATGCCAAGGTGAACGGAATGCTGTTACCTTCCCACCGAAATGGTACCTATTTATCTACTTGCAATTTTCTTGCTTTCGAACTGCTAGGTTGGCAGGAGCTGGGGCCAGAGATGGGAGCTCACTCGGTCATGCAACACTCGGGTCTTGAACTGCTGAACTACCAACCTTGCGGTCTGCAGTTCAGCATTTTAACCACTTGAGTCACTGCAGCCCCTCTTTACCTCTTTAAAGCATAACCCCTGCCTAAAGCAATCCATGCTTATGGCTGTCACTACATCTCCAATTTAATTACTTGAGTAAAGAAGTATTACCTTGTGTTTGTCCAGACTCTACTGCTCATCAACTTCATTGGGTGTCCTCAAATACTAGTATTACAGGAGAGGGAGAAAAAGTTCTCTCTGTCTCTTTCTCTACCTCATGCATAATTTTATGAATGTTTATCATGTCACCCCTACAGTCATCTTTTTTCTAAACTGAACAGTCCCAGACCTCTTAGCCTTCCCTTATAGGAAAGGTGCTCCAACCTATTAATCATCTTGGTAATTTTCTACTATTGTGATGAAAATATAGGACACTTCTAGATAACTGTTCTTTTGAGAACTTGCTTTGGCATTAGAAAAAGTTTCACACATAAGTAATTTTAAATTTTATGCATCTTAACGATTATATCACATATACTCATATTGCCCATATTTACTGCTTCAGGTTCTGAACTCCAAATTTTATTTAATGAGTTCATACTTCCTGGAGGACAGTTTATTGAATCAATTTACAGTGAACTTTTCTCACTGAGACTCAAGGTGGATGACAACTAAAAGCAATACTGTGTTTCTCTATGAGTACACTCAGACATAATGAGAAACCACAGTTTAAACTGTATTTCATTACAAACCAAGATGTCTGCAGTCTTCAATAGTTTGTGTTATGTCTGAATAGAACCTATGGTGACACATGGAATCTGTTCACAGGTATGAGAAAAACTCACCTCTTGGAAACAAGCTATTTAATTTAAATAATCTGACAGGGTATCAACTGAATCCAAAATAGTTCCCTAGCTGAGGGAAAAGGAAGACGATGCAGAGCACAGCTACAGCCAGTATTCCCTCTAAGCTGAGTTAGTGTGAGCTAGCTCCCAGTTTTTGAACCTCTGACTCACACATTTTTGTCTTAGCTCAGGAAGGATGGCTCCAGAGCAAACTAATTTATACAGTAGCCAAATCACCTGCTCACAACTTTAATGCCAGTAGCTCAGAAAGTAGAATTTTTGCACACAGGACTCCCCAGCTTAGAGGGAATATTAGCTACAGCACCTCCAAATGACACAGACAATCAAAAGACATAAGCAAAGGAAGAAGGGAGGAGTGTAGATAGGAAGATGGGAAAATGGAAATCATGGGAGTGAAAAGGACAGATTAGTGGAGGTAGGTTAGATGAGTGGCTGGTTAAGTAAGGGGATTGAGAGGGATGGAGGGGGAAGTGAGTTACATAAGAACATAAGAGAAGCCAATGTTGGATCAGGCCAGGGACATCGAGTTTTTAAATTCCCAGGGGGGGTGGGGGCTCTTGCGTGCGCGCGCATGCTGGGACCTTGTCCCTGCTGCCACTGCCTCTCCCCCCCACCTGGCCACTCCTGCTTCCATCCCTCCCTCCATCCGTCCAGGGGTCAGCTGGGCATTTGCTTAGCTGGCCCCTGGATGGACAGAGGGAGGGAGGGACGGAGGCAGCCAGGCTGGGGGGGGGGGAGAGAGAGAGAGGGGCGGCTCTTGTATGTGCGGGGGCTCTTGCCTGTCCCCGCCGCCGCTGCCTCTCTCCGCCGCTGCCCCGCTGCCATGTCCCCGCCACCGCTGCCTCTCCCCCCCCCCCGCCTGGCCACTCCTGCTTCCATCCATCCCTCCCTCCCTCCATCCAGGGGCCAGCTGGGCATTTGCTTAGCTGGCCCTTGGACAGACGGAGGGAGGGAGGGACGGAGGCAGCCAGGCGGGGGGGGAGAGAGAGAGAGAGGCAGCAGCAAGCACTCCATTTTCCCGGGGGAGCCCCCCCCGTAGTTGACGCCTATGGATCAGGCCAGTGGCCCATCCAATCCAACACGCTGTCACACAGTGGCCAAAAACACTAGGTGCCATCAGTGGGGCCAGGACACTAGAAGCGCTACCACCATCCCCTCCCCCCAAGCACCAAGAATACAGGGCATCACTTGCCCCAGACTGAGAGTTCCTATAATAGCCACTGATGGACCTCTGCTCCATAGGTTTATACAATTCCCTCATGAAGCCATTCATGCTTGTAGCCACCACCACCTCCTGTAGCAGTGAATTCCATGTGTTAATCACTCTTTGGGTGAAGAAGTACTTCCTTTTATCTGTTCTAACCTGACTGCTCAGCAATTTCATGGAGTGCCCACGAGTCTTGTATTGTGAGAAAGGGAGAAAAGTACTTCTTTCTCTACCTGCTCTATTCCATGCTTAATCTTATAAACATTGATCATGTCACCCCTCAGCTGTCATTTCTCCAAGAGCCCCAAGTGCTTCAACCTTTCTTCACAGGGAAAGTGTTCCAACCCCTTTATCATTCTAATTGCCCTTTTCTGCACTTTTTCCAATGCTACAATATCTTTTTTGAGGTGTGGCAACCAGAACTGTACACAGTACTCCAAACGAGGTCGCACCATCGATTTATACAGTGGCATTACAATGCCAGCTGATTTTTTTTCAATTCCCTTCCTAATAACCCCCAGCATAGCGTTGGTCTTTTTCACTGCAGTCGCACACTGTCTTAACATTTTCTCTGAGTTACCTACTACGACTCCAAGATCTCTCTTGGTCAGTCTCCGCCAGTTTGGACCCCATCAACGTGTATTTATAGTTAGGATTTTCGGCTCCAATGTGCATCACTTTGCACTCGGCCACACTGACCCCCATTTACCACATTGATGCCCACTCACCCATCCTCAACAGGTCCCTCTGAAGTGCCTCACAATCCTCCCTGGTTCTCACCACCCCGAACAACTTTGCGTCATCTGCAAATTTAGCCACTTCACTGCTTACTCCCAACTCCAAATCATTAATAAACAAGTTAAAAAGCATCGGACCGAGTACTGATCCCTGCGGTACCCCACTGCTTACCTCCCTCCACTGAGAAAATTGTCCATTTATACTCACTCTCTGTTTCCTTTTAATTAGCCAGTATTTGATCCACAAAAGGACTTGTCCTTTATCCTGTGACTATTGCGCTTACTTAGGAGCCTTTGATGAGGAACTTTATCAAAAGCTTTCTGGAAATCAAGGTAAACAACATCTATTGGGTCCCCCTTGTCCACATGTTTGTTCACTCCCTCAAAGAACACTAACAGGTTAGTGAGACAAGAACTTCCCGTACACAACCCATGCTGAGTCTGCATCAATAGATTTTGTTCATCAATGTGCCTACTAATTTTTTCCTTAATAACAGTTTCCACCAACTTACCTGGTATCGACTTCAGAGTGACTGACTGGCCTATAATCTCCTCTGGAACGCTTTTTAAAGATGAGAGTGACATTTGCTACCTTCCAGTCCTCAGGAATGGAGGCAGATTTTAAGGTACGATTGCATATTTTTTGTCAGGAGATCCACAAGTTCACATTTGACTTCTTTCAGAACTCTTGGATGTATACCATCCGGGCCTGGAGATTTATTTGTTCTTAAGTTGTCTATCAATCGTAGTACTTCCTCTGTCGTCACCTCAATCTGACTCAGGTCTTTCAACACCACTCCCGAAATCAGCAATTCTGGAGTGGGCAAGCACTTCTCATCCTCCACGGTAAAGACAGAGGCAAAAAATGCAATCAGCTTCTCAGCCATTTCCCTATCATCCTTCAGTAATCCTTTTACCCCTTGGTCATCCAAGGGCCCAACTGCCTCCTTGGCTGGTGTCCTACTTCTAATGTATTTGAAGGAAGTTTTATTGTTGGTCTTTATGTTTTTTGCTATATGCTCCTCATATTCCCCTTTTGCCTGCCTGATCACAGACTTGCATTTTATTTGCCACAGCCTGTGTTCCCTTTTATCAACCTCACTGAGACTAGCTTTCCACCGCTCAAAGGAATCCTTCTTACCTTTTACAGCTTCCATTACTTTGTTTGTTAACTATGCAGGCCTTCTTCTATACCTACTTGTACCTTTCCCAACCTGCAGTATATATTTTTTCTGAGCTTCTAGGATTGTAATTTCAAATAGTCTCCAAGCTTCCCCAATGGTTTTGACCCTTTCTACTTTTCCTTCCAGTTTCCTCCTCACGTGACCCCTCATACCAGAGATGTTACCCCTTTTAAAGTTAAAAGTGGTTGTGTCAGTCTTTTGGGGCAACTCCCTATTTATACAAATGTTGAATTCCATAACATTATGGTCACTGTTCCCAAGCAGTGCAATCACTTTTACATCTCTCACCAGGTCTTGGGCATTACTTAGAACCAAATCTAGGATCACCTTTCCCCTGGTAGGGTTTGTGACCATCTGCTCCATAGCACAGTCATTGAGAGTGTCTAGAAACTCAATCTCTTTTTCCCGACTTGAACACATACTGAGCCAATCAATGTATGGGTAGTTAAAGTCACCTATTACAACACAGTTATTTCGTCTAACTGCTATCTTTAATTCATTCATCATTTTATAATTCTCCTGTATCTTTTGATTTGGTGAGTGATAACAAACTCCCAATGTTAAGCTTCCTTTTGGAAGCAGTGGGAGGCTGCAAGACCCAACCAGCCAGGTGATCAGCACTGGCCTGTATATTTTCAGCCCCAAGTCACCAGTGATCACCTGGCCACCAGCTCTGTACAATGTAAAAAGAGGGCCTGCCGGAGGAAAGGAGAACAAAATCTCCTCTCTACCACAAGTCTTGTATGTCTTCACATTAGAATGTATTTCATACTGTATAGTAGTATACAAGATGGCAAGAAGAAGCGTTTAAAATTAATTAAATAATAGTCTTCTAAGAATGCAAGCAGAAAATTTCCATGTCTACAATTTTATTTATTTATTTGATTTATATACTGCTGTGCCCACCAAAGCAGATTCAGGGTGGCTTACAAGCCCACAGGCATGATAAAACATTAAAACAGTAAAGCAAATTAAAATCATAAAACAATGTATAAGGGGCTACATCTATATGATGGTGGAATAACTGTCCTAAATAGTTACTATACAAAGACACTAGGCCTAAGAAAAAAGAGAGAAATATGTGTATTTAAAAGTACTGAAAGAAGAGAAAAGATATATGATTTAGTAGTTGCCCCACTTAGGAGTATGCTATTTCATTATGCTCACATGTATATTGCATAAAGAGTCTTACCCAGACAATGTTGATGAAGATGGTGGTGGCAAATCAGGTGTTAGAACATATAGGCTGTTGTTCTTTGGCAAGTGTAGAGTTTTTAGAACAGTCTGTTGGGAGAAAAACATATACTTGGAAGTTACAAAACATCTCCATTATGCATTCTGTTATCAAGGTAGTTTGGTTTATTACAATTAAATATGGAGTAATATACTTAATAACATCATAGACTGAAAAATTCCTTCTATTGTTCCAATAAATTATATTAAACAACTCTGAAGCAAAGAAAAAGGTTCTCAGAAAACACACGGGTAATAATAATACAAAATGTCGCTCTAAACTGGGAAGACCAGAGCTCAGCCATATGCTTGCTCACAATGCCAGTGATAAACCATCTACAAACAAGCTTGGTGTGCAGGGACAGCCAAAACAGAGCAAAGAACTTAGGAGACATAGGATATCCATGAGCTAGAAGGTACAGTTTTGAAAGATCTTCAGAACATCCAGTTCAAGACAACAGGCCTAGACAGTTCTGTTGTCTTGAACTGGATGTTGAGAAGATCTTTCAAAACTGCACCTTCTTCTTGTTCATGAATGTCCTGTGTCTCCTAAATTCCTTGCTCTGTTTTGGCTGTCTAGACAAATAGCAAAGGGTGTCAAAGGGCGTAGAAGGGCAGCAGCAGAAACACCACTGTATTTTGCAGATAACAGGCAGCATTTATAATGGAAGCCAAAACTTTACTAATGACACTAGGGAGCTGAAACTGAGCAGAGACCTTCAAAGGATGTAACAGGAAACAGCTGGTAGAAAGGCCTCTTTCCAGTGAGCCTTTTTAAGATTATGAAGCTGCATTAAGTAAGAGGGGCTGTGGCTCACTGGCAGAGCATTTGTTTGGCATGCAGAAGGTCCTAGGTTCAATCCCCGGAATCTCCAGTTAAAAGGACCAGGTAGGAGGTGATGCGGAAGACCTCAGCCTGAAACCCTGGAGAGCTGCTGCCCATCTGAGTAGACAATACTGACTTTGATGGACCAGTATAAGGCAGCTTCATGCGTTCCTGTGTTCTCTTATACTGAATTAATAACAACACCAATTGGATTGCACATTTGTCCAAGCTACGTTATGTATCTACAGTCATGTTTTATGGATACTGATTGCATGTCAATTGTAAAAACAGATGCACCATCACTCCCAGGTTTCAAATGCTGCCTGCATATCTCCAGAACATGGTATACAAGATTCTGCAACAAATACAAGAACTTACACTGTCATCTACATCTCCAGTTTTCCAGCCCTTTAGCAGCATTTTTGATGCAGGAATTTGAAGCTCATTTTCTAAAATGTGTTTAATTTCTCCTGCAAACAAAAACATATTATCATTGTTAATATTCTTCTGCAATTTTTTTACAAGTTAATGACCATAATTACGTCAGCAGCGTAACAAAATATTTGGTCTTGGAGGACCAGACATTTACTACTCATGCTGTATTTTAGACATTCCTTCAACATTAGTACTTTTAAATACTGTAGTCAAAACATAAACCTTGATGCAAAACACACATTCTGTACATTAAACACTAAAATACTTGGGGGTTGAATACAAATTTCACTCAGTGGAAGAAAAAGTTGTAAAAATCTCAAATGGCACAAATGGTGACTATCTCCTTTTTTTAAAAAAAGGATTGTTTTTTTCCAGTTCAGTGGCTTGTACCCAAGGCTGTTTTTGTGTGCCTCCACATCCTACTCCATTCCTTAGAGTGCCCCAACCTCAGGAACAATCTTCTGAAGGGCAAAAAGGGGAGGAAGGAAAGGCTTTGGATGCAAGCCAACAAACTCAAAACAGCACACAGCAAACTAAAGGGTTTTGTTTCGATTGTGAGATATAGATAATATTTGGATGCAAATATTTATTATTAATCTAAATGACCTAGGAATGTGTTTTTGTTTCTCAACTAATATTTCTGCTCTGACCAGCAATTGTCAGGGGCAATTCTGGTATTAATAAAGAAAGGTGGTCAAAAATATGCCCCAGAAAAATCCATACGAATTCTACATTCAGGTAGTATATTATTAGGATAGTAACCCTGTTTAGACAAGTGCAGCCTGCCATTTGAGAACTGTTGCACCAGAAAATGCTCTTTCCCAAGACTCCTGGAGAGGATTTGCAAACTTTAGTTTGTTGCCAGCGTGGTGTAGTATTAGAGTATTAATGGAAGATCAGAGACCCAGGGCCCAGGTTCAAATCCACACTTTGCCATCAAAATTTGCTAGGGGACCTTAGGGCCAGTCACCCTCTCTCAGCCTAACCTCTCTCATGGGGCAGCTAAGGACAATGGTATTGTAAGTCACTTTGGATTCTCTTTGGGGAGAAAAATAGGATATAAAATGGGATATAAATATCTAGGTACAAAATGCCACAGCTAGGCTCTTGTCTGATATTAGTTAGTAATCAACTGCACTGGCTAACCATGTTTCTAGACTGAATTCAAGATTCTGTCTTCAATTTTTAAAGCCTGGCTGCATCTTTAGCTTCTTGAAAGGGGTTAAAACTTTTCCCCCATTTAAGTTTACTGGCCAGCTATTTTGCCACTATTTTGCATAATGCAACACATCTTTAAAAATTATTTTTGTTTTATCTTTGTTTCCATTGCTCACTTTGAAGCCTGGAGAAAGGAGGCCTACAAATTTTCAAACAGCAAAAAAAAAAAAATCTGAGCTCAGGATGGTAGAACTGAACAGAGTACCTCACCTGTGCAAGCCTCAATTTCCTTCAACAAGCTCTGGCCCCTCCATGACACTGATCGGTCAATTTTCTCATTCATTCTTGCTATTGCAGTTAACAAGGCTAAATATTTTCTCAGCTTGGAAAAATTTTTAATCTTCATGATCAAGTTGACCAGTGCTACAATATCAGCTGCTTAAGGCATAAGAAATCCTTGTTCTAACTTTTTCTTTTACCTTTCTTTTTCTTCTATGGTCCAAAGTCTTTCCTCTATATCCAAGCATCCCCAGACAGGGTTGTTTTGTTTTTCAAGTAAGCCACTCATTGTGCAGTTCTATCCATGAGACAAAATTTTGTCCAAACAACAAATGTATCATGATTAAATCCTGAACATTTATTGTTCCTGTGGCATTAGAGAGATGTCCTGCAAGACCCTGATGAAAATTAAAGCTACATCTTTATTCATTGGAGGTGTCTCATAGCTCCATCTTGTGGACGTTTGCTACAATAGCAATGAAAACTGAAAATCTTACAAACAAAACTTGCAGCAAACAGTTAACCACCTCTGATGGTCGCTTTTTAAAAGGTATAGGTAAATTGTGATGGTGTCAAATATATATTCACAAACACGAATGTCAGACAGGCATGCTCATGAAGAAGCTAGAAATAGCCAGAATGTATTCTTGAATATATTGGTTGCAAGGATGGTGTGATTGAGGCACAGATGGGAGGGGTCCAGAATGCTGTTGATATTAAAATGCAACAATGTAAACAAAGATTTGAGTAATCATTGCTGTAAATTCACTTAAAAGATTTTTTATTTTTGCTTCTTAATATAGTAGCTCATTATGGATGCATCTGAAGTAGGTGCTCTTGCCCCCAAATCCTGAAGAGGACTTTTCCTGGTTACAAATGTCTCTGTGTCAGGAGTTTTTCTCTTTTATCCCCAGTGACACACATCACATTTTGAATAGAGAGTCACCCTGATAACTCTTTTTTTTTGGGGGGGGGGGGGAGCACACAGCCAGGAATCTCTGGGCAGAATAAAATTCAATATGTGAACAAATTTCCCCCAAGGTTTAGCTATCAAACTGGCTACTATAAACATGTCCTAAAATTAATAAGAATAGGTTGGATCCTGCCTGAAACTTCCATGCATGCAAGGGGGAGCTATTTTTACCAGTTACCCCTTCCTACAGCACTGTCTCCTCTCCAAGCTATTCCTGGGGGTACCCCATCTCACAAAAACAGCATTTCTGATTTCAGAAATTGATTTTAATGGTTAATTAAAATTTAATGGTTAATTTTATCATGTGTGTTTAAATTTGTTAGCCACCTTTGTGGCCCTTGTGAGGGCAGAAAGGCAACATACAAATTTTGTAAATAAATACATTTCAGGAGGTATTTTTACCTTCAGAGGGAGGGAGGAGATGGGAAGTCGCTTTTCTGCCGATGGAAATCCTTCTATCTCTGAAATTTTAGGGAGATCTAAGCCATTGTGTAAATATGTACAATTACAATAACAAAACAATGGCCTTGTTCAGACAATGTCCCCCTTACTTTCAACTCACAGCAAACATTATGACAAACCATGGGATTATCATCACTGTTAGTAATAACATCTGAATGCAGACAGTGCAAAAACACCTATTTAGCTGGTTTTTAACCACAGTTTGCACTAATCATGCCATCCAAATTCACATACTACTTTGCTGATAAGCAGTGCCTCTGCAGCAACCTGAACACTGATAATGCAGAACAGGCAAGATGTGCTACCAGCTGCGAGGTGGAGAATCAGCAAACCACAGTTTTTTACTTAGTTCTGGTGAACTAAACCATACTGTACAGAAGCCATGGCTTACTATGTTGTCTGAATGCAGCAAGCAGAGGAGCAAGATCATGTCTTCTAGACACATTCATCCAATACATTTATTTAAAATAGTTATTTATTTATTTATTTATTATACTTTTATCCTGCCCTCCCCGCGAACGGGCTCAGGGCGGCTTACAAGTGGCACACAGTGCCAATTCAATAACAGTTAAAACATTCTAAAATACCACAGTAACTACAACAACAATACCTGCTTTTCTCCAGGATATCCCAGAATATATTCCATCTTTCTCCTGGGCATCCCATCTGCCCCATCTCCAGCACCACTGGTAGGGTTGCCAGTCTCCAGATGGTGGATGGAGATAATTACAATTGGTCTCCAGGTAAAAGAAATCAATTCCCTTGGAGAAAATGGCTACTTTGGAAGGTGGACTGTATGGTATTATACTCCACTGAGGTCTCTCCCCTCCCCAGGCTCCACCCCCAAAATCTCCAGGAATTTTACAACCCAGAGTTGGCAACCATAACCACTGACTAAGAAAGACTCGTAGGAACCTGTATAAAGTGTGCTTTAAATATTCATATTATACAATACTAGGAATAAGGCCCGTTGTGGGAATAAATACAACAGGGTCTAGAAAGAGGCTCTTGGAGAGTGCCAAGGCCTTGGGCACTCAGTGTCAATTTGCTGTGGCCAACTCAGCAGGGTACAGGGTATAATGACACAGAGTCCGCCATTTTTTCCAGGGGAACTGATCTCTGCTACCTGAAGAGCAGTTGTAATTCTGAGTGTTCTCCTGCCCTCACCTGGAGATTGGCAGCAGTGGTTCCCCAAGAGGGAATAGCTGGTTTGGAGGGCAGAGTCTATGGCATTGTACCTATCTGAGGCCCCACCTCTCCTCAAACCTCACCCTCTCCAGGCTCTACCCCTCAAATCTCCAGGAATTCCCCAAATGGAGTTGGCAACCCCATCTCCTTCACAGCCAAGCATCAACCTACTTTAATTTCCCCCTCACTCTTCATGTTTCCATCCCCCCCTACCTGCTGCCTCTACTGTGCTCTGAAGCCCCTCTTATAAGCACAGGTAACTGCCATTTCACTTCACCTACTAACAGCCACTGAGGTAACAGTTGAACCTTATGGGGGAACATTTTAAACAAACCACAGGCAGCAGCCATCTTATAAAAATAGGTAACTGCCATTTTGTTTCACCTGCCAACAGCCACTGAGGTAACAGTTAATCCCCCCACAGGAAGGAAGCTGGAGAAGTGTCTTCGTCAAGAGAGAAAGCCGTCTGCCAGGAATTCTGACAGGGCACAGAGGCTGAAGGAGTGGGCGGGGAAGAGGAGCAGCACCCAGCCAATGGCATGCGAGTATTCACATGGATAGGTACAGCGAGTATTCACAATGGATAGGGACAGCTTCTGATTGACAGGCCAGGGGACCAATGGTTGGGTGGCATGTGAATCTTCAGGAGCATGCCACCACCAACAGAGAATTATGTATAAGAGAGATAAACTATTCTACTACAAATAAGGAAATGTACAAAAGAGTATTAAAAAGATCCGGTCTTCCATAGTTAACGAAGCTCTCCGGAATGATGTATCGTTTCATTGGGACTTCTTCTGAATGGAACCTTGTAACAAAAGCTTGTCTCGTAGCCTCTTATATCATCAGATTAATATCCAAAGGACAAAGCCATGTTTTTTGATCTGCCTGTTCAGAATGCTATGATCTGAAATGATGTTACAGTCTGAGTTTCTTAGGATTTGTCCTATGGATATTAACTTTTATTACAAGGTTCCGTTCAGAAGAATTCTCAATGAAACGATACGTCATTCCGGAGAGCTTCGTTAACTATGGAAGACCGGATCTTTTTTATACTCTTTTGTACATTTCCATATTTGTAGTAGAATAGTTTATATTATATAATATGAGTATTTAAAGCGCATTTTATACAGTTTTCTACGAGTCTTTCTTAGTAAGTGTTATTGTGGCTGTTATCCATTGCATCTTTACTAACCATAACCACTGGACATCTGGCTATGGGAGTAATGTTTGAATAGCCTGCAGATGCAGAAAATCCAGGATCATATTACGTAGAAGGTTCTCCCCCAGAGATCTGGGATCAGAATACACAAACTGGGCCCTTGATTGTTAGTTTATATTAGTGTACCATATTCAAATATTATAGTCATGGAGGAGGGGACAGAAAAAATGACGTCACTCATGTATGAGAAGGTGAGAGAAAGTATCATCTGAACTGGGCTAATGAAAATTCAGAAAGTACCAATGAATTTAATGATGCAAGCAATCATGGTTACTTATAACACTGAACAAATTTAAGGGTCTAAGACTGTGCTGTCTTGGCTGGTTGCCACGGAGACTACACACTGTAAGCTGGAAACACGGTCTGGAGTCAAGGTAAATAACAAAGCCGAAGGTCAGATAGCCAGGAAGTCAATTCAAGGTTTCAAGGACAAGGAGCCGCTGCTACACACACAGAAGCAGGTCTGAATACGCAAAGTTGCTGCCATGCTGAAGCAGGTGCACGGAGTGTTTTTGAGCAGGTCCTCCCTTCCCTGGGAGTTGAATCTGCAAAAGCTTACAGTTCCTCCCGTTGCCTTTGCAGGAGCTGCAATCTGGCACTCCTTCTTCGCTCCTGCAAAGTCAATCTTTACATCTAGAGCACTCAGGAGAACTAGGCGGGGAGTCTAACCTCGGGTCTGCAACTGGGTGTAGTGGGCCAGGCTCAGGATCGGTCATTCTTTCTGGCTGCACCTCCTGTGCAGCTGCTGGGAACTCTTCCTCCCCAGGTACTGTTGAGGGTTCTTCTTCTGGGCTGACTCCAGAGGAGGCTGGGTTGCTCCCTGCCTCTTCCTCATCCGAGGAGTAGTCAGTCTCAGCAGAACCAGTACCCATGACAAAGACCTTCCTTACAGTTTCTCCACGGCATTTGAAATCAGTCAACTTCTGCATTCAAATATAAATAAAGGCTACTATGCTTTGTCAGCTGGCTTTTGCTTCTTTTGTATTCACAAATCCAGATTACCTTTAACCAACAAAATCTATTTTTCTGGTTCCTCTGGACTAAAAATGTCTGTCAGAACATTACATACTTTAATTATGTTATGAAAACTGTTGTAAGATTCTCCTGGGATATTTCTAAGCATCTAAAGCAATGGAATATAGTCATCATAGCTGGTTCAATTGATGATGACATAGATTGCACATCATTTTGTCAAACACAACAGTGAAAGTCTGATGTAGAATTATAATGAGCAAGCAAAGATAACAAATATATTAGTAGTATTCTCCCAAATTGCAAGCAACTAATGGAGGCATAAGACAGTGGAAAAGCAAGTGTGTGGGGGGGTGACCAACAAATACATGCTCTGCAAATAAATTATGTGTACCACTAGGTGTCACTCTCTGATAAGCTATTACATGTTAAAACATGGTAAGAAACAACTGTTTCACCTTCACAGATGTGGAATAACTTCATTATACTTTTTCCTATTATCTCTTAATTGGATATGTATTTTTAAAGGGAACTGAAGTTTTGCTGCATTTGGTCTACACATAGATGGACTCGGTTACATAAAGCTCCCCCCACCCTGTTCCACAGGCTGTCATAGCACCACAGACTTGCCAGTCATGCTTATGCATGCTTCCACCCTATGAAGAAACAAGACAAAAATTGCTGGAAGCATAATTTCAAGATGAAATGTTATTATTATCTTTGTCTTGTGTATATATGCTGTGTTTTATGGAGAAAACATACTGGTTATAAAGTGATACCATGTATTTTTATAGACTAGTCAGTTAGTGAACCTAGTGACCATTGCTAAGGGGAGGTTAAAAGATTACTTTCAAGTTCTGAACAGGGTTTCAGTCAGGATGGACACCTTGAGGGTGATTGTGAACTTTGGATCTGAAGGGAACAAGATGTGACAGTGTCAGCAGCTGATTCATAAGAACCTTTTCAGCAGGTATAAAGGAAGCTTATGGAAAGTTGAAACAGAACTGGACAGTGGTTGTAAGGCAAAAGATACACAGAAAGTAGAAATGTAGATAATCACCAAATAAGGCCTGCCAAGAGCTGGATGAATGATAGGTTGAAGACAAGGAGAAAGATTCCCAACCCAGGAAGAGGCAAGAAAGGAGCCCCCAGCCTAATAAGGGTCTAGAAGATCAGTAGCAGCACCTGTGGGGGGAAGGGTAGAATGCCTCAGCACAGGGAAGACCATGTACCTCAGGCCACAAGGAAGCTGAAAACCCAATCTCCATCCATTATCAAGAAGGGAAAGTATGTTTAGCATGCCCAATCCAGCAGAGATTAAGGGAATTTTTGTTGAATAAATGGCCTAATAAGGAAAAATGAATTGAGCCAGAATTGTCTCCTTATTTTAGAGTATGTGATAAGCTCTCGTTACAAAACGGTTGTATCTTACGAGGGACACATCGATTGCTGGTCCCAGAGGAATTGCGGTCTACATTTATAGCTTTGGCTCATGATACACTCCAAGAGATTGTACGTACTAAACAATGATTGAGGGACTTGTATTGGTGGCCTGGAATGGATTCCCAAGTGGAAGCAGCCATTAAGGCTTGTGTCACTTGTCAGTTACATGATAAAACTGCAGTAACACATCCAGCACCACTACAGCCAGTCACCTTCCCACATTCTGCTTGGGAAAAGGTTGCCATTGATATTGTGGGACCTTTTGAGACCACCCCTATTGAATGCCATTATGCCATCACTTTGATTATTTTAGTAAACGGCCAGAGGTAGGATTTACATCACAAGCTATGTCTGCTATTGTGATCAAGTTTTTGGCTGTGGTTTTCACTAGGGAAGGGAACCATAAAGAGTTGATTTCTGATAGTGGTGCCCAATTTACTTCTTTGGAATTTGAAATGTTTCTTGCAGAATAGAATATTCAAGTCAAGTCAAGTCAGCCTTTATTGGCATAAAAGGAATGGAATATTATACATAGGAGGTTATCAGTGTATTATCCGCAAGCTAACGGAGAAATTGAGCAGCTTAATAGAAGTCTGAAGGATAGCTTGCAGACAGCTAAATTGGAAGGAAGGGCATGGATTGCTTTTACAACTGATTTTCTGCAAACATATAGGGCAACGAGGCATGCTACAACGCAAAGATCACCAGCAGAATTATTACATGGAAGAGAGATGCGTACTAAGTTAAATGTGACTGGAATGTCAAAGGCAAGGACTGATGTGTCATTAGATTCAGAATTACAAAAAACGGTGGTTCAAAAGCAAGAGAAGTATAAGGCTTATACAAATAAACGAAGGGGCTAAAGATGTTAAATTTGAATGTGGCTCATTTGTTAGAGTAAGAAGACCTGGGATTTTGAGAAAGAGAGAATGTAAGTTTACTTCACCTCGTAAGATTATGGAGAGGAAAGGGCCATATAGCTATAGATTATCAGATGGCCGTGTATGGAACGCTTCTTATTTGGTACATGTCTATTCTAGTGGAAATGAAGTGAGTTTTGATCCAGAGAGTTCTCCTTTGTCACCAGTGATTAAAAACGAGGATGAGCCTGTGCTGAAGGATCCAAGCCATTAGCTTGGACATCCAGATGCATCTTAAAAGACACCATTACTGTCATCATCATTGTCTCAAGAAGCACCATCAGTTGTTGAAACGGAGAAGAAAGGAAGAATGAGGTGACTGCCTGTTTGGACGAAGGATTATGTTATGGATTGAGAAAAGGGGGAGATGTTGTGTGTGTTTCTTTAAGAGGACTGTATATAAGTTGGGAGTAGGAAGTGGGAGTGATTGTAAGTTGCAGGTGTATTTTATACTGTGAGACTGAGGATAATAAAAATAACTTGGGGACTGATGTGGAGGCATTTTACTACAATATAACACTTATCTTACTAACAGCCTTTTACTGACTACACACACCCCTGATGTAGCCAATCCTCCAAGAGCTTACAGTAGCTAGGCTATATTAGGGGTGTGTGGCCTAATATGCAAATGAGCTCCTGCTACGAAATGAGCCCTGATTATATATACATATTTGATTGGGGGGGGGGGGGTTGTCCAAAAAAATGTTGATGCTTTTTCTACTTAAAACTTACATTTTTTTATTACCAGGAAATCTGACTGATGACCCAGGTAAGGGAGTAACCACTGGAATCTTACTAGCTTGCCACAAGCCATTTAAAAACGTTACCCTGTGAATATAAGGCTGCCTTATACAGAGTCAGAACACTGATCTACCAAGGTCAGTACTGACCACTATGAATAGCAGCAGCTCTCCGGTATATTGGTATACTTCATCATCTACTACCTGATCCTTGTAACTGGAGGTGCCAGGGACTGAACTTGGGACCTCCTGCATACAAAACATGTGCTCTGCCACTGACACATGGTACCCCTCCCCACATAAACATTTAGTTGTGTAATTTTCTTTCTAAAATCAGTCTTACCAACTGTAGAACTGTCTTCAAGTACCACATCCACATTTCGATCTCTGTACTCTACTCTGAAATCGAGCATTCGTGGCTGTCTCTCCACTATTTGTCTGGATGGCACTACATGGCGAAATGCAGACGATGAAGAAGGCGTTGAAGATGATGAGGAAGGATGACTAGTGGGACCATAGGCTGGTCCTTGTAAAGTCTCTCCACTGTATTCACTGAAAAACATACAAATTGAATTTCAAATAAAGAAAGACAGGAAGCCAGCCTCTTTAGGAATGATGTATCATTTTGGTTGTACAAACATTACTTGCAGATTAACTCCTGGAAGAAACAATATAGGGCTAGTCAGGGCCACCCAGGTCAGGGCACCTACTGATATTACTTCTGATTAATCTGCTGGGCAGTAGATTCAGGAGAGACAGAACAAAGATATTCTTCACATAATTTGCTCATAATTTACAAGATGCAGTGAAAACCACTAGTTTAGATGACCACAGATTACTAGTGACTATCAATGATGATAACTTAGTAGAAACTCCATGTACAGAGGTAGTATGTAGAAGGCTGCAAAAGTGGAGAAGGGTTATTGCCTTTATGTCCTACTTGTGGGCATCGGGTTTGCTACTGTTAGAAACAGGATGCTGGACCAGACTAAGCTTTGGTCTCATCCAAAGGAACTTTTGTTATGTTCTTTTCCTAAAAAATTTTATTCTAGGAATTAGCCCCAAATTGATACTGCTTATATTCATACAAATATTTGAAATATTTTTAAATGGTCAGGATTTGGCCACTCTTTTCTAGCTTGGATACCTTTAGGACACCCAATGCCTGGATTTTCAAGTGTATTGCTTTATTGCAGCAAAAAAAAAATCTCACAGATGGACTTGGCCCACAAGGAACTGGCTGTCTCCTGCTTCTTTCTCTAGTTCTGCTGCTGCCTCACAGCTTACTTTACCAGACTCTCTCAATCGCACAGGAGAAATAGACAGGCAAGCCTCTGTTCCCTGCACTGGCTGAGGCTCCTCCCCCTCCTCCTCCCAGGGGGAGGCAGAGAATGAGCCAGAGCTTGCTTCCTGGCCATGCTGCTTCAATCACACAGGAGACAAAGGCAAACCTTTCTTCCCCTCCATTGGCTGAGGTTCCTCCACTTCCTCCTGCCTTACTTTGCTCAGCTGCCTCAATCGCACGGAAAAATGCAAAGCACCTTTAAGATCAACAAAGTTTTATTCGAGGTATGAGCTTTTGTATGCCTTGCTACAGTGTGTGTTTTGTTGGGCTTGTTATCCCAGCGCTCTCCTGGGTTCCCTCCCCCTTTTCACTGTATTCATGCCTTCATGATCCAATCTATCTCAGTAGGAAAGCAATCAATGAACTATTTAGATGAGGAATAACAACAAGCCAGTGAGGTGGATTAGGCTGAAAGTGTGTGTCTAGACCAAGTTCACCCAGCACATTTCCTCTGCAGACTGGGGATTTTGAACCTAGACTTCCCAGATAGTAGACTGATACTGACCACTATACATTGCTGTCTCTCTATTCTTGCACTGCCTCATAGGAGTTGTGGCTATTTCTCAAGGGAAGACTATAGCTTTGTAGACAAACACATAGCCCTCAGTCTGTGTCAGGATATGCCTTCTCATGTTCTTGACCAGCACATGAAGCAATTTATGTACAAAAGCTCACAATGCCCAGCCATTTCATGTTTCCCCCTGGGTCCTAGGCTTGGAACACTGAGCATGAGATTTCTGTAATGGATGTCAATAAATCAAAAGTAGGTTTGCAGCTTACATACACACCTGAAAAGCTTATTCAAGATTGCTACAGCAGACATTTTGATGCAATAATTCAGAGCAAGAGGTGTCAGTTATCAGAGACTGTTAAATAAACAAAATATTGCAAGAATCCTAGTATTTTAAACATGTTTTATTTAAACTTTTAAAAAATCTTTAATTGTGTTTGTGTTCTTCATAAAGTTTATATCTCCACTACCTGGCATTACATTTTATAACACACGTGGCCCGGCCCAACAAGGTCTCATTTATGTCAGATCCTGCCCCCATAACAAATGAGTTTGACATCCCTGGTCTAGAGATACATAAAGTATACTAGGTGATGAGTACACAAAGAATGTTTATTTGAAATATTTCTAAAAACATACAGGTCCATCATAATCTACATACGCACGTACATGAGTGAATTTATTTATATTCATTCACAGTAGCTGGCATTACAGACAACTGGGAGATTGCTGCTGAGACAGAATGTGACAGTGCACCACAGAGAATGATTATAAGAAGTTCTAGGGGCTACACTGGTTTCTTCTAAGCACAATTCTGTACAGCTATATATGGCTTATACCTATCTCATATTCGAAATTGCCTTCACTAAATTACTAACTATTATTGTGATCTGACGTTGTTGCTGGCTTTTGCCGTAATGAATGAATGAATGAAATTGCCTTCCTCCCAGAGTCTCACTATAGGTATGACAGGGAATACATTCAAGTAGGGTATGATTTCTAAACCAAGAACACTCACATTAGAATCTGGACAGCTAAACTTTTTTTAAGAAGAGGAATTCTATTTTTAAGAAGAGGAATTTATGTTGACTTTCTGTATAATGTTTCCTAAAGCTTCAATGCAAAATAAAAACATAAAATGCTAACAAAAGATTTAGCTGCTGAGGTCACTTAACATCCCAACATCCCAACTGTCTGCCAGGGTTAACTTCCATCACTCTGCCTCTCCCAGTGTGCGTGGGGGGGGGAGACAAATAAAGTACTTTGATTCGCCTTACACAGAGACTTCTTTTCCTTCTCACTAACCAGAAAGAACAAAGAACACTTCTCAGCTTTGAGGTCAAGAGTGGTTTCAGAGCCAGGACAAACAATGGATGGGCTTTGTTCTAGGTATATACATTTTATGCAAAAATACACTGGTCCCAATTCAAAGATCCTGGCATGGTAGTGTGGGCTGTATGCAAAGACCTCTTCAGTCAAAGAGATGGTCAGCGTGGCTGATAAGGAAAGAGGCTGCCTGAAATTAGTCTTCCAGTTCTAAGTAGATGAGTGTGAGAACTCACCACACTGATCCAGCCATTTGGCAATGTGTATGCTGAGCAGGAGCTCATTACAAGAATCCTGACATCAGGGCCGGCTCTATCACTAGGCCAACTAGGCGGCCGCCTCGGGGCGCACCTGGCAAACGGGGCGGCAGAGAAAGACTGAGAGAGACTCAAACCAAGAGATAGCGTGCTTTATGCAAACCATGATTTACCATTATGTCTGAATGCAACTTTCCATTCAGGCTAAAAAGCAAACTTAGCCTTGGGCCAATGCAGATAGACTTGTAGGCGCTGTGGCCAGCTGGTGCAGGTGGCTGCTGATGGGGCTGGAGAGCTCGTGAGCCCGGGCACGTAGGTGGGCACTTAGGCCGGGGGGGGGGGGGTCCCTTGCGGGCAGGTCTCCAGCGGTGTAGAGGGCGGCTCTGGGGGGGGGGCACCACAAGGTAGCCTCGCCTAGTGAGCAAAAACCCCTGTGGCCTGTCCTGTCTGACATACAGGACTTTTCCCTACTCTCCACTGCAATCCTTTTTGCAGGAGACACACAAAAGGGGAGTCTGTATATGGAACAAATTGTTTCTGCTAGATCAGTGTATAGAAATTTAATTGGCCAAGCTAAAATCAGACTTAAGTGGATGTTTTAAGAAAAGGTCAGTCTACGCTATAACAGGAGAGCTTATGTGGTTCAGTGGGTAAAATACTGGATGTGGAAAGCATGGTTTAACTACCTAAACTGCTGCTTGTGCCCTACCAAATCACGTTCCATTCAGCCAAGACCCAAACAGCCACTCGCTCCTGGCAGAGGTGCTTCAGCACATACCATAAGGGGTTACAAATTTTCCTTTTTGGCTACAGTTTCTTTGTTGTCACAAGCACTATTGACAACTGTCACAAATGGTTTTAATGCACAAGGATAATGTATGGGTTGAAAAACCCAATGTGTAATTGGGACCTTTGGAGCCTAACCTGTACATTATTATTATTATGTAATACCCTATAGTGTAATATCACTCCAAGCTATATAGGTATTCTTGAGCAGTTAAAATGCCCTGCTGTACAGTGAAATGAAAGATTTAACATAATTACATTTGTTGTCTTGAAACTGTATGAACACTTCACTGTACTTTATCAGCAATTTAATCAGTACAGTATCTGCTTAAACACCTTATGGTTTAATACAAGTGGGCACACTCTGATTGGGAGAATTAAGTGAGAACTGCCAATAACACTTCAGAATTTCTTTGGAGGAGAAAGTTATCACCTTAAGCAGGTTACTGGGCATACCAAAGTATGGTAAGATAACCCGAGTACAACTTCTAAGCTTGCAAGATAACCTGGTCTAAATTTGCATCCACAGGTCTGGATGCAGGGCTATTTTGGGGCAGGAATGCACAGGAATGGAGTTCCGGCTGGCTTCCGAGTAGGCCACGCCTGCAGCCGCCCCCCCTCGGGTTCTCTGGGCCGCGGGGTGCCTGGGAAAGTCAAGCCAATCCAGGGAGGGAAGGCAGTTTAAACTGCCTCTCCTCCTCAGATTCCCCAGGCAACCCGCAAGCCACAAAGCACCTGGGGAAACAGATACAAGGAGGGAGCTGTGCTGTCAGGGGTGTGGCCTAATATGCTAATGAGTTTCTGCTGTTGGGTGTGTCCTATTATACTAATGAGTTCCTGCTGGGCTTTTTCTACAAAAAAAGTCTTGTCTGGATATAATGATCCATGTAGCAGAGATTTTCTACTATGCCCATCCAATCATTGTCCCCTAAACACTCTCTGAAACAGTAGGGGAGATAACAGATGGCTACAGCAGGAAATGGAAACTGAAATAAATCAGTGATCCCCCCCCCAGCAGAAGTGCATCTCCTCTGCCAGCTCTCCCCGGGAAGCCCAATGCTGAAAAAAGTAACATTTACCTATGAAGATGTTTTTGTGCCAAGAAACAAAGGGGGCAGGGAGTTCAAAAGGGGTGGGAGTTTCTTAAAACTGAAATACTGAAGGCACAATTACAAACAATTCCTATGAGAAGGAAAAATGGGAGGAGCCTAAAAAAAGCCAAGGTGGCTCCATAAACAGCTTTCTAAAGACTTGAGAAATAAAAAGACTCATTTAGAAAGTGGAAGGAGGGTCTTATAACCAAGGATGAATATAAAAAAATAACCAGGGCTTGTAGAGAGAGAGTTAGAAAAGCTAAAGCTCAGTATGAGCTTAGGCTAGCGAGAGATGCTAAAAACAACAAAAATGGATTCTTATGTTCAAAGTAAGAAAAAGAGCAAGGACACGGTAGGCCCATTGCAGGGACAGGAAAGTGAAATGGTAACAGGTGAGGACAACAGGGCAGAACTGCTCAATTCCTACTTTTTCTCAGTCTTCTCTTGTGAGGGAAACAGTGCTCAATATGGCAAAAACAGAACACATGTTGAGGGAAGGGAGTTGCAGCCTAGGATCGGCATGGGGTAGTCCATAAACACCTAGTTTCTTTAAATGAAACCAATTCCTTGGGGCCAGATGAACTGCATCAGAGGGTACTAAAAGAACTCGCAGATGTAATTTCTGAGCCACTGTCCATTATTTTTAAGAATTCTTGGAGAGCAGGTGAGGTGTCAGAAGACTGGAGGCGGGCAAATGTCCCCATCTTCAAGAAGGGAAAAAAGGAGAATCTGGGAAACTACCGACCCGTCAGCTTGACGTCTATACCTGGGAAAGTTTTAGAACAAATAATCAAACAGACAGTCCTTGAGCGTTTAGAAAGGACAGCTGTAATTATTAAGAGCCAGCATGGATTTTTCAAGAACAAGTTATGTCAGACTAAGCTAATCTCTCTCTTCTTTAAACTTTTGATCTTTATTTAATACAAGCAAGTACATATAACATCAGAAATATATATCTTAACTGGTACATGGGATAAAATTTACCTTGCTGGATCAGGGGAATGCTGTAGACATAGTTTATCTTGATTTCAGTGAGGCTTTTGATAAGGTTCCACATAATATACTTGTTGACAAATGGAAAAAATGTGATTTGGATCCTATGACTTTAGGTGGATCTGTAACTGGTTAACAGATCACACCCAAAGAGTGCTTGTGAACGCTTCCTCATCTTCTTGGAGTGGAGTGACAAGTGAAATGCTTCAAGGATCTGGGTTTGGTGCCAGTTTGGTGTAGTGGTTAAGTGCGCAGACTCTAATCTGGGAGAACCAGGTTTGATTCCCCACTCCTCCACTTGCACCTGCTGGACGACCTTGGGCAAGCCATAGCTCTGTACCAGCTGTTTTCTCAAGGACAGCTGTCTCAGAGTTCTCTCAGCCCCACCTACCTCACAGGGTGTCTGTTGTGGGGAGGGGAAGGGAAGGGAAAGGAGTTTGTAAGCCGCTCTGAGACTCCAAGTGAGTGAAGGGCGGGGTATAAATCCAATCTCTTTTTCTCTTCTTCTTCTTATGGGACCTGTTTTGTTCAACATCTTTATCAGTGATTTGGATGAAGGGTTAGGGGGAATGCTTATTAAATTTGCAGATGATACTAAATTGGGAGGGGTAGCAAATATGGTAGAGTCAGGCTATAGGATGATCTTGACAGGCTGGAAAACTGGGCTAAAACAAATAAAATGAATTTTCGTGGGGATAAATGTAATGTTTTGCATTTAGGTAGGAAAAATCAAATGCATAATTATAAGTTGGGGGAGACTTGTCTTGGCAGTAGTATGTGTGAAAAGGATCTAGGGGTCTTAGTAGACCAGACACTGAACATAAGTCAGCAGTGTGATGTGGTTGCTAAAAAGGCAAATGCGATTTTGGGCTGTATCAACAGCGTCCAGGTCACGCAAAGTGATAATTATCACTTTGCTCTGCTCTGGTTAGACCTCACCTAGAGTATTGTGTTCAGTTTGGGGCACCACAATATGGGGGTCTGGAGACCAAGTTCTATGAGGAAAGATTGAAGGAGCTGGGTATGTTTAGCCTGGAATGAAGACAACTGAGAGGTGATATGATCACCATTGTCAAGTACTTGAAGGGCTGTCATCTAGAGGATGGTACGGAATTGTTTTCTGTTGCCCCAGAAGGTTGGACTAGAACCAATAGGCTGAAATTAAATCAGAAGAGTTTTCGGCTAAACATTAGGAAGACCTTCCTGGCAGTGAGAGCAGTTCCTCAGTGGAACAGGCTTCCTCAGGAGGTGGTGGGCTCTCCTTCTTTGGAGGTTTTCAAACAGAGGCTAGATGGCCATCTGACAGCAATGCTGATTCTGTGAACTTAGGCAGATCATGAGAGGGAGGGCAGGAAGGGTTGCGTCAGTGCTTAGTTCTTGTAGCCCTTTCTTACACACCCAGGGAAATGCTGATCGCCACTTTAGGGTCAGGAAGCAATTTTTCTACAAACCACTTTGGCTGGGGATCCTCATCTTCTGAGCATGAAACTGGGGTCATGGGGGAGGGGGGGAAGGTCATTGTGAATTTCCTGCATTGTGCAGGGGGTTGGACTAGATGTTCCTGCAGTCCCATCCAACTCTATGTTTCTATGAAGAAGAGATTAGGGTGCATTTAGTCTGAAAAAATACATATGTTACATACAGATATTTTTCCTTTTTGCAATGGAAGTAAAGAACTAAAATAAGACTGTAAAAATGTCAGTATGCAGCATCAGCCGTTTTGCTTTCAGTGCAGACTTAGATGAGATTGTAGTAGATAAAAATAGTACCTATGTAAAGTCTGGTCTTAAATCATGTTTTGTAAGCCAGGTGCTGGGGACATTAGGGAAAGTTTACACCCAAATGTACTCTATCAGAACTCCCAAGTTCTAATTCTAAACAACTGCCGCTCTACAGGAGGGAACCGTTCCTCAGGATCCTGCTGTCTTCCCTCCTGTCCCTCACCCTCCAAGCTGTGACCTTAGCCCAACGCATCTCAACTACACCTAGGGTTTGGGGGTGACGTAAGGGAGATATCATACCAAGCAAAATGGTCTGGGGTGCCACTGGTCAGCAGAGACACTGGGAGGTTGCTTACCTCTGCTACAGAAAATAGCCAGTATTTCTTTCTTTCATCATTTAAGTGTAACCTTTAGCTTTAAATCTTCAATAAGAATGAGGTCTGCAAAGATAACTGTTCACCTATAGTAAAGTAGTTTTTCTTGCAAGGAAGACTATGTTCTTACCTTTGTAAAATACCATTTTCCTGTGGTATGACGCCATTTATAGCTGCCTGAAAACAAAGCATACAGTGTTAATTCTGTAAGGCAAAGTTTTATATTTTCATAAAGTAACATACATCTACAAATCTTGAAAAAAAGTCTGAAAATAGAACTGAAATTATATTGACATATGGCAATTGGTTAATATAATCATTCACATTTCTACTATTAAAAGAACAATACAAGCTTAGCAAAACCATATTTCAGATTATTATGATTCAACCAGCATCAGAGAAGCAACCATTTTGCCCATGTAAATGTACAGAAATGCTGTTCCGGGCCGAAAACTTTCTGCTGCGACATCCAGAAAGTAAGCTTGGCTAATAAATGCTTAGTGTACAACTTGCCCACTGTAGAAAGTAAACTGATCAGCCTATAATTGGCAGGAATAGTATGGTCGCCTTTTTTATATATCAAGACCAATACTGCATTCAGCCATGCATTAGGAATAAGGCCAGTTCTATCTATCATTGTAAAAGGGGATGCAAGAGGAACAGCCCACCAATCCGGATCTGATTTTAGAATCTCAGAGAGAATTATGTCTGGGCCAGGTGCTTTCCCTGATTTCAATTTTTCGATCAACTCTTTAATTTTATTAGGTGACATAGGCAAGTCCTCTAGGACAAACTGGTAATTCCCTAGCATAGGTTCACTCTTGGTGGAATAGAGCTGAAAAATACTGGCACCAAACGTATAATGAGATGGCAGACATGGAGGGATCCTCAGCACGAAATGCGCCTGAGACTATAGCCCAGAATTTCTTTGAATTATTTAAAGTCGTAAAGGTAAAGGTTTCCCTTGCTCGAAAGCCAGTCAAATCTACACTAGATGGCGGTGCTAATCTCCACTTCCAAGCTGAAGAGCCAGTGCTGTCCAAAGACTTTTTCCGTGATCATGTGGCTGGCATGACTAAATGCAGAGGTGCACAAAACACTTTTAACTTCCCACCGAATAGTACCTATTTCTCTACTTGCAATTTCTTGCTTTATAACTGCTAGGTTGGCAGGAGTTGGGGCCAGAGATGGGAGCTCACTCCATCATGCGGCACTCAGGTCTCGAACTACCGAGCTACCAATCTTCCAGTCTGCAGCTCAGTGTCTTAACCCCTGAGTCACTGTGGCCCATTTAAAGCCATAGCATAGTATAATTGTTCCCATTGGGTATTGGTATAAATCATTCCTCTCTTTTTGGGGGGAGCTGCCGGATCTGATTCTTAAGCTTAAAGTATTCCAGCGGCAACATGTAGATGTGGATCTGGTTTGCATAATGTGGATGTGGACATGGATCTGGCTTGCATGACCGAGACCTAAATACGTGAGGGTGAAACTGTCACCTTGCAAGAACTCCCCCCCCCCCCGGTTACTCAGTCCTCCATCAGTCCTGAACTCGGGGGTGGGGTAGCCCTACTCATCCAGGAGGCTTTCTCCTTCAAACCATGCACCCACCCCAAAGATCGCCAGCTCTGATTGTGTAGGCCTTGTGTGGGATACTGAGGTGAGCTTGGCTGTCTGCCTGGTGCACAGGCCACCTAGCAAACCAGCAGACAGCCTGCTGAGCCTTTTGGAGACCATAGCCGGCTGGGCCTTGAAGTTCCCAAGGCTATTAATTCTTGGGGATTTCAACATCCATGCCGATGAGGCTGCAGCCTCCACTCAGGCTTTAGACCTGGTGTCTTCCATAAGAACATAAGAGAAGCCAATGCTGGATCAGGCAAATGACCCATTCAGTCCAACACTCTGTCTCACACACTGGCCAAAAATACCAGGTGCCATCAGGAGGTCCACCAGTGGGGCCAGGACACTAGAAGCCCTCCCACTGTTGCCCCCTCCAAGCACCAAGACTACAGAGCATCACTTGCCCCAGACCAAGAGTTCCTATCTATACCTTGTGGCTAATAGCCATTGACGGACCTCTGCCCCATTGGTTTATACCAGGGGTGGGCAAACTGTGGCTCGGGAGCCGCATGTGGCTCTTTCACATATATTATGTGGCTCCCGGCAGGGCGGCTGGGGAAGCTAAATATCATTAGCAAACAAATATCACTGGACAAATTAATATCATTATTAATATCTGCTTTTACCCCTTTTGTTATTATTTTTGGCAGTCTCATTTAATGTTAATAAAAAGCAAATTTGCTTATTTTCCAATAAAAGCAGGTAATATTTGTTCATGTCTTGTGGCTCTCAAACGTCTGATGTTTATTCTATGCGGCTCTTACGTTAAGCAAGTTTTGCCACTCCTATTCTAGGTGGCTCTTACGCTGAGCAAGTTTACCCACCCCTGGTTTATACAATTCCCTCTTGAAGTTGTCCATGCTTGTAGCCACCACCACGTCCTGTGGCAGTGAATTCCATGTGTTAATCACTCTTTGGGTGAAGAAGTACTTCCTTTTATCCATCCTAACCCGACTGCTCAGCAATTTCATTGAGTGCCCACTTTTTGTATTGTGAGAAAGTACTTCTTTCTCTACCTGCTCTATCCCTTATATAATCTTGTGAACCTCGATCATGTCACCCCTCAGCCGTCGTTTCTCCAAGCTAAAAAGCCCCAAGTGCTTTAACCTTTCTTCATGGGGAAAGTGTTCCAACCCTTTTATCATTCTTTTATCATTGCATGCAGTACTCCAAATGTTATCGCACCATCAATTTATACAGGGGCAGGGGCATTATGATACTGGCTGATCTGTTTTCAATTCCCTTCCTAATAACCCCCAGCATAGCATTGGCCTTTTTTATTGTAGTCGCACATTGTCTCAACATTTTCAGTGAGTTATCTTGGTCAGTCTCTGTCAGTTCGGACCCCATCAACATGCATTTATAGTTAGAATTTTTGGCTCCAATGTGCATCACTTTGCACTTGGCCACACTGAACCCCATTTGCCACGTTGACGCCCACTCGCCCATCCTTGACAGATTCCTTTGGAGTGCCTCACAATCCTTCCTGGTTTTCGCCACCCTGAACAATTTAGTGTCATCCGCAAATTTAGCTACTTCACTACTTACTCTCAGCTCCAAATCATTAGTGAACAAGTTTAAAAGCATCAGACCGAGTACTGAGCCTTGCAGTACCCCACTGCTTACCTCCCTCCACTGAGAAAATTGCCCATTTACACTCACCCTCTGTTTCCTTTTAATTAGCCAGTTTATGGTCCACAAAAGGACTTGTCCTTTTATCCTATGACTATTGAGCTCACTTAGGACCCTTTGATGAGAAACTTTATCAAAAGTTTTCTGGAAGTCAAGATAAACAACATCTATTGGGTCCCCCTTGTCCATATGTTTGTTCACCCCCTCAGGAATGGAAGCAGATTTTAATGAAAGATTACATATTTTTGTCAGGAGATCCACAAGTTCACATTTGAGTTCTTTCAGAATTCTTGGATGTATGCTATCTGGGCCTGGTGATTTATCGGTTTTTAAGTTGTCTATATGTCATAGGACCTCGTCTCTCATCACTGAAACCTGACTCAGGTAATTAGGGCTCATTCAGGCAGCATTATGGCTCACCCAATTTGTATCAGGTCCCACCCCTCAAGCTGGCCACACATTGGATTTGATCTTTGGGACGGAGATAGATGTGGATCTGACTTCAATAGAAGTGCCATAGTCAGACTATTTGGTTTTGAAGGCCCAGCTGGGTGTTCCTACCCCCCCATCCAAGTGACAAGCTAATTTATGCTCGCCTGAGAAGACTAATGGATCCAGTTGGATTCCAGAATGCTCTGCGGGATCAGATGTCTTCTGGCGCCTCTTTAGATGAGCTGGTAGAGGACTGGAATTCCCATCTCTTTGAAGCCATCAATAAGGTAGCCCCTCAACATCCTCTGCGCTCTCATGGTAAATTATCCCCCTGGTATACCAGCAAGCTCAGGAGGATGAAACAAGAACTCAGAAGACTTGAATGAGTTTGGCGGTGAGTATGTGACAAGGCTACAAGAACATCTTATAGGACATTTATGAAATTCTAAGAGGTGGCAGTGATGGTGGCAAAGGCAGCTTTCTTCTCCGCCTCCATTGCATCTGTAAGCTTGTGCTCAGCACAACTGTTTAGGGTGATTCGGTCTTTGACTTCCCTCACAAAGAGAAACCAAAATAATAATAATTTGGGTATTAGCTGTGAGGCATTCGCAAGCTTCTTTGCAGATGAAAGGCATTGCTCCATCGTGAACTACCAGCCAATGTTGATACAGTATGTGAACTGGAGGCCTGTTGGCAGTCTTTGGGTTCTACTTTCAACACCTTAAGCCTACTCCCTCCCACTGATGTTGACAGGATCCTGAGTGCCTGCCAGACCAACTAAATGCTTCCTTGACCCGTGTCCCTCGTGGCTGGTAAAGGCCAGCAATGAGAGGATACGGGGCCCATTGATGGATATTGTCAACTTATCCCTGGAAACAGGGGTTCATCTGTAGGGCCTCAAGAAGGCCATGGTTTTACCACTCTTTAAAAAACCAACTCTGGATCCTTCTGATCCTTTTAATTACTGCCCAGTCTCGAATTTATCATTTCTGGGTAAGATAACTGAGATGCCAGTAGCTGAACAGCTCTAGATTTACCTGGATGAGACATCAGTGTTGGATCCATTTCAATACAGCTTCCGCCCTGGCCATGGGGTGGAAACGGTGTTGCTCACCCTGACAAACAATCTGAAGACAGGTGGATATGGGCAGGTCGGCACTGCTATTACTGTTAGATCTCACAGCAGCATTTGACATGGTCACTTATGATCTTTTGACCCACCGCCTTGCCGACGTAGGAGTTTGCCGGTTAGCCCTTAAATGGCTCACCTCATTTCTCCATGGCCGAGGACAAAGGGTAGAGGAATGTGTCCTCCTGAAACCCCCTATTATGTGGGGTCCCTCAGAGAGTGCTTCTCTCCCCAATGTTGTTTAACATCTATATGCGCCCCCTTGGCCAGCTGGTTTGGAGTTTCGGGCTTGGGTGTCTAGTATGCTGATGACAACCAGCTACAGGGCTATTTTGGGGCAGGAACGCACAGGAACGGAGTTCTGGCTAGCTCCTGAGTTGGCCACGCCTACAACCAAAACCTCTGGCATGCATGGCTACAAAGCATGCTGCCCTCCACACATTACATGCAAGGTGGGGGGGCATCTGGTTGAGGGGGGGTAGGACACTAGAAAGGCATTCAGCACCGCCTTTCCCCAGTTGTCTGGTTGGGGGGGGAGACTAGAAAGGTGATGCTGAATGCACAATGCCTTTCTCCAGCTGTCTGGTTCGGAGGGGGAGTAGACTAGAAAGGCAATGCTGAAGTGGGGCAGAGAAGCTCGGGGGGGGGAGAGATAAGCTTCCATGCCTGCCCTGTGCTTTCCCAGCCCCCCTAATATGCTCATGAGCTGTGCTGCCAGGGGTGTGACCTAATACGCTAATGAGTTTCTGCTGTTGGGTGTGGCCTATTATGCTAATGAGTTCCTGCTGGGCTTTTTCTTAAAAAATAGCCCTGCCCAGCTATATCTGTTATTGGATGGCCACCTGGATGCCGCTCCACATAATCTGGCCATTGTTTTGGAGGCTGTGGTTGGGTGATTTAAACGGAGTAGGCTCAAACTGAATCTAACAAAGAGAGAGGTTCTGTGGCTGGGAGGTGGGCCTTCAGGATTGGGCCTTCAGGATTGGGACATAGGTTACCAGCTCTTGATGGAATGTTTTTGACACCAACAGAATCTGTCAAGAGCTTGAGAGTGATTTTGGACCACTCCTTAAGTATGGAGGCCCAGGTTGCTCAGACTGCCAAGCTAGCATTTTTCATCTACACCAAGCTTGGCAACTAGTGACTTTCCTGTCACACCTTGATCTGGCCATGGTAATCCATGCAACAGTCACGTCCAGATTAGACTACTGTAACTCCCTCTACACTGGCCTACCCTTGAGACTGACCTGGAAGCTCCAACTGGACCAGAATGTGGCAGTGTGAGTCCTGACAGGAACATCATGGGTGGCACATATACATCCAGTGCTGGCCAGCTACACTGGCTCCCAGTGGAATACCAAGTCAAGCTCAAGGTTTTGGTATTGATCTATAAGGCACTGAGCGGTCAGGGACCGACGTATCTACAGAACCATCTCCTCCGTTATGTCTCCAGGACAGCTTTGCGCTCCTTAGACAGCAATCTACTGGTAATCCCCAGCCCTAAAGACATCTGGCTGTCCTCTGTCAGGGCCAGGGCCTTTTCCATTCTGGCCCCAACCTGGTGGAACTCTGCCAAATTCCATCAGGGCCCTGTGGGATCTGATGCAATTCTGCAGGGCCTGCAAGGCAGATATGTTCCACCAGGCTTTTGGTTGAGGACAGCAATGGTTCCATCTTGGCTGGCACCCCTCCCATTCCCTGTTGCTTACATCTATTTTGCCCTCCTCCCCCCAGTCCATGAAGTAGCCGGCAATGGGAGTTGGAAGGAGGATTGGTTATTTGCCATCTGTTTGGTTTTAATATTGTACTAAGGTTTTAATTAATTTTATCTTGTTTTATCTCTGGTTGTACATCACCCAGAGCCCTGCAGTAGCAGGGGTGGGGCGATTCATAAATATAATAAATAAATAAACATTAGAGCTTTCAAGTCATGATAATGACAATAAACGCGATGTAGCAAGGTTTTTACTTCTCTGCATTCCCTATCAAACCAAAGATTTACAAAGTTTGCAAGGTTATTATTTCTTTTGTTTAAGGTGTCAGATTTTACACACAGTGACTCAGATTTATGAAATATTAGAGTGTTATAAACTGATATAATTGCTATGGGATTAGATGCATCTATTAGAGAAGATCTATACTCCAGAAGAGGGCTAGATTTAAAAAGTTGTTGAGTTTTTTTGTTCTGCATGATCATTCCAATAAATCCTAGGCAGTGGGGTCAGGCTCACAAGGTTGTAGATCCGAATAACAAGAGGATCTAGTAAAGAGGCAAGCTTGAAGAGTCACAATAAGGGGTAGATGATCACAAACAATGAAATTGCCTAAGGTACAGTTTTTGACACAGAGTTTCAATAATGTGGAGACTAGAACATAGTCAATTACACTACAACCCTTGTTTGAAACAAAAGTGAATTCTCCAGAATTTGGAAAACAAGCAACCCACAAATATACCAGATTCTTTGTGCAATATAATAGGATTTGTCCTATTATATTGCACAAAGAATCTGGTATATTTGTGGGTTCACTGACTATTCTCCCATTAGCAGGCACATTTCAGCTAATTAAAAAGAGAATGCCAGGTCTGCCTTTTTCCATCTAAAACAGATTAGGCAGTTGGCCTCATATCTCACTCCCCGGGATCTGGCTACAGGGACCCATGCAATGGTCACTTCTAGATTAGATTATTGTAATTCTCTCTACATGGGGCTGCCCTTGATTCTGCTCCAGAAACTGCAGCTGTTTTGTTGCACTGTCACTTTTATGTAAATATACGCTCTAAATATCTAAACTCTATATTAGCCAACATCAGGGCTCTTTTTGTAGAAAAAGCCCAGCAGGAACTCATTAGCATATTAGGCCACACCCTTGACAGCACAGCTCATTAACATATTAGGCCACACCCGATGTTCCCAGAAGTGTGGTCATCCAGCCACATCCACCTTTTGCTTCTTATTCTGTTTACCTTGTTGTCAAAACAGTTTTGACAAAACCAATAAAAACATTATTTTCTGTCCCATCTACACAAAATCTTGCCTGAACCAATATCTTATGTCCAACGATTATTCCCACACTGGATTGGAATCAATTCCTAAAGTTTAGGCTCCCATGGAAATCTGGTTGCCTTTCTGCAGAACTAGTACACTGAATATGATTTTTTAGGGTTGCCAACCTACAGGTGGGGTCTGGAGATCTTTTGGAATTACAACTGAGCTCCAAACTACAGAGATCAGGTCAATGGCTGCTTTGGAAAGTGGAGTCCATGGCATTATGCCTTGCTTAGGTCCCTCCTTCCCCTAAACCGCACCCTCCACTCCCAAATCTCCAGGGATTTCCTCAACCTGGAGTTGGCAACCCTAGTTCACTGGCAGAACAATGCTAGGAGCCAGTTTGGTGTAGTGGTTAAGCACACGGACTCTAACCTGGGAGATTCCTCACTCCCCCCCCTTACACCTTGGGCAAGCCATAGCTCTGTACCAGCTGTTGTCTCAGAGCTCTCTCAGCCCCACCTACCTCACAGGGTGTCTGTAGTGGGGAGGGGAAGGGAAAGGAGTTTGTAAGATGCTCTGAGACTCCCTTGGGTAGTGAAGGGCGGGGTATAAATCCAATCTCTTCTTCTTCTAGGTTTGTGGATGCACTGGACGGGAGTAGTTTGTGGACTATTTTATTCAAGGTACAAAATTTTATTCAAGGTATAAGATTTCATGTGCCCCCCACACTTCTTCAGATGGAAGAAGTGTGCATGCACACAAAAGCTTATACCTTGGATGAAACTTTGGACTCCAACTTTGTTCTGCTGCTTCAGACCAACACGGCTATCCACCTGAATTATTATACTATAATACTTTTTACAAGCAATTATGTACCAGTGGAGTGGTTACCATGCAGAGTCTGTCCCACAGGTAAAATGATCCTGTGAACAGGTGGTCTTTACCACATAAAAGTATCACTACCATCACAAGATCACCAATCGCTGGAAGTCAACTCCTCAAAAGCAGAAATTTTTCTTATTAGGAGGTTTAAGAACATCAATTTTGCTGGCCCATTAAAGGCAGATGTCAGCCCAGTGGCAGGAGAAGAGGGACAATCATCTTCATCAGAAACTCTGCCCACTTTTTAAATTTCACAAAACAGGCAATCTCCAAAGTGCTGCTGACAATGCTCATTTTTAGTTACATCTCTGTTTCTCTGCAGATATCCCCCAAAGTCCGCCATGCAACAGTCAAGTGTTCTACCAACACACACAACAATGAAGCTACTTTTTCAGATATTTTCTCTTGCATGGCAGTAAGCACCAAACCACTTTAATACAGACTTTAGACACACATATATTTGCAAGCCATTCCCAACAAGACACAACAATGAACTCAGGCTTCAGACGTACTTTCTTAAGCAGAAGATGCCATGAGAAAACGAAAGAGATGCTCAAAAATTAAAGATATTGTCAAAAGCAGCATTTCCTGGGCTCTCTGTTTTTTTACATCCCCCCCTTTTCAATAATTTTTTTTATAAAAACACAAAGAACAAAATGAAACAGAGAAAGAGAGAGAGAGAGAGAGAGAGAGAGAGAGGGAGGGAGGGAGGGAGGGAGGGAGGGAGGGAGGGAGGGAGGAAGGAAGGAAGGAAGGAAGGAAGGAAGGAAGGAAGGAAGGAAGGAGAGGGGACAGCTACTAATCCAAGCCTCAGAAATACCACTATTCTGGGAGGATAGCTTCAGTGGTGGCTGAAGCCTTCAGAAGGCTGGTCGGAGGAACAAGGACCTTTCCAGGGGACGGGGTCATTTTGATTCAGCCATGACACAAGCAGGCATTCCCCTGCGGAGGGGGGGGGCTGGCACCAACTCCCGGAGCTGAGCTCCCCCAAGCTCCTGCTCGAAATGACCCCTGCTTAAAACAAAATCTCCCAAATACTACTATGAATCCACACCCACACTGGTGGTTTTGGGGGGTTTCTTAATTAAACTACAACTCTTGTTGTCTCCATCTTTATAAATTCAAGCAAAGCACAGGCTGCCTGTGCCTATACTGCAGCATGTTTTCCTACACACATCTCAAGAACCTTCAAAAATATTCAATAACACCATATTGCACAAGCAAATCAATTCAGTATATTTTCCTATGTCCTTCTTTACCTCTGCCCATCACTACAAAAAATGGGACTTGATTCTAAGCCATTTCAAGAACTCTGCATTGAGAGCATGGGATTAAAACAAGTCTTGTACATAAAACACATGAAAAGGCCTTTCACTCAGAGGCTAACTACTGCAAACAATGTCACAGTGCTTGAAGCGCAACACCCCATACTCTATCCTAATAATTTATTTGCCAGCCTAACCAAGAAACGTGGGGAAACCTTCAAATCTGTACCATTGGAAAGCAAATGCTATTTGGGATTCTTAATTTGGGGAAATGACAATAGAGTACCACATACTCACAGGCAAGAAAAATAAAAAAATATATTTTTTTTAGCAAAACACTCCTTAAATATGCAACAGTTACAGGCAATCCTCATGCCTCCCCCAAGCCACGGTAACAGCTTTTCTTAAGATCACTAGAAAGCAAATGTCTTTCTTGTTTTCTTTCTTGTCACGTAATTTCTTTCTTGTTTTCTTTTCTTGTCACGTAATATGAAGTTGTGATGAGAAATGCTAAATGGGGAAGGGGGGATTTAGTTACAGACTTCCAAGCACTTCTGTACTTTCAGGTGCTGTCTTTTGTGTGGACCAGGAGTACAAAGAACTCTCTATTACAAGAAATAGAGTGACTTCTTCATAAAAAGAAGTTGACATTTATTAGCCTCCCGCTCGCTTGATGACTCCACATTTCTTGCTGGCAGCTGTGCAAGGATAATAGAAGTAGAAAGAGTTCATTACTGCAGTAATGAAATTTCAACTACTATTTAGATAAGGTTGCACATGCTGCCTACATTACTTTCATAACGCTGACACCAGTTCTAACCAAAGCCCTACCTCAGTTCAAATGCTCTATATTAGATGACACATAACTAAACAGGAAAGACGTTAGGCTATAAAAAAAGCTGACTGGCATTATATTTCTCTACATATACTTTGGAGGGGGAAAATGGAGATAAAAAAGAAAAAAAAAACTCAGATGTTAAGTTTAAATGGCTGCCACCCTGAACTGGATAGTCCAAGCAAGCTGAATCTTGTTGAATCTTGGAAGCTAAGCAGGGTTGATTAGTACTTGGATAGGAGACTTCCTTGGAATACCAAGTTGGAAGGGCAGGGGTAGGCTTTGTTCAGCCATGTCTCTAAATATCCTCCAGGCCCCCAGTAGGAGTCAGTCACCAGAGGTCAACATGACTTCCAGGTGCAGACACACACACACAAATACCAAAAAAACTAAAAATATATATATTTTGAAATTTTAAATGGTTGCCAGCCATTTAACCCTTCAGCCGTTTAGCCACTTCAGTGGGGAGAGCAAAACCGAATTTTAAATGGCTGTCCCTGAACAGCCGAACCAAACCGGCCAAAAGGCTGGTAAATGTTCAGGGAATACGCCTTCCCTGAACATTGGTTCCCAGGCTCCACACCGGCCCAAGTTTGGCCCGCATTTTGGCTTGCGAGCCAGTTTGTGCCCATCCCTACTAAATTCTGCATTCAATTTCTCATGCTGAACTTGTGAGGACTTGCAAAGAACCACACAATACACAGAGACCCCATAAGAACTTGCGAAAATACTCATGGTTAGTAATGATCACACCTTCCTGAAATTCAAATACATTCAGTATGAATAACTGCATTCAATTTTCCTAAATTGTTTCTGTGCTTTCACTGAACTCAGGACTTTGCTCTTTAAAATATTAAGGGTGATACTTCGCCTTTTAGAGGTGACATAAGTAACTCAGATGTAAGAGTGAGTAAATACAGTAGAATTCCTTTATGTGTATGAATTTGCCTTCTAAGTTCATATCAACATGAGCTGTAGCCATTACAGTGCAGAGCAGCACAGATCCTGTATATATCTGTAGTGCACTTAATCAAGGGACTAATGAACTGGGATCCAGACATTCTGTTAAGCAATCAACAGCCATGTCCACTCAGGAACACAGAGGTCTAACTAAGGCAATCCCCTCCCCCAAGGGGATCACCATTAATCACATCCCTGGCCATTATGGAGGGTTCCCTGACCATCAGGAGTGCAAGGGGTGAAACAGGATCCCTGCTGCACAAGATAAACTCTGCTCTATATTTTTCATATGGCTACTTTTCTGTTCATGAATTCCTAAGTAGATGTACAGGTACTGAAAATCATCACTGGTATTTGTCCCTCCCTATAAATCCATCTGCAGTAGTAGAACGTATATCCTGTAATAACTTCATATCTCATTCAGAATATTCCTACAAAAAGATGCATCTTCATTCAGTTGCCTTTCTTAAAACAAAACCGATTTATCATACAGTGAAACACCCCATGACTCCACATGGAAATACTTATTCTGTATGAAAACATGCAGTCAACTGGATCTGTGGAACTAGGTGAACACAGCAATATGAGTATGCATGGATGAATATCTAACTCTTGCCTTGTGTCTCCATTTTGTATAAATGCCAGTCTGCTTCACTAATTTTAAGTGGCAGAGTTCCATGGCCCAGAAGAGAATTATGGTAGCAGTAAGGTAGAGGTAAAGGTAAAAGTTTCCCTTGCTTGAAAGCCAGTCGAATACAACTCTAGGGATGCAGTGCTCATCTCCGTTTCCAAGTCGAAGAGCCAGCGCTGTCCAAAGACATTTCCGTGGTCATGTGGCCGGCATGACTAGATGTCGAGGCACACAGAACAGTGTTACCTTCCCACCGAAGTGATACGTATTTATCTACTTGCAATTTTATTGCTTATAACTGCTAGGTTGACAGGAGCTGGGACCAGAGACGGGAGCTCACTCCGTCATGCAGCACTCGGGTCTCGAACTGCTGAACTACCAACCTTCCAGTCTGCAGTTCAGCGTCTTAACCACTTGAGCCACTGAAACCCTAAAAAGGTTTCCGTTGCTCAAAAGCCAATCAAATCCGACTTTAGGGACCAGTGCTCATCTCCGTTTCCAAGCCAAAGAGCCAGCGCTGTCCGAAGAAGTCTCCGTGGTCATGTGGCTGGCATGACTAAATGCCGAGGTGCATGGAACACTTTCTCACCAAAGCTGTACATATTCATCTACTTGCAATTTCTTGCTTTCGAACTGCTAGGTTGGCAGGAGCTGGGACCAGAGATGGGAGCTCACTCCGTCTCGCAGCACTAGGGTCTTGAACTGCCAATCTACAGACCTTCCGGTCTGCAGCTCAGCGTCACTAAGACTGAACAAACCTGGATTCAGATCCCCTCTCACCATGAAGCTCACCAGTGACCAACCTCATAGGGTTGCCATAAGGATAAAATAGAGGAGAGGAGAACCAAGCATGCCACTTGGACCTTTCTGAAGGAAGTGCAGGGCAAAAAACAATTAAGTTTCAACATGAAACTCTCAAGAATGCTGTCAAGTGCCACAGACACCTAGCCTGACACCTAGCTGTCAGTTCCCTAGGAATACCACGGGGGGGGGGGGGGGGGATTGAAAGGCTTCCCCTTTCCTCCATTGATTTTCAATCCCTTGAACTTGCTCATTCAATTTTGTTTTAAATGAGATGGGAGGGACTTTTAACAGTGCCTTCTTTATGTACTATTATGTAACCTCCCTAAGGTGCTTGGCTGCCTCTAAGAAGAGTCCTCTCCACTTTTCCATTTTAAAAAGAAATGAATATTATTATTAGATTATCCATAAAATTATTAAAATTACAAAACCAAAGTACTGTAAAAACAACACACAGAGCAGTTTTTGTCTGCTGCTCCTTAGAACCAACATACAAGAGAAGCTGCAAGCCATCCCATTTTACAGGTGTGCGAAACCACTGGCTTTACTGCAAATACACAGTTGCTTTGAACCACTGCCAGCAGAAGGGATAAAGAAGTTAAACATAGCACAAAGGCAGACATTTCAGCAAACAGTGAGGTTTACATTTTTGAACATGTGCGTTTAAAATTAAGATGATCATAACCATTTGCAGAGTTTCTACAGTGAAAGAGCATTATCATTGTAAATGAGTAGATGAAGATTTTACATTAAAAACTGCTTTCCTATCACAGATAAGTACAATGAAGACAAGTATGGCAGATGATATGAAATATGACCCTCATATGACCAGCACACTGGTAAAGCCCCCACAGGCATATTTTGCACCATCTGCAGCTTTATGAAAAATTATGAGCTCTTTTTCTGAAGTATCTAGTACTTATGGTATCAAAAATAATACTGAAATGACAGCAGCAGCAATTTGCGAAATTTCAGCAGTAGAAGGTCAATTTGAAAACATTTACTGAATTTTGAGCAGCTAAGAACATAAAGACAGCCATTTTTGCTCTGGCTAATGGCCCATCCAGTCCAACACTCCATCTCACTCAGTGACCAAAACCCAGGTGCCATCAAGTCTACTAGCAGGGCTAGAACTCCCACTATTGCCCCCTAAGCACCAAGAATACAGAGTATCACTGCCCAGATATAGTGTTCCATCTATACCTTGAGGCTAATAGCCACTGATGGACCTCTACACCATATGTTGATCCAATCCTCTCTTGAAGCTGTCTATGACTGTAGCCACCACTACTTCCTGCAACAGTGAATTCCACATGTTAATTATTCTTTGAGTGAAGCAGTACTTCCTTTTAAATGTTTTAAGTCTACTGCTCATTAACTTCATTGAATGCCTGTTCTTGTATTGTGAGAAAGGGGAAAAAGTACTTCTCCCTCTCCTTTCTCTACCCCATGCACAATTTTGTAAACCTGTTGTCATGTCACCCCTCAATCATCAATTCTTTAAGCCAAAAAGCCCTAACCTCTTTAACCTTTCTTCATAGAGAAGGTGTTCCATCCCTTTAATCGTTTTAGTTGCCCTTTTCTACACTTTTCCTAATGCTAGAATATCTTTTTTTTTTTTTAGGTGTGGTGACCAGAACTGTACACAGTATTCCAAATGAGGCCACACCATAGATTTATGCAGGGGCAGTATGATACTGGCTGATTTGTTTTCATCTCCTCTGTAATAATCCCCAGCATAGTGTTGGCCTTTTTTATTACAGTCATACACTGAGTCAACATCTTCAGAGACTTCAAGATCTCTCCTGGTCAGTTACCACCAGTTCAGACCTTATCAACATATATTTTTAGTTTTAGAACATCTTGAGATCGGTGAATATATGCTTAACTTCATTAAAGCAATATATAAAGAACAGAAATCCTCAATAATAATTAATACTGAAAAGACAGACGATTTTAAAGTTGAAAAAGGAACAAGACAAGGATGCCCGCTTTCGCCGCTGCTATTTATTTGGATTTTAGAAGTTCTACTGTTAAATGTGAAGGAAGACAAAGATATTAAAGGCTTAACAACTAAAGGTTTTTCTTTCAAATATAGGGCCTTTGCAGATGATGTGATGTTTATAGTGGAAGACTCCTTATCCACATTACCACATTTGTTACAGAGAGTAAAAGAGTTTGGTGACTTAGCAGGATTTTATGTAAATAAGAACAAATCGAAAGTAATGTGCAAAAATATGTCAAATAAGAAACAAAACGAGTTACAAAAACTTACAGAATGTGAGGTGGTGAAAAAGACAAAATATCTGGGTGTAAACCTAACTATGAAAAATATTGATCTTTATAAAAATAATTATGAAAAATTATGGTTGCAAATTATGCAGGATATTAAAAAGTGGAATGTATTGAATTTGTCATTGCTGGGTAGAATTGCGGTGGTCAAGATGAATGTGTTACCACGATTAATGTTTTTGTTTCAAACTATTCCAATTGTGAAAGATGTAAAAACATTCAAATGTTGGCAGAAGGAGCTGTCTAAATTTGTGTGGGGAGGGAAAAAACCAAGAATTAAGATGAAAATAATGTGTGATGCCAAAGAAAGAGGAGGGTTTCAACTACCAAATCTAAGGTTATACCATGATGCAATATGTTTGACCTGGGTAGGGGCATGGACTATGTTACAAGATAGAATGTTATTGTCCCTGGAAGGTCATGATTGTAGATTTGGGTGGCATGCATATTTGTATTATGGCAAAACAAAAATGGACAATATGTTTAAACATCATTATTTGAGAAGAACACTAATGGATACGTGGACAAGATATAAAAACTTTTTTTCAGAAGAGATACCCATGTGGATTGTACCCGCAGAAGTCTTACATCCAATATCAAGATATAAAGGACAAGATTGGCTGAAGTATAGAGACTTATTAATAAGACATGGCAAGGATTTCAAACTGAAGGAGCAGCATCAGATTGATTTTGATTATGGTTGGTTAAGATATAGACAAATATATGACTTGTATAGAAGTGATAAAAAACACGGTTTCAGGGGAAAAAATAATGAAATAGAACAAGTTTGGGAGGAAGGTGGGAAAAAAATGATTTCTAAAATGTATAAAGTCTTGCTAAAATGGTTTAATGCTGATGAAATGGTAAAAGAACAAATGGTAAAATGGGCGATAAACTTTAACAAAGACATTGAAATGGAATCTTGGGAATTTTTATGGAAAAATGCTATGAGTATATCTACGTGTTATAACTTAAAAGAAAATTGTTTTAAAATGATGTGTAGATGGTATATGACACCAAAAAAAATTGCAAATATTGGTCAAAATATGTCTAACAAATGTTGGAAGTGTAAAAAGAAAGAAGGGTCTTTTTATCATATGTGGTGGACTTGTGATAAAGCAAAGACTTATTGGTCAAAAATACATGCAGAAATGGAAAAAATCTTGAAATGTACATTTAAGAAGTTGCCTGAAATGTTATTGCTAGGACTTAAACTAGAAGAGATAAATGTAAAGAAAAGGACAATAATATGGTATATGATTACAACAGCAAGAATGGTGTATGCACAAAACTGGAAAAATGAAAAAATACCAGAGGTGTGGGAATGGTTGAAAAAACTGTTATATATGGCTGAAATGGATAAGTGGACTAGAAAATTGAATAATCTTTACTCAGAGACCTTTCTGGAAGACTGGAAAGATTTGAAAGAATATGTTGAAAAGTATTGGGATATGAAAAACTATATCTATACATGGTTATAATAGCATAAAGGAATAGAAATATATTATATGAATGTTTTAGTTAAAACTTTTTTATTTAGAAATACATAAGAGTATAGAAAATAAGAATTGGTGTATAAGTATAAGTATTTTAAAGCTATATAACCGTTACCAGAAACGAAACATAGATATAAGTATTACTATTTTGAATAAAATGGAAAATGTGTTATGCTTCAAATGTGGTGGGAAACCACCAAAACAAGATAAAAATAGAATGTACAAATAGAATAAAATGTTATTTAATATGGAAAAAGGGATTTGTATAAGGTTAAATGTATTATTTTCAATGTTTTTTTTTTTTGAAAAATAAAAATTTCTTTACAAAAAAAAAACATATATTTTTAGTTAGGATTTTTGGCTCCAATGTGCATTACTTTGCACTAGCCCACTTTGAACCTTATTTGTCACATTGACACCCACTTGCCCAGCCTCGACAGATCCCTCTGCAGTGCCCCACAGTCCTCCCTGGTTCTCACCACCCTGAACAACTTAATGTCATCCGCAAACTTAGCCACTTCACTGCTTACTCCCAACTCCAAATCATTAATAAACAAGTTAAAAAGCACCGGACCTAGTACCAAGCCCTGTGGTACCCCACTGCTTACCACCTTCCACTGTGAAAACTGCCCATTTATACTCACTCTGTGTTTCCTGTTAATTAACCAGTTTTTTATCCACAAGAGGACTTGTTCTCTTATCCCATGACTGCTATGTTTACTTAGGAGCCTTTGATGAGGAACTTTATCAAAAGCTTTCTGGAAGTCTAAGTAAACAACATCTACTGAGTCACCCTTGTCCACATGTTTGTTCACCCCCTCAAAGAACTCTAAAAGGTTAGGGAGACTAGATCTTCTCTTACAGGATCTATATTGATTCTTTCTCAATAGCTTTTATTCATCAGTGTGCCTACTAATTCTAGCTTTAATAACGGATTCCAGCAACTTACCCGGTATTGACATTAGACTGACCAGCCTGTAATTTCCCAGATCTCCTCTGAAACTTTTTTTTTTTAAGAATGGAGTTATATTAGCCACCTTCCAATCCTCAGGAATGGAGGCAGATTTTAGTGATAGATCACATATTTTTGTCAGGAGATCCACGAGTTCTTTAATAAAAGGAAAAAATTTATGTAAAAAAAAGGAGATCCACGAGTTTACATTTGAGTTCTTTCAGAACTCTTGGATGTATGCTATCTTGACCTGGTGATTGGTAAGTTTTTAATTTGTCCAGCCCATTCAGTGCCCGCTTCATCCTCCCTGGGACCAGAGACTCCAAGTCATGGGCAAGACCTATCCCATCAGGGCTACAGTCAGAGGTTCTGGCTTTCAGAGGTAGGGCAACACTGCACAAGAACAGCAACACGATCACAGCCCCTCGCTGGGTTCCAAAAGGGACCTTTGGGGGGGTGGAGTGGAAAGGTCAGCCTCCCCACCTCCTGTACACTTTGGAGGCTTTTCCGAGGGCGGGGAGAAGGGATCATGGATCAGGCATGTGTGGCATTTTATTAATTTAATACATTAGCCACCATGCCCCCTCTTTGCCCCTCCACAAAAAATGTCTAGCTACAGGACTGCTCTACCAAGAGGTGGACAGCCTTCTGCTCTCATTGAAGCTTGCAAGTTGTCTTCAAGGTCTGTTAGTCCCAGAGGTAACAAATCAGAACGTTTTGTAGAAGGAGATGCAGTTCATGTAGCAGATAAAGTTGACAAAAACCACCCCTGACCACTGCCAGTGTCTGGAGCACCCCATAGCACCTAAACAGATCAGGCAGGGAATTAACACCCTGTGTACCATCCATTCCAGGGAGCTGGATTTACCTTCCAATATTAACTGATCTTGTATGAATTCAATTTTAAGCCTGGTTGCTATCATCTGCTTAACCACGTCCTCCAAGAACTAGCTTAGAACCAAGACAGCTGTTACTAAGTTTTTAGTTAATGGTATATACAGTATATTGATAAAAGTCAACTTCAGAGTTCTGGATGCTCCTTCCTAGCAACTCTGTACAGATGTTAAACAGCACTGTTGATAAAACAGCTCTTTGGAACTCTACATGTTGATTACCAGGAAGCTAAGCTATTTAGTATATTCTCACTGAAAAGAACATTGAGTCAGATTCTACACTGTACTTGCTTTTCTGGCCTGGTTTTCTGTATCAAAAGATGAGGACAGATCTGAAAGTTGCAAGAGGGAGGACTACTTCAATCAGTTTTCAGAGCCACTAAATGAATCAGAGCCACTAAATCTCCCATTATGACAACCTCGCCCTCTTCTCTCCCTTAGACGCAGGATTTTGCCTCTGTTTTTCTCTTCCTTTCTGAATGAACAGCCCCTTTATCTATTTTCCTCTTTCCTGAAGATCTATGGCTGTCCCACCTTGTCACATTACTGTATTTTTATGCTGGCTCAGCCCAGGAACTTGAGGGAAGAGATAAAAACTGTTCTTAACTGAAACTTCTGTAATGGCACACAAGAGGCTTTATGTTTAAAAATAAATGGATCAGGTGAAATCAGGGGTAAAATGTCCTTGGTAAATCAATCAGAATTCTGAGGTAACTTAACATTTTCACAAACTACAGTTCATATGTTTCCAGCAATTGAGAATTTCAAACTTTTCACACAGAATATTTGAGATCAAAGGCTTTTGTTTCAGTGTTTCCGAAACACTCCAGTATACTTTCTTGAGTTTAACTGACTCTTCAGGTTTCAGAAAGCATGTATACACTGCCAAGCACCCAAATTCCTTCTATGTGCACACAAGAGATCACTATCCAAATCAAAGTGGTAACCATGCGGCAGAATGGATCAAATATGTCCCCATACCCCAGCCTCTTCCTTTCCACTGGGCAGGGAATCTCTTATTTAACTAGAATCTATCCTTTTCCTGGCCTGAATGCGGGACTTCACTGATCCACTTACTCCTCCTTGCCAACCCTCCCAGTCCTCAGTCAGCATGAAACTGTTGCCAGTCAGAGCTAAACTCTCCTCAGTCAGAGTTAAACTTTCCACAGTCAGGGCTAAACTCAAACTCAGTTCTCTTCAGCAGCCAGTTCCCAAGTCTTTCTGCTCAACTGACACTAACCAATCAAATTTGTTTGAGCAGCCTGTCACCCAAGGGTCTGTAGCTCCTGATCTCATTTGGCACTAAATGGTTTTGCCAGGGTGGTGTAGTGGTTAAGAGCAGAAGTCTCTCATCTGGAGAACGGGTTTGATTCCCCACAACTCCACATGAAGCCTCCTGCTCAGAGCATTCTCAGCCCCACCTACCTCACAAGGTAGGTTGTGGGGAGAGGAAGGGAAGGCAAATGTAAGGTGCTTTGAGACTTTGAGAAAAGCGGGGTATAAAAACCAACTCCTCCTTCTTCTGTATTTCTCTATGTGCCTAAAGAGTGTAGTTTTATCAATAATTTGACCAATACAAAATTCAGTGACTGTGAGCGCCAGAGTCAATTCTTAAAAGGTGGCAAGTCCACATACAATGTGGTTCCTCAAATGGATGCCACAGTGCAATCAATAGTTATATACTGGCAGCTGGCAGCCATAAGCTTCATCGTAGTTTAGCACTTCCTTTGCTGTTGGATTTTAACCTCTCAGCCTAAACCTCCCATTTTATGAATGCCATATACCCACCTCCATTTATCTTGGTGCTAATGTCCTTTCATAGGAGACTTTACCTTTACCTTTACAGCAGTCAGTTCCCAATAGACTGCAGACTCTGATGCATACTGTTATGCCACTTACAGTGCCATCCTAAACAGAGTTACATCCTTCTAAATCCATTTAAGTCAATGGGCTCAGAAGAGTGCTACTCTGCTTATGATGGCATTGTTATACTACTAGACCTTAATCTTTGAAGCTGTAAGGCTGCGCAACGTGTTATGGACTTTTGCTAAGATATGAGAGCTACACATGAACTATGCCATTAGTTATGTGAGACATGAGAGTACACTAGGTGACCAGTGGGAAGATGGGAAGAGATGCCTACACTATAGAAACAAAGCACCATTTTCTGAGGTTACCAACTCCAGGCGGGAGGATTGATATCAGAGATCAAAGACACTCTCTCACACAAAGACAGGAGGTTGTAAACTTACATCTGCAACTCTATACACGCATACCCCTTTCATGTATACCTCCTGGTGCCCCTTCCTGCCAGCCTTCATCTTCATATGATACATCAAAGAGCATCACACCTGGGCGTGAAGATACTGGGATGCTTCCTGAGAACCGGTTCCCATGGTCGGCGTTCCTGTGATCCAGAAGATCGGCGCCAGGCCCCGCTGACAGTGACATCCTGCTCTGACCATCAGATAGATCTGAATATTGACCCATCCCCTATTACCCCCTTAGTGGCTAGAGATAGCATACGGACCCTCTATAGGTTTTCTAGGGATGACATCATATCATGCCATCCTCCCAGGTCCTCCCAGGTACCACCTCCCAATAAAAGATGCTCCCCAAGGTTGCAAGTTGGTTCGAGTCAGAGTTCGAGCTCCGATTCTAGTTCTCTCTCCTGCCCTAACCCCTCCTCTCACGGATTCCTGGGTGCACTACTGGGATCCGCCACGTGGTCTTCTGCCAGTTCAGAGCCATGATCATTTACCGTCTTCCTAAGGACTCTTCATCCCCGTTTTTTCAGCCGGATTCTACCGCATCTATATAGGTAAATATCACCCTCGACGGAGACCATCAACTACCTGCTCATGCACAAGTCCCTGTAACTTCTAAGTTCCTAGTACTGTATGTATGTATGAATGACAGAACAGCATTGTCTTGTATAACTTTTTATTATACTTTAGTAAACAAACTATTTTTCATCTTTTAAACTGAGTCCGTGTCCGTTTCTCAGAAGTATCGGTTAGCGCATCCTCTGTATACACTGGTTAAAGGTCCCGTAAGCCTGCTGCATATTGATAAGAGCTAATATTCCCCAAATATTAATAACATAAAAGAGCAGTGAGGCTAACAAGGCCCAGTGTCATCGTGGCATTCAACATGTAGCAAAAACTCAAGAAAAAACAATGATGCCTCAACATCATGAACACATTTTAAAATCAGAAAGACAGAGAAGCCAGGAGTTAACATTAACTATTCTTTTGTATAAAGTGAGTCCAGTGGCACGAAAACTTATACCTACAATTAAACTTTGTTGGTCTTCAAGGTGCCACTGGACTCAAACTTTGCTCTTTTGTTTCAGATCAGCACAGCTACCCACCTGAATATATATTCTTTTGTATGCAATTAAAGTATACGGATAGTTTATGTGGAAAGAGATGCCTTTTTTGTATAACATTTTTTTAAAAATATATTTTTATTGAGTTTTGCGGTGAATAACAAACCTTAATAACTACACTGGTAACAGAAACATTATAACTTAAGACAACAATGAATACAAATGAATTAAGATATATACAGTATTACCAGTCATTATCATGACTAACACAATACTATTGGAGCATCCTCTTTGACATAAAACTTATTTTTATTTACATATTTATGACTACATTTGACATCAGAAACCACTGTCATACTATGAATGACATGCAGTCTACACAGCAGGACCTGTGCAGTTAACAATGATTAGGCACAGTGACAGATAAGTTGCCAGGGAACTCTGCAGGAGCTCTAGTACAGACTATCACTCACAGACCAGAGCAGTCTGGGCCCTTCTCGTCTCTTTTTCATACTCCAGCAATGGGAGGGTACTCTTCAGTCGGCAGGTAAGGGGAGTGTAATGGAAAGGTAAAATAAAGTCAGTTCCCTGAAGATAGTCCAAAGATTATCCGTCAGTTCCACAGTGATTGTCAACATCTTCTTCAACACACTGATCCTCTGAAAGATTAGTTTTTTGCCTGCTGCCTAGCCACAAGCAGTTCCTGCACTTTTTCCTGGATGTGTCTTCTATCATCCTACTTCTTGTTTACTGTGGCCAACTTGTTCTAGTACAGTCATCACAACATGGAGTGTTCTGTCATGGACCACTAAACAGTGATATGCCCTCATACAGGATATGTATGTACAGGATCCTTGTGTACAGAATCCAGGAATGGATTCAAGTTTCTGTAATTTGAGGCTTTGGAGCCTAACAGTACAATCCTCAGAAAGAAGTAAGATCTATCAAATAGACTTCAGTAGGATGCTCAGTAGACCTGCTTAGAATTGCCATGTTCGACTCCAGAAATATCTGAAGACTTTGGGGGTGGAGCCAGGAGGCTTTGAGGGTGGAGCCAGGAGAACAGATGTGACATAACTTTTGTGATGTCACATCCTGTGGTGTCACTTCCAGGTCAAAGGTCAAGTGATGTTACTTCCCCAGCTCCACCCCTTCTGATGTCACTTCCAGCACACTGCACCAAAACTCCACCTCTTCCTGTGATATTACTTTTTGAGCACTCCCCCAAACCCACCTCTTCCTCTGAAGTCCCTTCCTTCAAATTTAAATACACTGTCATATATCTCTTCCCATTCGGGTTGCCAGCTGGAAAATTCTTGGAGACTCGGGGATGGAGCCTGGGGAGGACAAAAGACCTCAGTGGGACTTTCAGACTCAGCTCCCTTCTATGTAGGTTTTATATATATTTAACAGTATCACTGAGGTGAAAGCTGTTAAAATAAATAAAAAACTGTTTAGTATTTGCTGTCCCATTCTCATCATTTCTGCCTGTTGTGTTTGTGTATGTCGATGGTGTGTGTTTCGAGTGGGCTTTCTGTCAAATTTCAAACTTAAAAAAAAGATGTTGTACAGAACAGTTCTATCAACTCAACTTCAAGTAATCTTCAGCAGGAAAATGATGTTTGGATCAGAGTTAGTATTTTATTTCTGCCCTAGAAATCCATGCTTACTCCCTTGGCCCTTCCTGTAAAGTCACTTCCTCCCTCCAAATTTAAATTTCTTACCTTACATTGCTTTTTGCCCCTCAAACTTTAGATCATAGAATCATAGAGTTGGAAGGGACCTCCAGGGTCATCTAGTCCGACCTCCTGCACAGTGCAGGAAATTCACAACTACCTCCCACATGACAGCTAAGCACTGATACAACCCTTCCTGCCCTCCCTTTGATGATCTGCCTAAGTTCGCAGAATCAGCATTGTTGTCAGGTGGCCATCTAGCCTTCAGTATCTTACCTTCCTCCTCCATTTTATCCTCAAAAACCACCCTGCAAGATAGGGTGACCCCCAAGCAGCAAGAATACAGAGCATCACTGCCCCAGACATAGTGTTCCATCTGTTCTTTGTGGCTTATAGCCACTGATGGACCTCAGCTCCATATGTTTATCCAGTCCCCTCTTGAAGCTATCTATGCTTGGAGATGCTAACACTTCCTATGGCAGTGAATTCCACATGTTAATTACTCTTTGGGTGAAAAAGTACTTCCTTTTGCCTGTTCTAAGCCTACCACTCATTAAATTTCATTGAGTGCCCATGAGTTCTTTTATTGTGAGAAAGGGAGAAAAGTACTTCTTTCTCGACCTTCTCTATCCCATGCATAAATTTGTAAACCTCTATCACGTTACCCCTCAATCGTTTTTTCTCCAAGCTGAAGAGCCCTAACTCCTCTTAACATTTCTTCATAGGGAAGGTGTTCCATCCCCTTAATCACTTTAATTGCCCTTTTCTGCACTTTTTCCAATGCTAGAATATCTTTTTTGAGGTGCAGTGACTAGAACTGTGAACAGTATTCCAAATTAGGCTGCACCATCAATTTATACAAGGTCATTATGATACTGGCTGATTTGTTTTCAATTGCCTTTTTACTGCAATTGTACACTGCTGCAATTGTACACCTTTAGTGAGTTATCTACCATGACTCCAAGTGGATGGTTGCTGATCTTATCAACTGACAAGGAGAATCACCTTTAAAAGGCTCTCTTTGGCCTTTAGCCAAAGCTGCTGTGACATAGTAAAAGATGCAGTCTCTCATGAAGGGCCTTGTACATGGTAACCATGAATGGACCCAGCAACTGATGGAGTGATTGTAGGATAGATTATTCTAGCATGAACGTACATAAAGCTGCCTAATATTGAATCAGAACCTTGGTTCATCAAGGTCAGTACTGTGAATTCAGACTGGCATCAGCTCTCTAGGGTCTCAGGTTGAGGTCTTTCACATCACCTATTACTGCCAATTAGTCTCAGCTGGTCAGCTTTTCCTCGTTAGTCCCAATATTATGGTAACTAAACAGAAAATATTAAAGGTGAATGTGCCATATAAACCTGAATTGTTTTTGTTAAATATATTACCGGAATGTTTATATAAGAAACAAAACATATAATTGTACATGTCATGACAGCAGCGAGAATTTTGTATGCGAAATATTGTAAAGGTAACCAGATGCCAACAGATGATGAACTGATTGAAAAGATTGAAGTTACTAAAATGGACATTTCATTGGAAATAAATTGACGACTGAGAGCTGGAAGTGGTATGGAAACCATTTTATATATGGACCCAAACAAGAGACTAGAGAGACAGACTCTGAACGTATAATCATAATGACTATTAGAAAACGTGTTAAACAAAGGAAAGATGTATGTTTGCTGGTAGAACTCGATTTAAGTGACAAATTATTAGATGATTCTCTGTGCTCTACTGTTTCCCGGATATCATAACCCATACCTTGTCCCATCCCTACCTTACCTTTTCTTAAGGAAATTTAATAAAAATCCTAAATTAAAATAAACGAATTGCCACAACAAAATACGGAGCCCTGAAAAATCTTTGAATATTGTAAAAATTATCCCAAAAAATAACAACCAGTAATATTTGGGGTGGGGATTAGGTGGCACACTCCCCAACAGCTTTAATCTCTAAACAGCAAGTTCTTTTACTTAGCCTTCCTCCCCCATCCCCAATAAAGCACACGGTAAGCTGCCCAGATATATTTAGGGCTTCTATACAAATAATGCAGTACCTCTACAAATAATACATAGTTCAGTGAGACAAATGGACTATAAAGGCCAAATAAGCTCATACCTGGAATAAAACTTTGTTGGTCTTAAAGCTGCCATTGGACTTTAGCAGAAAAAGGCACTTCAAAAAATAAAATCTCTGAGACTGGACTGAGAGAGTCAAAAGCAAGACAGGAGGCATGCTGCTGTCCCCCCCCCCCCCCCCGGGTGTTTGCAAACTCTTGGCACTGTCCAGGCCACAGGGTGAGAGGAGGAGGAGGCATCATGGGGAGAAAAGGGGTGATGAGAGAAAAGAGCCGCATGGAGCTGATTTCCGGCTCAGTCGCCACGCAAGTCTCCAAATCTCACCAAAGCCTGCATAGTGCAGGTGGCCCAAAAAAAAGACTTGGACTTTGGATCTTGATCCTGCATTCCTGGGCGACGGCCTCCTTGGGCCCCGTGGCCTCTGCCTTCCTGAAAGGTGCCCTAGGTGCAAAGCCATGCCTTCCGCTGCCTCTTGCCCTACACAGGCTGTGCTCCCCTCCTCCCTCCCTCCCCCCAGCTTTCTCTGCCCACCTGCTCACTCACGGCTTGAGCCTGTGCTGAGCGACCCGAGGCAGCCACCACTTGCTGGGGAGCCTCTCTGTGCAGCCCTGCGCCTCCAGCCCCAGCCGGGGTGCTGCTGCTAAGTGGGATCAGGTGCACAGGCGGCAGGTGTTTCTCCTGGCCAGAAGACTTCTGCGTTCAACAAGTCCCGGGCTTTTTGGGGTCGAACGAACGCTGCAGTGCACCCTCCGACTGAGGATCGAGCCCCCTCCCATCTCACAGCCCAGCCAAGTCTCTGCAGCATGGGCCGGGGCCCAGATAATGAAACTACCCTGGCAACCAGCACCCCCATCCCCCTCCAGCTTGCCTGGATGGCTGGCAGTGGCGCCTGCTGTACCACGCTCGCCTGCCTGTCCCCAGGGCCAGTAGCCAGCCCAGGACTGCTTCCCAGTGGCGCCGGCAAGGAAGTGCCTGCTGCCACTTCCCCCACTCAGGGGCCAGCCCAGGACAGCTTGGCAGGGGTGGCCGGCAAGAAGGAGAAGCCCACTGCTGCATCCCCTCCCCACCCCATAGCTTCCACTGAGCTGTGTACTATAAGGGAGGGGGGAAATCTGCGCTAACGCAGGCGACGGAGGAAGGAAGGGTGAGCTCCAAGTCCTCCAGCAAGCCCCAAGTCCACCAGCAGCTTATGCTCTAGCTTCCTAAAGCATCACCTGGCGCCGCCATTCTCCCCCCCCCCCGCCCAATTCTTGCAAATCGGGGGAGGGCTCGTAAAAGCAGGCATTCCGCCTCCCCAGGAGGGCTGGCAAGTCTAGACCTGTTTAGGATTATCCCAGCTAGGCTTATCCTAACATAGTTACATTTAAAGTATTAGGTGAATACAATTTTGAAAAAGTAACCAAAATTACACCACTTACATCAAAGCAGCAAACAATGGAAGAGATATTACCTTTCATATTCCCAATCGGTAATACTATCTTTTCCCAATGTATGCATTTTTCTATTTTACTATTCAAAATAAAACACTTACCACTAAATCCCAGTTGTTTTGTTCAAGTAAGGTGATTGCTTCATCAATATTTTCTATACCAGTACATGCCTAAAAATGAAGAGGACAGGGTTCAATTAATTATGTATACAAGCAATTATTAATTCTTTTAGAAAATTAAAGAGGCTGTAGCCACATTCGGTGATACTAGAGCCCGTTTTATCTAGAGTGGTCTAATGACAAAGAACAGAATAATAGCTGGAGACTAAATTTAATTCCTGCCAACTCACAAAACCAAAATATTTATCGGCAGCTGATGACAGGCAGGAAAGTATGAACAAACCACACTCTCTCCTTGTTAATCAAAAGAATTATAAAATTAACTGGGTTGACCTAGTATGGCAGGTGGTTAGTGAGCATTTATACAGTGCTTCTGAAAGGCAAAGCTTCTGACAAAAGCTCAGGCTGGGGGAAAAACACACTTTTTGACCAAGATTATCAATTATTCTTTCATGGCTTCAGCACCAAATGTAAAATTAACTCAGTGCTATGACCCATCCCAGCTTCTTGACACTAGTAGAATGCACTTTTTTATGAACACCACCTTGAATACCTTAGCTGGACAGGGAGTACATTTTTAAAACAGGAAGGATATAGACTATAGCTCAAGTGTCCTCAACATTTTTAAGCCTGTGGGTACCTCTGGAATTCTGACACAGGTTGGTGGCCACTATCATCAAATGGCTGCCACAGGAGGAAGAGCCAACCACAACATGGCCACTGATGGAGTGCCCCCCCACATACACACAGAAAGCCCAAGTACAGAGGATATGAGTATTTTTTTAAAAAAAATACTGAGTAAAAGAAGTGTGAGAGAATATAACCAACACTGTAGTGGTGGCTCTCATCAAAACAATGTTATTTTAATCTGCATGGCCAATTAGATCTCCAATGGCCAATCAGAAGCCCTGATAGGCAGAAGCCCCACACAGTCATTTATATAAATACTTGTGGGGGGGGGGGGTGCCAGGAAAGGTATCAGCATGTTGGGGACTCCTGTTATAATTCTAACCTTCAGCGTTTGAGGGCTCACACTGTTGTAATGATATTATCATACTTGCTTTCCCATTCACTTTCCTTGTGCTGAACATGTTAAACCAGATACAACTACAGGAGCACATATAGACGGAAAACAGCAACTGCATACATGTTCCTAGAGGGAGAAGGAGCCAATGGAGCATGCACAGTTCCCCCCATGATCTAATGCTGGAGATCAATGTGCATTGCCTGTGTAAAAAAAATCAGCAATTGCACCAAGCAGTTGTTAAATAGGGGTATGTTATTTTATTTCCCCTGTCCCACCCAACCCTCTCCTGGCAAATGTTGAATGGTACAACTCTTGCTTTTCTACAAAGATATGCACACACAATTGCAGCTATCAAATTTGTTTTAATTTCAAATATTTCTGTATTTATAGTAGTAAATATCTTATGGACTAAATCTGCAATAGGCACTAAATTAATTTGGTGTAGGTTCCATTCTATCAACTAGAAGTGATAGGTGAAGAAAGATCTGTGATTCAACTACAAAGGATGACGTATTTATCTTTTCTGCAGGCCCATCACTGAGCAACAAATGGTTTGCAATCCTTGCTTCTATTTCAGTTCAGCCTAAAAGGATGACTGAGAGGATAACACTCCAAGACCCTTCACCAAGTACACACTAAAACTCAGTATTTTGTCCCTTGCTTCATGCCACTTTCAATTCCATGTTCCAGATATTTTACTTTAACAGGGACGTTAAATATAGTACACAAGGAACAGGTGAACTGTTATTTTCCATACCATAACTAGTTGTAGTCCCCCAGGTTTAAGGAAAAAAGAGTTTACAATTGAAACAAAAAGGCAGAGATATAAACATCCTCTGTTCCAAAACCAATCTAAGCAGACTGGATGTTTGTTTAACTACCAGAAGAAGGGAGGCCAAGCATTCATAAGGTTAAGTTTGTTCCAAGTTGTTCCATAACTTCTCCAAAATTCCTCTGCCTAGTGTATTGACGGAGCCCACATATGATACTGGATATAGGCTGCTATCCGTATCTCATAGAAGTCCACAGGAAGGTGGAAACAAATTACATTTAACAGTGTTATCAGTAAACAAAGCCTTCCTTGGTATTTTCCTACCACCACCTGCTCATTTTACACTAGTTAGAAAGCTTCCTCCAACAGCAAGTTATATTTCTTCAGTAACAAACCCAGCACTCTATTTACTGAATGCCAAAGAAAAGAGGTTTAGTACTGTTTTAGGCTTGTCAACTCTAGGCTGAAAAATTGCTGGAGATTTGGGGATGAAGCCTAGGGAGAGTAGGGTTGGAGAGGGAAGAGACCAATAATGCATAGAACTCACCCTCCAAAGTAGGCATTTTCTCCAGGATAACTTATGAATGCCAGTCCCCAAGTGGGAGCAGAGGTTCCCCCAATTTTTAGGGCTCCCCTGACAACAGCCAACAGGTCGGAGGGGGAAGCCCTGCCCTCAACAGTCATCTGCAGCCCCATTTGAAAACAGCAGCAAATCCACTGCTTACAGGGCAGGCGCGCACAGCACCTGCTCTTTTCAAGTGGGCGCCACCAGCTCTTGTCTTGCAAGAGGCAAGTTTGCCTCTTGTAGGGCAGGCACACACAGTGCCCGCTCTTTCCAAGCAAGGGCTGCAGGCTCCAGCCCCACAAGAGGCAAGTTTGTATCTTTCAGGGCAGGTGCACGCGGCCCTCGCTTTTTTCCTCCTATCATTTAAAGGGAAGGTTCCTTTTAAATGTTTGGGAAAAAGCGGAGGCATGTGCAAGCTGCGTCCAAGACATGATGACATCATTCTGTGTGACATCATCATGCCGGGAATGGCCACACACCCTCCTGGAATGCCCACCAAATACCCTCCACCAGGGACAAGATTGGATCTGGCAACCCTAAAGAGAACTGATCTCTGAAGTTTGCAGATCAGCTGTAATTCTGGGATATCTCCAGGCCCCACTTGGAAGTTGGCAACCCTACCCTTCATTATCAACACAGATAATGACTGGATCTAAGCCTCCTGTTTAGGGCTGCCAACCTCTAGGTGGGGTCTACAGATCTTCCAGAATTACAGCTGATCTGCAAACTTCAGAGATCAGTTCCCCTGGAGAAAATGAGGGCTTTAGGGGGCAGACTCTAGTCTATGGTATTATATCCCACTGAGATCCCTCCCCTCCCCAAGTCCTGCCCTCCCCAGGCTCTACTCCCAAATCTCCAGGAATTTTCCAACCTGGAGTTGGCAAGCCTGCATCCTGTTGGGTAAACAGGTGGCAGTGGTGGTCAGGGGTACCGTCCACCAATTTCAGATGGTGAACCAGCTGCTCTTCCTGGACAGGAAAGATCTTGCCACTGTGCTGCATGCCCTGGCAACATCTAGATTATACTACTGCAATGCACTTCTACATGGGACTGCCCTTGAAGACTGTCCAGAAGCTGCAGTTGGTACTGAATGCTGCAGCCAGAATACTGACAGGAATGAGTCATTTGGACCATATCACTCCAGTCTTTTTCCATCTACACTGGCTCCCAGTTTCCTTCCAGGCTCAGTTCATGGGACTGGTATTGACCTTTAACTATATAACTTGGGGCCAGCCTTTTTCCATATGCACATACTTATCCACTCCAGTTTTCTTTGGAGGCCCTGCTTCAGGTGCCCTGCCCACCTGAGGATAGCTAGGTGGCAACCCGAGAAAGGGCCTTTTCAGTCATGGCAACAAAACTATAGAACTCCTTCCCCAGTGTGACTGTCCCCCTCTATCATTGTCTTCCGTCTGCAAGTGAAGACTTTTTTTTTTTTGCTCAATAAACTGTTATTGGCCTTCCTCCCTGGTTGTACGGTTGTATTTATATGTTTGCATAAATTGTTTAAATATTTTATTAATACTGTATTTAAAATGCTGTTTTAAAGTCTTAGATAGCTGAATGCCACCTTGGGGACTCTATTTAGGTGGAAAGGGGGCCTAGAAATAATCTAAATAAATAATAGATCTTCATGAAACCATATTTAAGATTGCAGCTTATACTTGGCATTTATAGGGCTTTTTGCCGTAGAACTCTCATAACTATCAACTGCAGCCTTCCTGTTAGAAAGTAAGACAAAACAGAAGCAAGAAAAAATGGCCACACTGAACTGGCATTGTCCATAAACTTGTACTGTTTGTAACAGCAAAGGGAAAACAGTTTATGAAGAAGCCATATTGCTTTGAATTAGTGTGCCTGTTATTCAGGGAACTCTAAAACTGTATTCAAACCAGTTGTTTAATTTTTTTAAAGTCTACAAGTTTATCTCTGTAAATATTTCAGTTCATGCTGGTTATTTCATTGCTGAACATGAAGCAGTAGTTATAACACTTAAAAGCAATAAAGAATTGTTGATTTGGTGATCTATTCCCCTAATTGTGCATACTCATATGCTAATTCAATAGAAGACAGGTTGTATTTTGTTCCAACATTCTTTTTAAAAGTTTCGTGGTTTCTTAAAAATTAACAAATTGCATGCGGCATGACCTTCTGTGAGGAAGAACTTACTTCATCAGACATATTGCATGCATGAGAACAGACATCACACATTTACAATACTTTTATATCGACCTTCTGCAAAAGCTGTATTCAAGCAGTTTATGGAGACAGAGAGACCAATTTGCCACGAGGCGCTGCTCCAGCGTCATTCTTCCCTTTGCCCCAATTGCATGATTGAATTTCCCACTATTTGCCCCAGGCTGCATTTTGACCCGCGGCTTCGCCCGAATTCCTCAAAAAACAGGATCACTGAAGCCACGGGGGAATTCGGGCAAAGTTGCAGGTCAAAATGCAGTGTGGGGCAAATAGTGGGAAATTCAAGCACACAATCAGGGCAAAGGGAAGAACGATGCCAGAGCAGCGCCTCGTGGGAGATCGATCAGAGATAAACCCAACTAAAGCAATAAAACATCCACAAGAGTAAAGCCAAAACAAGACAGCAGACAGGAATAAAAATAAAGCAAAAGCTGAAAACAAAACACTTTATTTAGTGCATAACTAATTAATTACAAAAAATACAGGAGAACCTAGAACCAGAAAAATAGTATGGAAGCTGCTAGGAGGACCTCTATATAATATAATTAGTGCTTTAATCAAGCAGAAGAGACTTTCTTTCCTGCAGACACCCATCTACTTTCAGCAAACAGAGTTCCTTGCAGAAAGCCCTCAGATACTGAACTCTTCTGTTAGGCAGGTTCATCCAGAACAAAGCAGCTGTCCATATACCCTGGTCCTAAATAGCTGAGAACGTTAAATGTCAAGTCAGCACTTTGAATTGTGCCCAGAAACATACTAGGAAGTACTGAAGATTTTTAATTACTGGTATAATAAACACATTGTAGCAAATATATCCAGAATCAGTTTAATTTTTCAAAAGATTCCCAAGAGCATCCCCATGTACCACACATTACAGTAGTCAAACATGGATACATTAGATGTGAGGTGTCAAACTCATTTGCCCTGAGGGCCAGATTTGACATAAATGTCCCTTTGTTGGCCCGGGCCATTTGTGCCATAAAATGCAAAATGTAAGATATAAACTTTATAAAGATGATTTCAGATGCCGAATGGCAATAGCTGGCGTGATTGGATTAGGTGTGATATGCAGAGGCGTGGAGATATCAGCATTGGTAATGAGACAGGAAACCTAGGTCTGAATTTGGTACATGAGGATTCAGTCCAGGAGGGTGCAAAGAATAAATAGAAATAAGTCTGAAGAAGTGAGCAGTGACTCACAAAAGCACATACCCTACCACAATCTGTTAGAAATGGAAAGGGGGATCTCTCCAAGTGCCATGGGATAAAGACTTTTCTATTAAGTGCCATGGGACGAAGATGTTTTCCATAAAACATTATAAAACCTTTAGGAGTCAGAACTTCTCCAAACGCATTTTCAAAGTGAGGCAGAAGCTGATACTCAGCTAGGGGCGTCCCACTTGAAATCACAATGTAATGGTTCCAGTAATGAGGATATTTTTACCCTGCCTACTTGGCTAGCACTTCTTGAACTTACTGCTAGAATAGTTAAAAGCCTTTTTGAAAATATCGAAGGGAAGGTTTCAAGTCTGGCATCTGATATAAAGCAGTTAACAGACATAACTGGTAAAATAAGTCAGCTGCAGTCAGTGTATTTGCCTCCCATAACTGTGATGCTCCAGGAAAAGCTGCCTCTGAATGCCAAACCTATAATCTCTTTAGGAACTAATTATGTATCTGATGTTGCTGATAAATATTGCAAGAAGTTGCAAAACTTAATATTTCAGTCAAACAAAGTCTGCTTAACTATCTGCAATTACAACGGAAGAATTCCAAGCTGGGGGAACAGTCATTTGGTCAAAAATCATCTTTGTGAACTTCTCCAAATCAACTATCAGAGAATAGACTTGTCTAATTTGGTTTTTTTAAATCATACACTACAATCAAAGAGAGTCCTATGGACTTTTAATTCTTCTTATATTCCTACGTTGATTCATAAACAGAAAAAAATGTTTTTGGTCAAAAGGCTGAACCATTATTAACTCCCTCCAAAGTAATGAAGTCTTCTGACCTACATGAGAAACCGGCATCTTCAAGATTGTTGCAACTGACTACCTCTACTAAGAAGTCTCAGGCAGGCTCTGCTGGAAAAAATCTAAGAACTCCAAAGGACAAGATTGGTCAATCAGATCAACATGGCTCATTTTCTAATTATGATTTTTTTGAGAACTCAACAGAAACAGAACTCCTACAATCTTTTTGAAAGCTGCCAACTGTTGAACAGCATGCAATTATTGGAAAATTGGATCACACTAAGAATCAACTACAAGGACTTATCAAGCCAGTTGCTTGTTCCCTTATATCTGAGGACACTGATACCCAAAATGGGATTGAGAGCCCTGTCATGGTTGAATCCCCAATTGAAAGAAATTCATCTACGCACTTCTGTGAACAAGCTCAGGCTTTAGATCCAATGGATATTTCAACTGCTATAGTGTTACCTCATCTTTCTCAAACTGTCTCATTTAATGTGGATGCAATGACACTCCAACCTAAGCCTTCATTCCTTTGCCACAATGGTTGTATTTTCAATGATTGACTGAAGTCCCTGGAGCATATAGCAAAGATAGACTGACTAAGTAAGGAAACCTAAGTAAGGAAACTGAGACTGGTAATTTATGTAGTGTCTCTTGGAATATAGCCGGCTGGAGGAATAAATTATCTGATTTAAATTTTATTAATTTTTAAGATATTTTGATTGTATTTTATTGCAAGAGACATGGTCTGTTGACATGCTAAATGGATTTTTGAGGTTTTAACCTTCCCGTTCATAGGATTCATTCTAAAGATCGGTATAAAGCGGACTTAGCTATCTTCATGAAATCTAACCTAAAATTTAAGGTATTCTCTTTTGCCTCCTGCCCACCCATTGCTCATGCTTTGTTGATGTCATTTACTGCCTTCAGTTTGATTTTGGTTTATGTTTACATTCCCTTCTCTAACAATGAATTAGAGTTAACATCCAATTGGAAGAAACTCTCTGAATATATTATGCATATATCCAAGCAGCATTCACCTGCCCAAATTATGATTGTAGGTAATTTGAATGCCCGTATTGGTTCTGATAACCAGAAGTGGATTTCAGCTTTGGGTTTAGAGGAAGTAGAACCCTTACCCCTACAGCTTGGGTTGCCTTACCAATCTAAGGATGTCCTATTCAACAAAGCTGGTCTAAAATTAATAGAATCCTGTATTAAACATGAGGTTTTAATAGTTAATGGCCTCCCCCAATTTCTGTTTGTGAAGGAATTTACATTTTTATTCCCTCGCAGTTATAGTATAGTTATAGTATGATTGATTACTGCTTATGCTCCCCAAATCTACTTCCATTAATTAATATTTCCATAGAATTACGCACTGAAAGTGACTGTCTCTCTTTAGTTTTTTCTTTGAAAACGAATCAGAAAGAAGATATCTCCATATACCCTCTAAGTGATAATGCTTCTAATGAAGTCCTGAAAAAGTTAAGGTGGACTATATCTCAAGAAAGTGATTTTAATGTTCTCTTTAACTCTGATAAGTTTGATTAATTGAGAAAAATAATAACTGACTCTACTTCTGCTGATGAAGCCCTATTTGGAATTTCTCAGTTGACAAAACTCTGTAGTTCTAAAGCTAAAGTGGTGAAATCAGGTGGCTCCATTATGTCCAAATGGTTCGATTATGATTGCCATCTCTGAAAAAAGAAATTAAGAACCTTTTAAGAAATTAAGAACCCTTTCCCATTAAATCGAATGACAGTAAATCTTTTTAGAGACTAATCTCAGGTAGCACAAATCAAAGATCACTTTCTGACTCTAATATATCTCCTCAAGTATGGGTCGATTACTACTCTAAGATCTTTCAGGCCCCAGACATCCCTTCTATTACTAGTTCAAAAGAACTTATACTTTCCAATCTCCCTGCTGGGCCTCTAGTCAAGTTATTGAACTAATAAAGTGTTTAAAACCTGATAAGGTTTCAGGCCCCAATGGCCTTTCTGCCAAAAAAATTTTAAAAATTGCAACCTGGTGGTCTTTGCCTCTGGCCAAATTATTTACTTTAATTGACCTATATGGAACAATTCCTGAGCCCTGGCTCAATTCTATACTAGTACCTATTTATAAAAAAGGGAAATTTACCCAAATCTCCCTGAGAACTTTCGTCCCATTAGTTTATTGTCTGTTCTGGGGAAATTATATGCCAAGCACTTAGAACATCGACTGATTAAATGGCTACATAAAAATAATATTATTGGTTTAGAACAGATAGGTTTCTCTAAAAAGAAATCTGCCATTGATCATTGAGCTACACTGACTTTTTTAGCCGACAAATACATGAACATAGAAAAGAGGGAACTTTATGTAGCCTTTATTGATCTGAAGGGTGCCTTCAAATCAGTGGATAGAAATAAGTTATAGAGCAAACCAGCAGACCAAAAGATAGATCCCCGTTTGTTAATCTTGTTAAAAAAATAACACACAGATACAACTTGTCAGGTAAAATATTCTTCAAAAGGCCACTTAAGAACCAGTTTGGTGTAGTGGTTAAGTGCACGGACTCTAATCTGGGAGAACCGGGTTTGATTCCCCACTCCTCCACTTGCACCCGCTGGATGACCTTGGGCAAGCCATAGCTCTGTACCAGCTGTTTTCTCAAGGACAGTTGTCTCAGAGCTCTCTCAGCCCCACCTACCTCACAGGGTGACTGTTGTGGGGAAGGGAAGGGAAAGGAGTTTGTAAGCCGCTCTGAGACTCCCTTGGGTAGTGAAGGGTGGGGTATAAATCCAATCTCTTCTTCTTCTTAACTAGGAAAATACCTGTTTTTAAAGGAGTTAAATAAGGGTGTGTGTTGGCTCCATATCTTTTTAATCTCTTCTTAAATGATTTACTGCAGCTTTTAAAATCTATAAATGGGCATCCACCCAAGCTAAATGAACTCCCAATTCCATTATTATTGTATGCCGATGATACAACTATTCTTTCCCGCACAAGAGTGGGACTACAGAGATATTTGAAAGCTTTGGATAACTATTGCCATTTAAATTCAATTTTTATAAACTATTCTAAATCAAAGGTTTCAGTTTTCTCTAAAAGTTGGTGCCCACAAAAATGGTATGTTACATTAAATAGCAATTACAGGCCGATCAGCCTCTTATCCACTATTGGGAAGTTGTAAACTAGATATCTGGCCAATAAACTTAAGCTGTGGGTATCAAATCAGCAAATATTAGGGCTGCAGCAAGTTGGCTTCTGCCAGGGGAAGACAACATTAGATCATTGTATTGTCCTTAGTCATTTGGTGAATAAGTATAGGAAAGTGAAGGGGCTTACCTTATTTGCAGCCTTTTTAGATCTTAAGGCTGCTTTCGATTCCGTTCCTAGAAATATTCTGTGGAAGAAGCTAAAGGATTGAGGGATTGATGCAAGATTGCTTTTTTTTATTAAAAAGCTTCACTCTGAAACTACTTGCCAGGTCAGATGCTCAAAGGAAGGAGATCTAACATCTAAGATTCCAGTTACTATTGGAGTTAAACAAGGATGCATTTTAGCCCCCTGCTTTTTGACCTTTTTTAAAAATGACCTGGCCCCCTTCCTGAAAGAAATAGATCAGGAGTGGCCAAACTGTGGCTCGGAAGCCACATGAGGCTCTTTCACACATATTGTACAGCTCCTAGCAAGGTGTCTGGGAAAGTGAAGGGAAGGCATGTCTCCCCGACTGATCTTCCTTTCCCAAGCCAGTGTTCCCCTCCCTGAGTAGGCTTGAGGTCAGAGGGGAGCAGAGAAAGAAAGCAATTTTAACTTAAATATGTTCTCAAAGCCCCCTCCCTCGGCCAGCTTAGAGAAAGAATTGGTCTCTTTAAATATCATTATCAATAACTGTTTTTACCCCTTTTGTTTTTATTTCTGGCAGTCTTATTTAATGTTAATGTTAATAAAAAGCAAATTTGCATATTTTCCAATAAAAACATGTGTACTATTTTTTCATGTCTTGCAGCTTTCAGTCATCTGATGTTTCTTCTATGTGGCTCTTACATTAAGCAAGTTTGGCCACCCCTGGAATAGATGGACATAATCCAAAATTTGGGGCGCTGCATGTACCACTGTTTCTGTATGCAGATGATGCAGTGCTTCTCTTTCAGAAATAGGGATGAAAAGGATGTTACTTCATTTTCTCGATTATTATGATTTGAATAAATTGACCCTAAACTGAGAAAATGAAAATAATCACTTTTGGGCAAAGTTGGAAACTTGTTAAGTGGAATATTAGAAGGAAAGTGATCAAACAGGATAAAAGCTCTAGATATGTAGGAGTTCACTTCCACTTCAGTGCTAATTGGGTTACCCATAATAAGGAAGTGTTAAAATCAGTGAATAGTAATGTCCTTGCAACCACTCGTTTCTTTAATACTAAGAGAAATCAGTATATTCCTGCAGTCCTTAGAATTTTCAATCACAAAATAGGTCCCAAACTGCTCTATGGCATCCCAATTTGGATGACAGCCTTTAATAAAGCAGTAGAATGTGTACAATCTAATTTTCTAAGGAAAATTCTGGGGCTGCCAGCATGTGTGCCTTATGCAGCCATATGTTTGGAGACGAATCAAAGATGTTTAGTGACAAGAGCCTGGATTACAACAATTAAGTTTTGGCTACGTATCTTAATAGTCTTATTGCACACATGCTCTCTGAAGCAAAAACATCTGCATGGATGACCTTTATAGGGGGGAAATTTCTGTAGTTGGGCTTAATTTCGATGACATAGTGTACCTTCCAAAGAATGAGTGTATTTGTGATGATTAAGCAAAGACTTGTTGATATTGAAATGCAGGAACTTAGAAGTCTTGCCTCTGGTAGATGCTCACATCTAAGGTGGGGGATGCCCTCTAATTGTTCTCTGCCTGAATATTTTGCTTGTCTGATAACCCCTGATCTGTGGAGAGCATTCATGTTAGCTCATTTTAATGTTCTCCCTTCTGCTGTAATGTATGGGAGGTTTAAGAAAATCCCATACTCTTCTAGGTTTTGTGCCTGCAGCTTGAGGGAGTTTGAAAATATCGAACATGCTTTCCTGTATTGTTCCTTTTATTGTGATATTCATGCTGTTTTTTTAGAACATCTTTATTCAAAGCCATGTAGGGCAATCTGATGACTATAAGATCATTTCATTATTATCTTCCCATAATTCTGAGATCATTGAATCTGTAGCTAAATTTCTCTGTTGTGCCTCTAAGAGGAGAAGACTGTTTCAGTTGCAGGGGTCTCCTTGCTGGTAGTGTTTGTTCTGTTGATATGCCAATAAAGGTTCTGATTGATTGATTGATATATCGGTAACCAAGAAATTGAACAAACCAAATGTTACAAATATATAGGCTTAATGTTCAATTATAATCTCAAATGGATAGCTCATTGTAACAGAATAATTAATACAGCTAATTTCTCTTCCTCTCAAATTAAACATATTTACTACCATAAAGGTAATCAATATTTCCCTGCAGCAATCAAAGTTTTTCAGGCTAAAACTGTATCTCAAATACTCTATGACATTCCCACGTGGATTAATGCCCTGAATCAGAAAATATTCAGGCCATATTCTTGTGTCAACTTCCCGGAGTGCCCAAATGTGTAACTTATACTGCGATTTGTGCGGAAACAGGTTTGCACCTAATAGAAACCAAAGCATGGATCTTAACTTTTAAATATTGGCTTTGAATTTATTATAGGGCAGAATTGGATAGCTTGCTTAGCTCCTTGATTTAGAACTTACTAAGTTCTGTTCAATATTATACATGCTTGCCTGTGGCACTTGGTCTTATTCAACCCATTGAGAAAATGGCCAACTATTTATGTGATCTTGAAAGCCCACAACAAAGGAGAGCATTTATGTTGGCTAGGATGAATTATTTTCCTTTAAACATTGTTTATGGCAGATTCCTCCAAATTCCATATAGCGAGAGAGTCTGTCCTTGTGGGGCAAACATTCCAGATTCCATCCAACATATATTGCTGTACCGCCAGCTATATTCTAATCCCCAGAGGGAACTGTTTGGTAATCTCTATCTCCCTCCCTGTAACCTGGTAAATGGGATTGACTGTCGCCACTTATTAAAAAATAATGAAGTAGAAATCACAAGGGCTGTTAGTAAATTCCTGGAGAAGTCTTTTAAAATTTATGAGGGGCATGTGTCACTATGAATTTTTATATATATATATATATATATATATATATATATATATATATATATAGTCTATTGTTTTCAATCTTGAACTGTATATTTTGCTTGTTCCTATTTTTGTACTGTGTTTGAGTATGCCAATAAAAGATATGACTGACTGACTGAGAGGTTTTTAATTTATTCAGTTACTTAGATCTTTATATTGAAAGGCTTTTGTTCCAGTGTTTTTCCAAACACTCTAGTTTACTTAGAGTAATCGCTGACTCTTTTGGTTCCCAGAAGGCTGGTACCCTCTTCCCAGTACCCAAACACCTTCTCTTGGAACACCAGTACTCTTCTTGAGTTTTCGCTGACTTTTTAAGGTCTCTACAGGCAGTTTCTAATCATACCAGACCAGAGAATTCTGTACTCCTCAGAGATAACTCTCCGAGTTCGACTGGGTAGAGAATTTTCTAGAAAATCTATCCCCTTTCCTTTGGCCTGAATGGGAGTCTTCTCTACTACCCAAACTTCTTTACCAAACTTTCCCCCAGTTCTCTGTCTCTGTTCAAACTGCTCTTAGCTAATGCTGGATCCAGACTGCATTCAGTCAAGGTAGAAATCTGACTCTGTCAGCACTAAACCCTTTTCCTGTCAGGGCAATTCTCAGACGGTCTCAGTACACGTCTCTTCTCAGTTAAAACAGGAATCTGATTGAATCTCCTCAGCATCCAGCTCTCTCCAGACTTTTTCTGCTCAGCTGATGCTTATCAATCAAATTGCTTAGAGCAGCCTGTCACTCAAGGTTCTCTGGCTCTGTAAAGAATTAACCCTTCACAGTTCTTTAGTTGTTGGTACAGCACTTCTAAGCCTCTTAAAAAGTGCAATCCATCACAGCATTACTCTCCCTTGTGTATCTTCTGGTAAAAAACATGCACCAGGATGAACAATAGTGCAATCCTAAAAAGAGTTACACTATTCAAAGATGCAGTTGCCAATCTCCACATGAGACCTGAAGATCTCCTGGAATTACAACGGATCTCCTGACTATAGAGATCAGTTCCCCTGAAGACAATAGCTGCTTTAGATGGTGGACTTTCCTTTCCCCCTCCTTAGGGTTTCCAACCTCCAGGTGGCACCTGGAGATTTCCTATCATTACAATTGCTCTCCAGAAAACCAAGGCATTGCCCTGGAGAAAATGGTTCCTTTTTAGCATGGACTCTATGGCATTATACCCTACTGAGGTCCCTCCCCTCCCCAATCCCACCTTCCCCTGGCTCCACCTCCCAAATCTCCAGGCATTTCCCAAATTAAGGCTGGCGACCCTACCCCTCCTCATACTTTGCCCTTCTCAAGCTCCATGTGAAATCCCCAGGGATTTCACAACCTGGAATTCACGCTATTCTAATTAGAATCAAAAGCACTTGCAGTAAGCAGGTCAAAACCCAGAATAAAATGGGTCTAGAAGATAAACCACATTATTAAAGAATATCTGGAGCTGATCAGTCACCGCTGGTTTGAGAGGAGACTGATGACAAGCCAAAAACAAATAATTTACTGAGACCTAGGAAATGCCTTAGAAGTAATCTTACAATCTCTTCTTTCAAAGCAGCCAGGAATACCCCTTCTCTCAGGCATTAACTAGCACCCAACCACTCGCCTTCTACTAGACATAATCAGCCAAGATGAGCAAAGGGAGCGTACAAGTAGTAGGCCTCACCAAGCCTCTCGTCAGCATCTTGGAGCTTCAGTTTAGGACCTCAATAAGAAATAACATCCAACAGATAAATCATTATTATATTAATACAAGTGGGGATCGGCAAGAAACTTGAAGGGAAGGTGAATCCCATTCCTACCACCACCTTTGCTTCCTTCCCTCCCCCCCCCCCCCTTTCTGGCAAGTGTAAACATGTTTTGCACTGTTTGCACTGGGAGGATGCAACTCTGCTGCTCTGTGCTTGGGGAGGAGGGAAGCTCCTCTAAGTGTAAACAGCATGTTTTGCTCTGTTTGCATTGGAAGGAGGTGGCACTAAGCCCAAATGAAAAGCAGCACCCTATGTCACTTTGTGCATGGGGGGGTTCCTCCCAGGCCCAGCAAGTTTCCCTCCCCCATCACTGCTGTTGCTGTCCCCAGGCCCGGCCAGGTTTGCAGCCTCTGTTGCCAGGCCACTGTGGCTCTCTCCCACAATCGACACTGATACTATCCCCAGGGCCCAGCAAGGTTTGAAGCCTCTGCTGCTGGGTCCGCTGTGGCTTTCTCCCCCCCTCCTTCAACACTGCTGCCGCCCCTGGGCCTGGTAAGTTTCCTAGCCTCTGTGGCAGGCCCACTGTAGCTTCCCACCCATTGCTGCCATCACCACTACTGAAGGAGAGGTAAGTGTTTACATTGTCTACACATGTGCAGGCAACATGATTGTTTTCAGGGGGGATTTACACCCCCCAAAATGTATTTTTTTTTAACTTTTCAAATTTTTCTGCAAACTTTAGGGGGTCCCCCAACTTTGCAGGAAAAAAACTGTTTGGGTTAAGTGTGTCCCATATCTGTCAATTTAGATATCTGCAAATTTGGAAAATAGTATATAGATACCAAAAATTCAAATATTAGCTCAATATTAATATACCAAAATTCAAAATATGTCAAGAGTCAGATTAGGATCTATGAGACCTAGGGCCACACTACTGTAAAGCTCACTAGGACCCAGGCCAGTCAGACTCTCTCAACTTAACCTACCTCACAGGGTTGTTGTAAAAATAAAATGGGGAAGGTAGAACCTTGTATACTGCCCAGAGTTCCTTAGAGGAAGAGTGTGATAAAAATGTACCATAGAAAACTCCATAGTCATTCTCTTTATAACTGATTTTTTTTTTAAAAGTTTCCAGGAGGACTGACTCATACCTCCTCACAAGGTTGCACCATAAGCAGCCTTACATGTAGAGCATATGTGTCACACACACCACTATCTTTTAAAAGGGCAAAAGACACAGTAAAAATCCATGTGCAAGGACACTAAAAAAGTACATTGTACTCTGAAGTTACTGCACACAGACGAGACCAAAATAAAAGTAGAAGGTGTTATTGTTTTCTCAAGGTTTAGGGTAGGAGCAGTGCAGGAGCATTGGAATGCAGCACAAAAGAGGCTAGCAGCCCTCAGGCCCAGTGTCAAAATTCTGAGCCCTGCACCAGTGCCTGTATTGTTGTTCTACAGTTGTGGAAGACTTGTGGAGGGGCAGCACAGTGACACATACTGGCACCCTCTTCTGCTCTCAGCTCAGTCGTCCCTCTTCCTCTTCTGCCCACGAGGTAGCCGGGAAGTCCGGCATGGGGTGTGATTTCAGTTCGCCATCTGGAGTTTTAGCTTTATTTATTTGTACTGTTATATTTTAATTGTAGAGTTGTCATGTTTTATTCACTGTCATACATCACCCAGAGCCCTGCAGTAGCAGGGTGGGTGATTCAACAACAACAACAACAACCCTGTTAATTGCCACAGGACTGGGCGTCACTGAAGGGGAACCAAAAAGTGGGAAGGTGAAAAGAAATAGCTGGAGAAACTAAACTGGGGGTGCAGTGGGGGTGCAGTGAGATGCATTATAGGGGGATTGATTTTTAGAGCAGGAAGTTATTAGGAGGGCAATCTGGAAAATAAAGTAATCTGTAAAAAGAACAATTATTTTCAGCATGTACGGGGGTTGAGGAGAAGCAACTGGGTTTAGGTGTTGCATAAAAAGATTCTTGCTGGATCAGACCAAGGCCTATCTACTGGAGTATTCAATGTTCAACAGTTAGCAGCCTGATGCTTGTGGAAATTTCTAAACAGAGCATGAAAGTGCAGTCATGTTATTTATTTGTCCTGAGCATCCAGCATTGCACATGGAAGTTTCATCATGACTATCACTATTGATAGACCTGTCCTTCCTTGATTTTGTCTAATCCTTTTAAAAAGTCGTCTTTCTAAGCTACCTTTCATTTGTCTGTGAAAACATGGAAGTTACACAGAAGAGCAAATAACTGACAGTTAAGCATACCATGACATTTCCACAAAGGAGAATCATATAATTAGACAGTCAGAAGGGGCCTCAAGACCACCCAATCCAACCACTACACTATGCAGAAAGATCTAAAGTATCCATGACAAATAAATGTCCAATCTTCACTTAAGCACCTCCAAGGATGCAGAACCCACAACATCCTTGGGCAAGCGATTCCACTACTGAACTGCCATTATGTTTTAAAAGTTTTCCCTAATATCCCACCAATATATCCACATTCATAATTTAAACTCATTATTATGAGGCCTATCCTCCACTACCAACTGAAATAGAGCTCTACCCTTCTCTCCAAATTCTTAAAATGAGTAAACAGATTCCTCCTCAACCTCCTCTTCTTCAGGTCAGTTGCATTTGTATTAGAAGGTTCCCTATAGATTCCACCTATGGCTCATACCCAGTTTATGGCCAAAGGCAAGTCAATTGTATCCATCTAGTCCACCATTCCAAGAGTAGCCGAAAAAATACTTCTGGGAAGATTGCAAGCAGGAAATGAAGGAAACAGCATTCCTATGTTTGCTGATAGCACTTGGTGTTCTCAGGTATACTGACTCCTGACATGACTGATATGAGGGCTTTCCCCTAAGTCTAGCAGTCAGGAAAAGTTGGGTTTGTGGAGCTGTGATGGGAACACAAGAGGAGCCCTGCTGGATCTGACCAGTGGTCCATCTAGTCTAGCATCCTGTTTCCCTCAGTGGACAGTAAGTTATCCTGCGGGGCCAACAAACAGGACATAGGGCCAAGGCCTTCTTCTGATACTGCCTCCTAGCAGTGGTATTAAAAGGTTTGCTGCCTCTAAATAAGAAGGTTCCTTGTGGTCACCAAAATTAGAAGCTACTGATGGATCTATCCCTCATAAATCTGTCCCCTTTTAAAGTCTTCTATGCTCAGAGCCATCACTACATCCACTGGTAGTGAATTCCTCAATTTAGTTACTTGTTGAGTAAATAAATACTTTTTTGTCCAGTTTGACTCAATTGCCCATCAAATTTATTGGGTGCCCCCAAGTTCTAGTATTATAGGAGAGGGAGAAAGAGTTTTCTCTATCCACTCTCTCTACCCCATGGAGAATTTTTTAAACTTCTATCATATCCCTTCTTAACCATCTTTTTTCTGAACTGAAAAGCACCAGACTCTTTAGCCTTTACTTGGAGGAAAGGTGCTCCAGTCTTCTCAACTGCACTCTTCTGTGCTTTTTCCACTTCTGCAATATCTTTTTGGAGATACAGTGACCAGAACTGTACATAGTATTCCATGGAAATGCTACAGATCTACACAGAGCATTTACATTACTGGCCAAATTATTTTCAGTTCCTTTCCCAACTAACCCCTGGTATGGAGCTTGCCTTTTTTCATTGTTGCCACATATCAAGAAAATGTTTCCATCAAGCTATCCACTATAACCCTGAGTCACTGTTTTCATCAAGCAATCCACTACAACCCCAAGACCTCTTTCCCACTTAGTTTTTGCGAGTTCAGACAGCATCACCATGCATTCAAAGGAAAGATTTTTTGCTCCACTGTGCACCATATTACACTTAACTGCACTGAACTTGTCACAGTTTTTTACTCACTCCATTTGGAGAGATCATCTTGGAATGACTTGAAAGGGAGACAAAAAGCAATGCCACTATAGCACTGCAGGTATTTTCCCACCCCACCCCCATATACTTTCTGGTGAACTTGGACAAGATTCAGGTATTCAGAAAGATGTAAAAGAGAAAAAATAATGGGTATGTGGAATTCCCATGATTGGGGGGGGGGGGTTAGGGCAGAATCAGCTCATAGCTTACTTTGTACAGGCCAAAATGAAACATCATCAGCTGCAACTGGAACTTATTGGGATGGGAATGGGTTTTATCATGGCATATTATAGAGGGCAGAATACCTTAGATCCTGTTCTCAATCATGTAGTTCAAATGTGGCAGTCCTTATATTAACAAAATTTGGAGATTAATTTGATGGACTAATTAAAGAGTCAATGGAAGACAAATTGGGATTTCTCAGCCTTTTAAGGGACCTGTGTGTTAGAAAGATTTTTTTAACCAGTTGTTTTAATTCACTGTGGAGGCTTCCATGTTGTCAGTAGCTTCTTCCCCCAATGTTGATATTGTGTTCCAGCACTTCTAAGTCTCACTATACAGGAGAAGACAAATGGTCTTAACATCCCCCTCACTCTTATTATTCTTTAATATCTAGTCCAATTAAGATTTCTGGAGAAGTCAAGAGCTGGCACACTAGAATTTGGCTCAAGGACTGCAGTAGCCATGCCAATGATGAGGAGAGTGCTTGCTTTCCTAGCAAGGATATGTTGATGCTCGAAAGCTCTTGGGTCTATACCCAACTATATTTGGGTAACCCAAAATATACCCAACTATATTTTCCAAGAGATTTCATGCTCAGGAGGTTGATTATCTGGACAAATTTTGAGGCATAGTTTTGGAATGGAAACTGCCTTTATTGCCCTGATAGATTACTTTTGCTAGGAAAGGTACAGAAGGAATCACTTTGGGGAATTTCACACTACACCTTTAAAAACATTACTGAACCGGCTTGGAATAAACCGGTACAGTGATGGCCATTTCACACAGCCCTTCCCCTACCTTTTTGGAGCTGTCTTCGAAGCAGTTTGCCTTTTCAGACTGTCACTTTCTTTTCAAGCCTCTTTTCGCCACACACACACACAAACACACACACACACACGGCGTTTTAAGACTCAGCCTGGACCTTGATCTCTCTCTCTCACACACACACACATGCATTTTAAGACTCAGCCTGAATCGGCTCTTTAAAAAAAAAAATCACTGAGATTGCCCACGCGGAGCACCCCATACCACTTCAGGACCGGTACAAGAACTGAAGAACGCTTGGGATGAAGTTTCAAGGTAAACCGGCTCAGGAACGCTTCCCCAACGGGAGAGGCACATTTCTGTGTGAAAGGGCCAATATGTTCCGTTAGGGAACCGGTACTAATACGATTCTGTGTGAAATGCCTCACAGAAACTGTTACTGAAGAGTATATACTGCTAGTATATACTATTTCATATAAGTTACAGAGCATATATTTCACATATGCTAGAAGATTCACGTTGGCTACTGATCTGCTTTCAGCCTCAGTTCAAAAAGCTAACTATGCCCTTAAAAGTGTACATAGTCCTGGAATAAGGTATTTTAAGGCCTGCCTATTGTCATATAAACATGCCCGGTTACTGCAGTTGTTATCTGAAGGCCTATACCATGTGTCACCATCATCGGAAAGGTGTTGGGTGCGCACAAAAGACAGGGCTTTTTGTAGTAGTGCTTCACTTATGAAGCACCAACCCCACAAGCTGGACCAAAAGTGCTGATTTCTAGCACCAAACTAAGGACATATTTGCTTACCATGTGCTGTGTTGATTATGTTTTTTTCTGTTTTTAGCATTTTATGCTACTATTTTAAAGATGAAAGAAAATGTGAGGTGAGGGTGGGGGATGCAAAATTCCAACCTGACAGGTAGCCAGAGGAATGATTACAAGACACTTGCCTCCAAAAAGGTTAAGCAGAAACACAGTAGCATAAAATCATCTTGTGCTTCTACAGTTCCAAACTGGATATAGCCTGCAATGAAGTGATTACATCAATGCTCATTCCAGTCTGCTGTTTGAATTCTACAAGTCACATGCTTTGGCATATGACTCAGTAAACATACAAACAAGCCCCAGTGCAGATCACACAGGTGGACAGTGTAGAAGGGACCTAAAGAAAGTGTCACCTGCACCAGGGATAAATAAAAGTTACATTTCAAACAAGAACACCTAATCATATCAGACCTGTGAACTGTAAGAAAGCTGATCCAGATCCTACCTCCTGCTACCAAACACTTGCCGGCTACTGAGATAACTTAATAAGCAGGAATTCTTCTGATTCTTCATTTGACAAAAATTAAACCCTATAGCAATTTTAAAAAACAAAATGCAAATTCAAGCCACACAAACATTTTCAAATCTCATTGATTTCAATGGAAATTTCAGCATGCTCAACATTTGGCTAAAAATCTTCAAAAACATTAAAGCTATTCAAGTTACTTTTTTAAAAAGCTTAGGAACCTTACTTGTAATGTACAAATTTTATCTTCAAAGTCAAAAGATCCAAGGGTTAAGATATGTAACATTTCCAGTCATCTTTAAGACACCGGGGGGGGGGGGGGTGAATGGAAGTTTGAGGGGAAATTAAAATATACCAAATATTGGCTGATATACCAAATTTACATTATTATTTTTTTAACTACATGGCAATGGTTAGGCATATATGTTGTACTATATAGTCTATTTATGAAGCAGCCTTAATTTTTTTCCAGCGGTAGCTACAAATAATTATAAATCTAATAATTGCAACTGCAGCAAAAAGGCAATGTAAATGACACATGAATTAAAGCAGCTTCCACTTCCCTAAAACAAAATGCTAAAAAAAAAAAGGAAGCTTTTAAGTTGTGAAAAAAGAGACTTAAGTGAAGATATTCATAAAGTCAAACACGGCATGGAAAACATGGAGGAAGAACTTTTTTCTCCTTCTAACATATTACTACTGTTTGGGGCACCCAATTAAAGTGATGGGCAGCAAACAAAATACTTCTTTGCCCAACACATAATGCATGTATTTCATTGCCATATCATGATGGCTACTAGCTTAGGTGGCTTTCAAAGGAGCCTTCACATTTTTATAGATCCATCAACAGCTATTCATGAAAGTGAAATAAACTCTTCATGTTCAAAGGGAGTGCGCTGGGAGACAAGATCATGACAGGACAGTTGCCTTCACATCCTGCTTGTGAGCTTCCCAAAGAATTTATGTTGTCCACTGAAGGAAGCAGAATGCTGGACTTGATAAACTTTTGTTTAGATCCAGCAGCACTCATCATATGGTTGCATCATTATGTCTGTACACTTTTATGGAATTTAAAAAATATAAATATGTTCTTATAGCCTAATCCTGTGCAGATTTACAGAGAAGTTAGACCCTCTAAATTCAATTAGATTTACTCTCAAGTATGGGTACATAGGATCATACCCTTTCTACTGAAGATGGAACTGCTAGGGTGCCCAAAATAACTCATGCATAGATTCTTCCCTCATCTGCAAATAGTAAAAACTTCAAGTTAAAAAATTTTTGGAAAGCAAAATGCAAGGTTATATTACTGGGCTTTAGCAATCATATGTAGACCCAAACTTTACCATTATCATGTAGAATGTGAAGGACATTTTTTCTAGAAAGCAGAAATAAACATCCTCATAATATAATTAAAATCATTTTACTGATCATTAATAAGGGAAAAGGCTTTTCTATAATTTTTCACCAACATTTCCAGTTTTTCCATATCATCCAATTGCTGGAAAAGCAATTTTTTCCCTATATTTTCCAAATATTCATATATTTATGCTAGGTATATTAGAGGCATTTTCATATTTGTTTGATATTGTTATTAAGAAGGAAAAATCAAGCCATGTAGAGCAGGGGGGTCTAAAAACAATCTGTGTTGATCAAACAGACTAAAGGCAATTTACACAAAGGACATGAAACAAAAACACTTACAATGTGTTTCGCTTTGTGCGCATGTTTTGCAAGCCACATCATTTTAACTCAGCACATTCCTTGTTCAGTAAGCAAGAGGGACAAACATCTCAGGATTAATACTAGAAGTGTAAACCCAAAACAAATGCAAGCCCCTTACTCAAATCTTGATTAATGCTGGTACAAACACAGCAATTTAAGCATACATCAAAAATTCCAGAGAGTCAGATTACATTCTGCTGTGTGGCCAAGAATACACTGAGATCTGGGTTCAGCTCTCACCACTCATTTATTCAATAAAGCTGCAGTCCTAGGTTCTGTATATGTACTTGGAAAGCAATGGCTTTTACTTGTAAGTAAATATTATTTAGGACAGCAACGTGGAAGACCTTGAAGAAGCTTAGCTTCAGTTCATTACCCATAAAAATGGGAATGATCTACCAGAATGAGTTCTGAGGATTAGCAAGATACAATACATAATAATACTACATGCAATTAAAAAACAGGTGTCATAAACTTCCAGTTTATGTTTCATAGGTATCATAAACTTTTATAAACATTACTTAAAGCCTGATTCAAAACACAATATGCATGATTAGGGGGCCTGCAGTTTAAGTATTAAATACAGATAGGTACTTCTGTATATTTGAAGGTATCTGTTGTTTTCCTTGTCAGCACATTTATCCAGAGCTTTAAAAAAAATTACATAAATTTTCCTGTATGAACGAACATTCAAATACATTCCTATGAAAAACCCACCTCAAAAGCAGCAACTCAATCAAAAGTTTAGGTCCAATCAGAGCCAGACCAGAAGGTGTCTAATCAAGTAGAGTAGATACTCTTACTAGAGATACCCTGAAGATTTCCCAACACAATTATCAAGTTTTTTATCCTATGAAGTGTGATTTTACCATGCCTCTTTGCTGAAGCTGAGCAATATATGCTGTATATTTACTGCTATGTGTGAATAATTTTTGAGTACATGAAGATGCTTTCTTCAAATCTAAACAATAATATAAAAATAATGTCCATGAGGGTTTTATTCAGCTTTCAAGTATACCTTTGACCATCACAGGCTGGCTCCTGACTTTAATCAGTTTCAATGAGACATCCAGTCCAATGCTATGCATGTTTGTTCAGAAGTGAGTTCAACAGAACTTGCATATTAGCAACCATGATTCAGATTGCAGCTTTACACGTATTTCTGTGTGATGCACTTCATCCATCCTTCAGAGATAAACTGAGCACAACAATGCTGTTTAATGTATTTGGGACAAAGGCTCATCCTAGATTCAGTAAAATGAAAATACCTTCTATGTTTTCAGTACTATGATGCAACAGGTTGCCCAATGTAGTTATCTTTAGGAAATAATTGTTTTGTAAAATCATATACAGCAATCACATGGATTTTATTGTTTTAAATTTATACATCACCTAGAGACCCACAAGCATGGGGATTAGGCGAGTCAAAAATGTAATTAAATAAATAAAAATAAATAAAGCAAACTTTAGCACACATAATGCCACAACACATTCCTAGCTTGATACATTTTAGCTTGATACTCATAAATCAATTTGAATTTTAGTTGTAACATATAAATTGAAATACTCATAAAAACTTCAGAATTGTGCTTATCATTTATGCCTGGAAAATAATCAATACCCATACAGATGTGTAAGTACAATATTGAAGGACAATGACTTTATTACACCTTCCCTCTTTCTCAGACAGAAATTATCTTATGCAACAATTAAAATACAACATACAATGCTGCTAAAAGGCATCCTAGCAAGAAAAAAATAAGATATAGGCCTCAACCTCATACTTATTTTTGTAACTGTGGATTTAAAACATACGATTATATATTCAGGGTTTGGATTTTATCCTAGTCAGAACAAATTAATGTTGGCAAATAGCCTCAAACAGAAAGTTTATGAGGAAACTGCCTTACTTGAACTGAAATTCTGGAGAAACATTAAGCAATTCACTTAACAAATGAACTCAACTCCTACAGAAGTATTCAATATCACTTCGTTTGGAGAACAGAGACACATTCTGGGTGGGACCAAAACATTTAAAATCAATTTTAACTCAAAAGGCATTTGGGAGATTTCTTACACCATATGCCCTCCTCCCTTTTAATTTCTTCTCTCTCATATCATAGTTTGAAATAAGCATTGACTCTTGGAATGTTGACAGGTATCTTACAATGGTAGCACCTTATTTCCAACCCATTACAGCTATCTATTTATTATTTAAAACTTACACAGAGGTGAAGACTACAAATCTGAGAGAACAAACAGCCATATGCCTTTGTCTGAAATATGTTTCTTTGTGAAGGACTAAGATAATTAAAATGCCTTACTTATTAGTGAAGTAGCTTTTTAGTATTTGTGCCACTTGGAAAACTGAATGCAACTGAAAGCAGTATTAATATTATTTTTAATTCCACTACCGTTTCAGAATTGCTCACAATTCCAGTACTCCAATCGTCCCTCAAAAACACAAAAGCGAGGGGGCAAAGGAAAGCAAAAAGCAGATTATGGGTCCAATATAGCAGTGGTGGAGATGAGGGGATTTGAAATTTACCTGAAAGTCAGCCAGTATCATTTCTCTATCCATGTTGGACGCCATTGCAGCCGGTAACGTCCCCTCCTCCTGTCTGAACTGTGCACCTGGAGGTTGCTGCTGGCGAGAACTGAGCTCAAGGGAGTTAGGGGGAGGAAGGAAAAAAGAGGCTAAGATCTCATCTAAAGGTCCAGACTCAGCCAATTCCTCAGAGCTGCTTCCCAGAGACACAGACACCCCTTCTCCCAGAAATTGCTGCTCGTGTTTCTAGAAAAAGGGACTGGGTTCTGAAGGGTACAAGGCAGCAGCTAGCCCTGCCTTAAAAAAGGAAAGGAGGCTTTAGGACTGCTTCCTCCCTGCTTTGCAGGCGGCTGTCGCACATTTTGCCTGTCATTAAGGTCGCAAAGAGACGCTTTCCGGCCGCCACGTGACTAGTTCTTCTGTCAAATGCATGAGAGAAGGAGGACGGCGAAGCTGTTACTGGTTGTGCAAGATGATTGTTGCTGCGTGGGACTCTGTGCAAAGCGAACTGCTCACTGGCGCATTTTCTCTGCATCACACAAAGTGGCCTGAAGTGATGTAGAGACAAGAAAGATTACATACGGGTGGAGGGGATTTCTTTCTTGTCAGGAAAGGGACGACGGAGGAGCTGTGAAGGTACTGGCGTCAACAAAGAACTGCGGCTGGTCGAGGAACGGCAGACGTGGAGAGAAGGGATTACTGTGGGGTTTTATACAGCTCTCATAATGCTTTCTTGCTCAGTACTTCACGGCGTAATGCTCCTGTGTTATACGGTCTTCCTCGGCAGGGGGAGCTTCAGAAGTACGAAGAATCCGGGGAGAACCGTAGTCCTCGAAATAGCTCAATCCTCTGTACATGTTAATCAGAAGTAAGTAACGGTTGCAATCCTGTTCTTTAGTGCTCCTGAGTAAACAGCCGTTGGCTCGACTAGACATTCAGTCGGGGTTAGCAAGTGAGTGTACGTGGGATTCTGGAAGCAGAGGCGGTGTTACTTTCACTACTCATTTTATTACTTTGTAAAGCTAAGCTTCTCGTGGGCGGATTCAGAGAATCAGTTGTTAACCACAAAGGCCTCGGTCACACGGCCCTTAAATGGGGGAGGAAGGGCTATTTCCTCCCACATTTAAAGGGGCCGTCCACAACGGCCGCAGAAAGTCCCGCGCCAAAGCGGGCTTAAATGTGGGTTGCTCCCGCATTTTCCAACCCCGGGGAAATCAACAGTTTTCCCAGGTGTTGCGGGAGGAACCCGCATTTTAGCCATCTGGCCTAGGGCTGCCAAGTCCAACTTGGGAAATATCTGGGGACTTTGGGGGTGGAGCCAGGAGACTTTGGGGGTGGAGCCAGGAGAAAGGAAGTGACATCATTTTGTGATGTCACATCCTGTGATGTTGCTTCCACATGCTGACACATGAACTCATAAAGTTTCCTAATACTGAATCAGGCCATTGGTCCATCAAGGTCAGTATTGACTACTCAGACTGGTAGTGGCTCTCCAGGGTCTCAGGCTGAGATCTTTAATGTCACCTATTACCTGATCCTTTTTTTAGCTGAAGAAGCTGATACCTCCTGCATGTCAAGCAGATGCTCTATCACTGAGCAACGGCCCTACTGAATCCTTCCTCATCTCGGCAGAATATGAAGCACTAAGTGCTACACAAGTGCTAAATATGATTTTCATATCATAAGAACAGGAGAGAAGCCACAGTGGATCAGCCCATCCAGTACAGCCCATCCAGTACAACACTCTGTGTCACAACAGTGGCCAAAAATACCAGGTGCCCTCAGGAGGTCCAGCAGCGGGGCCAGAAATCCAGAAGCCCTCCCACTGTTGCCCCCCAAGCACCAAGAATTCAGAGCCTCACTGCCCCAGACAAAGGGTTCCATTTAGACCTTGTGGCTATAATAGCCACTGATAGACCTCTGCTGGATGGGGACAGAGAGAGAGAGACAGACAGACAGACAGACAGACAGAAAAAAAGAAAGGGGGAGAGAAGGAAAAGAGCTGGAAGAGAAACTTACTACAGCAACATTGCCAGCCACATGCAAAAGCAGCTCCTTCAGTCCCTCCTTAATCTCTGGGCGGACCTCTCTTGCTGTGGAAGCTCTCTTGCTGACTTTTTAAAGGGGAAATGTCTGGTGAGGCTTTTTACTGCAGGGCAGGCTCTCTGCAGACATTTCCCTTTTAAGGCAGCCATTTTGTCCCCCCGGTGGCCAACTTTGAAAAAGCGGAGGTGAGTATTTAAAATCGGTGTTTCCCCCGCCCTACTGGGGGACTTGGCAGCCCTAATCTGGCCAGCCCTCTCTCGCAATCATTGCGAGAGTGGGGCTGTCCAGATGGTCCCATCGGCCATTTTCCCCCCCTTTTACGCTTGGGCAGTCAAGCGCCCAAGTGTAAAAGGGGGGGGGACCCCAAACTTACCTTTGCCGCCACTTCCGCGGCCGCCGTCACCTCTGCCGCTGCTTCCGCCACAGCTGCCTCTAATGCAGCCACCGCAGCTTTCGCCACCGCAGCTTCTGCTGCGGCCGCCGCTTCTGCTACCGCAGGGGTTGGGATGTCTACCGCAGTAGAAAAATGCGGCCCCTTTAAATCCGGGAGGGCTCCATGTGACCGCAGCCAAAGTGTCAGGGTACCACATATTATCTAGTAGAGCTCCAGTAACTAGCTTATTGTGGGCAGAAGTTCAGTAGGTGATCTCTTCCTCCCAACCCCAGCATAGTTAGTCCTAGGAAGTGTCACCAGCTAATTTCTGCACATCTGCCACTGTTAAAAGAACAGGAGGTTCTACAAGAAAGTGAGGTTTATAAATGTGGTGATTGTTTATGCAGTCATCTGGCAGTGAAAAAGCCACATAAAACCCACTCTTATGAATGCATTCAACATAATTGGAATTTATCTCACCAAGATGGTACATCCAGCCTTACCAATCTTTATTGATATTTCTGGCATGGAGGGAATCTGTGTTCTCCATCCCGAACTTGTGAATGGTTAAGTATATTTAATATTACTGAACTTGTGTTAGCTCATGATCTAAACCTACAGTGAGCATTTCACGGGATTAAAATGTACTGTTGCAACCTTGCTGCAAAAGGTCATCTTGTAATGAAGGGTCAGGCAACCAGCTTCGCCATAACTATTATTCCAAAGGAAAGAGGAGACTAATGAGGTTGTAACCTTTAAATAAATGTGATCACAGAGAAATCTGAATGATTTGGGAGATTTGCGGTGCAATTCTAATCACATTTACTAGGAAGTAAGTCCAGTTGAACTCAGAGGGACTTACTTCTGAGTATACATGCTTAGGATTGCACTGCAAGTCTCCCAAGTCAACAGTCAGTATTTTGTCTATTAAATGACTTTCTCAGTGGCTCAACTGGAGTTCACTATTAGATTCTGCAGTGATGAAAGTGATCACACACAGTGTACCCACAAAAGATTCAAAGACCATATGGGAATGGCACCGAGTCTTTTTTTTTTTAATGTTGAGAATGGGATGTTGAATGACCCTAGCTCCATAAAGAAGGGTGGAGCAAATTAGTGAACCTGTGGAAGTTTTTTTATCTGTGTAACCTTACAGCTTCTACATAGGTGTGCCAGATCTTCCCCACTGCCACTGAATATATTGCATGTAGTAGGAAAAAGCCTTTCCCACCGATACGGCCATTCAGAAACTGCGGTTCAGAATTACACTGCCTCTGAATACATACATTCCATTTAAGTATTGATGACAACAGAGTAAAAGGAAAAAAATTAATATTTTAATTCCCAGATCCTGGCTGTGTGAAATTATTAACATTCTTTAAAATTAAGAAGAATATTATTGTTTCAGCATCACATATTAATATTGTTGACTGTTCTACTCTGAAGATGAGGACACAATCTTACCTGGCTTTGACATTAGATTTTAATATAGGTGAAGGATAGAAAAATGAAGTGGGTGAGCCAGGGCTTAATTTGAGCCCATAATGTATATGAAGAACTCACCAGAAGGAACTCAATTTGGTACTATAATCAGAAGAACTCCTAAGCTATTACTTATAGAGAATATATTCCAATCTCCTAACAACTCTAGTTACATTTCGGCTGTTTCAGCACAGTTTGTTTGCCCTGGATATGTTGATGTTAGGTAAGTGGGTTTTTTCCTGTTTCCCCACAGCAAGGTAGTACATTTGTGCACACAGAGTTTCCCTGGCTTTCTCCTAATCTTCCCCAAGCCTGCTTTGTTGCAAAGTTTTGGGAAAGACTGCAACAAAGCCTGGATGGCTGTCCTGTGGAGACGGGAAAGTTCAGTCTTTCCCAGTGGCACCGCAACCATGCAGCAGCCATTTTCCCTGAACCTATCCCTGTGGTGGCTATTTCCTTCCCCACCACTGGGGGGCTTTTTTGCTTTTTTAAAATTGGCATCTGAATAATTATATCATTATAATAGTATATCAAGATCTTTGAATTCCACATTTCTTTCTTTTTTCAAAAAAGTATCTAGCCTCGTTCATTGCAGAAATAGAAATGAATATCTCTGTAAAGAAAGGAGCTAGAAGCTTTTAAAAAATAAAAGCTGGAAATTCAGAGAACATGATACATTCATTCAGTTCAATTCAATTGCCAATTATTTTAGAAACCCAGAAAATCTCTGTGGGAGATATGACCATTGCCAGGGAGACTGGGGCAAGGAAATTATGGGGACACTTGACGGGGAAGCCCCGTTGCCACTCTGCTGTGTGTGGAAAACACCTTCATTGGGTTATCCACCATATTCCCAACATCTCTTTCCTAGTGAGTCACTTTTAGTTTAGTATCAGTATAAATGTTATGGTTTTTCACCCCAGTGTGCATCCCTTTACATTTACTTACAGTTAACCTGATTTTCTTAAATGTTACCTACTCACCCAGTTTGGAATGATCTGCTTTGGTTTTTACCATCTTGGTAAGTAAATCTTGTTGATATGGGGAAAAAATATTAGTAAGTGTGGAGGGATCATGTTGTGATACATACATCTATTTAATGACATTCTTAGATTAGTGGCTTACCTGATGTACATAGAGAGATTCTACTTACACTGCCTGTATTTTTCATTTATAACTACATTTCCTGTATTTATCCTGGTATGTTGATGAGCTCTGCCTTGGGAGTGAATCTGATAGACTTAACTAAGTGACTGTTCCACTTTTATATTGCACCTGTTTTTTTGCAGCCACCAATGAGACCTGGATTTTCCTGCCTAGCTAACTGAACCTGTCTAGCTGGATAAAGTCACTCTCTTAAGTGTTTTGTTTACATGGTTATTGTGTTTGGCATGCACGGCTAAGATATTACTAGGATCTAGTAACAACTAAGCAGAGCAAACAGGAAAATCTTTCTTGCTCATTTGCTTGATAATACACCTATTTCTAATCCCCTATCTAAACAAAAATGAGTTCTACAGAAGGAAACAAGTAGAGGTTTTTGCATCTTCCTAATTTCTTCTGATTTTCATTGGCCTGGAGTCCAAGTGTACATGCTAGTATACACAAGTACAACAGGAATTCCCAGTAGTATATTTTTATATTCAGCTCATAACTACAATTGGCAGGTCCAGAATCTGAGAATCCATCTGTACCTCGCAAATAAGTGAAAGTTCCATCAGGTACAGCTTCGCACACTATAGTGCTATGAAGAGAAAAGTCCCACCAGGTAGAATTGTGCCTTCTGTGCAGCTCTTAAAGCTACAAAAGTCTTCTAGGGGCCAGTTGAAATATTGTACCACCCATGTAGTGGCCAATGAAGAATAGTTCTTCACAGCACCTCTTCATATTAGATAGGGTCAGCATTTACATACAGTGACTCTGACTAATTGTGTAGAATTCCTTCACAGCACTTACCAGAAACATGTGGTGTTAGTATGAATACTCTCCATGCAAATGGGTTGAATGATGCAATAACTGGAATACAAATATTATAGCGGTGGAAGTATTTCTGGTACATAAGTAGTATAATATTTGAATTAGCCTTTGAGTTCTAAACGTAACAACACTACATATAATAAAATATGAAATGTGAGTAACACAGATAGTGATGCACACCTTGGCTGTTTAAAACAACTACTATGAGGATCCATAATTTGTCTTAGACAAACAGCCATTCTTTATGAAGGAGGAAGACAACAAAAAGAGTAAGATGCTGTGTTCAGAAATTGCACTCCATAGATTATTGGCAGTCAAATAAAGACATATAGCTTTGATAGGGATGTTGCCCAGGCATCACATACAACCTGCAGTAACTTTGCTTATGGACTTACTCTTTCATTGGCCTATCATGCAAATTTACATTGGTAGGAATATAATTTTAATATAATCTCACTTTGGGACTCTATCTCATATCATCAACACTCAGACAAGGCAGGATTTGTTTGTGGGAGTTTTGTTTTTTTTAGTTTCACAAATGAAAATGCCCTCAGGAGGCTTTCTGTTGCAACAACCTGGGTCTCAAGTAAACCTATTTTATAAATCCTTACTTCTGCCATGTTCCAAATTACAGCCATTCTTTTGATAGTTTCCATCTCTTGCCTTCCTGCATTTGTGTGTAATCATTTTGCCTCTTAGGTAGCTTTGTGAATCCTGAATGCTTCAGTCACTCTTGTGTGTAATCTATGACGACATGAAAACCCTCAAGGTCAGAAACAAATCAGTCACAAGCCAATTCTGCCTGTCGCAGGATTGACAACATACTGTAAGAAGTTTAGATGTGCACTTGGGTTTTAATGACATCTTGATATACAAACCTGTTCACAATCCATATGCTTCCATCTGAATATCAGAGAAAGACAGGGCTCAAAACTAAAAACAGAGGGAAAGGGAGTAAAAAGTTAAAAGAGATTAAAAAAGAGACAAAAACATGGATCAAAGAACTGTAAGATTCTTCAAGAGCCCGTAGTAAAGAGATGTTTAAAGGGTACAACTGTAATTCTTGATATAAGCATCTATAAAACACATTATTAGACTTGACAGATGATCTGTTACCTATGGTGTCTGCATTTTTAAAAAAAATATCTTCCAGCAGTATTTGGCATTAAATCCTTTGTGTGATACGTACTACGTGCAGTTTTATGTCAAAGATGGCATACATCTCACTGCAAACAAGTCTAGCCACACACTATTACAAGTGGCTATTTTAAAAAAGTGGAAAAGCCAGTTTTGAAAATTGGATGGAGGCCAATTAATTCCTGTCAGGGCTTTAGAGTTGTTGCACTGTGGACAAAGATGCAATATCATCCACAGGCATCAGCTGTAGTTGACAGAGTTGCAGTGAAATCCTAATAGAGTTACATTATTCTAAGCCCATGGGTATTAGAATCATTCCACATTTGCCATGCAGTGCACTAACCCCGATCACAGATGAAAGGAGATCCTGGAAAAGCTGCATGCTAAGCCACCCATCCCCCAATGCTCTCTGGCCACCCTGTATAATAAAGATTATCTAGAACAACACCCTGGACTCTGTCTGTGTTGCACCCACTTGGGAGGAGGGGATTCCTGTCTGCAGTATCCTGGTCTCTGTGTTGCACCCACTTGGGGAGAAGGGAGATTCAATATTGAGCTTGGTGTTGGCATAGGCCAGCAAGCAAGGCCCAGTGAAACAGGGGCAGACCCAGATGGGGCTGCAGGGGGGCACGGTGAGTCACCACCAGGGGCACAAGTGGCCCCCCCAGGGGCTGGGATAGCCAGACAGGATACTCAATCCTGGCCTCACTAAGTGAGGGGTCTCACTAGAGCAGGCTGGTAACAGCCAAGGCCCACAGGGAAACATGAACCTAATTCTGTGTGAAAAACAGTAAAGGTTGTTTGGAACAGGTGTACATGGCAACAGTGCAATGGTGACACAAACAATAGAGAATGTCTAACAAGTGCAACTAGGAGCACCATCATGTGTGCAGTCATAGCCATCCCAAGACTTCCCATGGCCCCCAAATATCTCCTGCTACCTGGTCCAACAAGCAGCTGCACCAACTGGGCCATGGTGATTATGTTCCTGCATGTCCACCATGCAGGGGTCCAGCAATTGTGGCAAAAAGCTGTGCCAGGGTAGCAGTTGTGGTCCATATCCCCAATGACTTCATCATTCATGGTAGTCCACACACTGTAGGCAGCTGGGGTGCTGTCACAGGTCTATCAGGTTCCATTGAAGGAGAGCAGGAGGCAATGGGTGGAACAGCCTGTGCCCTGGCAGATGCACTTGTGGCAGAAGGCCACCTTTTCATATGTCCATCATGCCTGGAGTTGCACTGTCATCTGGACCTGGACACAGTGCTTCAGGGTACACCAGGCCCCCTCCAAGGCCTTCTTGCTCAGCAGTGTGGTGCCAGCCATCAGGAGTGGTGAATCTGGGCTATCCTCTACCACTTGCAGCAGCATGCCAGTGGTGTGCTTACATCACACAGGGCCTGGGCTCTGCACCAGTCATAACTAGGCTTGTTTTCCACTCCATCTCACCTCATGGTGCATGTGTGCAGATCCCATTGTGGCATGCCATTGTCAAAACTGGGATGCAGTCTAGGACCACAACAGATTAGGGGTGAGGAGATGCAGTGTAGCAGATGTACACTCGGATCCACTACCTGAGGGACAGCAGCACCTTCTGGAGGACAGGAATGGCCCTGGGGGTGGGTGGATGGCTTTGCAGTGCCTTCCTTGTTGCCTTGCAGAGACCACAGATGGCTGCCCTGTTGAGGAAGGAATGCAGGTGTCATTTGAAAGTTGCAGGGTCTCAGTACCTGTCTCTGTAACGCTGATCCCTCCCATCTCATCCATGTTGCAGGCAACTCAAAGAGCAGAAAAAACTTTTTGTTAGCCCTTATTGGGTCTAGCCTCTGGGCTGGAAACTCCACCAGCCCCCAACCCTTGTCTGTATCTTCCTCAGACCAGCCAGGAGTTGATGGAGGTCAATGATGGCAAAAAACTGGTTGTGCCCTGGTCACAAAGGGGACTGGTGGCACAGGTGAGTCAAGAGGCATGGTGGCCACACTATGTCCTTTGCACCAGTGGGTGGATCTGTACCCAATTCATGTTTTGGTTCCTGAGCATCTACTAGGCCTGAGCCTGGCACAATGGACCATGGAGTACTGCTATCTTCAAAGGACTGGAACTTCATCCTTCTGCATACATTGTGGGAGGGGGACATGCTGCCAGTAGACTACCTTTTCTGAGAGGGGGAGGCACTGACATAAATAGGTTCCTGCCATATATAGGTTGACAGAAGTGATGCTGACAGCTGTGATCCAGGGGGCATGCAGGTCACACCTGCCACTGGCTTGAGGGGGCAGGATGGGCTGGCTGGGGAGGGAGGCACACCTCAGCCAAGGCTTAGGGTTTTCCTGCAGATGCTTTTGGCACTGTATATGGCCACTAAGTGGGAGACGTGGAGATCACATAGTACTGGAAGGATACTCTGTTTTAGGGATAGCTGTACTGGGAGGACCTGGATGAGGGCACTGGGGTACCCACTAGCACCCCAAATAACTCAGCCATTTCTAGTAGAAAAGATCAGCAGATGGAGTGTACTGAAGTAGTGGTGGCAGTCCTGGCAGAGGCCTTATAAAGACTTGCAGTGGGGACCCCCCCTTATAAATGCTGCTGCCCCTACCATGATGCTACCCCCAGCCTGGCCTGAACTGCAGAAATGTATTCATGGCCATAGATGGGACTTGGTGTCCAGCCACATCACTGAGCACCCCAGGACCAAGCCATGCGCTACTGGAGTGGCTCTGTGTAGTCTAGAGCCACACCTCAGACCTCCTTGCAGGAGGGCTGTGGCTTCTTAGTGTCCACTGCCGAGAACTGACTTGGGTTTGGGACAAGGGAACCTCATATGCTGGCCATCCTTTCCCTGCTCTCCAGCTATCTGCATGGGGGTTGTGCATCCTCCCTCCCAGGTGCTTTGTCTGTGCTGGGGTGGGATTCCATCTGGCCATGCTGGGGTTAACTCTTACTGTATGTGCTGAGGCAGGGACTCATGGTTCCTTCTTGCAGCCTAGGCTTGATTTGGTGCCTGGGCTTGGAGGATCAGGAGTCCATGCCTTTAACAGGAGTTGCACAGCAGTAGAGGGCTGGTGAGGCACCAACCCTGACTAATGTCCACAGGTGGTTCTGGGTCATGCTGGGTCCATCCCCTTGCACTGGTCCATAGCTATGGTGCAGCTATTCATGGCTCCGCCCCCTCCCTTTTTAGAAAGTTATTTATTAAAGAAGTGAGAATCACCTTCCCCCAACTAGAAGAAGCCATGGTGGCATCTTTTCCCTCCACCTGCCCAGCTCTTCCTTTTCCCACATGTCCTTTTCCCACACTCCCCGGTTCTTCCTTTTAGAAGGCATTTTAAAAGACCTGGCACACGCTGTCTTGGCTGAACGACCCTGGCAATGTGTTCCTTCCTTTCTGGAGCTGGAATCTGTAAGTAAGTTTCCTTGATTTCCTTGATTTTGGGAGGGGGGTTAGGGGTGTTTGTGCTACGTTTTATGTCTGGGGGGTATTGTGGGGGGTGTCTGTGCTAACATTTCATTTCAGTTATGTCTGGGGTGGGTGTTGTGGGGGCTACATTTTGTGTTTGTGCTATGTTTCATTTATTATAATCACATAGACTTCAACTATAATAATGGGCTGAAAATGGAATGGTATCCTGGCCCTGTAATGCATCTTTGTGATAAAACAGAAACAGTTTTGACTGACAACCCACAAATTCTGTAATGGTTGGCATTTTTGTAATAAACTGGAAACATTTTTGAGTGATAAGGCTGGTCTTTATTAGTATTTATAATTAATATTGTTGTCTTTATTATTAGTTAAAAGAACAGTTATTTACAGACAATTTTTTATTTGAAAAATAATGGCAATTAATGGCAGCCCCACCAGAACAAATTTTGCCCCACAAGCCACAGATTCCTGGCTACAGGCTGGGGCCTTGCAACCGACTGATTGGATTCTGGGCCACTGTCATCTCAGCCACTCTATTGCACTGCAAAGACATAGCTCACCCATGACAGTGTGGTTGCCAGGAATTTCAGCAGTGTTTCTACCATCACAGCTCCATTTCAGGAGCCATATGGATGCCAGCCTCCAGGTGGGACCTGGGGGTTCCCAGAATTACAGCTCATCTACAGACTACAGAGATCAGTTCCTCTGAAGAAAATGGATGCTTTGGAGGGTGGACTCTGTGGCACTGTATCCCACCAAAGTCACTGTCCTCCCCGGGCTCCATCCCCAGATCTCCAGGAGTTTCACAACCTGGAGCTGGCAACCCTTCCCCTATCCCCCGCCGGTGGCCAGGGAGGACCTGGCAACCCTATGCAGCACTTCTGGAGTTTGATAGAGCTTCCACAAACCCTTTAGGGCACTGACTAGTAGTGACTGTGCTGTTCTGCCAGCATTGGCCTCATGGTGGGGCTGTGTATGCAGCATATGTTTTCATGCACTAAAGCCCACATCAGAGCAAGAAGTGTGTCCTCAGTTGCACTGTGTATGCATATATATATAAACAGTGTAAACAATGAGGCCAAAAGGCCATGAAATACAAGAGGAACGGTCTATGACATTTCTTTGTAAAGATCACATGTACACAGAATAAACACAATGAACATTCACAGTAATTAAGGGTAACTCTGTAGAGGCTCTGGTATCAGTCAGCCCAGAACACTGGATTGCAGGGTGCCACTAAAATAGTTGATTATTGACACCCCCTTTCCCCCACCCTTTACAGAGGGAAGCAGACCTTTGGTTTTCTGGGACCTAGAGTGAGTATGTGAAGAGTTTGGGGAGATAGCTAGAGCTCTGTTGATGGAAAATCAAGCCAAATCAGACAGAACAAGCTGTGATCCTCAGAAGGTTTTGAGTGGGTTATCAATCATCAATATGCTAATGACACCCAGCTTTATATCTCATTATCCAAGCCTGCGAAGGCATCTGTAAAGGTCCCGAACCAGGATCTCAAGGCTGTGGTCAAGTGGCTAAACTGAAACTAATCCAGATGTGACGGAGGTGATGCTGGTTAGGAATGCAGAATTTTGGTTCATGTACCAGACTTAGATGGGGTTTAGCTTTCCATAGCTGACCAAGTTAAGAGGCTGGGGGTGCTCCTAGACCTAGCCTTATCAACACAGAAGCAGGTCAAAAGTTTTTCACAGCCTAGGGCCCTCAGGGTGGGGCTGTGGCTCAGTGGTAGAGCATCTGCATGGCATGCAGAAGGTTCCAGGTTCAGTTCCTGGCACCTCCAGTCAAAAGGACAAGGCAGTAGGTGAAAGGCCTCTGACTGAGACCTGGAGAGCTGCTGCTAGTCTGAGTAGATAATACTGAAATTGATGGACTGATGGTCTGACTAAGGCAGGTTCATGTGTGCATGTTTCAGATTGCATCTTCCCAGTATATGCCCTGTGCTACTCATGTTCCGCGCAGAGCCTCCTCCTTAAGTGCCCCCCTTGGGACTATCTATATGCCTATGGCAAGATCACAGACCTTTTTCCTGGTTATTGAGTGAGGAGGGTACCACCACTCCCTGCCTTTACAAAGACATGTGTGACGAAATGGAACTTAAAGGGGCAGAGTAGAATGCCTGGAAAGTCACATGACTTGAAAAGGTGGGGGCCCAAGGGCTCGGAACCCTCTGTTGATAGACAGATAACTGTCGGAGTGGTCAGTTAGGAACGGACAGTCAGAGAACCGCGAGTTGGAGAGAGAGTCCAACCTGGGACAGTCAGAGAGAGCAGAAGGGCAGTCTGTGTCCCTCAGTGCTCTGTGGGAGCGAACAGCGTGTGAAAGCTCAGTGAGAAGAGCTAAGGTGTCTGACTTGCCAGAGTGAACTTAAGAATACACACAAACACAATTCAGTACTGTCAACCAAAGGAACCTGACTGAAAGGGAGATTAGTGAGGCTGAGGGGCAGGACGGTCAAGAGGCAACTGGGGCTAGTGTAAGACCGGGGTGCCAAGCCAAGAAACTGTACATCTCCACTCAGCAGGACAGGAGGGTGAAGTCTGAGTGTTTAGCGAGTGTGTGCAAAGTGTATCAAAACATACCATCTGCAACAAAATAACAATGAGTCCGTAAAACAGTCAAGCTTAATGTGACATCAGAAACAGTAACATCGTGACAATATAAGCAATCTCCGCAGTATCCCTCCACTTATACTCAATTGTACCAATAAAGTTGTATTCAGTAAAAGAAAAGCTGTGGTGCCTTTTGAAAAGGGATTTCAGACCAAAGTACACAGAGTCCCAAATATTTACCTCAGATACAAAATGCAGAGACCAAATATCAACAGACCCCGAAGAGACTATATTGTAAAACTGTTTCTACTTTAATTGGAGGAAACTGGTCAGCGGGTTTATTATTATTTAGAGAGAGGCTGATCCAGGTTACCTCAGGGACCCCGTCACCCAAAGTAAGACAGGAGATCCACTCGCTCACTGTCGGTCAGAGTTAGGGGACTGGTTGGTAAATAGGTGAGGGGTTGACCGCATTATAACATGTAAGGCAATCTCAGATTTAGCTGTTTACAAGAAGAAGAAGATGATGAAGAAGAGATTAAATTTATACCCCGCCCTTCACTACCCAAGGGAGTCTCAGAGCGGCTTACAAACTCCTTTCCCTTCCCCTCCCCACAACAGACACTCTCTGAGGTAGGTGGGGCTGAGAGAGCTCTGAGACAACTGTCCTTGAGAGAACAGCTGGTGCAGAGCTATGGCTTGCCCAAGGTCATCCAGCCAAGTGCAAGTGGAGAAGTGGGGAATCAAACCTGGTTCTCCCAGGTTAGAGTCCGCACACTTAACGACTACACCAAACTGTCTCTCTACTTGTATGTGCTTTTAAATTTGTGAGTTGTGTATTTTAATCTAGTTTTACTTTTGTTAACTGGACTATCATAATTTACATTCTTACAACATAGTTGCTACGTTATTCACCTTTTTGAGTTCAAGATAAGATAAACAGACATGTAATGGGATAATACAGCAGAAGGCATTTCTGGCATATGACAACATATTAACCATAGAGTTGGCAGACAAATGAGCTTCTGATGTTCAACACTACATTATAGAACCTAATGGTATCAACCATACTATCAGAGACATAGAATCATAGAATCATAGAGTTGGAAGGGACCTCCAGGGTCATCTAGTCCAACCCCCTGCACAATGCAGGAAATTCACAGTGACCTCCCACACACACACACGCAGTGACCCCTGCTCCATGCCCAGAAGATGACAAAAAAACCCTCCAGGATCACTGGCCAAACTGGCCTGAAGAAAATTGCTTCCTGATCCCAAAGTGGCAATTGGCATTTCCCTGGGCATGTAAGAAAGGGCCACGAGAACTTAGCACTGATGCAACCCTTCTTGCCCCCCCTGTCATGATCTTCCTAAGTTCACAGAATCAGCATTGTTGTCAGCAATCAAAAAGCTTATGCTGTCTATACAGGACAAACAGGCCAGTCTCTTCATAAAAGCATAAACGGACACAAGTCTGACATATTTATTTATTTAATATTCATATGTATATCCCGCCTTGCTGGGTGAGCTGGCTTAAGGCGGCTAACAGGTTAAAATACTAAAAACAATAAATACATCAGTTAAAACAACATAAGTTACAACATAAAAATGAAAATATTCAGAAACAATAGAGAAGATGTTTCAGATTCTCAGAACAATCTGCTACCAACCTGAAAGTCACTGCTTATCCCATTCCATATTTGGCATGCTAGGCAATTAAGATCACAGACAAGCAGGAGTATGCCAGGCTGGATCAAGGCAGGAGCTAGAAAGGCAAACAAGCAGGGTCTGGAGAGCTGAAACCTAGCAATAATCTGCTACCCAGACTAAAGCACAAACTGGTTGACCGGTGATTTTGAACTAACAAAAGTTGGGATTCAACTAGGGGATTATATAGGGAACTGACAGGCCCATCCTTTCCATTAGCCAGGGCTGTATTCTTGATCCTGTTCTAAAGAGTTGCATCTTCCTCCTGAGAGAGACTGCACTGTGGGATGTCCTGAAGTGCCAGGAAGGCACTACTCCACCCAGTCCAGGCTTCAGCTCTGGCCCTCTTCCTTCTTTGTTGCTGATTTTGGGGGGAGATTCTAGAGGTGCAGGAAAGGGACAGGTCCCCTCAGGGGGTTCCTGGTCTGTTGGTTCCAAGGGAAGAAGAGAGGAAGCAGGGAGATTTTCCCTGGAACTTCTAGAGCACATGAAGCTTTAGGCATAGTGGGGAGCATGAGGGAACTCCTCTTCTTCCAAGGAGTCTTGTTCCAGGTACTGAATGGGCTAGCACAGGCCTTGATATTATTATTCAACAGAGAACTTCAGAGACTCTGGTATGACACAGAAGAACAAGAAGAACAAGAACAACTTATCAGGAAGTTTAAATCTATCAGCTTAGATATCAGTCACAATAATGTGATTTTTTTTCTCCAACTACAAACATTCTAAAGAGATTATGCACTTATCTGGTATACATTGGAATGTTTTAATAGAAATGTCAGATTTTTTTTGCATTTCATTATTTTTGTTCCCTTGTACCCATATATACATATTTTTCCTCTGTACATATATATTCATATCTGCCAATGGATGACATACAAAGGTTTATTTTATAATAAAATGCTAGTCTTTATGGAGTCACAAGCCTTTTATTGTTGTTGTGTTATAACAGCCTTATTCCTTTCGAATTAGCGTCAACAGTGTTCTCTTTTGCCCCATACAGGTTGCACCTCTTGGCTAGTCTATTGAGAAGTAAATGCTATTTTATTCAAAGGGCTTACTCCTAGGAAAGTGATTCTAGGATTGCAGCCAAAATACAGCAAGTTCAGTGAGGGAACAAGACACAAGTAGACTCAGGATGGCTTAAAGGCCTTTTATCCAACAGGAACCCAGCTATATCTGGATAACCAACCCCACCTCACTACAGTAGGACATTAACGGTCATGAACTCTGACTGACAGCAGGCAACTTCATTGGATAGACTGGTCCTATGGGCCTCACAGAAGATGGCACTCAGTGCAAACAGTTCCATATATTGCTAGAAAGATAACTGTTTGGATGTCCATGAATGAGTTACTGGTGGTTTAATGAAGGAATAATGTATAGTAAAAAGTAATAGGCCAGAGGGCACTGTGCAGATCATTTGACAGTTCACTACAAAATTTAACTTTGAGTTACTTAACTGCTACTTGCCATGAGTGCCTGTTAGCAGAAGAAATTATATCAAAATACACTCTTCTAGGAACTAATTTTAAAGGGATTTATAAATCACACCTGCCCTGAAAGTTGGAGCCCACTGTTGCTACTTTGTAGAACAGAACAAAGAACAAGACTAGGCAGGTATCCAGCTTTGTGCTTCTGGGCAGTGATTTCAGCACACCCAACAATACAGTTTTCTCTGCTCAGGCAAAGCATGTATCCAGTTTTAGTGTATTTCAGATGCAGGGCTAAGAAGAAAAAATGAAAATTGAAAGTTTAAAAAAAAAACAAGTTTTGTTTTATTTTCAGATAAACAATACAGGTAAAGAAAAACAAGAAATTAAAAAAATTAACAACCTTCCAATCACCAGATGTTGTAGGAATATTCATGATAATGGTAAACAATTACAAGAATCTTATATTCTAATAATGAAGTCCGCCCATAGTTGGATACTTAAATGCGGTGACTGGAACTGTGAATGGGCAAGACAGATATTTCTACACGCCTGAGAAGGGTCCCAGGTTCGCAGAAAAATGTAAAAACTAACAAAACTAACTAACAAAAAATACATTGGGGGGGGGGTTAATCTGAAAATGGTAAAAGGAGCACCTGTAGCTTTAAGCAAGAGATTCCCTCAGTGGCTGTTGCTAGGCAACTACAGTATTCCAGGCAGGGTTTATGCTAGGATAAAGGCGGGGGGAAGGGCAGGGCCCTTTCCAGGTCTATTTTGGCCTTTGTGAGAGGGCACCATGGGGCCAGGCCTGCCTAAGGTTGCCAGTTCCAAGGAGGGATATTCCTAGAGATTTTATGGTGAAGTCTGAGGAGAACAGGGTTTGGGGAGGGGAGAGGCTTTAGCTGGATATATTGCTACAGAGTCCACCCTCCAAAGCAGTTATTTTCTTCAGCGGGACAGTCTTTTGGAGTTCAGTTGTAATTATGGAAGATCTCCAGGTCCCACCTGGAGGTTGAGCAACCCTAGACCTGAAGGCAACCTCTGGGTAACTTGATACCACCCAACTTGCATGACTGAACTTGGCCTGGCTTCTTGCTACTGTTCAACAGCACCCACCCTAAGAAAGGCAGCATGGTGTAGCAGTTAGAGCTTGGAATAGGGTCTGGGAGATCCAGGTTTGAATTCCCATCTTGCTGTGGAAGCTCACTGGGTGATTCTGGGCCAGTCACATACTTTTGGCCTAACCTACCTCACAGGATTGTTATGCGGATAAAAAGGAAGAGAGGAGACTTATGAAAAGCTGCTTTGGTCCCCCTTGTGGAGAAAGGTTGGGTGTAAATGATGTATAATAATAAATATAGCTGGGAGGCAGATAAAGGTAGGTTGGTGAATAGTTGAGAATGTGAGAATGAGGCAGAGAAAAGAGAGGATATCGGGTTGTCAAGAGGACAGAAACAGAAAATAGTGTGGGGAGGGTAATAGGGGGGGGGGGAAATGATGTCCCACTGCACATGTCCTTGAGGGCTCCCTACCATGCAAGTGGGCCTGGGCCAGTGGCCAGCACCACACAATTCGGCCACAGTTTTTCTAGGTAGAGGCTGCTGGTGAGGAGAGAAAACTGAAGACATGAGGCAGATAATGGTAGGTTGGGTGGGAAGGAGATAGATTTGCCAACTCCAGGTTAGAAAATACCTGAAGATTTGGGGGCTGGAGCCTCGGGAGGGTGAAGTTTGAAGACGCAAAGGACTTCAGAGGTTTATAATGCCATAGAGTCCATCCTTCAAAGCAGCCATTTCTTCCAGGGCAACTAGGATTGCCAACCTCCAGGTCGGTGGTGGAGATCATATGGAATTACAACTGCTCTCTAGATGACAAAGATCAGTTAAACTTGAGAAAATGGCTGCTTTGGAGGGTGGACTCTATGGCATTATACCTTGCTGAGACTGCTTCCCTCCCCAAACCGCACCCTCTCAAGGCTCTGCTCTCAAATATCAAGGAAGTTCCCAACCTAGTGCTGGCAACTGTAAGGGGGAACTGATCTTTGTAGTTGGGAGATCTGTTGTGATTCCAGAAGGAATTCCAGGCCGCTCTGAGTCTGCCTTTGGTGGAGAGAGCGGGATATAAATTTAAGAAATAAAATAAAATAAATAAAGATCTCCAAGCCCCATCTGGAGTTTGGCAACCAGAGAACGAAGCATGAAAAGGTGATAGGCTGTGGAGGCTTTCAGGAAAGCGAAAGGGAATGGTGGGGGAAGGGTGAATGACATGCCTCCCACAAGTCCTTGTGGGTTCCCACTTGTAATATATAATTTTGTAGTGCCAGGTAATCTTTACTGAATCAGAAGATCTGTAGAAGTGTTTTGAGTAACTTTTCTTGGGTGATTTTGAGTAAAGAAGTGAAGACTCTAGCTCTTTTCTTGTGCCACAGATGGACTGACTACTCATCTTGATCTACCTTCTGCCGCTTTGTAGTTCTATCTCATCAGTGATTGCTGAGCCAGTTCTGCATGGATCAATATTGTTTAGTTTTCCACTGTGAAGATTTTTCTAGGTGATGATCAGCTCCAGACTGATGGGAATGCATGTAAGCAAGAACAACTTGTGGGTCAATAATATTTTATAGCCTTGAATTTCTTTAATATAATAGAGACCCGTGGTCAAAAACCTTTTCACTTTGGGGAAGGTCCAGCTAATATAATAAGTACATTCTTATTCACAACCTCTACAGCAGAGTAAAGATTTATCAGCTGAGCACTAAGGGAGATGCCATTTACCCAATGATAAATTAGTGGGAGATGCCATTTACCTAATATTTTGAATGCAGTTCCTAATACTGAGGCATCTCATTGTGTTATCCAAATATCATTCCAAATCTCTTTGGAAGCGGTCCCCCAAAATTCTTTCCACACGGATTTCTATATAGTTTCCCAAGTTAGTGACCCCAATTTTTTATTGAGCTGTGAGACAGTACTTTTGCAATCAGTGAATCTCTGGCAATCTGTTCAAAAGTGATCAGGTCTCTGTTCTGTTTTCTTTTTTTTTTAAGAAATAGAATTTGGCAGAGATTGGCTCTTTTCAGACAGTGATACCATGGGACATGAATGGTTTCATTTTATTACTTAATTCCTCCTTAGGTAATATTTTGCTTTTGAGTATGACTTCACAGAACATGTTCATCTTGCTATTATCCCACTTTTCAAAGGTGCAGATGCCTGGCTAAAATTACGGTAAATATTCAACAGGGACACTGATGAAGGATTTGGAGCCAGATGTCTTCTCCATCCTTCTGATACCTTAACTGTGAATGAGGGCCCTTACTTGCTGCCTGGGATCCCCTGGTGGGAGGGGCCATCATCAACAGCACTGGCAATGGTGCGGCCACAGAACTTCCCCAGAGACAGGAGGGTGGCCCAGGCAAACCCTTCAACAGTCAGTGAAGGAGGTCAGACAGAGGGTGGGGCCTGAGAGAGGCAGAGGTCTTAAGAGAGTAATGAGTGGGGAAGGAAGAAGAAATAGTGAGGGAGGGGCGAATGAGATGCTCCCCTTCAAGTCCTTGCACACCTTTTCTATAGCTGCTCCTGTGTTATGGAATAATCTTCCAGAAGAAATTAGAATTTCTACTGCAGTTTCAGAGACTTTGTAAAACAGAACTCTTGGAAGTCATAAGGCTACTCAAGATGACTGCTTTTTGGGTACATTGACAAACAGCAATCCTGTCAAAGTCTATTTTTAAAGCTTTTTTGCTGCTCGTTTTTAAGATTATTTTGTACCATTTTTATTGTTGGGTTCCAGTTATCTGAGGAAAAGGCAGGTTTGTAAATGTTTTAAATAAAATAAACTGGGATTGTTTGAGGTTGGCACATCAGTTTTGGTGTCATTGTTGCATTTTATGCAGTTATGAAACATTTAAGTTGCTCCCCTGAGCTATAGCTCCTTTTATTGCATTCATCGGTTTCAAGCTTCTTTTAAAAAAGCAGGACTGTTTATTTTGCAGTGATACTGATCCATAAGTATGATGTTGTTATGCACTTGTAGGGGGAAATGTTTTTGCAGATATTCTCTGGCAGGATCAGAGATGTTGATGGGTAATTTCAGGAGACAGCAAAGAGGAGGGGAGACAGAGCATTCCTGTCAAGTGCCCAACAGAAATTAGTCTAGAAAGCAGAGGAACACTTGCATGGGCTAAGGATCTTTGGCACGCATAGCCACTTTACCCAGGTAGCAGCTCAGTTCAAATTATATAATGGGCCTGTGCAAAGGCACAAATTTTAGTTTTTCTGACCTATCAGCATCATATTTAAATAATACCTTATTGTAATAATATAAGAGTCCTGCCTAATTTCTTGGCCCTTTTATCCATCAAGACTAAGATACTGGATGGCAAAGCTTAGAAGACAAAATGGGCTGCTGAAGATGTAGTATTATGCTCAAGTGTGTATGCACATGAAAGCTTATACCCAGAATTAAACTTTGTTGGTGTTAAAGGTGCCACTGGACTAAAATTTTGTTCTATGGTCAATCCTGTAACTTTTCAAAGTAGTTCTCCTTGCAAATTCAGTTTCCTGGGTTCAGACCCAGAACCTGTTTTGAATGCCATGGAATATAAAATAATTTATAAAAGGCAATGTTTCTGAGCATGTACAGAGTACATTTAAGTCAGAATTGTGGACTACCCCACATATATGGGATATTTGGTAGCAGATTTTGAGATCGGATGATGTAATTCCATATAGGCCTGAGCCCTGACCCTTCCTTCCTTCCTTTTGGGTTTGGTGCGACTGAGATACATGGCCTAGGCTTAATTGGCCATTCTGAGGCAATTTACCTTTCAGAGATAAACTTGTTCGGCATTTAAGAGTGGATTTTATATCCCACTTTTAGTGTGTGCACGTATTAGATCAGCATCTCTTCCAAAAAAGCAGCTTCCCTTGTTTCTTCTGCCCTTTAGTACACAAGGGCATGCCTCCTGTTCCATCCCCTCCCTGGGTAAATACATTGCCATGCTGTGATGAGCTTGCTTTCCATTTTCACCAAGGTACTGTAGACACACAAAGGATGGTAAGCAAAGGTTTCTCCTTTGCTACAATCTGACATTGCCCCTCCAGCGTGACCTTGTCTGGACCCTCTCCTTAGTAACTAGAGAGACCCGGCCCAGAGAAAACCTGCAGGCCACGGGTCTCATGTCAGAGTTCTGAGGGTGAGGGTGGGGAGCAACGGTGTGTGGTTAGCTACTTCACTGCAAGGGAGATTGTGGCGTGGAAGGCACAACCGCTAAACCTAGCCTTACTGTTTGGCCCACCTCTCCGCCAAGCCGCCTGACGTTTACGAGACAGAATCAAGGATGCATCCTTTTGGCATGTATCAAAGGAGAGGAGTTCTTAAATGAAATCCCCAGCATCATATACAGAAGACGACCCTGGGCGGCTTGTTTGGGAAGAGACATGGGTGTATGGAGGAAAATGCAAGGAGGATGTAACGGAGAAGCAAGCAGAAGGGTAATGTGGCGGCGGGGGAGACAGAAAGCCGCGTCCTTCGAATTCATTGGGATTCCCGCCGTACACCTCCGCGGGCCCCCTGGCTCCGCTTCCGCTCTCTCTCCGCCGCTGGCTGGCCAGAGGGTGCGTGCCCGTGTCTCCCCGGGGGAAAGGGACAGGAAGGCCTACCGCTCTCCAAAACAGCGGCTCCGGAGCCTGAGCGCAGCGCCCGCCCATCAGAAGGGAGGCGCGCTGGCTTGGTCTCGCCCTCCCGCCCAGGCCTTCCTGCTTTTGCCGGCAACTCCGTGGCGCCTCCTTAAATCTCTGCCGTTAAAATGTGGGCGGGTGTTTCAAGTCAAAGAGCGCTCAAATGTTTTTCCTTTTCAAAAAAAGCTGATGGGGCAAGCGGGGTGGGGTGGGGGGAGAGGAGAGAAGAGAAGGGGAAGCAGCCGCAGCAGCAGGAGGAGGAACCGGCTTTTTCGGCTGCAGCCAGGAAAAATCCGGCGAGGTTTTGACGCGCCAGGCAGCTGCTACTGAAGGCCGGCTGAATCGAGCTCGGCTGCAGCCGAGCAAAGAGGGGCGGTGCCGGCAGGCAGTTTGCAGACAACTGCCGCTGCCCTCTTGCCGCCTTCTGGCTGGGAAAGGACGGCGCCCGCCTGCTGTCAACGCGGCGCAGCGACTCCGCCAGCGCCCCGTCCTCCGGAGCCCAGCAACAGCCGGCGAGCCGCTCCAGGAACATGCACGGGCTGCAGCCACTCGGCAACCCGCACTTCGCAGGAAACGGCGCTTCTTTGGCCGTGCCATGCCCGGGATCCGGCTGGCCCCCGAGCTCAGGCAGGCGGCGGCGGCGGCGAACTTGCCAAGGTGGGATCCGCCGGGCGCCCGTCGCCCTCTCCCCCCGCAGCCCCCGGAGGGGGGGGGGGGGGTTTGAGCAGCTGACCTGCTGCCGGCTACTGTTAACCCGCTCGTGGCCACGCTTGGAGGAAAGGCAGCTCTTGGAGGGGGGGGGGGGTCTGACCTCCTCCCGTCGACATTATGGATGAGAACTGCGGCAGAAGAAAGCGTGTCTGGGACCTCGGAAAGAGCTGGAAAGACCGGTGGGTTCTTGCGTTCTCCTCCTCCTCCTCTCCCCCCCCTCCTCCTCCTCCACCACCACCAGCACCACCACCACCACCTTGTTCTTCGCTTTCTCGGTTTCTAGCTACTTGTTTTTCAGGTGGTCTGTTGAGGCTTCTGGGGGCGCGGCAGAGTAGACGCGGTTGGGTGTGTGTGTGGGGGGGGGGGGGTGAGGTACGTGTTCATCTATTTCGCCCCGGCCGAGGTCCTCGGGAGCCTGGGTGTGCGTGTTAGAGGTGCAGAGATCTGCCTTTCAAGTGGAGCTCCAGCAGTATGAATCACGTGTGAACCGAGGGGCGGGCTTTTGGCAAGGAGTTTTTTTACGAGTATTTACTACAAGGTCTACTCCAGAAGATTTACATCCGCACTCCTTCTGTCAGTTTCCGATGCCATGCCCGGTTAAAATAATAATAATCCTAATAAAGACACCCGCTCGAGTCATCCGCTTGCAGCCGATCGTCACTCGCCCTAAGGAATGGCCGAATCTGGTGCGAATGAGTTGGCGTCCGCAGCTGCCAGAGGGGACCTAGTGCAAGTTACTAATTTGTTGGAAAGGATTGTAAACGTCAATGCGCGAAATGGATTTGGGAGGACTGCGCTGCAGGTTGGTATCCAGACAGAGAGAGGCAATCTTTCGCCGCTAGGTGAACTGCTTGGACGGGGGCGAGGACCGTTTTCAACCGGGGAAGGGGGGGGGGGGGATCAGCATTTTTTAAAAAGCTAGTTGGTTGCCATATTTTATAACTTCAGCGGCTCCCACTCCTTAAAGTGACGTCCTTTAAGTAAAACTGGTCAGGGGTGCTTTTCAAGAAGGCGGTTCATTTCCAATAGCAACTTGTCTGCACGTTAATTCGATTTTTTTTTTTAAAAAAAAAACACCTTTTGTGGGGGGGGAGGCAAGTGGTGAAGGGGGGGAGCGAAAAGAAACCATCCGGGCTAGGTCGTGTTTTAGAGCAGGTCGGTAAACATCTCGTTCCTAGTCTCTGAAATCCCGCTTATATCTCTTCTCCCCCCCACCCCCATACCCCCGGTTTCTCAAAGCCGGGGTCCTCGCTGGCTGAGGAGTCCTTGGGGGGTTGTGGCGTTGCCCTTGGTGGCAAGCGACTCCCTCTGCAATAGGGACTTGGTCCCGAAGATGTCCATTAAAAGTTAGGCGACCTGAATCTCCGACTAAAAAGACGAGAGTCTTTCCCATTCTTTTAATAAGGTGGCAGGATTGTTTAACGATAAGGATTTCCTCGCCGTAGGTATAACGTTGTGTACACTCATTTCCAGTGTTTAGATTTACAGGCGGCAGCTGGAGTCCTTCCAGCTCCTAAAATCCTGGACCCGCTGAAAGATGTTTTCTTTTGAGAACCTTGTATAACGGTGCTGAAAGTGTTACAACGCAAGAAAACAAAGCAACGCCAGAGATGTAGAATGTAGGTGAAAGCTAGCAACCGTTTTGCCGGCGAGCCAACGGGTCAAGGGTGCAACTGGTCGATTTAATGTCGCTTTTTAAATGCAATGTTGTTTGTGAGAAAGGGGGAGGGGGCGCTTTCTGAAATGTTATTTGGGCACCCCAGGTTCTTAGAGGATGATATCAGAGGGAGGGAGAGAGGGTTTTTTGAAAAATTTAAAAAAGGAAATCTTAAAAACAGGAACTATTACTTTAACCCTACATGGTGCCTCTCCTTCAGATCAATAATCTTCTTTCCCTATTAGGGAGTTTAAGGCTGAGAGATCTTTTGTGTGGGGAAATGGGATATGGTGGTATGAAGCTCAGGGAGACTAGACATAATTGAAAAAGGAGGAAAGGTATAGCCAGATTTTGCACTCCAAAATGAGGCTTCAGCTCTAAATAGTATTAGTTGTGGGGTTGTTTTCTCCCCTGTGATATAATAAGGGGCTCCATTTCCTAGGCAGAGAGGCAGCACCCAGCTCTCTTGGCCACAGGTATCTCTTTTCTAACGCCTTCTTTTTATTGCAACTTAATCATATCCTGTTTAATGAGTCTCAGCACAGTCACCCCAAACATGCACATGCTCTACACCTCACTTCTCAAAAAGCCAAAACAAGTCAGAAGGCTGACTACTTATTTTCAGTATGTATAATCCAAACAGATCTGGTGATGGATGATAGAAATTGAGAACATTTATAGTCACCACAGTCCCCAATATTGCTTACCCTTTATGCTACTGAATAAAGTGAAAACACACCTTGGCTTCTATCATTCAAATAGAACTTGGTTGTTATTTTCTCTGAACTTTTCTTTCTTCCCTTGTTTTTTTCAGTCAAGTGCTCTAAATCAGACTTCCTGCTGAGATCTGGTTGGCAATACAATTCCAAGGCCCTTTTTTCCCTTTCCTTCTATGTTGAAACATATTCAGAATTTGTGACAGTATTTTAAGTTCAGCTGTTCTCATATTTGATATTATGTACATTCTTCCTCCTTTACTGCAAATACAGCCCCACCTTCAAATGCTTTTCCTTGCTCATCCAAAATTATAAAACCATGAGTTTCCACAGGGAATGTTGTGGGAGAGCTAAAATGCCTATGTGTCGGTTCCATGACAATGCAGATCGTTATTAGTTTTCAGAAGTATAGACTTAACAGAGAGAGAGATGTACAACAAAACAGCAGCTATTTTTCACTAACTTCATTTCAACTGGTGCTATTTCACACATGCTGCTGCATATTCTAGTTCTTATAGTCTCCCTCCCCCCAGTCTTAAGGTTCCTTGTTTTTATAGCTCTGTCCTGTTTTGTTTACTGTAACTACTCTCCTTGTTTATGCAGCAGTGTTTTTCCCGTCCTTTCATTTCTTGAGACAACTGTATAAAGGATTTATATATATATATATATATCCCTTCAAGAAGGGTGGGTAGAACATGGCTGAAATTACTGAAAGCAAATAAGGATCACATCATTCTTCAAAACTGGCTGTTCCAAAAAGCAGTGAGCTTGATTAAAACATAACCTTCAGTGTGTGATATTACAAAACAACTGATTGCATCTTTTTAAAATCACAGAGATTGGTGGATTTAGAAAGCTGAGGATCTCCAGAACTGGACAGTCCTTCCTCTGTGCTGCCAATATTATACGTGGCCTCTGCTACAGTATTGTAAAACTGATATCTAACTACTTTTGCCTTAACAAGACAGCAGAAGCAATGCCACTAAATCTTAATAGGCAAGCTTTTTAATGACATTCACTGAGTATTTACGCTGAAAAAAGAATGTTTAGGAATGCCAATAGCTTTTTGGAAAACTTCGAGCTGAAGTTTAGCAAGGTTCCCCCCCCCAAGCTGGAATGCGTGTTCATACAATTATGAAAATACCAGGCAAGATTAAAGGTGCAGTCCTGTGCACAGGTTGCTTAGAAATAAAATTCATGGGTACTTACTTAAAGATAGAGTAAAGTTTGAGTCCAGTGGTACCTTTTTAGACCAACAAAGTTTTATTCTGGGTAGAAGCTTTCATGAGCATGCACAATTCTTCTGATAGACATGCTTAGGATCCTACTATGAGGTTGTGCATATCTGAAAGTGTCCCATGCAGTAGGATTTTCTTCTGTGTAAAAAAAAAAAGCCTAGGATTGGACTATAAAAATGTATAGGCAGGGAAACACACCCTATATTCACAATAACAAAACAAGAGGTCTGGTGGCACCTTTATTTAAGACTAAGATTCTTGGGTTTTAATGGAACCTGCTAGGCTGCTCTTCTGGAATGGGGAAAGTTGGGACAAGAGTGACATATCTGTCCATCTTACAATTCAAATGCTACATTTTTTAGAACAGGTAATGTAGACATAATGGTTATATTATATTTCCTTGCTAATGCATAAATAACTGATAGCTGTTGCTGATTGTGTTACCTTCTGCCCCTCTAATGGAACTAAGGTACACTTACTGGAGTTTTCTAACTTTGGTCAGTCTAACAGAATCCCATTTTCAAATTTGTCAAATTTTGTTTGCTGGCTGACTAAATTGGTTGGTTTTCTCCTGAGAAAAGTCCTAGAGCCTTGAATGCTTCCATTTCTACCAAGAAGTCTGTTCAGTAGAAATTACCCCTAGCTGGGGGTGTTATCCATTTCTACACCTTTATAATTGCATTGGAAGGATGGGGGGGGGGGTTATTGTTGTACTGCTTAGAGGTCTTTTACTTGTTAATAAAACACTACATGGATCAGCTTATTCCCATAGGCATGACATAGTGTACTGCATTCCATTTACTTTCCAAGGAAGGAAATCCTGTTTAGGATCGGGATATAAATTCCCAGTTGCCAATAGGAGAGCTGGTAGGGAGAGAGAAGAAGAAACAAGGCGATTTCTAGGCCATGTTTACTTGGAGGTAAACCCCCCTGTTCAATGGGGCTGGCTCCCAAGTAAATGGCATAGGACTGCAGCAGGCTTCTAAAAGATAGTGCAAGGTCGCGCTGAAATCAGTGGGTCTGGTTTCCAAGCAAACGTGGAGAGGAGGACTGTTAATGCCGTGCTCTCCAGGGAGCCCGAAACCACAGCCAAGCCCCTTGAGCTGGAACCAGACCCCCCGGCGAGGTTATTCTAGCAGGCCCCGAGTGACAACAAAATGTGTGCTTCTGATCTGCCCGTTTTCCTGCCTGAGCGGAGTGGGGGCTGTGGCCCTTCAGCCTGTCCTTGTGAAAGCCCCAATACCCGGTGCGCTCAGCATCCGCGCCCTTCCCCCGCATCCCCCGCACTCCTGCCGCCGAGGAAGTCAGCAGGTGGAGCTTCTCCGTCCTCGTGTCTCCTTGCCTGGGGAAGAGGTCTGAAGTCGGCGGGTTATCCCGAGGGGGGATGCTCTGTGCACGCAACCAGCCTTGGCGATGCGGAGAGGGCGGTGCGAGAAGGGGGAGACGGTGCGCAGCATGCGCCTGCCTCGAAAGCGAGTTCCCCTTGAGGCTCACTCCGAGGGCAGCGTGTCCCCACCTGGATGCAAACCGGCCGAGGACAGGCTAGATTAGTCCAGCGCTACCTGCCCAGAGCCCACAAGTGTGTTTGTTTCTCTCTTCCTCCCCTCCCCTTAGGTTATGAAACTGGGGAACCCGGAGATTGCCAGGCGGTTGCTACAGAAAGGCGCCGACCCCAACCTGAAAGACAGCACCGGCTTCGCCGTCCTGCACGACGCTGCCCGCGCCGGCTTCCTGGACACCCTGCAGACTTTGCTTGACTCCCAGGCGGATGTGAACGTGGAGGATAACGAGGGCAACCTGCCGCTGCACTTGGCCGCCCAAGAGGGCCACCTGCCCGTCGTGGCCTTCCTGCTGGAGCACACGGCCAGCCGAGCGGAGCACCGCAACAGGAGGGGAGCCACCGCCTACGACCTGGCCAAGCTCTACCGGCACGACGCTGTGGCTCGGCTGCTTGAGGGCCCCTGCGCCGGCAGCAGGCGGAGGGCGGGAGCCCCCGGCGGGGACTAGACCCACCAAACCCCGCAGCCCGCCGGGGCCCGGGGACTCGGACAGATCCGCTCTTCTGCAGAACAACATCCCGGTGCGCCCCCCCCCCCCCCCGGCTTTCTGTTTCTTCTTTTTAGTCAAACACACATACACAATTGCAGACAAGGGGTGGGTTGTGTGTTGTTGTTTTTTTAATGGACATTTTTTTTGGGGGGGGGGGACTATGTCCCTAGAGGGGGGACCCACCCTGATGGTCGCTTTCTTCTTTTAATGCTCCTCCTCTCCCTCTCCTGGCTCATCGCTCCCTGTTTTGAAAGAAACTGCTGGGGTGGGTGGGCCTGACCTCTTTGTAAAGATCGACTTTCCCCCTCCCCTGAAAAATCAGCTTGCTTAACAATATAATATGAAATATCACATGAAGGAATGTAAAATGATGTGAAAGGGCTTTGTACCCTAGGGTGGGGAGAAGAAAAAAAATTAGGGATGTGAAAACATTTATTTGAGTAGGTAGCTGGGTGGTGGCACTAACAAAAGCTTAGGGAAATAGATCCCGGTGATTTTTGTTAGGCTGACATGCTGAGCTACTTTTGTGAAGGAAGTTCTGTAGAAATCTGCAATATATATGTGCAAGTTTACCTGATGAAGGTAGGAAGGGCAAACGATTTGTTTTAATGCTGGCGTTTCAGAATAGTTTCACAATCTAAGAAATAGTTGCTTTTCACAAACTAGGTTATAAAGATATATAATGTTCAGTGTTCAGTTTCACAAACATGGGGAGATCCTGAATGTATGAAAAGCAATAGAGAGTGTCCTCCTCTTGCTTTTCACCAAAGGACAGTAGTTACGCAAATACACTAGTTTGGAATAAAGATACAGAAGGACTGGCAAGATTAGATTTACTGTCTTGAATGCCTTATGACACCTCAGAATGGTCTTGTTAGCTAAAGTTGCCAGCACTGCAGTTTTCTCAAGAGATCTTCCATTTGTTCCGGCTGAGTTACTCCAGAGTAAGAATTTCCTATTAAGTTTTGAGAAGTTCAGCTGTGTTGCAGGATCCTAGTGTACTAGACCAATTAAGTGCTTCAATGTAGCTGTTCTAAATAAAATATATATACCCAAAATGTATATTTTAAAAGCAAAAATGTGAATGTAAATTGGACTGCTTTGGTTTTTTTTGTTTTCAATTTTAAGTTTTTCAAGGGGAAGAAAGGGGTTGTTAAAATGTTATGTGCATGCAAATAAACTACACCTATTGCTGTTTAAAATGCTCTCACTTTTCATACTCCAACAGTTTTCTCATTAAAAACCTCTATAAGTTGCAAACCTGAGCATATTTTCCCCTCACGAATAATGTCTTCATGGGACCTGTCACAGGATTGGGATGTGTGGCCAATCCACACTCTGAAGGATCACAAAAATGGAACCATGTGAATGTCATAGAATTTTAAATGGTTAAGTAGGCGAGAGCGTGGTGTAGACAGCCTGCAAAGCTCGGCTTAAAGCAAGGACTGGTGAGCTCAGCTGCAAGTAGAGAGTCATCTGTTCTCCTAATCCTCCCCCGTCCCGTCCCCTTTCAAAGACAAAAGAGTTCTGTATCTTTGCATAGGGTTACACTGCACATCTTTCCTGAACGATGTAAGCTTCCCTTAACTGAACCGAGGTTTGAGGACAGTAAATAAAACAGCTTGTTCCACCGCTAATAAAAACAGCGGCCTTTACTGCAAGGCAGAGTTTAACCCCTACATCTCCTTTAAATCAAGCCAAAGCCCACAAGATACAAAGGAAATTTAAAAAAAACCCAAACCCCGACTCTACACTAGAAAGAAAGTGTATTTTGTTTGTCATTTTTTCTTGAGCGTTTGCAGTTGGGGTGGGAGGACTGATCGATGCATGCATCTCTTAATAATTTTGAAGAAGCTAAGCCTATCCAGGTTCTGTGTTAGGGACATCAATTGGCTGGCGGCTAGCAGGTGACAGGATTGGGGGATTAAAAGAAACAAACGAGATCCAGAAAGTCAAATTATGGTATTTTCAGATTGTTCATCCAGAAGAAATGATGTGGTTTCAGAAATGACTACAGTTCCCTGGCCGGGGAGGCCAAAAAGAACAGGAACAGTCATATTTAGACAAATTAAAAAGCAGTGTCTCGGCAGTGTTTTCGACTATTAATAGGCAAAGAGTTGTTTGGATTTTCACGAAAGAGTGCTCTGTCAAACAGGTGCCTGATGCAGGTCCGACAAAAACCAGCGATCGGTCAGGATCTGGCCCCTGGACGTTTGCATGGAAAGCCGGCTCAACTGTCGATGCTGCGACTTATCAGTCAATAGCACTGACTTCCATCGAATTAATTTCGTCACATCTTGATCAGGCGGCTTTAGAAGTAAGTAGCATTACGCTTTCGTGGACTAGAAAAGTTCTACCGAAATCAACGTCGCTTTTCTTCCAAATGAAAACATCGGGGTATACATGTCAGATTCGCACGCGCGCGCACAAACCCCAGCAGGGTACGACAAAACCTCCAGCCCGACGCGACGAGCCCCCCAAGTGGGGTTCCAGCAGCTGCACCGCCAGCCAGACAATGTTGGCCAGAGCGCGTGGCGGCAAACCCGGCAGAAGTGGGATTTGAAACCAGGACATTCATTGCGAAGCCTCCCCCACCCTCCCGCGCGCCCGGCCTTTCCTCCGGCTGGCCAGGGGCTGTCAAAAGCGGCGCGCTCTCGGCTCCGGAGGGTTGAGGAGCCGCGAGGAGTTCCCTGGCAAGCCGCGGCTCCTCGCAGGTGGACAGCCAGCCGAGGAAAGGGGGGGGGGGGGAGAGGAAGAGGAGGAAGCCTTTTCCCTTGCTCGGTGGTCAACCAGGACGCCCCTCGCCCCCCCCCAAATGCCGAGCTCCGTCTCCTTCCCCAAAGCCGGGAGCCGCCTGGCCGCGGCCGGGAGGGCTCGTTTGGGGGAGGTTCAAAATGTCGGCCCCGCAGGTGGCTTCCTCGCAGCCGCCTCCTGGTGCAGCCGCAGCATCTGCGCCAAAGGGACCCCCCCCTCCCTCTCTCCGGCGGGGTGAAGAGGACCCTGCGCGGCGGGAGGGGAGGGGAGGGGAGGGGAGGGTCCCCCCCCTGCAGGAGGACCGTTAAGTCTCTCTCGGCCCCCCCCCCCGCCCGGCCGCGTCCCTCCCCTTTACGGTTTCTTTTCTTCTTCTCTTCCTGTCCAAACATTTTTAAATTTCCGCGCCTTCGCCAACAGCCTGATTTTGTTTATTTGGTTTCCTCTGCGGACTTGGCCGGCCTTTGGCTCTGCTGCGCTCCCTGCTCTGAGAGGCGGACTTCGTCTCTCGCCCCTTCCCCCGGCCAGGCTCAGCAGGAGCGCGAGTCCCCCGAGTCGACGGACCCCGCTGGCGGGCCAGGCTCCCCGCTCGGCTTCATTCTCTCCCCCACCCCCCCACCCGGGGGGCTCTCCTCCTCCTTCTCCGCAGCCTGACGCGCGCGGGGCTGGTGAAGTTTTGCTCGATGGCTGTTTTGCTTTGCTTTGCGCCGCAGACAAAGATGCCGGAAACGCCACGAAAGAAACTCCATCATCTCTCCTCAGTTTTCCTTCAGCCAGAGATGCCGCCGGAGGGGAAAAGGCGGTGTGCGTGTGCGCACTTCTGAGAAGCTGCGGCTGCTGCTCCTCTTCTTCCTGGGAAAGCCAACTGTCAAAGAGATGCCAGGCTGCAGCCTCTCTTCTTTCAAGGCAATTATCCAGGAAAGAAGGAAACGGCTTTGGCTCCAGGCTCCTATCAAGTGAGATATCCTACTTATTTCCTTGTTTACCTTGCTTTAAAAAAGAAATAATACTTCATGAGTAATCAAAGGTGATCAAACTCCTCCTGCATGGGCATATCAGATCAGGATTGCCAGTTCTGTTTCCCAGTATCAGCACCATCCCATATCTTCTCAGCATAGCACTGTTCAAATATTGTGAGTCACATCTGGAAGGCTGAAAAGAAAGGAGAGTAGAAAGAGGAAGGACTTTACAAACTGTGTTTATTAAGCAATTTTGAAGGAGGCTCCACTGCTTTGCAATTTGAGACACTGGGATAAATAGACCTAGATGATTGCTTTGGTGCTCAGATGGATTCTCTTAAGACCATCACTTCTTAAAGTTGCAGTTTGAAGGAATAAACCCAGAATATTATCAAGGCACACTGTGGACAAAAATAAAATCTACATAGGTCAAGATGAATGGGAGAATGGTTGCTGGCAATCTGGAATCTGCAGAAATAGCAGCTATGCCTTTAATATGAAGATCTCATCTTATTTTTAGATAGGTTATGCAGAAGACACACATACCACCTTAGCATTACAAGACAATGTCACCTATTACCTCTGAAAAAAATATTCAAACCATAACAATAAATGTAACCCATTCAATTAAGCTCCTCTTTCCCTTCTACTTCTCTGTTATTCCTTTTAATCAGCCACAATGGAATATGGAGAAGGGACTTAAAGGCTTCACTCAAAGCTCCCAGTTAAATCTCACTTTTATCCAAAAACATATTAAATATTTGGGGCTTTGATTTTTTTTCTACTTCTCAGATGTTAGTTTTAAATAACAAACAGGAATAATACTAGTACAGAAGTTTTTTTTCACTCTCAGTGCTATAATATGAATAAAAGCAGGCACCAATATTTTTCTCACAACTTAATTGTTTCTCAGATTAATTTGGAAGTAATGCTGCTGGTTGTGTTAAGCTACTTTAGTTTTGCTACACCATTTTACTATGCCTTTAAGACGGCAAACTTCACAAGCTTGTAAAAGAGTTCTTTTAAAAATTTAAACAATCATGTGGTGCAGTATATAATTCCATTTGTCTTATCCCCCACCCCGTTCCAAGAACTAGAATATAAATGTTCACCACATTCAGCAAACAGCTTTTTTTCTGGGCATTGACTAGGAAGTACCATTCCAGGCCTTGTGTTATCAGGCCTTTCCCAGTCTCATGGCAAATGACATAAACATGGCATTTGGACCCAGATTTTGTGCATGCCAAGGAAATTTTATTCTACATGTGAGCTTGTACAAAGGCTGATGTAGCATCACCTTGCATGGCAAAAGGTTTAATTCAGGAGTATAATGGAAAGTAATGTAAGAAATGTAAAATAGGTTTGTGTATATAGTCAAAAAGCAGAACTAAAATCTCTGTAAATACTGAAAAATAAAGTTGTGTGTGAAAAAGCCTTGTTTAACTAAATACAGTATAAGATAGTACTACTTAGTTATACTTGTTTATATCTGTGTCCTGGTATTAATGCATGCGGGCAATCCAAGAAACCTGAATGAAGGAGAGGTAGTTCAGGGCCTGCTCTTAAATAGATCCATTATTAAAATACAAATAAACAGGGCATTTTAAAAGCATTTTTAGTAGATATATTTCAAGGGCTCCTTTCATCTTAAAGAAAAGTATGCATGTGATCTCAATGGGGGGGGGGGAGCTACCTCCCCTGCTTGCACAGATGGAGCAACAACTCAGTTGGGCCATTATGGTCCATGCAATGTGTTTTTTCACAAGGTATAAATGGGCATGCATTCCCGTCCAGCCCTTCATGCACACTGTGCCCTATATGCATTTTTCTGTATATAGTACTAGTACATGGAATACTTTTTTCCAAGCAAACATATCTGAATAGTGAGCACTCTCTTATCTAATACTGTTCCCTTGTAAAACTCGGTAATTTGCCTTCCAGTTCTGACAAAAGCTCAAAGCCTGTTGTCACCAAAAGAAACTAGTTCAGCAAAAGGTTATTAACGTATTGCTTTAATGAAAAAAGTAGCCCAGATTGTTTTTGATAAATATAAAAAAGCAGAGAATGGAATTATCACTCTGCTGATATTAGGAATAACTAACATAGATTAACATACACTGTTGTAGAAGAACTCTGTAAGAGGCAGAAATAATGCCTTTTTTAAAGCTCTGGTATTCTAGTTTTATATAAAATATTTGCCATTTTTCTTTTCAATGCACACATTTTAACACTGATGAGCAGTCACAGTAATGAATCACTTGTCCGGGCCAGTATTTTGGCAGCATGCATTCCTAACCATCCCTTGGAATACTTCCACATCCAATGTATGTACTGCTGCATTTATTTTTATATACAGAGGACTAGCAGCATTCAGTGTATTGTTGCAAACACAACATACCTGGACAGCTATTAGCTATGATGGATGCTGGATTGGATCTCTAAGCAGTTATGTATGCTGCAAAGCAATCCAGTATAATAAACAGGGTGTGTATGTTTAACCCAGAGGTTTTCTATGACTATCAGGCAGGCAAGAACTGTGGGATTTACAGAATACTGAGAATTAAATTAATTAGTTGAAAGGGCCTGTAGTTGAAAGGTGCCTGGTTTTTTGTCATGGAAATACCATTAACAGTACTTATTGCCATCTTATGACCACAGTTTTCCTATTTACAAACCTAAAAATAAAGAGAAATTGTAAGAATCCTTCCCACTCTCCTCCAAAGGAAGCTGACTTTGGAAAGACTGCCAAGTACATCTTTGGTGCTCAGGAAAGAGGGCAAAAATTAAATTTTAAAAGTGTTTTTTCCATTATAGAGTATTCTATGGCTTATGGATTTTTTTAGTTTATAAAAACAAAATTAAATTAATTTTTTTTTAATTAAGCAGCTGCTTAAAATATAATTATTAAAATTTATATAGTTATGTTAATGCAGATATTTATTTGGAGTCTTGTTTCCCCTTTGACACCAAACATAGGTGAAATTGCTTAATTGAATTTTAGATAAAATTAATCTAAAACCATTCTTTATTTGGGGATTATCCTCCCAAACTCTAACACCTTAATGTTGCCTGGTGCTCTTTGAAACACTCATCAGCATTTAATAGTCTGTGTTGAATTATGTACTGGAATAGCACGATACACATTAGTGGAGCTGCAACTAAAGTTTTAAAATCTTCAAAGGCTATTTCCATTAAAAAATGTCTCCTTGCATATACTGCAGTTTAGCAGAATAACCATTATTATTTTCACAACACTTGGCTCTATAGGCTGCCTTTAAAAAAAAATCCATTTACTCACAGTTTCTGAGCCTCACTTAAAGTACAGATTAAAGCTGTACCAGCAAGACAAACTAAAGCTTTTATGGATAACCATAAAATTGGTATTTCCTATCTTGACTCACTTTCAGCAACCTGAAATAACATTCTTTTAATGAGATTTTTGGATGCCATATGAAATGAAGGGTAAATGACTCTTGAGCTGTCCATGTACTTTGCAAGTTTGGGTTCCCAGAGCACAATGTCCTTCCATTGCTGTCAAATTGTCTCCTGTCATAATCTAGCATAATCTGATAAGGGATATCACTCTTAATGGTTAGATTCTGCCTACATTTTGGTGCAAAACTTCACTAAACTAGCCAGCGTCCTGAAAGTTCTTGTGCTTTAGATTCAGGGAGAGGCTCAGGGTGTAGTGCTGCTCATCCATGAAAAGGATAAAGACCTAGTCTCTTCTGCTCCAGATCCTACCCCTCCACTCACAAACCCCACCCCTTTTACAGGGCAAGTGCTGACAATGGCACTCATCCTACAGTCCTTGTCCTCCCTGGCAAAATGCCTAGAAGTCTGGGTCTTTGCTGTAGTGGGGGAGGGTGAAGGCTTGCAGTAACTCTGTTTACAAGATTGTCTTAGATATGACCAGTCAGAAATAACTTGCAGTAGTGTAAATAGAAATATACTGTTAAATTCAATAAAGGGAGCGGGGGGGGGGGGGGAACAGAAAGTGCTTAATTTATCCTGTACCTGAGACTAGCAGCAATGATGATGTCATTCACAGAATGTGACAAAGGGCTAATAGTATATGCAGTAAAAACAATGAGTCAACAGTTTCTATGCCCTTGAGGTCAAACTTTCCTCAGTTTGAAAGTGGCCTATTCTTTTTGCACACTGGATTTGCAGCTATAGTACAGAAATGTGCACTGTTGAGATAACAGTAACAAACCTTTTTTATTCCAAGTTAAAATCTCTTGAAATGTTCAATAAAGCCAAAGAAAGAGAAAGCTTTGTTTAAACATTTTAGAAAGCAAATTCTTAATACCCAACTCACTTCAATGCCAAGAATAGTGTTGATGCCTATATTATTTCTTATGATTCCATAAATACTTCAGTGGCACTAGACAAAAAGTTACTCATGTTTGAAGATACCTATTGCGGTGCAAACATTTACCAGTGAGACTTAGTACAAAATAAAAAAAATTACAGTAATTTGACAAACCACAGTGCTTTCTTTGCCACACATGCTCATTGGTAATAGAAGCTATTGTTGAAATACTATCTGTCTCCACTATTAAACAAGACTGAAGGAGGCCTGAAAATTAAATGTTCCTTGCTGTCTATTGTTCATATTACTACAAAGGGAATCTGAACAAGATCGTGAGAAAAGTGTCTCCCTGTGGAGACAATCAACATTGTTTCAACTGGGCTTCTGTCTTACTGGACACATTGTATAAAATGTGTCTAACTATATTCAGCACTCTGCCACCAAATCAGGATGAAATGTCAGGGGGCTAAGTCCTGTTTTTCATACAACACTTGTAAAGAAAACCTGATCCACACAAGAACTTATACAGTTGACAAAACTGAACAAAATCATATCCATATATGAGACTCAATTCTATGAAATTATTTGTAAGCACCACTAGTTTCCTTAGGACATACAAGAGAACAGCACTAATTTGGTCCCAAAACATTATATGTTACAATATGTATAACACCTGTGAACAATGATATATTGTATTTTCCATAATCTATACTTCAGCAACATATTTTTTAAAAAATGCTGTATATTTTTATATGTTTTTGGGGGGGTTAATTGCATGATACTTATTCTATTACTCAGTAATTAATTGAACTAAATAGAAATGCAAAGCCAGCAGACAGTGCCCCTACTTGCCACGCAGCTAACTTTCCTCACCAATCCCAAGGGGTTCCAGGGTGTCACTGAATCTGGCCAGAAAGGGGCATAGGATATTGTGGGCGATTTGCCCATATTCCAGCCAAATGAGTAGTAAAAGAGCACCAGTGGTACTCTAGCACCAGAGTTAAAACACTTTCAGCTCTGCAAACTGCTATGCCCATGAAGCAACGTATAAGGCTGAAATGAAAAAAGATCTGTTTCAACAATAGCAATGTAAGTTGCATGTGAAAAAACACAGTAAAGAATTAGTCTTTCATTTAACTGTTCAACTATGGTTTCAGGTGCCTAAGCAGGTGCTAATGTTTGCATTACATCTAAAAAGAAAGAAAAACAATCATAAAGATTATTTGACACTCAATGCTAAACACATATATAGGAAATTTAGGGCCAATTTGCACAATCCTGGCAGTTCATCACAGCTGAGTTGACTCAAGCAGAGTTACAGAGTTGCTTGAGATATATCAGAGTGCTTTACCTTGAGTTCAGATTGCCAATAAGCAGATGTTATACTAAGTGAATTTTTGGCTTGTGATCTATTTGCAGTGCAGTGTCCAAAAACTGCTTCATTTTTGCAAAAACTGGAGAGCAGTTAACACACTCAAAAAGTTATATGAATCGTTATATGTAAATCCCCTAAATTGGCTTTACTTGGGCACTTTGCAGTTTTGACAGTATATGCTCACTGCATATACATCTTAAGCTTTTCCTCTACTTTTCACCAATGTGACTGAACAGCTAGGAGATTATTGCACCATGTGTCATGTTGTTTCCATTTTTTTCTGGATCTACATTATTGGCTACTTTGGAAATTCACTTGAATTTGTTTTAAAAGGGCCATCTTCTCTATAGCCAACTGTAATCTATCCAAGACTTTCCCTTTCATGATATGTAACTCTCTGTTCACAATATTGTTTGGGTTTATGTTAATAGAAATAATCAAATTTCCCTTTGACTTTTAGCTATTTACTCACATCTATTTTAAGACATCAATGTGTTGAAAAATTCAGAGAAAACTCATTTAAAATTACAGTGATTTTTATCGTTATACATTTCCTGGATTGTTGCCATTAATAAAAATGAGAGAAAATAAGAGTAAACACAATACAATTTGGATTTATATTCAATTATAAAGTAAATACACTCAATCTCTAAAAAGATACCGGGCTTGATCACTTTCTTTGAAGCTCATTTATCTGAATCATAACCTTTTATGTATTCCAAGGGCACTTATCATTCAACTGAAGTGGATTTGTGCTGGCAGACCATTATGAAGATCTGCCTGAAGGAGCTCACATAGTAGCAATTCATATATTTAGGAAGGCTTTGGCCAGGTCCCTTTTCTTAGAGAATCTGGTGCATCTGTTTTATTTGTAGCATTTTAGCTCTGGGATGCTCTTCCCCAGGACAGAGATTGCAGGTATTGCATTGGTCTGAAGAAAAAAAATTAAAGAACGAAAGTTGCATAGTATCTTTTGTTTTTAAACATATTTTATTAAATTTTCCAAAGAACAATATAAAATGTAACAATATATCAAAGTCCACAGAATAGTATGTAGACTGTAAGGATATAGGTAATACAAGGAGATAAAGCAGTGTGTTGAACGCATACAATGAGTTACAATAGGATAACACTAATTATTAGTGCAGTAACTGGGTGCATAGGAGTGTGAAGTCTTATCAACAACATCAATAAGTAAAGACAGTATAATAGTAATCATAATATAGATAGTAACAGTATTTGTTTAGAGTTGACTAGTGCAAAACATGAGAAGTGAAAACACTAGGTATAACACAAGAACAATAGTAAGGTCAATGAAGTCTTTGAGGGAGTACATCATGAGAGGACATATATTCAATAGGAGGAAACAATTTTGCAATAAATTTGGATTGGGAAGAGTGATTGCCAAAACGAGTCAGTCAATCTGTGACTTTTTCCATTATGAAAAGATTCCAAAATTTTGAGCGTCATAGGGTAAGGAATGGTCCAGATTTGTCCCTCCATTTGGAAGCAATGGCCATTTTAGCTGCTAGCAATAAAGTTGTGATTAAGTTTCTGGTAGATGCCAGATGTTCACCGGTATGCCAGTGATTTAGAAATAATAGTTCTGGTATAACTTGCAGGCTAAGTCAGTAATAACTTTGGTATGATCAAATATGTTAAGCCAGAACATGTTAATGATGGGACATCCCACCAGCAGTGCTCAGATGTTCCCATTATACCACATTGTTTCCAGCAGTAAGGATTGCATGAGGGCGTCATAAGAGGTAGTTGATGTGGGGTTATGTACCCATGAGGTAGAATTTTCAGTGTTTGAAACGTAATGTTAAGAGGAGATTTAATTAGAGGTGTGACCCATATTCTGTTCTATTGATCTCCAGAAATGTTTATACGATGGATTGCCAGACTTTTTGGTAGCGAAGTGGTGTGGAACTAACTTGATCTATCAATAATACATATGAGCAGGGCTCCGTTGGGGCCGGGGCGCGCCGGAGCGCCGCTCCGGGAGAGAAGGCGCTGGGGGGCGGGCACATAACAAAGCCCTGCCCCCCGGCAGAAAGCCTCCCCCCCGTTCACCCCCTCCTACCCCCAGTCACCATTCCCGGGGCCGCGGCTGGCCACCGGCCCTGACAAAAAACCCCTCCCTCCCCCAGTCACCATTCCCAGGGCCGGGGCTGGCTGCCGGCCCTGGGAAGAACCCCCCTCTCTCCCCCACTCAACAGTTCCCAGGGCGCAAGGGAGGGAGAAGCCGGGCCTGAGTGGCTTAACGCCACTCAGGCCCAAGCAAGGGGGGGACGCCAGCCCCAGTGGGGGGAGAAGCGCCCCTTCCTTCCTTCCTTCCCTCTCTCCCCCACCTACCTACCTACCTTCCTGTTCCTTCCTTTCCCCCTTCCTTCCTCTCTCCCTTCCTCCCTTCCTTTCTTCTCTCTCTCCCCCCACCTACCTACCTTCCTGTTCCTTCCTTCCCCCCTTCCTCCCTCTCTCCCCCTTCCTTCCTTCCTTCTCTCTCTCTCCCCCCAACTACCTACCTACCTTACTGTTCCTTTCTTTCTTTCTTTCTTCCTTCCCCCCTCCTTCCTTCCTTTCTTTCTTCCTTCCCCCCTCCCTCCCTCCCTTTCTTCCTTCTCTCTCTCTCCCCCACCTACCTACCTATCTTCCTTCCTGTTCCTTTCCTTTTTTCCTTTCCCCTCCCTCACTCCCTCCCTTCTTGCCTTCTGACACACTGCCCATGACGTCAGGGATGTGTGTCCTTTTGACACTTCCGGTGACGTCAGGGGGTGTGGCATATGCAAATAAGTTATGCTAATGAGCTCCTGCACCTCTTTTTTTACGAAAGGACCCCTGCATATGAGATTTCATGAGATCAGGCTAGCCTGGCCCATCCAGGTCAGAGTACTTTTTGTTTAAAAGGTAAAGGTTTCCCTTGCTCGAAAGCCAGTCGAATCTGATTCTAGGGGGCAGCACTCATCTCTGTTTCCAAGCCAAAGAGCCAGCGCTGTCTGAAGACTTTTCTGTGGTCATGACTAAACACAGAGGTGCACGGAACACTGTTACCTTCCCACCAAAGCAGTACCTATTTATCTACTTGTAATTTCTTGCTTTCGAACTGCTAGGTTGGCAGGAGCTGGGGCCAGAGACGGGACCTCACCCCATCAAGCGGCACTAGGGTCTCAAACTGCTGAACTACAGATCTTCCAGTCTGCAGCTCAGCATCTTTAACCTCTGAGTCACCGCAGCCCACTTGTTATTAGGACCAACCAAAATTACTGAGAACAGTGGGCAAGCTTTCAAGTTCTCTAGAACTCATCACTAGGATAGATTTTTTTAAAAAGAGTGGTGAAATATGTTTCAGACTCTGATCTTAAGGCTTCATTTCTGCAACCTAGGACTGCCAACTCTGGGTCAGGAAATTCCTGGAGATTTTGGGGATGAAACCGTGGGAGGGCAGAGTTTCGAGAAGAGCAGAGGTATCAAACTCATTTGTTATGAGGGCCAGATCTGACATAAAACACATATTCCAAGTGGGGGAACATTTTATTTATTTATTTATTTATTTATTTCATTTATCTCCCGCCTTGCCAGTTTTTCACCGGCTCAAGGCGGCTAACAACATAAAACAGATAAAACAGATTTATAATATAAAACATTTTAAAACCAACACTACATTACAAGTACACAAGATGGCGACTTCAGATCACTCAGGTGGGCAAAGGTGGCAGGGTGCAACCACCAGGGCCAGGGAGATGGTATCATCCACTTTCTCTCCGATGGCGGCTCCTATTTGAAAGCCTGGCGAAAGAGCTCCGTCTTGCAGGCCCTGCGGAACTGTAATAGATCCCGCAGGGCCCTGATGTCATCCGGGAGCTCATTCCACCAGTAAGGAGCCGCCACCGAAAAAGCTCTGGCCCTGGTGCAAGTCAACCGAGCCTCTTTTGGACCGGGGCAGGTCAGGCGATTTTGAGTGCCTGACCTCAGTAGCCTCTGGGGCCTATATGGGGAAAGGCAGGCCCTCAAGTAGGCGGGCCCCTGACCATAAAGGGCTTTAAAGGTTAACACCAGCACCTTGAACCTGATCCGGTATGCTATAGGCAGCCAGTGCAGCACAGGTCGGATGTGGTCCCGCAAAGAGAGACCCATCAACAACCTGGCCGCAGCATTCTGCACCAGCTGCAGCCTCCGGATCTGGGACAAGGGCAGCCCCAAGTAGAGAGCGTTACAGTGATCAAGACGTGAGGTGACCATAGCATGGATCACTGTGGCTAGGTCTTCGCATTCAAGGAAGGGAGCCAACTGCCTCGTCAGCCGTAGATGGAAGAAGGCTGCTTTGGCAGTGGCTGCTACCTGGGCCTCCATCGTCAAAAAGGAGTCCAGGAGCACACCCAGACTCCTGACCCTTGGAGCTGGCACCAGTGGCGCCCCACCGAAGGACGGAAGTGGATGCCCTAACCCCATCCCGGTCCGACTCAAGCACAGGACCTCCGTCTTCAGAGGATTCAATTTCAGTCGACTCAGTCTGAGCCAGCCCGCTACTTCCTGCAACGCCCGTTCCAGGTCATCTGGGGTGGAGCCGGACCGGCCACCCAGCAACAGATAGAGCTGGGTGTCATCCGCGTATTGATGACACCCCAACCCATGCCTCCGGACAATCTGGGCAAGGGAGCGCATATAGATGTTGAACAACATCGGGGACAGAACCGCCCCTTGAGGAACACCACACACCAGTGGGTGCCTCTGGGAGGTCTGTTCCCCGAGCGCAACCCTCTGCCCCGATCTCAGAGGAAGGAGGCAAGCCATTGTAAAGCGAGCCCCCGTATCCCCGCATCGGTGAGGCGGTGGATCAGCAACTGGTGGTCGACCACATCAAATGCCGCCGACAGATCTAACAACACCAGTGCCGCCGTACCGCCTCGATCCAGATGTCTTCGGAGGTCATCCGTGAGGGCAACCAGAACCGACTCCGTCCCATGACCCGGTCGGAAGCCAGAATGAAATGGGTCTAGCATGGAGGTGTCATCCTCCATGTCATTTTAACCTTCCAGGGTATTCAGTTGCTGACCTAAGAGTAGCAGTTCTCTGACAAAGGAATTCCAAAGGGAGATTAGAAAGAGAGACTGCTGAATTGCAACTGATCATAAAGCTTAAGACAATACAAACTCCTGGACTGAACTAGAGATTGACCTAGGTTCCTTCTCTCATTACCAATGCCTGCTCGTCTTTTGGCATCTGAAATCACTTCACTCTCCAAGATATAAGGACAGATGGACTCACATTCCAGCTGTATCTGAGGACGTGAGCAGTGATTCATGAAAGCTCATGCCCTGCCTTCCTCCCTTTCACTAATAAAGAATGCAAACTGTGGGTTTCCCCCACCCCCATCTGTTAGAAATGGAAAGGGGGATCTCTCCAAGTGCCATGGGATGGACTCTCTCTCTCTCATACCTGAAATAAGATGTTTTTGGGTCTAAACACAGGACTCCCCCATACCTGGAATAAAATGGTTTTTTGGGTGTAAACACAGGACTCTCTCTCTCTTTTGCTGGCTGGCTGGCTGGCTGGCTCCCTCTCACTCTCTTTGAAGAAAAAGTGTGCTTCTGCCTGGAATCAAACATTGCTGGTCTTCTGAAAAGTCCCATGAGATGCCCTTTCCCCCTCTCTCTGAGTCTTTCTTCCTCCCCTTCCCTTCCCAGAGGAGGAGGGAGAGGGGAGAGGAGCCCTCAGCCAATGGAGGGCAGGCTTTCTTTTGAAGCAGGAAATAGGAGAGACTGGGGAAAAGGAACTGCAACATTACAAACAGGAACCAGGAAGTAGCAGAGTCAGCTGCTCTCGGGCCGGATTGCAGCCCTGCATGGGTGGGATGCAGCCTGTGGGCCATATCTTTGACACCCGTGCCATAGAGTCTACCCTCCAAATCAGCCATTTTCTTTAGGGGAACTGATCTCTGTCATCTGGAGATCAGCTGTATTTCCAGGAGATCTCCAGGACCCACCTGGAGGCTGGCAACCCTACTGCAACTTGTGTGGATTGCCAAACATACTTGAATAGATTATGGCTGAAATCCTAAAAACACTTGCACAGGAGTAAACCCCACTGAATACATGAATAGACCTGCTTAGGATTGTTCCCAAGGTGGCACTGTTTACAACTGGCATCAATTTACACCTTTAGCCTTTTGGCAAGAAAAAAAGAATGGCAGCTTCAAACTAGAAATATAAAAACCAGATCAAATGTCTCTCTGGTACCATACAGAACAAGAAGAAAAAGAGATTGGATTTATACCCTTCCCTTCACTTGGAGTCTCAGAGCAGCTTACAAACTCCTTTCACTTCCCTTCCCCACAACAGAAACCCTTTGAGGTAGGTGGGGCTAAAAGAGCTCTTTTCAGAAATGTCCTTGAGAGAACAGCTCTAATAGAACTATGGCTTGCCCAAGGTCATCCAGCAGCTGCAAGTGGAGGAGTGGGGAATCAAACCCGGTCTGCACACTTAACCACCACACCAAACTTAGCCACTACACCAAACAAAATGGTCCCTTAAAAGGTCCGTAGCCAAAGAAAACTATGGTTGCGGTCACATGCCCAAGATAAAGCGGTGTGAGGCTTCTGAGTCAAACCAATAAGCCAGACCTTTTAATATAAAATAAAAGTTCCTTTATTCTTAATGATGGATCAGGTACTCAATGTTTGTTAGAGATACATTGGCATAGACATCAGGGATTGATATACCCCTCACTTCAGGTGACAGTAGGCAAGGAGCCAATCAGAATGGATACAAAAAAGCGCGTAAATATCCCAAACCGTTTGTTCCCACAGAAAGGGCGCCAAAGCACTAAAATTCCCCCCCTGCCCCTTTGTGACCTCTACTTGCAAATTGCAGACCAGACACCTGGAAGAAAACAGCTCCACAGTCCCCAAGGTTATAAAAGCAAGATAAAACATTCTAAGCGCTGGGGAAAAGAAAGGAGGAGACAGGAAGAGATAACCGGGCTTGTTTATGTGACGCGATGGAATGTAGCAAGCCACCCTCCCAGGAAAGAATTGACACTCTTAGCAAGACCAGCAATAAACTTCAAAGGGGAGCAAAACAGACAACCAAATGTAACACTTGATGGCAGGCAAAATGCAACACCGAATGGCAGGCATCCTGACAAGCGGGAAGGAAGTGAGGCTACTTCCTCTGGCAGAAGTTGACCCACCGTTGCGTGATCACAGGGATTTTTGTAGATGCAGGTACAGCCCGCCACTGCGTAATCAGATGCAATCGCTGGTGAGACAGATTTTTTTTTACCATTTGTTCCCGATGCGCTTACACGAGGAATCAGTGATTCGCACCTCTCCCTATAGAATGTGCAGGGGTATGCACTGATGTGCATACTGCAACCGGGGGGGGGGGGGGGGACAACAGCACAGAGTCGGGATAGCTTGATCAGACTATCCTGACACCATGGGAGTGTGCTGGCATGATCAGATGCAGGAAAGTCCATCTGTGGCCCATAGCAACCTGTTTGCTACAGAACTTTCTGAGGTGTTTTTTTATTCCTCATGTGCAGTGGAGCAAAATGGGTTGCCGACGGCTGTGGGGTGTCTGATCGTGTTCCTTTAATCTGCCCGGCCTTCGCGCCTATGTCGGGGTGAATTGTGTGTCTGATCGCAGCCTATAGTAGTCATTATATTAACAAAAAAGGGAATTAATTTAAATTACGCACTAGGTAAAGTCAGCGGAAGCCCAATTGGATGATATCATCTAGTAGTGGAATGCAAGAAACCAGATAATCCCAGCTTCTTTCAGGATCATGTTCATACAGGGAGTCTTCCTCATTTCATTGCTGTATTAAATAAAAATTGTAAAAACAATAAAACAGATCTCCTCTGCCAAAGGCTTTTTACTGAACATTTCTATTCGATATATTCTGTTGATGGATTTTACTAACATTTTATATATTGTACTAGTTCTGAAAGACAATTTAAAATTTGTTTCTTATTCTACGCAGGTCTACTCATAGGCCGATTTCACACTGGCCAGTTGCCTCTCATTCTCTCCAGAATTTCCCCTCCCAGTTTCCTCCGGAGTATTTTCTTCATTTTCCCACTTGGAACCTCAGCCCTTTCGATATAGCGTGATGAAGGGTTTTCTCCCAAAAAAATTAGAAACTCCCACAATGGGGTGGCCCTGATGAAAGGTGGGTGAGTGGGCATGTTTTCATTTTGGGTTCTCCCCCAGAGCAAACAGGAAAATCCTCTAAAAACAGGATTTGTTTGCTCCAGGGAAACTCCGGTGCAGCAGGGCGATACTCCAGAGCAAAACATGAGCCCGGAGCAACTGGTGTGAAATCAACCAGAAGCTCCAATGCAAGCATGAGGGCAAACCTGGGGCAAACGCTAGTGCGAAATCGGCCATAGTCTTACTTAGGTCTATTCAATGAGGCTTCCTACCAGGAAAAAGGTCTTAGGATTCCACTGTTAGGTTCAGAAGAGGAAACTATTTAAAGTTTTTCTACAAATATTAACTTAGAAAATCTTCTTCTCATAGCAATCATACACTTTATATGTTACATATTTATATCCATCTAAATACACTGCATGTATACGTAACAACTAACCTTTGATCCATATTTAAAAATTCATCAATATATCTAATTTTCAACATGGGCCCATCCATAAACACTTAAACCCTGAGACTGGGGCTATGGACAGACAAGACAGATCTTTCTACAAACTTGAGAAAAGCCCTAGGTTTGCAGAAAAATATGAAAACTAAAACAAAATACATTTGGGGGGGTTAAATCCCCCAAATCATGAAAGAAGTACCCATAGCTTTAAGACATGAATGTCCCCAGAAGGAGAGAAGAAAGCAGAAGGTGAAGATATGGAGGCTGCCAGGAGGAGGGAAAGGGGAAATAATGTGGAGAGCAATTACAGGGGAAAATGAAGTGCCCCCTGCAAGCACCTGCAGGTTCTCAGTGTACAACTGGGTCCTACTCAGCTAGCACTGTGCAACTTGGCCAACAATTTTCCTGGGGAAAGGCTGATGGGAGGCTGATACGGAAGGAGGGAAAGCTGAAGATGGTGGGGGGGGGCAGCTAAAGGTTGTTGACTGGTGGGTCAGAATAGGGAGAGGCTATAGGGGCTTTTGGGAAAGGGAAAGAGGAAATGTGGGTTAGGGAAAAAGATACGTCTTTTGCAAGGCCTTGAGGGTCCCCCACTTATATATTTTCTATTTTAAAAATTATACTGGAGATAAATAAAGCAGGAACAATAACCATATGCCCTTTCCCCTTCCTTGAAGCATCAAAAAAAATCTATTTGTAATGATACACAGTTGTGGTTGCTTATTAAACCACTAATGTTGTACATGCTAGAGGACTATCTAAACACCAGAGTTTCATACAATTTGCATGGATTGTATAATCTTAACTTCTCAAGTATAACATAGTAACCTCTTTGCCAAACATGTCAGATGAAGAAGAAGATGCTTGAAAATGTGGTAAAGCAATAGATAGTCAGGCAAGTCTCTAGAATATCTTTGCAGAGGCATATGCCGAATTGTTTCCCCTGAATATGCAACTAATCATGTAAGACCCATATTTTTCAAGACTGGATTTTCATATTAAGAAAATAAAATATATTGTTGACAGCCTTGCTTTATAAATGCAGGACAGAAAGCATTATTGAAATGAAGCTTATTTAATTCTGTCAAGCATTTTCAGCCACAAAGGAAAGTAACAATAAATAAATTATCAATTCTATTCACTTTCTCTTTGCCACTTAAGATCTAACAGAACTTATTTGAGGAGCACAAAGGTAAGTGCTATGACCTTTTAGATACACAGCAGCAAAGCTGTGAATATTGGGGAAGCTTTATCTGCATCATCAGATATTTAAAGCTGAAGGGATATTTCCTACACACTGTAAGCTTAAGCAAGCCACACAGTGGTCTACTTTGCACTATGGAGATATCAGAGAACCAAAGTCAGTGATTTTCTTAGACATTGCAGCTCATGATCTCTGCTCTAGTCTTTTGTCTGAGGATTAGCTGAGGAACTTCTAGGTAGTCCATGACTACTCTAGATTCAAACTTATTCACATAGCCAGAAACTGTCAGGAGCCCAGACTGCTACAGTCTGTCCCAAGATGGCAGAAGAGGCCAGTGGATTTCATCTGGTGCTAATGTCTGAGATGAGACAAATAAATAAAATGTGAGAGTCTGCTTGATATTACCAGCTTTCAGTACTTTTGCCTCTTGACTAGGTCCAGTAATTTAATACAGTATCAATTATTTTATTTATTTTATAACTTTATATCTCACCTTTCTGCTCTCACAAGGGCTAACATGGTGGCCAACAAATTAAAACACACATAAAATCACATTTTAAAACCAACAGAACTACTCCCCATGAAAAGAAACATTATTAAAACACTTAAAAACAGAACTAAAATATGTACAAAGACAGCTGTTTGGTCAGGAAGGAGATATCACTGAGGGAATGCCAAATGAAAACAGTCTTCACCTGCTGGTGGAAGATGATTACAGAAGAGGACAGACGAACCTCCCTGGGAGAGACTTCCAGAGCACTTCCTTTTTAGTGATGGCTTTCTCTTGATGACTTTTGTCATGAAAACAACAATTAAGAAGAAGGAATTCCAGAGCTTTGATGCCTCGATCAAGAAGGCCCTCTTTTGAGTCCCTCACACTTAAAAGACTGAAAATATAATCAGTGCCATATATAGTGGTCTGGACTGAGGAGAAAAACTGTGTATCATAGGCTGAGGACAGACTGGCAAAATAAAGTGCAAGGGAAGCGGGGCAAAAAGACCCAGGCCGAGTTGTCGCAGGGCTTTCCGTTCCCACTGTGTAGACTGATGCAGGACCATACCGGGGAGGAGGTGGAACGGAGTGTTCACACTGTGGGATGGACCCTGGTGGCAGTGCCACGGTGGCGTTTTGCCAACGGCAGCCAGATCAGCGGGTTCACATTACCGGCGCCACTTGATATGTGGCTTATTTGCATCCACACTGCCAGGAAACAGGATGATGTGCACCCAGACGGCTTGACACCAGTTTCACCAGGTACCTTTTTAACGCGGGATGAAAGCGCTTCAGGACGGGGTGAGTGCAGCACAGCAATGCCAGACAGCTGTGGCTGTGTGAATGGGCTCTCTTAATTTGCTTGCAAAGTGGGCCTATATCGGGCCAAACTGCCAGTCTGAACTCGGCCATAATATTATCACTAAACAAAAGCAAGAACATCTGTGTTTAAAGCATTAGAATTCTTGCTAACATGGCATCTGTATTTATAGGTTAAAGTACTATTCTTTTGCTTTTAATAAAACACTTAACATGAAACAAAGTTAGAAAGGAACAGCTTGTCAGGCTTTCCACAGTGTATACATATTTAAAAGATAATACATTTTACTGAACAAAATTTTTGAGTCCAGTGGAACCTTTAAGACCAACTAAGTTTAATTCTGGGTTTAACCTTTCATGTGCATGTATACTTCTTCAAATAGCTTTACTTCTTCAGTACATTTTACTGTGTTTTGTGTGTGTAAAGTGTGGTCACTCACAGCCCTAGGGTTTTCAAAGCAAGTGCTGTTGCCTTCCTCTGCAAAGTCTCTTTGGTGGTCTCCCACCGAAGTACTACTGACCCTGCTTAGCTTCCGAGATCTGATGAGATTGGGCTATGCTATACCATTCCACATCCCTTTACTCTAAGCACCATCGCTCAATGGTACAGCATCTGCTTGGGATGCAGAAGATCCCCAGTTCAATCCCTGATATCTCCAGTTGAAAGGATTGGATAGCAGGCAATCTAAAAGACCTCTACCTGAGACCTGGAAGAGAAGCTACCAGTCTGAACAGACAATACTGAAATATAACATCATGACCAATGCTCCCTCTAAGCTGTGGAGTCTGGTGAGCAAAAATCCTACTTTGTGAGCTACTGGCATTAAAGCTGTGAGTGAGCAATTTGGCTGCTGCATCAATTAGTTTGCTCTAGAGCCCTCCTTCCTGAGCTAAGACAAAAATGTGTGAGCCAGAGGCTAAAAAACTGAGCTAGCTCACACTAGCTCAGCTTAGAGGGAACACTGATCATGACCTATTGTATTTCTTGAGAGGTGAGACCAAACTTAGAATGCTATCTTAGAACAACATTGCAATTATATATTACTGTACTGGAACAGCACCATAAACAGATGTAGCATTGTGTAAAGCTGTTATGGAATGAGGGCTATGGACCACTCTCAAAAATAACTTTAGCTTTCATAGAGGTACTAAGGCATATTGTATATGTATGCTCTACTAAAATCTCAATTACAATTTTGCTCTTATTACTGTTAGGGAGAAAAGTATGAAAAGATTAAAGTTGGATCCACCAGAGTCTTCTGTAGATGTTTTCCACTCATGGAACTTAAGTTTATCACCTTCTCCCCACTACTGCCCTAAATACCTCTTAGATGGTGCTTTCTAGGAAACCCTATCCCCCCATGAAGCAGCATTTCAGGAGACATTCTGGGTTGCAGTGGAAGCAGGGGAGATAAGGTTTTCCATGGGTAGAAATCTTTCCATCTGCAGAAAAAGGCAGGAAAAACAGAAAGAGTAAGTCACCAGTCCTAAACACCCGTATGAGGAAGTAAGTCTATGGACTCTGCAAGTCTTATTTCAGAGCAAGCAGACTGAAGCTTCAACTTTTTTTTTTTGCCATCAAGTCACAGCTGACTTATGATGACCCCCGTGAGGTTTTCAAGGCAAGAGACTAACAGAGGCTGTTTGCCATTGCCTGCATCTGCATCATGGTCCTGGTATTCTTTAGGGTCTCCCTTCCACATACTGACCAAGGCTGACCCTGCTTTGCTTCTGTGATCTGTCGAAATCGGGCTAGCCCAGGCTATCCAGATCAGGGTGTACTTTGACTAGGCACACCATTTTGAAGAAGCATTATAGATTCTTTTTCAGCACATGATCCGAGACTATTTCACTTCCCTCTGGAACCTACTTACCATTTCAGACACTGAACATTATATGATCATACTGTTTACTATTTTACTGATTTTTAAAAACCTTTTGAACAAACAATATCAGACAATAATTTTTAATTAAATCTGGATAGGATAGTCTCCTCACACAGTTCTGCATTACAATGAAGCCCACAGAGAGCAGCAAGGCATATGTTAGGGAAATATCAGTATCAGAAGAATAAGAACAGAGGGTGAGCTAAGAACTCATTACATACAACAATAGCCCAGTAGAACAGGTGGCATAATGTTCAATAAGGCTGATATGAGTATAAGAGATATCCCTGTCACAAGTGTAGCAAGAAATTAATAGCAAACCAGTTGTTCAAGAACTGAGCTTGCAGCAAAAATTGCAGCCTTTGAAATGACAGTTTTGACTCAAGGTAATTCCTGGGATACCATCCTCATTTGCTTAAGGACCTATGGTAAGAATTTTAGTGCTTTCTAAATAAGGGAGTACTCTGGCAAGTAGCCAGTCAAGCCTTTGTTGGCGTCCATGGAGGCTCAGCATCATCAGCATACCATAGAGTCAGCTAATGAGGAAGAGCTGATGGACTCTCTCTCTCTGGTATTGTGTGTGTGCGTGCATGTGTATACTTGTGAGCCTTGAAGTCATGGTGACTTCTGGTGACTCCTAGTGGGGCTAGGACGTTTCAGAGAGATGGCTTATATTACCTGCCTGAGTCTCAGCCCTGGTATTTCTTGGAGGTTGCCCTTCCAAATATTTGACAGTGTTGGCCTTGTTTAGCTTCTGAGATCTGACAAGATTGGGCTTGCCTGGGGTATCTGTTGGACTCTCTTGACGGGAACGTGGAAGGTACATGATCCCAGGAATAACAGAATTTTTCCCAATTATGAGAATTCTTTAATAGGGTTCCTCATTCTCAACAGCTGTGAAGAGAACCTGAAGGCCTTCCGCTTCGAGAGCTTCAGCCTGTGTTACCATGATTGAAATATTCATCTGCTATGTCCAAAAGCCCTACAGTTAGTTTATATGGAAGGAAAGTTGGCAAATGTGGAGCAGTCTTTGCTAGTTGCATATTTCTTCCTGAACCTTTTCTTGGGCTTGGGAAAAGCTCTGAAGACCAAGCAGAGAAGACTCAAGAAGAAATTACCTCTCTTTAGCAAACTAGTAAATGTTGGTAAATAAAAAACATAAGCGGAGGATATAACTTAACTTTCCTTTTCAGGTTGAAAGTGATGCTGGCAAAAAAATACAGCTGCACCACTCAACCTCCAAACCATGCTCAAAAGAATTTCTGCTGAGCTCATTTTATCTATTTTTGTACCTATTCCTCTTCCACATTTCTTTTGTGAGTGGTCAGGCTTTGGTAGGTACAGTGCATTATTTTAGTTGTAACATTATGTAGGCATCCAGCTAGTTGACACTTCATAGCTGGACACAAGATATTATATCTTCCAATACACTTGTACTCATTTCCTGTGTTTAGATGTACCACTGGTAATCACAATACCACAAGAACCAGAACATATAATTGGAAGTGTGGCCCTCTATAAATCACCATGTTATCAAAATGAAATATACACATCCTACAGGATACCACCACGATTCTAAATTCCTTCCTGTTAGCAGGAACTGAAATTTCTTGTGCTGTACTCAGTACTGACGGTGGAAAGTAGGTATAAGAATTCTGTAGTACAAGACAAATCGCTGTTAATAATGATTAACAGAAAATAATCCAATTGGATAGATCCAGCAAGATGGAAATTTACTTTATCTTGCTGGCTACTGAGATCCCTGAAATAGTGCTCCTGGGAGGCACTGGACACCTCAGTGTGGGAGCAACAATGGGAAGAGTCTGCTGTGGGCAGGGGGAAACCTCAAAAACCACGCCCACTTTCTGCTGATAGAAAACAACAAGGTGGGGACCCGCGATACTCGTGGGGGGGGAGAAGGAGCTCGCCCCCTTCCCCCCCCAAGAGTCCTGGCGGGCCTCGCCGGGCCCGCTGCTCGCCCCCTCCCCCCCCAAAGAGTCCCGGCGGGCCTCGCTGGGCCCGCCGCTCGCCCCCTCCCCCCACGGTCGCGGCAGTTCGTAGAGCGTTCCCTGCGCATGCGCAGGGGACGCTCTTTTACTTTTTGGGGGATTTAAATATCCCCCTAAATGTTTTTTAAAGTTTTCGGATTTTTCTGCAAGCGGGGGGGTCACCCCCCACCTGCAGAACCCCCCCCACTGCCCTCCAAGTGCCCCCCCGCGCGGATTTAGGTATCTGCACGGGGGTGGGCCACTTGGCTATTAGATATGTAGATAGTTGGATCCTCCAGTCCCATAACACATAAACTATTATAAAATCTCAAAAAACCATAGTGGTCATGCCATTACTTTTGGATGGTCTGAATTAGAGATGTGAAGGCCCGGAAAAAACCCCGAAAAAATTCAGAAAAAACCCGTTCCCTCCCCCCATTTTTTTCCTGAAGCCTTTTTTGTATTTTTCAAAAAAACTGGAAAAATTGAAAAAAGAAAATAAAAGAAATTGATTATTGAACATTTTATTTTAACACGATGAATAAAATATTTTAAGACAAGGTGTTCAAATATTTTCCAAATCATTTCTAAAAAATATGTATGGTATCAGATTAATTTAATTTCTGTTTCAATCCAGGCAAACCTTCAGTTTTTAGAGATCCATAACTGTGATAATGACAGACACAACAGAGTAGCTGCAGAAGCAGAGACTGAAACTGATAATTACAGCTCAGAAAATGATTCTGATTAAATTTCATGCCCATTCATTGAAACTTAGCCCCACATTCCCTTCTATACACTTCTCCCCTCTTCAATTCTTTTTATGAGAATGGGTTTTTTATTTAATACTGTGGAGAGGAAATATGAATAATTGTTACTTCTGGATTTTTAAAAATTGTTTTGTGGGGGTTTTTTTGTCTGTTCCACATAAACTAGTAAACAGTTCAGGAGATTGTTGCTCTATTTGTTACAATTACAAATAAATATTATTTAAAAAGTAAATTCTGTTTGGATACATAATAATTGTTTGGATACACTATATTTTTAATATGTTAGTTAGGATAATTTCATACCAAGTAAAATTGTCCATAGTCATATTTTATGTTCCTAATGTAACAGAATGACTTTCAATCTGGAAAAGAAAAAAAAAGTGCTAATGTAGTATTTTTTTTCATTTTTTCCGAAAATTTCTGTTTTTTTCCGAGCTTCAAAATTTCCGGAAATTTTACATCCCTAGTCTGAATCTTTGACCTCCTTCCTGCAAATCACCTATGGTTGGTAACTAGTTAAACTGACCCACTTTCAGAGACTCACAGATTTTGTATTGAATATACAATTACTTCTGTAGCCTGTGGAAGCAACTTTCCCTTACATTTGTAATAGCCTCAGGCACTGTTTGGACAGCTCTTCTCTCTTTTTATAAACCAGAACCTGTAACGAACAGCTCTGTAACAAACTGGATTAGAATGGAAATTATTTACTCTAATTTTATAGCTAGGATTTGAGTGCACAGAAGAAAAGTATATGATAGGTATGTAGTACAGATGCCAGCCTCCAGGTGGGACCTGGGGATTCCCTGGAATTACAGGTCATATCCAGACTAGATCAGTTCCCCTGGGGAAAATAGATGTTTTGGAGGGTGGATCACCTCTGCATTATATCCCACTGCTCAACTCAGTCTCTATCCACAAGCCTCCAGGAGTTTCCCAACCTGGATCTGGCAACACCCCCACCCCAACCAGTGGGCGGGGGGGGGGGGGGCGCAGCGGCAAACCTAGGTTGTAGTCACCAGCACCTGTCGGTTCTTTAATTTCCTCCAAAAGAAATGTAAGATCAATGACTCTGAACCACAGATCTATGTTATGTTTACTTAGTACTATGTTCCAACTTACAAATAATGATCAACACTTCTAATTCAAAGTCTACAGTACACTCACAGTTACACCCTTCTATTCCTATTGATTTCAGTGGATTTAGGATATAACTCTTAAATAAGTGATCAACAACAGGTAAACTTTATTTATTCATGTAGAGAATTTATATGCCACCTCTCAAGGAGGCTCAAAAATAACAGCATAAATTATCAATATTTAAAACAAGCCAGGGACATAAAAACAGCATAAAACAAACATTTAGCAGCCTCCAAAAAGATCTATAAAGCAGTTCAGCTAGAATTAAATCACAAAACAATTCCATACAATAAAAACTCTTAGTTAAGACTTCCTGGGTGAGATCTCCAGGGGAATCGCTGCATATCACTGAGCTCCTGCTGTGAAAAGGGGAACCAACAGATATCTGGACTGTAATCTTCCTCATAACTCATAAAACATCATTGGGGAAGGGTCCTTGTTTACTGCCCTTACTGATTAGGGGACTCTGGCTAATTTTTGGATACCCTGACAGGCAAAAAAAATCCTACAAAGATATGAATACAAAGCCCATCTAAAAGGACTGCTTGAAAAGATCCTCTGAGAAGAGGATATCAAAACTATTCTGGCCCAGCTTAAGGAAGCATCTAAAAACATTAAACACCTTAAGGAATGACAGGCCTCTACACAGTCTGAGATGGCTGATTTAAAATCCTCTGTTAATCAAGTCTCAGCCAGAATGGATATAGGTGAGCCCTGGATCTCAAGCCTGGAGGATGGGGCCACTGAAACAAGCAGGGCTAGGACTGCAAGGCTGTGCCAACTGTGGTGGGGTGCCAGCTTCACATTCCCTGTGATATCACTTCCAAGGAAACCTAGAAGTGATGTTATATCACTCTAGGAATTGCCAGAAACTCTATGGGTTTTCCCTGGAAGTGACTTCACATGATACTGGTTGGTTTTTACATTTTTTTTCTCCAGAGCGGTAGTAGGCAATAGTGGGTACCAATAAGAGTACTCCTGCTGTAGTGTGAGGCCTGACATCCCCAAGCAGATCTCCTGTACCGAGTACCTGGCCTAATAGCCAAGTTGTTCGATATGCAGCAGAGAGATCTCCATTATAACTTCAGGCTTGTGGGCCTGCTTGAACATTTTAGATCTTCAAACATCTTTAAGCTTCTTCATCTCATACTAAAGAAGAACCGCTGAAAGGAGCATGTGTTAAAGGCTCTTTGAAACATGGCGAGAACTGGGTCCTATGACTGTTCCAGGACTTCCCTAAAGAAGTTATGAATCAGAGAGGCTATAATTATGCTGGCCAGAGAAAAGAATCTGTATTATCATTTCAAATATCCAGCAACACTGTGTATTTGACATAATAATCAGTTGAGGCAATGTAACATGCCAAATACTTCAGAGGACTACCTGAGGCTGCTCTAGAAAGTAATTGCTCTAAAAAGTAATTTCACCATTGTGCTGGAAAGCAGCTGTCAATTATCTTTAAAACAGCATAATGCTCAGACAAGGGCATCATATCCGTTTAATCTAGAAAAGATTTTGAGTTTCTCTCTTAATGCTGTGTAGGTTGACTGAATGTAGGAGGTTGCCTTGTACAGTTAGTAAAGAACTTTCCGCATGCTTGCACTTTGTTTTTGAGGACAGTTGAACTATATGACACAATCCCTTCACTTTTTTCCTGAAGAAAACACCAATGTACTGAAAAAGATTATACTGATTGGGAAAGCTGTCATAAGTACTCTGTATTGTTTCACTTCTAAGACAACTTGTGCTCTTAATAAACAACCTTGTTAGGTATCTGTTGCCAGGATCTTAAAATTGGCTAGATTTTGAGGCACAGATTTTACATTGTTTCACTTAAACCTATCCTACTGTAATTTTCTTTTTGCATCAACACACATGATAATAGTATATTTCAGAATACAGTAGATGAATATTGAGAAGTATTATTTGTAAATTAGGCGGAAATCTGAGAGAGCAGAGACATGGGGATGGGTACTGTTGATACAATGGTGTTTTGTAGCTTCCAGTTTTTCCCTGAAAGTGATGCAACACCGTTGTGCCCATTAGTGTTCCCTCTAAGCTGAGTTAGTGTGAGCTAGCTCAGAGTTTTTTTAGCTTCCGGCTCACACATTTTTGTCTTAGTTCAGGAAAGATGGCTCCGGAGCAAACTAATTTATGCATTAGCCAAATCACCTGCTCACGACTTTAATGCCAGTAGCTCAAAAAGCAGAATTTTAGCTCACAGGACTCCACAGCTTAGAGGGAGCATTGGTGCCCACAGCTATTTTATTTTATTCTTCTCCCACCAGCCACTAGGCCAGTGGCAGGCAACAGGAGCTGGGGGCAGAACTCCCGCCCCTAGGGGGTACCTGTCAACCCTATTTATATCTGCACAGGATGTAATGTACATTTGTTCTGCTCAGTATTATGGCCCATAGCTGGCCTGTCGGAGGAGTGTTGATATGGCACTGATTTGATCTTGGTCTCAGCTTGTTGAAAATTATTCAAGTTTATAGACTAGAGTTTGTTATATAATCAGGATGAATCTGGTAAATTCTTTTCTTTTGTTCTAAGTATTATTCAAATGTTGCTCTTGTTCGTGGTGCATTATTATGGACTGGTTAGTAAATTTAAAATTGTTTTTTTATAGTCACTGCACAGGTATATATCAGCCTAGGGTTATGGAGAAATTCTATATTGGTATTTTGAGATTCCCCATTTCTTTTGTGATAGTGAAAATGCACTTTTGCAAAGTCACTCGAGATTTCTCTATTTTGTTGTTGTTCTTAATTTGCTCTGTTCATCTTCTGACTTGGTTAAATTTTCTTACTTTCTTTTCTTATCTCCTGTGAAGGCAAATCCAAAACTCATGTTGTTGATTTTCCAGTAAATAATCAAATAACCATATTGTGTTTGTGCCCCGACTCGGGCATAGCTCATCAAGTGCAACATCCTGAGGTGCATAGTTTCCAACATGACATAATTATCATGCAATCAAACACACTAGTATCAATATACTAATTTCTATTAGCGTGTATTTAGTATAATGGACAGGTTAATTATTTCCTGGAATGTCAAAATACTCAGTTCCCTCACATTATTCAGGTATCTTAGAGCCAAATTAGACCTGTGGACACCGACACCATTTTAGAGTTGAACCTGGCCATTTAAAAATGCCATGAGAGTCCAATCAGCAGCATGGTGGGACCATGCAATCCTGTCGTTCCCTCCCCCTTTGGTGCATTTTCAAGTGCCCAAACAAGCCATTTTTAAATGGACAAGTTCAGCTGTAAAATGGTTTCAGCATCCACAGGTTGGACCCATAAATGCTGTAATTTCCAGGTTTTCCCAGAGGGGGTTAAAAGCTCATATTGCATTCCCATGATTCTTACCATCCCCAGAAAAGCTAGTGAAGGAGATCCTACTATACAGGCAATTCTAATAAGCCCAGAAAAGTTGCAATACCCTTCTACAAAAATTTAAATATAACAATTAAAAATACCATTTTTGCAGAGGGTGGCATGTATGTAATCTTAGAACCTCAAACTGATTCTGAGTGTTATTTATTGGTCCGTGTTTATAAGAAGGGGGGGCACCAAGGCAAAACAAAGAAAAAAGAAACAAACTGGTGCAGAGGGGAAAAGAATATACAATCCCTACACCTTTTGCATACAGCTTCGTCAGTGGGAATCTTTCAGATTTTTTATTCCATTCCCATGCATTTATTGGAGCAATGTATGTATGGTGAAATGTTTTCAATAAATAAATAAATACATACATACATACATACATACAATCTCTTCCTATAACAAATGCATCACTTGTTTCTGCATGTTTGCACCCTGGCTATTTTTAATTAGCTCTGCTCTCATTGAATGGGTACATGCCTGTACCATTGGCACTCTAGTTTCAGATCATGAAGGAAATCAAATTAGTATTTTATGCTGATGATGCACTAATGTTTCTTTATCAGTCAGATTCTTCTGTCTCCAAGTTTATGCAATTCATTTGGAAAAATCTTGAGATATAGAATCAATTGGGAAAGGTCTACAGCCATGCCAATTAGTGTAGTGCCAATTAATCACTCCTTTAAAGACTGGCCCTTTCAATAGAATATATGGCATTTTAGGCATTTAGGGAAGGGGTGTCAAACATGCAGCCCTTGGGCCGAATCTAGTCCCTACAGTGCTTGTATCCAGCCCGCAAGCAACTGGTTCTCATCTGCTTCTTTCTCCCACTCTCCTGCTTCCTTCTACATCACAGCTCGCTTTGCCAGACACTCTCAATCGCACAGGAGCTCCAGAGCAAAGCCTCCCCCACCTGGGCGGAAGGGAGGGCAAGAGCGAGAGCTTATTTTGCTAGGCTCTCTCAATTGCACACAGAGCTACTGAGCCAAGCCTCTCTTCCCTCTGTTGGCTGATGCTCCTCCCGCTCATCCCCTGGGGAGGGGGGGAAAGACAGCTTAATTTGCCCAGTCCCCTCAACTGCACAGGAGAGATATAAAACACCTTTCAGACTAATAAAAGTTTTATTCAAGCTTTTTGTCTTGCTACAGAGAGAGAGAGAGAGAGAGAGAGTTTTGTTGGGCTTGTTATGCCAGGGCTCTCCTGGGTGCAACTGGGTTCCCCTCCTCTTTTTCACTGTATTCAAGCCCTCATGATCCAGTCTTTCTCAGCAGGAAAGCAATATGAACTATTTAGATGAGGAATAACAACAAGCCAGTGAGAGTGTGTGTCCAGACCATGTTCACTCAGCACATTTCCTTTGTAGACTGGGGATTTTGAACTCAGACTTCCCAGATAGTAGGCTGATATTGACCAATATAGATTGCTGTCTCTTCATTCTTGCACTGCCTCATAGGAGTTGTAGTTATTTCTCTGGGGCAGACTATAGTTTTGTACACAAACACGTAGCCCTCAGTCTGTGTCACGGTGCCTTCACATGTTCTTGATCAGCACATGAAGCAACTTGTATACAAAAGCTCACAATGCCCAGCCATTTCATGTTTTCCCTTGGGTCTTAGGTTCAGAGCACTGACCATGTGATTTCTATAATGAATGCCAATAAATCAAAAGTGGGTTTGCAACTTACAGATACACACGTGAACAACATACTCAAGATTGCTACAGCATTGTCTCCAGAATTAGATACAATAATTCAGAGCAAGAGGTGTCAGTTATTAGAGACTGTTACAGAAACAAAATATTGAAAGACTGTTAATGTTTTAAGTATGTTTTAAGTTTTAAAAAATCTGTGTCCTTTATAAAGTTTATATCTCAGCTACCTGGCATTACATTTTATGACACACATGGCCTGGTCCAACAAGGTCTGATTTATGTCAGATCCGGCCTTCATAACAAATGAGTTCAACACCCCTGATTTATAGGGGGTTTATCCCAAGAAATGTTAGAGACATTGTATCTCTAAATTTTACTTCTGAAATAAATTAATGATGACTTAAGTAGATGGAAATCACTGATATTAACAATGTGTGTGGGAAATCAACATATTAAAATTGAATATCATTCCACAGTTAATCTACAACATCTGAGGACTTCCAGTTTATAATCAACTGCAATTTTTCCATTGTATAGATTCTATATCTTGTACCTTTATATGGGGAGCAGAAAAATAATATACATAACGTGTAAAAAAACCCTGCCACTCCCAGTTGCTGAAGGAGGATTTGGTTTCCCCAATGGTAGAATATACCACACTGCATATCTAGTTGTACAAGTGAGCAGGGGCATCGGGTTTTAAAATCCCGGGGGGGGGGGCTTGTGCGTGCGCAAAGCGTGTGCACGCTCCGAAACAATGCCACCACAGCCGCCACCTCTCCCCCCCCCCCCTGGCCACTCCTCCCTCCTTCCCTCTTCCTCCCGGGGCTCCAGGCGAATGCCCAACGTGATAGTGTCACCCGGAAGTGACGCCATCACGCTGGGCACGTTGCTGGGGCGACGCTCTGGCAATCGCCTCGAAACTCTATGGTGCCATAGAGTTTTGGGGCGATTGCTAGAGCGTCGCCCCGGCAACGTGCCCAGCGTGATGGCGTCACTTCCGGGTGACGCTATCACGTTGGGCATTCGCCCGGAGCCCCGGGAGGGAAAGGGAAGGAGGAGTGGGTACAGGGGAGCCATGTGGGGGGGGGGGGGAAGAAAGAGGCTCTGGCAGCAGCGGCCAGCCAGCCAGCGGGCCTAGGAAGGGCCCGGGGAGGCAGGGGGGAGAGGCGGCGGCAGGCGCTCCATTTCGCTGTGGAGGCTCAGTCCCCCCCAGGAAATTTTGGGGGTGGCTCGAGCCCCCCCATAGTTTACACCTATGCAAGTGAGTTTCTGGAATGACAAATCAGCAAACAAAGAATACCCTGAATGGGTTAAAGTCAAAATTCAACAAATTTATCCCTTGCAAAGCTAGAAAGCACTAGATTAATGGTATCTTTGAAATCCAACCATATATTCCCCTACTATACCAGCTGCTAGGATGGCATGGAGGGACTTCAGTTTGACTTAGGCTTTGACCCATAACAAAAGTATACCCTGCCTTCCTGTTCTCACAAGGGCCACCAAGGTGACTAACAAGTTAAAAACGTACATAATTAAATAATGTCTTAAGACCATTACAACCAACAAAAAGTACATAATTAAACCAATTAAAACCAGAGCTAAAACAAAACATTAAAAACAAAAATTAAAACATTGGGCAGGAACACTGAGGGAACACCAAATGAAACAAAAATCTTCACCTGATAGCAGAAGAAGGCAACTGAAGGGACAGACAAGGCTCCCTGGGGAGAGAGTGCCAGAGTTTGGTGTCACGACTGAGTAGGCCCTCTCCCAGATGGCCGCCCACCTAATCTCAGAAGGCAGGAGCACCTGTAGCAGGATGCCTCAGAAGATTACTGTAGTGGTCAGGTAGAGTCCCAAAGGAGTAGGCAGTCCTTCAGGTATGTTGGTCCCAAACCATAGGGCTTTAAAGGTCAACACCAGGACCTTGGTTTGTGCCTGGAAACAGACTGGGAGCCAGTGTAGAAGGGCCAGGACTGGAGTGATATGGTTCCTGCAATTTATTACAGTCAACGTCCTGGCTGCAGCATTCTGTACCAACTGAAGTTTCTGAACACTTTTCAAGTGCAGCCCCACATATAGATATTTTCTTGGTAGATATAGATGTAGTATATATGTTTTCAGGAGACTACAATATGGCAGCGGCAGCAGCAGCAAAAAAAACCCCAAAGCATTACTTCTGCATCCATTATGACTGCAAAGTTTTATACAATTAAATTGTGCATGGTGGAGAACAGGCTGCTAAATCCAAACTGTTTGTGATGGAGCTAGAAATAGAAAATCTATTATAACAAGTTTTCCCGCTTACCTCCTAGACAAAATCATGGATATCTGCCATGAAAGTGCCTGTAATTCCTTGTGAACCTGAAATGCTGGGTTGTATTAACAGGGGAGTGTTTTCCACAAGGAAACCTGTTGCAGAATTGGACCTGCCAATAGTCCTTTATGCCTTTATAAGCCCTAGTCTAGTAAGAACAATACATAAAACAACTTTTGTATATTGCTCAGTGACTTGCAGCAGATGAAGACCAACAGCATACTGCTAGGAGTAAGTCAGACTAGTATTCCAGTATCTGTAGGGACTTCTGTCTTAATGAAATGTAACATGTAGGCTTTCACTGACAGAAGCTGGAAGGGCTCGCTCTCAATACAATCTGGCGATTGCCTCCTCTATGATAATGGATCTCTTCAAATTGCTCACTGAATGAACAACATAGGCCTACAGATAAGTGTTCTCTGTAGCGGCTCCCCAGTCTCCCTTTTCTCTCCCTGCCCCATGCCAAAGCTTAGGCCAATTTCCCCCGCAGAAGCAATACAACGTATTTATTTAATGAGGTATTTAGAGACAAGGAATGAGAATTAAATAATTATTTTTTCTGTTTGTAAGTTTTCAAGCTCTATGCTTTATGCATTTTAGCAAATGTAACTTTAAAATTGTTGTTTTCTATTCTAAGAGTTTAGGAAGGAGAGAAGTCAAAATATACATTTTTATTTTGCTGCCATTCCTTACCTAGTTAATATATAGCACTTGTAATTAATAAGTCTAAAAAATAAAACAGTAGAAGATGGAGAAGATTATATTATAAAATTAATTATTAAGCAGGCAATCCATCAGCTATTCAAGATTTTTAAAAGTATCAAAAATAAAATGATAAACTAGAGAAGGTATGACACTTCTAATATTCCAGCCCTCTTTTTAATTAGTAACTTGTTTGGCAGAGCACCATCTTGTGGACAATTAATCAACAGCTAGCTTGTAAAGGTAAAGGTTTCCCTTGCTCGAAAGCCAGTCAAATCCGACTCTAGGGGGCAGTGCTCATCTCCATTTCCAAGCTGAAGAGCCAGCGCTGTCCAAAGACCTCTCTGTGGTCATATGGCCGGCATGACTAAACACTGAGGCGCACGGAACACTGTTACCTTCCCACCAAAGTAGTACCTATTTATCTACTTGCCATTTCTTGCTTTCGAATTATCACTGTGCAGATGGTGTTTCTAAAAAAGATTCTAAAACTGTATTTTATATTTAAGACTAAACTAACAGCCATTTCTTGACTGCCTGTTTTGTACTGCCAGCTCCAAAGCCAGATATTCTTATCCATATCAGGAAGAGTGAAAAACTGGGGAAACTACTACAAATTGAATGAGATCTGACAACAATAGATGAACTGGCTGATGCACTAAAGTGAACTTTCACTGATCAATAACATTTGGGTACCTACACATGAGGTTTTTACTTCAACCCAATCCTAAAAGAGACTACAGAAGAAAAACAAAAGCTATACAATACCTTTTATTAAGACAAACAAACACAGCATGATGTGCAGAATTTCAGATTCTCCAGAACTCTGCATCAGATTGGATGTTAAAAAGTGGGGGGGGGGATATTTTAGGGTCTGTTAAGGCCTCTGTCTGCATCTTGTGCCTTACTGATCCTAGTGAGCACATGATGTGGCTGGTATAATATTGCACTCATGACCTTCTGGGAGCATGAAGCAAAAATGGGATGAAAGCATATGAAAAACATCGTAGTCCTTTTATTGACATAAATCCCCACACTTGCTAAGTACACAGACTGAATTATGTTTCCCCCCCTCTTTTTCCTCTGACATCCTAATAAAGTTTTGGAGAAATCCAAATTTGTTTTCTTATGGCAGCACATAAATTATGCACATATTTAAAAATCTAGGCTGGCACAAAATTCAATTGCTGGGGAAATATTTTGTGCCAATATTGTGATTACTGCTTCTTGATCTGCAAGTAGTTGGTATTTTGGGGGGTATTTCTACTGGCTTTTCTTTACTGACTAGTGGGTTTCCTGTTAGGTTTGTGGTATTTTTCCTGTATGAGTAAGTTGTCTTTACAAGAGACTCTGGATGTTATTGAACTTTTTTTGATATTCTTGCTGTTACAAAAGCTTTTGCTTTTCAGTAATATACATTTAAAGTACGAGTACTTCTACAGTGCAAAGAGTGATGTTAGTACTGCAATCCTACCCATACTTATTTGGGAGTAAGTCAATTAATTTAATGGGATTTTGATTGTAAATAAAAATTTCAGAGGGAAAAAAGCACAGATCAAACAAAGTAGTCATAAATCTACAGAGGAAAGGAACTGAAAAGCTGGAGAATGATTATAGGCACACATTGATGGAATCATTTTTAAAAGACAAAAAATGCTATGGCACCTGCTAATTTATTGTGTCATGAAGTCTGTTACCACCTACCCATATTCATACCACAATCAATCAACTGTAATACAAGTAAGCATTCATTCAAGGATAGCCCTAGTCCCCAGTTCAACAGTTAGGCATACTTAAAACCAATATTTATGCTTAACCCTGTCCTATATTTATAGTGTTCCTTTACAAATATAGTGTTTGGAACTTTCCAGTGGGGAAAAGTGCTGGGAGAGGGCAAAGAAGAGGGTGGGAAAGCATTTTAGCACTGTTAACAGGCTACTATATTGCTCCATATCACCCCCCTACACACACATTTGCATATAACATGTCAGTTTGGCCTTAAGGTATCAGGTTTAACTAGTATGCTAAGAAGCCTACACTAACTCCTATGATATTTTAAAGACATTTATTATGAACAGTGAGTACCTGTGAAAAGGAGACGTTGCCAGTTTAAAAAATTATTATTTATAAAGCACCTCGGAAGTTAGGCACTGTTAAACATATGCTTTAAAAATCAATCCCAGAGGCAGATATTATAAAAAAAGACCATAAGGAAAGGAGAAAGGGTACAACTGAGTGTATCTTGTAATAACTGGCCAATAGGTCATGGTGCTGTTTTTCAGTAACACTCATATTTTGTTGTGAAAATGTTACACCTTTATGGGGCAAGGAAGAACTTGGTTCTTCTGACATAGGTTTGTACTCAGTTGCCCCTATTTCCTCTACCAAATGGCAACCTATAAACAGGGTCCATCATGCTACTAAGGAGCCACACAACACTTTACAGGTTTAGGTATACTACCCAGAGCTGCTTGCAGGATCATCAAACCCCACCCCTACCTATTTCAGATGCCAGGCTTCCCTCAGCCCCTTTGTTCCTTCATAGCTGGGCTTTCAGATCTGTGATCCCCCCCCATGTCTACTGAAGTGAACTAAACACAGGATCAGGTTATTTCAAATACACTTTTCTGGGAGAAAGCCCTGTAACATGAGACTTAGCCCACAGAACTGCTTAAGTTTGCTCCCTCTCACTGTGAAGCTTTGCGCAACCCCACAGCAACAGAATTGGGTCCAATAAACTTGTTTTATGAGAGTCGCACCCTTAATTATTTTATATTGGAGACCAGCAGCTGCGGACCGTTTACCTGGGTGGAGGAGAGAGCCCCCAACTTCTGTTTCCTCAGTCTACTGGATTTCCAGGGATTTCTATCAGACACTTCGTTTTAACCTAGGAATCATACCAAAGTCATACAGTAAATCCATCTACATTCGAAAGAGCGGTGCACGGTAGGAGCAATGATGTTAGTCCAAGGAAAAAAAGGCCCAAAACCAAAAAGTTTATAAACTTTTTAAGTCTCCCAAATTCCGTAGGCTTTCCTAACTGCGCTAACTACCTTTGATGGGCGATAGGAAACTACACTACCGTCCCTCTCCGTTCGCGCTCTGTTAATGACAACAGTTGCCACAGCCCGCCAATTTCTTGGCGCGCGACGCCAGAATAGCCCCCTCCCGCCATTTCCTGTGGAGTTCGCAGAGTTCTCTCTCCTTTAGCCCGGAGGGCCGTTAAAGCCACCGCCCATGGCGGGCTAGGAGAAGGCTGTGTCCCAAGAGAAACGATGCTGAGGGCTCTAGCCCTCGCGACCACGTTGCTGGTGCTGGTCAGGGGGTTCCCCATACAGGGCCGTCTACTTGTCCTGGGGGAACTGTGGCCGGGTGAGGAATGGGGTTGTGGAAAGTCGTGAACTACTTTCCTCCTCGCTTTTCTTGCCTTTGATATTTGAAAGGAAACGTGGGAAAGTTCTGCGGTATGGGTTTTAGGGAGGGTTGGCTCCACTGCAGCTGTTAAACGGGGCGGGTTTCTTATGCTTCAAGCTGCTCTAATGTGTACTGCCAATCCCAGATATTAAAAACGATTTTAAGATGTCTCTTATAGTTTATAGAACGGCTTTGAAACCAGAAAGGAGCTTTTCATTTTGGACTCTGTAAAAGAGTCGTATTGGTTTAGGATCGCGCCGACTGTTTATCCTAAGGGAAAGGAAACTGTCCCTCCCAGGGTGAAAACAGGGCTGATGCGGGCTGCAGGTGGCAGGAGCAAGAGTTGCCAGCCCCGGCCACCAGCAGGGGGTGGGGGGAGGGTTGCCAGATCCAGGTAGGAAAACTGGAGATTTGGGGATGGAGCCTGGGAAGGACAGGGACCTTAATAAAGGGTACGCCTTAAAGTCCACCCTTCAAAGCATCCATTTTCTCCAGCGGAACAGACCTCTGTAATCTGGGGATGAGCTGTAATTCTGGAGGATCCCCAGGTCCCAACTGGAAGCTGGTTTGGCATTTGGTAAATTTTACTATGGTTATGTGCATCTTACGATTTTTAAAAATTTTGTTACACTGGAATTTACCAAGGCTTCTGTGCATTTTGGGGGGGACCTGGGGGACTGAGTGGAATTAACATGCATTTCCTCATCTATGAAACTAATAGCAAAAAATCCATGATAATTCTGACACAAACATTCCAAAGGAATCTTAATTAAACTGGCAGCACTTTTAGCTTTTCTGTCTATTTACTGCCAAACCTGTGGTGTTAATTTACTATTTTCAATATTCTTGTAGGTTGGCCTCCTTGATTTGGATATACATTGATGGCTGTTGTGACAACTGATTAGAGAGGCAGTTCATTTTGATTTTCCTTTAAGAGTTTGGAAGGCAACTTCTTGAATTTAAATGCTACCCTAGAACCTTTAAGCTACTAGACAGTGTACTTAACCATCTCGTACTCATCTGTAACTTTTAGGAAATAGGAAATAAGCTGATAGCTTTAGCTACACAAGGAATTTATACAGTAAGAGAAGAAAGAGCTGTCACTTTTCTAGTATTATTTATACAATAAATCTTTAACCTTTTATTAGAATCCACTACAGCAATGTGAAACTTACCAGCATCCTCAAAGGTGCAAGTTTGGCACTGATGCGGCTGAAAGCAAAATATACGATAGCAAAGCAGTCAAGTATCAGATGGGTGTGGTGCTCTGAAGTTGTAGTACATATCAGGGAAGACCACAGTTAAATTGGTATAGAACTATGCTTTCTGAAATACTATATAGTTGATAGAGTAGCAGAACAGAGAATAGAGTCAGTGTGAATACATTGTTAATTTCATGTTTGTTTCGAGAAGTATTAATGTATAATGTAAAGTATTAATCAGCTATATCTGCTGATGGATGGTCAGCCAGATGCCACCCCAGAAAACCTGGCTGAGGGTTTGGAAGCCATAGTGAGGTGACTGAAGCAGAGTCAGCTGAGGCTGAATCTGTCAAAGATGGAAGTTCTCTGGCGGGGGGGGGGGGGTAGTGGTCAGGTTTAGGGTGCTGTTATGTATGGAGCCGAAGCCTTTCCGGTAGTTGTAACTAAGCTGAACTTGCCTCTTGAAGACAATAGCTTGTCTGGATCCGGGAACTAACCAGTAGATTAGCAGTGTAATGTAAATAGCCTATCACGGGGAGGAGGAGTGTGTTGTGTGAACTGGCCAAGCTTGGTTCCACCAGAACAACAGAAGGCCAGAATCCTAGAATGGACCTATAGGGTAGTAGTTGGATTGTAAAAAGCCAATCATTGGTGCTGGGTGTGGTCTTTCCATGCTTTATAAACAGGGCAACAAGGCCAGGGTCTTTTGTGTTGTAGTTTGCTGAAATCACTGAATAAACTAGAGCTGATCAATACAATGCATCCAGAACCCAGTTTTTAACAGGTGCTATCTTCCGACTCTCAATCATGCACCTCTAATACTGGTGCAGACAGTCAGGAGTCAGTATGGTCCTGGATACCGCTTTGTCAGTGGAGGCCTAGGTCACAATGTTTCCAGACTGATATTCTTCCAACTTCGCCAGGTCAGGCAATTTGCCCCAAACTAGCCACAGTAATCCACGCAATGGTCACCTCTAAACTTGATGACTGTAACTCGCTCTATGCTAGGCTGTCCTTGCAATTGATCCGGAAGTTACAGCTTGTTGAGAATGTAGCAGCTGGGTCCTTATGGGGACACCGATAACTGCACATGTATAACCTGTGCTTCACCATCTGCATTGGCTCCAAGTTGGGTACTGGGTCAGGTTCAAGGTTTTGGTCTTTACCTTTAAGGCCCTAAATGGTCAGGGACCAATGTACCTACAGGACTGCCTCTCCTGGTATGTCCCCCAGAGAGCATTACGCTCAAGTGACCAACATCTGTTGGAAGTCCCTGGCCCAAAGAGTGTCCGGCTGTCCTCAACCTTACTTGGTAGAACTATCTGCCAGTTAACATAAGGGCCCTGCATTATTTTCTACATTTCTGCAGGGCCTGCAAGGCAGAGATGTTCCGCCAAGCAGCAACAGTTTTTAACAGCAATGGTTTCTTAACGGTTGAGGATAGCAAGAGTTTTTAACAGCAATGGTTTCTTAATAGTTTAATAGTTCTTAAGAACCATTTTATGCATAATCTGCTTCCACCCCTCTTCCCCCATTGCTAATGTAAAAGGGGGGGGGCAGAACTGTATGATGGCACCATACAATTATTGGATTTTAGAATTGTATTTTAATTTAATTTAATAGATTGTATGTGTTTTACATTACTATGATGTGAACCACCCTGAGCCCGCTTGTGGGGAGGGCGGTATACAAACCTAATATAATAAGTAAATGAAGGGATCAATCCCTTAAGCAGTTGTGTACAAATTTAATTAGTTATGATTATTTTTTCACTGCAGATATAGTTTTTTAAATTTATGTACTTTTTTAATGAGATGCATTGCGTATAGCAAGGGTAGGTGGCTTTTTGACCTTAGTCTCCCCCACCATGCAACTACCTTTGAAGACATTGGTATTCCAGCAAGCAAAATGGGGGAAAGGATGGCTGTACATGGCCAGACATATTTGGAGCAAGTCAGCATCTGCTGCAATGCCTGCATTTCAGATATTCACCTTGAACGTGGCTGGTGGTTGCAGGTTTGCCAGACAATGATGGGCATAAGTCATGCCTGTTGCCTTCTCCTACACCACTGACCCCAGCAGTTCTACCAGTGCCTCGGTTGCTTTGGAGGAGATATGGCCCTGGGTGCCAAGCAAAATGATCTGGTGTGCCAGTGTCAGCATGTGTCCCCAAGGGTTGCCTACCTCTGGCCTACAGTATAGCTGGTAGTGTTTTTGGTGAAAGTGATGCTTGCATTGCTATGTTGAACAGCTGAGAGGAGGACGCCCCTTTCCTTGTATGGTTCATACATGCGTGGTTCATGTCTCTCTGTGCAGCACTAGGTTATGACAGAGAGATGGAAGCTTAAGTAGCTTTTATTATTATAGTAGTCCTAGTACTGAACATATGTGAAAGTGTAATCCCTGAAAGTTTTCCATTTTAAAGGGGTTTTTTGCGGGGAGCTGTGTATGGGGAGCTACTGATTAGCTTGTTATTGGGCTGAGAGTTTTATAATAAGCAGCATTTAGAAAAAATTAAAGTTGTTTAATATCATTCTAAGGATCAATTTTATTGTTTGCTTTATTGCAGAGCACATCGTGGAGTATCAGCAGATATCAGTAGCAGCCATGAAAAATGGTTTGTATAAAGCACCACCGCATATGATCTTTGAGCAGTCAGCATTGAAAAGGGACAGCAGAAGTTATAAAAATTTCAGAACTAACTTAGAGACACCTAGAGAAAATGCAGAACGGAACCATCAACAAACAAACAGGATAAAAGATATACTGTTATATAAAAGAAATCTATATGTAATTACTGATGAAAGCACCACAGTACAAGTATTAGGAATGCATTTAGGACCAAGGGAACTAATTTTGACAAGAAAAAAGGAGTCAACAAAAGTATTCAAGAATATTCTGAAGGATGGAAAACTTGATGTTTATGCACTGAAAATAACAGTATTTCATGATGTTAAAAAGAAATCAGAAAATAAAAAAATGGGGCAATTAAAATTAATATATTTTGGAAATAGTTACAAATGCACAGGAACTTGGCTACCACTGGCTATAACGTTTCAAATATTTCAAACAAATACAATGTTAAAAGCTGAAGAAGTACATTTAAAAAAATGTCAGGAAGACTTGGGAAGTATTTTGGTGTTAAGGATAGTAAAACAACAGCTATCAAGAAGAAGAAAACATATGGTAATTAGGATGATGTCCAAGAAAAAATGTAAAAACAACATTGACCGAGTATTTGCTTCTGCCAAAGAAAGAGATTTTTTTAGAGAGAACACAAATACTTACAGTAGAGATCAGTACAAAATGTTTATGGAGGTAAAGCAAATATTAAATGACGAAAGGAAAGGCCAACATAATGGATTTAAGAAATACGGCCAGTTATCTGTGAGTTTTCAACAGAAATCCAATTTTCTTGTCAGAAAAAAGATGAAGGTGCAAAGATACAAAACAACTAAAAAATATGTTGAAAACCATAAGCATAGATATACTCAACATAGACATAATCACAATACACAGAAGATATTCTTGGCACATAAAACTATACTGTCTCACATTAAAAAACCCCAGCACCCTACATTTAAAAGAAAAACAACAAGAAAGAAGAAAGTGAGGAAAAAACAGTCCATGGTATTCATAGCTATAAGAGAAAATAAAAGTAGAGAGATTGAAATGGAAATTTCATCAGAACTTTACTATATGCAACCTTCAGTTATAAATAATAACTTTCTAACTATTATATCTGATAAGAGGACAAGGGGTGAAGTATTCATTTCAGAAATGAACCAAATGAAGTCATCTGTCTACATGATAGAACTGTTGAAACACTTCATGCAACCCTTTCAGAAGGCAAACAAATATTTTAGTGTTGGTCAGAAGGGATTTAGAAATTCAACCCTGAAAGCACTTGTGGGAAAAAATCATATTGGTACCGAAAGTTCACTAAGCATGTCACATCTTCGTAAACACATTTGTCAAGGTTCATCAGCTGCTGAAAGGACTAAACGATCAACAAAAGGAGAAAATGTACAAATATCTTTAGGTAGGTTTCATCAATTGATATATTTACACTATACAGTATGTATAAAATGACTTTTCTAAGTATATTTACAATTTTTCACATGTGATAATAGAACTAGAATATTGAACTACACAGAGGTTTTCAAAATAAATTTGCCTTTAATAGCGAACAAGGACTTTGCTGAGGGACAGTTTAGACACAAGGTTAGATCCAGCCAATATTTTGCACTTGTGAAAAAAAGGGAAGAAGGGGTCTTTAGTGACATCATATTATTTCAGTGGTTTTGCAGATTACCACAATCTGGTGGGATTTTCATATTAACAGTTTCAGATTTTCTGGCTGGTCCTACAATCTGGCAGGATTGGGAGCACTTAATCATTAATTAATTTTATGTATATATTTATTTTAATTTTATTAAACTTGTATCCCATCCTCCCTGCAAGCAGGCTCAGGGCGGGTTCCATCAATGTTAAAATAATATACAATAACAAGGGGAGGCCCGCAAGAAACTTGCAGGGAGGGGGCATTTTCTTCATCTTGCTGTGCCCGCCGCTCGCCCCCCCATGGGTTCCCAGCAGTAGGGTACTTGCGGGGGGCAGGTGAGCCTCTCTCTCCTCCCTCCCTCCTCCCTCCCTGAAAAAAGCGGTGGCTGTGTGCTGAGCCTCCGCCCCCCTCCCTTCCCCCTCCCTTCCCAAAAATTGGCGGCGGCAGCTGCACGCCAAGCCTCCTCTCCTCCCTCCCCAAAAATTGGTGGCAGCCACGCGCCGAGCCTCCTCCCTCCCTTCTCCCTCCCCCTCCCTTCCCAAAAACTGGCAGCAGCAGCAGCTGCATGCCGAGCCTCCTCTCCTTCCTCCCTTCCCCCTCCCTCCCTGGAAATCAGTGGTGGTGGCTGTGTGCCGAGCCTCCTCCCCCCTCCCTCCCCGAAAACGGTGGCGAGGCCCACCGCCCATCGAGCCCTCCCCCCCAGCCAAAGCGTTCTCTGCGCCTGCACAGAGAATGCTTTTACTTTTGAGGGGATTTAAATATCCCCCCAAAAGTTTTTTTTAACATTTAGGATTTTTCTGCACACGGGGGGAGTGCCCCCCGTGTGTAGAAAAAACACCCTCCCCTCCAAGTGCCCCCCTGTGCGGATTTAGGTATCCACACGCGGGGGGGGGGGCACTTGGCTATTAGATATATAGATAATTAAAGCCAATTTAAAACAAGATTAAAAGAATACAATAATCATACAATCATAAAATAGCATGCAGAATCCAGTCAGTAACTCAGTAGCTAAAAATGATAGTATAGTTCCCAGATGGTTGTTCAAATTCAGGACGCTGATGGGAGGCCAGTTGGGGGAGGGGGGGAATGCCCATTGCCAGTGGAACAGTTCCATCTTGCAGGCCCTGTGGAATTGTAATAAATCCCGCAGGGCCCTGATCTCATATGGGAGCTCATTCCACCAGGTAGGGGTCAGGGGCAAAAAGGCCCTGGCCCTAATTGAGGCCAGTTGGACATCCCTGGGGCATGGTTTCCTCTTTCTCTGGTCACAGAGTTTGTAGTTTTGGTAAGTGTTGGACCTATTATGAGTTTCCACTGCCAGGTTGTAGAATGGCCAATGACACCTTTTGCTTCAGGCTGGTAAGAGTGAGTTTAGCTGTAATGTACTTATTTTAACTTGGATTGCTTTGGACTAAGGTGGTGTATAGGTTCAGGTCCACAAATATTGTAACATCCAGACAGAACAAATTTTTTATTTACTATTACAGTAAAAGTCCTATGTAAGTAGTAGTAACAAAACAGTAAGTAGTAACAAAGCGAAGACATTTTATGCGTAATATACTAAGATAATTTTTAATAAGGAAGGGCATGGTGCAACCATAGTTAAGAATGTCTGTGGGTGAAGTTCCAGGTCCAGTGAACCCAGAGCACCTTGGTTCTGGCATACTTTTGATCAGCTATACATCTCCCTTACTTCAGTGGAACAGAACTAGAAACCACTAGTGCAGTCCTAAGAAGAGTTACAACCTTCTAAATCCTTCACAGTCAGTGGGCTTAAAAGGGTATACTTCTGCTTAGGTTGCACTGTAGCTTTGTTATTACTTTTTCAGGTATTAATTTTAATGTGACACATCACTGAAGCTGCAAGGTTGGCTTTTTCATTGACAGTCAGATGATGAAAATACAGGAACATACTAAACTGTCTTTACTGAATAAGAGCACTGGTCTGTCGAGCTTAGTATTGTCTATGAATATGGGCTTTTCTACGTAGCAATGATTGCCTTTGGAATCCCCCTTGTTGCTGCACTTGCCAATGCAATGCAGCAGCAAGGCTTCCAGACAATGGGTTTCCCCACATGTTCATTGTCCCACTCCTTATGGTGGCCATTTCCCCCATACGTGCTACAGGAGGCAGATTTTCCGAGTATTTTTAATGTAATTGACATATCGATATACCATTATGACTATATGCCTATTGCCAATTAAAATAAAAACTTCAAAACCCCCTGGGGAGGGGGAGGAAATGGCTCCACAGAGGCTGGAATAGTGGCTGCTGTGTGAGTGGGACCAGGAAAATCTTTCCCAAAACATTGCAGTAAAGCAGGTTTGTAAAAGATCACAAAATGTTAAGGAAAACCCATGGGGTGGACAGAAGCACCACAATACTCTGGGGAAGCAGGAAAACCCCATTTCCCAATAGCATCCAACCTGGGGCAAATTTCCTGTGTGGAAACAACCTACCAGTGGCTCTCTGGGCTTTTAGGCAGTGAGAAGTTTTTCTTAACACTAGTTACCTGAACTCTTTTAAACTTCTATATGCAAAACACACACTGTACCACTGAACCTTTCTCAGCCTCTACAGTCTGGTTTACATCTACTAGGTAAAAAATATCAGTATTCACATCTTTCAGTTTCAGAGTCTAGACATGGAACATTCAGCTGGGATTTGGGGAAGGGGGAGACAACAGAAGTGACAAGTGGAGAAAGTGTTCAATATGTCTCTTGACCTCTAATCCTTCACTGCTTTAATTTTGCACAATCTGCATTCTGATATGTGAGTTTACTGCTCTCACGTCTATCATAACTAAAGAATTCAGTGTGAAGTCTGAGAATGTAGATATTTCCGAAACGTAATTTATTATTTAACTAATTATAGCAAAATAATAATGGAAATGCTGTATACTTGATAATTTAATATTAACTTTTAAAATATTTGTTCTATAGCTTTTTTGAAGCATTTAACCTCTGTCCTTGTAGCATCTGCTACTATTTTTGGAATGGTTCTCGCAGTTTTGTCATTGGCAGCATGTTACTTATACTATAAAAGAAGGTAAGCTTAAATATTTTATTAATATTTTTATTTGCTAAAAATATTCCGTATGCTATCTTTTAAAATGTTACTCTGATGAATGTTAATATGTCATGTGCCTCCTACTTCTCCAACTACAATAGCTGATAGAGATCACAAGACCAATTTCTGTGTGTGTGTGTGTGTTTTAGCCTTGAAAGCAAATGGCTGAAAAGCTGAGTATAAATGTCAAAGTAAATAAAAATATTGGTTACACAATCTGTAGGATTTTAAAGTACAGTATGTAAGCCTGTTAAGCCAATTTTCACCTCTGGTTCTAAAATAATTTAATAAATGTCATGGAAATCACCTGGGTCAAAGGAATGTTTAGTATCAAGTGTGATTTAAATTAGATTCTCCATTGGACTGTTGGAGAATAATGGCACTCCAGGAAACTGTATCTAAATAATGCAATACAACTTTGGCATCTTTTCTAAGTTTAAGTATGAGGTGGCTGGTCAGGTTTGAAACTATTTCCCTTTGGGCCTGTGTATTCAACCACATATTTGACTTTTCCATACTTTAAATTTTAATAAAGTAATGTGCAGTTTTACTTATTTGCCATGAAACGTCAGGACGCTTGTGTCTTCTGTTTTGAAACTGTAGCATTTTCCTAGCAGTCACATGGCAATATTTTGTTACCGAGAAAGGGAATACAGTGTTTTCCTGCAGGTATGTCATCAACTGTCACAGGTATCTTTTCTATAATGACTGCAATATCAGTCTTGTGGTTACAGAGAAAAATTATATTATTTAATTAAGTTTTTAAAGGTGTAAGTTTTAATTATTCTTTTTGTATTCCTTATTACGTGAATGAATATTCTACCATTGCACCACTAAAATGCAAATGTAAATCTTTCTAAAAAGCTGATTTTTTTTAGCAAAGCTAGACTCGCCCTCCATTCTTGTGATACGATCTTCCATTTTGTGAACTTTTCACTTTATTGTTAAAAACAGTCTTTTTGAAAGCTATGTACTCTGCCTCTTCAGCACAGAAGTGCACATATTCATGCATTTTAAAAAGGTAAACAGGAACAAAGCTATTTCTCCAAGGCTAGACTTACAGTGACTTTCTAAGCAGGGTTAAACCTTTCTAAATCCATTGAAGTCAGGGGACTTAGAATGGTGTAACTCTGTTTAGGATTGCACTGTTAATCTCTTCTTTAAAACATTTATTAGTGTCTTTCTCCCTTGCAGAATTCAAGGCGGTCTACGGTATAAATAAAACATTATAAAAAAGCAATTAGAAAACCAATAAAATCATTTCAATTAGGACTGCCAATAATAAAAGCTAAATCAATCAAAATGCAGCCCTAAATAAAAGTGTTGATCTTCTGGAAACAGTGCAAGACAATGAAGGGGCCGAGCACACCTCCCTGGGGAGGTTGTCCCATAATTGTGGGGCTGTCATGGAAAAACTACTCTCTCATGTACCCAACAAATTTTGCCAGTTTGGTGTAGTGATTAAGAGTGCAGACTCTAATCTGGGAGAACTGGGTTTGATTCTCCACTCCTCCACCTGGCAACTGCTAGTGTGACCTTGGGTCAGTCACAAGTTCTCTCAGAGCTGTTCTCTCAAGAGCTGTCCTTGAAAGAGCTCTCTTAGCTCCACCTACCTCACAGGGTGTCTGTTGTGGGGAGGGGAAAGGAGATTGTAAACTGCTCTGAGATTCCAAGTGAAGGCCGGGGTATAAATCCAATCTCTTCTTTTTCAAATGAATGTATTTAATTGATGGGACAGTCAGGAGGGCATCTCCCCTCAGTCAATTCCTGGGCAGGAATGTATACATGAACACTGTTTTTCAGATACCCTGGTCCCAAGCCATGTAGGGCTTGGCCAGCCAGTTGTTTGACAAACTGCTGTCTGTAGTCATAGGCACATAGAAATCACCAGAGATTTACCATGCTTCAGTGTGCCACCCTAAATGACTAGTGTGATGCATGTGGCTTTCTTGGTAATAAGATGGCAAATTTCTCCTAGTATGAATACAGTATTAAGGGAAAGTAATGTTTTAATCATCTGGAAAGACATTTATTTTTAAACAGTGTGAACTTTATATAACAATAATTTTAAAAATCTGTGTGTAACTATTGATGCTGTAGGAACTTTGCAGAAGAAATATTTCTCATTGCCATATTCTATCACAAAAAGACAATATTCATTTTCAGTCTGCATTCCCACAATGGGACTGGCTGCAGAGAAAGAACTTTCTAGCTCTGTAGGTCTGGAAAGGTGCCCCTCCCCTCAGGTGTGCAATGTGGCTTTTCCAGCTGAAATCAGTACACCAAGGAGAGAGGCATCATTTCCCCTCATTTCCTTCTTAGCTGCCGACAGGAAGAGATGTCTTTCTGTAAAGCTCCTTCACTTCATTCACTTGTTGTGAATTGGATCGCCTATTGATAATTCTTTTTTCAGATGGCCTGTCTGTTTAAAAAATATGCCCAGTGTGGCGCAAAAATGTCACAGACTGATGAACACTTGTTATGTCTTCTGTGCCTTGGGGATTTGCTCAGTGTGGGGTCTTGCTGCCACTGCCAGCACTTTAGCCCCAAAGCCTGTACCAGCAGGCCTTTTTGTCTCAAGGTGGCCCTTTGGGAGAAAGCCTTGACTGTCTGACACCTCAGCAGTGAAACAATCTGCTGTGTGGGAGTGGTCGTCATGACCAGAATCAGTTTCATCCGTACAATTGGTTCCATCTTCCTGCCTACTTTGGCACTAGTCCTGATCACTGGTTCCGTCTTCGGCCTAACGGAATGCATCAGAACTGCCTCCAAAGGAGGCCAAATCCAAATCAAAGCATTCACACAAGACTTCAAAGTTGTCTTGAGACAGATCTGGAATCTGGTCCTTCAGTTCCAGTGGCTTCTTCAGATCTGACCACGTTGGAAGAGGAGGAGGACCCTGCTTCCTTACCTCTGCCTCATATGCCCTCCCCTCACTTTCAGGAAGACTATTGCTCTGAAGGAGAGAGACCTTCTTCTGGTTCTGAAAAGACCCAGCACAGTTCCAACACAGCCTTTGCAGGCCATGCCATGGATGGTTCCATACCCACCAGTTCCATGGCAGCCTTATCCCTATGCTCCATCTCCTGCCTGTGGTCCTGTTTGGGGTAAGCACTGCCTTCCTTTGGTTCTGAGCATTCCCTCAGCTCCGTTCCACTCTATGCACTTGTTCCAGGACATTCCCAATCAACATTAGAACAACATCGCTAGCACCTTAATATTTAATATTGTATTGTTTTAATGATTTTTTAAAATATTTATGGTTATTTTGATTGTTTTAATATGTATTTTATTCTGTGTAAGCCTCCCTGAGCCTGCTTTGGCAGGGTAGGGCGGGATATAAATCAGAAAATAAACAAACAAACATGCCTTGGACTGGGAGTATGACGGGACTTCTCCATCTGAATTCAGGTCAGAGTTCCCATGTGGTCTGTCCCCAGCTCATCCAACAAACGGGGATGTTTTTTCCAGCTCATCCAATAAAGTCTTGCGCCTCTGCTCAGAGCAAAAGCTCTGCATGGCTAAGTCACTCAACATGGGTGTGACATCCTCTCATCTCAAGCCTAAAAGCAAGATTCTTAATACCCTATATTCAGAAGCACCTGCATCAGTTGCCTTCCCTATGTTAGAGGACTTTCTTGACATGGCCATGGCAGTGTGGGAAAAAAACATCTTCCATTCCACCAACATCACACAAGGTACATATTCTCCCCAATATCCATTAGGAAGACTGTCCATTCCTATTCACCTATCCAGCCCCCTCCTCTCTGGTTTCTGAGGAAGCCCAAACCAAATCTCAGCAGGGATCTCAGTCTGCTGCAACAAATAAGGAGGGACATAAATTAGATGCCATTGGTCAGCATGCCTACTCTTCATCTGTGCTTAATATGCACATAGCCAATTACCAGGCCATAATGGCAGTGTATCAGTTTGTTTATTTAATTTATACCCTGCCCTATCCCATGAGTGGGCTCAGGGCAGCTTACAGCATAAACCCCATAAACAATAAAAACCATAAAACAATAGATGGCACAATAGACAGTAACAAAAACCCATGCCTCATGTCAGGCAGAAATAGGTACCTCAGGAAACTTCAGCGCTGAAATAGTATTGAAAGCAGCAGGGCACTGGGAAAGGGCCATGAACAGGGGAGGCCAAAATGGTTGAATGTCCATTACCTCAGCCAAAAGCTTGGTGAAACAGCTCTGTTTTACAGGCCCTGAGGAACTGTAGTACCACAGGGCCCTGATCTTGAGTGGGAGCATATTCCACCAGGTTGGAGCAAGGGCCGAAAAAGCCCTTGCCCTGGCTGAGGCCAAGCAGATGTCACTTGGGCCAGGTATCACCAGGAGGTGCTGGTTGAAGAAGCGTAAAGCTCTCCAGGGCTCATATGGGAAGAGGCAGTTCCGCACGTTTGATGGTCCCAGACCACATAGGGCTTTAAAGGTCAAGCCCATAACCTTGAACTGGATTTGGTATTCTGTCCGGAAGCCAGTGCAGCTGGCGCAACACCGGCTGAATGTGCATCTGCAGAGGAATTGCTGTCAGCAGGCATGTCACCGCATTCTGAACTAGCTCCAATTTCCGGATCAGGCTTAAGGGTAGCCCCACATAGAGCAAGTTACAGTAATCCAACGTGGAAGTGACCATTGTGTGGATCACTGTAGCTAAGTCCTGGGGGGTAAGATAGGGAACCAGTTGCCTGATTAGCTGAAGATGATAAAAGGCCAAACTGGCAACCAAAGGGACCTGGGCCCACATAGAAAGCGAGGAATCTAGCATCACCCCGAGACATTCAGAAAGTGGAAGGAGGGCCTTATAACCAAGGATAAATATAAACATATAACCAGTGTTTGTAGAGAGAGAGTTAGGAAAGCTAAAGCTCAGTATGAGCTTAGGGTAGCAAGGGACACTAAAAACAACAAAAAAGTGTTCTTATGTTCAAAGTAAGAAAAAGAGCAAGGGCATGGTATGCCCATTGTGGGGACAGGAAAGTGAAATTGTAACAAGTGATGAAGAGAGGGCAGAACTGTTCAATTCCTACTTTTCCTCAGTCTTCTCTTTCAAGGGAAACAGTGCTCAATATGGCAAAAACAGAACACATGATGAGGGTAGGAAGTTGCAGCCTGGGATCGACATAGCGGTAGTGCATAAACACCTATTTTCTTTAAATGAAACTAAATCCTCGGGGCCAGGGTACTAAAAGAACTTGCGGATGTAATTTCTGAGCCTCTGTCCATTATTTTTGAGAATTCTTGGAGAACAGGTGAGGTGCCAGTAGATTGGAGGCGGGCAAATGTCCCCATCTTCAAGAAGGGGGAAAAGGAGGCTCTGGGAAACTACCGACCCGTCAGCTTGATGTCTATACCTGGGAAAGTTTTAGAACAAATAATCAAACAGACAGTCCTTGAGCATTTAGAAAGGACAGCTGTAATTACTAAGAGCCAGCATGGATTTTTCAAGAACAAGTCATGTCAGACTAACCTAATCACTCTCTTTTTTAAACTTTTAATCTTTATTTAATACAAGCAAGTACATATAACATCAGAAATATATATCTTAACTGGTACATGGGATAAAATTTACCTTGCTGGATCAGGGGAATGCTGTAGACGTAGTTTATCTTGATTTCAGTAAGGCTTTTGATAAGGTTCCACATAATATACGTGCTGACAAATGGGAAAAATGTGGTTTGGATCCTATGACTGTTAGGTGGATCTGTAACTGGTTAACAGATCACACCCAAAAAGTGCTTGTGAACGGTTCCTCATCTTCTTGGAGTGGAGTGACAAGTGGAGTGCCTCCAGGACCTGTCATGGGACCTGTTTTGTTCAACATTTTTATCAGTGATTTGGATGAAGGGATAGAGGGAATGCTTATTAAATTTGCAGATGATACTAAATTGGGAGGGGTAGCAAATATGGTAGAAGACAGAGTCAGGATATAGGATGATCTTGCCAGGCTAGGAAACTGGGCTAAAACAAATAAAATGAATTTCAGTGAGAATAAATGTAATGTTCTGCATTTAGGTAGGAAAAACCAAATGCATAATTATAGGTTGGGAGAGACTTGTCTTGGCAGTAGTATGTGCGAAAAGGATCTAGGTGTCTTAGTAGACCATTCACTGAACATGAGTCAGCAGTGTGATGTGGTTGCTAAAAAGGCCAATGTGATTTTGGGCTGTATCAACAGAACTATAGTGTCCAGATCACACAAAGTGATGGTTATCGCTTTACTCTGCTCTGGTTAGACCTCACCTAGAGTATCATGTTCAGTTTAAGGCACTACAATTTAAGAAGGGTATAGACATGTCCAGAGGAGAGCAACGAAGATGGTGAGGGGTCTGGAGACCAAGTACTGTGAGGAAAGGTTGAAGGAGCTGGGTATGTTTGGCCTGGAGAGGAGAGGACTGAGAGGTGATAATGATAATCATCATCAAGTACTTGAAGGGCTGTCATATAGAGGATGGTGCAGAGTTGTTTTCTGTTGCCCCAGAAGGTTGGACCAGTACCAACGGGTTGAAATTAAATCAGAAGAGTTTTCAGCTAAATATTAGGAAGAACTTCCTGACAGAGTGGTTCCACAGTGGAACAGGCTTCCTCGGAAGGTGATGGGCTCTCCTTCTTTGGAGGTTTTCAACCAGAGGCTAGATGGCCACCTGATAGCAATGCAGATTCTGTGAACTTAGACAGATCATGAAAGGGAGGAAAGGAAGGGTTGCCTCAGTGCTTAGTTCTTGTGGCCCTTTCTTACACGCCCAGGGAAATGCTGATTGCCACTTTCGGGGTCAGGAAGCAATTTTTCTCCAGGCTGGTTTGACTAGGGATCCTGAAGGTTTTTGGTAATCTTCTGGGTGTGGAACAGCAGTCACTGCAGGTATGTAGGAGGAGGTATTTGTGAATTTCCTACATCATGCAGGGGGATGGACTAGATGATCCTAGAGGTCCCTTCCAACTCTGTGATTCTGTGATTCTATTCTATGACTCTTTACCCTCGACTCTGTCACCAGTGATGTCCCACCAGAGACCAGGAGCCTGATTCCCAACCCCAGTCCCCTGTGACTCAGGTACAGGACCTCCATTGTCATTGGATTCATCTTCAGCCAGTTATGTTGCAACCATCCAGCCATGGCCCCTAATGCTCTGTCCAAAATGTATCAGGCGGAGTCTGGCCAGCTGTCCATCAAGAGATAGAACTGGGTGTCATCCGCATATTGATGACAGCCCAACTCAATCCCCCAGACTAACTGGGTGAGGGGACGCATGTAGATGTTAAATAACATCAGAGAGAGGATGGCCCCCTGTGGCACCCCACAGTCAAGTAGGTAACGCGGGAACATCCTCTCCCCTAGTGCCACCCTCTGTCTGCAACCATGGAGAAAGGAGGAAAGCCACTGTAAAGCAGTCCCCCATATCCCAACATCGGCAAGCAGTGGGTCAACAGATCATATCAAACTGATGGATAAACCTTTTGACCTAAGGACCATACACGTTTCAGCCCCTATGGGCCTTCCTCAGTGGTCAATATTCCTTATTATAAAGTGACACACATCCAAAAATACATGCATTCAGAATTTTGTATATACATATATGAATAAGACCAGGTGTTGCTGTCTTGAATGCTATATATTTGTGTGTCACTTCCACTATTTCACTTGATGGAAGTGACACACATCCTGATGAATGGGACATTTGATACCAGACTAATTTGGAGAATTCACGCAACTACCACAGACTTATTTTACTAATTGTAGCAAATATATGGGTTGGCTGCTTGTGTAGTCCTGTGTTTGGTGCCATGAGATGAGGTGGCAGGGGTCATGCTCATGGCTGTGGGAGGATGCCATGTATTTCCCCAATGCTCAGTGGTTGTGGGCCATGAGCACAGCCTCTCCTCCCCTAGCACATCATCAGGGCTCTCAGCGCCCACCTCCCCTGCTATGTCCACAGGGCTAGTCTCAACTGCTGTTTGAGAGTTTTTGGTGTTACTGTCTAAGCTACAGCAACAAACTCTGGAGGGGAGGATAATGATGGCAGTGACTTGGAGGGTGGCGGGGGCGATGATGATGATGCATCCTCCTCTTCCACATCTGAGGATTCCCAACTCCATGCTGCTCCCACTTCAGTCAGTACCCCCCCCCCCATGTATTGCTCCCGTGCCTAACACATGGTTCCACTTGGTGGCATGGAAGTAGTTCCACACCCTGGGGAGTGACCCATGCAAGGTGGAGTGCAAGGTGTGCTGCACCTGTGTCCGAAGGCGCCGGGACTTAAAACACGTGACCAGCACTATACTCACAAGGCACTTGCGAAGGTGACACCTCAGTTTGTTGCTGACAGAGGAAAAGCTGTTGGACACTGATGGGAGGCGGAAGAGGCCTGCACCCGCTCATCAAAGAGAGGCGGAGGGAGAGCAGGCCACTTCGAGAGGAGCTCCGGGCGCTGTGGTTGGGACTACAAGGCATCCAACAGGTGATGCTTATGGGGATGCCACCAGTGCCAGGAAAAAGGTGGGGGGGGGCCCTCAGGAAATGATCACTTGCTTCATCAGAGAGATTATTGCTGTAGATGGCCAACCATTCTTCCTCATGGAGGACATGGCCTTTTGCCAGCTGATGCACCATATGACTGCCTGGTACACAATCCCCTCCAGGACCATGAACCGGTGCATGTTGCCCTCCACGCTGGAGCTGGTCAAGGCTGAACTATCCGAAGAGCGAGGTCAAACCGTTCATCTGACAGCAGATCTCTGAAGCAGCCAGCACCATGGCTACCTCTCCCTCACCACCCACTGCTGGGAACCAGAGGAACTCCAGAGTGGGACCATCACCACACCCTGGGTGGGGACAGGCCTGCTGCCACCTGGCTACAAGATGGTTCTCCTCCACGTGCAGGGAATGGATGCAGACTACACCACTTCCTGATCCCAGGGCATGGTGCATAGCCTGTGTCATATCCCCCAATACCCATGCTTGGCAGCCCGGCAGATCTGTCCTAGGCATGGAACGTCAGTGGCAGGTGGTTTTGGTCACTGATGTTGAAGTTTCACCTTTGGGGGGGCCCTGGTAAGAACATGTGTTGTGTGTGGGAGACTGTGGTGGTGGGGAGTCGCTGCATCAACACGTGTGGTGCCCCATTGCATCATCCGTGCCAATGATTCCTTGACTCCTGAACCTGAACCGACATCTCCCCAAAAAGCACTTTCCAGGGGGCATCTTGTTTGGGGGTCTGTAACTCCTAGGAAGCACTTTTCAGGAAGATGCCAGGTCTGGGTTCAGGAGTGTATAGAATGGACCCTGGGTGAGCTAAAGGCATCCAACTTGCAATGTCCCACCCCGGGGTGCCCCTCCACATGCTCTACAAGTTACATGTAGATTGGACTTTAGGATTCTTGAACCATATGAAAAAACAGGATCGAGTAGACTCGGGGGAAATCAGGTAAATCTGCGGGGCAAAATGCAGCCACACAGCAAATAGTGGGAAATTGACACGATCAAGGCAAAGGGAAGAGTGGGAGCAGAGCAGCGGCTGTGGGAAATCAGTCTGGCTTTTAACTAATACATTAACATTATATAAATTGTACTAAGTGCTTTCTTCCATAATAATCAGCAAAATACAGAATACCAGCTTTCTTTTACCAGTATTATTCCCACTTATGTAATATCTATATGTTAAAATGTGTTTCAGGCAACTTAAACCCTTTCTTGATGTTGTACTGAAAGGTGGAGAATCCCTACACGGATCTAAATCCAATGATCCAAATTGTTGTACTCCTATTTCTCTTTCTCAGGCTTTTCATTTTGGACAATCACAGGTAAATTATAATATTTCTGTGATAAGGAAAAATGAACCTTAATATATGTGGCATAGAATTTCTATCACTGGATTAGGAATAAACCAGTACAGTATTGGTAAAGATGGCAAGCAGATCCCAGTGAATATCCAGATAGGATCCTCACCCCCACAGAACCATACTGTCTCTCCTGTAAGGGTGTAACTATTTAGGACTGCACTCTTAAATCATTCTCATTCCTGCAGATTCCATCCCAGCAGGGCCAAACTCTAGCTTTGGAACCTGGCTGGGAAAAAATGCATAATGTGCAAGCTCTATCCTTCTAAGTAAATTTCCTTAGTATCACAGTGCTTAAGCTACTTCCAGTGAATGTCTGTGTCAAAGTGTAAAACTCTACATCAGTCCTAAACATTTTGCGAAGGTTTTGGAAAGCAGCAGTATCAGTGTCCCTGACACACTCGTGAAAATACATAGTTTGCAGGAATCCAGTAATACAGCAGTTGTTCTGTTCAGCTGAGTGTTCTTAAATTTTGTTGCAAGAAAAGTCTTATGATCAAGGAATAAACTAGTCTAAAAAACACATATGTATCAGTACTATTGAATGTGTTTAAGATTATGCATTAGTTTTTTGGATTAGGTGACTAATGTACTTTAATTTTATTCAGAATGTAAACTGTACAGTTCTTTGGACACTGTATCTTAGTAATGCATTGTAACAAATTAATGTTATACTGCCCTGACCCTGGGTTTCATCCAATCTAAGAAGCTAAGCAGGGTTGGCCCTGGTTAGCATTTGGATGGGAAACCACCAAGGAAGTCCAGGGTAGCTACACAGAGTCATGCAATAGCAAATCACCTGTTTGTCTCTTGCTTTGAAAACCTTGCTGTATCGCCATAAGTTAGCGGCAACTTTCCACCTCAATGTTACACTAATTATAGAGGGTCTTTCTTGGATCTGTAGAAATCACAAAGCAGGGCTTGCTGTACCCCCTTCTTTACTAGGCATTCTTAGCCTCATGGAGACCCATAGAAGCCTCTCCTAGGATGCTTTGCCAATTGCCAGCTGTTCCATTTGGGCCTCCCATATACTGCTTAAGGAGGCTGCCTGGATGGTCATTGTTCCTGTCTTGGATCTTTGCACCAAGCTCTGCTGGGCGGGGGGGATGACTGCCACAATCAGCTGAGTAGTAGGCAGGACCAACTCAGGGTAGTATTAATATGGTACAAGCCAGTTCAGTAACTAGGATTAGCAAAACTCCCAGTACAAAGTAGTTTATTACATACTATTTTTAATATTATAAGTGTAATATTTTAATATTATTTTGTTTATGCTGGTAGGAATCAAGCAAGAATCAGACAGCAATGGCAACAGATTCTAAAACTTTTCCCAGGGAGCAAAAAAGAACTTACACTGTTGGCAGCTCATGCAACATAAAGAGAAGTATAATGTTGATTCTGTGGAGAATATAATTATAAAAATGTAGAAATAAGAAATTGTATTTCACTGTGGTTAGATTTTAAGGGATAAAATGTGTTAAATCGTAGTAAAACACCTCCACGTCAGTCTCCAAGTTAGTTTTATTATCCTCAGTCTCACAGTATAAAATACACCTGCAACTTACAATCACTCCCACTTCCTACTCCCAACTTATATACAGTCCTCTTAAAGAAACACACACAACATCTCCCCCTTTTCTCAATCCATAACATAATCCTTTGTCCACACAGGCGGTCACCTCATTCTTCCTTTCTTCTCCGTTTCAACAACTGATGGTGCTTCTTGAGATAATCATGATGACAGTAATGGTGTCTCTTGAGATGCATCTGGACGTCCCAGCTGATGGCTTGGATCCTTCTGCACAGGCTCATCCTCATTTTTAATCACTGGTAACAAAGGAGAACCCTCTGGATCAAAACTCACTTCATTCCCACTAGAATACACAGGTACCAAGTAAGAAGCATTCCATACATGGCCATCTGATAATCTATAGGTATATGGCCCTTTCCTGTCCATAATCTTACGAGGTGAAGTAAATTTATGTTCTCCCTTTCTCAAAATCCCAGGTCTTCTTACTCTTAACAAATGAGCTACATTCAAATTTAACATCCTTAGCACCCCTTTGTTTATCTATATAAGCCTTATACTTCTCTTGCTTTTGAAACACCTTTTTTGTAATTCTGAATCTAATGACACATCAGTCCTTGCCTCTGACATTCCAGTCACATTTAACTTAGTACGCATCTCTCTTCCATGTAATAATTCTGCCGGTGATCTTTGCGTTGTAGCATGCCTCGTTGCCCTATATGCTTGCAGAAAATCAGTTGTAAAAGCAATCCATGCCCTTCCTTCCAATTTAGCTGTCTGCAAGCTATCCTTCAGACTTCTATTAAACCGCTCAATTTCTCCGTTAGCTTGCGGAGAATACACTGATGACCTCGTAAGTATAATATTCCATTCCGCAAGAAAAGTTTCAAATTCCAAAGAAGTAAATTGGGCACCATTATCAGAAATCAACTCTTTAGGTCCCCTTCCCTACTGAAAACCACAGCCAAAAACTTGATCACCATAGCAGACGTAGCTTGTGATGTAAATCCTACCTCTGGCCATTTACTAAAATAATCTATTAAAGTGATGGCATAACGGCATTCAATAGGGGCGGTCTCAAAAGGTCCCACAATATCAATGGCAACCTTTTCCCAAGCAGAATGTGGGAAGGTGACTGGCTGTAGTGGTGCTGGATGTGTTACTGCAGTTTTATCATGTAACTGGTAAGTGACACAAGCCTTAATGGCTGCTTCCACTTGGGAATCCATTCCAGGCCACCAATACAAGTCCCTCAATCATTGTTTAGTACGTACAATCCCTTGGTGTGTATCATGAGCCAAAGCTATAAATGTAGACCGCAATTCCTCTGGGACCAGCAATTGATGTGTCCCTTGTAAAATACAACTGTTTTGCAACGAGAGCTCATCACGTACTCTAAAATAAGGAGACAATTCTGGCTCAATTCCTTTTTCCTTATTAGGCCATTTATTCAACAAAAAACCCCTTAATCTCTGCTGGATTGGGCATGCTAAACATGCAGCTTGAAATTTCTCCTGTGTCACTGCAACTGGAATACTTGAAAGCAGTGCAACCACTTCTGCATCCTCTTCTGGCAATGTGCCTGAGGTTGGCAAAGGCAGTCAGGACAAGCAATCAGCTGTCACGTTTTCTGCCCCTGGCTTGTATTCAGTCTCATAAGTAAAAGAGAGCAATCGTGCTGACCATCTAGCAATTCAATTCCCTGTCCTTCCCAATCCTTTTGATGTCAATAATGTTGTTAGAGGACTATGATCAGTACGTAGTTTAAATAAGTGGCCCCACAAATAAGTTCTCCACTTTTCTGTGGCCCAAACACACGCAAGTGCCTCCTTGTCAGCCATAGAATACTTTCTCTCAGCCTGAGTCAATGTCCTTGATGCAAATGCCACTGTCTTCTCCACCTTACCCTCATGGAGCTGTGTCAACACAGCTCCCAACCCATGCTCCGAAGTATCTGTTGTTACAATTATGGGCAATGATGGTTCGAACAATGCCAAAGCAGGACTATGGACAATCAGGTCTTTTACAGTGTTGAAACTTGCCTGAGCCGCCGATGACCATACTAGGGTTGTACTCCCACATAACAACTCTCTAAGTGGCTCAGTGACCGAGACATAATTAGGAATAAACTTTGCATACCATGACATCAGCTCCAAAAAAGAATGCAGGCCTTGTAAATTAGCAGGAGGTGGTGCCTGCATAATTGCTTCAATGTGATCCAGTTCAGGTTTCATCCCAGCTGCTGAAACACTATGTCCCAAAAAAGACAGTTCTACCTGTCTCAGTTTACATTTTTCCATATTAAGCTTCAGTCCAACTGCACTAATACACTTTAATACTGATTGTAAATTACTCTCATGTTCTTCAGAGGTCTTTCCAAATACAATTATGTCATCTAAATAACACTGAACTCCCCTCTGCCCCTTAAGTATTGAGGACATCATCTTTTGAAAAGCAGCAGGGGCAGAAGCAAACCCATATGGGACACGTTTAAATCTAAATAATCCCTCATGTGTAATGAATGCTGTAAGATCTCTGCTTTCTTTATGCAGCATAACTTGATGATATGCACTCTGCAGATCCAAAGTAGAAAACATCCTCGACTCTGCCAATTCTGAAAACACCTCTTCTATATGTGGCAATGGGTTGCTATCAATCACAACAGCCTTATTTGGTTCTCTTAGATCTACACAAAGGCGTATACTTCCATCTTTCTTTCTTACCACCACTATGGGGGAAACCCATGCTGATGAGTCCACCTCTCCAATAATATCCTTCTGCACCAATTTCTTAAGCTCTTCTGACACAGCATCTCTCACAGCAAATGGCAATCGCCGTAACTTTTGTTGCACAGAACCACATTAGGTCTCACTTTTACTTTGTGGACAAATCCCTTTGCACAGCCAATACCCTGCACAGAGGTATCCCCACTCACAGAAGGAAACAAAACTCTCTGACGGTTCAACATCCAGTTGTGAAGCCATAATATGTCCATCCACTACCATCAGTTTTAATGCAGCAAACAAATCCCTACCAAGGACAGGAGTACCATTAGGCACAATATAAAATTCTATAGGTGCACAGCATGTACCAAAACTCACTTTAGCAGGTAAACAACCACACAAAGGTATTTGGTTCTGTAACCTGCAATTTTGGCTCTACTAATGGCACACTCCCAAAATATTCCAAATAAAGTGCCTCAGGTAATACAGACACAGCTGAACCAGTATCTAACATCAGCTCAATTTCCTGACCCTCCCACAAGGGGTTAACAAATATCTTTTGTTCTTTTTGCTTCAAACACAATTCTACTCCCATCCACATTCAAAACTTTTACATCAGGTACTTGAACTGCATGCACCTAGTAATTATTCTGACGACTAGAACACATCTTAAAAAGATGTCCAAATTTTTTTACAGTAATTGCACTGTACTCCTTTTGTAGGGCACTTAGGGTTGTTTGCCAGATGTTGTATGGAGCCACACCGAAAACACATTTTTGTTGACATACTATTTCGCTGGTTTCCTGGCATATTCAGCATATTCAGCAACTCCTTTGCAGAATCATGGCTTTGTATTGGCACCCTCTGCAACAGTTCCACCCTCTGTATTCTAGTGCCCGAACTGATCTTGGTTTCATTTACAGCTGCCTCAGTTTGAGTTGGTAATGTTATAGCATTGTCCAGTGAAAGTTCTGACTCCAAAAGTAGCCGCTCCCTTACGCAGGGCATAGTTGTCTTTTCAACCAGCTGGTCTCTAATCATCTCATCAGCCAGCACTCCAAACTCACAGGAGCCAACTAAGTCTCTCAAAGCTGCAATATAGTTTAACATTGGCTCCCCCAGTTTCTGTTCCCGCTGATGGAACTTATAGCAATTAGCAACCACATTAACCTTGGGCACAAAAAATTCCTTCAGTGCAGCAAGAGTAGTCTCGTACTTATCATCAGTAAGAGGAAATGTATAAAAAATACATTGTCCTTCTACTCCCAAGAAGTGAATAAGCAGTGCAAGCTTCCGCTCTTCAGACACCTCTGTGTCACTAATTGCAAGTAGATAATTATCAAACATATGAATCCATGAGGTAAAAGCAATCGGAGGCTCACCTGGACTTCGTAAAAAACAGGCTGGTGGGTTCAAAGGCAAAAAAGCCATCCCAATTTGTCGCCAAAATGTTAAATCGTAGTAAAACACCTCCACGTCAGTCTCCAAGTTAGTTTTATTATCCTCAGTCTCACAGTATAAAATACACCTGCAACTTACAATCACTCCCACTTCCTACTCCCAACTTATATACAGTCCTCTTAAAGAAACACACACAGCATCTCCCCCTTTTCAACTAAACCTCTCAGTCATATTCTTAGCTTATTTAAACATAACAAAATTTAGGGTATGTATCTTCAAATAATTGAGACTGATACAACCTAATATTATTTTTGAAAACTAGAAAGGTCAGAGACAGATAAACACATTTTATTGAAAAACTTATTACTAAGAATAGAATAATCATCTATGTACAACAATACTTTAAGATTGAGGGTTTCTGGTATACCAAAAGGCAGGCTTCATTCATGGAGCAGAGTCTTCTGCAAGGTGCCAACCTGCAAATAGACAAAATCAATAACTGCCCATTTGTGTGCTTTCTTCATTGTGGTCCTCATCTTTTGGAATGGCCTGCCTGCTGGCTTTCCACAAATTATGCTGTGATGGAACAGGCCTGCTTCTTCTACAGACCCTATTCTGCCCACTTCCTCCACTGGCTTCCCAACTCCTGGAGGGAGCTATTTATCAGGTCCAACTGACCTTGGGGTTTGCTTCAGTAGATATATTTGCAGCTCACCAGCAGAAAGAAAACTCTCAGCACACCGCAAAATGTAAAAAAAACCCTTGTTTCATTTAATTGAGTAAAAACATTCAAATACTCAGGATGTATGCACTACAGAAATCATCCAGTGTATGAGCAATTGGCAATAAAACATTTCCAGGATAGGCAGGAATTCTTAAAAGGAAGGCTGCAGCTTCTTATAGATTACGTCTTCATAACAAGTTCTGTTGCAAAGTCACCACAGAACAGGAGTCAGTTCCATCTTCCAAGGGAGCTTATAATTTCAACGCCAAAGATACTCTGGTCCATCCTGCCAAGTTAATCACCGTGCTAACGAGAGGTGAAGAAAAGGAAAACTTCTTCCTTGGGCTAGTGCTACTCCCTTGAGATAACAGAGCCTTGGAGCTGCCAGCAATTACCACCACCAAGCTGTGTCCCCTCCTCCAAGGTTGGATCCTGCCAAACTTAAGACCCTCTCCCAGTCGTCAGGGTTTAGCAAATTATAGGCTTATTCAGCCCTCATCCCTTACACTATTCCACTTCCTTCCACTGGGGTACTGCTGCCAGCACTGTTCTTTTGGGGTCTTCCTACCAGGAGGAACAGGCTCCTGACTCCCCTTTCCAGTTCTGAGGCCTGGCCTCAAGGCCTTCTGCTACACAGCACCTGGTTACCACAGGGACCACATGCTACTTCGGGTTTCCCCTGGAGGTTTAATAATAGGTGCCTTGACCACTTCCCTCCCAGTCTGGGGCCCCTCTGGCAAATTAATAGTGTGTCTTAGCAGTTAAAGGACTATGTGGTACTTTTCTACACAGGCGATAAAGTTGCCCTGTACCAAATGTTTCACAGAGTTACTTGGATAAATTATTAGGGACTGTGGTCAGTACTACTGCGTATAGCTTGCTGAAACTAGGATTTTACTTTGTAATTTTTGCATCATTTAATGTGTCATGTTAATACTTAGGTTTTGCATCAGTTCTGTTTATAGATATCTGGTTGGTTCTACAATCCTAATTAGGGGTCATTTCGTAGAGAAAGAGGTGCAGGAGTTCATTAGCATAACTCATTAGCATAACTTATTTGCATATGCCAAACCACCTGACATCATTGGAAGTATGTCAGAAGGCAAGAGAGAGAGAGAGAGAGAGAGAGAGAGAGAGAGAGAAAGAAAGAGAGAGAAAGAAAGAAAGAAAGAAAAAGAAAGAAAGAAAGAAAGAAAGAGCTGGCAGAGAGGGAACAGTTACTAATCCAAGCCTTAGAAATACCACTATTCTGGGAGGATGGCTTCAGTGGTGGCTGAAGCCTTCAGAAGGTTGGTCGGAGGAACAAGGACCTTTCCAGGGGACGGGTCATTTTGCTGCAGCTTTGACACAAGTAGGCATTCCCCCGTGGGGGGGGGGGGGCTGGCACCAACTCCCAGAGCTGAGCTCCCCTGAGCTCCTGCTTGAAATGACCCCTAATCCATCTCCACCTCCATTCACAGCTTTCAACCATTACATCTTTATATTATGTCCTTTGCATTGCAGACACAGGGCTCTTTTTGTAGAAAAAGCCCAGCAGAAACTCATTAGCATAACATGCCACACCCAACAGCAGAAACTCACTAGCATATTAGGCCACACCCCAAACATCATAGCTCATTAGCATATTAGGCCACACTTTCATGTTACCAGAAGTGTGGTCATCCCCATCCCAGGGTTGCAAAAGCTGAGGGAGGTGCCGTGCTGGGAAGGAAGCAACCCGCTAGCTTTCCGCAGTGCCCTAGATCCTGCTACCTTGCGAGAGGGCCGTCCTTTCCCCACTTCTCTTTTTTGCTGAGCAGCCTGCTTATGGCGAGAGATGGCTGGGGCAGCCCTTCTCCAGGAAGCAAGGGGTTAATGGTTTGGCTGCTGATAGTCATTTAAACCTGTTGATCGGAGGGAAGGCTGAAGGCAAAGTTACTAGGTTGACACTGGCGTTAGTGTAGGAGGGGAAGCGCTCCCTTTCCCCTCTTTCTCCAGCCCTAATACTCTTTCCCAGTTTTGGATGCTGGCTCTTCTTTCACTTTAAATGTCAGAAGCCCAAGGTGCTGGCTTGCTGTGGCCAAAGCTATCAAGTTCATTTTATCTAGAAAGACTCTCCAGTAAGCTGGCTGCCGCCTTCCCCTGGCTGTGCACGTGGTGGAGGTGAGTGTGCAAGGTAAACCCTTTGGAGTCCTCTGAATGGCCTCAGACTGGAGGGACTCTGCATAGGGTTGCACTGTCAGTCTCACAACACTGGGAGTATTGAAGACTTTATTATTTTGGAGATGGTGGTGGGCAATTTGTCTGGGGCACTATAGAGATACAGGAGCACTATAGGAATACTGGCAAGGAATATGTTCACCACTGAAAACCGCAGAGTGTATAATGTCCTAGGGACATTATACAGTCAATTAATAAAAATGCTAATTTATAATGAACGAATTTGGATGATTAAATGTCCTAAGCTTGACTGCTTGTGGCCAGTTGGCATCTTGGTCAGTGCATAACTTTACATAGTTTCAGGTGGTCAGCTGTGCTGGTCTGAAGCAGCAGAACAAAGTTTGAGTCCAGTGGCACCTTTAAAATCAACAAAAGTTTATTCAAAGTGTGCGTGCACATGAAAGCTCATACCTTGAATAAAACATTGTTGGTCTTAAAGGTGCTACTGGACACTAAATTTGTTTTACATAGTTTCCTTATTGTGTCTATGAACTCAGGAGATACCAAACCAGTTGTAGCTTGTATGTGAGTAAGGGATTATATGCAGTGCATCTGAAATCGTCCCGTCCCCCCCAATTTTGCTTCTATGAAAAAGAAATTGAAAGCGAAAGAAAATGAGTGTGGTGTCCTGCAAGGTAATATAACCTTATCTTTGGTTTAAAAAGGAGATGTCTCAGTTAGAGAAACTGCTTTGACATGGCAGGAATTATTGTTGGATTCAGGTGGGTAGCTGTGTTAGCCTGAAGCAATATAACAAAGTTTGAGTCCAGTGGCACCTTTAAGACCAACAAAGTTTCATTTGAAGGAGGAAGAGGAGGAAATTGGATTTATACCCTGTCCTTCACTACCCAAAGAAGTCTCAGAGCAGCTTTCGGTCTGCTTTCCCTTCCCCTCCCCACAACAGACACCCTGTGTGGTAGGTGGGGCTGGTGAGAGAATAGGTCTGAAAGAACTTGTAACGGACCCAAGGTCACACCAGCAGCTGCTTGTGGAAGAGTGGGGAATCAAACCCGGTTCTCCCAGATTAGAGTCCACACTCCTAACCACTACACCAAACTGGCTTTCATGTTCATGCCAGAATTACACATACCCAGAATTCAATTTTTTGGTCTTGAAGGTGCCACTGGACTCAAACTTTGTAATTATCGTTGTTAAGTCTCTACTGTAAGTATCATCTGGCTGTTACTGCATTATTTTATACTTTGTAGTCCCATATTCTGCACTGCTCATACAATACTTTTGCTTTAGGTGGTTTTCTATTCTCACTGTCGCTTGCATTGTCTTTGCATTTTGTATTCCTAGCCCTATTGCATTGTTTGTTGGATGCCATTGGCTGCTTTTTCTCTCTTTCTTTACTCTGTGATCTGCCTCTAGCCTTAGTGAAAAGGCAGGCTAGTAGTGGTTAAGTTCGCAGACTCTAATCTGGGAGAACCAGGTTTGATTCCCCACTCTTCCATTTGCACCTGCTTGATGATCTTGGGAAAGCCATAGTTCTGGCACAGCTGTTTTGAAAAAGAGCAGTTTCTGTCAGAGCTCTCTCAGCCCCACCTATCTCACAGGGTGTCTGTTGTGGAGAGGGGAAGGGATAGGAGTTTGTAAACTGTTCTGAGACTCCCTTGGGTAATGAAGGGTAGGGTATAAATCCAATCTCTTCTTCTTCTTCTTCTTCTCCTTCTTCTACAAAGAAGCCAAATAAGTAACAAAGTTACTTTAGACAAGGACAAAGCTGGTCTACAGGGGGAAAAAACTCTGCAGTCCATTAAAGAGCTTTAAACCAAAATATAGGTTGTGTTGCTGATATACAACGCAGCCCAGTGTATGTTTCCTTTGAAGAAACAGGACTGTGCTCAGCGGGACTTGGATTAGGCTGCAAAACAGATTTGAAGGTGCACCAAGTGCTACTTAGAGAACAGAGAAGCCAGCAGTGGATCAGATGTCCTAATCAAAAGAAATTGCATGCCTGCCTTCCCTGTGAAACTGTGCATATTTTTAAAATGCTGATGATGCAGCCTCCCTCCTGTGTAGCAAATGGGGAAATACCCTTAAATGTGGACTGAGGCTGTTGTTTGCATACCCCTCCACCTTTGAAAAACAGTCTCTGCTAGATGCGCGCTTCATTACAATACAACCGAGGGAGCGTGAGGACTGGGGTGGGGGGAGGTGCACCAGAAGATAGCCTCGACTAGTGTGCAAAAAACCTGGCACTGGCCCTGAAGATGGTATATCTACAGCATTTATGATCCCAGATACAGTTGCCAGCTCTGGGTTGGGAAATACCTGGAGATTTTGGGGGTGGAGCCTGGGAAAAGTGCAGTTTGGAGAGGAGCAGGACCTCAGCATGATATAATTCCATAGAGTCCACCCTCCAAATTAGCCATTTTATCCAGGGAACTGATATTTTAATCTTTGTAGTCTGGAGATAAACTAGACTGAGGGAAAGTTATAGGCTCAAAATTCCCAAAGTGTTTGGTATTCATCAATCTGACTATTCCTACCTCACACTGGCTACTGAAGTGTCATTTGCAGTGTTTTGAAGACCCCCATGTTTTTCAAGGCATAAACTGTCATGGACCAGAGCATATTTTGTAAAATACAAAGAAATATCTCTTAGGTAATAAGAACCCAAGGCTCAATTCACTGGTCTATGTAGTTCCACAGGCGCTGGCAGGTGGGGGGTGGGGAGGCAAGGCTAAACAGGGGCTTGGATCTCAGAGACCCCAGCCCCTGCAGCCTTGGCCAGGGCTCCCACGGGTGTGGGGGGAGGCAAGGATGAACAGGGGCTTCTTCCCTGCCTGGCTCCACTCTCCATCGTCATCCTCCTCCTCTGGCCTCCCACCCGCAGCTGCTGCTGCCACCCACTTACCCTGACTCACCCCCAGCGTCATGCACGCATGCACAGCACCACTTCCCAGAGGGGCAGAGGAGGGTTGAGGCACAGATTCGATGTTACTTTCAGAAGAGAGGCTGGAAGGTGCAGGCTCCCTCGGCTGGCCTCTTGCCTCAGAAGTCTCACCACCGCTGCCCTCTTCTGGTTCTCCTTGGAGGGAGGGAGGGAGAGGTGCCTCCCCTTCTCCCCAGTCATTTGCCTCGTCGATTGGCCAGTTTTGGGGAAAGGGAGCGGGTGCCACAGTGGGACACAGTGCAGGGCTTTTGGCGAGGGCGGGGTGGGCTTGGAATGCAGCCCAATGCAGTTCTGGCCCCAAAATAGCCCTGGATTTACAAATGTTATCTGTAGGTATATACATTCTATATTGGTAGAGGGCCTGAGCAAGCCTGTATATCACCTCAGAGCTTATTTAAGAGATCCTGTAATGTAGTATGTTCTGTGTAACAACCGGCCTGCCATGTGCTCCCAGGCAATGGTACCCACCGCATGGCCAGAGCACATGGTCAGGCAGAGAGGGGAGCTTGAATCTGGAGGAACAATAGACGTCCAGATTCTCAGCCTCCATCAATGTGGGACCTAGGTTCTCCCTGGGGAGCCAATGTGGCCAAAGGCTCCTCCAGGGAACCTATGACAAACATGCGCATATGTAAAGCCCCTATCAGGTCTTTTGGGTGCGGCCAGAGGTGTGGCTCCGGCCAGCATATAATGAGGGCCCTGGAGCCCTGGAAGCATGCTTGATCTGACCATCTACTGGACATGCTGAATCACTCAATAAAGGCTTCATGATTTCACCGTTCCTGGTCTCCCGAGTCCAGTATGCTTTAGATCCTTTCAAATATTTTACGACTTTTGCATCAGGGAGGCCATAATTTAGCAGAGAGAAACCTTTCTGTCTTTAATATTCTTTTGAAAAGCGGTTTTGGATAGAGGACCTATATTTTTTGGTCCAGAAAACATAATTCTGTTTCAGTTTCTGAACTGTACACTTTGTGGTACAGTTCACTTTACCTGCAATACACTGAATGTTTTGTGTATCTATATATTATTACGGTTTTTGAGCAGTTTGCAAAGGCCACTCATGTCATTTTAGAATTTTCTAAATGGTATCTGCGGTTCTCTTTCTTTAAAGGTCACAGATTCCTTGAGTTCTGGCAGTGTCTGACCACAAGAAGGAGCTATTACCACAGAGACCATAGTGTTGCAAGGACTTTCTTGTGAGGAGGTGCTCATTTGGATCTCTTCACAGGATCATTATGTGTATAAATAAATAAAATATCCCCTTCTCATGAAAAAGTATAGGGTGAACCACTAGTATTCAGCTTGTTCACATGAAAAGCTTCCTCTACTGATATATTCTGGTTATAAAATGTTCACAGCTGAAATATTCACAACTTGTGGTGTGGGACAGCATATAAGTACTGGATGAGCATATTATGTATTGTAATGCTGTTACCTAAAAATAATACAGAAGAAAAAATTACAGTAGAAGTAAACAGGAAAGGGGAGGGACGTCTTCTGAGTGCCAAGCAGCTGATCTCTCTGCTAGCTGATCTTACACCAAGCTCCAGGCTACAATCTTCAGGAAAAAAGCCAAAGGACCTTTGGCTTGTGCCTCTGGTCATGTCCAGCCCTCAAGTACCTTTGAGTATACAAGAGAACAAATTCAAGATATTATTCAGCTGCTATGAGCCCCCTAGCTACAGGATCTTCCCTAATTCCTCCCCACCAGTGGAAACATTAATTTGAAACATTTATAATTCTACAGTAGTTGAAATATTTATAATTCTAGATATTCTGAAAAATCCCAGCTCCAATTACACTTGGGCTTCTTCAGTCACGCACCTGGAGCTGCTTTATGCTGAATCAGATTCTTGGTCCATCAAAGTCAGTATTGTCTACTCTGACTGGTAGCAATTCTTTGGGTCTTTCATATCACCTGGTGCCAGGGACTGAACCTGGAACATTTTGCATGCCAAGTGGTTTGCCCCTACCATTGAGCCTCTTCCTATGCTTTGTAGGATTTTTTTTTAAAAAAGCTTATCCTCAGGCACAGTAGTCCCTGGTCCCAGAGACATCCAGCTGTTGTTGACCAGAGCCAGGGCTTTCTCTGCCCTGGGGCTCTATCCTGGTGGAACTCTCTGCCAAGTAACATTTATGCCATATGGGATGCTACAGTTCCACAGGGCATTTCGCCAGGTGTTTGGTTGAGGACAGCAATGGTCCTGTTTTGGCACTCCTATCCTCCTCCTCCCTGCCCCTTCCCCAATGAGACAGTGGCGCTGTTATGATTTCAATGCCATCTATTAGATGTTTTACTATTTTAGCCTGATCACAAATTGTTTTATGCGAGGTTTTATATGATTATGTTGTACACTGTCCTGAGCCCGGTCCTACTGGGGAGGGCAGTTAATAAATTCGATAGACAGACAGACAGTCTTCAACAGCTTCACCTTTAATTGAAGCTTGCACCATGCAACCAAGTTTTAAAATTTCATCCTAAGCATTTCTCTTCTTTCTCTACCTCCTCTGTCTCTACCCCTCCCATTTCTCCACAGCTTAATAAACTAAAATTGTGATGCCACTAATTTGGCCCAATTTAGGCTGGGGCACAACCCATCAGTTGATAACCCAGTATTTTACGAATATGGTTGTTATATCACAGAATGTTTGTTTGAAATTTTTAAAGTGTATACTTCACAGTGCACCCCTAAACAGAGTTATACCCTTCTAAGTCTCTAGAAGGGTATAATAACTCTGCTTAGGACTGCATTACTAATTATCTGCTCTGAAATGTACACGTTTATATATATATAGTTGTAGTTAATTTATACACACATAATGAACTGCAGCAATCTTCTTTTCTTACAGCTACTAAATCCTGTTCCAAAGAGGGACCTGATGTTACCATAAAAGAACTGTATGCCAGCTCAGATGTAGACCACAGTTCAAATGGGTCGCAGAGAAGTTTTACTGTAAGATCCAAAGCTTACTTATTTCCATCTTGGTCCAGTGAAAGTATGGGATCATTCTGTGATGACGATGCATGTGATACTTCCTCAGCACAACATTCCTCATCAGATGAAATCATCATGGAACATGGGTTCTCAAACCAACCCAGGTCCAACACCAACCAAAAAGAAAAGATACCAGTTTCTGTGGCTTGTCATTCATGTAAGAACCAAGGGCAAAGTACCTCTAGTGATGAGCTGTTGCCGATAAAGAAACTAAGAATTTCCAAGTCAAAATCTGAAAATGATATCCATTTATCTACTAGTAACCAATTGCGTACGGTTCGTTCATTTACCATTTTTGATGGAAGACACAATACATGATCAGTATTTGTATATTTCACTGGATAGTTTTAACTACTAATGTTGATGATTCTAGTTTTCCCCAAAACAGGAAATTATTTAAATGAATATGCTTACCTGAAACATGAAAGAAGCTGAATTTTTCTGATAGGAAAGTCACTAGACCACAAGAATGCACCTCAGCGTTATTTCTTTAAAAATGGTATATATACCAGACAACAAATTCTGATTTACTTCTCAAAAAATAAATCTGGGTAAACTATTTGAAGTCATTTTAATTTGGGTGGGAGTAGGTATCCGTGTTTGTATTAAGAGGATGGGTTTGGTGCAGACTTAGATTTTTCCCTTTCATAAAATATATTAGATATAGAAGAAGGTATAAACATGGCATATATTCCATTTCATAATTTTATTTAACAACATTTTGAGTGTTATATAATAGAATAGTTTAATAAAATTTACACTGTGTAGCAGGAAGTAATAACATTTATGAGGTGCACTTTTAGTTGTTCAAAACATCTTACACTATTTCACTAACTGTCACAACACAGTTTCTAATTATCACTATATTGTAGGCAGGGTCTAAAAGAATATTTTATAAACTTCTCTGCTGGCTCTTCAGAGAATCTGCTCAAGGCAGCTTATAAGTAAAACATAATAAAAACATAAAATGCCATAAAAGTTAACAATTCTAAAACCTAGCCTTAAAACTTATCCAGAACATAAAAGCAAAACTTTGAGCAACTTAAAACGAACAGATCTTCGACGTGGTCTCTGTGCTTCACACCGATGGGTTATTGCACCTGCTGCTGTACCAACTGTTGTCCCAGTATGAGATGGTCAGCAGGCTGTGCTATTTGTTTAGTGTGTTCCCTTCTCAATATTTTTCTGTTTCTTTTAATGAATCACTGGTATTTGGGTGTTGATGTGCCATTTTTGACTGTGCTTCATCTTACCACTTTATGACATAGACTTGCCACCTAGTAAAACAGGAGTCCAGTAGCACCTTAAAGACTAGCAAAATGTATTTTAGGGTAAGCCTGATTGGATGATGGGAAACATCCAAGAATTCCTCCTGTCTTCAGAGGAGAAGGACCCTTCACAGTAAGTGCCAGGGGTCGTTTCAGCCTACAATCTGGAATCCTTGTTTCACTGTGGATCTTGGGTCATTTACACATTCTTAGCCTAGTTTGCCTCACAGGCAGAGGCAAATTGGCCATTAAGAACACCAGGATGCCTCCCAGTGGGCCAATAGCCTCCCCCACACTGGGCTGAGCCGGACCTGTGATAGACGGGATGAGCCTAGCTAAGGCCCATGCAAGGCAGGTGAGCGAGGTGGCACCTGGCACGGCCCCACGTGAGGCGGGTGAGGGTGGTGGTACCTGGCCACATGCGGACATGCAAGGGAAGAGGCATCTGGCATCTCCTGACTCCAGTTGAGGGCAGTGATCCCAGAACAAGAGGAAAAGGAGGTTGTGCTCAGTCTGCCCAACCCCTACTTGATGGTGGCGGTGTGTGGCCCACCCAAGCCCTGTACAGTGGATGGAGCCCTCGGCCACCTGAGTCTCACAAGAAACATGCAATGGGGGCAGTCCCCAGCCCACCCAAGCCCCAAAGTAGATGAGGGTGGTGCCCAAGGCCTGCCTGAGCCTCGCATGGGGCAGACAAGGGAAGCGGCCACTGTCTCATCTGAGCCCCACACAGGATGAGGGAGGCAGCACCCAGCCAACTGGTTACGCAGGCTGCCTTTCTTTTCTCCTTCCCCACTTTGGATTGTCAGAACAGGATCAAGCAGACTGCCTCTTCTCTCCCTCCTTTAGTGGGGCCAAGGCGAGCTGGAGAATGGTCTTTCCCAGGGTTTTTCACTATACACTAACAGCATTGATGTGAGCATAAAACACAAAACTGATGTAAATCAATAATTAATAAAGATGAAGGGCAGATAAAAGGTAGGTCATGGTTGAGCAGGAAGGTGAGCAGGAAACAACTGTGAAGACGCTGGGGATGGAGAAGGGAAATTGTGTGCAGAAAGTGAGGAAAAGAAAATAAGGTTCCTCTCACAAGTCCTTGGAGGTTCCTCACTGTGAAATCAGGCCTGGCCTGGTGACTGGCACTGTGGAACTGGGCCATAGTTCTTCTGGGCTGTGAGGGGTGGAGAAGGAGGGGAAACAAGCTTGGGGGCAGGTAAAGGTAGGTTGGCTGGGGGGTATAAGTGAGAGAAGAAGGCAGGAAAAGTCAGACCACAAAAGTTTTCAGGGAAGGGAAAGAAGAAATTGGGGGACAAAAAAGATCCCCTGCAAGTCCTTGTGGGTTCTTGCTTGTGTGTTTTGATAGTCAACTGTGCCCCCATCTGTAGATGCTTAAAGAAAACATTTTCTTGCAAACTTGAGGACACCCCAGGTTTGCAGAACAATTTGAAAACATTTTAAAAAATGGAGATCTGGTTAAATCACTCTCAAAGATTTTTGACTGAGCAAGCACAGACAATGGACCAACACTCCTATGTTGGCCTGCTGCTTGGAGGGGAGGAGCAGGAGTAGTATTTCTACCCAAAAGGATTTGTAACGGACAGTGAATGGTTAATATGTTAGTTGAGTCTGAGAATTTATTAAAAGGAGATTCAAATGAAATTCTAGAGCTGAGAGTGGCAGTTTAGTTAACAAGTTCAGTTGAAGTTGAGTTAAGAAGAATGAGAGGATGGGACCAGCAGTCGTTCCCTGAAGGAAATAGCTCCCAGTAAAGGGGGGGTGATTCCAATCAAGCATTTAAGAAGGGATGTCATGGGCCAGCCAACTGCCACCTCTTCAGAGGAGGAATCTGAAGAATTAGTTGTCACACCGATGGAATCCCCATCAAAGTAGACGGATCTGGCAGCAGACCCAATGGGAAGCATCAGGATCAGCATGAACCAGCCAGTTCCGAGGAAGCTGAGCTGGAACTCATTACAGATGAAAGAGTGCAGCCAGCTACTGACAGCAGGGCTTCAGATGATACAGTCACACAAGCATCTGAGGGGCTGTCATCAGGGGACAGCACCCTGACAGCCCAGGTCACTGATCCAGGTTCAGACCAAGTTCTGCAAGCCACCTCGCTCCTGTTGTCCCCAGAGCTGCTGGAGTGAAGAAAGAGAAGAGGGGAGATAGAAGGTGCCCAAACAGACATGTGGATGAGGATGGATGGGGAAAAGGGAGGACAAGTGGGCACAGTCTTAACAGCTAAAAGGAAGGAACTGCAAACAAGCCGGCAACCCAGCAGCAGCAGAGCTTCCTTCAGCTCTTCCCTCCACCTGTCACACCAACACCAAGAGGAGTGCACATCTTCTCCTGGGTGGGCATGGCAAAGGAGGAGGGGAGAGGAAAGGGACACAGCTTGAGCCCACTGTAAGATGTTGCTCATTAATATGGGCCCTGCAGCCCCAATGGCATGTGCACCAGCAGTCAGCCAGGAAGAGGCTTTGGAGAGTGGCCGCAGCAGCTGGTCCAGCTCTAGCCACAGGAGGCTGCAGCATCGGAGGAGCAAGCAGGGGTCAGGCCCCACCTCGTGCCACCTGGCTGGCACAGGTGGGCAGGCTCCAGTGCCTCTCTCCAGGCGCAGCTGAGCGGGAGGGTGAGACTGCCCAAGAGGAAGCACCTGTGAGCTTAAGTTGACAAGCCATGAGCAGAGAAGTGAAAACCCGTGGGCATGCTCATGAGTGCTCCTTTAGTGGGAACTCTGGCACCCACTGTGTGCTGACCTGTTTAGCAAACAGAGCTCTACCCCGACTTTGCTGCCTTGTACCTTGTCTCTGGTAATCTGTGCTTGCTCCTGAAGACTGGGACCCAGACTCTGTATCCTGCACATGTTCTTAAGCCCTGGAACTGGACCCTCAACACTTATACCCTGACCCTTGGACTGGACCTTTGGATGTCTGATTCTAGGCTGGTTTGTAGACCTTGCTACTGTGTATTACTGTACCTGTTGTCATTGCATTTGTGTATCCCAGAAACCACTGGTAGTGCAACAGCGCCATGCTTAGCCCTGAACACAACACTGCCTTCACAAACTTAAGTATTTTTGAGACAAAGTGTATGCCTATTTATTTAAACAGTGACTGTCAATGTATCTCTCTCCACATTTTAAAGACCTGTATGTAGAACCAAGCATCTACTTTATTGTGACAAAATAGCTGTTACTTATGAGTATACAAAGTTACCTCATTCCTGTTGCCTGTTAACCTGCCAAGTTCCAGACCTGATACATACCTCACCATTTCCTCATAGAAGTGAAATGAAGCAGTTTGTTTGTTTTGAATTTACATCAGTCTCTTGTGTGCCATTATCAGAAATATTAAAGCATTTTTCTCAGTTCCCTAAACTGGGTCAGCTTATATCTATATACATTTAAACAGCTGGGTGGAACAGACAGTGAAACAAAAGAAAAAGAACTGACCAGCTGAAGAAGAAGTTAAAGGGAAGTGGGGGATTTGGTGGCAATGGTGAGGTCTGAAAATAAAAACCACAACTAATTTGTCCTACAAAAAAAACAAAAAAGAAAATATGAGATTAGATAAACATATGAAGCAGAGGTCCATCAGTGGCTATTAGCCACAAAGTATAGATAGGAACTCTCAGTCTGGGGCAAGTGATGCTCTGTATTCTTGGTGCTTGACTAGGGGGGCAACAGTGGGAGGGCTTCTGGTGTCCTGCCCCCACTGCTGGACCTTCTGAGGGCACCTGGTGTTTTGGGCCACTGTGTGACAGAGTGTTGGACTGGATGGGCCACTGGCCTGATCCAACATTGTCTTCTCTTATGTTCCCCAGCGAGTACTGAGGTCAGGGTCACAAAATCACCTGACTCTCCCTGGTCCGAAAGATGCCAAATTGGTCATCACCAGAACCAGGGCTTTTTCAGTGATGGCTCCATAGAGATGGAATGAGCTCCCGGAAGACACCCGGGCCCTGCAGGACCTTTTACAGGGCCTGTAAAACCGAGCTCTTCCACCAGGCTTTCGACTAGGAGTTGATGTTGATTAATGAAGCTATCTACAACTGAACCATCATGGCCCTCATTATTGGCGAATGGAACAATCTTGAATGCTGGCTATATCGGACCATCGCACATATGCAACTGCACTTTGTATTTATATTGATGGTTTTGAAAAATTTTAGTGCAACTTATTGCCCTGTTTGGTGCATCTGTGTTTTATTGGATTTTAACTGTTTGTGTGGGCTTGTGCCTGCTTGTGCGGGCAAGGCAGGATAAAAATCTAAATAAATAAATAAGGAAGCAAGCTGTGCGGTCTTGTGAGCAAAAATTCTACTTTGTGAGTGACTGGCATTAAAGTTGTGAGCAAGTGATTTGGCGACTATATCAATTAGTTTGCTCTGGAGCCATCCTTCCTTAGTCAAGACAAAAATGTGTGTGCCGGAGGCTAAAAAACTGTGAGCTAGCTCACACCAACTCAGCTTAGAGGGAACACAGCTGCCAAGCCTCTGTTCATTCTTCGAGGCTGGGGGTCTGAGTAAGAGTAGATTAGCTGAACAACCAGAGTGGCCTGCAGCAAATGTTAGTGGTTCACTATGGAATGCCCTTTCCCTTGAGGTGCATCTCATGACTACCATACTCTCTGAAGAGACAAGGCAAAATATTTATTTTTACCCAGGCTTTTAACTAAGATAAGGAGTTAATCTTTTAAAAAGAAAAAAGGTCTGCTGCACACTGAGGACTGGATTCTATGTTTAACAGATTGTTTTTAGTGGCATGTTTTTATGCTCTGGCCTGTTTTTATGTTCTCACTTGTTTTTAATGGTTTGTTTTGAATGGCTGTATGTTTTTAATTGTATTGTTTTAGTTGTAACCTACCTGAAGCAGGTCTCTGAAAAGGCACTGATAAGTACTGGAGTCGGGAGGCCGGTGGAGTGAGTTTCAGCATGATCAAGTTTATTGTAGGTCAGGCACAAGCATGACAAACCCTGGGCTCAGAGCCCTCTTTTATGTTGATCGGAGATAATCCTCCGACCTCGCCCAAATGTCCTGATAGGACCTTAAGATAGTGGTTATAGTTCATAGGTCCCTGGGGGAAAACCTAGGCTCATGATTGGTGGTTGTTTAGGATCCGACCAGCTATTGTTCTACCTGGCCGAAGCTCATGTAGATTCAGGCCATGTGCGATGTCCACATGGCGGTCGCCATTATGCGAGCACATGGCGACCACGATCTTGATACACAAGACCCCTCCCCCCATAGTCCAGTTCCCCCTTACAAACATAGTCCTTTAGGAACCCTGCCCGGCGACATTCGCATCTCAAGCGCTGAGGTGTTGCAGGTCCCAGGCCGGTGCTCGGATCTGGGACGGGGCAGCAGGCAACTGTTCGGGAGTGTCCGCGGGGAGTTCTGGCAGCAGTGTCGGTGGTGTCGACTTGCCTGGACTATCAGGTGGCAGGATATCTGCAGGCTCCGTGTTGGGGCAGGATTCTTGGAGCAGAAGCTGGTCCGGTTCTGCAGTTGCAGGAGTCTCGGGAGCGTTGGGTGGGCTGCTCAGGAGACACCACTGGAGCTGGTTGATGTGGCGCTGCCACACCAAACTTTCCTCTGTGAGGACCTCGTAGGAGACCAGTCCTGTGGAATGGACGATTCCTCCGGGGACCCACGCCGGACCTCGGGTGTAGTTCCAGATGTAGACTGGGTCCTCAGGGAAGAAACCTTGCGGAGCTGGTCGGAACTCAGGCTTGGTGTTGCCATTGGCGGTGCAGTTGGGGTGCAGCCAGTCTAGCATGGAGCCGAGGCGCTGGCCCATCAGCATTTCTGCCAGGCTGCGTCCAGTCCCAGTGTGTGGGGTAGACCGCTGGCCAAACAGGAATTTCGCCAGCTTGAATTCCCAGTCACCCTGGTCTATCCACTTGATAGCCTCTTTGGTAGTTCTTACCATTCATTCCGCTTGCCGGTTGGTTGCCAGATGGAAGGGAGCTGCGTGGATGTGCCAGATGCCGAGAAAGTCCACAAAGTGCTGGAACTCCCCGGAGGTGAAGGCCGTCCTGTTGTCCGTGATGAGGGTGTCTGGTAGTCCGTGGGTGGCAAATATGTGCCACATGGCTCGAACGGCTGCCTCGGTCAAGGTAGCCCTTGGGCTACCTCCAGCCACTTGCTGTAGCTATCTACAGTGATAAAAAACAGCTGCCCCTGAACCGGCCCAGCGAAGTCCAGGTGAAGTCGAGACCAGGGCTTGTTGGTCGACTCCCAGGGCCAGACAGAGTCGTGAGGAGGTTTGGGACACAACTCCTGGCATCTGCCGCATTGGTGGACCTGGTCCTTGATCTCCTTGTCCATGTGGGCCACCACATGTAGCTGCGGGCCAGGGCCTTCATCTGGACAATTCCGGGATGAGCCTCGTGAAGTGTGGCCAGGACCTTTGTGTGGAGCAGGCCTGGGATGACCACCCTTGTCCCTCACAGTAGGCACCCCTTGTGAGTGGACAGTTCATTGGGCCGTGTGGTGTAGGCAGCAAATTCAGGGCCTGGATGATAGGGCCACCCCCTCCCCACCCAGTCTGAGACTCGGGAGAGGACTCAGCCCTGGGCCATGCGACGGGCCACATCAGATATCTGGACAGGCCAGTCCGGGAGGTCCTCGATGAGAGCGACGTGGAAGGCGGGCACCGGGTCCGGGTCGCAGGACGGAAGTAGATGACTCAGGGTGTCAGCGTGGCCCATAGCTTTCCTGGGGTGGTGCACCAAAGAGTACTGGTACCCCAACAGAAAAATGGACCACCGTAGTACCCACGGAGACAGCATATGTGGGGTTTGGCGGTGCAGAGCAAGGAGGTCCAGGAGTGGCTTGTGGTCTGTGGCCATGGTGAATGCCCTACCGTACAGGTAGTCGTGGAATTTTTTTATTCCCGTGACTATGGCTAGGGCTTCTTTATCGATCTGGGCGTAGTTCTGCTCCACTGCCGACAGAGCTCTGGAATAATAAGCCACCAGTACCTCCTGCCCATTGGGAAGCCGATGGCCCAGGACTGCCCCCACTCCAAAAGGAGATGCATTGCAAACCAGGGTCACCAGCAAGGACTCGTCAAAGTGAGCCAGGACAGCATTAGAAACCAACAAGTCTTTTACCGCTTTAAATGCTGCCGAGTGGTGTGGCCCCCAGTCCCATTTGGCCCCTTTGTCCAGTGGAGGGGCTTGGCTACCACCGCCTTGTGGGGAAGGAAGGCATGGTAAAAGTTCAGGAGGCCGAGGAACGCCTGCAGCTCAGCCTTCGAAGTAGGTAGGGGCGCCTATGTGATGGCCGCCACCTTCTCCGGGGTGGGGTAGATGCCCTGGGAAGCCCAGGAAGGTCACTGAGGGGATGCCTAAGATGCACTTGTCCTCGTGCACCTTTAGGCCAGCATCCTGGAACCGCTGGAGGACAGACCGCACCCAGGTCTTGAAGGTGGCGACATCCGGGGCTGCAATCAGGACGACGTCCAAGAACGGCTTCATTCCTGGAAGACCTTTCAAAACAGAATCCATTAATTGTTGGAACAACCCAGGGCCAACGCTGACCCCAAACTGGAGCCACTTCACCTTGAACGTCCCCTTGTGGGTGACTATGGTTTGGGCCTCCGCCGTGGCGTCATTCACGGGAAGTTGCTGGTAGGCTTGGGCCAGGTCCAGCTTCCCAAATACCTTGGCCCCCGCAAGTGAAGCCAAGATGTGGCTGACCACTGGTACCGGGTACGCATGGTCCTGTAGGGCCAAATTCAAAGTACATTTATAGTCCGTGCAAATGTGGATCTCCCCGTTCACTTTCATTGGGGTGACGATCTGAGTCTCCCACCTCGCGTGAGAGACCAGCTCAAGCACACCTTGAGCCACGAGCTTGTCCAACTCCGCCTCTACCTTCGGTTGGATGGCTAGTGGAGGCCGCCGAGCTGCCATGTGGATGGGGCGGACAGCAGGGTCTAAGTCCAGTGAGATGGGAGGCCCCTGGTAGGAGCCCAACGTGCCATTGAAAACAGCAGGAAATTCTGCGCAGACCAACTCGAAGTCTGTGGAGCCCATGCGGTGCACCCCCTTGACTTCTAGGGCCAGGGGCTGGAACCATGAAAGTCCCAAAAGGCTGACGAGGTCTCTTTCCACCACCAGGAGGTCTAGGAGCCTGCTAAAGTCCTGGTAGTGGACCCTGAATTTGCCCAGTCCATGGGTTTGTGCAACCCCGTGGGCAGAGCTGCCTGAAGTTCGCAGCTGAAATTATCGAATATGAGGACCCAGTGTCTAGTTCCATGGAACGGGGGGCCCCTTCGATCCGGACGTGGACCAATATCTTTCCGGGCAGGGACTGGGGCAAGCTTAGTATCTGGTTATGTGCTGTCACTGAGATGCTGTCCACCACCTTGTAGTGCGTGGCTGGGGAGTGGCAGCTGTCCTTGGAGTGGCAGGCCTTCGTGATGTGCCTCGTCTTACTACAGGCACAGCACGTTGCCTCGCGGAACCGGCAGGAACAGCACTCGTAGGGGTCTCCGCAGCTAGCGCACGATGGGGCGGCCTGTGCTGAGAAATAGGAGCAGGGTCAGCAGCCTGGGCCATGCGTCGGGAGCAGGAACCGAAGGAACAGAATGCACCGTTTTGAAAGCAAGGGCGCAGCTGGCAGACGTTTTCCTCCTCCAAAACATCTGATTCCGAGGTTGCGGTGTGGTGCAAGTGGGTGGCCGTGCAATCCTTCTGGGTCGTTTCAAATGTGATCGCTGTCTGCAGCGCCTTCTCCAGGGTCGGTTCTGAGAGTGTGACCAGCCGCCACCAGAGCTTGGCCTCACGCAGCCCAGGCACAAAACTGCCCAGCAAATGGTTCTCCATGAGTCGGTACTCACACCCAACTGCCAGCCGGCAGAGGTCGGTGAGGAACGCGGCAGCACTCTCACCTGTCAGTTGGGTCCTCTGGAGGAACGGTACTCTGAGCGCCAGCATGGAAGGTTTTGGCATGAAGTAGTCCCCGAGCTGCTTGAGTTCATCGTAGGTGAGATCCAGCAGGTCTCGGGGAGAGATTAGGCTCTGGGCAAGGCACATGGTTTCTACACCGCAGTGGCCCAATAGCCAGGCCTGCTTCATGTCAGCCTCATTGACCCCATGCACAGTCAGAAGGAACCCTAGTTGCCTGGACCATGCGTCCCAGGTCTTGGGTTTAGAGGGGTCAAAGGGAGGGATTTGTCCTGCAGCAGCAGCCATAGTTATCAGAGCAGGAGTGACACGGTGAGCAATGTCCTCAGGGGCTTGCAGCGTTTCCTCAGAGTGCAGGGGCTCGGCGATGCCTGGTGCCGGCGGATTGGTGCTCGGTGCTTCACTGCTTGGTTCGGCTGATGAGTCGCTCATTGGGATCCCACCTTTGTTGCCACTGATAAGTACTGGAATCAGGAGGCCGATGGAGTGAGTTTCAGCATGATCAAGTTTATTGTAGGTCAGGAACAAGCATGACAAACCCCGGGCTCAGAGCCCTCTTTTATGCTGGTCGGGAGATAATCCTCTGACCTCGCCCAAATGTCCTCATAGGACCTTAAGATAATGGTTACCGTTCATAGGTCCCTGGGGGGAAACCTAGACTCATGATTAGTGGTCATTTAGGATCTGACCAGCTATTGTTCTACCTGGCCGAAGCTCATGTAGATTCAGGCCATGCGCAATGTCCACATGGTGATCACCATTACGCGAGCACATGGTAACCGCAATCTTGATAAACAACAGGCACCATGAATTTTTTAATAAATAAATAAATAAATTGTGGTTGGTGAAGCACTCTAGGGTAAGCTACTCATATCCCTTCACCATGTGACGAGCAAATGTGCCTTTCCCTTTGTCATTGTTTTGCAACTTGGCTTGCCAACTTCAGGTTGAGAAATTCCTGCAGATTGTGGTGGTGGAGCCTGGGGAGGGTGTGGTTTGGTAGGGGTGGGATCTTAGTGGTCCTCACTGGAGAGGAGGCATTTCTTTCTGTTTAAAAATCTTTATTTCTAAAGGGTAGGGTACACAGGATGAGCTAGAAAATAACAAAGACTAAAACTATATCTTCAGAACTACAAAAGACTGACCACACGGTCTTACACAACAACAATGGAGAATCTTTGTTTTCTTGACCCCCTAGAAGGAAATCACCTGATTACATTAACCAGTGATTGCTAGTTAACACACTTAGATTTCCTGGGCTTTCTTTCCATTTGCTCTGTGCCAGGTTTCCCTTTCAGGTCAGTCTAAACAATAGCACAGAAGGTAGAACAGATTAACCCTATAATGACTGGAATCTAGACCTTGCAACTCACATATTTCCAACAAGTGGAGTATAATACCATAGAGTCCACCCACCAAAGCTGCCATTTTCTCCAGGGTAACTTATTTCTGTTGTCTGGAGATCAGTTGTCATTCCTCCTGGCCCCACCTGGAGGTTGGCAACCCCATCTGTGATGAGCCTGGTAGTCCCCTTTTACCATATAGTAAAGTCTGACATTAAGATTGTTGTCTTTGACTCTTGCCTTTCATAAAACAATGAAAATAGCACATATGATTTTTTTCTGACACTGCAGGATTTATTTATTTGGTGGTTCACAATTCAAAATAATCCCCCCCTAAACATTACTTTTAACATCCATGTTTTCAGTGTTGCTATACTTTAAATGGAAGACCAACATCATACTATCTGGCAGTTTACCTTAGTATAATAAGTATTTTTATGCTGTCAGCACAATATAACATTTTCCCATTCCCTTCTCTTCCCTGTTAACAATTGATGCTGCATGCAAATCATGACAAGTTTTCTGTTAACAGAATTTCACAGTAGAAAACAGCACTAAGCAAGGTGTCCACTTCTATTTTAACCCGGACTTCTGACATGCTTTCTATACCACACTGTTCTACTATGTTGTGCATGCTCAAACTGGTTCAGTTTTTAAAAATATATTTTTATTGTTTCCATTACAAAAGAGAACATAAACTACAATCTACAACAGTCTCTAAATCATATCTAAATAACCATATTCTACAATATCCAGATATCTTAAATATAAATATATGCATAAATAGATCATCTATATCTTCTGTATCATATAATTATTTAGAACTTGCTTGAATATATTCTTTATTTTTCAACCTCTATTTTTGTCTTAATTCTATCTTTCCCAATTATTTCCATCACTTCACGTCTGATAATTTGTTGTTACAAACATATAATGCCTGACTCTTTCATTTTCTTAACCTATATTTTGACTTCGATTTGTCCTTAATTTTCAGCTGCATAATCAAAACATATTTTCAATTTTTCTTGAAATTTTGAAACTGGTTTATTATGTAAATAAGATGTTCGGTTTGCTGTTGTCGCATATTCATATAATTTATGGTTCAGTTTTGAGAAAATAAAACTTGCAAATGTAAGGCAATTCTTCACAATCCTGAGTACTGCTAAATGTGCTGGGTGATCCAGTACTGTAGATCCAGGGGCGTCGAGTTTTTAAAATCCCGGGGGAGGGGGGGGGCTCTTCTGTGCGCATGCACAAAGCGCCCGCGCCCGCCGGGGCCATGTCCCCGCTGCCGCCACCTCCCCACCCCTACCTGACCCCTCCTGCTTCCGTCCCTTCCTCCGTCCATCCAGGGGCCAGCTGGGCATTTGCTTAGCTGGCCCCTGAACGGAGGGAGGGAGGGAGGGACGGAGTGGCCAGGCCCGGGGGGGGGGGGAGAGAGGCGGCGGCGGCGGCCCTAGGAAGAGCCCAGGGAGGCACAGCGGAGGGCGCTCCATTTTCCCAGGCAGGGCTCAGTCCCCCGTAGTTGACACCTATGTGTAGACCTACCTGTCCTAGTGCAAGTACAGTGGCATGCTAAATCTGGCTCTCACCCCTACTAACAAATATGAAATAATTGTTCTTAAAATGCAAGGCATCCCGAAGTATGATTCATGTACTCATAGTTCAGTCATCAGCTAGTATTTTCAGGTTTGTTGCTGTAACATTAGCCCAACTGCTTCTCTAGAATTAACACTAAAGCATATTATTTCATGGCAAGGGAAAACCTACAATTGGTAAATCTTTTTATTTTCTGCAAGGGGTTGATAGTATGATAAGGGCAAATTTGCAACAATGAAAGAAAGAATCAAAGCTAGTCATGACACCATTAACATTTCCTGAAAGTCATCCTCTATTGGGAAGGAACAAATATTTTCAGGCCATTGGACATAGCCCTTTCAAGAGATGGAGAATGCATCCACATTAAAAAATTGATGATCCAGAAGAAAGAACCAGACATACAAGGCCTCATATACAATAGGGTATTTCTAAAGGTAAAGGTTTCCCTTGCTCAAAAGCCAGTCAAATCTGACTCTAGGGGGCGGTGCTCATCTCCAATTCCAAGCTGAAGAGCCAGCGCTGTCCAAAGACTTCTCTGTGGTCATGTAGGTGGCATGACTAAACACTGAGGTGCATGGAATGCTGTTACTTTCCCACCAAAGCGGTGCCTATTTATCTATTTGCAATTTCTTGCTTTCAAATTGCTAGGTTGGCAGGAGCTGGGGACAGAGGCAGGAGCTCACTCCGTCATACAGCACTAGGGTCTTGAACTGCCAAGCAACTGACCTTCCAGTCTGCAACTCAGCATCTTAACCTCTGAGCCCACCGCGGCCCATGGTGATTCTATTCTAGATTAATAATTACAGAATAATGTCCACCACTTGTTTTTATACTCAGATCAGATTTGATCACAAATATCCTTATTATGGCAATTAATAATCGTCATGATTGTCAAGCTGCCGGGTCTCCCACTATGGTAAGAGAAAATACAGTAGTAACAAAGGTAGCTCTTGGAATCACCAAAAACTCTATGGTTGTACATCATGTTGCCTTCATTTCCCTGGCCATGTCTCTCCAGCTGGTTGCCAAGGATGGCCTGGCAAAACCTCCTTGTCAATATATTACAAGACGGAAGTGATCACCCTTTGATTTTAAAAAGAAAAGATGTTGGACGAGATGGTTAAACCGAATATGGTGGCATGGGCAAGAGACATAGGGCAAAATATCAACTTGGAGCAATGGTTTAAAATTTGGTCTATCAATATAAAAATTACTAAAGCTGTCTCTTTCAAAGAAAATTTAATCAAAATGTTTTATCGATGGCATCTCCCTCCAGTCAGAATAGCCAAATTTTCCCCGTTAATTCCAGCAACCTGCTGGAAATGTAAAAAGAACGTAGGCACCTATTACCATATGTGGTGGCGGTGTAAACATGCGGGCCAATACTGGTTAATGGTCAAGAATATTTTAGAAGAAATCATCCACCATAAGATAGAGTTAGATCCCAAACTTTTTCTTTTAAGTATTATCCCAGACAGTTACGCCAAGGATGATAGAAAGTTCTTGATTCATGCAGTGACAGCTGCACGTATTGTGTTTGCAAGTAATTGGAAGGGGGGAAAAGAGCCAGACAGACAACAATTTATTGATAAACTCTTTAATTTAGCAGAAATGGATCTGTTAACTACAAAACTTAAAGGGAAGGAGGAAAAATTTTTTTCTGAAACATGGCAAAAATGGTACTCTTGGATAGAACTGAATGTTTGATTGTTTGATTGTTTGTAAAACTTGTTCTGAAATGTCGGGTCTTAATGATGAAATCTTTTTTTTTACCCCTGAATTGAAGGGGAAGACAACGTCTTGTATCTAAGCCAAAATATAAGTTGGATAAGAAGTAAATATGTTAAACTTAATAAAGATGTATTAAAAAAAATAATAAAATAAAATAAAATTCGTGGTTTTGAGTAAAGTAGCACCTTAAATTACCGGCTGCGGTTACACTGAATTTACACAGCGTTCTTAATGTAAAAAGTAGTCAAATGGTCATTATTTTAGAGGGTGCATGCATAAAATTTGCAACATTACTTTCCCAGAAAACAGAGAAGTATAACTCTATCAAGGCTTCGCTGGTGGTAGACAAAATGCCTCCCTCAGCACGAGGAAGAGAAGGTGATTCCTAAACGCATATTCTGAGGTGTATGTTTCCCTTTGGCTGAGGTGAAAGGCAGGGGGGCTGGGCAAACAGAGCAGCCGGGCCTGCCGTCCAAGCTGGCATCACGGCAAAAGGGAGGAGGAGCTAAAGAGGCCTGCCTGACAAAGCTCAGTGCGCAGAAGACTGGTGACCAGGAAGAAGAAAAGCGCTTGGGACGGAGGGAGGGAGCGGGCGCTCTGTGTGTGCACCTGGTTGCCGTTTCCCCTTCGCCACTCGCTGAATAAACCAGCCTGCCGCTGAGGCCCTCATGGAGGTGGGGGGCTAAGCCCTCTTTCCCTTCCTCCCGCTGTCAGTTCTCCCCCGCAGTTAGAAGAGTGGGTCTTCCTGAGGGCGGGAGAAGCAGCGGGTCCCTGGGGCAAGCAGGCTGAGGGCTAAGCTGCTTATGCCGGGTAGGAGGCTGGCATGAGCCTCTTCAGCCGGGCTCCTGCTGCTGTTCACAGGAGGCCGAAGCAAAGGAGCAGCATCCGCTGTCGCCTGGATCTGCCATTGTGTCTGTAAGCGGAAGGAGACTCCCCACTTCCCTTTGGGGAAGATGGGGAATTGCCTGAAATCCCCCACCTCGGATGACATTTCCTTGCTTCACGAGTCCCAGTCGGACAGGGCCAGTTATGGGGATGGGACTGAGCCGGATCAGGAGCCGCCGCCGCCATATCAGGTACTGGTTGAGAAGAGGGGGAGACATATCGGGTCGGAGCCAGGGAAGAGGGAGAGTCTGGGTGATGTGGGGGGAGCGAGTGAGAGGATGGGGGGGGGGGGGCATGAGAACGGTTAAGAAGGGGGAGTGAACAAAGAAAGGACGAGATTAAGAAAGTGATTGAAGGGAAACAGGAAAACCCAGCAAATCATGGAGATCTGTGTGGCTATAAATTGCTGTTTGCTTGAACTGGTTTGTTTGTTTAAAGATTAGAGCCCCTTTACTTGATCCCCCCCCCCCCCCAATTTCTGAATTGGTTTGGAATAGAACTTAACCAAGACATTTTAGACCCTTAAAAATTAGGGGCCTTCTCCCTCTCCCCATCCCACCCATCCTATTGCTTGTACCGACGTCCGAAATTTGACAACTGGCCAGACCTCTTTCAGAACGCCTTGCTTCAATCTGGTGGGGGAGACTTTCTTTATTTCTTTTTGCCTCTCTTATTTGCATCTTTAAGGCAGAGGATGCAAGTGTGTTCCTGTCTTGGAAGAGAAGGGTAGAAAATTGATGTAGAAAAACACCTTACACAGGTTAAATAGGAGCACTGCACTGGACAAAACATATATAACAAAGGAGTTAGACATAACCCTACCTCAGATGAAGACAGTCAGATTCTAACCACCCCTTCCTTGGAAACAAGGTCTTGATTTCAAGCAAGCTTGCTTACAGAGATTATACATATGAGAATACTGTATTTCTGTAAGTCTGATAATTTAACTATAGAGAAGTTAAAGGAAGGATTTTGGACACTGCTCCTGCACCTGAACTACAGAAAAGAAGTTCTAGTTTTTCTGCTTGTGCTGCTTCCTTTGTTTCTTCATACAGTGACATCACTGTCTAGTTTCTCTTTTCTCATTATCCTGTTAAACTAAGTCCATACACACACACACACACACACTCACCATCTTTTGTCTCAGTTTATATATCATGCTGTTGAAATTATTTGTTTTATTATTTACCAGCCAATCATATAGACCTTACATATAGCAGTACAGGCATAGCAAGCAGAGGGGTTTTTCCTTGCCATTTCTCTCATTCTCCCCTGTAATTGTTTAATTAATTAGGAATATTAACCTTTCATAGTGTAAAATATTTTGCTGATGCTAAGTTGTATGAAAAAAGAAATTTTAATCTGCATTTCTGTTCAAGTTATTATCAGAAAATATACTGAACTTGTATTTGCTGTCTGTTTATGATAAGATAATAAAATAAAGTATTGATTCATAGCTAAAGCTGCACTAACCTAAATTCATGCCTGGAAGCCAGAGCATCAGTAAACAAAATGAAATCTGTTTGGAAGATCTAAACAGTTATCCTTACACAGATTACTAAGGATAAATGATTCATTCTCGATGCTTACTTATTTTTACAGGATATGAGAGGATTTTTTCATGGGAAACTGTTGACAATCTACCAATGTTGAAAAATGACCTTTACTGTAATCCTAAATATTTACCCAGAAGTCACTTACATTGAGTTCAATGAGCTATTTCTGAGTAAGTATGCTTAGGACTGCAGCCTTGGAATTGTTTCATATGCCAAAACGCACTAGCTGTTGTCTAATGCATGTGCAAGAGCTTGTGCATCTGGTGTTTTTCATTTATTTTCACTTAAGCAGCCTTTGATACTACCTACTTCTAAAGCTCTTCTGGGTTTAAAAGGAGAATTATCTGTTTGTTGCATGAGTAGATCTTGCCTACACATCACTCGATCACACGTTTTTACCTTACAAGGGTTTAACTCTGTGTATTTAGAATTAGGAAGTAAAAGTCAATGAGCAGCTTCAAATTATTCCTAGTTAAAAACTACAGGAAGTATTTAACTTTGCACATCAGTCACAACAAGCATTTTATATGCTAATTATGTGACAGATACAATAGGAATCTTTTGAACACTTCACAAGAAGGAAAGAATGTAGAGCTGTCACACAGGATATACTAAGGCTGTAATCCTATGGACAGATATAGGAGTAAACTTAACTGAACTCAATTGGTCTTGCTTTTGAAGAAATGGGCATAGGATTGGGTGCAAGGCTGTGATTTTAAACACTTTCTTGAAGGTCAGTCCAATTTAGCTAACTGGTACTTACTTCTGAGTAAATATACTTAATATTGTGTTGCAAGAGCCCTGCAAAACTTTTGAGTAGTAATTTACAGCTTGACATATCAAGAAGCTGCATGTAGCAATTTTAGGAAAAAAATGCCAAATAAGGAATACATCCAAAGTCTGTTATAACCTGCCTAATTCCATCATGTCAAAATATTCACATCACCATTACTAAGAATATATTTGTAATATATTTATTACATATTACTTGGCCAAATGAAGTTTGCTATATTGATAGTAAGGATAAGAATTTTATAGTTGCATGCAGTGGCTGATTGGCTCAGATCAAGCAGGCTGAAATTGAACCTGGTGAAGACGGAGGTCCTGTGTCCGGGGCGTTGCGGTCTGGGGCAGGGGGTCCCGCTCCCAAGCTTCAGCGGGGCACCGTTGGTGCCTGTGTCGCAGGTTAGGCGTTTGGGAGTGCTCCTGGATCCCTCCTTGTCAATGGAGGCCCAGGTAGCAGCCACTGCCAAGTCAGCCTTTTATCACCTACGGCTGGCAAGGCAGTTGGTTCCCTACCTCGACCGTGACGACCTAGCCACAGTGATCCATGCGACGGTCACCTTGAGGTTGGACTACTGTAACACTCTTTACATGGGGCTGCCCTTGGTTCAAATCCGGAAGCTACAGCTGGTGCAGAATGCCGCGGCCAGGCTGTTGATGGGTCTTGCAAGGCAGGACCACATCAAGCCTGTGCTGGTGGCGCTGCACTGGCTACCTATAGCATACCGGGTTCACTTCAAGGTGCTGGTTCTTACCTATAAGGCCCTATATGGCCAGGGTCCAACATACCTTAGGGACCGCCTCTCTCCATACATACCCCAGCGAGCACTGCGGTCAGGATCAGACCATCGACTCAGTGTCCCAGGTCCAAAGGATGCCAAGCTTACCAGAACGAGAACCAGGGCTTTTTCGGTGGCGGCTCCCATCTGGTGGAACAAGCTCCTGGAGGAGATCAGGGCCCTGCGGGACCTCATGCAGTTCTGCAGGGCCTGTAAGATGGAGCTCTTCTGCCAGGCCTTCGAATAGGAGCCACCACCGGAAACACCGGTTAGGCCGGTGATTCCAACCATCATATTAACTAGCTGTGATGGAACCTGACTCAGCACAGCCCAAGCAAGATGGCTCAGGACTCAGACCTGCCATTAGGTGGCCAGAGGTTATATTATTGGAAGCTTTAATATGTATTAATTATGTATTTCTTGGAATGTTTTTAATTGATTTTATGTGTTTTAATGTAATATTTAGGCCCTAGGCCCATGGAAGCCACCCTGAGCCCGTTCGCAGGGAGGGCGGGATATAAATCCAATAAATAAATAAATAGTTAAATATCTTATCTAAACGTTTTCAGAGAACAATTAAAACCAAACAAATATAGCAAAACTGCAATTATGTTTCATGGATTTATTGCAGATGTGATGAATGAGTAAATAGGTGCTTAGAACAGTAGAGATTGCCCATAGTGTTTTTGTAAAGTCAAAGAGGGCATTAAATTGACATTGTGGAAAATATTTAGAATTGGAGCACCATATTTAAAAATAGTAGTTATAATTTTTGCAGGCCTCTCAATGGCTAGATTCAGACCTCCCTTATGTGAAGAGTATTTCCGCCCATATGGAAGTATCTTATTTCTGCTAATAATTCACCCTTCATATTGTGCCTTCCTGCACTGCAACCCATACTGTTCTCAAGGATCCACTGACCCTAAGGAATTACTTGAAGGGGCGGGGTGCAAGGGGTTGCAGTATGAAGAGGGAGGTGACAAATATTTGTTCCAAAAGGAGAGCTCCCTCGTGGTTATTTGCATTCAACCCATTAAATTTATGCCAAGTTCCATATATGTGTTAACTATGAATGTATTATAATCTCAGGAAGTTGGTTGGCTTCTGATGATATTTTTCATATTAGGTGCCATTTTATTATTATTATTTTATTTTTTTTATAAATTTTTATTGATTTTTCCCTATAACTACAACTATAACGCTACAATCTAAGCTACATATACCTTATACAGAGAGTACTTTATCATTTGCTTAATACTACCTTATTACATAATATAATTATGAAGCATTTAGAACCTTGGATAAATTTCAATTACTTTGTTACTGCTACTATAAAAAATATCAAAACTATTTGGCAGGCACGCCCACCTAGAGAAATACGGTTAATTAAACAATTTATAATACATAAGTGCAATGCTTAATAAAACAGTTTAATCACTATTTCTTCTTTCGTCCTCTTCTTGTCTTAACAGTCTCAACTACTTTTGGAGCTGCAGCTCCTTTTTCCGAGTCAGACACTTCTTCTTCACTCTTTGAGCTATCAAATCCATACATGCTTTCTTGCGAGGCCAGTGAACCATCTGAGTCTCTCCCAGTTTTCTGCTCTTTGCTTTTTTCCAGAAATTTTTTCGCTTGTTGAACAGAGTCAGTCTTGTACTTCTTATCTTTGATGCTGAAGCATAGTCCTTCTGGAGTATTCCAACGATAGATGATAGACTCAGACTGGAGCCAAGATGTCAATTTTCCATAGGCTTTCCTTCTTTTCCTTATTTCAAATGGGATATCCTTCATCACTTTTACTTCTTCTCCCAGGATCTTCAGAGCTGCTTTGTTTGTGGTCCTAAGCACCACATCTCTTGTAGATTTTTTGGAGAACCTTATCATAATTTCACCAGGCAGGCTTTTCTTTTTAGTATAATCTGGATAGGTTCTGTAAACCATATCCATATCGCTTTTTATATCCGCTGCTTTCATGCCTGTCACTGGTTCAAGTGCTTCACTTAGCAAATTTTTAAGGTCTTCTCCTGTGTTTTCTGGCACATTCTGAAGCCTTAGGAAAAAATTCGATCTTTCCATTTGTAATTTCAAAAGCTGATCGTGGTGGAAGGCCTTTTCCTTCTCTGCCTTTTGTAGTCTTGTGTCTTGGTTTTTTACTGAAGTTTTTACTTCCAGAAGTTCTCGCTGCAGCTTCTCTGTGGTTTTATTCGACTCTTTTAGTTCTAGCTGCATTTTGTCCATCTTAACGTTGAGAGCTGTCATTTGGTCCACTAGAGGTCGCAATAACGAGGAGAACACCGCGCTCATCTCCGTGGTATCAACCTTTGAACTCGGAGCTGTACTTCCTAGTTTGGGGGAAGGTTTCGGTTTCCCCGTCATTGTTGAGGCTACGCTCTTTGTTTATAGATAGATAAGATGAACGAAAGGAGCAAATTTTCAAACAGCACTTATGTCCTTCTAAAGTTTATATCTCCAAGTGAGCAATGCTGCCATCTAGCAAGGCGGATGGGCTTTTTATTCCTGCAGTAACGCCACGTGAAGAGTCTCGTAAGTACGCTAGTCCCGGAGAGGGGGGGGGGTGGGTTTCACTCCTCCCGCCGTCTTCCCGCTATGTTCTGCTTTTCTTACTTCAGACTCACGTTTTCTCCATGCGTAACTGTCAGTTCCAGCCTCATTGCTTCGCACTCTCTGCTGCTTCACGGATTTGTGCTTTCAGCCATACGGCTCCCACGGCGGGGGAACCTATGGGGGTGATGAAAAGGGATCTCAATCCCTCGGTCGCCACCATAGGAAGAGATCCCCTTCGTGCTACCCCAGGCAGAGCCCCCTCGCTGGGGTCTCTGGGGGCTCGGCACCAGTCCAGAGCCCCTTCTTCCCGCCGGGTACAAATTGCGCTCCCCGCAGTTGCGGAGGAGAGCGTCCGCCATTATCGCAAGTCTTGCCGGAAGTCCCTATTTTATTATTGATGCTGCATCTTTGTTGGTTTTTCTGTACTCAGCTTCTGCAGAGTTGTGGCACTGCACATCTGCATATCACAGTTGTGGCATTGCACATGTGCCTCAAAGTTTGCTGTATTAAATCACAAAAGATTTTTATTGTGATTTTGAGTCACCTAACCACTAGGAGATCCTTCCTTGTCTGAATCTGAAAAATAAGTAATATTATAACAAATTTTGAGTACTGTGGTACCTTTAAGACCAACAAAGTTTTATTCAAGGTATGAGCTTTCATGTGCAGGCATACTTCCTCAGACACTGTGAAATGGAACTCACCAGTCCATACATATAAGGCAATTGCATTTTAAGAGTTACTTTGTAGGAACCATCTTGTTTTGTTCTGTAAAGTGTCACATGCATTGAATGTGACATAGAAATGGCCTTTCCTCCTATGCTGCACTGTGACAGCTTCCCTTATCTGAGCAAGGCCTTCTGAGGGTGCCAGTGGGTATGCTCAACAACCTCCCTGCATATGTGTATTCTCTCTTGTAGCTCCCACTTTGTGCATTGGCCTGTTTGAAGTGGTCAGGATGGCTCCCACTCTTCTGCCATTCTGCAAACTAATGTAAAACAGAATTGTTCAGGAAGGCATTTTTATAAAAGCAATAAGGCTATGTTGTAATGAAATGGCTGAGGAAGGTTCTTTTATAAAGGGAATGGGATTGTGGACTATACCACTGTGTATAGTATGTATTGTCTGTTTGCTGTATTTCTCATCCTGCTCTCATTGCGTTGTTTTCTACTTAGGTATTACCATTTTCTTTATTGTTTGATATATCATGTCAAATACTCTATGCTTTGTTTCAGATTTCTGTAATCTAGTCCTATTACACTGCTTATTATATGTCTCATCCTATTGATTGGATCAGTTTATACAGTGTAATCCACCTTGAGTCTCATTGACAAAGGCAGACTATAAATATAGTAAATAAATAAGTAGAAGTAATTATGTAGAGGTGTGCAATACTAGAAAATACCAAATCTTAAAATATCATGAAAAAAAAATCTGTTCCTAAGCGTTGTTGATATGAGGAAGTGTGTCATGTAGTGGTTAGACCAGTGATACTCAGTGGCTCCAGAGTCACACCTGGCTTTTTGACATGCCACCGGTCGCTTTTCTGAGCAGCGTTCCCCAATGCAGCACTGCCTCAAGTCCCAGGATAGTAGGCAAGGCCCTTTCCTGGTATGGCTTGTGGTTGGTAGGTGGTTTCCACCTGGAAACAACCACCACAGAGGAACAGGTAAGCTACAAGCTTCCCTGAGGTGCGGGTCTCATTGCCAGGGATAGAAGTAAGCATGGCTCTTTTGGTTAACTGTAATTGTAAATGTGGCTCTCCATGAGATGCAGAGTGAGTGCTGTGGGTTAGACCATCACACTAGACCTGGGAAAATTTGGGTTCATATTTCCTTTCAGTATGATGCTTACTTGGTGAGATTTGGCCTCAATCTAACCTTTTTAATTTTCTCATAAAATGGAGGAAAGGACAACTTTGGAGGAGGGTGAGATAAAAATAGCTATATTTTGTTCAGAATAGTTTCAGATGTGGGTTTGTAATGTAGCAGTTCACATGCCATTCAAAGTAGGCATCACAAGGGATATTACAGCTGTTGTACTATACAACTTAAAAATCATAATGTATTAACTTAATTTTAGGTTCTTTTTCACATACATGGCAATTTGGCTGGCTTTTATTGATGGAAGTGATGGTAATTGGTATCTATAAATTGCTTGCAAATTTCCTGGTACTCATGTGAGATCAGAGTTGCCCCAGTATTTGTAGGAAATCTATATTTTTGCTGCAAACATGCTGATTTGTATGACTATATTAAATTTAAATTCATATTGCTTCTTTCAATTTGTAATATCTTAAAAACATTTACACTTTTAGTTCTGAACTTACTGTTACCATTAATGACTTATCTGTTACATATATTTAATATATTAACATAATATTGATTTATCAAAATGGATTTTGAAATAATGATAGGGTTTGACATAATAGATATTTTGGATCTGGTTCATCTGACTGTTCTTGTACATTTATTTATTTCATTTCTACCCCGCCTTTCTCCCCAATAGGGACTCAAAGTGCCTTACATCATTATCTTCTCCTTTGTTTTATCCCTACAACAACCCTGTGAGATAGGCTAGGCTGAGAGTGTGTGACTGGCCCGAGATCACCCAGCGAGCTTCCATGGCACAGGTGGGGATTTGGACCTGGGTCTTCCAGATACTAGTACAACACTTTTAACCATAAGAAGTCTTTAATTAAATAGGCTATAACAACGGAAATCAAGAGCCACAGGAAAATATTTCATTATGATATGGACCCTACAAACACATGCTATCCAGGTTTACTGAAAAGTCCTAGTGAGTTTAATAGCGCTTACTCCCAAGTAAGTGATGATAGGCTTGTAAAATGAACAATTTCCACCAACCATTAAAAATACACTAGGGCTGCCAAGTCCCCTGAGGGGGGGGTTCCCCACCGAAAGGGCCTCCAATCTGCCGGTCTGGATCAGGCTGGTGGAGGAAACCCCGCCCCCAAAGTGCCAATTCGGGCTGACGTGCCTGGTGTGGTGACATCATCTGGGTGACGTCATCGCGCCGGGCATGTCGCAGGCTGATGCTCTAGCAATCAGCCTGAAAACTCTATGGTACTGGTATTTTACGGAGTTTATACCGGAGATGAAAAAGGGCTGAGTACTCTTTATGCCCTGTACTTCTGTATTGACAGAGTATGAGTCAAGTAGCCTTTCTTCCTCACCCTGCTGCTAAACTCGCACAAATGCTTAATTTGCTAGGCTTCTTTTTAAGGATGCCTTGTTGCTGGGGCTCTCTCACAGAACTGGGCTTGCTTGCAACTTCCCCTGAATTATAGCTGTGTCTATCCCTCCTCTCTCCTGCCTTAGCCAATCACACTAATGCAACCCTGAGACTCTTTCACACCAAAGGAGGAGATTACATTCCTTATGCTTTGAAGGTTTTTTTGGGTAAGACAATACCTCAACTAATGTATGGCGCACAAATATCCCTGTATAAGAAATACACCAAACTTGAAACAATTCAGTCAAAATTTTGAGATCTTTATTTGGAGTACCAACATGTGTTCCCAATGCTCTGCTTAGGCTTGAGGCTGGCCTAGTTACATTAGAAACTCGGGTCTGGTTTTATGCCATATGTTTTTGGCTTAAATTAAAACTCCTTCCATCAGGTCTGTCCCCCTTAATCCTTTCAGATAGTGTCTGCTCAAGCTGGGTTTCCACAGTAGAATACGAACTAGCACTTCTTGGCTTCTCTAGTACTGCCCTTTTACACCTTGGATTTCAAGGAGCCAAAGCTGTTGTCAAACAAAGATTATGGGACACTTCTCTCCAAATGGACAGAGCACGAGCCTCACACTTTTTAGTGGTAAGAAACAAAAACCTAAATTTTGCTCCCTCCAGTTACCTTTATTCATTAGAACTCCCTAAGCACCGCAGAGCTTTCACTTTAGCATGATTAAATGTTCTCCCATCTGCCCTCCTGCAAGGGAGATATGCTCATACCCCATACGCAAGCTGACTCTGTCTGTGTAATTCTGGACAGGTCGAGACAATTGAGCACGTTCTTTTATTGAGCACGTTCTTGTTGATTTTATCATGAGATTCGTTTTAAATACATTACACCAATAGTTGTCGCCTACCCAGGCAGGTCTAATCAGTTTTATTCTACTCTTCTTTTAGCTGATATTTGTAATGAAACTACTGCTAAGGTAGCAAGATTTTGTGCTATGGCTATCCTAACCAGACAGAAGATTATTAATTCCTTGGAAATTTTAAAATCTACATTGTCTTAACTAAAATTTCTACCTGTATCAATTGTCTGGCTGTATTTCGTTGTTAACCATATGTAACATTTTAAGGCATTTGCTGATCTTTGATTGTAATAAATCGAGTTTTGAATTGAACTAATGGGGACCTACATACTAAAGCAGGTTGTGTGAGTCAGCTGTTCAAATGACTGAACAATGGGTATTGATTACAGATGGGTGGAGAGTACTTCTGCAGGACACAAAGATCACTCCCCCCTGAAACCTTGTTGCTGAAAACTTTTAAAGCTTATCTTAGATTTTGGTGAACTGATACTGATATAAGTTGCTACAGGATTCCTTCCTCACCCTCTGAGATGCAAAGCCCTTTAGCTTAAACTATATTAAATATCAGAACCAAATATAAGTGACACTTATCTACACTATTTTCTGTTTGGTTTCAGAAACTCCACTTGCTGACAAGACAGTCCTCTAATATGTATAGCCATGCATGTCACTTCCTTTGAGTCTCTATTGCAATAACAGGACTTCTCAAGTTCTTTTTAAAACAGGATTTGATTTTTGGTGTTCTACAAGTGTAGATCTTGATCTAGTACCATTGGCACACTGTCCTGTCCCTAGTAATTGGGGACATGCAGCAGAGAGAAAAAGAGAGGAAAATGTTCACTGCTTTATGTTTTCTCTTTAACAGATATTGTGGGAGTAGTATGGGGTATCTTAGACAGTCTTGAAAAAAAACTTAAAGAAGAAGAAACGGTTTTGCAAATGGGATATCCTTGATAGTTTTGCAATTTATTTTACAGGGGTACATTGCTGGTTTTCCCCTTGAGTGGCATAGCAGGAGAGCATATGGCATCTGGGTACTGCCATAACAGGAGTAGTGTGTATTGATTATTGGCAGTGATGTCACAAGCAGCATTTAACAGGATTTTCTTGGCATTTGGGCAACTACAGTATATTCTGCACTATGTTTTAAACTATCATAAACAGTCTAGCTATCATGCTTCCCCCAGTGACAAAATAGTGCAGTTTGAGTGCAATAAAGGTATCATTTTTGCCAAGTAGATAAGAATATAGGAAGAGCCCTGCTGGATCAGACCAGTGGTCCCACTAAGTGGTCAACCCGTTCCTCTGGAGGGCCAACAACAGGGCATAGAGGCTGAGGACTTCCCCTGATGTTGCTGTCAGAATCTGACATTTCCGGAGCAGGAGGTGGTTTCCCCAACTCAGTCTACGTCACCCACTCCGCCGGAGAGCTCATTACTGCTGTTTAAACTGTTATCTGCTTTCCTTTATATGACCCTGCCCTTTAGTCTCCCCTGTAGCAGAGACTGAACCCCTTATTTTGGGCTCTGGGGAACATTGGGGGGGGGAGTTTGTAGTTACCCCTCATGCATAGTTCCACATGGTGCTCAGCAGCCCCTGGTTGAGTTCCCATGACCCGTACATTAAATGGAGCGAGGGGAAGATTGCCTGGATTAACCCCCAGTGCTCCCAACACCGGTGGGATCCGGGATGGGGATCGGGTCCCCCAGAGGCACCATGGGCGTGTTTAGTTCAGGAAGAGTTAGACTCGATCCCCCAGGTATATTGGGACTTGAGAGAGGTGTTCAGCGAAACGGAAGCAGATGAACTCCCTCCCCATAGGGCCACTGACTGTGCTATCGAACTGTTGCCCGGGCAGAAATTACCCAAGGGAACATTATACTCTATGGGGCCGGCTGAGCATGCAGAGCTTCACAAATTCCTGGATAAGAATCTGGTACAGGGCTTCATTAGGCCAGCTACCTCTCCGTTTGCCGCTCCTGTGCTGTTCCGGGAAAAAAAGGACGGGGGCTTGAGGCTGTGCACAGACTATAGGGGGCTTAATGCGGTGTCATCTTTCAATGCCTACCCCCTTCTGTTGATCAAAGACCTGTTGACAGAGGCCGCCAAGGGGAAAATCTTTTCGAAACCAGATTTACTTGATGCATATTTCTGGGTGCATATAAAAGAGGGGGATGAATACAAGACTGCCTTTAATACCCCTCTGGGCCAATCTGAATATCTCGTTATGCCCTTTGGCTTAAGTGGGGCTCCCGGAGTTTTTATGAGCCTAATAAATGAGGTGCTGCACAAGCATTTATTCAAAGGGGCATTATGTTATCTAGATGATATCATTCTGTACTCACAGGACATGCCGTTCCACAAGACAGAAATCGACTTTTTGGGGTATCGTATCTCTCCTAGGGGTTTGGAGATGGACCCTGCTAAAATTGAGGTGGTGGTCTCTTGGGAAGCCCCTCGCACCTGTAAACAACTTCAGAGTTTCCTCAGATTTTCCAGCTTTTACAGAATCTTCATCAAGGACTTTGCCAAAGTCAGTTTACCCCTCACAGTTGCCTCCTGGCTCTGGGATTCAGAGGTTAACTGCCTCTGAATGTGGAAGTTCCCTTTAGTCACCATGGCTAGTAGCCACGGATAGACCTAGCCTCCATATTCTTCAGTTAATGAGCCTGGACCTCAAACAACAAATGTGTAACAACTGTAAAACTCAAAAAAAGATGGCTTGGAAAGGTCCTATGAGAGGCACAAAAAGTAACCCTGTAAATAAGCCATACATTGTTAATTCTGAGTCTAGATCATACCATAGATGTCAATCTCAAATATGACCAAGTTTGTTTCTATGTAGCTCTTTTGTTCTGCTGTAGCTTGCAAACAGAAACTGTCTGCACATCATCATTATGTACCATCCAGCTTTTTAGGTTCTTCCCATATTGGTGCCAACCCTCTTCAGTAACATTTATTTCCTTTAATTTTTTTAATCAATAATTGACATCACTATAGCAGTATACTGCTTTAGCTACGTGTCAAAGCCCTCCAGCGGTGGTAGTGGGGAATGACGGCTTCAGGCTGCTGAGGTAAGGAAAGTGTGGGGAAGACTGCCATGTTGACACTCTGTTGCAATAAGAGTCACACTAGAGAACAATTGTCCTGTTGAAGTATTCAAATGTAAGCTTGTGGGTTCTTGCAAGCAGGAACTGTTGGTCAGATTATGGAATTGGTCAGATTATGGAATAATACAGATGAATGCAGTATAGTGTAAACAATCTTGTTCTATAATTCTACTCATAATGTTGCAGTAGGCAAGTGTATCATAAAGACATCAAATCTTCTACTAGAAGCTAGTATTATTCTGCTTGGGTAGTCACACAGTTGGTTCCCTATCTCACTTGTCAGGACTTAGCTACAGTGAGCCACACAATGGTCACTTCCAGGCTGGATTACTGTAACTTGCTCTACGCAGGGCTACCCCTTGGGCCTGATCCAAAAATTGCAGCTAGTGCAGAATGTGGCGACACCCTTGCTGATGATGCCTTTGCAGGCGTGTATTCAGCCGGTGTTGTGCCAATTGCACTGGCTGCCAATCATATACCAAACCGGTTCAAGGTTGTGGTCTTGACCTTTAAAGCCCTATGTGGCCTGGGACCCTCATTCCTATGAGACCATCTCTCCCCATATGAGCCCTGGAGAGCTTTATGCTCTTCTGATCATCCCTGGCCCAAGGGATGTGTGCTTAGCCTCAACCAGGGCAAGGGCTTTTTTGGCCCTTGCCCCAACTTGGTGGAACATGCTCCCACCTGAGATCTGGGCTCTGCGGGACTTATTACAATTTTGCAGGGCCTGTAAAATGTAGCTGTTCTACCAGGCTTTTGGTTGAGGTGGTGATCATTCAACCACTCTGGCCTCTCCTGTTTATGGCCCCCTCCCCAGCATCTTGCTGTTTTAGATAATATTATTTGGCACTGGAGTTTTCCGGAGTATCTATATTCACCTGATATGAGGCACGAGGTTTGTTGATATTGTCTATCATGCCGTCAAGTGTTTTATTGGTTTTACTGGGTTTTTTATTTTATGGATTTTATGTTGTAAGCCACACTGAGCCCTCTTGTGGGATTGGGCGGGGTATAAATTGAATTAACCACAACATGATTTTATCAAGTGATGCAATAGATGGAGTCCAACTTGGGCTCAGATTTAGTTTTACCACACTGTACCCACTTTCCCTTTCTTCTTATGCCACTTACTCAGTGGTGCAGGAGTAAAATTTCAGACTCATAGTGTTGCTACACATAAACCGATTTCCCACAGCCACTGCTCTGCCCCTGCTCTTCCCTTTGCCCCGATTGTAAGTGTCAATTTGGCACTATTTGCTGTGTGGCCGCATTTTGCCCCGCAGTTTTGCCTGATTTTCCCCATGTCTACTCATTCCTGTTTTTTGAGAATTGAGTAGACACGGGGAAAATCGGGCAAAGCTGCTGGGCAAAATGCGGCCGCACAGCAAATAGTGGGAAACTGCCACAATTGGGGCAAAGGGAAGAGCATGGGCTGAACAGTGGCTGTGGGAAATCGGTCCTTGTATAGGTTTCCTGGGAACAGCTTTGCATAGAAAATTCCCACTTGGTGTGATTTGCTCACTGTTTCATAAGTTCCTTTAGATTATTCTAAATTTATCCACTTGGGCTAGAAGAACTATTGTGATCTAAAAAACCCGAGTTTGTTTAAATTTCCTGCCACCTTGGTAAGTATTAAGACTTTTCTGAGGCTTGTGGTGTTTCTATATCATAAACCTTCAATTTCTGCAGTTGTTTCAGCTCAGTAACTTCATAACTTAGTAATGGAACAAGTCACTTTCCAATGAATTTGATCTGAACCTGTGCTCCCATATATACAGTCCTCTCTTATTATCTAAATGGTGCATTCCTAAAGGACCAAGTCTGTTCCTGAAGAGAGGTCAGAGAAGCTTAGATAAAATTGTTCCTCCTCATTAATCATTAATAAGATTTAAAGAAATGTAGGAGTACTGAAATATATAGATTAAAAGCTAAAGGTGCATTTGAAAGTTATAAGTAATGGGGAAATAAATGGGAATCTTTGCCCGCTTTCTATGAGTACCAGAACTGTTCTTCTCAATATATTTGTGAGACTTTTGAACCTTTTACTTTGATACTTCTGAACAGATTGATTTTCCTATGAAGGTGTCACGCCCCGACTGCCCCCCCAGGGGCGGGCCTCCCGTGGCCATGGCTTGGAGGGTCCTTGGGAAGCTGCAGGCAAGAGGAGGGGGGAGGAAGATTAGCTGTGGCTTCAGATATGGCACGAGGCGGAGGTTAACTGCACCCTTCGTCCGTCCTTGGCCTCTGTCGGGGAGTTGGCCCGCACTTCTCTCTCTCTGTACGTGGGGCTCCTTTGCACTCCCTGTCTGGCTCATCCTCCTCGGCCAGCCTTTCCTTCTCCCTTTTATTTCCCCCGCTCCTCACTGGCCCACCCACCCAAGGACCCATCGGCCCGTCCGTTCCTAGCCCTGCCCCCCTTCTTCGGCCAGGACGCCCAGCCGGAGATCGGGCGTTGGCCTGCAGAGTGCGAGCAGCGCCGCTTGGCAGCGGCCGAGCTGTTCCTTCCCCCCTCCCCGTGTCCCTCCCTGCCTGCAGCCAGCGGCCCTGTCCTCCAGGGCCGGCCGCGGTGCTTGGGGGTGGTTCCGCGCTCTGCACGGCTGGAGGGGCACCTCCTCTTCGCTCCATCTCTTGGGGCATGTTCTGGAGGGCGCGGTGGGGCCGGCTGGTGGCGCGGTGGCCCAGGAACGCGTGGAGTCGTCGCGGCGGGGCTTGGTGGGGGTAACGCCCGGCTCTCTCTGCGGCCCCTGGGAGGGGTCCCGCGTCAGCTGCCTCAGCTTGCGCTGTGGGGTAAGTGGCTTGGGGGACGCCTGTTGCGGGGGGGGGGGGCAAGCCCCGGACATCGCTGGACGGGACAGAAGGAGAATGTCCCTCCCTATTACTTTTCAGAAAATTCTTTAAAAATCCTTATTAGATGTGTTCTTTTGTTCATTACAAATGCTCCATTGTTCATGTCATGTCTATACCCCATTTTGGGGTAAACCTGTTGAGTTCTTTCTCGTAGTCTAAATGAATTAATACAGTTGGCCATTTGTGATGTCATAACTTGCTGCCCTGTCCATGCAATCACTTGGTAAACTAGTTGCCTATATTGTCCTTCCAAGTACTTAAGGGGAACCATCATACTTCTGTTCTGCTTCCCTAGATTTCTAGTAAGTTAGAAAAGCAAAGCCTACTTGTGCTGGCTGAGGAGGCTATTGTGGTCACACACACTAAATAATCCACTTTCAGTGCACTTTCCAACTGAATTTTTACTGTGTGAACTGACAAAATCCAGTTCGAAAGTGCACTGAAAGTGGATTATTTAGTGTGTGTGACTACAACCTATGTGTAGTTGCTAGAGAAGAGAGGTCAGTTGCTTCCCTTTCTACCTGCATCTGCTGTCATGTGACTTTTTGTCCAGCAAGTCATTCATGTTACCTGGAATGCTGGGCAGGGGAAGGGTACACATGAACACTCTTTCACAAGTGCAGCTCCAAACCTTTGTCTGTGTTGGAACAGGTGCAAACCTGGGCAATATGCCAGGTAGAGATTTGGACTAGCGGACAGTAAGGAAGACAATACTTAAGTATTAATCTTTGTTTAACATAAAATTAACAAAAAGAACTCTGGGAAATTGTAGATAGATTGAAAGAGCAATATAAAATGCTAAATTTGGGTAATTATTAAGCCACGAGTAATTGGATGGCTTATAGAATCACACAAGCATTTGTGTAATAAGCAACAACGAACAAATCAGATGCGTGGAAGCCATCCTAGTAATGCTTCATGCTTTCTTCCTCAGTGAGTCCAAAGTCAGAACCTACCTTCAGTGTTTATTGCAAGCATACAGTGTCCCCAGGCTTTTCTCTTGGAATGGTCCTCAGAGTGGAGGAAGGGAAGGGATAAGTTTAGGGAAGAAGGAAAGAAAGGGAAGCAGATCAAAGACGAGAAAATTTCATACGTAGCCTGATAAAGCAGTCTCAGTACAGCTGAAGAAGTTCCAAAGTAGTGGAACAGGGTCTGGGTAAAAGGACTGTATCCGGTGATTTCAGTGTTGGAGGAGAAGTTGGGGATCATACTGAACCTTCACTAAACCTTGTCCTGTAAAATGGAAGGAGAATGAAGTAAGCTGCTTTGGGTCCCAGTTGAGGAGAAAGGAGAGGTATAGATGAAGTAAGTAAATAAGTCTTGTCTTGACTTGTAGTGGCACAGTCACAATCTAGTACTAGGGTTCCCAGGCCACCAGTCTGCGTGGGGGTTCCCCTGCTTTTGTGGACCCCTTTCTGCCCTCGGCCAGCTGGCTGGCAGGGAAACACCGCCTGCAAATGCCCCCAAACGTGATGTAATGATGTCCCCCAGAAGTTACGTCATCACGTCACTGACACTGGGGGGGTGACACTCTTGTTTTTGGCAAAAATCTATAGTAAAATTGGGTTCAAACCATAGAGTTTTGGCCAAAAACTAGAGCATCTCCCTTGACATTTGCAACATGATGACATCACTTCTGGGTGATGCCATTGCAGTGCGCGTGCTTTGTGCATATGCAGGAAGGTCCTGGACCAGATCCTGGAGCCCCCCGCTGGCAGCTGGTAAGGACTTGGCAACCCTATCTACTATGGAAAACGTATCCCATTTTGCTTGTGCCAAGATACAGCTTTTATCCCACTTTTTCTGGGCATTTACAATTCAGTCCAAATTCCATTAATGACATTTTGGATCTGCTCTGTCCTTGGGCAAATATCCAGAATACTTTCTGTGACTGAGGAATTTTGGAATGGTCTATGACTGGAGAAATTCTAGGAACCTTGTTCCCATTGGGAGAAGTGAAAATCCTGACTTTTATTGGCAAATTTTGTGTCGTCCAAAAATATAATGGGGAAGGAGAGGAGGAGAGTAACACCGTTCCTAGGGAGGAGGAAAGGTCTACCTTCATCAGTACCTTCCAAAGGAATTGCATAGGATCCAAGCCAATGGTGTTGCTAGTACTTGGCAAATTGTTAATTGTATTCAGCCTTCATAGGGGATAAAAGTGGGCAGTTACCTCTGGCTTTCTCAAAGGAAGATGGGTTCCAGTTCCTTCAAGATTCTGGTCTCCCTCAGGCCTCCAGTCAGTACTTACTATTCCCACATTTTTATCATGTGTCTTGATACAACATTTCAATTACCATAAAGTGGAAAATGATATTACTCTTTAGCTGGAATCCTGAGAGGCATTGTTCAACATATAATGTGTCATCAATACTGCCAAGATTCTTTGGAAGATATTGGCATCTGTTTCTGATGTACAGAAGGTGGTCATATGTCATGAGACGTAGATAGTTACAATAACATCATTCATTTCTGTCATGGGACTCTATTCTGTTCAGCCCAAGACTGTCAATTAACACACTGTGGATTGTTTCTAAAGTAATAGAGTTTGGCAGATAACACAATACAGGGAATTTAAAAAAAAAGAACTTTAGTATCCCATCCTGGCCTTTACCTTAATTATGTTTTAATAAATCCCTGAGCTTACTTGAAAGCTCTGGTTAATTTGGTGTTAAAAACTAATGTTATTGTCCTGATCTCGGGACTGGGCTGGGAGGCGGCGGCCCCGCTGAGCCCGCCAAGGCCGCCCCGAAGCCACCTACACCCCCCCCAACTCACCCAGGAGCCGGAGTGTCGGGAGCTGGCATCCTGTGGCGTCAGACGTCGGGGCAGCCAGCGAGACGAGGAGCGGTGCCTCGCCCCAGCTTCACGGACGGCGGTGGGCACTGCGGCAGGCGCCACGGAGGAGGGCGCCGCAGCTCCGGTGCAGGGTCCCGGGGCCAAGAACAGGCTGGGGGAAAGAGGGGGGAGCAGTCCCAGGAGGGGAGGGAGAAGAGCTTCCTCGGGCCCACAGCGTGCGAGGCTCGGGGGCGAACCTGGGGGCCAGGAGGGGAGGCAGCGCATCCACGCCCCGACTGCAGGGAGAACAGGGGAGGGGAGTGCGGAGCACACCCAGCTGCGCCGGGCCACAGGCCCGGCGCGAGAGCACGCCAGCACACCAGGGCTCCACGCCCGGGGCTGGCAGGAGCAGATAGGGAGGACCCGGAAGCCAAGGAGAAGCCTCGGCGTTGAGGCATAAGAAGGGAGGCGGGGCCAGGGGGGAGGAGGCCGGAGAAGAGGAGGTTGGGAGGGGAAGAGGATAAAAGAAAGGCAGCCGAATGGAGCCGGGGAGGAAATGCCTGGAGGTGACATTGAACGAGGCTTGAGAGAGACCATGCACCAAAGACTCATCCCAGGGGACGTTCCAGGAGGGTGTGGTGACTTAACCCGCCTCTGGGCGCCATATCTGAGGCTCTGGCTGCCAGGGGCAAGGGGCGGACGAAGTGGCGGCACGAGGCGCGGCTGCTGAGTCCAGCGATAGTGACTCTGGATCCAGCAGCTCATGTGACAGTTATTAATGCCTTTCTTTTACATGGATACGTATAGTCCATATAGTACATGTTGACCCATCTCTGTTCCCATGCGAACACTTTAGATAAACCTGACACAATTTGTTTAATACGGAATAGGTGTAAAAAGTTGTGATGAAGCAAGCAGTGTAGTTTTTCTACCTCTACAAACATTTCCTCTACAACATGGAAAATTTACATTGGGGAGATAAATTTACAGCACCAGTAGTACACTGTTGTTTAATTGAGCTTGTAAAATTCCCTTAGTATGTTCCAACAAGACATATTGGCTGAACTCCAGCTTTGATACAGTAATTATATCCTGGCTAACTACAATCTCCTTGCTATTTAATACAGAGTAGTTATTCTCAGTCATACATCTATTTAACATAAAATATCTTAAATAGTAGCTGCTAAACTATCACCTTGTACTGTGCCAAAATGCTGGGATAAAGTGCTTGGTTAGGGCCATAGTCCCCAAACTTCAGATTTCATAGTCTTATATTGGAATGAATAGGACTAATGTGGAATAAGTGGACCCACAATCAGAGTTTTGCCACAAGACACTGAGAAGATGGGGGACAAAATTCCAGAGGCCTTTGTGTATCAGATTCTCTGAATTCCCAACTTTCAGTAAGAAAACCCTGGTAAGCCTCTAGCTCTTTCTTTTGCGGATATATGTCTTTCCCATTATATGTTCACAACAGAAGGAACAAGAGACTTATATTTTTAATGAAAACAGGTACAGTGTTATATTATACTGATATAATTATATTCTAGTGCTCATTTTTTAAAAAATAAAACCTCTTATGTCAGGTGGAGGAAATGGCCACTACAGAGATAATCTCAGGGGAAATTGCTGCCATGTGAGTGAGGGAAATTCAGATTTTCTGCAGTCACACAGCAGTCATCCAGGATTTATTATATGATCTTTCCCAAAACTATGGAGCAAAACAGGTTTGAGAAAGATTGGACAAAAGCCAGCGAAACCCCGGGGGGGGGGGGACACTTCCCCAACAGCATTGAAGCCGAGGGAGATAACGCATGTGGAAGCCATCAGAGGCTGGATGCTTTACTACAACCGAGGCTGAGGCAAACACTTGCCTGTCCTGAGGTGCTGCTAAGCCAAGCCCATCAACCAAGCCAGTAAGAAGCAAGGCAACACCACCTCTCCCCCAACCCCCCGCCACCCATGTTTACAAGTTTTAGTCTCATTCTTTCTCATCCATACCCTACCTGGGAAGTTAAAACATAGTTACTCTTCTGCTTCCTCTGCATTTTTACATATGCTACTGACTTATTAAAGTGTGTAGGAAGAAAAGGAACTGCAGTTTTTCAGTGCTGAGGGAAGGCTTTTGTGCTTGCCCAGGAGTATTTTTTTCCAGGACTCAGCCTGTGCTGAAAACAAACTCTTCGAATAAGCTCTAGTGAAACTGTGGCACAAACTGAATAAGTAATTGTGGGAGTGATGCTAAGCAGATCTACTCAGAAGTAAGTCCAGTGTTATTCGTTAAGCCTTACTTCCAGGAAAGTGTTCTTAAGGACTGAAAGTTGACAGAAGTAGAGACAAATTCTAGAGGGGTTGCCATGTTAGTCGGTTGTGGCAAAACCCGAAAGGAATCTTGTGCCACTATAAAAGATAAATAACACTACCATCTGGGGATTTGGCTAACATGCCTCTTCTCCGTGGAGGATATGACTGATTTTTTACATCTCCCAATTATCCCTCCCCAGTAAGCATCTTTACATTGTTGTGAGCTTGCCATTTGTTTTGGGTAAGTAGAAATATTTTTTAAAAATCAGTTGAGCACGTTTTAACAGAGACTGATGTTTCACTTCCTACCTGTTCCCCCCCCCCCCAGCTAATTTGTGTCTCATCTGTATTTAATTTATAATGCCCTTCAGGATCTGGCTGGGATTCTGGGCTAGGAAGTCTTTCTGGTTTTGCTTGCTTCTTTCTTTTTGCACTGTATCCTATTGTCATCTTCAGTGTAAATCATAAGTAAAATCTGTTCTTTAATAATCTTGTCCCCTTTCCTTTACTGTTTCTTACGTAATGAACTACTATTATTTTGTTCATGGTATCAAGAAGTCAAGTGATTTGTTATGATATTTGGTTTGAATTGGGGTCATATGTGCGGGGGGGGGGGGGTGGAATCTCTGTCCAAGAGCCCATGGTGGCTCTCAGCAACCCTGCAAATCACAATTTGTATTGAATGAACCAGTTCATAACATGTAAAAGCCCCTTTGTTCATACCCATTTAACAGCTGTAGTATATTTATTTATTAAATTTATAGCATTAAATATTATTATTAAATATATAGCATCACAAGACATATAGCTCAAGTGGTTGAGATATATAGCTTTTTCGTCTCACTCACAAAAGCAGTATTTTATTGGCTAAAAGTGAGTAGCACTACAACCAGCAACCTCTTTTATGGGACTATAAAGAGCTCCAGTTAAGAGAAAATGGATGAAAGTCACACTGGTACTCTATTTGCATACCTCTCCCTTGTACTTCACTGGTGCAGATGTAATCATGAACACTGATTAAAGCAAACAGGGGAAAGAAGGCAGGAATTTAGGCTAGAAAGGGAAGGAAAGAGATGATAATATATATTTCCAAGGGTTCCTCTCATTACACAAAACACCAGTTTGCAGAAAACCAGTACTATGTCTACACTAGGCCTGAGAAGCCAGTAGTATGATCCAGAATACATTACCCTAGCTTTAGATAGTAATGAAATTATTTGTTATTGTTTGTAATGCCATTTTTTAATTTGTCCTACTTAGAACCTGCCAAAAAATGCTGCCAGGACTTCAACTGCCCTTTTGCTGTTTTTGTTTCCAGAATGATGTCACATAAAGTGGCACTTGCAGTTTATAGCTTTCTCTTTATGTAGGCATGAAATTATGCCCTCAAGTTACTTCCATGTCTGCCTTGTTTGAATTACTACATATGGCTCTTGGAATGCTTTTGACACTTCCTGGATCCTTCTGCATGGAAGCTTTGTGTATGCAAGCAAAGGGCTAATTCTTGACAGTCATGCCATAATTATACAATGTGAAAAAGCAGCTCTTAAATTTTGGTTGCACTAGGTCAGAGTTCTCTATTCATCACAGAACTGAGCTGCTGCTATCATTAATGTAATGACTGATAAATGGAAACCACAACCACATGGTTGATAGATGGGGACTAGATTTGGTGTGTCAGTCTGTGGGGATCTATTATGTTAATGATTATGTGTTGCTCTAAGAGTTAGTCATTATGATCTTTTGTTTCCCTTTTGCCCTTGTAATTCTGCAGGGCTGTGTTCGAGCTGGTTTCTGTTGCCTGTGTTTTTTTACTGATCTATGAGAAGTATTACATAATACCCTGAAGACCTAACTAGGAATGCACAGCATTAGCTACGTGCTGGACCAGCATGAACAATCAGCTTCTTCAGTTATTTTAGGTTTCCTTTCAATAAAACTGCAGTCAAGGCTCTGGCAAGGATGTTTTCATAGTGCAGTGTTGTACCAGCCTGAAATGACTAATCCAGGCAACGGGGCAATGGCCTAGGAGTCAGGAGACCTGGGTTGTGATTTTTAGCACTGCAGTGCCTTTGTGTCTGGTTTCAACAATAAAAATTAGATTGCTTTATTTCAGGACATATTTTATTAGACAATCTATTTTAGGGTCTCTTTTTGCTACAGCAGAGTATCTGCTTAAGTGTGTTTAAACAGTTTGCCCAAGAACTGATTGACTAGCTGGCATGGTACAGTGGTTAGAGTGTTCAACTAGGATCTGGGAGACCCATGTTTGAATCCCTACTCTGCCATGGAAACTTGCTGGGTGACCTTTGGCCAGTAACCCACACTCAGCCTAACCTACTTTACAGGGTTGTTGAGAGGCGAAAATGGAGAAGAGGTGAATGAATTCCCATTGGGGAGAAAAGTGGAGTATAAATGAAGTAAATACAAATGAAATAAGTATGGTTGCATTTCTGTTTTTCCTCAGTTGCTTTCTTCTCAGTGTTTCACAGCCTAGGTGCTGCAAATAAAGATGGACACAACCCAATGTTAAAATATCTTTATTATAATTTGGTTTACTTGTTAAGAAATAAAAATACTAATTTTAAATGTAATCCTTGTTGTTGAGGAGACTGTTCAAATATGGAACTCTTTTATATTTGAAAATGTACCTTTTCCCAGTCCACAGTTTACCAGAAATTCAGTATCTTTTATCAGATTTAGCACTGTAATCTCTTCTATTTGAAAAACTTGAGTTTGATTATGTTATTACTGACAGTTGGAAATAACAGACTGGTTTAAAAAGCAATGTGAAATCAGACAAGAACCCATTTGTTTCAAGAAAATACGACCGCTTTGCAAATTTGTATTAGGCTTTGACTAAACATTTTCAATGAAATGCTGAATTTAATCTAGAACCTATATATAGTGAAACATGGTATTTAGTGCTAATACAATCACATCACAGTATATTAACTATACATTAATGTGCAATAGAATTCTTAATAATAGTTCTTAATGTAAAGCATACTCTTTTTTCTTTAAGTTATCAAAGCCATTGCCAAACACGGCCCTAGTAATTGTTATTGCCATGCTATAGTTTGTGCAAAGAAGTTGAAAGGGTGGTGGCTGGTCCTAAGGGCTCTTGGGAGTTCAGGGCAGAGCTGATATTTAAACCTGGGATTTTCCAGCTCATGGTCTTTACCACTGTGCAACACTTGCTTCCTGACTACAAACAGGAAGATGCCCCCTCAACCCTGGAGAGCCAGTTTGGTGTAGTGGTTAAGTGCGCGGACTCTAATCTGGGAGAACTGGGTTTGATTCCCCACTCCTCCACTTGCACCTGCTGGATGACCTTGGGCAAGCCATAGCTCTGTACCTGCTGTTCTCTGAAGGACAGCTGTCTCAGCGCTCTCTCAGCCCCACCTACCTCACAAGGTGTCTGTTGTGGGGAGGGGAAGGGAAAGGAGTTTGTAAGCCGCTCTGAGACTCCAAGTGAGTGAAGGGCAGGATATAAATCCAATCTCTTCTCTTCTCTCTCTCTCCTCTCTGGAGTCTGTAGAATTAAAAACCTTTAAGATAAATTTCTTGAAAGAGATCACTGATATTTTTAACTGTTCCCTAGTAAACACTTTGCATCTCTCCACAATGCAAATTTATTTCCTGTATTTAAAAGGGATTAAACTGTGAATGAGATCACTTTTGGATTTGTGCCCTGAGAACTGAAAGTGCACAGTCACTGCTTTCAGGGATAAATCTTGAGTTTATCACAAATATGAAAATAGTGTACCCTCTCTTAAGATACGTAAAGTAAAGATAATTTAGCCATACAGAAAGTGAAATAGCAGCAATAGCCATTGCCATCTACGGCAAATGGTTTCTAATAGCTCTCCAGTTGCTGTTCATTGTAAACAGCTATTTGTTGTAAACCATAAGTGAAGCGACCCCTGCCTCATCCTTGTGTAGGGTTGTTGGGAGGATAAAATGGAAGAGAGGAGAAAGATCTAAGTTGCTTTGGGTCCCCATTTTGCAGACAGGCAGGGTACAAGTGAAATAAATAATACATGGAGCTGAAGATGTCGTATGATTGGTGGATGAGAAGAAGAAAAGGAAGCAGGAAAAGGGGCTGCTAGAAGGAGAGAAAAAAGAAATAGTGTGGAGAGGGGGATACTGTCAGCTATGGTTGTCATTCCCAGCCAGGAGATGGCACTTCACTCTCGTCCACGTCATTCCCTCACACCCCCACCTATGGAATGTAGCTCGACTCTCACCAGCAGTGGCTTATCTTGCTGCACCTCCCTAACCTTGAAAATGTTGCCTTTCACAGCATCCCAGCCACTTCTCTTTTGCAGGTGCTAACTGTGGCCGAAGACAGACTGGCAATCTGAAGCGGAGGCAAAGCGGAGGGAACTGGAGTGGGGGGAAAAACTCACGGAGCTGGCCGTTCACACTGGCCAGAGCAATGCGGATCAGCGGCGATACGGAGCATTCAGACTGCCACGGAGAGTTCAGACTGCCGCATAGCCAGCGCGCGGGGCTCGCGCGTGCCGCTGCACTTTTTTTTGTTTTCCTTTGATGTTTTGCGCATATGCGCATATGCGCAAAACTTTTTGCCGGTGCGTTCACACTTCCTCCGGATGCCTCCCGCTTCTTCCAGTTCACACTGTTTGGAAGCGGGAGGCATGCGGAGGAAGGCCCCTGAACACCGGTTTTACCCCGTGTCCGGGTAAAGCGGAAGGAAAGCGGCTGGGAGACGGGTAAGTACGCAACGGAGCCGATGGGCAGATGCGCATGTCTGAACGGGCTCCTTTCCTCCGTTTGCGAAGCGTGCCTGCCCCGCTTCAGATTGCCAGTCTGTCCTCGGCCTGTAACTCTTTTCCCGCTTTAAGCTTGGGAATGAACCGTCCAGCATACTTGGGCACCTTTTTCTCTGTGTAGTGATTGGAGGTTTCACTTTGCATTGCACTGTATGAATACACTATATCTGTAACCCCTCTTACCCCTTCCCAGTATTACTGACTCAGGACGTGTAGACAACTATCAGATCCACTGACAATAAAAGACTTTCTAGTTAAGAACTTCTGGTTGCAGTTTTAAATCTCTTAGACTCTCACAGATACATGGGAAAGTAAGGTTCCTCCCCCACAAAGTCCTTGTGGGTACCACACAGCACAAATGAATCCAGCATGGTTGCTAGCACCATAAAAAGTTTTCCCAGGGACAGACTGCCAGAGGGAGGGAAGAAGGAAAAGCTGAAGACAGAAAGGAGATAAAGGTAGGTTGGCTGGTGGATGAGACAGAAAGAGGAATTTGGAAAAAGGCAGATGCTAAGGGGCTTTCAGGGAAGGGAAGGAGGAAATAGGGTGAAATGAAATGCCCTCTGCAAGTCTTTGCAGGTATCCTGTAGGTACAAATATTGGCTTCTGGGCAGCTTTGTAGAAGTGGACTGTACACCAGTCAAAAATAAGATTTAGCTTTGTTTTGATTCCTTTGTTCAGTGTTGTTGGGCCCTTCAATTACTTTTATTTATTTATTTTGCGTGTGTGTACGCGTGCGTGCGTGCATGTGTGCCCGTGCCTGGAAGTCATGACAGCCTCTGGCAACTCTTCCTAGGGCATGGAGGACATTCAGAGAAGTGGCTTGATAGCCTGCTTCTACCTCCCGACCTTGGTATTCTTTGGAAGTCTCCCATCCAGGCCAAATTTCGGGCCAAAGCGGGCCAGAGCAACGCTCCAGTAGTAAACAGGCCCACCCCTCCCCTCCCAGGTCACCCGCAGCCCATCTGGTGTAGCTCTAGGCTTTATCAGTAGTGCACTAGTAGAAAAAGGTGAGGTTGTGGAACCGGTTGCTGCCCAGGTTGAGGCCCTGCAGGGCAAGGAGGGTGTCAGGCAGGCGGGCAAAGCAGTTGCTGCTGAGGTTGAGGAGGAGCATCATGTGGCTGAGTGGGGAGGCGGCCAGGCCCTTGGGCAGCAAGCCCCCTGAAGCCAGCCAGTTGTTCTTGGCCAGCAGCATCTGGAGGCGGCCGAACGGGAGCAGCTCCCTGCCCAGCACCTCCAGCCCTGTCCCGCTGAGGTCCAACTCCTCTAGGCTGGTCCAACCAGCACTGGTCCAACCAGTGGTCCAGGCCTGGTGGCAGCCTGCCCAACAAAGACAGCCATGAGTGGGGCAGCCCCAGGTGCCATGATGCCGGTGCCCCCTCCACTGTGCTCACCTGGTGCCCCTGAGGCGCCACCTCAGCCTCAGCCTGCCCCGCGCTCATGGTATTGGTGGCCTATCAGCTCTATAGGTGCTGGGGCAAGCAGAGTGGGGGGTGCGGCGCAGCAGAGCCAGGCCTTTTCCTTGCGCCCTGTATTAAGTGGGGGGGGCTTCATGCTGGAACTGGTTCAAGGGTACTGCAAGTGTCACCCAGGGATTCCTGCCCGTGTCAGGTAGGTTGGTCCATGGTAATGCTCAATCGCGTGTGACTGGGCCCCCTCCCGTGCCTGGGTGTGCTGGCTGCCTTTTCCATCTCCCGGGGCAGAGGTGGGCCTGGAAGGGACTGGCTCAGCTTGGCCAGAGCGCCTTCTCTTCTTGCCACCACCTGCGTCTGGGCTTCTCTGGCCATGGCTTGCCTGGCCTCCCGGCTCTTCCTCTGCCTGGCCTCGGCATCAGCCCCCCAACAGGCCAGCCTGTGAAGCCTGGGCTGCTGTGCCTCCTACCACCTCTGCAACAGCTGTGAGTAGCGCCCCCCACCCCAGCCACCCTGGAGACCTCCCAGCCCAGAGGGGGTCTTCTTCCTTCTCTTCCCTTCCTCCCCCCCCCCCCGGCTTTGGTCCTGCAGGGCTGGCCCTGTTCGGTTTCCTGCTGCCAATCCCCAATCCTGGTCTTCCTTGTATCGGCGCAAGCTCCAAAGCGTATGCCCTGGAAAACTTGTTGGCCTATAAGACACAGTTGCCAGATCCCGTTTGGGACATGCTGGGGATTCGGGGGCCAAAGAGTGGTATGACATAGCGTCCAGCTCCCAAAGCAGACATTTCCTCTAGGGGAACTGGTCCCTGTAGTTTGGAGACTACTTGTGATTCCAGGAGGTTGGCAAGCCTACTTTAAAGTGCCACTGGACTCGAATCGTGCTCAGTCCTAAATGCATGCTCCTTCCCTGCGAGTCCACAGCTCCTCACATTTTGCCCAACTCTTTCTTCTCTCTTTATACTTACGTCCCCCCTAGTTTTGCAGATTCAGGTCTGACATTCTTTAGGATGAGCCCTGTTGGTGTTCCCTGTAAACACCCCTGGGCATCTTCCTCTTCTGCCTTCATTCCCACGCTTCTTGTGTCTCTGTTCTGGACCACATTTCCCATTTCTGCCCTGCAGTGGAATTCTCAAAGACTGCTGATGGCATTGCCTACAGAACCAGCATCACCACTCCCTATCTTATTTGTTTGGGGCTCCCCACCTATCTTTTCCAGCACCATATGGCTTATGGCAAAAGGGTCACTCATGCTTCTCAGCTGCCAAAAAGGTACCAGCCCCCTTTTCTCTTTGTGGCTGCCCGCCCCCACAATTTCTTTTATGCCTCTCGTTGGAATTTGTTCTGGTAAAAGCTGTGGTTCCACAGGATGCTTTTGTAGCAGACTAATCCGGCTGGAGGTTTTCCTAGGGTGATCTGTATTTTCATGGTTGTAGAGTAGCTTCCCTGCAAGACCAAAGGAAACCTAAAGTGTCTTTAGTCAAAAAGTGTAAAGCTGGCTTGCCAGCTCTGAGTTGGGAAATACCTAGAGATTTTTGAGGTGGAGCCTGAGTGGTGGATGTTGCCTTCTGACACACTTCTGGTGATGTCATGGGGTGTGGCATATGCAAATAAGTTATGCTAATGAGTTATGCTAATGAGCTCCTGCACCTCTTTTTCTATGAAATAACCCCTGCTCCCATCCAAATACTTGCCAGGGTCAGCCCTGCTTAGCTTTCAAGATCTGATGAGATCAGGCTTGCCTGGGCTATATTTTGGTTAATGGGGGGGAGAACGTGCAAAATCTTTTTAAAAAAATCAGTATACAGTATTGATAGCATCTAAAATAGATCTGAATTCTGTATGAGATGCTAAATGTTCTAGAACTGAAAAGCATATTTTCACAATTTTTGAAGTATAATGTTCTGTTTCACCTTGTTTTAAAGAATCCAATAATTTATCCACTATACAAAATTCTTGTAGTTTTAAGAACCAATCAGAGATTGTAGGTCATTTAGCACTTTTCCAGAATTTAGCTAGTACTGCTTGAGCTGCAGCACAAAGTATTTCTATTAAATCCGAATTAAATAGATGATGTTTAGCAGCTGGCCAATGATTTAATACTAGCAACTCCATGTCTAACGGAACCTCAAAATGAGTTATTTCATGTATCTGTTGCATAACTAAATTCCAAAATTTTTGTACAACTGTACAATCCCACCAACAGTGTTTATATGTACCTAACTTCTGAAAGCCCCTCCAGCATAACCAACTTTTTGTGGAGTTAGATACCATCTAGCAATTACTTTGAAAAATTGTGTACAAATAGATATGCTCTTTGTTCTTAAGGCATAGGAAGTCCAAATCTTCCTCCATTGATCTGTAAAGAAAGATCAAGTACAATCTTTGTGCCAGTATTTGGTGTAAGAAGGCAACTTGTCATCTATTGCTGACAGTAGTATTTTGTAGATAAGAGATATTTATTGTTTGTAGGTCAGATGGGAGTGTTTGATTAAAGTTTCGAATGGAATAAGATTCGTTTTTAATCGTGTCTGTAAAGCTTTGTTACTGAGGCAATGACGAAGCTGTAGGTATTGATATTATTCCCTGACAGGTATTATTCCCTGACTTTTTGTTTCCGGAATAGTTTTATCTATTGAACCATTAGATGTTATGTCCATTAAGTGATTTAATTTCATGAGTTTCGGATTAGCAAAAGATTTATCAAAGCCTGCTGGAGGAAACCAAGATTGGCTCATAAAGGTTGATCATGGATATCATGGGAGCCAATTTATTCCAATATCTCTCCCATACGTAAGAGTACAGATTGAAAAAGGATTAGTATTCAAAAAAATTGGCCTTTCCTTGTCTTTGTTCCAGATTAACTCTTGCAATGTACAAGTGTCAGAAAAAGTTTGTTCTATAGAGATCCAATCCGGTAATGAGTCTGAATGCAGCATTTTGGTCAAATTTGTGAGGTGAGCTGCATCATGATACACTAAGAGATCAGGGAATCCTATGCCACCTTCTTTGATAGGTTTACGTAAGGTGTAGAAACTAATCCTACATTTTTTAGACTCCCATAGAAATTTAAGTAGAGTATTTTGCCAAAGTCTGATATCATGTAAGGAGATATGTATCGGTATTGTACGAAACAGAAAAATAATTTTTGGTAAAATAAATATGCTCTGTCCATGAAAAGGAGAGCCTTTGCCATATGCCAAGTTGTGTTTTAATCACTTTGTAGGTTTCACCAAAATTATATTGGAAGAGATCATCTAATTTTAAAGGAATACGGACCCCTTGGTGTCTCCAGGAAGATATAACCCATTTGAAATCATAAAGCTGTTTAACACGTTCCGTTGAAATGTGACTGGAGTATATTTCAGTTTTCTTTTGATTGACCTGATATCAGACAAAAATGAAATAATTCATCATTGACATATCATAATGAGTTGATTAGATCTAAGAGGTACAGGACAGCATCATCAGCAAAGAGGCTTATTTTAAAATCTTTGTTGTTAATTTTAACCCCTTTAATTTGTGAATTGTTTCAGATTGTGGCAGCCATGGGTTCAGTCACAGTAGCAAACGGAAGGGGCAACAAAGGGCACGCCTGTCACATACCCCAAGTTGGAGTAAAGAAATCTAAAGTGAGACCATTAACATGGACTCATGTCATAGGAGCTTTATATATAGTGTCAATTGTCCTAAGGAATTGCTCCCCCAAACCCATAGACTCCAATAAATATCGTAAATATGTGATTTCAAGTGAATTGAACGCTTTCTCTATATCTAGAGATAAAACAACTGAATTGGGTTTTCTTTGTTGCCAGTAATTATATTTAGGGACTTACATGTAGTATCTGCAATATTGCGCCCAGGCATAAATCCAATTTGGTCTGTAGGAATGTAATACGTTATAAATTGGCCAATTCTTTTAGCCAAGATGACTGTAAAATTTTTGAGTCCTGGTTAAGTAAGGTTATTGGTCGATATTATGCCAAATCACTGGCATCTCGATCTGGTTTCAGGATCATAATAATTGTAGATTCAGCCCATGATGGAGGTAAAATGCCCTTATCTAAGATATCATTACAAACATTAGTAAGATAGTTGGCTATGACAGAGGAAAAAGATTTGTAATATTCTGCCGAAAAGCCATCATTTCCTGGTGTTTTGAAATTTTTTAGGGACTTGATGACATCTTGGATTTCTTGTGTTGCAATTGGTGTTTCTAACAACTCCTTATGTTTCTGTTCTTAGAGGTTGCATTAAGTTTTTGGATGATAAATATTTTAAGATGTTGTGTGGGTTTAGGTGCTTGGTTTGATAGAGGGATCGGTAATAATTTGAAAACAAATTAAGAATTTGAGAACTTTTTGAGTACTCTCCATGCTAGAAATCATAACATTTGTGAGGATTTAGTCCAGAATTTATGTTTTAATTGTAATATATTATATTTAATTTGAGAAACCTCAAGTACTTCTAAGGCCTGTCTTTCAGTCAGAAGCTTTTTATATACCTTCTTGCTACCAGTAGTTTTATGAAGATGTTCCAGTTGTTCAATTTTTGATATACGGTAAGTTCTAATCTCAGTGCTTCCTTCTGTTTTTTATAGAAAGTGGTGATAGAAATAATGCAACCTGGTATCACTGACTTCATTGCATCCCATAAGGTTGCATTCGAAACTCCGCAATCAATATTGTCATTAAAATATTGTTCCAGTGCATATTCAATATCAGATTTAATCTTATCATTCAATAAAATTGATGGATCTAGAGTCCAGTGTTTCTGCTGAGTATGATTCTTAGTCCAAATTAGTTTTCCCAGTACTCAAGTATGATCTGAAGAAATCTTGGGACCAATTTTACAGTCTATAACATTGTTGGAGAGAGTAAATAAGATGAGTATAAAATCTATTTGTGTGTGAACCTGAAACCATGATGAAAAATTGGTGTAATCAGGTGACACATGCACTATATATATTGAAGGCTAAATTTGTCCAGGAGTGATTGTAGTTCAGTTTTGGGAGTGACCTTAGAGTTGGGTCTTAGTCTAGTACATTTTTTAGATCTGCCTAAGTCTAAATTAGCAATATAATTAAAGTCAGCTCTGATAATTACACCACCATTAGTAAAAGAGAACAATTGAGCCAAAATGTCATCTAAAAAGGAAATTTGTCTCTCATTGGGGGCATAAACTGATGCAATAGTTATCAGTTTATTATCTAGATGCCCTGACACAAAGATAAATCTGTCCCTAGGGTCCAATAAATTTTCTTTCAGTTGGAAATCAAATTTATTCAAAATAAATATTGCTACGCCTTTTGATTTTGTAGAGCTGGCAGCATGAAATTGAAATGGAAAATGCTTAGATTTGAAAATCAAACTGGAATTGTTTTTAAGGTGCGTCTCCTGTATACAAATAATATCAGGCTGTAACTTCAACAATGCTGATACCAGCCGCTTTCTCTTGATTAAGTTATTTATTCTCCTACAGTTAATGGAGTATATATTTAATATGGCCTCCATCATGTAATTGAATATTATAGGATATCCAGCCAGATCTCAAATCCAAGGTAATGATAAAAATAAAGCTCAAAGGAAGTAAACTATGAGGATTATAACACCTTAGTATCACCCATATTAATAAAATAACAATAATGTATAAATTAATTAGCATAAAAACATTCCTAATAATTTCATTAAGTTTAGTAAAATAACCCAAACCCTATATTAGTGTAAGTAAACATACAATCAATAAATACCCATAACCAGGTAAGAAGAATAAATTTACACAGTGCAATACTGAAATCAGTGGAGAGCTAAATACTTTGGAGAACAAAGAGACAAAAAGGACAAATGAACAAAAAATTCAATTGCGCAAAAATGTTCAAAGGCATTGAAGATGACTTGCTGGAACTCATATAAAAAAGTCAATCCTATATAAAGTGCAATCAGAACAATATTAATTTTCCTTATATAGAACAGCCACCAAAAGAAAATTTCCATTGAATTTTTATAGAAAGCATAGTAGTCATTAAAGTGAAAAAACATTAAAAAATAGAGCTTTATGTATAACCATAGAACTCCCTAAACCAGATGATAATCTAATAAAAGTTATAAACGGTTTACCTAACTCTAACATTAATATAAAGGTAAAGGTTTCCCTTGCTCAAAAGCCAGTCGAATCTGAATCTAGGGGGCGGTGCTCATCTCCATTTCCAAGCTGAAGAGCCAGCGCTGTCTGAAGACATCTCTGTGGTCATGTGGCCGGCATGACTAGATGCCAAGGTGCAGAGGACACTGTTACTTCCCACCGAAGCGGTACCTATTTATCTACTTGCAATTTCTTGCTTTCAAACTGCTAGGTTGGCAGGAACTGGGGCCGGAGATGGGAGCTCACTCAGTCCCGCAGCACTTGAGTCTCGAACTGCCAAACTACCGATCTTCCGGTTTGCAGTTCAGCATCTTAATCACTAAGCCACCATGGACCCTAACATTAATGGGGGGGGGGGGGGGGGGAGAAGAGAAGAAAACAAGTTTTCCCTTACACCAAGAACTTAAACTCGCCCATAAGGTAATGTGTTTAACATAAAGAAGAAAAGGAAATAAAATTACCAGCCCGAGGTATAAAGCATAACACTGAACAGTGAACCAGACCACCCATATGAGTCAAGTCTTGTTGAATATAAAAACACCAACTTGCACTACCATAAAGAAAGGATCAAAAGATTTAAATAACTGGAGAAAGATATAAGATGAGTAGAACATCTGTGAATGAGAACTTTTCATATGAATAGACCATAAATAAAACAATAGAATACAACCCAATGCTGTAAAATGAGCTTAAGCAACGTGTTCCCAAACTGTGTTTCATATGTAAATAAAACAAGTAAACTCCTTATAACATCCCCCCTCCCCAGAACCTTCAAATACCCCTCTCTTAAATAGCACAGTTCTGACATCCACAAAAAGAAGAGAGGGAAGCAGAAAAAGAAAAATACAAAAGGAAAAAGAAAAAAGAAAAACGATCCCACCTGACATAAATTGTGGTGGAACCACCATTTCCATACAGGAAAGTCATCTCTTACTCAGGAGCAAACAGCCACTGAAACCCTCCCCCTTCTCCATGTGTAAACATATATGTAAGACAATATCATATAGTGGTCCAATTTATAATTGGCAGTATTAAATTAAATAAAATTACCCCAGGGGGGGCAGGGCGCGGGGAGGGTGGGGTAGAAGTGCGAAAAATAAAATAAATATAAATAAGAAAAGAGTAGTATCCCAACCACCAAAAAATGAGGAAAAAACAAAAACACCCGATTCAAGATAGTGAGACTGGAAGAACAGATTTTGCATAGAGAAAGCATAAATAATGAGCAGTAGACCATAGAAACATTACGAAGTCTTAGGAGGATACTTTATCAGGATCTTGCTCCATTGCACTGGTGATTGCAAAAGATCCAGTTTGCGCTTTTGTGATTTTTTTCAGCAGATCCTGTCCAGGTTTGAGATTCAGAGCAATCAGTAACGCTTGTCCTTCTTCAAGATAGTGAGCAATAATAGGTTTGTCAAAGTGATGTACTTGTAGACCACCCAATAACGGCCAGTGATATCTCACATTTGCTTCTTGAAGTCTGGCAGTAATTGGTTTAAGCAAATTCCGAATGTGTAACAATTCCTTTGGTAGGTCAGGGAACACCAGAATATGTTTCTCCTTCTATGGGAAGAAATCATGTAGTTTCGCTTCCCTAAGGATTGTTTGAACCATATGTGGGTCCTGGAATTTAGCCAAAATGTCTCTGGGTCTTGATCTGAACATGGTATTTTTTGGACCAATGTGATAAGCACGTGGAAGCAATGGGGCAATTCTGGGCTTAAAATAGATGACAGCCAATTTGCCATGAAACTAATAAGATCTTGAGACCCCTCTTTTCCTTCATCAGTGCCACGAAACTTAACCGAATGTTGTTTAAGTTTGGTCTCCAGCACTATTAGTTTTTCAGATGTCCATATTTCCCGCTCTTGTAAATGTTGGATCTCATTTTGCACAATAAGGCCCATTTCCATAGCCACATTAGCCATATTAGATACCTGCTTAAGAGTTTGTTGAATGGCATCTAATTGTACACCCAAAGGATGTAAGCGACAATCAAAATGGTCTAGAATTTCAGATTTAAGATATTTTAATGTATGTAGCCAATCTGGTTTGTCAGCATCATGTTGTGAAGCACCTCCAGCGGTCATTTTATTCGTTGCCACTGATATGTGAGGAGAAGAATTTTTAGCCCTGGTAGGCTTGAAAAACGCTTTCACTGACCCATCTTTCACAGATTCCCATGATGTTTTGTCTGCGCTGGATTTTTTTCTTGCCCAAGTGTCAGGTAAAAGATGAAACAACTATATTTGAGGGCACTTTACACAGGGTTCAGAGCTCAGTCCCTAAGTGTCAGCCATCTTGTCTTGCCAACGCCACGTCCCCCATGGCTTCCTAATCAACTTCCAGAAGGGCCAATTGACCCCAGCTCAAGTCATAGAATAATGGAAGGGGTCTCCAGGGTTATCTAGTCCATCCTCCTGCACAATGCAGGAGATTCACAAATACCTCCCCACCACCACCCTGTGACCCCTGTTCCACGCCATGACAAAAAACCTCCAGGATCTCCAGCCAAACTGGCTTGGAGAAAAATTGCTTCCTGACCCCAAAGTGGCGATCCACATTTCTCTAGGCTTGTAAGAAAGGGCCACAAGAACTACGCACTGATGCAGCCCTTCCTGCTCTCCCTCTCATGATCTAAGTCATTGTGCATTTGGGCAGTGATAGATTCAATCCTGGGAAAAGTGTTTCTTCCCCTGGACAGAGGAGAAAAGATTCTCCAGGCTGTGAAACAGGTTCATTCTGCAAAGTCAACTGACTTGATGTTCCTAACACATCTGCTAAGCTATAATTTCAGCAATCAAGACAGATCGTTGGGCCCAGACACATTCTTGGGTGCTTCAGTGGATCCTGTTGCCATATCAAAGACTTGCACCTCTCAGAAAACACATCATAGTCAACATCAGTCAACATCTCAGGAAGGACCTTGTTTGATTGGGCAACCAAGAAACCCTTACTCTTGAGCAAATGCTTTTAAGTGAGCACAGACCTACAGATCTCAACAAATGGCAATCTGACTTGCTGGCTGATTGCATACTGGGCCATGTACAGGGAATTTGGTCCCATCAAGAAGCTACCCTGAACATGAATCTTCTGGAACTGTGTGCACTTTGTCTGGCACTTCTGCATTTCCAAAACCATCTCTCTCAATTGAATATATGCAAATGTACAGACAGCATATCTGCCAAGGTGCATGTAAATTGTCAGAGAGGCTTCAAAGCCTAGAAGTTACAGCAGTTCCTCTTCCTACAATTCCTGGAGGCAGGAAATTGAATGCTCTTTCCATCTTCAGTGGGAGGAGGACCCCTCCCATCAGTCCGGCAAAAACCATCTTCCTTGACTGATATCTGAGGTTTAAGTAATACATTGCCATAATTTAATGATAGCCACCAAAAATGGGGACATTCTGAGTGGTGTTTTACATGACAAGCTGCTTGTGTGAAGCACCTTTCCACAGTTTAGCCCACTTTAACTACGTCCCACTCTAGCCCACTTTAACTAGTGTAACGTCTCTTCCTTTATAAAAACAATTTTCCTCTGCCAATGGCACTCAGCAGGATAGTTTTCCATGGGTATACCTTCCATAAAGGTGTAAGGTATGAATCAGGCCTCTGAGGCCCTTACAGCTGTTTTGCTGCAGGCACCTCCTCATTGCTTTCTGATTGGCCCGTTCTTTCTTGCCTAAAGTAGGGCAAGCAATGGCTGATGGAAAGGAACTGAGTAGAACAGAGAGAAAAAGCAAACAAGTAAGCAGTTAGGGTTGCCAAGTCTGTATTACTTACCAGCGGGGGGGGGGGGGAGTCCTCCATCCACCAGGAGCTTCCGGAAGTGACGTCAGCACGTTGGGGGCGTTGCCAGAGCGTCGCCCTGGCAACACCCCCAATGTGATGACGTCACTTCTGGGTGACGTCATTAAGTTGGAGAAGTCGTCCTGGCTGGACGACTTTGTGGGTGGAGTTCCCGGCGGATCGGGAACCCCTGTAGCGGGGGATCCCCCGCCCCCCGGGCTGCCTTGGCAGCTCTATAAGCAGTAATGGCAGACAAACTACTGTGAAAATAAATATTCAGTGATTACTTTTTTCCTCTACATAGTTCACTTCACAGTTGAGATAACCCTGCCTATCCAGTCCAGGTTGTGTGTTTTTTTGGTGGGGTGATAGATTATTCCATCTTCTATTCTGGCTTTACAAGGCTCCTGAAGACAACCCCCCCCCCCCCAAAGGAGCAAGAGGCAGACCAAGCTATGCATTCTTTCTGCAGGCCTCAGCAAATACACACATCTTCAGCTTGCGCTGCTTAAGCCACCACTTTTTTATGTATAACACATTTCATCAGGGATTAACAAGAGAAGATTCTGATTACTGTGACTCTTTAATGGGTCCTTCTCTTCTCCATAAAACAAAACAGAAAACTTTCAAAGAGTGCCTGCAAACCAGCCCTTTAGTTTTTGCATCGCCTTCTGATATCCCACACCACATCCTGTGATCTATTGCTGTTTGCACTCCACTTCCTGGACTTCCCCCTCCACTCTTTTCTTTGCAAAAATGTGTACTTCATTAAAGAGGTACAAGTTAGAGTTGTCTGTGTGGTGCACCTTGGAGCCTTGGCTCTAAATTATGAAGTTGATGGGGCTTTTCCAATGAGACCTGATTTGGGCCATTTGCCAGATGCAACTAAATGTATCACACTTAGTAGGAATAGGAACACATGGAGAGTAGCACTATGACGGTGAAAACACATCCAGCTCAAATATACCCTAGGACATTATCCTGGATTGAGGGGCACATGCTGTGCAATAATTGCTGTGGAATAATTGAAGTGCAAAAATCAGTTGCTTGTGACAAGCAGTAGCATGCGTCATTAAAATTAATATCTTTCTCTTGACTCCTTTTTGCTGATTTCCTGTATTTTCACTTGTATGGATGTTCAAGACAGATTTCAACCCAGCTGACTGCAGCATTTGGTAATTTATATTGAAATACAGGAATTCAGTGGATTAAAAGTTGCAGTAGCTGTGTATAGTCTCAGGCATCAGTACCCATAAGCCCTTTTAGTGATTCAAACTGTGTGGGATTAACTGATGGACAGAGAAAAGAAATGGCAATCTGGAGGAATGAAAACTCTGCTCCACTAGATAAATAACATGATTTAAATGACTTTATATTGGTTTGTGTTTTCAATGTTCCCTCTAAACCCCATAGTGTTGTGAGCAGAAATTCTATCTCGTGAACAAAAAAAGCCAGTAGCAATAAAGTTGTGAGTGAGTCTACATTTGACTATTGTGTAAATTAGTTTTTTAGAAGATTACTTCCATAACCTTGTAAAAATCTCACAATAATGTCTTTTAAATTATATTTAAACTTTATTTTAAGAATAATTTAAACCATGTAAGAGAAAACAGAATCAAGTCAAATCTCACCCACCCCCTTCCACTATATGGGTAGACCTGTCCTCTGGAGAACAGGTCTACCCACCCCTTTCCACTATATTGGTGGACTGTCACCCTGTGCTGAGCCTTAGAAAACATACCAGCACTTTGGGGGGGGGGGGATGGGACTCTAGTGAAATATGACAACCAGAATTACAGATCAAGTATAACAGAGGAGGAACAGTAGAAAAGCACAAGAGTCCAGTAGCAACTTAAAGATTAACAAAATTTGTGGCAGGGTATGAGCTTTCATGAGTCACTGTTCACTTCTTCAAGAACAATCACTGTCAGAACCCTGACTAACCTAAAAAACCAGAAGTTGCTTAAATGTTATCAACCTGCCCAAGCTACTTATTTATTCAAATATTTGTATCCCACTTTTTCCTGTGACTCAAGGCAGCTTACAAATCATACTGAAAAGCATAATGGGGTGTATGGTATGTTTAAAAAGCATTTCATCCTATTGTGCATCCAATGGAATATATTAGCAAGGCTTTGAAGTCTAGTTCTTAGCTTTCATTCAAACTAGACCGTATATCAAAATGTTCAGAGCCATCCCAATAGAATCTATTACTAATTTAACCAACAAGATGTCAAGTGAGTAAGGCTGCCATTCCTCCAGTGGGGCCAGGGGAATCCCCCAATTTCAGGGGGGCCAATCTGCCACAGCCCAACTGGTCAGCGGGGAAAGGCCCACCTGTGAAAAGCCCCATCTCAGCAGCACGATGACACCACCCGGGAGTGACATTTCTGATGTTGGGGGCAATGCTCTAGATTTTGGGCAAAACTCTATGGTTTTGAGGCCAAAAAACCATAGAGTTTTGCCCAAAACCTTGAGCGTTGCCCCCAACATTGGAAACATGATGACATCACTTCTGCTGAAGTGATGACACCGCAGCACGCGCGCGAAACACATGCACCAGAAGACCTCAAGGAACAATCAGTAGTCTCCCCTGCCAGCAACCAGGTAGGACTTGACAACCGAACAAGTGAATGATGAATTTAAATGTAGAATAGATTTGGTGTAGTTAGTTAAATTTTTGTTTATCTAGCTGTTTCTTTTGACTGATTTTGTGGTGTACAAGGCCTTTTCTCAAAGATTAGCCTTTAAATGGGCTGCTGTGTCAAAGGGGGCTTAAGGGGTAAACTGGAGGCAAAACTTACAATTGCTTGTGTTGTGCCCCTTGCTGAGGCATAGTACGCACAATGAATGTTCATCAGATCTGGTCATTTTTGTTCCGCATTGGGAACATTTTTTTAACAGTGCCTGCTGTGGCATTATAAAGAAAAGGGCTGACTAGACTACAGGAAAAACCCCTCAAAAAGAAGCAGAAGTTGCTGGAAATTTGTCCTCACACAGTGGCAGCAAAGAATGAACTGAGGGGAAAGGGAAGCCCCTCCCCTTTGGAACATGTGACTGTTTGAGTGGGAAAACATCTGCAAATGTGCTCCAAAGGGGAGGGTCTCCTTCTTGAGATTCTAGAATGTAAAAGCTGGAAAAATCCTCCAGTGGTCAGCCTGTGCCTGCAATCCCAATGTGTACCTGCATAGAAGACAACTCAATGAACAACAGTTACAGGTAAGTGCAACACTGTTTTCCCTTTGACTGATCTTGCGGTGCACCATGTTTCTGTTTGTAGGGTTTTTGAGGGTGTGAAACTGCAGGTTGCAATATTCTACTATAGTACCAAAAAACTAAAAGGAATCAAAAAAGCCAATGAAGTTTGACATACACATATACATATATATATATAGCAAGTAATTGCTGAAAAATAATGGGTAACAAGTTAATTAGATGTTTTATGGGAACTTGCATTAAATTATATAAAACATGCTGCTCCACGCAATAAAATATATTATTACAAAGTTGGCAGAGCTATAATCAGGGGCACTAGTTTACTACTTGGATATATGAGAGGTGGTTTTGTTCTCACTACAGTACTCAAAACATCCTCAGATTTCATATTTTTTTAAAAAAGTTTCTAGCCCTCATGTCTGTTAAAGATCATGAGATTGCAGTGGGGAGTTTCACTTTTTCTGTTCTATCCCAATAGGAGTGCCTGGCAGAACACTTGTTTGTTTGTTATTAAATATCAGACTCAGGTTACAATCAGATGGGTAGTTCAATCTGCTGTTGCCCAGCCTCTAATGGAGACAGATTATTTTGTTACAGAGAGTTCTAATGAGACTCACCCCTTTTAGCACTTTTCAAAGTGATTTAACTGGCCGTGTCATGACCAGACAGCCCCAAGCACGGAGTCAGCCCGTCAGCCATTTTTTAAAGAACTTTGTCCTAGGCGCATGCCCAGAAGCAGGAATTAGCCTGCTGGGATATGTAGTTCATGGGGCTGTCAGCCATTACTTTAAAAAAAAATTCCCTGTGAGCATGTGCACAAGTGCTTGCTGTGAATGCTGGGATATGGAGTTCACTGCTGTCCTCCCTGTAATCTTTTCAATTTACCCCTTCCCCAAACGATATTAAAAAGCTGCAGAAAAGGGTTGTCTTTCTTTGAGAGTTTTTCAAAAGAAAACAAGGTTTTGAGCAGCTCCCCTGGGGGGCAGGAGAGGTGCGCATATACAGTCATGTGATCCTTGCTAACTAGGGGGGAAATGGCAGCTGGAAAAGAAGAGATCAGTGAGACCTGCCTGACACCTTGGGTGTGCAACAGAGTGACCAAACAACAGGAAATCCATTTTGGAAGTAGCTCACCAACAGGACCGGACTTAATCAGGTATCAAAGAAACAAGGGGCAAGGGGAGGGGGGTATGGAACTCAAACAACTGGGGCACAACAAACAAATGCTGCTGTCTGATCATGCACTTTAAAGGGAACATCAAGGGCAACAGATCAAATTGCCCGTGTGAACATGACCTCACTTTCCATATTACAAATTATTTTTGAAATCCAGAGTTTTCAAAAAGAGGTTGCTATTCACCATGGTGGATTACTGTTTGCATAGCATGCCTATATAACACAAATGAACCAAGCAAACATCCATATAGGACCTTCTCTAGTGCTGGTTCCCTATTTGCCTGTTACAATTCTAGAAGGGGGCTTAGGGATTTATTTTTATTTGTTTATAAATTTATACTGTATACTTCGTTTCTACCCAGTGCAACTCACAACATTCTTGTCTCCTCCTCTACTTTTTCTTGATAACTACCACCCTAGGAGGTAGATTCGGTAGAAAGAGAGCTGGGCCCAAGGTCACTCAGTGAACTTCCATGACAGAGTGGCAATTCAAACCTGGGTGTCCCGGTGTGATACCCTAGCCATTACACCATGCTAGCTGTCTCTTCAGTTACTTTTTGCAAGTGATCAGAGAGATATGGTAAATTGATGAAGTAAGCATTAAAAACATAAAAGCATAAAAAAATTACAATAGTTGAACAAGAAATAGTGGAATGAAGAATGGTAGGATGGATATGCACCAGTTGGAAAATACTTGAGGAATTATTTGGTTTTTATAAAGTGCAAGAAAGTTGTTTGGGGATGGTTGCTTTGAATGTTGGAGTGTCTTGCAACCTGATCCACAGCAATTTAGTCCAGTTAAAATCATTGCCTAATGTGTTCTATGTTTCTCAAAATATGAAGAGGCCTTATATGCAGAGTCCAAGCATAAGGGGTGTAAAATGGAGGCCTAGTGGGCTGCAGCCCCATTACTATGATCTATATACTAATAGCCAAATGACCCCTGGGCATGCAGCTATCTAAATCCGCACATTGGGGGCACTTGGGTGGCAGAGAGATTTTCCTGCACACTTGAGGCAATCCCCAGGTGTGCAAAAAAATCTGAAAACTTAAAAAAACTATACGATGGATATTTAAATACCCCCAAAAGTAAAAGAGCATGCCCTGTGCATATGTAGAGAATGCTCTGGGAACTGTGGCGGGCCGGCAGCTGGGAGCCACTGTGGCCTTGGTGCTGGTGCTAGGGGGTAGATTGGCAGGCCCAGTGGCTTAGAGCTGCTGAGGCCTTGCCACCGGTGTCAGGAGGGGGGGAGATCGGTGGGCCCAGTGGCTGAGAGCCGCTCAGGCCTCACTGCTGGTGCCCGTGGGGGGGAGATCAGTGGGCTTGGGCCTTGCCGCCAGTTCTGGGGGGGTGGGGAGAAGGCTCACCTGTGGGTGCTTCCTCCTTGACATGGAGCTCCTTCTCCCCCCTGTGAGTATCACAGGTCCCTGCTTCTTGTATGGTCTATTTCCATTAAGTCATTTATAATTTCAGGTATGAACTAGAATTTTTTCTTTCATTATTCAAGAGACTATATGGGATGGGACTAGGGGAAGGAGATGACATGTTATGTGTTTGTAACAGTCCCAGATAAATGATGCTTAGAACCTCTTTACATGAGGGAGGAATTTTGTGGGCAAAAAGTTATAGCCAAACAAACTCCTAACTCAGGGGTGGGCAATTGTTTTGGCTCGGGGGCCACTTTGTGGGAGCGGAGGTGAGCGGAGGGCCGCACCTTTTAAAATGATTGCATTCATTAGTTAACTTTGCATTTCAGAAAAGGTATAAATTGTATCATAAAAATCAATAAATATAAATTAAATAAAATAGTGGTAGTTTTATTCAATTTCTTTATTGTGCTAATTTCATATCATCTATAGCTGCAAGCACATTTAATTTTAGAATCAGTTTAATGAGACAAATGTACCCTATCACACTTTTCCACAACTTTTTTGAAATCAGGAGTGAGATCGCTTGTTGAGATTCTCATCACAGCCTGCAAGTTAATGTCTGCCAAAGAGCATCTATATTTACTCTTGTTGATCTTCATGCAAGAAAAACTTTGCTCACAAATATATGTAGACCCAAATATAGAGAACATTTTCCCAGCAAATTTCTTCATACATGGAAATTTTTTCAGTAGACAAAGATTTGTAGAAGTCAACTAATGTCACAGCAGTAAACATTTCTTTTACAGTGTGATCTGACTGCATGTCAATAAGTTCAAGCTGCAGCTCCTCAGGTGCTGCATCAATATCAGCAGTGATGGGATGAGAGAGCAAATTGAATTTAGGCTCAATTTTCTTGAAGTCCTGAAATCTTCTTGGCGGGCCGCAAAAAACTCTGTGGCGGGCCGCATGTGGCCCCCAGGCCGCCATTTGCCCACCCCTGTCCTAACTCATCTTTGACAAGCGGGGAATTTTTGATTGATGTATCCAAGTCTTATTTATCTTAGATGCTAAATGAAGTAGGTTTTCATTACCAAAGTTAAGAAAATGTTGGAAAGAAGTTGCCTTACATCATACAGGGTTTTTCTTTACAAAGCGTATAACCTAATGAACTATGGTTGCTGAAATAAGGGAAGACAAACCATAGATACCCTTGGTCAGAACTGTGACTGGTGTATTGCCTTTTTAAAAAAGGGTATTAAGTTCTCATATGACTACAGGGTTGCCAGGTTTCCCGTTGTGGTGGGAGACCTCCTTTGGCACCTCACTGTTATTGCCACTGCTCCTTTGAACACTAGAAGATTGTTTTAAAAAGATCACTGGCATCATGCAGGACATGACATCACTTCTGATTGCTGTGGAAAAGACATCACACATGCCGCTATTGCCCCCCTCTGTCTCCTGCCAGGTGCTAGACATCAGATGGTGACCCTACATGATCAGGATAAATGTTTTTTGTATGTCATAAGATGGATGCTTATTTTATATAATTACTATTGATGTTTCTAATTTTTTTAAAGGTCCAGTTGCTTACTTTGCTCTTTATCTTTTTTTATGCCTACCTGGCCTATGTATCAGAAGAGATTCATGAGCTTTCAAGAAAACTGTCTTACTGGTTGCCCTGGGTTTCAGGATTAGGTGCTCCGTCTTTCTCAATCACTTCCTCCTCATCACCTATTTCAATATGGTCTGGATTTTTAAGAATAACACATTATAAAAAGTCTACTGTTGCATAATTGGCCACTGTTCAACACAAAGCAGAATTCTTGAGCTTATTGCTTCAGTGGGCTTAAGTGCAATGGGTATAAATATGTGTTCTGGGTTGTAGCCATATGCAAGGTCAATATGTCCCATTCTGAGCCATGATTAGTGGCAGGTCTCAAGATCCATGGTATAAGAAAATTTGCTTGTTAAAGTCTCAGAATGGTTGGAAATAAGTTCTACCCATTTCAGTGCCACTTACTTTTAAATAAACATTGTTTAAACTAGCTGTATTTGTTTCTGGTCTAGCATTGTTGAAGATAAATGTAATAATAAATATTAAAACCAAAACTGATTTTTTCATTAGGAATTGGCTATCAGAATTTCTTTCTCTTTTTTTAACTTTCAGGAGATCTTTAAGAAGCAAATTAAACACTATTGTGAAATTCTTTTTGAAAACCCATAAAAAAACATTGTATCAGTTCATTATGTTGAGTAAAGTAATCTTCAGATTATCCAGAGATTTTGAGTTCCCAAGCTACAACTGACCTGTTTTCAGCGTATTATAAATTCATTATCAACAGAAATGAAAATACTGTAAAACACAAAGCTGAACAATGTTTAAAGTGATGTAAATGGCCATTGGGAATAAACTTTGTCTTGCAAGATATTCAGGCAGTTTACCCTAGTCATTTACTAGCTGCCAAAATTTCACACATAGTTAATGAGAGCTAAGCATGTTGATCACAAACAGAAAATACAAGTCTGCAAGGACTTGCTGGGGGGATAGCATTTTCCCCAGTATCCTGTTCCCCCCCTCCTTCCTCTCTCCATTACCTGTTAGCCCTGATAGCCTCCCCCTTTCCCTGCTTCCTTCCATTCGTCCCACACACCAGCCAATTTACCTTTATCTGCTCCCCTATATTCAGCTTTCCTTCCATCCCTCCCCCAGGCAGCCTCTCCCTGGAAAAAGCCTGACCAAGCTGAACAGTGGCTAGTGGTACCAGACTGGGCTCAGTTAGGTGGTAGGCCAGGAAGGACGTAGTTGTGTGGTGGCTGCTGCCACCAGATGAGACACAGGGAGGAGGAAACAAACTTGACCCAAAGACCAGAATCAAGAACCACAAGGGTAAGAAAGAAGTCTAATTAAGGGCCAGTATTAAAAACCTAATTAAAACTTGTACAAAAATACATGTATTTATTAGAAAGGTAGTTAAAAACAAATAAGGGCCCAATGAAAGCCTCATATAAAAGTTCAAGTGGCTTGAACACAAGGGCCAATACAAATGACCTGACATGTTTCAGCCCTATTGGGGGCCTTCTTCAGAGGTCAAACAGTTTGATGTACACATGTTACAATCAGTGTTCCCTCTAAGCTGAGTTAGTGTGAGCTGGCTCACAGTTTTTTAGCCTCCAGCTCACACATTTTTGTCTTAGCTCAGGAAGGATGGCTGCAGAGCAAACTACTGCATGCAGGAGCCAAATCGCTCGCTCACAACTTTAATGCCAAGCAGCTCACAAAGTAGAACTTTTGCACACAAGACTCCGCAGCTTAGAGGGAGCATTGGTTACAATATAACATATTAGAGTAAGATAACCAATAAATTAATACAGGACCAAGAAAAGGAAAGCTGTAGAAAAAAATGAATATGAATAATCAAATGTTTTTTAACTTACACAGTAAGCAGCAAGAGCAATAGACACAAGACAAAGATATGTGTGAGGCCTCTAAAGATGGCTGCTGCCCCCAGGCCAAGCGGTGTGACCAGTGAGTTGCTGGTGGTCACTGCTGGACCTGACCCCAGTGAGTTTCCCCCCATTAGGGTCATGATGGATTGGGAGTGTCTCTTTCCAGGCCACTTTGGGCCAAGTACACCCTTGTTTCCCTCCATGGCTTTACTTTAAAGAAACCAAGTATGGCAGGCTCAGTAATAATATTGGTGTGGTTGCCTAACAACCTCTAAAATGGCAACTGAGACCTCAGTGGGCATTCTTTTCTTAAAGCTGCAGGTATTGTTTCAGTTATTTGGGGGAGGTTGAATTCCCCATTTTTTTAAGATTTTAGATTTTTCCTGCAAACCTAGAACTTTCATTAGGTTTGTAGAGAAATCCTCCTTTTCTATTCCAGCACCATTTTACAGAACTCCATCATCTAGTTTTGAATTTGATATGTGATTTGTGCTGTCCTGTCATAAAAAATATTGAAATGAGGGTTCAGAATTATGGCAGTTTTGAAGTCCACATTTCCTCAGCTTTGTTTGAATGAGGGCTTCTGCCTAGCCTCTAAATGGCCTTAATAGTTCTTTGTTCTTTTGTTCTTCTATTTTTCTTTTGTGTTAATGCTAGACTCTAGAACATTTAAATCTATTTCTTTATTATTAAATTTATTGATATAATGAACTACACAGTAATTGGGTTATAATTTTTCTAAACACACATCTTTGATGGAGAGCCTTCCAAGCCAAACTATACAGTTGACCTACCACAATCACATAGAAAGCTTGGTGGGATTTATGGAGCAAAAGGGGCATGAGAGTATGAGGGTCTGCAGCCAGTCCTTTCTCCCCCAGAACCAGAAAGACCAGCCTAGAGAAAAGTGTCTTGTGTAACACATTGCAATTGGATAAGATTATGGAGGCAGGGGGAAGAGGTTCAGCTCCCCTTACCTGCACACCTCTTTTATGGTTTTAACTACCTCCACTTCCTGCTTTCTACGTGATTGATTGGCTCTTATTAGTGAATATCATTGTTTCTTAGGCTTGGTTTCTTATGAGACTGAAGTCAGGAAGTGAAAAATATTCAGTTGTTCAGATATCTATAAGAAGGTGTGCACACTAACCATCCAACATGAAAGGAACACTTCTGGCCTTGGTCAGACTGAAAGATATGGAGAAGAGGAGGATAAGGAAGTCTTCATTCTCATTTCTTAATACTTATCATATGTCCATCTGTTCCTATTTTAGAGAAGAAGTTAAATGCAACGAGGTTATCTTATGAACATTTGTCGTGTTTTCTGTATAGGCATATTGGATATGCAATTTAAGAGACTTTGGTAGACTTCTTTTTGGTAATTTTCGCATTTTACATGAAATAATTAATATTCATGAAAATATTCCATCTGACAATAGGGTTGCCAAGTCCTAAAATCTTACCGGCAGGGAGGAGTCCTCCTGGCGCCGGGAGCTTCCCCGGCGCGCGCGCTTGTGTGCGCGCCATGACGATGTCACCGGGAGTGACATTATCACGTTGGGGGTGTTGCCAGGATTGCCTCTTCCCCAGCTGTGGCGACACGGCTCCCCTGGGCTCACTACTCGGCTGCCTCCGAGGCGGGCTGCATCCTGCTGCTCCGGATGCAGCAAGCGCCAGAGACAGGAAACTCATCCCAAGGACGGCGGCGCGCCGAGAGACAAAGAGAGAGGCGAGCGCGCAATCTCCCGACCCTCGGCAACTGCCAGAGCCCTCTGGTGGCTGCTCGCCGTCGGGACGTTGTCCTGACAGGAGGACTTCGGGGGGGGGGGGTTCCCCCCCGCCGGCCGAATGCTGGCCGGCGGATCGGGAACCCCTGTAGCGGGGGATCCCCCGCCCCCGGGCTGACTTGGCAGCCCTATCTGACAATCTGACTGTAACCTGGCACAAGGAATAGCTGTTTAGTATTTATTTAGAAGAGTCCAGTTTCATTATTTTAATAGAAACTTCCAAATGAGTTCAGAATTCCAGCATTGTGTGTTTTTGGGGTGTCATTATAATTTTAAGAAACCCTCTAGATGCAGTCTAAAACAGAGTTAGGCAACCATAATAACACTGAAACAGACGGACTTAAGCATAAACTCTGTGTTGTACTTTAGCCTTTGTGTTAAAATATGGCAGTAATGATGCATCCACAGGCATGCATTGCAGAGGAACCTTATGTTCAGAAATGCCCAGATGTATGGAGATGTTGACCACAAATGCTCCTATAGTAAAGGCTGATGTTTTAGAGGGACTGGGTCTGCTTGTCTTTAATAGAGTGGAGTTGGCTTTTGCAGAGCATGTTAAGAGCTTGATGGTGCTCATGGAACTACCCTTGCTGTTTGAAAAGTTGTTGCAGTAGTCAAGAGCACCTTCTATCTGTTGCATCTGATTCACCAGCATTCTTTTTTCTTGGATTCAGCCCATTAGCCACATCTATCCATGCTTTTGTAACCTCACAGTTGGATTGTTGTAATTCACTCGATGTTGGGCAGCCTTTGAATACAATCCAAAAACTGCAGCTGATCCAGAATATGACAGCCCGATTATTGTCAGTGACTAGCCAATGGGAACATATTTTGCTCTCTTTAAAGCAGCTACTTTGAATGTCAGCTTGTTTCTGAGTTCAGTTTAAGGGTCTGTTTATGATCTCTAAAGCCCTTCATGGCTTGGGGCCCACATATCTAAAAGACTGTCTTCTCCCATATGTTTCTGTACACCAACGATGGATTTCAGGCTGCCACATGTATCTGTTAAACAGAGGTAGCAACCATTTAGTCATTATATAAATAACATCATTAGTGTAAATCTCTGTACAGAATAGAACAAAAGAAAGATCCCAGCCCTAAGAAGTTTACATGGTTGGAAAAGGCCTGGGGGAGAATGAGGGAGGCAAATAATATGAAACAGCAGAGGGGGAAGGAATGTGAGGGAGAAGAATGTTACAAAGTTCACTCTTTTTCATCAGATACCATGGATATAGCAAACCTAAGTCTTTTTTACATTAGGTAAGATCAGCAGTGGAATTCTAACTCAAGAAGGTAGGCCCCTATAGGTATGAGACCAGTGTTTCAATAATATGAACTAGCAATAATATGAACTTGCAATAATATGAACTAGCACAATATGCCATATAGACAGAACAAGAACTAATATATGTAGGGCCAAAGGTCTGTAGAGGATTTAATGGTGCAGTTATATGTAATCTCTTTTGATTGAAATAAAATAAAATATATACTGAAATTTAATTTTCCAGATATTTCTGTTGTTTTCTGCTAGTCTAACACAAGAAAAAGGTTAAATGAAACTGAAGATAATAAGTAGATTGTACATACACTGAATTCCAACTCCTGAGTAAGACTGCCACAAAAATGAGCATTTACATTTGTAGGGTGTTTTCCCTACCCATTTGGGAATTATAAAGCAGATTTATGTGTTTAATCTGGCGTACACATGCTTGTTATTATTGAATTTTGAAGAAAGAGCTGTAAACCAATGGAATGATTTTCCCAATACAAGGTTGTTTGCTTGGGATATTTATATCACAGAATGCTAATCAAAAAATCTGTATGCTAGAAACAAATATGCACAGATGAAACATCAACCTTCTAGATTATTCCTCTATCAGCTTTCTCTGGTTCTCTTTTACTGGAGGAAAAAAGGGCTACTATTTCAGTAGAATTTCATTTACAGGAATTATGCAAAGAAGTTGACTGTTCTATGTAGCTGCTTGTATCAATTGTGCGTGTATGCAATATTTATGTAATGCATTAAAAGTCTGTAAGAAATATTAATGATGAACTAAAGACCTACCGCTTGGTATGCACACAGTGTTTTGGGAATGAAACAAATAACACACACAGTCCTAATGACTCAGTCATTTTGCCCAAAGAAAACTTGAAAAAATATTAATTGCCCATGACATCTTTCAGCTTCTCCCAAGTTATATCCACTTATACTGTATTTGTGGCAACACAGGTGTGGTTTGACCCTGTGATATTGCTGTGATCAGGGGTCATTTCGTAGAAAAAGAGGTGCAGGAGCTCATTAGCATAACTCATTTGCATAACTCATTTGCATATGCCACCGCCCCTAGCATACCAGAAGTGTGTCAGAAGGCAACACCCATCCCTCAGGCTCCACTCCACAGGTGAGTGAAACTGACCTGCTCTTCCTCCATTCCCTTCCCCATCCAATACTTTGTGCAATAAAAATAAGCATAAAGAACACACCCTCATTCTCTTCCTGCTCCTTTGAAACCACCAGGTTTCAAGTAGACTTGAGATACCCAGGACATGTGCACCACCCATCCCTTCCCCTTCCCCTCCCCACAACAAGACACCCTGTGAGGTAGGTGGGGCTGAGAGAGGTCTTTTGAGAACTGCTCATGAGAGAACAGCTCTGAGAGAACTTGTAACTGGCCCAAGGTCACACCAGCAGCTGCATGTGGAGGAGTGGGGAATCAAACCCGGTTCTCCCAGATTAGAGTACAACTCCTGACCACTACACCAAACTGATAAGGTGGAAGCTGCTAAAGGGTTGGTGAAATTTCTCCAGTACTTATGTGCCATGTGCCCAGATAAAATGGTATACTTAGAAAATGTATATGCCACCTTGAGCAAGTCTCTGGAAAAGCAGCACACAGTCATAAAAGGAACAATGATAAAATTATCAATATTAAAACAAAACATTAAAAACAATAAAGACCCTAGCAGGGCTTTACCCGGGGCGCTGTGCCTCTGCACTGCTCAGGGAAGCCGAGAAGGGGGCGGGGCTTGGTCATGTGCCCGCCCCCTGGGCTCCTCACTCCCGGAGCTGCGCTCCTGTGCGCTCCCGCTCCAACGGACCCCTGGCTGTGATAATAAATGTACCATTGGCCAGGAACAAGGAAATTTGCCAATAAGTTGCATGTGACATAAGGAGTACATGCACCATGCATGAAGGAGGATATTTTAAACAGACTGCTGCTACAATAATGTTGTCCAACATCAATATGAATACATGAATGGTGAATTTAAATTTTCATAATTCTGTTTAGTGAATCTAAATAAACAGAAGATCTAAACCCTAATTTAATTCCTAGTCTCATGTCTTTTGGATTGGATCCAAAGTATCATTACTGAAACTCTACTGACAGAACTTTCCCATCTCTCCCCTTCTACTGCAGCTGGCAGTGCTCCTTAAAATGCTCCTTTGGAATGGGGACAAAGAGAGAGCCTTGCCATAGATAGGGGGGTTGGGGGGGCAGAAATAGCCCACCCTCTTCTGGTGGTAGGAAATACCTTAGTTATGCTAAAATAAAACAAAGTTTGGATCCAAACCCAAGGGTTTTATAAAGGGGATGTATTCTGTGAAAATGTTTTATATTTGTAGATGTTTATGCATGTCACTTTCAAACTCTTGAGAACTCAGAAGGATTGCCAGAAGTTGTACTGCAAAAGCTCTAAATATGCATATATTTGGTCAGTCTGTTATCCAGTCCATTTTATTTATATGAAATGACAGTGAAGCTCTAAGTTAGTGCTTAAACAGGATGAATAAACGTTGTCTGCAATACATCCAATACTGTTTTAATATTAAAAGTTTCTAACTTGGTCCCCATTTGCACAAATGATACTTTGTAAACTGTTAAGATTTCTTTAAAAATGTGTCAACTCCTCTGTCTTTGCAGTCAAGAAGTCCATCAAGTAGCCAAACCCTGCAAGCTTAATTTGCCAACTCTCATGTTGAGATTGTACGTCTGTTTAAACTAATCCATGAAGAACTCCTGGAGACAAAATTAAATGGTCTTTGCAGAGAACAGGCTAAAACAGATTCGTGCCAGCTTTCCAGCAAAGTTGGCATCACTGTTTATTCTCTTCTTTATAATTAAGCCATAAAACTAGGCATGAAGAAGCATCGCACAACTAATTTCCCATCAAAAACAGAAATAAGAGTAAATAGTAAATTCCATACACTGCCTGATCCATTTCAGTAATTAAATTAAATTGGCAAAGCAAACTTACTTGTTTTTCTTTTCTTTCTTCCCCCTCCAAAATTCCTTTTAATTTTAGGAACAGGTTCCAGTTCCAGTTTACCATCCAACTCCTAGCCAGACCCGCCTAGCAACACAGCTTACAGAAGAGGAACAAATCAGGATAGCGCAACGGATAGGCCTTATACAACACCTGCCGAAAGGAGTCTATGATCCTGGTAGAGATGGCTCTGAGAAAAAGATCAGAGAGTAAGTTGCAAAAATACCACTTTTCATGAGAAGGGTTTTTAAAAACTTGTAGTTATCCCATAAGAAGAAAGAAAAATAATGTGCATTTTATTGTACTGACATACCTTGAGGATATTGCCCTGACTTTGAACCCCTATGCAGTTTGCTGAACAAAAGCCTTTTCTGAGAAAGTGGGTCTTGTGCATTTCTCCAAAACCTTGTGGACATTCAACTAATTTCTGTGTTTTCTACTCTGATTTAGTCCCTTCTTTTCATGTAATTTTTTCTTACCAGGTGGTTGCTTGTACCTGGTAATTTACTTCAGACTCCTTGAAAAAGAATCTGCCCTTTTCCTTCGTGTAACCGAAAACCTTCTTGCCCTCCTTTGCTTGACACTGGCTTCTATCTTACATCTATGTTAAGCCAATTTTGAAGTCTTCCAGGTTTCCAGCAGAAGAGCCACTGAAGGTGAACAAAGATTTCTTCTGCTGGAGGAAGACTTTCAACTTTGCTGAGTAGGATACAGGCTACTATACTCCATGTCTTAGAACCAAACTGGATGTTGTGTTTTTAATGACTGGACAGTGGTTCTCCCAAGCTGACTTTCATTTCCCTGAATCAGATGGCAGCTACTGAGAACTAATTTCCAAAGCACCACCGAGCCCTGATTCAGATCAGGACTGCCACACAGGAGGGAGAAGGGGTTTTTAGCCTTCCTTCTGTGCTGTTTTCCTGACCTGAAATGCTTCCAGGAGCCATTATTTGACAAAGTGCACAGGTTTTGGGATGGGCTAATGTGTGCCAGTTTTTCACAAGGTAAGAGGAATGCAAGCTCTAGGGCAGGAACAAGGGGACACTCAACTGCATATTCACAGAAAGTATTCCTCCCCAGTATCTCAGTGGGAAAACTGGAGACAAGGGTTTGAATCTGATCAAGAAGGACGCTGGCAGGAGTGCAAAGCTCACCTTTTGCCCAGCAACAACCCAGTCAGCAGCAAATCAGAAGGGAGAGGCAGAATAAAACCACACATAGTCTAAGCCATTCAGAGACAAGGTTAGGATTGTAATGTAAACATTTTTCATTGCAGATAAGTTTTTACAGCCTATTTCATTTTCATTATGGTCCACAACAATTTCATATTCCTACAATAGGATCCTTATGTTTCATTTTCTCTGCGGAAAACTGATCCATAAGAATATGTGAACTTCACATGGCAGTGAACATGTTGTGGCTCATAGTACTTGGCTGCCACCCACTGCTGAGCAGTAGCTGAGGCCCAGGAGAGCTTGATGCCCTGACCGGCAGGTGGCACAAGGCAAGAGCTCCTCAGTGCTGTGATCTAGCCCTGACAGCATTATTCCCAACACCCATTTTCTTTACATTAAGCAGGGATTAGAAGCCTTGTTTTGCACAAACATCATCTCCAGAGGCTTTCTTTGAATGCTACATCTTTTAATGAAGTGATGACTATATTTACTTGACTTGTATCCCACTCCTTTCCCTGCAAGCATGGCTCAGGGCGGCTTCCAACAATTAATGTACAATGAAATCAACATTATTACAATTTAAAAATCCATATTATTATAGGTTAAAATCTAATAGTGCCACTGGTGCCTCTGTTCTTCCATTTTCTACCTGTCCTTCTTTACAAAAGTGAAGTATGTAAAATAGGCTATTGCACTGCTTTGTAGACATAATCTGAATAAACAGATTTTTTCTGTTGTAGGATTAAAGTGTAGAAATAATTCTCAGGTTTGCTTCATGCAGGAAGAAGGAATTAAAGCAACTGTGGTTTCTTCAGCTTTGCCTGCTCAGCATTTCTAAAAAACCTAATTGCCCCCATGTGGACCATAACTGCTGTCAGCCCTGGAAAGATTTTAAAATGGAGGGAGGGAAGGAACCTGGAATAAAAACATAATTCAAAAAGAATTGCCAGATTGCTTTTATTACTGGGTAGATAATAGTTTGGAGTGTATTATATGTAACACAACACACCTCCCCAAGCCATTCCAGTAAAGGTTCTACTACCATTGCCTGCTGACCTACAACAGCACATCTGTAGGGAAGGCTATGTCACAAGGGAGGTAATGAATGTAGAAGATTTGTTTTCAAAAAGACCTCCTTCTTGCTACTGATAAAAATCAGGTGGCAGTAAGCCATTTCCCTCCACAAGCTTCCTTTACATCTGTATAGCACAGTCTTGCATATAATTAATTGGCTATAATAATTTCCATTGCATCACCTTCAGGAAAATGCATCAACAAGTAAGAGAGGCCAACAGTATGGAATTTGGTCAAGTTCATAAAAATAACACACCAAATTCTGACTTCAGATATTGGTATGTGACAGGACAAGCTGCTCCCTAGAGCCTTATATTAAAAAATGGCTGGGTCATTGCAAATGATATGTCATCATGATCATGAGCTACAACCTTAGTTGCTAGCCAAGAGGCATGTTTCTAGTTTTTAGATGAGATCTGCAAAGTCAGAAGTGGGAAAGTTGACTTTTAAAAATGTTCAAAAATGAAATTATTGTGTTATTTGATGAATACCGTTTCCCTACAGAGCTCAGAGCAGCTTACAACTTTGTCTGACAATATATATTTTTTTTCAAAAGAGGTGGAGCTGCAAAAACCAACACAATAATTACTAAAAAGTTCAAATATTAAAACTAAGGAATGTTCAACCTTTCTTGCCGTGACAGCAAATGGCAGTCTCCAGCTTAAACACAGAACTAGGTAGCCTCTGTCATCAATAAATTATTGTGCAGATGGTATTAATAAATTATAATCATGATGTGATAGATTTGCATTCTAGTCTCCAAGAAAAAGTTTCCCATCAGTCTGCAGATTTTATCAATTACAAGCTTTTGCCAAGCAATATGGACAGGGCTATTTTTGGGCAGGAACGCACAGGAACGAAGTTCTGGCTGGCTTCTGAGTTGGCCACGCCTACAGCCTCCCCCCCCCCCGGGTTCCCCAGGGTGCCTCACAAGCTGTGGGGCGGCTGGGGAAGCCGATCCAGAAACTGCCTTTCTTCCCTTGGATTCCCCATGCGCTCTGCAAGCCGCGAGGCACCTGGCGAAGCCGATCCTGGGAGAGAGCTGTGCTGCCAGGGGTGTGGCCTAATATGCTAATGAGTTTCTGCTGTTGGGTGTGGGCTATTATGCTAATGAGTTCCTGCTGAGCTTTTTCTACAAAAAAACCCCTGAATATTGATATAAACAATTGAGTTCAGCAACAGGCAAATCTGTCGTCTTTCAGTCATGCTACTCATACTATATAAAATTATAACCCAGTTCCTGTCTTCTTTTCCCTTCCAGATGTGTGATCTGTATGATGGACTTTGTTTACGGGGACCCTATCAGATTCCTGCCATGCATGCATATTTACCACCTGGACTGTATAGATGACTGGCTGATGAGATCTTTCACATGTCCTTCCTGCATGGAGCCAGTGGATGCAGCACTGTTGTCATCCTACGAGACTAACTGAGCCAGAGTCTCTCTCCTGATCTGTCAAGAAAACCATCTACTTTAATGGGTTTGAACCTTTGTCATTCTACCCAAAGAACCAGGGATTAGGACACAAGATCATGCACAACAAAAAGCTCAGTTCTTAACACTTTAAAAGAAAGCTGCAGGTATTGAAAGGGGAAGGGGAGAAAACAAGTTTTAGAAAATACAGAAAAAGTAGGAAGTTATTTTTATGTAAAGTCTTGATCCAGTGCTTAAAATAGTTGTTTCTTAAGAAAGGCTAGTTAGCAAACCCATCCACAGGAACTGTGTGAAGAGTAACAGCAGAAGTTAAAAGATTCAGTTGTATGAACTCATTCCTCTGAGAAATTCTCCTGCTCAGGCATCACTGAAAGGAATGACAAGAACACTAGTGTGAATGAGAGAGAGAGAGCGTGTGTGTATGAGCACATGACAGAAAGATCACCGAGAGATAAAGAGAGGCCAGGGCATTCCTCCACCCAAAGGAAATAACAATTTTTTGTTCAGATTGCTTCACAAGTTCCTGGTATTTGGGTCAATGCTCTATTTTAAATAAAAGGCTACATTTTATAACACTGGCACAAAAATAGTTTTAAGCTTGTTTGCACAGTTCTTTTTTTATCCATTGGAAATGGAATCCATTTTGCCTTAGGTCTTTTTAAAATAGTGTATTCTTATTTTGGGGCTGGCTCTATGCTTGAAAACCAGTTTATTTATAATATATTATAAAAGTGCTATATTTTGTTTGCAGTTAGGATTATGTGGACTTCAAAAAGATCTCCTAGCTTGTAAGCAAATCTGAGATGCACTCTCTCTTTTCTATGTGACATTTTAATGTGAGGATGTTAAAGAAAATCAAACAAACCAGTGTTTACCTTTCTAGTTTTTCTTTCATTGCTTCCTTTCTGACTGCAAAATTCAAATACTGATATTATTTTGTTTGTCAAGTTAAAACGGAGCATAGCAAAAATGAAGACAAGATCAAGTTTACCACAATCACCAAGAACCTCATCTGTTTCAACTTCATTCCTTCCTTCAAAAAGGGTTGTCTTGGACCATATAAAAAGGATACTGCATCTCTCATTCTTGTAGTGCTTAGGTTCCTAATATTATACTCTGTCTTAGTATCTGTATTAAATGTATCTTTTATATTCTGACTGGCGTAGTAGTCTACCTGGCAGATATGAAGTAATTTATCTCTTTTGTGCAAAGTTTGTATTTGGCCCAGAATCACATAGATGTGATCAAGTGAGATTCACAGTTGTTAAGGACTTGTTACAGGTATCTACATTTCTTAAGCGAAAAGGTATGTGCTTTGTAAAGACAGTCTTCAAACAGTGTAGTATTTTTTTAATCCATGTAGCAGGTAGGTTTTTGTCCTCTTAAAATGTTCTTTAATGTGACTTTTGTACATTTCACTTAAAGCCAATACACTGAAAAGTCTTTCAGTTTAGCATGAGATGCAGCCTCGAGTTATCAGCAAGAATCAAAGACTGTCTTAATTGTTCAAATTCGGGTTGTTAGGGTCATATACTTAAAGTAAAAGAACTCTATTCAAGGCTGTATCCATACACTATAGAACAATTACATGTCATAAATAATTCCTACAAGAATAGGTAGTAGAATGAAAAAAATCTACATAATGGATTATGTATTGCCCCTACAGAAGATGCTACACAAAGTACTTCAGGTGATTTTCAAATGTTTCATTCCAATATTTCAGTAAATACACGGAGCTCCAATACATATGTGGACTTCCCCTTTCATTTTGATGGATAGGGCAGACTGCAGTGCTTAGTGTTGCCCCATAAATGAAATGAATGGAGAGGTGCTCTATGTGTGCATCAACCCATATACCTGTAAAAGATCACAAGATACTACTCAAGCTACATACTCCATATCAATTCTGCTGAAGTCACACATCATTGCAGAGTAAATGGAGTACCAATTATAGGAATGCTGATTATAGGAGACATACAATGTTAGTCTAATTTAGGTTACTTTTCCAGTTCCTTTCCCCCTGAATTTATCTGTTCTTAATTAGAGGAAATAAATCTGAGAGAATACAAAGTTGTGCAATATTTTCAGTAGTAAATCATTGTATTTTTTTGTATTATTCCATGTGTTGTTTTCCATAAATGTTGGTGTCTATCTTGTCAAGTATTATAGCCAGACTTCTCTTCTTTTACCTTGGATTGTTAAATTGGAAAATGAACATTTTTTTTAAACATCTTTCATGCTCTCTGTTGTTTGTTCTAATGTTTACAGAAAAGGGGGGTGGAGCTGTGATAAACTAACCTGATAGGTGTTTTGTACAATTTAATTTTGCTACTTATAACCCTTCTGATATTATTAAGCTATTTGTTAAAACATATATAACATTATATATGTTATAAACATATATAAAAACATATATAACCCTTCTGATATTATTAAGCTATTTGTTAAAACATATATAACATTATATATGTTATAAACATATATAAAAACATATATAACCCTTCTGTTATTATTAAGCTATTTGTTAAAACATATATTAGTGGAGGCCGTCACTAGGAGATACTGCACCAAAAAAAAACCCAGAAAATACCCAACCAAAAAAGGGTAAACCAAAGAGGCTGAGGACACCCCCCCCCCCCCAAACAAAGGAGTAGGAAGAAACAATGTATAGTGGAATATACAAATGAACCAATTCAATTATGAACCGATTCCTGAAGGACCCCCAGCTTGCACAGTAATAATGTATGCATTGTAGCACGTGTGGACCCTCAGGATGTACTACTATCCAGTTCCCTGGAAAGTAAAGAAAGGGAGCTCAGTGTGTGTGAGAGAGCTTCCATGCCTGCGACAATATGACAGAAAGAAATCATCCTACCTAGCTTTAGGTAAGGTTGTTATTCATGAGAGAAAACCCACCTCTAATTTTACCAAATTATTTTATATAGGTCACATGTACATAGGGCTGCCAAGCCCCCCGGGAGGGCAGGGGAAACACCGATTTTTAATGCTTACCCCCGCTTTTTCAAAATTGGCCACTGGGGGAGGCAATGGCTGCCAGCAGGAACACAGGGAAACGTCGGAGCCTGCCCTGCCCTCTCCCTGCCAGGCCTGAACTCTTAAAAGGGAAATGTCTGCAGAGAGCCTGCCCTGCAGTAAAAATCCTCACCAGACATTTCCCCTTTAAGAGCAGAGCCAGCAAGAGAAAGTCCCGCCCAGAGATTAAGGAGGGACTAGGCTCTTTGTACTGAAGGGCCTGCTTTTGCATGTGGCTTGCAAAGCTGCTGGGGTAAGTGCCTCTGCTAGCTCTTTTCCTTCTTTCTCTCTCCCCCTCCCCCTTTCTTTCTTTTTTCTGTCTGTCTGTCTCTCTCTCTCTCTCTGTCTCTATCCAGCAGAGGTCTATCAGTGGCTATTATTAGCCACAAGGTCTGAATGGAACACTTTGTCTGGGGCAGTGATGCTCTGCATTCTTGGTGCTTGGGGGGCAACAGTGGGAGGGCTTCTGGAGTTCTGGCCCCGCTGCTGGACCTCCTGAGGGCACCTGGTATTTTTGGCTACTGTGTGACACAGAGTGTTGTACTGGATGGGCTGTTGGCCCGATCCACTGTGGCTTCTCTCCTGTTCTTATGATATGAAAATCATATTTAGCACTTGTGTAGCACTTAGTGCTTCATATTCTGCCGAGATGAGGAAGGATTCAGTAGGGCCGTTGCTCAGTGATAGAGCATCTGCTTGACATGCAGGAGGTATCAGCCTCTTCAGCTAAAAAAGGATCAGGTAATAGGTGACATTAAAGATCTCAGCCTGAGACCCTGGAGAGCCACTACCAGTCTGAGTAGTCAATACTGACCTTGATGGACCAATGGCCTGATTCAGTATTAGGAAACTTCATGAGTTCATGTGTCAGCATGTGGAAGCAACATCACAGGATGTGACATCACAAAATGATGTCACTTCCTTTCTCCTGGCTCCACCCCCAAAGTCTCCTGGCTCCACCCCCAAAGTCCTCAGATATTTCCCAAGTTGGACTTGGCAGCCCTACATGTACACTAATTCTGATCTCTTGTCTGAAGAAGTCACTGCTGAAGTGCCAGAGACCAGACAGCCTCCTGCTCCTACAATCAAGATTCAGGCTTAATAAAAACTAAGACTTCAGGGAACAGCAAACATTTCTCACAGTTCTGGCCAGCAAATGACTCAACTGCACTGTAGTTCAGGTCTTCCCTGCACCAGTCAAGATTTTTTTTAAATTTCCTAGACGCTGTAGGCAAAAATTATTTATTTGTCTTCTGTTTCGGGTTGACTTCTCAGTTCATGTTTGATTTACTCAAGGTTTAGTATTTTTGAAAATGATATAAAATGATTATGTTGATTGAGGCTGTCGTATTTAGTTTCTCTTTTAAGAATTTTTTGTATTGCTGCTTTTTGGTTCTCAGTGCTGGAGGAATTAAGAAGAAGAGTTGGTTTTTATACCCTTTACCCTGAAGGAGTATCAAAGCGGCTTACAAATCACCTTCCCTTCCTGTTCCCACAACAGACACACTGTGAGGTGGGTAGGGTTGAGAGAGCTCTAAGAGAACTGTGTCTCACCAAGGTCACCCAGCTGGCTTCATGTGAAGGAGTGGGGAATCAAAACAGGTTCTCCAGATTAGAATCCATGCTCCTAACCACTACACCACACTGAGCTAGCATTACTCAGTCTGTACTGCTGAAATTGGGCCATTAGACTGTTTCTGGCTGTCAGATATTCTAAGTCAAACCAGTGTTTTGTAGATGTCAGGGCAGTACAAGAAAGATGTCTTTTGGATAGTTCTGACCACCCAAGAGTTAAATATACGCAAGACTGTATAGTCATCTTGGCTGTGCTAACAGTAGTCACACCATTACGAAGCTGAAGTGCCTCATCTGAGCTGAAATATTATTGACATTGCTGGTCTGTTTTCCAGTCCATAGAATTCTATAACTTGAGTCAGGATCTAAATGGACATTAAATTTCTCTGACATATGTGCTAATTGAAGATGACTGGTAGGTGAGCGCTATCTTGGTGTGCCCCAACTTCCAAGTGCATTTCGTAGTTCAACAGGTTACATGATGTCAGAACAAAATTGACGATACTAGCTCCTCGCTCCAACCAATATGTATACTCCCCATGAATGTCCCCCAAGTTTACTTCATTAAGAATAAAAAGAACAAAAGCTTATCTAAGTATTCCTGAAACTTTGTCCAATCTTCATATACCCTTAATCTGGTACCATGGGAAGGTAGGTAAACATTCACAGTTAAAAAGCTATATGACCAGCTTTAATAGCACTTGCCTGGGCCCAATGACCACATGGGTTTAGTGTAATGACTGTCAAATGCAGCTTTGTAAACACAAGTAGAGCCAAGCCTCCCTTAGCTCTGCCCTTTCCTTCCCCAGGTACAGCTGGGAGATGGACTATGACAAACCCATCAACAAGGAGTGGTTCTTAACACCAGGGGTCATTTTGAGCAGGAGCTCGGGGGAGCTCAGCTCCAGGAGTGGGTGCCAGCCCCCCCCCTTGCGGGGGAATGCCTGCTTGTGTCATGGCTGCAGCAAAATGACCCCATCCCCTGGAAAGGTCCTTGTTCCTCCGACCAGCCTTCTGAAGGCTTCAGCCACCACTGAAGCTATCCTCCCAGAATAGTGGTATTTCTGAGGCTTGGATTAGTAGCTGTCCCCTCTCTGCCAATTCTTTATTTCTTTATTTTTTTCTTTCTCTCTTTCTCGCCTTCTGACATACTTCCAGTGATGTCAGGTGGTGTAGCCTATGCAAATAAGTTATGCTAATGAGTTATGCTAATGAGCTCCTGCACCTCCTTTTCTACAAAATGACCCCTGCTTGACACTAAGTCTCTTGTCAGCAGATAATAGTGTGCCGAGTTAGAAAGAGACTGAAGGAAGCATGTGCTGTCTTAGTCAGCCTGCAATGTTCCATGTTAGCACTTTAATTGTCCATTGGGACATCCATCTAAAGGAATTGCAAAAGGATCTTTCATTGGTGGTTGATTAAAAGCTTCTTCCATAACACATCATAAACTTTCTGGCTGAAGAGTAGATTGCTGTATGTTTGGGGAGACAGAAGAGTCTGGAAGGGGCTATTGTAGCATAACTATCTAAATGGTCCCCTATACTGCTGCAGTGAGCAATTCCTGTCTGTCCCATATGCTCTGAGGAACAATGAATTTGGCCAAGCTGAAAAATTTCTTCTAAAGCACCAATTATTGTTTCAGGGTTGGGCTTATTTGACTACATGTATGAAGATCTACAGCTCTTTGATCTTGGTCAGAGCTGAGGTTAAGTATAAAAGCACCTTTATGACCAACAAATGTTTATCCAAGGTATGAGCTTGGTATGAGGTATGTACCACTCTGAATCTGGCAGCCCCGCCACTGTCAGGGAGCATGAGGGTCAAGAGGAAACAAAGCACCGTGCTGTGGTTAAGGGGAATGTGCCCTCAGAAGGGACCTCTTCTTCAGCTGGTGAATAGGTATCTTTTCGTACCAAGGAACCATCCCTAGGCAGGGAGGGAGGGGGGTTCTTGGTAGTTGGTGATTCGATCCTTAGGCAGGTAGACAGCTGGGTGGCAAAACCGCATATTGACCGTATGGTGACTTGCCTGCCTGGTGTGAAGGTAGTGGACAGTACGCGTCTTTTAGATAGGCTGGTAGATAGTGCTGGGGAGGAGCCAGTGGTCGTGGTACATGTTGGCACCAATGATGTGGGGAAATGCAGTCATGAGGTCCTGGAGGAAAAATTTAGGCTGCTAGGCAGAAGACGCAAGGCCAGGACCTCCAAGTTAGCCTTCTCAGAAGTGCTACCTGTTCCACAGGCAGGGCCGGAGAGACAGGCACAGATCAGGAGTTTCAATGCATGGATGAGACGATGGTGTAGAGGAGAAGGGTTCAAGTTTGTTGTGCACTGGGATGCTTTTTGGAACAAAAGGGAGCTGTACAAGAGGGATGGTTTCCACTTGTCCCAAGAAGGAACCAGGCTGCTGGCGCTTAAAATCAAAAAGGTGGCAGAGCAGTTTTTAAAGTGAATATTGGGGGAAAGCTGACAGGAGATTAAAAATCTCTGGTTCGAGATGGTTCATCTCAAAGAGATGAAGGGGTAGCTATTACTTTCCTACAAGGAAATGGATTAGAATTGTCCACTGAGACTGTGGCTAATGATAGGGACTGCCTGGCAAGGTTTTGAGGCAGCAAGATGAAGGTTGTGGGCTTAACATGTATGGGGAACTATACATGTTTATATACTAATGCTAGAAGTATCTGAGGTAAAATTGGGGAGTTAGAATGCTTGGTGTTGGGAGAAAACATAGACATTGTGGGTATTTCAGAAACTTGGTGGGATGAGGAAAGTCAGTAGGATACGGTGATTCCTGGTTATAAATTATATTGGAAGGAGGGGGGGAATTAGAGGTGGGGTGGCTCTGTATGTCAGAGAGTGTATACAGTCCAGTAAGACTGAGAGGGTAGGAGAATTGGATTCGCTTCTGGAAATGCTGTGGGTTGAATTAGTGGGCCCAAAAGGAAGCTTAACATTGGGAGTTTGTTATCGCCCACCAGATCAAAAGATAGAGGTGGATTATAAAATGATGAATGAATTAAAGATAGTGGCTAGATGAAATAACTGTGTTGTAATAGGTGACTTTAACTACCCACACACTGATTGGGTCAATATGTGTTCAAGTTGGGAAAAAGAGATTGAGTTTCTAGACACTCTCAATGACTGTGCTATGGAGCAGATGGTCACGGAACCTACCAGGGGAGAGGCGATCCTGGATTTGGGCCTAAATAATGCCCAAGACCTGGTGAGAGATGTAAAAGTGATTGCACCGCTTGGGAACAGTGACCATAATGTTATCGAGTTCAACATTTGTATAAATAGGGAGTTGCCTCAAAAGACTGACTCAGCAACATTTAACTTTAAAAGAGGTAACTTCTCTGATATGAGGCGACATGTGAGGAGAAAACTGAAGGGAAAAGTAGAAAGGGTCAAAACCATTGGGGAAGCTTGGAGACTATTTAAAATTACAATCCTAGAGGCTCAGAGAAAAGGTCAGGAAAGGCACAAATAGGTATAGAAAAAAAGTCTGCATGGTTAACAAACAAAGTAATGGAAGCTGTAAAAGGTAAGAAGGATTCCTTTAAGCAATGGAAAGCTAGTCTCAGTGAGGCTGATAAAAGGGAACACAAGCTGTGGCAAATAAAATTCAAGTCTGATCAGGGCAAAAAGGGAATATGGGGAGCATATTGCAAAAAACATAAAGACCAACAATAAAACTTTCTTCAAATACATTAGAAGTAAGAAACCAGCCAGGGAAGCAGTGGGGCCCTTGGATGACCAAGGGGTCAAGTCAAGTCAAGTCAAATCAGCCTTTATTGGCATAAATTAGAAAAACAATTTCTGCATGTTAAAACCCGTTATAAACACATATATAAAAATTCTAAAAGAACCTTTGGCGCAACTTTAAGACCAGACAAAGAAACTTGGCCACCTTCTCCGTGGTGTCCGGACTGGAATCTCTTAGAAGTCTATGCATAGACCAAGGGGTAAAAGGTGTACTGAAGGATGTTAGGGATGATAGGGAAATGGCTGAGAAGCTGAATGCATTTTTTGCCTGAGAAGTGCTTGCCCACTCCAGAATTACTGATTTCGGGAGGGGTGTTGAAAGACCTGAGTCAGATTGAGGTGACAAGAGAGGAGGTCCTACGACTGATAGACAATTTAGAAACAAATAAATCCCCGGGCCTGGATGGCATACACCTGAGAGTTCTGAAAGAACTCAAATGTGAACTTGTGGCTCTCCTGACAAAAATATGTAATCTTTCCTTAAAATCTGCCTCCATTCCTGAGGACTGGAAGGTAGCGAATGTCACTCCCATCTTTAAAAAGGGTTCCAGAGGAGATCCAGGAAATTACAGGCCAGTCAGTCTGACGTCGATACTGGGTAAGTTGGTGGAAACTATTATTAAGGAAAAAATTAGTAGGCAAATTGATGAACAAAATCTTTTGAGGAAGACTTAGCATGGATTCTGTAGGGAAGATCTTGTCTCACTAACCTGTTAATGTTCTTTGAGGGATTAAACAAACATGTGGACGAGGGGGACCCAATAGATGTTGTTTACCTTGGCTTCCAGAAAACTTTTGATGAAGTTCCTCATCAAAGACTCCTAAGTAAGCTCAATAGTCATGGGATAAAAGGACAAGTCCTTTTGAGGATCAAAAACTGGCTAATTAAAAGAAAACAGAGAGTGAGTATAAATGGGCAATTTTCTCAGTGGAGGGAGGTAAGCAGTGGGGTACTGCAGGGATCAGTACTTGGTCCAATGCTTTTTAACTTTTTTATTAATGATTTGGAGTTGGGAGTAAGCAGTGAAGTGGCTAAATTTGCAGATGACACAAAGTTGTTCAGGGTGGTGAGAACCAGGGAGGATTGTGAGGCACTCCAAAGGGATCTGTCGAGGATGGGCAAGTGGGCATCAACGTGGCAAATGGGGTTCAGTGTAGCCAAGTGCAAAGTGATGCACATTGGAGCCAAAAATCCTAACTATAAATACACATTGATAGGGTCCGAACTGGCAGAAACTGACCAAGAGAGAGATCTTGGACTCGTAATAGATAACTCAATGAAAACATCGAGACAGTGTGCGACTGAAATGAAAAAGGCCAACACTATGCTGGGGGTTATTAGGAAGGGAACTGAAAACAAATCAGCCAGTATCATAATGCCCCTGTATAAATCGATGGTGCGACCTCATTTGGAGTACTGTGTACAGTTCTGATCGCCACATCTCAAAAAAGATATTATAGCATTGGGAAAAGTGCAGAAAAGGGCAACTAGAATGATAAAAGGGTTGGAACACTTTCCCTATGAAGAAAGGTTGAAGCACTTGGGGCTCTTTAGCTTGGAGAAATGACAGATGAGGGGTGACATGATCGAGGTTTATAAGATTATGCATGGGAATTGAGCAGGTAGAGAAAGAAGTACTTTCCCCCCCTTCTCACAATACGAGAACTCGTGGGCATTCCATGAAATTGCTGAGAAGTCGGGTTAGAACAGATAAAAGGAAATACTTCTTCATCCAAAGAGTGATTAACACGTGGAATTCACTGCCACAGGAGATGGCGGCTGCTACAAGCATGGATGGCTTCATGAGGGAATTATATAAACATATGGAACAGAGGTCCATCAGTAGCTATTATAGGAATTTTCAATCTGGGGCAAGTGATGCCCTGTATTTTTAGTGCTTGGGGGGCGGGAACAGTGGGAGGGCTTCTAGTGTCCTGGCCCCACTGGTGGACCTCCTGATAGCACCTGGTGTTTTTGGCCACTGTGTGACAGAGTGTTGGACTGGATGGGCCACTGGCCTGATCCAACACTGGCTTCTCTTATGTTATAGCTTTCATGTGCAAGGCACACTTTTTCAACTACACTGGAATGGTAGATGAGGTTCTAAACTTATAGACAGGGATTTAACGGCCAGCAAATTAACATGTAACATGATGATGTTTAAGTTATGCTGCACAGTGAAAAACTAAATAACAAGTTAAGGTTATAAGGTCAACAGTTGCAAAGCAATAAATATGTCAAAATAGCAAATGTCTAAAGGCATTTTTTCTAATTGTAGGAAGTAACAGAATCTTAATTATCTCCTCTCAGGCATGGAGGGCACTTAACAATATGTTCTGAGCTGGATGTAATGTTGTCAGCTGACCTCCATTCAGTATTCTAATATTCTGAAAAAATACACTAAAATACAGAGGATTTATAGTCCTTTTTGTTGAGAATACATATGTGAGGACTGAATGAGTTAGCATATGTAATGGGATAAAAACCCAATATCCCTGTTGAGTCCTGGGGAGGTTTTTGTTCCAAGTGTTGTAATAACTTGTAATTCAGCAATTTCCCTTTCCATTCTGTTCCTGAAGTTCCTTTGTAATAAAACAGCTAATCTGAGGTCATCCATTGAATGTTCTGAAAGGCTGAAGTGTTCTCCTACAGGTTTCTCAGTCTTGTGATTCCTGATGTCAGATTTGTGTCCATTTATCCTCTGGCACAGGGTTTGTCATGTTTGTCCTATGTAGAGATCCGAAGGGCATTGTTGACATTTAATGGCATATACAATGTTAGAAGATGAGTAAATGAATTAGCCCCTGATGGTGTAGTTGATGTTGTTACGTCCTGTGATGATGTTGTTAGGTCCACTGATTGTGCTGTCTGGGTGTATGTGGCAGCAAAGTCGGCATCTGGGTTTATTGCAAGCTCTGGTCTCAGTGTCCATGTTCAAATGAGATGTTGCATTATTGAGGGTGAGGAGTTGTTTGAGACAAGGGGATCATCTGTGTGCAAGAAACGGTTTGCCCCCCCCCCCCACCAGGTACTTGTGAAAGGGAACTGTCATTATCCAGTAGAGGTTTTAAGTTGTTGATGATGCTTGTACTGTTTTGACCTGAGAGCTGTATGTGACCACTAGTGGTGTTCTGTTGTTGTCTCTTTTGGGCCTGTCTTCTAATAGGTTTTCTCTGGGTATCCTTCTGGCTCTGTTAATCTGCTTCCTGACTTCATCAGGTGGATACTTCAATTCCAAAAAGGTGTGTTGTAGGCTGCAGTCACACACACAAAATAATCCACTTTCAATGCACTTTCCAACTGGATTTTGCCAGTTCACACAGTAAAATCCAGTTGAGAAGTGCACTGAAAGTGGATTGGAAGTGGATTATTTTGTGTGTGTGACCGCAGCCGTAGATCCCTCAGGTGAGAATCTCTGTCTGTAGGATTGGAGCAGATGCGGCTGTAGCGTAGAGCCTGGCTGTAGACAATGGATTGTTTGGTATGTTTAGGATGGTAGCTGGAGGCATGTAGGTATGTTTGTCAGTCAGTAGATTTCTGGTATAAGGTGGTGTCTATGTGTCCATTGTGTATTTTTATAGTAGTGTCCAGAAAATGTATTTCTTGCATGGATTGCTTCATTGTCAGGTTGATGGTGGAGTGAAAATAATTGAATGCCTGGTGGAATGTGTCCAGGGCTTCTTTACCATATGTCCAGACAATAAAAATGTCATCAGTGTAATGTAAATATAAGAGAGGTATGAAGTGGTCACATACAGCTCTCAGCTCAAAACAGTTCAACGCATCATCAATGACTTACAACCTCTAAAAGCATCTTGAGTTTGAATCATATTCTCATTTTCTAGGGGGAGTTGGTTTAAAGAGCCAACCATAGAATGTAATTTTTCCAATGGACTCAAAGTGGAATCCATATTTATGCATTCCCTAGTCAATGAGACTGTTAATGAGTTAGAGGTCTGTATGTTCTGAACTGGGTTGTCCTATATTCTGGCAGTTGTTTGCAATCTTGGCTTTGCTCTACTGGCAGCATGAGCTAAAGTCAATAGCTTATTACTAGCCCTGGTAGAGGTTGTAGACCCAAGGTCAGAAGGAACAGGTGTTCTGCCTCTTTTATCAGAAATAAGCCAGCAGACACATTCATTATGTTAGCAGAGATTTTAAATGTGGCAAGAAATCTCTGCATTTGAAGCAGCATTGCCAGAATTATGGAACAGCTAAAAGGAGAATTTGCAATCCATGTGGTGCTTTAGTAAGTTTTTTGACTTTCTCAAGATCAACAGACTGCACCTCTGTTCATAGTAGCTGACTCAGGGAGTACAAAATAGCTTGTCTGTTTACTGAAAGACCTCTGTTTAAATGATTTTCTGCTATATACCAGGCAGCTTGTTTCCTTTGGAGCTGATGCACGGACCCAGACATTTTCCCACCCTCACTCCCCTTTCAGGTACTTGCTATGCACTTTCTGCAAGCTTGGATTTGGGGATATTGACCAGCTGATAGAATTGGTCTTGCCAGGGATTTGTGTTTTTGTGGGGAGGGAGGTAGAATTCAAGATCTTCTGATTGTAGGCATTTAAGGTATTTTGCAGCAAGTCCAGTTTATTGGGTATTAAATTTAACTGCTGGTAAATGACTATAATAGTTCCACCAGTGAGAAGACAGTGGTCTCCTATAAAAGTTAGCAAATAATTTGTAATGTGCCCTGGTCAGCTTCCCTTCCCTTATGACAAGTGTCCTCTGTAGAGTGGTGGGCCTTTTGGGTGTTTATAGGCTGTCTTTTGGGCAGGGTTCATCAGCAGTGGGGGAGGAGCAATCTCATGATATCTGAGTTTCCAGCTCCAAAGTCCAATTCAAGAGTCTTAAGTTTGGGGAGGCAAAGCCAGAAAAGTCACTTACTATTTCTTTCCTTGAAATCAAGTAATTGTTTAGCTGACTTTATCAGAGAATGTGGGTCTGAATTTGTTCTTGTTCATTTTTTTCTTCCCCATTAAGAATATCCTCCCAACAACTAGACGCAGCTTCTTTTAAAGGGAGCTTCCTCAGTCTTCCTTAGTCTTTCTTGTTAAGACTAAAAACATGTATTAAGCAGAATGTCCTAATGATCCAAGGTTAGTTGATCCAAAGTTAATTAACATGGTCAAATAGCATGCAGGTCTTGATAAAAAAAAGCTTAAATAAAAGCAAAATAAAGATAAAAGTCCTGAGAACAAAGCATAGCCGTCAAACATCCTGCCCATTCTGGAACCAGAACAGTGTCCCAGCGTATTTAATTTAGCGTACCCAGCAGCTAGGCAAGGGTCACCTGTTTGTGAAAGACGGGGAGACTTAATTCAATCCCTCTGGTACACAGTGGTGATCCTTGCAGTTGGGGCCAATGTGTGCAGTTCTTAAATGGATCTCAGTAAAGTATCAAAAATACTACCAAGGGAAATTTATTCTGCTTTAAATACCCTTGTAATAGTGCAAGTCCACTGAAACTAGCAGAGTATCAGATAAATCCGTTTAGAATCAATATGAGAGTTACACAAACAAACTGGAGGTAAAACACTGGGCACACAATTTAATATATCCTATTTAAATAAAACACTTTGAAGACCGTTTTGGGACTGCAACAATTCCATGAACCATTACTTCCTTTATTTCAGAGATGAAATTCACAGGATCTCTGCAGAACTGTCTCTTCAAAAACTTTGTCCAAACTGCACTGCTGAAGATTACATATGGTTTAAGGAACAGCAGTGCTTTACCTATGTGCTTAAGAAATAATACATATTTATGAAAGTTAGAGCAATCAAACATTACTCCAGTACAACCACATCAGTGTCAGCAGAAGATACCAAAGTTTAGCTGCTTTGCTTCTTATTTGGGCACAACTATAACAAGTTCATTTCATCTAAATCCTGTTGAAAGCAAGGGAAATAAACTGTGTTTGTATGTACACACACATATCTAAAAGACTGCAGTCAATCACACAAAGGAATGTTTAGGGGGAAGTGTGCCACATACATACAACAGAACAAAGAATTGTTCCAGTTATACTATACATGTATTCTGAATCAAATATAAGTCCTTAGTGCACCCTAGGATCCTAAAGGGAAAAAGTGATTGATCAAAGCCTCCTTTGGCAGGAGTTTTGAATTCTGAATTTGTATCCCACTTTAAGATTGGTACAAAACCAGAATTTCCTGCCCCTAAGAACAGAAAGAAGAGTCAGAAATATGTAATAGAAGAAACAAGGAGGGGAACAAAAACTTAACCCCAAAAAATGAATTAAAACCAAAAAGGTTAATGGATACAAAAGGGGCCCAATATTAATTTCTATAAGTATTAAACATCATTATATAAATAATGCAAATTATACAAAAATATGTGTATTTATTACAAATTGGTTTAAAACAATTATAGGCCCATATATACCCTCAATAAGAATACGATTCATACAATATATCAACATTAAAACCTTATGTGACCCTAAAACAAATGCATTCGGCCTACTGGCCTTCTTCAGTGATCAAGCATAAACCTTACATATAGGCTCAATTATTGCAATAATAACATTAGACAACATAAGACCAAGTGAAAATTATGTTCTGATATCAGTGACTCAAGGCAAGGATGTGCTTTATAGGCCTCACATGGTGTTGCCTTGTGTCCAAATCAGATACATGTAATTGGTAATCCAAAAGCAATATGGAGCCAGTGTAACCTAATAGTACATAGGGCACTACATACTATTAGATTACACTGGCTCCATATTGCTTTTCAAATTGATTCTTTTGGACCACAGTAGTAGGAAGATATATAATTGTAGTACCATTATTACATAAGCTCCTAATTTTGAAATATTGTATGAATTGTATACTTATTGAGGCTGTATTTGGGCTTAGAATTCTTTTTAAACCAATTTTTAATAAATGTATTTTTGCATAATTTGCATTACTTATATACTGATGTTTTATCCTTATTGAAATTAATATTGGGTCCCTTATTTTGTATCCAATTAACCTTCTTGTTTCTTAATTCAGAAATAAGTAAGCCTTTGTCATATTTTGCCAGTCCCAGGTGTCTGCTGGGGGAGGCTGATCCATTTGTCAGGCAGAGAGAGGTCTATAGACTGTTTAAGTGTTTAGATAGCTAGAAGCTTTTTTTTAAAGTTTCTGTATTCTGTAGTTCACTTTTGTATATTTATCTATTATAGGGTTGCCAGCCTCCAGGTAGGGCCTGGGGATCTCCCGCTTTTACAACTGATCTCCAGCTGACAGAGATCAGCTCCCCTGGAGAAAATGGCTGCTTTGAAGGGTGGACTCTATGGCATTGTACCCTGCTGAGGCCCCTCCCCTCCCAAACCCCGCCTTCTCCTGGCTCCACCCCCCAAAGTCTCCAGGTATTTCCCAACCCAGACTTGGCAACCCATATCTATTAGTGTATACTTAAAATAAAAGCCTTTCTATAATTAGATACTCTGACTGGGACATACTTTCTTCTCTTCCCACAAGCCAATTGCTTTTAAGACCAAACTACTACGTCTCACACACAATTAGACATAGATTTAAGGGGTGACTTAATATGAACAGTCTCTATTAAAAAACAGGATGCAGCTCTGGGAGGGCTGGGGCACACAGGACACCCAGAATCACAGGGATCTATAGAGTAGGTCCATTATCCCACCCTTCCAACCACAACCTGTACACACAGTCCAGAACACTGCACTCATGATTAAGGAAACCTTCAGGTACCCTGCAAGGTGCAATCCGGGGGCTTGCAAAGAGAGGGGGGAATCAGAAAAAATTGTCTTTCTGCCAGATGAAAACAAGTCTGTTTTCTGACCCCAAACCTTGGAATAATCTTTGGGATCCTGGTTTACAAGAAAGCCATAGTTTGTGCTCTGGATGAAACTTTAATCTATGGTTTATTGCACAAGTGAAAGTTCTTAACTTTTTAGATGAACATGAGCGGAATAGGTAGGAAGCATGCAAGCTCAACAAGTAACATTCCCAAAATGGTTTGTTGCTATGTATGAACTGTGGCCAATTCTTCTTTTCACACACTGCTCCAAACAGAAATTCAAGTTTATATACTACGGTTCTTTGGCTGTATTAACTTTCTCATTGGTGGGCACTAAATCATTGCTAGCTTCCTTCAAAACAGGCATTTGTCTGAATGGGCACTTTGTTAGCAGCTCAAATATTACTGAAAAGGAAAGCTGGTAAAGAGATAAAAATAACTGATCAAAACATTTATATTCTAGTATAAATCAATAAGGGTTTTTTGTTATTATTATTACAATTTATCAGAGAAACCGATACCACATTTTTTAAAAAAGTAACAATACTGCCTTAAAAAATAAAATGTACACTTGGAAACATATCTGACAAAAAACAACTAAAAGCAGTTTCCCTCATGAATTGGTCCAATGCCAACTTAATTTTGAGGGGGAAGCATTTTTTAATTAAACAGATTATTTGCTTAAAACTTGAAAAAAGCAGTGGGGAAGTATCTTAAAAGTAGTACCACAAATGTTCTGTTGTGAAAGTTTACATACAAACAAGACTTTTTTTAAAAAAAGGTAATACTATGACACTACTGAAGCTATAGAATGAACTCCATTTTGGGGGGGGGGTGGATTTGACTTGGTGCAAGACAGCTTGAATTCGGAAATGAGTTCTTGTTTCCATGGAATAATTCTTGTAATTTTGCATAAAACAAAGCAGACACAATGTGATAGGCATACTTCAACAGCCCTTTCCCATAATCTTGGCTAGACTTAATAGAGCAATTTCTAGACAGCAAAAATACCCTGAACTTTAGTTACAAACAAGAGGCGGGACCCACGGGGGGGGAAGGAGCCAATCCTTTTCCCCCCACTGCCCCAGTGAAGCCTGTGGCTCTGCGCCAGACGGGCCTTGCCATCCCTCCCCCCCCCACTCCAGCCTGCCCCGCGTGAGGCCCACATGGCACGGAGCTGCCGGGCCTCGCTGTTCTCCCCCCCTCCTGCCCCCAGTTGGCCGGGCATTTCCTTCCTCCTGCCCCCCTGGCCCGCTCTCGCTTGGGCCCGAATGGCATTAAGCCACTTGGGCCTGGTGTTTCCCTCCCTCCCATTCCCCCGGCTCGCTCTCACTCACCAGCTCCCCCCTGCCAGCTCCTTTCCCCCCCCCAGCGATGGCGAGGCCTGGCGAGGCCTCTCCAGCCGCCGCCACTGCCAACAGCCACCACGTAGTCAAGGTAAGTGCGCGTGCACAGGGAACTTTTTACTTTTGGGGGGATTTAACTATCCCTCCAATATTTTTTAACTATCCCCCCAATATATTTTTTTTACTTTTTGGATTTTTCTACACATTTGGGGAGTCCCCCAAGTGCGTAGAAAAATCTCCCTGCCCCCCAGGTGCCCTCCCGCATGGATTTAGATATCCGCATGCAGGGGGCGCCTTCGCTATTAGTATATAGATTCCTTTGTTGCACCCTTTTAAAAAAGAAGAGACCGTCAGTAGAACAATGCAGTTCTTTGTTAGTTTATTGTAGTCCTAATGTTAGCCGAATTGCTTTAATTTAAGATCAGCAATTGGCAAAATACTGGGTTCTTGCCAGCTATACCAAGGTCCCGCTCCCTCCGGGAGTTCCCAGAAAATAGGCAATGAGGCAGAGTAGTTTCTTTGAATGGTGTTTACTTATAACATGTTATTCAAGCATACAAAAACGTAATCACACACCCATACACACAGGATCTAAGAAAATCAGATAGAAAATAGCACTGTTGCATTAGCAGGAGTTTCGTTGAGGGGAAATACGTTACCTATCCTGGAGATGGGTGGTTCACTTCCACAAGAAGATTGAGTGGATGAAAAGGAGAAATGGGGGGAACGAGATCTGAACCTGCAGATACACGTTCCGTCCTGGCTGCGCAAATCAGGGATTAAAGATGGAGGCAAGGTAGGGCTGCCAAGTCCCCCGGTAGGGCGGGGGAAACACTGATTTTTAGTGCTTATCTCCTGCTTTTCCAAAGTTGGCCACCGGGGGGACAAAATGGCTGCCTTAAAAGGGAAATGTCTGCAGAGAGCCTGCCCTGCAGTAAAAAGCCTCGCCAGACATTTCCCCTTTAAGAAGTCAGCAAGAGAGCTTCCACAGCAAGAGAGGTCCGCCCAGAGATTAAGGAGGGACTGAAGGAGCTGCTTTTGCATGTGGCTGGCAAGGTGAGTTTCTCTTCCAGCTCTTTTCATTCTCTCTCCCTCTTTCTTTTTTCTGTCTGTCTGTCTCTCTCTCTGTCCCCATCCAGCAGAGGTCTAATAGTGGCTATTATTAGCCACAAGGTCTAAATGGAACCCTTTGTCTGGGGCAGTGAGGCTCTGCATTCTTGGTGCTTGGGGGGCAACAGTGGGAGGGCTTCTGGAGTTCTGGCCCCGCTGCTGGACCTCCTGAGGGCACCTGGTATTTTTGGCCACTGTGTGACACAGAGTGTTGTACTGGATGGGCTGTACTGGATGGGCCGATCCACTGTGGCTTCTCTCCTGTCTTATGATATGAAAATCATATTTAGCACTTGTGTAGCACTTAGTGCTTCATATTCTGCCGAGATGAGGAAGGGTTCAGTAGGGCCGTTGCTCAGTGATAGAGCATCTGCTTGACATGCAGGAGGTATCAGCCTCTTCAGCTAAAAAAGGATCAGGTAATAGGTGACATTAAAGATCTCAGCCTGAGACCCTGGAGAGCCACTACCAGTCTGAGTAGTCAATACTGACCTTGATGGACCAATGGCCTGATTCAGTATTAGGAAACTTCATGAGTTCATGTGTCAGCATGTGGAAGCAACATCACAGGATGTGACATCACAAAATGATGTCACTTCCTTTCTCCTGGCTCCACCCCCAAAGTCTCCTGGCTCCACCCCCAAAGTCCCCAGATATTTCCCAAGTTGGACTTGGTAGCCCTAAGGCAAGGTGTTGGGTACAGGAAGCTGGACATAAGAGGTTGGTAAGAAGATAGGGGTCGAAGGTGGCTAGCAATGTGCTTCTGTTGCGCAAGATCTTTTATCAGGTAGCATTGGGGCGGGTTGCGCTCACCACATCCCCTTGTCACACCTACTAGTTGGTCCGTCCCCACTAGCCTTACTATTGGTCAGTGTCATAAGGAGGAGGAGGCAGGAAGGAGTGGGCAATATTGCAAATCTAGGTGCTAAGCAGGAACTAACACCTGGGCCATCTGGTGGGTTTCTTGGCGCCAATCCTCAGCCTCATGATGACTTCGGCCAGGTCACTCGATGGTCGACGATTAGTTGCTAAGCAACCTAATCTCTTACAGGAACTTTGGGGGAAGGTGTGAAGAGGTCAGCGCAAAGGAGAAAAGGACTCTTTGAAATGGAGTCCTGGTCTCCCTGTTGGTGTGAATACGTGAAAGAGACTGAAGAATTCTTTGAAATGGAGTTCTGGTCTCCATGTAGGTGTGAACTCTGAAGGAAGTCTCCCGCTGTGGGCTGGAACCTCTCACAGCAATAGAGAGTGCATTTGCCCTTAGCAGAAAAACAACCCAAAGTTCAAACATGACTTTTAACAGTTCATAAGAGCATATAATATGCCTTGCTGGCTTACACTAATATCTGCCAATCATCAGGGAAAATGCATCTGAAGACCAACATCCTATCACCCACCCAAAACAAAATGTTGAGCTCATGCTAGCTATTGAAAATATTCATAATGTCAACAAGCTCTGATCTTGAAGTCTAGACCCCATTTTTAAGCAATTCTATATTTATAGAAGCAAACTTAGAAAAGCTTCTTTTAGCTAATGCTTGTTAAAGAAAAAATTCTAAATATTCTCTGCAAAGTGAACTCAGAGTACCTGAACACAGAAAAAAGAAATTTAAATACCACTGTAAAGTATGATAGATGAACAAAATAAGTCACATAAATATATAAAACTGCCTTATACCAACTCAGTCCATTGATTCAACTAGCTGATTATTATCTGCTGTAACTGGATGCAACTCTCCAGGATCTCTGGCCTGCCTACCCAAGATCTCTTTTTCAGCTGGAGATGACAAGGACTGAACCTTGGATATTTCATATACAAAGCATGTGGACTACCTCTGAGTGGCATACAAGAAAGATATCCTGTTTCATTCTTACAAGCAAACAGCATAACAAGCAAGTTATTCTTATAGCTTCCTGTCTACACTGGGGTAAAGAATGCAGGTCTCTCTGACCCAAGTCCAGCGCACTATCCCCTATACTACTGCAACTGTCTATGTTGGGTTACATGTTATTTGGGCCACATTTTTTGGCTGCACCTACCATGTTCTGTCAGAATTCCAAAGGTACCTGTAGACTCAAAAAGGTTTTAGACCCCTGCTATAGAGCCTGCCATCCAAATATGCCATTTCCTCCAAAATTCTGAGGGAGCTCCAAGCCAGTCTTGGGGGTTTGTAACCCCATTCAGGACATAGTGCAACATCCATGCCAGTCAATGACAGAGAGAGAACTTCTTAGCATGTTAATGCTATGGCACATCACCCTTTTGGCCACTTCCATATTGTCATTTTTGTCACTTGTTCGTCCCTATTGCTTCAGGGCTTTCCCTCCCAATGTGTTTTGCTCTCTAGTAGTCCCAGAGGGAGCAAAACACATGTGGAAAAGGGGGGTGGGGGCAAAGAAATAGGGACAAAAGAGTGACAAAAATGACAGTGCGAAGCGGAGGAGGGGCCTCGCTTCAGCGTTGTGGTCTGCTTCCTTTATTACTTGGACCTCAATTGATTAGGAAACATTTCTTAGGCAAGAACCTTAACAGTGAATGACAAAAGCTAGGTTCTTGCATGGGCACTGTTCATTTCAGTACAAGTGCTACAAAAAACAAAGATGATCTTTTAAAAGTATCAGCCCATTCAAAAACAATTAATATGTTTGCCATAGCATGCATTTATTTTTTGGATCTTTCAGTTTTTTCTTTGTCTTCAACTTCTTTACTAAATTTATAAAATAAGGGCTGAGTAAACAAACAAAATGCAGCACTAAGGAGAATGTGAGAGAGAAAGCATTCTAACACAAACACCAAAGAAATATTGAAGCCAGGGGACATGCAGCATGGAATTACTGAAAGCACATTCATTCACAGGACTAGACACTCAGTTACAATACAAAGGTTGCCAGCTAGCAAAGCCAAGAAGAAGGTCCCACTGGCAAATTCAGTGATACACAGTTATTTAACCTGCAGATTTCTGGAATTGCATTTCCTCTATGCATTAAACTGTCTGAAGAAAGCAGAACTATTATATTTATAGACAGGTGGGCCTTCACATTGCTGCATCCTACACATATGGCAAGTGGACAAACATTCCCATACAAGACAATACTTGAACATAAAGGTTTTATATATTGTGCAGACTGGGCAAGAAGGGTAACTAAACAGACAAGGGGAACCCCCCCCCCCCCATTTCTCTTTCCAAAATTAGGGGGAGGTATCACAAATATTGATTGGAAGAAAAATAAATAAGGCCACTATGTTTCAACCAACAATTACTATTAAAATGATGCATCTGGACCACACCTGTGATTTTTAGAACACGGAAAGAGGAGGTGAATACATACTTACAGCTGGTTTACTGGCTTGTCTCCTGCTACATGCTGGTACTATTTGTGTATTTAGGTCACACAGAAGCGAGCATAATTAAAGAGTCAGAGTGCTCACATTTCCCCAATTGTGGCTTATACGCTTGAGTCAGCAATTCTCAGTTTTCACCACCTGTTCTCCCTCTAGTGGCTTAAAGGATATTGTTTTTGTCAAACTAATTCAGAACACAAGCTTAGGGATAGCTATCAACATTAACCATTTTTCTTTTCTATGAAGAAAACCCTTGGAGGAAAAAAATATACACAAAAACAGAAGAGGGGGAGTATTACAGCAGTATCTACATGCTGTACTACATCCTGGGAACTGTCATTAAGGTCTATCTTGCACAGCATCTTTGAAAACTGTCCAGCAGAACTCTTACTTATACAAAAATGGATCAGTAATGGCTGTGCTCTCTATAAGGGGACACATTCCAAAATGTCCATATATCCAGCAAGATAACTAACTCCAGTTCTTTCTATTATAAAGTCTAGTTTTGTGTGTGTGAGAGAGAATTTCCTCCACTGACACTAATTAACTTCCCCATGTGCTTAATTAATTAATTAGAAAACTCTCCCAAGGCATGGGCTCTCCTAATTTGGCAAGTAACTTTGTCCCAGGTTAAAGGTGATGCAATTGGAAAGGTAGGATCCTGCTCATGTAACCAAGATATTCTACAGCAAGGGTGTTGAACATGTGGCCTGCGGGCTGGATCCAGCCCCCACAAGGCTTGTATGTGGCCTGTAAGCAACTGGTTGTCATCTGCTTCCTTCTCCCTCTCTTGCTTCCTTCTGCATCACAGCTTTCTTTGCGAGGCTCTCTCAATCACACAGGAGCTATAGAGCAAAGCCTCTCTTCCCTCCACTGGCTGAGGCTCTCCCTGCCTTGAGGAGGGAGGGAAAGAGTGAGAGCTTGTTTTGCCAGGCTCTTTCAATCATACAGCAGAGCTACTGAGCCACACCTCTCCATTGGCTGAGGCTCCTCCCCCTCCTCATCCCCTGGGAGGAAAGGAAGGAAAGAGAGCTTCCTTTGCCCAGTCTCCTCAATCACATGGGAGTCCCCTCAATCACACCTTTAAGACCAACAAAGTTTATGACACACATGGCCCAGCCCGACAAGGTCTCATTTTTGTCAGATCTGGCCCTTACAACAAATGAGTTCGATACCCCTGTTCTACAGTGTAATACAACAAAATCTTCTCTATTAAGCCAGATGTAGTAAAGTAGCAAAAGACTGACAATAAGAGCAGTTACACCAGCTGTGCACTTCACACACACACTGCAAAATGCAGATGAACTAATGACTTTGATAATTTAAACAGGATAGATGACATTTTATACAAGACAGCAATATCCATGGTACCATCCAGAGTGGAGTACCCAGTCATATGTACTGCCTGTCCAAGATGTTACCTTTATTTGGTATACTCCCTAGATCTTCTTTGTCTCTTCTACACTCAGTTAGGTGACACTCACAAGGACAAAGAGGTTTCTCACCCCATAACATAGAACCCACAAGGAAGGCAAGGGCAGCAGTGACCTCTGGGAAGCCCATTAGGCTTCTCTGCCTGACCACACTGTTTGTATACTTCCCTATGGAGTATGAAACATGATTATGTAATAGTACTCAGCACGGGGATGGAGGAAAAGAGATGCACCCAGGACACCACTATCATGCAGCTGTCAAACTTCTCCACATCCTTCAAGAACAGAAAAGTTAGCAATTCTACCTATGTCTTGCTTGCAGAACTCACTCTACCCGTTGTAAGCCTGCGCATCATTCTTATGGACTTTATGAGAGCAGTGAATGGACTATGATACCAGTTATGTGAGCTATAAAGGTGTACTAGGTGATCAGTGGGAAGATGGGAACAGATACCTACAATAAGGGGTCAGAGTACCATTTTCTGAGGTTGCCACCTCCAGCCTGGAGGTTGACACAGAGCACAAGGACACTCTCTCACACACAAAGCCATGAGGCTAGAGACATATACCAGCAACTCCATGAAGGTACAAACTCCATGCACGCACATAGTCTCATACCCCCCCCCCCGCAAGTTCCCCTCACCATTTGATACATCAAAGGACTTCACACAAGGGTGCGAAGACAGCAGGGTGCTTCCTGAGAACCAGTTCTGCTGCTCAGGACTCGCTGTCATCCAGAAGACAGATGCCAGATGAAGCTGATGTCAACATCCTGTCCTGACCATCAGGTAGATCTGAATATTGACCACTCCTATAGGATCCTCTTAGTGGCTAGGGATAGAGAACGGACCATCTATAGGCTCTCCTGGGATGGCCTCATATCATGCCATCTTCCCGGGAACACCTCCCAATAAATACTGCTCCCCAAGAGACACAGAGAAATTCTTTTTCTCCTTCCTTGCTTGTCTCCCATCCTCCCTCCCGGATCCTTGGGTGCACCACTTGAATCTGCCACGTGGCTTTCTGCTGGTTCAGAACCACGGCCCTTTGTCCTTTGCCCGAAGACTTCTCTCCTTTTTCCAGACGGATTTCACTGATTCATATAGAGGTAACTATCACCCTCGACAGATACCATCAATATCCTGCTCATGCAAACGTCCCTGTATTTCTACCTAATTTCCTAGATCTGTATAAGTGTGTGTATGATCGTGTAACATTGTTTATAAATCTTTTATTACATTTCTAGTAAACAACTTATCTTGTATACTCTTAACTTGAGTCCTGTGTCAGTTTGTGAGAAGCTTCAGTTTAGCACAGCCTCTGTATACATAGGCGGGATCCGCAAAGCTGGCTGCATATTGCTAAGAGCTAATATTTCCCCAAATATTGATAATAAATAGAGCAGTCAGGCTAACACCGTGAACCTGTTTAATTAATGTGGTGCCAAGTGTCAGTTCTCTTGAAGGTTCCTAGTAGAGGAATTCCTGCCTTGTTACCCCCCTCAGCAGTTTTCCTGATAGTATACTCACACAGAGGAGGCAGTGGGTTCTCCATCACAATACCCTTTCATGCTTGGAATGCATAGTTTGGACAGGACTTTGCCACTTACAGGTGAGCATGAATAAGGGTGGAGAAGAAGGTCTCAACAACTCAGTTGCCCAGTAGCTCTCTGGATGGTACAGGCATGACACAGACCAAGCAACATTACTGCCATGATCTATATTTGTGTGTATGGAGGGGAGGGTTAACAGCACAGTCCACATACCAAGCAATTAACAGAATATGAGATGACTGGATGGGATAAAGGGATGGTTACATTGCTGCTGGAGGGTTAGAGAAAGGGAGGATACCTGGCCCTCCCCTTGTGAGACCACAGCCAAGGACTGAACCTGGGACTTTTTGCATACTAACCTCTGTGCTGTTCTAGTAGTTTGATAAAGGATCCCCTTGACTTTAGCCTGTATGGCTGTGCCTCCTAGGTGAAAGGGGGATGGGGGAATACGGTGTGCAATGGGTTGTGTTTTTCTGGAAGACTATACAGGCCCCTGTATTATCCATCTTTCACCTGATCCAGCTTAATTAGGGAATTAATTTATGGAGAGGGGGATGGAGAGAGATGGGGGGGATCCTTTCCTGGTTTATCCCCCACTTTTGCATCTGACATTATTGCTGCTGGAGCACCTGAATATTAAGCTTTTATCTTGCAGTGATTGGTCCAGTTATCGGTTCAATGTCTTTCCAAGGCAAGGCCTCTGGCCACAGTCTCCTACTTTGTACTGCATTACTCTTTTCCATTACGTCATCAGGTATCTCCTGCTGCTTCTTCCAGTGCACACGGTCTTTCTATTGCAAAAAGAATATCCCCTCATGTGAACACTGGATACAGTTGTGCTGTTTGGTAGGCTCCTATAAAATATATAAGGGAATATTATCCTGACAGTGAGAAATTAACCATTCTCCTCTGTTCTGTACACAAACCTCTTATTGATAAGGCCATATTGATTATTGGGTGAGGATGTCTGTTTCCAGTGAGGCTGTCTGTTTGCTGGACAAAATGATGGTTGTTTGTAGTTTACCTGTATTTGAGCTAGTAGGGGATCTGAACTTTGGTCTGCAAAGATCCATGGAGATCCATGGAGTTCATGCGTATGTGCTGATAATCACCAGCATGATGCATCATTGTGGTCTAGATTGGAAAGGCATGTGGCCTTTCCCTGCCTGCCTGTTTTGACTTGTACAGAACATAATGGCATCATTATACAATGGCTGATACCACCAGTACATGGATAAAACAGAGGCAGCTTTACCTAGCAACCCTTATGGCAGCAGATTGGTCAAAGAGTTGTCAAGTCCATCAGTACTGTGGTAGTTTGATCATGGTATTCAATTCTGGTTTTTTTGGCAAGCACAAACCATAGTTCACCAGTTCAGACATAATGGCTGTTGTGAATTAGAACCCCTTAGGAAAATACATCCAGCGCTGGGCAACCTCAGCCATAAAACCAGCCTTTACCTAATGGTGATATTCTTGGCAAGTCACTTCGTCATCCCTGTCTGCCTTCTTTCCTTTAATTACTTTAAATTACAAACCCTACAGAGCATGACCTGCCTTATTAGATATTTGTACAGCTTCTAGCAAACAGATCCCTTGTTTATTCTTGGACCAACAGAGGTTTCCAAGAGATCAATAAGAATCTAGACTTCTGTCTTCCTCTCTATCCATCTGTAATAATCAATAGTGAGTGTGTGTGGCCCAACAGGCTTACTTTGCTCCCTCCAGTATTTTTACTGCTTCTTCTCGTCTCTCTTCATCCAGGTATAATAAAGCAAGTTCAAGTAGTGCATTTGGAATTAAGTAATGATCATATTTTATCTTCTTTTCACTGCAGGGTAAAAGCAAAACAACAATAGAGCTGTAATTTGTAGACAGGAACAGTGCCATGTACAATCAAATATGTAGGGAAGATCTAAGATTGGAATGCTGGCCAGGGGTCGAAGTCCATGCTTCTTCCCCCTTCCTGCTACACAATGAGCATTGTTCTCTTGAAGCTGGCTACTGGTAAAGCCCTTCTGCAAACAGCAGGCTCCTGAGACAGTTGTCTCATCCCCTCCTCATTCCCTCATGTTGATTCCACATGTTGACCCTCTTGTCTACTGAACGCTGACGCAGCAACCTAAGGGCGTGGCATGTAAATCTGGGTATGTTTAAAATAAACTGCTCACTGCCAGAGAGCAGACTTGAGTTTTCCCCTTCAAACTCACTTGTCTTGTGTGCAAGTCCTTCACAAATATAAAGTTCTCTTGGGGTTGAAAAGAACTAATCCATATTGTCATAGGGCATCATAAAATGATAATCTAAATTTTTGAACAAAAGTATATCCCATGGGCATTTTTCCATATAATTCCTGAAGCCTCACTTGGAATGTCATATCCACAGCCAACACACAAAGAGCCATGCAATTTAATGATGCATTACACACTTTACTCAGGTCAGACATTACTTCTCAAAAAAGAAAGTCAGTACAGTAGGCCACTTTCTCCACTAGCCGCACAAAAAATTTTGAATCAATTTTTTAAAACAACCTGAAAACATTTTACTGAGAGAAACTGCACTCATAGTCTTCAACACTTTAACGTCATGACTGTAGTTTTTGCATTTCTTACTGTTTGATATTTGGGACACTTACTTTAAATGAATGTAAGCAAAAAGTTCTTCAGTTTCAGATACCTTGCCAAGATGTTTTAAGCACAACCCTTTTAGCAACTTTATCACACATTGATCATCAACAAGAAAGTCTGTAACTGCAAGATAAAGCAACAAGGATTTGAAGGAACATTAGAAATGTCATCTTTTACTTTGAGAAAAAAAGTTAAAATACAGTCAATATATCCATCTGGGTAATCAGAGTTTTCTGGATATCTAATATCATCACATCAACCTGCACCGGTTATGTTTCCATAACATAAGGTTAACAAATTGCAATCAATCTGCCCTGCCCACTACTATCTAAATGTTTTATACTTACATCAATGACACACACACAATTATGTGATTAATCATCACACTTCATTTTAGATAAGACTCACAAATATATACATTACTAATGATTACTGACCTCCAAAGCTATCTATAATTTTCAGGATATGCATTTATTTGTCCCCCTTTACTTTCACCATTCCTCTCTCATTAGCCAAGGTAAGCCACATACATTGTTCGAAGGAACACACTCTACCCATAACAAAATGTCATGCCTCAATCACATTGTCACACTTTTCTCATCGTTTCTACAGGATTTTAAAACTGTACTTTTAAAATCTTCTTTATGAGACCTTAATTTTTCATGTACCTGCTATCAACAAGTAATCAGATACAAAACTGCATTCCTAGGCACCCATTCTCACCATGTTTACAAAAGAAGTAAGACCCAGTTATTCCAATCCTTGCTTTAAAAATACATAAAGTTAAGATTACATTAGCATGCTAAGAACCTTGCAAACTTTCCTCCATCCTCTCAGCTACTCTATGAAACAGGCAGTTCATCAGGTACTTCTGTCTTAATGGCAGGAAACCAGATTCATTGCCACTGTTTTAACTTAATATGATAATATGATAAAGTCAGTTCAGCTGCAATGGTTAGTGCCTACACAGCAAAACCAAAACCATATGTTTGCTATCTGAGTGAATCATCTTTTAGTTCCATCACCCTACAAAAGCTCACAATGCTAATCAAACAAGCCATGCTCACCAATACATTTAAACTGTTGGAACTGAGCGTTAATGCAAGATATAAAAATCAGACAGAGATGGGAGCTCACTCTGTCATGCAGCACTAGGGTCTCGGACTGCCAAGCTACTGACCTTCCAGTCTGCAATTCAACGTCTTAACTTCTGAGCCACCACAGCCCCATTGTCTCCTAGAACTGACATTGTATAGAGAGGGGTATAACTCCTAACTTATAGGATCTGGTTGCCATTCTGAATTTCCCCTCTCATCTATGTGGAATGTTTATGGTTTGGGTATTATGGGGCTCTTCCATCATTACAGTTGCAGTTCCTCTGACTGAACAATTTTTCTGTTTCTGGATCAGAGGTCAATTTTTGCCAATTCCCAACCTCCACTGCGAACTCCCAGTTTGTCCCCACATTGTTTCTTTGAATCAACTTATGCAAAGAAGCATGATTTTGTGGGCAATAATAAAAAATGTCACGCCATGTTTTTAGTAAATAAAAAAATAACCAAAAGCAAGTATGCTTTTACCACTGCCACTGTGCAACATTTCTTACCATCATTCGAACTACAGAGAAATTATTTTAGGTCAGTCAAAAAGATTACAGATAAGCTGTGGTTTTACCTCTGTTCTCTGCTATCAGTTAGATCATGCTGGTTATCGATTTTTCTACCATGACTGAAGATTTTATAAACAGCTCTCATAGAATTTTGTGCACTTGCTTAATTTTCACTGTAAACAAGTATCCAAAGTAATATATATGTTATTAACTTGTTGAAGGAGAACTTTGCTACTTGATTGAACTGACTGGGGGCAATCAAAACACATCAAAGAAGGGTGCCGCATAATCCCTTTTCAAAATAAGAAATGGTAGCCTGCAACAGCAAACTAAGACTTCATTTAAAAGAAAGCAGATAAAGTATGCTTGACCTAGAATGCCCATAGAAAACCTCCAAAATGCTGCAGAAAATGACTTAAGCAAAATTAAATGGTCAACTGCCAACATGTGCAAACAAGGGGAGTATTGCTGAACTGAGTCTGGTGAAGCGGTGAGGGTTACCTTGCCTTGCCTAGATAAGGTAACGATATGGGATCACCTCCTCAGGTGAGAGGTGATGAAACAGACACACGCAGAGTCAGAGGTATGATGCGAGGCATAAAGTTAGGGCTGTGAGGCCCCTGCTTTTATTGGCTATATTTGCTACATCAGTAGTTAGTTATTTGTTCAGTCAGCAGGAGGACATGCATGCAGTACATGATACATAAACAATGTTGCTACAATGTTGCTACAAGATACAGCTCCCGGAGGAAAGTGTCTCTACTGTGAGAAAGCTGAGCTGGCTTAATCTAATGGTTACATTTCTATTATGCTCAGAGAGAGATGAGAGAGGAATTCTTTATGACTTTCAGATGTTGGTGTGCCAAACATGCTATAGGTGTCCTAGTTATCCATAGACATGGTTTGCCAGTGCCTTAAGATAACTACAGAATTCCTACAGTCTGGAAGTAGCGATTCTTGTCTGTAAATATCCATATCACACACTTCAGCAAGGCATCAGTTTCTAAATCAGTATCATATAGTTATTGTATAGCTTTCTGGCTCAGCTTTGATCGAAATACCCTTGAGGGCAAGGGCTATTTTTACCTGGAACAAATTGCCTAAATAAAAGACATTATAAGAAATTTCAGGAATGCCCACTTTTCTTTTGGTCACATAATAATATGTGCAGGAACAGGGCTATTTTTGGGCAGGAATGCACAGAAACAGAGTTCCGGCTGGCTCCTGAGTTGGCCACACCTACAACCAAAACCTCTGGCATGTGTGGCTGGCTACAGAGCACGCTGCCCTCCCCACATTACCCACAAGAGGGAAAGGCGGCATGTTTAAATGCCCTCTTTCCCTCTGGGGAGCCAGTAGGGCTTTCCTTGTCAATTTCACTCCCCCTAGTCAGCTGACAGTGAAATTGACAAGGAAAAGCCTCTCTCTGCCTTCCCTTCTCTAACATGTCGCAACTGGAAAAGGGCAGGCAGGGAACCCAGGCACATTGAAAATGCCTTTCTTTCCCTCCCCGATCTAGGGGAGAGAGAGAAAGGCATTTAACCATGCCCCCCGCCCCCAGCACTTCCCCAAGTCTCTCTGCAATAGCTGTCTGGTTTGGAGGGGGGGGGGAGTGTAGACTAGAAAGGTTATGCTGAAGTGGGGTGGAGAAGCTCGGGGGGGGGGGGGAAGAGGCAAGCTTCCATGCCTGCCCTGTGCTTTCCCAGCCCCCCTAATATGCTAATGAGCTGTGCTGTCAGGGGTGTGGCCTATTATGCTAATGAGTTCCTGCTGGGCTTTTTCTACAAAAAAAGTCCTAGCAGGGAACATGTGAAACATATGGATACAGGAACGTGTTATATTGAGTCAGATAATTGATTTATCTAAATTGGTACTGTCTATTCTGATCAGTGGCAGCTCTCCAGGGGCACAGGCAGAGAAAGGTCTTTGTCAACATCTGATAACTGAGATTTTTCAGTAAGAGATGCCATGGACTGAATCTGTGCGAATGAGAATGAGATGCACAGAAGCAGGACTGTCACAGATATAATGAGGATAAGTAGCTATTAGATAGCAGATGGAAGATAAACATATGCACTGTTTTATAGAATACCTAAGATGAAACAAAATTTTCTTGGCAAAAGAGCTCTGTGTGAGAATTCTCTCTGAATAAGAAAATAATTTTCCCCTTTGTGTCCTGCTTACTCATTTCCTGCAACACTAAGGGCAGCAAACCTCTCTTAACAGCAATGTGACTGAACTCAAGAGATTTATACTAGGAAAAGCTGCTAATTCTGCCTTTCATCTATCTCTGATAAAAACAAATAGTTGCAAACATGCTTGTAGGAGTGATTAATTTCTTTCAAAGTTAGCACATGTACTTAATAAAGTAATAAGTAAAAAAGACAGGGCAAAGCAATAGTAAAAACAATCTTTGCATTGACACATCCCTATCATGACTAAACAAGTGAGAACCTGAAAGAAACTTGCGGGAGTGGCTATTCTGTTAGCAGTAAGACCCCTCCTCCCACTGAGGGGCAGTTGAGAGCCAGAAGAGCCAAACACCCCTCTTAATATCACCCCAGTACTTTAACTGCAGGGCACTGTTTGGGCCAAAATGGACCAAAATGAATGCCAGTCAGGCACAGGCCTAACAGAAACAGTTTTCAAGGCATGAGTCAGAGTAGATGGCTGGCTACTACCCCCTCCTTGCCCTGCAGAGATGCAGCACTCAGAACAATGGGTCACTCAGAATAATCCTTTCAGCACCCAAGTCTGTTTTCCCCTTCACCCATTACCCTTGATTCAGCGGCAATTAATTAACGCTATTTGGGATTTGGCCATTTCTCCTGCCTGTCCGTGCCCTTCAGAAATTTCCCCAAAGACTCACTTTTATTTGATCCTCTTTTCTATAACACAATACATCCTCCACATTTGTGGTTCCCTCAACCCAATGCTCTTTGCATATTTTGTCTTCCTTCTTCAGCCATCTGGGCTCTGCCACACACACCACTGAGCTGCAGATGTGGCTTCTGTCTGTCCTCCTATAATTTAGATTCCTTTTCCTCTAAAGCGGATGAGAACTTTTTCCTCCTCAGCCTCCCCTTCTAAATGGCCAATCCCTTCCTCTCTCCTTTTCTTCAGGCCTCAGTTTCTTCTACCTATTATTTTATCACATCCCTGTTTGTCACTACGCTATTCCATTTCTTTAGCCACCTTGTTTCTAGTTTCCTTTTCTCTTGGGTTTTCTCTGAATTCAGTTTCAAAGCCTGCCCCTACAGCTTCTCATGTCATTAAATCTCTATAAGGTTTTTTCTAAACTAAGCCAATCTTTAATTTAGCTAACAGAAGCCTCAGTGAATGGCTAAATACTAAACTCACTCATTGTAGATATGCTGAATGTTCACAACCAAGAAAGCTGCAGACTGAGGGTGAGCAAAATAAAAATCAGCATTTTTGGAGTTTGGGTATATTGAACGCAAAAAATATTAATATTTTCCAATATTCCAGAATCCCAACACCAGTATGGTATTCGGATTTGGGACTTTCAAGAAATCCCTTTGTTTTTTGGCTCCATTATACCCTATAGGGGTCTGTATGTCTGTCTTCTGTATATGTGTGTGTGTGTGTGTGTGTGTGTATGTGTGTGTGTGTGTGTGTACAATTTCAATCCACAAACACAAAAATATAACATGAACAATCAAGAACCACCATCTAAATAATAAATAAGACCTAAACAATCATCTACAATCATCTTCAACTATAATCGTCTGCAATATCTAGATCACACATGAAACAAACTATAATTATCTATATTATACAATCATCAAAAAAAATCATGTATTTATTTAGAACTTACTTACATATACTCCTGATTTTTCACCTGTTTAAATATCTTTATTCTATCTTTCCCGACGATCTTCATATTTAATAATTCATTGTTACAAAAATATGTTGCCTCTTTTCATCATTTTCTATTTTAACTTAAATTTATTCCTGATTTTCAGTTATATAATTTAAAATGCTTTCCATTTTTCTTTAAATTCTGAAATTGGTCTGTTGTGTATATAAGATGTTAATTTTACCATTGTTGCATATTCATTTAATTTATTATTCCATTCGTTCAAATCTGGGCATCTTTCTGCCTTCCATTTTGCTGCATATATTACTCTTATATGCATATATTACTCTTATATATTACTCTTATATTACCATATACTTAAATAATTCACTGTGTATTCTTGTAATATTGCTTGGTAAAATAAATAACAACATGTTTTCAGGATCCATCACAAACTTGAGTTTTAATATCTTTTGCATTTCTTCATGTATCTCTATCCAATATTATCTTGCTTTCTTGCATGTCCACCACATATGACAGAATATTACCTGATATTAATTGTACTGTTTTATATTGTCAACAGAACTCTACTTGCACAGTTAGTTTGAAACTTCAACTAAAAACATTAGATACAAACAACTGTGTCTACTCTCTTTTATCTTTCCAATAACAAAACAGATTTAATGGAGAAAAAACTGTAAATGCTGGCTTTCTTTCTTCTTTGGGTTTTTTTGTGATATCTCAATTTTTGCCATCAGCTAATTAGCAAGGTCATAATATAATTATCTGAGGCCTCCAGAACTTGTAATAAAGTATTTTCTACTATAAAGAACTACATGCTGATTTCTAACTTATTCAGACTACAAAAGGGACTCAGATAAGCAGCCATTTTCTTTTTCTGCTCACTAATTGCCAGTTAAGAACTTAGGAGAAGAACTCAAAAACTGTGGGAAAATAGCAAGGCAGATTGCCAAACTGTTCACCAGTTTTGGCCTTAGTTAATTCTTATCTTTTTTGTTGCTGTTGTTTAGGAATTGGAAGCAATGTATTTTTTAAACGAAGAACACAGTTATTTTCATAGTGATTTTGCTTTTTTCCCTTCTTTCTTTCCTTTTTCTGTCCAACATATCTCAGTGGATTAAAAATTAGGTGGTGGAAGATAGAAATAAATGAGAAAAGTGTGGGAAAGAGGGAGAGAAAATAAGGAGAGAAAAGAAAAGAGAAGGAAAGATTGTTTTATCTTGCTGCAGCACCCTAACTTTGCAAGATCTGGCAGAGCTGGGTACAAGGAAAGGAAGCGAGAAAGGTTAGGCTATGACAGAAAATGACCTTGTTAGCAGGCTGCAGGTTTGCAATTGCTGTTCTAGCCATCAGCATGCTGTCTTGTCTTGCTCTAGTGTTGGCTTAGCATGATCTGTTAGGCAAGTTTGCTTCAGTTTTGTAGAAAGACAAGTTTAGTTGATAGTGCAGTGCCTTTTTGCAGTACTCAGACTTCCCTGCACCCCTAGTGGCTGCAGCCAGAACTACATTAAAAATAAATTTGGCTGGATGGAGTATGAGTCTGGCTTCAAGGGCCCTCTAGCTCATGGGCGTTGAACTCATTTGTTTTATTTTTTAAATTTTAAATATTTTATTGAAGAAATAATTTTATAATTTAACAACACCAAAATCATTAATATTATAGAAACAAAACTTCACTTAAAATTACATAACAAATTTATAGGATTCTCAAATTAATCTTAGTTTATTATAATAGATTTACAATATATTCTCAAATTAATCTTTGAGCTAAATTATTCTGCAAATAATTAAACTCAGTCCTAGGAGGAAGGGTCAAGAGGGAGAAGAAAAACCCCTTCTTCCAAGGACCGATTATACCTTGGGGGAACATACCCTGATGCTTGCCACAATCCCACCACTCTTGTAGCATCATTTTTTTAAATATTACCCAAATCATATTATTAAAAAGAGTCCAAACTCTCTTCAAGATCTTTGTGGTCTTCAGCAGTACAGACTCAAGTTGTTTTAACTGGCATTAGAGGGGAGCATTCTTTCCTTTTGCCGGCTCTATTTTCTCTTGATTCAGAAGAATTTAAGTCCCACAGTTTAGCAGTCGTGTCTTTAAGATCTTCTGATCTTTAAAAATTCAGGGGGGTGGGATCCGGAAAAACTTGAATCTTCAAGCTCTGGAAGTCAAGACCATCCCACTCTCTAGCCTCTGCAAGGATCCTCTGATGTGTTTGGAAGTCCTTAAATTCTACCAGTATATCCCTAGTATATAATGAAGAAGTAGATTCATCACATACCTTACCAACACAATATGCTCTCTGTAGAAGGGGCATAACACCAGCTTCAAGGCTTAAAGTGCCCGCTAACCAATTCACCATAAATATATTTAGTTCTGTTCTAGCTTCATCGTTTGATTTAAACCCTCTGAACCCCCTGAACTTTAGGCCCAACTCATGACAACGGTAATTCAAAGACAAAATACGTTGTCGTGCCCAAGCACCTGAGGTTCTTGAGGTAACTGACTCTCGAGCTCAGTAACTTTCTTGAGAGGAAAAACATGAAATGGCTGGGCATTGCAAGCTTTTGTACATAAGTTGCTTCATGTGCTGGTCAAGAACATGAGAAGGCATCCTGGCACAGACTGAGGGCCATGTGTTTGTCTATAAAATTATATTCTTCCCTAGAGAAATAACTACAACTTCTTATGAAGGAAATGTGCTGGGTAAACTTGGTCTGGACACCCACTCTCAGTCTAATCCACCTCACTGGCTTGTTGTTATTCCTCTCAAAGTAGTTCACATTGCTTTCTTACTGAGAAAAACTGGATCATGAGGACATGAATACAGTGAAAAGGGGGAGGTAACCCAGTTGCACCCAGGGGAACCCTGGTATAAGAAGCCCAACAACACACACACACACACACACACACACACACACACACACACACAGAGCATAAGGAGCCCAAAAAACCACACACACACTGTATGCAGCAAGGCACACAAAAAGGTCATACCTTGAACAATATTTTGGTGGTCTTGAGTGTGCTCAAACTCAGTGTTAAGTGTTTTTATCTATACTGTGCTCAAACTCAGTGTTAAGTGTTTTTATCCATACTGGACAACCATAGAGTACTTGGGAAAGCACTTTAGTTTCATATATTTTTATTGCTGAAGGAATGTTGGTTTCCATTGATAAAGAAAAATTGCTTGAGTTGAGTGACAGATTGCGTCGCCTGAGAAATTGATCTAATTCTTTGTATTGTCCAATTTACCCCTAAGTATCTGAAAGTTTTAACCTGTTCAGCTTGTGTTGCTGATTCTCCATTTACTTGGACGCCAGTGTTTTGAAAATACTAATACTTTAGATTTAGAATAATTTATAATTAATGCATTATCTTGACAGTACTTATAGAAGTGCTGTAAAAATCTTGTAAGGCCAACTTTTGTGCATGAAAGAATTGTGGTATCATCCGTGTATATCGGGGAGCGTGGAGTGATTTCAGATGCCAAATGCTGATAGCAGGCATTGGTAATGAGACAGGAAACCAAGTTCTCAATTTATTTCTGGACAATGCGAAGTTTATATTTCTAGTTCCTTGTGTTGCATTTTATGGCACGCACAGCCCGGCCCAACAAAGTGACATTTATGTCAGATCTGGCCCTTGTAACAAATGAATTTGACACCCCTGAAATAAATGTTTTCAAGGGTTCTTAAATTACTCGGACAAATAAAAATAATTTAAACATATTCTCTGTTTCCCTTGTAGCTACTTTTTGGATTAATTATTCTGTACTACTAAATCCAATTACAGAGCAATTTTATTGTCTCCACAGATTAGAAATCCATTTAATTTAAGCTGCACCAGCTTTAGCTGTGCTATCTTAACATCCTGTAACAGAGAGGCTGAGTTGTAATGAATATATTTGAAAGAGTTTGAAGAAATAAAAATCTCAGTAGCAACTGCATTTTTCTTCATACTTGAAATCAAATGTTTCCAGCAATAAAGACAGTTCCATCCAAACTAACAGGCCTAGCACAGCTAACCATTAATAAACTTCTATAAATAGCTTAATACCTATTTTAGGTCCTCTGCCTAGAGCTTCACTGTTAGTGTGCACCATCTGCTGCCTTTGTGGTGGAATTACAGCACACAGAGGGAATTTATGCTCAAGGCAGATTGCTAGAGGCATTCATTCCAGCACCAGAGTCACCACAAACATGGTCTGGAAAGAGACAGGTTTAGGTGCTTATTTGTTGCCAGTGGCTATAGGCATTGGCCACAGATGCAAAGAGATTTTATAATTGTTAGAAATAGAAAAAATGTTAATACCTTAGTAGTCATCACAAACCAAATTATAAAACTGCCCAGGAAAAGTGGATTTAAGGTAATTCTCAGAAGTTTATAGCAAAAGTTTTGCATGTCTTAGAGACTGGCCCACAGACACTATATTGTCCATATATATTATTGACATCCAGGGGTCATTTCGAGCAGGAGCTCGGGGAAGCGCAGCTCCGGGAGTTGGTGCCAGCCCCCACCCCTTGCAGGGGAATGCCTGCTTGTGTCATGGCTGCAGCAAAATGACCCTGTCTCCTGGAAAGGTCCTTGTTCCTCCGACCAGCCTTCTGAAGGCTTCAGCCACCACTGAAGCTGTCCTCCCAGAATAGTGGTACTTCTGAAGCTTGGATTAGTAGCTGTCCCCTCTCTGCCAGCTCTCTCTCTCTCTCTCTCTCTCCTTTCTGTCTTGCCTTCTGACATACTTCCAATGATGTCAGGTGGCTTAGCCTATGCAAATAAGTTATGCTAATGAGTTATGCTAATGAGCTCCTGCACCTCTTTTTCTACGAAATGACCCCTGTTGACATCAATTGCAACATATGTAAACAGCTAATGACAGATTCACCAATGGGCTTCATTTGTAGATATTACATTGGGCATACACCCAAAAGTTCTTAAGGAACTCAGATATGAGACTGTTAACATATAATATCACCAGAATCAGCCACGGTCAGGAACCCAAGTCTGGGTCCCTTTGGGTTATTGCTCCTTGTCCCTTGAGCAATACCCATTCCTGTGGGTCCCTGAGGTTAAATGCACACAAATAAAGCAGACTTTTAAAGTGTATAAAGGCTAATTAAAGGATTAAAAAAGATTTCACTATGCAATACAATCTCTATAATTTAGCAACAGCGAAAATAAAGAAGCTAACTGTTCTGTCTAATTGCACCTGGTAATAGATGGCAAATCTTCTTGCAGCATAAAATCCAAGCAGTAGCATAAAAGCATTCTATACATTGCAGTCCATAATGATGAAGCATAACTTATCAAAGCATACTAGAAGAAGAAGAAGAAGAAGAAGAAGAAGAAGAAGAGATTGGATTTATATCCCGCCCTTCACTCACTTGGAGTCTCAGAGCAGCTTACAAACTCCTTTCCCTCCCCCTCCCCACAACAGACACCCTGTGAGGTAGGTGGGGCTGAGAGAGCTCTTTCCCAAGCTGTCCTTGAGGGAACAGCTGGTCCAGAGCTATGGCTTGCCCAAGGTCATCCAGACAGGTGCAAGTGGAGGAGTGGGGAATCAAACCTGGTTCTCCCAGATTAGAGTCCACGCACTTAACCACTACACCAAACTGGCATGGCATAAATGGAACTTTCCAGAAGATGTTAAAATCTGCTCCTAATTCCCCCCAAAATATTCTGGTTATACAACTGAGCACAGGTTCTCAGGATTAACCAGTTACCACATTCTTGAGTCCAGCCTTATAAGAGATAAGGATGGTATCTGCAGTAAGGCCCAAATCGTGAACACCTGCGAGCCAGACTAGGTCCTCTAATAATCATGTTAACCCTTGAGGAAAATTAGGGTGCTTTGCCTCACAGCCATTGTACCAGAAGACTGGAGAGTAGCAAATATCACACCAATATTTAAAAAGAGGTCCAGAGGGGAACCAGGAAATTACAGGCCAGTTCACCCAACATTTGTCCCAGGCAAATTAGTACAAATTGTAATCAGAGAGAATTATTAGGAACAAAGCCTGCTGAAGGAAAGTCAGTATGGCTTCTGCAAGGAGAAGTCCTGCCTCACCAACCTTCTGAAGTTCTTTGAAAAAGTGAACAATAATTAAATTGTAGTGGACCAGTAGATATTATGTACTTGGACTTTCAAAAGGCTTTGGACAAGGTACCTCAGCAAAGACTACTGAATAAGATTAACAGTCATACGATAGTGATGTGACTCCACTTATCGATACAACTTGGTTAAACAACAGGAAGCAAGGAGCAAGAATAGATGGACAGCTCTCGCAATGGAGGGAAGTAAGCCATGGGGGCCCACAAGGATTGGTACTAGGTGTGGTGCTATTTAATTTGTTCAAAAATTATCTGGACCTGGCAGTGAGTACCAAGTTTGCAGGTAACAAAAAAATTATTCAGAATCATGAAGACCAAGGCCAATTGTGAAGAGCTTCAAGAGGATCTCCACAAATTATGTGGATAGGCAATAATGTGGCAAATGAAATTCAATGTGGGTAAGTGTAAGAGGATGCACATTGGAAATCCCAGTTCCAAGTATATGCTAATAGGGTCTGAGCTTGCTGGACTGTGAGGGAAAGAGACTTTAGGGTCATAGTGGATAGCTCAAAGAAACTGTCAACCCAGTGTGCTGCAAGAGTGAAAAAAACAAACTCAATGCTGGGGCTTATTAGGAAAGGAACTGAAAATAAAACATCCAATATTATAATGCCCCTGCATAGATCTAAGTGTGGACTCATCTGGAATACTATGTGCAGCTCTGGTCACTATATTTAAAAAAGAACACTGAAGAGACGAAAACGGCATGGACGAGGGCAACTAATATGATTAGAGGGATGGAGTGGTTGTAGGGTTGCAAAGGGAAAGGGTTATAGAGGGAAGGCTAAAGAGTCTGGGACTTTCCAGTTTAGAAAATACGCAACTAAGGGGGAACATGATAGAAGTTTATAAAATCATGCACAGAATATAGTGGACAGCTAGAACTGTTCCTCTCTCTCCCAAAGTTGTATTACTCAAGGGCATACAATGAAGTTGATGGGCAATAGATTCAGAATGGCAAAAGAAAATATTTATACAAAATGTGATTGAAATGTAGAATTTGCTGCCAGAAGATGTATTGAGAGTCATAAGCATAGACAGTCTTAAAAGGGAATTAAACAGATTCATGCAGGATAGGTCTATCAGTGGCTACTAGCTGTGGTGAATAAAGGAAACCTCTACCTTCAGAGGCAGTAAACCTTTGAATACCAGGGCCAGAAAACAACATCATGGGAAAGCCTCAGCCTCTATGCCCTATTGTTGGCTCTCCAGAGAAACTGGTTGGCCACCATGTGAGACAGGATGGTAGGGTGAAGGAACAAGACCAAAGCTTCCACTCTTCCCTCTCTCCCATGTATACCACGCTATATGATTGGTCTCATACATACATGCACTCTGTCTATATGATCCAACAGCCTTGTTTTTTTGTGGTGTAAATATCCAGGTGAAGAGAATATGTGAAAAGGTTGCACACACCATGTCTGCAATGATAGGAGCATTTATTTTCATTAAAATGTCCTTTTCAAAAAATTAGAATGATTTCTCTATATCTACAGACTTATTTAAGCAAAAGGCGGCCGGGGGGGGGGGGGGGGAGGTGTTTCACCTTACCAGAACAGGTACTGGAAGTAGAACAGGATCTGGGGATAGGTATCACCGAGAATTCCGAATTGCAAACTTCTCTGCTGGTAGGGACTTCCCTGCTATTTTCAGTTTCAAACTAGGCACAGTCCTAGGGTAGTATGGGACAAAAGAAGAGTTTAAGCCAGTTCCCCTAAAAAGAAATTATTTCCTCTAAACAAGTGGAAGGAAAATACCCCAAACAGAACTGGAAAGCTATTTATATTTCTATCTGCCAATGAGGAACTTTCCTATTAAATATGTTCAAAATCCACTCCAGAGGGTAGAAGATTCTGAAGAGGTGCAATGAACTGGTTATTTACTTCACAGAAATATTGTGATGATAAAATGAGAACAGTTTTCAAGTATTCATACCAAGGAGAAAACCAGTTCCACTAGTGATATATTTAAGGTCATTATTTTTTTTAACCTTAAGCAGTATCTGGGAACGAAACAAAGCATCAAGGAATGCTATGAATTCACCCTCCAAGATTTAGGTACACATGAATCAAATATGCTGTTTGTATCAAGCATCCTGGGATGTACAAAATGGCAAGCCCTTTAGTTTATTCTTCTATCTCTGTCTTCCAGTTTAAGATCTATGCCCGTGGAAACTTTTAAAAACTTACCTAAATAATGTAACTTCATTGTCTCCAAAGGGTTTATAATCCTTTGTTTCAAACATGCTGAGGTAGGCTGGCTGCTTTCATGTAGACATATGTAGCCTAAAAACAAAACAAAACCCAATTAACAGTGAAGTTCTGTGCAGTTACCTCAGCCTCAATTTTACTGGTCTTAGACTGTAGTAACTCTACACAGGACTACACTACTTTACACTCATGATGTGTCATCTTCAGCCTAAAAGTCAGCACACTGAAATGTTTATATCTGAAACAATATGTATATTTGTACTATGGTTTTGCAACTTTCTAGAAGTTCTATGGCTTGGGATCCAGATACCTCAAGAACTGTGTTCTTCACCATGAGCCTACCAGTACGCTTAAGTTATTTGAAGATGGCCTGCTCCATGCCCTCTGCCTTCAGAGGTTCAGCAGGTGCTATATAGAGAAGGGTATTGATGTGCTGTTGAGCATATATGGAGCAGGGTATTGTTGGTGAAAGTGCTAAGGAAGTGGAAAATATTCCCTCATGAAACTTGTCTGGCACCACCCCTTCTGAACTTCTGAAGAATGGTTAAAACAGTTCTGTCTTGGCCTGATTTATGTCAATCCCGATTACTGCTGGACTGAGCTCTTCCTTTATAAACTCTGCAAGTTTTACTGGCTTGTTTTTATTTGGCTAATGTTTTCTTGATTTTTGTGGTTAATGAAGATTTAGGATGCCTTTTAAACTGGTTGTTCAACTGAAAAATAGCATCTAAATATTTTCAGTTTCAATAAAACAAAAATAAAAAGGGAATGCAGTCAGGGACACTGTTGACGTGATCTAGCAGGAGCTGCTTCTCCCCACTTTTGTTTAACAACTTAGTATGAGAGAGAATGGGACAGCCGATGACTTCATCTGCCATTTCAAGACCTCCGGCTCTTTTGAACTGGAGGCCACATTCATTTAACTTTGATTGGCTGACATCTCTACTTCATCATAAAAGTTTTGAGACTCTAATCAGCAGCCTGCTACAGCTTGGGGGACCTTAACATTGATCATCCAAGCAGGAACAGACACTAAGTATGCTACTGTATTTCTGTTTTGTTTCCAGAACTCTTTCAAAGTCCTTTAGCACCATTCAGAAGAAATCTATTCAAATTTAACCAAAAAAGCACATTTAAAAATTGCTTTTTCCAACTAGAATGTCTTTCTCTAACTCACTTTTGACCAGGTATTTTCTTTGCTGAGCAGGTCTGCATAGAAATATGCCATCTTCCACTGATGTTTGTATGTGAAGCACCACATCAGTTCCCAATAGCACATATGATGGAACTGTTTCCATTGCTGCTGGGTTTCACAACACTCCTCAAACCTACTGATGGCCTAGACAAGCAAGAGCCAAAAGAAATGCTAACACAAAAGCAATCATAATTCAGAATCAGCACAGTAGAATTTCTTCCCAGATGTGTGAGAGAAATATAGGCTGTGTCAGGAACCATATACCTTTGCCACTATGAGAGTTGGCATGGCATAGTATATAGCATATCAGACTAGAATCCTGGGAGACCCAGGTCTGAAGCCCTGCTTCTACCATGGAATTTTGTGGGTCGACCTTGAGAAGTCACATTCTCTCAGGCTAACCTACCTCTTTGGGTTGTTATTGCATGGAAATGGAGGAAGGGGGAAATGTTCTAATCCACTTTTGCTCTCTGTTGGGAAGAAAGCGGGATATAACAATCAGTCAAACAAACAAATGCTGTAGCAATAATATAGCAGGATTATTTCTGACAGTTTTTACTCACACAGAAGATGAAGTGAGAAAAGGTTCATAAGACTGATCATTTTCCAAACCAAGCTCTATTGTAATACATTATTAGAGCATAAATCAGCCAGTTCACATCTATTGAAGTGACGGACACAGTTTAGCAACTGGGATCTGTGAAGAAATGCATTTTTCACTTCAAGTTTTAAAATGTTTTTCTCTCTGGGTTGAGAAAAGGCAACAAAGGGGAAATCAATTCAAGTGCTTTTCCAGCCTCACCTCAGCCACCTTTGTAGAAATAAAAATAATGGGATGGTCCAGTCCCCCCACTGCAGCAGGAACATATTAACTACTAGAAAGACTTCAGGGAGAAACTCCTGGAGACTTAAGGGAAAGCTTCTTTGACCCAGCCTGCAGGTCAGAGCACGAGTGTTCTGCTATGGGATCTGAGGCTCAGCCCCTGTTCTGGACCTCTAGATTTTTGGGAATAAGGCTGAGAAGAACATTGGCCTGTGACCAATCGAAGCAGATGCTGGGCTGGATTCAGCCAAAGAGTTCATGGAAAGAATAGGAGGATCGGATTTTTTTTTCAAGTAGCCTGCCATTTGTCTTGAATCTCATGACATAGGGAAGTGAAGATTGGGCCCAATATCTTTTATTTTTGATATACATCTCAGTGCACAACTAGATTTCATGCCACTGACATGACATAAGACAAAAAAGTTTCTTAAACCCAAATGATAGGAAGAGAAAGAGGGTGGGATAAAGTAGATTACTTACTCCATCAATATTTCCTCTTATTATTTGTATCCTGCCTGCAAAGAACAGGAAAATGGCTCCCTTAAATAAATTCAACAGAATACATTGGCAAGAATTTTCATGTAAATTTGATAAGCTGTCTTCAGTGAGCTACAGCATAGCTGTAAATACAAAGCCATTTTAAGAAATATCTTACTTTTGGGTAGCGAGCCAAGTAAGGTATGAGAAGTTTTTCTGCTTCTTCATCATTTCCTTTTCCTATAGTTTTAGAGAAAAAAATTGCTTCTTCATCATTTCCTTTTCCTATACTTTTAGAGAAAAAAATTACAGATATAAATCAGTGAGGCAAACATACATATGAAGATATTCTCTGAACAGTTTCTGTACTTGAAGGATGAATTCTGTGAAGTATAGTTTACACACAAATATATATTTGGCCCAATGGAAAAAAATCTCTTCTTTCCCTTACTTTATCTCTTTATACATAAATGTATACATTCGCCAGATTTAGGGCCTAATTATTAATTTTTCCCAAAGGATTTGAAAGACAAACTATTGTAAACGTTAACAAGAACCAAATACCAAATGGTACAAACAATGTTATTCCTTCACAGTTTCTCTTCCTCTTTCTATGGATTCTCCTTTCTCTAATCCAAATTAGTTTAAACAACATAAACACCCCGAATTTCCCAATAATTACCCCAAAACACTTGCTCTCTGCCCGCCACACAAATCCAAGAAGCAGCTTCTTGTGCTGGAGACCGAAAAAACACCATTTCACATGAAGTTGCCTTATTCTGAATCAGCCCATCGATTCACCAATGTCGCTATTGTCTCCTCAGACTGGCAGAAGCTCTCCAGGGTTTCAGACTGAAGTCTTTCACTTTCATTCACCACCTGGTCCTTTCAACTGGAGATGCCGGATGTTATGTATTGACCATGCGGTCGCCATGTGCTCCAGTAATGGCGACCACCATATGGCCAGAGCACATGGCCAAGAAACTACCTGAGCTTCAGCCAGGTAGAACAAAGGCCAGGTGGATTCAAACCGGCCACCAATCATGTACCTAGGTTTCTCTCAGGGAACCTATGAGATGTAAATAGACTGATAATAGCCTATCAGGCCAGTTGGGCGAGGTCAGGGGATTATCCCTGACCAGTATAAAAGGAGGTCTCGGAGCCCTGGGTTGTATGCTTCATCCGGACCAGCAATAAAGATCTAGCTGTTTCACTGTTCCATGGTTCCGACTCCAATACTTCTCAATGGCGATGAAGGTGGGATCCCGATGAGCGACTCTCCAGCCGACCACAGCAGCACAGCGAGCTCCATCCCGCCGGCCGCAGGCATCTCCGAGCTCCAGCGCTCCAACGCCTCGCCGCAAGCCACTCTGAGCCCCGATCCTCCAGCACTAGGCAGCGCCGAGCCTCAGCGCTCCCTGGCACCGCCACAAGACCATGAGGATATCGCTCAAACCGCCACCACCGCTCCTGCTCCGGTAACTATGACAAATGCTCCAGGACCAATTACCCCTTTCGATACGTCTTGCCCAGAGACGTGGGAGTCCTGGCTCAAGATGCTGGGTTGCGCCTTCAGGGTCCGTGGAATCACAGATGCAGACCTGAAGAGCGCCTGGCTATTGAGTTCCGGAGGAGTGGAGGTCATGCAGGTGGCCCAGAACCTACTCGCCTCGCAAGACCCCACCGAGGTGCCTTACGACGTACTCATCAAGGCCCTCGGCGATTACTTCACCCCAAAGCCATCAAAACTGGCTAGGCGCTGGGAGTTCATACAGCACCAGCAGCAGCCAGGGGAGTCAGCCACCACTTTCCTGGCTGAACTCCGTTGACTAGCCGTGGGCTGCGAATTCCGCCACATGGATGACCACGTGGAGACTGCCTTCATGGGAGGGATCCGTGAAGCCAAGCTCTGCCAGCGCCTCATCGCAATATCGGAGCCAACCTTGGAGAAGATGCTCCAAACAGCAGCAGCATTCGAGACAACGCAAAAGGACAAGGCAGCCACCAAAGTCCACCAGGTGGCCCCTCCCAAACCCAAATCGAGCAAAGAAGAGGACGTCCACCGAATGCAACCACGCTTGAAGAAGGGTGAGCCCGACGTCTCCAGGCCCAAGGGCAGGCGCGCAGCATCTGTCTCTGTTCCCTCTTCTGCTTCCCTCAACAGGCAGGCCCCAACATGTGCAAGCTGCAGGGACCACCATGACAGACGTACATGCCGCTTGTGATGCCGTCTGCCGCGCCTGTGGGAAAGCAGGCCATCTCGCCCGGGCCTGCCGCCTAAGGAACAGCCACCGTGCCCCAGCAGCGAATTTCGAGGAAGTGGACAGCGTCATTCCCACAGCCATGGTAATGAACTTGCCCCAGCCCATTCCGGGCACGATTTCCGTGTCCCTCCGAATAGAGGGAGTTCCCTGTTCCATGGAACTGGACTCAGGGTCTGCATATTCCATTGTGTCTGCAGCTACATTCAGCCGCCTCTGCCCGAAGGGGGCACGCTGGCTATGGCTGCCAGCTGGGTTGGTCCTTCGGGACTTCCCAAAAAACCCAGTGGCTATTAAGGGGCTAGCCAGGGTCCGGGTCCTGTACCACGCATGCTAGACCTTCTTGTGGTGGAGTGCAATCTAACCAGTCTTCTAGGTCGCACCTGGTTCAAGCCGCTCGGAGTGCAGTGGACCGGAATACACCGCATGGACTCCCATTGTGACCCCCCCTCAAGGCTAACGGGGAAGTCCGCATCTGCACGGCTATAAATGCACTATTAATAAGGCATTACAAGACCACGCGTACCCAGTACCGGTGGTCAGCCACGTTCTGGCCTCCCTCGCGGGAGCCAAAATATTTGGAAAGCTCGACCTGGCCCAGGCCTATCAACAGCTTCCTGTAGACGATGCAACGGCCGAGGTACAAACAATTGTGACTCATAAGGGAGCATTCAAAGTGAAACGGCTCCAATTTGGGGTCAGCGTGGCGCCAGGGATTTTTCAACATCTAATGGATTCTCTCCTTAAAGAAGTTCCAGGTGTGAAACCGTTCTTCGACGACGTCCTCATCGCCGCCCCGGATGTCGACACGTTTGTGGCACGCCTACGGTGGTGCTGCAATGGTTCCAGGATGCGGGTCTCAAGGTCCGAAAGGATAAGTGTACCCTGGGAGTCTCCTCAGTGAACTTCTTGGGATTCAAAGTGACCGCGAACGGCATTCACCCAACCAAGGAGAAGGTAGCGGCGATTACAGAACCACCCCGTCCATCTTCGAAGGCGGAACTACAGGCGTTCTTGGGACTTTTAAACTTTTATCACGCCTTCCTTCCACACAAAGTGGCCGTTGCCGAACCCCTGCATCGCTTCCTGGACAAGGGAGCGGCTTGGGCCTGGGGTCCCAAGCATGACGCAGCCTTCCGGGCCATCAAGGACTTATTAGTTTCAAATGCGGTCCTAGCGCATTTTGATGAGAGGCTCCCTATCATTCTGGCCTGCGATGCGTCTCCCTACAGCGTTGGGGCAGTCTTGGGGCACCGGCTACCCAACAGCAAGAAGGTGCCGGTAGCTTACTACTCCAGGACTCTGTCAGCGACGGAATGTAATTATGCCCAAATCGACAAGGAGGCCCTTGCGATTGTAGCCAGCGTCAAGAAATTCCACCGGGGATTGAACCTGGGACCTTCTGCATGCAAAGCAGAGGCTCTACCAACTGAGACATGGCAAAGAAGCACATAAAGAGTCTTAAAAGGTAGCAAACAGGAATGCAAGATGCACAGGCAATCACAGCAGGGTAAACTTATTTAGCCTGGGAAAAGAGGATATGTTAGCAGGAATGGTTGGCTTTGATAAAAACCTGCAGAAAGTGTGGTAAAAGGTGGCCTCCTGTATTTCTTGGGTGGGATTTGGAAGACAGAACAACTGTGGAAGGATACTGTTTCAAGAGAGAAAGTTTTTTCCAATGGATCTAGATATCACTCCTAGAGAATATTCAGGGCTGCATCCATTGAGCTGCACTGCCATCTTTGCTTGGGGTTGCCAACCACCAGGTGGCACCTGGAGATCTCCCACTGTTACTATTGATTGCCAGACAATCAAGATCAGTTCCCCTGGAGAAAATGCTTCAGAGGGTGGAATTTATGGCGTTATATATTATCAACACATCCCTTGCACAAGGGGTATTCCCTAGTGCCCTAAAGGAGGCTGTGGTACGCCCCCTCAAGAATTGGGAAATTATCGGCCGGTATCTAACTTGCCCTATTTGGACAAGTTAATCGAGAAGGTGGTGGCGGACCAGTTGCAGGGCTTTTTGGATGACACCTCTGCGTTAGATCCCTTCCAGTCTGGCTTTCGGCCGGGTCATGGGATGGAGACAGTATTGGTCGCCCTGATGGATGACCTCCGGAGGCATCTGGATCGAGGCGGTTCGGCGGTGCTGATGTTGTTAGACCTGTCGGCGGCGTTTGATACGGTCGACCATCAGCTACTGTCTTGCCACCTCGCCGATATTGGGATCCAGGGGTTAGCTTTACAATGGCTCTCCTCGTTTCTCCAAGATTGGGGACAGAGGGTGGTGGTAGGGGAACAGCTCTCCCAGAGACACCCATTGACTTGTGTCCCACAGGGAGCAGTGCTTTCCCCTATGCTGTTTAACATCTATATGCGTCCCCTTGCCCAGATTGCCCGGAGGTATGGGCTGGGGTGTCACCAATATGCAGATGACACCCAGCTCTATCTGTTATTGGGCGGCCGGTTGGGCTCCAGCCCAGGTGACCTAGACCTGGCGTTGCAGGCTGTGGCTGGTTGGCTCAGGCAGAGCTGACTGAAATTGAATCCGACGAAGACGGAGATCCTATGCTTGAGTCGGAGTGGATCAGGGTTGGGTATCCCTCTCCCGACCTTCGAGGGGGTGCCATTGGTGCCAACGTCAGAGGTTAGGAGTTTGGGAGTACTCCTGGACCCCTCTTTAACAATGGAGGCCCAGGTAGCAGCCACTGTGAGATCGGCCTTTTACCATCTTCGGCTGGTCAAGCAGTTGGTCCCCTTCCTTGAACGTAACAAACTGGCTACAGTGATCCATGCTTTGGTCACCTTAAGATTGGACTACTGTAACGCTTTCTACTTGGGGCTGCCCTTGTGCCAAATCCGGAAGCTGCAGCTGGTGCAGAATGCAGCAGCACGGTTGTTGATGGGCCTTCCTGTGCGGGAACACATCCAACCCGCCCTACGATTACTGCACTGGCTGCCTATAGCATACCGGGTAAAGTTCAAGGTGCTGGTACTTAACCTATAAAGCCCTTTATGGCCTGGGACCTAGCTACTTGAAGGACCGCCTCTCCCCATATGTTCCCCAGTGGGCACTTCGGTCTGGATCCCAAAACCGTCTGGTTCTTCCAAGGCCGAAAGAGGTTCGGCTGGCGGTGACAAGGGCCAGGGCCTTTTCTGTGGCGGCCCCACACTGGTGGAATGAGCTCCCGGATAACATCAGGGCCCTGCGGGATCTTTTACAATTCTGCAGGGCCTGTAAAACGGAGCTCTTCCACCAGGCATTCAAGTAAGGGCCGCCCACACTTCCATCTTGGCCCTGGCCCGATCACTTGATTCAATCATTCAATCTTATCCACTGTGACCGGCCATAAGGTTTACATCTGGACACTGCTATGATATACTGAGCTGAAGATACGCCATTTGTATAGTGTTAATTGTTTTAAATTTTAATGTTTTATGATATTACTTGTTTTTATATTTGTTGTGAGCTGCCCTGAGCCACCGTATGGCAGGGAGGGCGGGATATAAATCTCAAAAATAAATAAATAAATAAATAAATAAATATACAATTTAATGGAATCACCATTAATTAACTACAGTCTTCAGCATAAGGGAAGGAACAGCTATTATTCAAAACACTTAATTATAGTCAATAAAGCACAGCAAACTATTTTGTGGTGAACAAGCTTCATTGAGAGAGAAGGCACAGACTTTGGTGGGTCATAAGATCTTACACACTATAGAATGGAGATAATCATAGTAATTCTTTCAGGTATTTCCCCCTACAGAACCATCCCTATATGACATTTAGTGTCCATCATAGCAATGTCTGTTACTGGCTCATCAGGTCTACTTCTACCTACAATAATTAAATAGCTGGATACTGCTAGCTATTTAATAGCGCTATACTAAGTAGAACTATGCCCCTTTAAGGCCACAGGCTTCAGTGGATTTAGCAGGGTATAATTCTACTTAGGGCAGCACTCCAAATGCCCCAGTACTAATCCTTTCTTTTTGTGTGACATATAGTGAACTAATAATAAATCAAATTATAAAATTTGAAGAACTCAAAAGCCTCATACCTTCTCTAGTTTGTTTATGAAGTTTACCGTGACCTTCACTTTGAGCGTGAAAAAGACATTTTACCCTTTTATTTTATCCCTTAACGTTCGGTTCCTGGATCACAAGAGACATTCAGAGGTTGTTTGCCATTGCCTGCCTCTGCATCACAACCCTGCTATTCCTTGGAGGTGTCCCATCCAAATACTAGCCAGGGTCGACCCTACTTAGCTTCTGATGGGATCAGGCTAGCCTTACATCTTATGTATCTGTTGTGATTCAAACATTGTAGGAAATGTCCAACATACAAAAGGTCAATAAATAAGATATCACTTTCCTTTCTTGAGCCTGCCTTAAGGACAGATATCATCATGTGACTTGTAAACATGAACTTCTATTTCCATTTACTGAGGGAAGACAAGAATTCAAAATGACATTTTGAGTTACAAGCTCAGTCTTCCAATACAATACGGTATGTTGTGGTTTCAGCCAGTACTGGCAAACATTTAGATCACTATCTCCTGGAAGTGCAGCATTTTTGTTCAGGTTCCAATCAAAATGATGAAATCAAAAGTTCAACAGCTAGTACTTTAATAACCAGGCCCCAAATTTAATTGGAAATATCTGAACTGCAAAGAAGCCTTCATCTATATTGCTAAATCCTGAAGCAGCTTTTTGATCCTTCCTGTTAGACTCTACTGTGAGTTAAAAATAAGGTGCTTTCTGTTCCTTAACAGCTAGAAGTTTCCTGTAGGTAGAGGGATATGAGAAACATGATGCAATGAGCGTGTTTTTGGCAGATAAACCAGGACCGGGAAGCCAACAGAGCTATTCCATCCCAAATTATGTTTGCTGGGGGCAGAATAGTTCCTAAACCCTTCTGTGCTGCTGGAGCCATAGCAGGGGCATAGCAAGAGAGAAGTGAACCTCGGAAGAAGCTGCACGCTTCCCCAAGAATCAATCCAGCCTCCTGGGGCAGCATGAGATTATGCCAAAATAGAGACAGTGTACATTAAAAGAGTGCCACTGAAGTTTAGAGAGCCTCAAGCGACTGCCTCTCATCCTGCCTCCACAACACAATACAGAATTCTTACTAAGACCTGGTAAGGATGCAGCATGGGACAACATCACTCTGTCTCCCATGTGTTTATGAGCACTGAAGCAGGAGTTTTGTGACAGAAGGCTGCCCCTTTGGACATATAAGAGAACCGACAGCAAGGGAGAGCAGATATAAGAGGCATATAAATAAGGCTGTTTTCTCAGAACATTTATAGGTATCCTGCCTCACAATTTCAGTTATAAAATCTGTTAATCCAGTCTCTGAATCACAAAGAAGTCTATTCTGATCATTCTGAAAAAAACGCTGAATTTCACCTGTTATAGACCTAGCTGCAGCGGACAAAATGAATCTTTCTTAAGTAGAAGTAGCCTAATCATGTGATCTCAAGAGCTCAAAGATGTGGTGAAGGTCATACAAACATTGTAATTCATCAGTCTGTCTGATGAATAGTCCTTAATGGCATATTTTTGCTGTATAATTGATGATACAAGGATAAGAAATCCCAAGAACAACAAATGTGTTCCTTTGATGAAAACATGATGGACAAGGAAAGAAGTTCTCTTTGCAAAAATAAGTCCTATTGAGCCCACAAAAGGAAATAATTGGATAACTGAGGTCAATGATTAGATAAGCAGGGAAAGTTTGTTACTTCTCCTAAGAATGAGAGGGTCCACCTTCAATCAAAAAGGTACAAAAAGCACAAAGCAGCAGACAGTTTTAGGGAGGAAGTATTTTCTCCTTCAGAAGAAACTGCTGGTGCCATAGCTACAAAATTTTACCATTTTTATTCTTCATTTCTCCCTTTTTTCATCCTTTAACAGAATCCTCTCCTGTCTTCTTAGCAGCAGCCTCCCTTCTTTTCAGTCTTGCCCCCCCTTTAATTAAGTTTTTGCTCCTTTTCATTTTCTAGGCATTTATATTCTCTCTCTCTCTCTCCTTCTCTTCAAAGCCACCAGACCATAGAACAGTTATCTATAAATCTGAACAGGTAGCATAGGTTTTAACTAGGCAGGCTGGAGGTGATGAGGAGAGTAGGCTATTTTGTAGCTCACTGCTATCTAAGCATTTGCCATTTGTCTTTATGAATTCTTCTTTACTTTCCATAAGCCATGTTGTCTGTCTTCACGTATTGTGTTTTGTTTATATGCTGTTTTATTTGCCTACGGTTTATATTTATCTAGTAAATAATTCTAATTCATTCTTGTCCAACTGCTGAGTCAGTGTGTGTTGCTCACTGAACATCATTCAACCACTGGGGAAATTAAGACCTAGATTTCCAAACCCAACAGGAATCTCAACCCTATTGCTACAAGTGGGGCTGCAAGGACAAAGCACCCCACATTAGTAAGCCAGGGAAGGGGGCTCGCCAGGGAGTGTGGGAGACCGTAGGTCACATCAGGACATGTCCAGTGCTGCTTCAGTAAATGCAGCTGAGCAAACAGATGCTGGAGACAGAGTTGCATCACAGTTTCCTAAGAGGAGCAAGTCCCCAAAGAGTAAATATTTTTTCAGTTTTGTTGTTGTTCAGTTGCACAGTCAAGTCCGACTCTTCGCGACCCCATGGACCACATCACGCCAGGCCCTCTTGTCCTCCATTGTCATCCAGAGTTTGCTCAGCTTCATGTTTGTTGCATCGATAACACTGTCTAAGCATCTCATCCATTGCCGTCCCCTTCTTCTTTGACCTTCAGTCTTTCCCACCATCAGGGTCTTCTCCAGTGAGTGCTCCCTTCTCATTTGGTGGCCAAAGTATTTGAGCTTCAGCTTCAGTATCTGGCCTTCCAGGGAACAGTCAAGGTTGATTTCTTTTAGGATTGACTGATTTGATCTCCTTGCAGTCCAAGGAACTTTCAAGAGTCTTCTCCAGCTCCATAATTTGAAAGCATCTATTCTTCGGCACTCGGCTTTCCTTGTGGTCCAACTCTCACAGCCGTACATCACTACTGGGAATACCATTGCTTTGACCATACAGACTTTTGGTGGCAGGGTGATGTCTTTATTATGCTGCTACGTTTGCCATCACTTTCCTCCCAAGGAGCAGGTGCCTTTTAATCTCATGGCTGCAGTCACCGTCTGCAGTGATCTAGGATCCCAGGAACGTGAAGTCTGTGGCTGCTTCCATGACTTCCCCTTCTATTTGTCAAGGAGTGATGGGGCTGGATGCCATGATCTTAGTTTTCTTGATGCTGCGTTTCAAGCCAACTTTTGCACTCTTACTCTGAGCACGAGGCTCTTGAAGTCCTCTTCACTTTCTACCATTAGAATGGTATTGTCTGCATACCTGAGGTTGTTGATGTTTTTCCCAGCAATCTTAATTCCGGCATGTGATTCATCCAGGCTGGAATTTTGCATGATCTACTCTGCATATAAATTAAATAAGCAGGGTGATAATATACATCCTTGTCACACTCCTTTTCCTATGCTAAACCAGTCAGTTGTTCCATATCCTAACTGCCACTTCTTGACCCTTATACAGGTTTCTCAGGAGACATATGAGGACTTGCCATAATTTGTTGCGATCCACACAATCAAATGCTTTAGCATAGTCAATGACACAGAAGTAGATGTTTTTCTGGTACTCCCTTGCTTTCTCCATAATCCAGTGAATGTTGGCAATTTGATCTCTAGTGCTCTACCTCTTTGAAACCCAGCTTGTACTTCTGGCAGTTCTCTACCCACGTATTGCTGAAGCCTAGCTTGTAGGATCTTGAGCATGACTTTGCTAGCCTGTGAAATGAGTGCAATCGTGTGATACTGATTTGAACATTCCTTGACATTGCCCTTCTTTGGGGTTGGAATGTAGACTAACCTTTTCCACTCCTGTGGCCACTGCTGCATTTTCCAAATTTGTTGGCATACTAAGTACAGCAATTTAACAGTGTCCCGATTGCGAGACTTGCCCAGGGCCGGGAGGTGACAACAACCGCCTACAAAGTCCCCCGGCTCCCCTCGGTGCGGCCCCCAGACTTACCAGCACCACAGAAGCAGCCGTGGGGGAGCCGGGCTCGGCCAGTGTGCCGCCAGTGGTGGGGGTCCCGGGGCCAAGGAATCCCAGACGCCGGCATCATCGGCAGGGGAGAGGGGCGGCCGGGAGCAGTGCAGCATTGCCGATGCCCCAGCCTGGGGCCACAGTGGGCCGAAACGGGGCGGCAGGGGGAGTCACCCAGCAGGGCCCCAGTGGAGTGCAGGACAGCGGCAAGGCCCCGGGAGTGGCCACGGACACCAGCCGAGGAAACAGGCAGCCGCAGCAAAGAAGGGAGAGGGATAGGCGTGGAGCAGGCTGCGCCGGGCCACCCAGAGACGCCCATGAGCTCCCCACCCGGCAGGGGGACAGGGAAGAAGGGTGGACCCGGAAGCAGCCTCCGATTGGCAGCGTCTGGAGCTAAGAAGGGGCGGGGCTAGAGGGGGGTGGACTTGGGAGAGGGAGGTGATGGGAGGGAGAGGCATAAAAGGAAGGCAGCCAGCAAGGGCTGAGGAGGATAAGCCTGGGAGCGGATAAAGCCTGACAGAGAAAGAGAGGGAGAGATCCCACCAGGAGGCCAGCTGGAGAGGGAGAGGTGACGTAATCCTCCCCTCCTTGGCCACATCTGAGGCCCTGGCTGCTGAGGGCTGACGGAGACGAGGTGGCGGTGCGAGGCATAGCCAGTGAGGCCAGCAGGAGTGAGGCGGAGTCCAGCGACTCATGTGACAATGTGGTGGAGGATGCAGGCATAGCCCGCCCCTTTTTCGTCTTCCGCCACACATCCCGGCACCCGGTGGGTGGACCCCGCAACACGGCTTGGGACAAGCCGCACAAGCGGCATCTGCAGCGCTGGAAGGCGAGCGGGCTGAAGGCACCAACCCCGGCAGCAACATGGACCTGGCACAATTTGGGCAATGGCTCGTGGAGCATCAGGCCCAATTGATGCGGGACTTGGCGCAGCAACAACAATCCACACAAGTAGCCCTGCTCTGTGACCTGCAGCAAGTACTTACCTCCCAAGGGGGGCCAGGTTGGCCCAGAACCCACCCCCTCCAGGTCCCTTCGGCCGTGGGCCTTGGGCCTCCTTGACCAAGCTGGGGCCTGAGGATGATATCAAAGCCTTCTTGGATCCTTTGAGCGGCTAGCGGAAGCTGTGCAATGGCCGAAGGCACAGTGGGCCTTTGCCATTGGTTCCTATTTGACAGGGGAGGCCCAGACTGCCATGCGGTCCCTAGAAAAAATGGAAGCAGCCGATTATGAAAAATTAAAGGGGGCCATCCTTGATCGCTACGGCCTCATGCCCGAGGCTCACTGACAGAAGTTCCGCTCCCTCATGGTCGCTCCCAGGGGGCATCCACGAGCCACCCTAGCAGTGCTGAGAGACTTTGCCATGCGCTGGTTGCAGCCCACCTCTGAGGATAGCTGGTGGATTGTGGAGATGGTGGTGGTGGAGCAGCCGCTCCTTATCCTGCCCCCCAAGGCCCGGCACTGGGTCACGTGCTGGCACCCAATGCAGATCGGAGAGGCTCAGGAACTGTGGGAGAACTTTCTGGTGGCTAAATGGACGGAGGGTCCAGCCCGTCCTCAGCTCCCCAGAGGAGGAAAAGGGGGGGTGGCAAGAGGGGCCGCGGATGGGGGTCTGCCACGGGGGGGTCCTCGTCCCCACCAGTGGGGGACGAGCCCACCACCCTGGAGCCCGATCGCTACCCGGCCCAGGGGCTCCTGGATGCCCTCTCCTCAGGGCCCTGAAGGGACGGGGGAGTGCAGGCAGTAACCCCCTCGATCCCGGGACCACACCAGCCACAGAAGGAACAGGCCCATGCTACAAGTGTGGGCAGTGGGGCCATTATCGAAGAGAATGTCCCCTTATGGAATGCGATGTAGGGGCAGAGATGATAATGCAGGCCATAGGGGGAAGGGCCCGGGCCCCAGCCTGGACCACCCAGGCACCTGTTGACAGCCCTCCTGGATAGTGGCAGCTCCGTGTCCATGATCAGGCAGCATTTGGTACCCCACCAAGTCCCCACCCTCTGTACCACCTCCATTGCCTGCTTTCATGATCCTGTGGAGCGGAGCCTGGTGGTCATGATCCCGTTGAGATACTTGGGGCAGGAGCACGCTGTGCCGGTGGCCAAGGTGACCAACCTGCCCTTTCCGGTTCTGTTGGGCCGAGATGCACTTGCCTTTTGGGAGTTGGTACAACGGGCGGGAGCTGGGCCCGCCGCCGGCATGGTGCTAGGCGAAGAACGGGATGACTCGTCGGATGAAGATCCCCCTCAGGGAGCTGAGAGGGAACGCCCGGAGCCCCAGAATCCGGGGGAGGGGTTGATGCGGCAACTACAGCGGGATCCAACCTTCGTACACGCCCAGGCCGAGGATGACAGTTTCGCCCCACTGAGGGAGCATGTGGTGGTAAGTGAGGGCCGGGTGCAGGATGCGCATCGCAGGCTGTACTGGAGTTGGCCCATGACCACCCGTGGGCAGGCCACCAAGGACAACGGAATACATTAGAACAGGTTCTAGAACACTTTTATTGGCCTTCGGTGGCTGAGGACGTCAGACACCGATGTTGGTCCTGTGAGATATGTCAACGAATGTTCCACCGAGTGGCCCCCAGGGCTCCCCTGTCCCCATTGCCGATCATAGGGACCCCCTTTGATCGGATAGCCATGGATTTTGTGGGTCCTTTACCTAGAACACCCTGGGGGGCTAAGTACCTCTTAGTGCTGATGGACTATGCCACCCAATACCTGGAGGCCATTCCTCTGCCCAATATGAAAAGCACTACAGTGGCCAGGGTGCTGATGCGGTTCTTCGTGCAGGTGGGCCTGCCGGCGGAGGTCCTCACCAACAGGGGCTCACCGTTTATGGCCCAACTGCTGCAACAAGTGTTCCGCGCCCTACAGATAAGACCCCTGCTCACAGCCGTACACCACCCGCAGACCAATGGCCTCATGGAGCTCCTAAATCAAACCCTAAAGGGCATGCTGAAGAAGGTCTCCAGAGCCAATCCGTCCAACTGGGACCTGTATGTGGACCCACTCCTGTTCACAATTTGGGAAACACCCTAGGCCTCCATGGGCTACTCACCGTTCGAGCTGCTCTATGGCCGCACCCCCCGGGGGATCATGAGCCTCGTGGAGAACACCTGGGCAGGTTCCAAACCCCCGCAGGCTATACCAGCAGGAGAGTATGTATGCCAGCTACAGGAGCGGCTGTGCTACATACGGGAGGAGGCCCGCCAGAACCTGACCCGAGCGCAGCGGCAGCAGAAACAGAGGTATGACAGGGGTACGCGAGAAAGGACACTGGACCCGGGGACCCAAGTTCTGGTCTCCCGCAATGTGATACAAAAGCCGCTTGGGGATCCCTGGAAGGCCCTTCCCCGTGGTCCGCGCCCTGGGACCATTGACCTACAAGGTCCGCTGTGGCCTGGGACAGAGACAGAAGAAGCACATCCACATCAACAACTTAAAGGAATGGTGCCCCCACCCGGATCCAGCTGGGAGCCAGGAAGAAACCAGGGAGGCCATGTTGGCTGCAGACCTGGGAGAACCTTTTGATGGCCTGTTGCCATGGGGGAAGGACCCTCAGACCCCCAAAGAGCCAATCCTTAATGAAGCTCTGTCCCCCCAGCAACGGCAAGAGGTCCGTGAGGTATTACAGAATGCCGCGGGCTTGTTCGCTTCCGCCCCAGAGTATACACGGGCAGCCGTGCACCGGATCCCCACCCGACCGGGGGCAGTGGCCTGGACTAAGTGGAGACCAATACCCCAGAAGCAGTGGGAGGTTGTCAGTAGAGAGGTCAAGGAGAAGTTGGCCCTGGATATCATCGAGCCAGCTCCGAGTGCCTGGAGGAACCCTATCATCCTGGTCCCCAAACCAGATGGCTCCGCGAGGTTCTGCGTCGACTACCGAGAGGTTAATAAGTTCTCCACCTTTGATGCATACCCTGTGCCCCGGACAGATATCCTCATTGATCAGCTGGGCTCAGCCCAGTACCTTTCGGCCCTAGATCTTACGAAGGGCTACTGGCTGATACCTGTGGCTGAGGAGGACAGGGAGAAAACTGCCTTTGCAACACCAAGAGGTCTCTACCAATTCAAGCAGATGCCCTTCGGTCTGCAGGGAGCAGCAGCCACATTCTAGCGCCTCGTGGACACCGTGTTGGCACAGTGCGAAGGGTTCTCATGGGCGTACATCGACAACATTATTGTCTTCAGCCCGGATTGGCCTTCATACCTCAAGTACCTTCGGTTGGTGTTCGCAGCACTCCACCAGGCAGGGCTCAAAGCTAACCCCAAGAAGAGTCACCTGGGCTTCCGTAAGCTACGGTACCTCAGATTTTTGGTGGGGCACGGATGCCTCAAACCCCTACCCAACAAAGTAGTGACTTTGGAATAACAACCTCGCCCAGGCACTAAGCGGCAGCTCCAGAAATTCTTAGGCTTCGTCGGCTATTATAGTCGATTCATATCCCACTTCGCATCCATTGCCAGCCCCCTCTTTGACTGCTTGGGAAAGACCCACCCTAATATGCTAAAATGGGAGACGGTGCAGGAAGTGGCCTTTCTCAAACTGCGTCACAGCCTGTTGGGGCAGCCCGTTCTTCATAATCTCGACTTTAGCATCCCCTTTCGTCTTCACACTGATGCCTCCGGAACCGGACTGGGCGCCGCATTGACCCAGGAAAGAGGCGGAGACGAGCAACCAATACTCTTTATTAGCCAGAAGTTGTAGGCGGCTGAGAGGAATTATTCCACCGTCGAAAAAGAGGCGTTGGCCGTGAAATGGGTGGTGGGAACGCTCTAGTTCTATCTCACCAACAACCCCTTCATTCTCATAGTCGATCATACACCCCTGCTATGGTTAAGAATGTATGAAGGACAAAACCCCCAGGATTTTACGATGGTACTTAGCCTTGTACCCTTCTTGTTTACAATGCAGCATTGAGCTGGGAAGGAGCACCTGGCAGCTGATTACCTCTCGCAACTGCATGAAGGGCCAGAAGAGAGCGTGCAGTCTCCCCCTGCGGAGGGGGTGTGTCCCGATCGCGGGACTCGCCCAGGGCTGGGAGGCGACGACGACCGCCTACAAAGTTCCCCGGCTCCCCTCGGTGTGGCCCCCAGACTTACAAGCACCACAGAAGCAGCCGCGGGGGAGCCGGGGCTCAGCCAGTGCGCCGCCAGCGGTGGGGGTCCTGGGGCCAAAGAATCCCGGACACCAGCATCATCGGCGGGGGAGAGGGCAGCGTGGCAGCTGGGAGCGGCACGGCATTGCCGATGCCCCAGCCTGGGGCCGCAGTGGGCCGAGACAGGGCAGTGGGGGGAGTCACCCAGCAGGGCCCCAGTGGAGCACAGGACAGCGGCAAGGCCCCGGGAGCGTCCATGGACACCAGCCAGGGAAACAGGCAGCCGCAGCAAAGAGGGGAGAGGGAGAGGGATAGGCGCGGAGCAGGCCGCACCGGGCCTGTGGCCCGGCACGAGAGCCCAGAGATGGCCGCAAGCTCCCCCCCTGGTGGTGGGGACAGGGAAGAAGGGCGGACCCAGAAGCAGCCTCCGATCGGCAGCATCTGGAGCTAAGAAGGGGGCAGGGCTAGAGGGGGGTGGACTTGGGAGAGGGAGGTGATGGGAGGGAGAGGCATAAAAGGAAGGCAGCCAGCAGGGGCCGAGGAGGATAAGCCTGGGAGCAGATAAAGCCTGACAGAGAGAGAGAGAGAGGGAGAGATCCCACCAGGAGGCCAGCTGGAGAGGAAGTGGTGATGTAATCCTCCCCTCCTTGGCCACATCTGAGGCCCTGGCTGCCGAGGGCTGACGGGGACGAGGTGGCAGCGCGAGGCGTAACCAGTGAGGCCAGCAGGAGTGAGGCGGAGTCCAGCAACTCATGTGACAAACAGCATCATCTTTTAAGACTTTGAATAGCTTAGCTGGGATACCATCATCTCTGCTAGCTTTGTTGTTAGTAATGCTTTCTAAGGCCCATTTAAGTTTGCACTCCAGGATGTCTGGGTCGAGGTCAGTGATCACACCATCGTGGTTGTCAAGGACACTGAGGTCCTTCTTGTATAGTTCTTCTGTGTTTTTTTGCCTAATTTCTTCTGCTAGGTCCCTACCGTTTTTGTCCTTTATCACGGTTAGCTTTGCACGCAACGTTCTCTTGATTTCTCAGATTTTCTTGAAGAGATCTCTAGTCCTTCCCATTCTATTGTTTTCCTCTATTACATTGCATTGTTCATTTAGGAAAGCCTTATTTCTCCTTGCTGTTCTCTGGAAATCTGCATTCAGTCGGGTAAATCTTTCCTTTTCACCTTTGCCTTTCACTTTCCTTCTTTCCTCTGCTATTTGTAAAGCTTCATCAGACAGCCACTTTGCTTTCTTGCATTTCTTTTTTTGGGGGATGGTGCTGATTGCTGCCTCCTGTACAATGTCTATCAAATCTAGTCCCTTAAACCTATTCTTCACCTCCACTGGATATTTATCAGGGATGTGATCTAGGTCAAACCTGAATGGCTTAGTAGTTTTCCCAACTTTCTGCAGTTTAAGCCTGAATTTTGTAATGAGTAGCTCATGATCTGAGCCACAGTCAGCTTCAGGTCTTGTTTTTACTGACTTTATAGAGCCTCTTCATCTTTTTTCTACAAGTGATATAATTACTCTGATTTTGGTGTTGCCCATCTGGTGATGTCCATGTGTACAGTCACCTCTTAGGTTGTTGGAAGAGGGCGTTCGCTATGACCAGTGTGTTCTTTTGACAAAACTCTGTTAGCCTTTGCCTGGCTTCATTTTGTTCTCCAAGGCCAAACTTGTCCATTATTCCAGTTACCTTTTGACTTCCTACATTGTTATTAGGGTTGGAAGTCACATGATAGAGTAACCTTGCAAAAGTTAAACAGGTTTGAGTCTTGTCAGTGCCAAAATAGGAGATCTCGGGGGAATCCTATGTGCATTTCCTAGAATTCCATAGTAGAAGAATGGGGACATATAAATGGAAATGAAATAATTATTGCCTCCAGGGTGAATCAGCAAGTAGACTGTTCCATTCTGCTTGTGGCCACAGTTCTCACAAATCAACGAATGCATATTAAAAGCTTTACTGGAAAATTATAAAGCAAGAGATGACCACTAAGTAGTTTCTGTGGTATAGGTGCAGCACTACAGCCTTCTACTGTCCAAATTCTTGTAATTACTGATCAGATTCCTATCCAGCAAATTCTGATGAATTTAAAGCAGAGAAATGTGCCATTTAAGTTTCCCATGAATACTAACCAATTGTCTTGATCAGTAAGTATTCAGACCTTGCAATTGTATCTTACTTCACTCCCTATGGAAATAGGTCTCTCCCCCATTTGTAAAATATGTTTTTGAAAAAGCTTAGAAGATGCAGTTGGCAGAGGGGGGCAAATAAGGAAGATCTTGCTGTCAGCAAGCCAAAGCAATTGAGTAACATCTGGGTTAAGTTTGTTCTCCTCCATCTTACACATTTTTCAGAGTAGTGTTAGTCTACTAAAATAGCACTTCATAACTTGCACTGCAGTTTGAACTGTAGCATCATTACTAATATCTTACTATGATGCTGCATTTTCCCCCTTAATTTTTAAATATAACACATCATTAGCAATGGCATTCTCTGCTATATCCTCAATAAAAATTAAAAATAAAATAAAATAAAATAAAATAGGCTTTAGAGACCTAAATAGCTTTACAGAATTGCAAGAAGTTTGGTAAGTATAGCACTATATCTATTTAGAAAAATTCTTTTTCTCATCAAACACATACATCAATAGTAACTAAAAGATGAAAGATACAATCCACATACTTGGTTTGAAGAAAAACAAGGGCATCTTGGAACTTGTTGTTTAAAAATAAATCCACAGCTGCCATACACTCACTGAGGGCAGCATTCAAGTCCAATGCAGATGATCTGGGGAGGGGGAGAAGTTAATTAATGCTCCATTTTCTCCTTTTCACGCCTTATCTCAAGCTCGATTACCTCCCATCAAGGGTCAGTAATGATAAGAAAAGTATACTGATTATATTATACAAATATATTAAACTCAATCACTTTTCTATTAGGCTAGAAAACATCATAAGGCATACTCATCTGAACATACCTTACTAAAAATTATGGAAACCATTTAGCACTCATAGTGAACATTACTAGGATACATTATGAGGGATGGAAGAAAAACTCTGGAAGTAAGTTAATATTTAACCACTTTTTCACAGATCTGTGGGCAAGACTCAACAGAAATGTACAACAACTCTTCAACCATTATTCTTTTTTACGAATGAACATAATAAAACCCTCTACACAAATTTAGATCTGTGGTCTAATGGGTGAACCAAAGAGGATGATGATGTTAGCGTTTTGGTGACTAGGGCTTGAACTGTTACGTGCTATGAAAGAGTGGTAAACTTATTCACAATTTTTAAAACATCAGTTGAATTCATGCATTCTGTAATCAAATAATTGTTGAACAGCCCTAACCTGACTGTATTTACAGTGGCTCAGTATGTCTTCACAGATATGATTTCATGGATCATCAGATTGACCTTTATTGAATAAATCCTCTCAGAGACAGTACAAAATAGTTTAAAGATTGCAGCCAATGGCAAAAGTACTGGCCCCAGCCAGGAACTTGTGAACTTGTGAGTCTATCATGCTTGGTGAATTTGATGGACTCTAGCACCCACTTCCCTCTGAGCTAGCAGTTATGACCTGTTCAGTTGCAGGCATACAGTACAGGAGCACCAGTACTTATCCCAGGTATCAAATGCCAGATACTACTATCCACCAAGCATTGTTGTATAGTGGCAGTAGGACAAATCTGCCTTCACAAATTTCCAGTCACAAATATCATCACTATAGTTGGATAATTCAATTTTGTGTTTGGATGGAAGTAAACTGCTGTCTAGAATTAAGAGTGTGCAACAACAAAACTGTCTAAAATGCCACAGTACTTTTTTATGTCTTGATGCTAGAGTAACACAGCAGCTCTTTTGAAAGAGGACTGAAGATTCTCTGCATCTTAAAAAAAAACATGTGTGGGATAGCATGAAGTCATGACAGCTATGCTTATTGTCATAAATCAATGCAATTCTGCCAATAAGCATGGGCAGAAATACAGTGAAAATCTTCTGCCAGCCATACTGAACGACAGACAATATGACTGATTAGGTTCTTAGCAGAAATTCAGCACAGGAGGAATCCAGGGCAAGGCAGTCATTCCAAAGGAATCAGTCTCACACACTTTCAGTGTCTCAGTATGGAGTTGAGAGCAGACAATGGAGATGAAATGATTGGTTGCAAAACTGTCTAGTGAACATGGGAAATAGAAACTGGAAACACAAACACAAGTGACACTAAAATACAAAGCAGTGTGAATGATTATAACCAGGATACAGAAGTGGTGTCAACAGTGTATAATTAGAGTACGAAGAACTCGGGGTTAGCAGAAACTGATCATATCCCTCAAGGTACTACTTATTTGGCAAAGCCTTTTCAGAGAATTCTCCAGCAAACAATGTCTCTATCTCAGTGAAAGCATAGATATGCATGCCAAGGTCCCAAGACAAGGACTGGTTTATCCTGATTAAGTTAGCTGACCTAGATCTTATTAATTCCCAATAAAATTCAACTCTCTAAATGCAAGAAATATCATCTTAAAAACACAAAAGACAAAGTTTTAATCCACTATCAGTGGTGATCCTCTGCTGTTCCATACTAACTGTAAATCTCAACTTTGCTGCACACGGAGATGGAAATACACATATTATTATTCTTACCTTTCCAGTATGTCCTTTCAGCATGGTAATTAGTGGGCATAATAATCAAAGAGCATCATCTAGCAAAGAAATTTAGAGCAGCTGAAGCACTCAGCCTCATGGCTTCACTTGCATAGCTATCTGAGGGCAGGCCACAGAGTGCCCACCTTCCGGGCATACCATTCTCACCAGTCATTCAGAATACATTAGGAGAGAGAGACTTCAAGATTCGGTTTTCTTACCTATTGAACAAGCAGTCTGAGAAACAATATTTTGCCTCTCCTGTGTGTGACAAGCCAATGTAAACTTCTTCCCCATCTTTTTCACCCACCTTATGCTATACTCACTCTCTTAGCTTCTATGTTTTTTAGACTGCAATTTTCCTTCACTCTTTCTAGGGCACTGCGAGCACAATAGCACTTTTTTAAAAGAAACCCCTGAATCCCAAAGTCAAGATGTACACCAAATAACATGAATAGTGGTGTCTTCCAGTTAGAGTGACACATAAGGTTCCCACTTCTACTGATTATTTTAATGTCTCCTGTCAAGCCCCATTACATGTGCTCTTACAGAAATAGCTGCTGCTGTTCCAATGGTTCCCGCTGATGCTGTTAAGAAAACATCTAAAGGGGACATGTTCCATTAAACCTGGTCACTTCTACATGGGTTGTTTGCCCCAGTTTGGATGCTGTTGGGAAGCAGGGGATTCCCCACTTCCCACAGCATCATGCTGCCCATGTTTGCCTTATCTTCCCTGTAATCTTTCCAAATCCTGCTCTGCTGCTTGGCTTTCCAAACCTGACTTGCCTCCCCCTTTCCTCTACAGCTTAAAGTACTGTTCCCAAAGAACGAGGATCCTCCGGGAAAAGCATGAGTGGGGAGCCAGAAGTCTGCAGCAAAAGAGGGAAGATTTACAAATATCTCACTCACTGTCCCCAATCAGCAGATTCAAGCCCACTCATCCAATGTGTGTTGAAATGGTGCAATAGAAATTAAAAGTGCAATTAGTTTCTTGTGAGAAAACCAATCACAGATTAATGATCATGGGTTGATTCAGGCACTGGCTGACTGGTGAATTTCCTACACATGGAGGAACAAACTCTGGTCTCATGACTGAGCCTATCCTATCATGATCTCAAGTGAGCACCATGTGCTCTGAAAACGGGCCTCAAGCTCAAAGACTAGCATGGTACAAACCATTGCCCCATTTTTGCAAATTCATCTGCTTTTTTTCTTCATATTCCTCCTGATATTCCATTCATTATTTAATTTTCTACCACTAAGACAACGTGATGCAACTGCAATTACTTCTAAAATGTCATTAATATTATGTCGTCATTCAATATTGCTGCTGGTCTGAATCAGCAGTCCTTGAAACATACTGTGAGGACTCTCCCTGCAGCCATGGGAGATAAGACCTGCCAAACATTCCATACACTGAAAGATTCTTGGGAAACACACAATATTTTGTTATTCATAACCACACTTCTTTTACTATTTTCCAAAATTATATAATTATCAACACGGTCACACTGCTGACAAACCAAATGGGAAACTAATTCTGTAAGCCAGAAAACAAAGACTTCGTTTTTACAGCTCCTAACATGAATAATTTCTGGTTTCAACTGGAGCATCAGGTAGCTCATTAAAAACACTACTATTTTAATATCTATGGTTTTATCTATACATTCCCCCTCCAGCATCAAGTATGTGTCTAACACTCCTTAACATTTAGACAGGTATATTTAAAATATACACTCAATCATGCACAAAAAATTATGGAAAAATCTAGCAGATAAACCAATTTGCAGCATCCTTCATTCCCAAACATCATGATGATGATGATGGATTATTTATTACACAGCAACTGACAAGCCTAGTGAACTGCAATTAACTTGAGACATTTGGGTTGATTGCAGTGAACCTAATTAGTTTTATTTAGGAACTGCAAGTAGTAGAGAAGTTTATTTTTTCCCCATCAGATACAAATATCAGACACAACAGGTTAAAATGACAGAAAACCTGTGACTCTGAGGACTCTGCAAGATTTTGGTTCACCAAGAGATCACAAGGACAAGTAGGCACTCTCTGGCAACCTGTAGAGCAGGGGTGGCCAACCTGTGGCTCGGGAGCCACATGCGGCTCTTTCACACATATTGTGCGGCTCCTGGCAGGGTGGCTGGGGAAGCAAAGGGGAGGCATGCTTTTTCTCTCTTTCTCCCTTCCTTCCTTCCCTCCTCCCTCCCATCTATTTGCTTTCCTAGTTTCTCTCTCTCTCTTTCTTTCCACTTCTTTAATTCTTTCTTTCCATCTCTCTCTTTTTCTCTCTCTCTCTCAATATCATTAACAAATAAGTAACATCATTATCAATAACCGGCAGTCCCATTTAATGTTAATAAAAAGCAAGTTTGCATATTTTTAAAAATAAAAACGTGGTGTGATATTTGTTCCTGTCTTGCGGCTCTCAGACATCTGACGTTTATTCTATGTGGCTCTTACGTTAAGCAAGGTTGGCCACCCCTGCTGTAGAGGATGAGGCTGAATGTCACCAGGGAGGCCTAGCCCAACATTTCAGCGACATCACTGGCGGCATGGTGATGTCAATTACAGCACACACCAAAAGTGACATCATTGCATTGCTGGTAACATACCGGTATTTGGGCAAAAACTGTGGTTCAAGCCATTTTTATCACAGAGCTTTTGCCCAAATACCAGAGCATCTCATGCTGCCAACAACATGATGACATCACTTCCAGTGTGCATCAGAGATGCTGTTGTTGCCACATTGCCAGCAAACATGGCTGAGATGCTAGGCTAAGCCTCCTTGCTGCTGGTAGGTCCCCCCACCAGCCAGCTGATTGGGGCATGCCAACCTAATGTCTTATATGCAATTCAAAAAATGAAAACACTGCAAGGATTTAAACACATGAAGTACTACCTAATGCAGCATTCTTCAAAGTGGGGGCCATAAACAGTTAACCATATAATACCAAGAGATCTTAAGTCAATGTACATATAATGAACTTGTTCAAGTTTTTAATTAAGATAATGTGCAACTGTGTGTAATAAGAAATAAAATGCACCATATTCACAGTCTGAGAACATAAGCTTCAGAATTAGAAAAACCCTTGGGTCAACATGTTTTTACTCATTTTAATCCTCCATTTGTTATTTTATATTTATGAACTCATATGTTGCTTTTTCCACTTTAAGTTTCCAAAGCAGGTAAGAAAAACTTGTAATACATAAATTAAAACAACAAAAAATAAAAATGTAAGTATGAGACCAAGTAAAACAATGGATAAAGGCAACAGGGACTAAAACACTAGCTATTTATTAAAAAGAGCAGCAAAGCACAACAGTCATTAAAAGCTTTTAGGAACAAAACAAAAAGGTCTTTGACTGGAGCCTAAATACTGGCGCCTCTCACATCTAGTCGGGGGTGGGGGGGGTCAGTATTCCATGGGGGCTTAGATCCCATGGTAAATCCACACTAATGGAAAACATTTCTGTTTATGTAATAGACAGCCTTCCCCCTTCCTAGCCTTCCCCCTTAAGCTGCAGTCTGAAATGCAGCTCCTGGGGGACAGGGGTCCCTTAGGAAAAGCATAAGGGGTGAACTGCTGGTTGGCAGTAGGAAGAGGCTGTTATAGTAAGAAGGATGGGTGGGGTTCTTCCCTAGAAAGCAATCTGGTAACTGGCTGCCACCACTCAGGGATCTCCTGAGAACATGTAGACTGAACAGCTGAGAAGGTAGGATTCTAATACAGTACTAGAACAATAACAAAATAACTGTGGAAAACCCTGGAAAATACCTTATAACAAACTATGTAGAACCTGTGTGATCTAGCATGTAGGGAAGAGATTCTGAGAAATATCCCAGAGAAATAGCTTGCACTAAGCAATACCAAAAAAAAAAGTCTTTTGGAAAAGGGATTTTAAAAAGGGAAAGGGTGGTTGGATTTAAAAGTGGTAGAAAAAGCACAACACAAAATACAGGGAAGAGGCACACAACACAGTGCCCAGACTTTTAAATAAAAAACAATACAGTTAATCTAACTCAGCTAGGTTCACATTAGCTAGGCTGGAGCAGGTTCCTCAGAGCATGGGCAGAGTTTCTTGCAGCAACAAGATGATGGAGGAGTCCTTAACCTCCTGTAGACCCCCATTTCCTCTGAAAATAAGGGTAAACCCCAAATGTCCAGGTATTTATGGTCAATGGAATTGATTCTAACAATCAAGCTGTGGTAGCTGTGCGAATTCTCCAAATTAGTCTAGTATCAAATGTCCCATTCGTCAGGATGTGTGTCACTTCCATCAAGTGAAATAGTCAACAACTGTAATGTAGAGGGCATTACAGTAATCCAGTCTCAAGGTGACCATCGCATGGATCACTGTTGCCAGGTCATTGAGTTTGAGGAAGGGAACCAACTGTCTAATCAGCCTAAGATGGTAAAAGGCCAACTTGGCAGTAGCTGCTACCTGGGCCTCCATTGTTAAGGAGACATCCCGGAGCACTCCCAAACTCCTAACCCTTGAAGCTGGCACCAATGGCGCCCCATCAAAGGCTGGGGGTGGGATCCCTCCCCCTGGACCGCTCCGACTAAGGCACAGGACCTCCGTCTTCATCAGATTCAATTTCAACCAGTTCAGCCTAAACCAACCAGCCATAGCTTGCAGTGCCCGATCCAGGTCTTTCAGTTTAGAGTCTGACTGGCCGCCCAACATCAGATAGAGCTGGGTGTCATCAGCATACTGGTGACAGCCCAGCCCATGTCTCCGGGCAATCTGGGCAAGAGGGCACATATAGATGTTAAATAACATTGGGGATAATACTACCCCTTGAGGCACACCACAATTAAGTGGGTATCTCCAGGACAGTTGATCCCCTAGCGCCACTCTCTGTCTCTGACCTTGGAGGAAGGAGACAAGCCACTGTAAGGCCAGCCCCTGCACTCCAATGTCGGTGAGGTGGTGGACCAGTAGCTGGTGGATGACCGTGTCAAATGCAGCCGACAGATCTAACAGCAACAGCACTGCCATCCTGCCTCGATCCAGGTGCCTCTGGAGGTCATCCATGAGGGCAACCAGAACTGTCTCCATTCTGTGGCCTGGGCGGAAGCTGGACTGGAAGGGATCTAATACAGAAACGTCATCCAAGAAGACCTGTAACTGCATCGCCACTGCCTTCTCTATTAACTTGCCCAAACAGGGCAAGTTAGGCACTGGCCGATAGTTGGCCAATTTGGCCAGGTCCAGTGTTGGCTTTTTAAAGAGAGGGCGCACTACTGCCTCCTTAAGTGCCTCCGGGAATGTCCCCTCAGTGAGGGATTTGTTGATGATCTCCCGCAGTGCACCTCAAAACCCCTCGTGGCCAGCTTTAATTAGCCATGAAGGGCACGGAACAAGGGAGCATATGGTAGGGTGCACTGTTAAGAGCAATTTGTTGACTTCCTCAAGGCTGAGCAGGTGGAAATAATCCAGAATGGAACAAGATGTGCTAGGAGCCTCGATTTCATTTACTGTATCAATTGAAGCAGGGAGGTCACGGTGGAGCGACAAGACTTTGTCTGCAAAATAGCTCGCAAAAGCCTCACAGCCAATATCCAATTCCCTACGATTTAATCTACTTTGAGTCAAAGCAGTAATGGTCCAAACTAAACAATTGGGCTGGGGGTGAGCTAGTGGATGCAACCTCGGCCGTGTAAAATCATGTGTCTTGTTATGCTGCTCAGCATGCAATAAAGGTAAAGGTAAAGATTTCCCTTTCTTAAAAGCCAGTTGAATTCGACTCTGGGGGGCAGTGCTCATTTCCGTTTCCAAGCCGAAGAGCCAGCGCTGTCCAAAGACTTCTCCGTGGTCATGTGGCTGGCATGACTAAACGCCGAGGCGCATGGAACACTATTACCTTCCCACTGAAGCGGTACCTATTTATCTACTTGTAATTTCTTGCTAGGTTGGCAGGAGCTGGGGCCAGCATGCAATAAGAGGTGTTTTAATTTGCCTAAGACAGCAAAAACTTTGGCCCAGAGTCTTGTGAGAAAACCCTTGGTAACTTGAACCACACCTTCCTTATACAACTAACACCCAAACAACTTTCAGTCTAACAGACAGAGTGATGGGTTGCAGATAGGGTTGCCAGATCTCCTGGGATTACAACTGACCCCCAGGCAACAGAGATCAGTTTACCTGTAGAAAATGGCCACTTTGGAAGGTGGACTCTACGGCTTTACACCCCATGGAAGTTCCTCCCCTTCTTAAACCCTACCTTCCTTAGGCTCTGCCCCCCAAATTTCCCGGTATTTCCCATCCTGGAGCTGGCAACACTAGTTGCAGACCTTCTAAAAGCACGGCAAATTCAACAATAATCTAATAGGAGTCACCATCTCATGATGGTGGAAAGGAGAAAATTGGAACAATCAACTACTCAACTTAACTTTTATTTTTGTACCACCTCTGCCATTTTAGTCAATTTAAAAGCTTATAAATAATTCAATAATGAATACACACATTAAAGAGATAATCAATTCTGGCATATCCTGTCCTTTACCAAGACCTGTTTAACATTTAATAGGTCCACATCTCCTCCTGTGCTTTGTAGGAAGCTAGCAGCAAATATAGCCTGAGTAAACTCTCCTCTCCCCCCTCCCCTTATTAGTTTGACAGTACACTGAGCAGTAAATTCAATATTACAGAGATTTAAATTTTCAGAAACAGGATGAGGGAGAAAACAACAAGACAGATCACAGAACAATATCACCAGCAAATCTGTCATATACTATATCATGTTTGACTTATTCTGATTTGCATTTTGTTCTATTTCCTTCAAACAGATATTGCAAGATCTTTCCTCCTTCTTGGCAGCAGGGCTTAGAGTCTTTTTTTTTCCAGACAAAAGGAAAGCTTTGTCCTGAACTAGATTTAGCGGACATAAAGAATGTGTTTTTGAGCACTACAGAGTGCTTTCCATTCACAATTGAGCAACCAATTGCATATAACAAGTATTTAGTCACTTGCACTGATCCCACCTCAGTCAGAAAGAAGGTAAGTATGACCCATCACAAGACAAAGAGCTGGAGCAGTTACCCTCCCTGGTCCATCACCCAACTGTACATTTTTGTGTTACTGAACGAAGAATTTAATGATATGGTTGGTTGATGGAGTTAAAGTGTTTTGCCAAACCCAAAGTATATCTATTTATATTAACTACCAAACGCAAGATGTGATGGGGGGGGGGGGGACATTACTGAGTCACTTGCAGTTAGTGCTTGGGCTGCCAGGATTTCATTGGCACATGATATTCCTAGACTTTTCCAGACTGTACCCATACCCATCCTTTTTCTGGTTTGTGCCTCTGTGTACCCGGAAAACTATAAGAAGCTAGTGCAAATGTTAAAGTACTAATAGCTAGAAAATGTTCCCACCATCTCACTCATCATGAGGTGAGTAGCTGCATTCTGTACCCATAGAAGTCTCTCAGGACTCTAGGATGACCTAGTTTCCCTGTAATTACATTATCTATTAACCTAAGGAATTTAAAACAGATTGAAGTACTACCTGAAGAAAATTGGCTCCCACTTTTGATGGGTAGGGAAGTGTTTAGATTTTACCAATGGATTGAAGTTTAATTTTTACTTCCTTATCTACCCTGAGGGATGTAAGTTGGCAGTAAAGCAGCATTCAAAAAGTGTGAGTGCCTTGTTCAACCTTCTTTCCCACTATGATGTAATTACTTAGCATTTGTAGGAATACTGATTACCTACTTGGCTGAAGACGACGATGTGCTGGCACAAAGCACTGACGTTTTGGAATATGGCGCAGGTATAAAGTATTACTGTTGTTTTCCACAACAGCACAGGGAGCAAAGTGGACTCCTGTGGTGGGAAGCGGGAATTGGCAAAAATCACTGAGTACCACCACCTTCTGTGAATGGATATGCCATTCCATTTGAAGAACTGTGCAACCGGATGCATGCCAGTAAAGTGATATTTATTTTGAAGCAATCCTTTAGTTATTGATTTTGCTAATATACACAGACACCTTATTCAATTATGTCAAATGTTACAAAGAACTTAAACACAAAATCTGAGATACCCACAAGCATGAACACAAAAGATAGAAAAAATAAAATACTGAAAGATTAACCACATCTTCTAGTTATTATAAGTAAACAAAGCATTAACTCTTAGATAACTCTAACCATGTGTGTGATAATAGCTAAGAAAAAATTATGTGGGGAAAGTTTTAAGAAGTCCTCCACCCACCAATCAATATGTCCAATAAATACACGGGGCAGACAGGAATCTCACTCGATTTTTAAATTAACTTCTTTCACTGATCACATAGGGTACGGCAAGCCCTGGTTGACTTTTACTCTCCAACTGCAGCAGATGATACCGCCTTCTGGAACAAGTAGTTGTGCTTGGGGGTATCCAGGGGGTTTTGCCTGGATTACTAATCTAGTTTGAAAACGAATCAGATGAACCTGACTAAGAGAGCTTTGACTCTTGAAAGCTTATAACCTGAAAATCTTGTTGGCCTCTAAGGTGCTGCTGAACTCGATTTTAGCAGTAGATTATCTTCTTTCCTGGATTGTTTGGGGCAAGCAGTGATAAGGTCAGAGAATGCCAGGGTGCCATCTTGTCTAGTTGCACAGGGGTAATTTTCAGTTTATTTGGTTGAAGGATGCAGATAGGATTCTTGCACACCTTCACCTAAAAGTTGTATGAGTTACAGATCAGCGGGGAGAGATCCTTATAGCATAGTAGCCATTACTTTTTTTTTTGTTAAGCCTTGCATTAGTGTGGGAGAAAAAATGGTGGGGCAGAAAGTACCCACAAGGGGACAGAAAGTGAGAAAATGGCATTGAGTGAGAGTACTCCTTGCAGCCAAGAGTTGGACACAACTGAATGGCTACCAACAACAACAATGCCACACTCTTTGCAGCAGGAAAACATTCTGCCAACATGCTTGGACCACAGATGTCAACTTCAGGGGGGCTGGGGAGCTGGAGCCCCCCCGAACTTTTCCAGGAAGTGCTGAGCCTCTCCCCGAGACAATGGCCTGTGATGTCTCTGGCTCAGCCCCCCCCCCCCCCACTTGGCTTGGCCTGGGTTCTTTCCAAAAATACTGGATTAAAGCAGGTTTGGGAAGCACAGTATTGAGTATGGAGAAAACTGGAAAGAGGACAATTGGAACTCCCTGTTGTGTGGATGCTCTAAAAAACAAAGCAAAAAGCACACCAATTTGGAATCCAAAGCAGAGAAAAACATCCACATGGACTCCTATTTCCTACAAACTCCCCCCTCCCCTCGATTTATAATGCAGTTACATAGAAGATGCTATTCAATAATTATGTAAAGCATTTAGGAGCATTCATCATTTTGAACTAGGTGGTCATCCATGTGCTGATGACACGCTGCTCTACATTTCTTTATCCAAATTGCCTGGTGACACTAGAGATCCTGAACCAATGCCTGAAAGCAGTGGTTAAATGGCTAAAGCAGTGGTTACACTGGAACCCAGCATGATGGAAATAATGCTGGTTGGGAAGGCCAAGCGCATGGCTCTTGGCACTTTCAGTGGGGTCCAGCTGATCCTTGCTAACTCAGTTAAGAGCCAAGGGGTTATACTGGATTAAGCTTTATTGCTGGAGAAGCAAGCTAATACAGATACAAAAAAGGCATTCTATCAACTTCACTTAGCTCAGATGGCTTCCTCCCTACTCTGATTTGGCTGATCTGGTCATGTGGATCCATGCTATGGTAATGTCGAGGCTAGAGTACTGGACTCTACCCTGGTCTGCCCTTAAAGACAACAAAACTCCAGTTGGTACAGAATGCTTCAGCCCACCACATGCTAAGCAGAATGCTAATATCAGTCCAGTTTAGCAGGCACTCCATTGGTTATCCCAGTTCAATTCAAGGCTCTAGCTATCACCTACAAAGCACTTAATGGCATTGGGCCCACATACCTGCAGGACTGCTTCTCCAGGGCAGGTCTAATGATTCTGAGCACCTTAGGTGAATTTCTTCACTATCCTCCCCCTGCACTGCAGGGCAGCTGCTGCCACACACTTCCTCACACCATAGGGAAGCCACACCTGCCTCTCCTGATGTGCTCTACCACAACAGCTGTGCTCATCTGAGCAAAACCTCCTGAAGGTGCCACCCTGCAAACAGTAAAATTGGAACAGTCTCTGTGGAGGCTCTCACATTACGCAATGGCCTGCCTAAGGCTATCAGGAGGGCCTCTATGCTTCTGTTGTTTCACAGAACATACAAAAAAGAAATGCTCAGGAGGTTATTCTAATAAAGAGATCAGAACTGCGATATATGGATCTGCTCAAGAGGTTGCTTCTATAAAGGACAGCATTAGTATGAGAGATAATATGAGAGCCAGTGTGGTATAATGTTTAGACTAGAATCTGAGAGACCCAGGTTCAGATCTCCACTCTGCCATAGAGGCTTGCTGGGTGACCTTTGGCCAGGCACACAGTTTCAGCCTAGTCTAGCTCAAAAGTATAACATGGAGGACAGTAAAAGGATGTAAGCTGCTCTGAGTCACCTCATCAAAGACAGAGTATAAAAAAATAAATATTACAGTAAATTGCAATGTTTATTGTATGTATTACCTGCTTTTTACTGCAAGTAATGTCTTCTATTTTTCTAACCCTCTCTTCAGTATGGTGCCATAGACAGCTGTTTGCCTATATGTGTTGCTTTAGACAGGTTTTGGTTTGCCTGAATTGTTTTCCAGGTCTCTAGTCCTAACCCCACTACATTGTTTTATCAGAAATCTTCACTGTTTGAATAGTTTCTATCATATTTTGTGACCCACCTCTGGGAGAAAGGCCGACTATAAACAAGAAATACTACTAATACTACTAATAAAGATTGCCCCGCATTTAATGATCCAACTTGAACAAAATTCCCTCAGGGCAGTATACATGTTTGAAGAGACGGGGAGCATATCACATCTTCTGTACACAGCAGGGAAATCAGGGACCCCACTGTCTGCAGCTAGGGGGCGGGGTTTCTTTCTCCATCTGGCCAAGCAGGGAACAAACAGCGAATTGTCTAGAAAATGGATCATACCCTGCTTCTAATTCCTGAGAGACTCAGCTACCATTTCAATACTGAAGTAACAGTTTTGAGAGATTTTCAAGATGTAAGAACAATAAACAGAGAAGAAACTCTCTTCTCTTTCCTGAAAACATGTAATATACTGGCCTCCTACCTCTTCCCTCGCGACCTAGCTACAGTGATCCATGTAGTGGTCACCTCCAGCCTGGATTACTATAACCCGCTTTATGCAGGGCTATCCTTGAGGCTGATCCAGAAACTGCGACTGGTCCAGAATGTGGCAGCGTGTGTCCTCACAGGGACACCCATTGAGAACACACATACACCCAGTGCTGAGCCAGTTGCACTGGCTTCCAGTTGAATTCCAAATCAAGTTCAAGGTCTTGGTCCTCACATTCAAAGCACTATGTGGACTGGGACCAATATGCTTGCAGGACAGTCTCTCCTGATACAGCCTCCGAAGGGCCTTGCACTCTTCTGATCAACATCTACTGGTGATCCCCAGGCCCAAAGATGTATGCCTAGCCTCTACCACAGCCGGAGCCTTTTTTCCAGCCTTGTGGAACACCCTTCCTAATGAGATTCAGGCCCTATGTGACCTAATGCAGTTCCACAGGGCCTGTAAAACAGAGATGTTCCACCAGATGGCAACAATTAATCTGCAATGGCCTCCCCTGAACTGCTTTGCTCTGCTTAGCCGCCTTGCAGTGCCCACAGTCCATCATAGCTGCTTCCCTCACCCACCCACCCACTTGCCTGTTCTGCTTTGATATGCAAATACATATAATTTGGAAATTCGTTTGGTTTACTAAATTGTCTGGTTGGTGCTTCTTAAGGGTTTTATGTATTAATGACAGGACTCTTCTTGTAGAAAAAGCCCAGCAGGAACTCATTAGCATATTAGGCCACACCCCTGACAGCACAGCTCATTAACATATTAGGCCACACCCAATGTTCCCAGAAGTGTCGTCATCCAGCCACATCCAGCTTTTGCTTCTTATTCTGTTTATCTTGTTGTCAAAACAGTTTTGACAAAACCAATAAAAACATTATTTTCTGTCCCATCTATACAAAACCTTGCCTGAACCAATATCTTATGTCCAACAATTATTCCCACACTGGATTGGAATCAATTCCTAAGGGTTAGGTTCCCATAGAAATCAGGTTGCCTTCCCGCAAAACTAGTATGCTGAATATGATTTTTTAGGGTTGCTAACCTACAGGTGGGGTCTGGAGATCTCCTGGAATTACAACTGAGCTCCAAACTACAGAGATCAGGTCAATGGCTGCTTTGGAAAGTAGAGTCCATGGCATTATGCCTTGCTTAGGTTACCCTAAACTGCACCCTCCACTCCCAAATCTCCAAGGATTTCCTCAACCTGGAGTTGGCAACCCTAGTTCACTGGCAGAACAATGCTAGTTTGGTGTAGTGGTTAAGTGCGCGGACTCTAATCTGGGAGAACCGGGTTTGATTCCCCACTCCCCCCTTGCACCTGCTGGATGACCTTGGGCAAGGCATAGCTCTGTACCAGCTGTTGTCTCAGAGCTCTCTCAGCCCCACCTACCTCACAGGGTGTCTGTTGTGGGGAGGGGAAGGGAAAGGAGTTTGAAAGACGCTCTGAGACTCCCTTGGGTAGTGAAGGGTGGGGTATAAATCCAATCTCTTCTTCTAGGTTTGTGGATGCACTGGATGGGAGTAGTTTGTGGACTATTTTATTCAAGGTACAAAATTTTATTCAAGGTATAAGATTTCTTTGCCACCCACACTTCTTCAGATGGAAGATGTGTGCATGCACACAAAAGCTTATACCTTGGATGAAACTTTGGACTCCAACTTTGTTCTGCTGCTTCAGACCAGCACGGCTACCCACCTGAATTATTACACTATAATACTTTTTACAAGCAATTATGTACCAGTGGAGTGGTTATCATGCAGAGTCTGTCCCACAGGTAAAATTATCCTGTGAACAGGTGGTCTTTACCACATAAATGTATCACTACCATCACAAGATCACCAATCGTTGGAACTCCTCAGAAGCGGAAATCTCTCTTATTAGGAGGTTTAAGAACATCAACTTTGCTGGCCCATTAAAGGCAGATGTCAGTCCAGTGGCAGGAGAAGAGGGACAATCATCTTGTTCAGAAACTCTGTCCACTTTTTAAAATTTCACAAAACAGGCAAGCTCCAAAGTGCAGCTGACCATGCTCATTTTTAGTTACAACTCTCTTTCTCTGCAGATGTCCCCCAAAGTGCCCCATGCAACAGTCAAGTGTTCTGCCAACACACACAACAATGAAGCTACTTTTTCAGATGTTTTCTCTTGCATGGCAGTAAGCACCAAACCACTTTAATACAGACTTTATACACACATATATTTGCAAGCCATTCCCAACAAGACACAACAATGAACTCAGGCTTCAAACTTACTTTTCTTAAGCAGAAGATGCCATGAGAAAACTAAAGAGATTCTCAAAAATTAAAGATATTGTCAAAACCAGCATTTCCTGGTCTCTCTGCTTTTTTACACCCCCCCCTTTTCAATAATTTTTTAAATAAAAACAGAAAGAACAGAAGGAAGGAAGGAAGGAAGGAAGCTAGACAGATAGAGGAAGGAAGGAAGGAAGGTAGGTAGGTACGTAGGTAGGTGGAGGAGAGAGAGAGAGAAAGGAAGGGGGAGGGAGAGAGAGAAAGAGAAAGGAAGAAAGAAAGGTGGGGACAGAGAGAGAGAGAGAAAGACAGAAAGAAAGACAGAAAGAAAGGTGGGGGGGGGGGAGAGAGACAAGGAAAAGAGATGGGGAGGCACTTACTGGAGCAGGGAAAGCCACGCGACATCGGCAAGCCAAATGCAGAAAGCCTAGCCCCTGTGCTTAATCTCTGGGCGGGGCTTTCTCCTGCTGGCTGTTTGCTCTTAAAGGGAAAGCACCTGGTGGAGCTTTTTCCTGCCGGCTCTCTGCAGAAACTTTCCCTTTAAGTGTAAACAGCTCAGGCCGGGCAGGGAGGGGGCAGGGCAGGCTCGGACGCCAGCCGGAACAGCGTTCCTGTGCATTCCTGCTGAAATCGAGCCCTGAAATGATATTGCTTTATAATTAATGGATTTTATGATTGTATCGTATTTTAAACTTCCATCTTTTAAGAATGTTGTGATCCCCCCTGAGCCTGCTATATGAGGTAGAGTGGGCTAAAAATCTAAATAAATAAATACTGTGTCAAAAGACAATTTGCTCATACAGCAGAAAACTTTACAGACTCACAGGAGACCAAATAAAAAAGCAGCAAGATGGATAAATGCATGTAACATGATACTTTTGAATAAAATGAGGGTGCCAATGGGCCTGTAGAAAAACTTAATGTATTGAAATGGACAGCTGAAAGTTTTCATGGTATGAAAGTATATAACATCACCAGTAAATAACATGCCATTAAGCCTCTATTAAGGGCACAGGTCATTTTTTGTTCAGACAGTTGTCAATCCTAAATAAACCTGTCTTCCCTTCCCCCACTGAATTGAATTGTTAGTCCCTTGTCTTCAAACAAATTGTAAATCGCTGCGAGCCCGCCTGCATGTGGGAAGCAGCGATCAGTAAATCGAATGTATAAATAAATATAAATAAATAATAATTCTTCTGCATTTTTCTATTCAAGGCTTTCTACTTAACAAAGACCCTTGTGTGAACCTAATCTAGTCATACCTCCTTTGCTACCTGGCAGCCTCAGTCCTCTCTCAAGGATTGCCAACTAAAGGCGGGGAGCTCAACTTTGTCTGCTCTTGTGCCTTTAATGGAATAGATATGCACAGGTGAAGCTTTTCACAGCATAAATGTAAACATTATCACCAGCTAATTACTCCAAACCAAACAGCTTTTAAAGAAACAAAAGGGCTGCTTCAGAGCTCCCCCCCACGCTTTGTCTTCAATTGTCTATAGCAGTGGTTCTCAGACCTTCAGCAACTCAAGGATTCCCACCCCACTTGATTAAAAAAAAAATTGTGGATTCCTGATCCTTGCCAGCACACACCAAGCACTGCATAGCCTCTTTTAAACAAGTGTGTGGCAAATTTTTGGTGCCCTGTGGAAGTATCTGTCTTTATTTGTCCTCAAAACAGTGAGATCCCATTTAAGAAGTAAAAATGTTGTTTGTACATAGCCTACAAGGTCAGATCTCAGAGGGTAACTGATACTACAGGGCCACAACTCAAAGGATCAGAACTGTTCTAATCAATCTCACCCCTTCATTAGAATGGGCTTACTGCCAGAGACAGCAAGACACTTCCTTGGTGGTTAACAACTTCTAAAGAGGCACTAGCTGAACAGGGGTGAGAAGGAACCTGGAAAAACTTTCAGATGTGCTCACTGAAACAGAAAAGTGTCACACAAAACCTGAATTTCCCAAATATATTCCTGAACACAAATTCAATTTGCTCTCAGCCTCTATTCACAAGTTACCAGTACAGCACAGTAGCTGCAAAAATAATTGCAATGGGATACTCTGCTTACACAGTGGCTATTCTGGGAAAATAAACAAATAAATTGGCCTCTGGCCTCCATTAGAGCGTAGTGGACAGGACATGTATGCTCTGTGCTAGGCTGAAACCCCAAGGCTGGAATTTTTCTGACTGTTAGACTCAGCAAGGGCTTATTAGGGAAGGGCAGATATTTCTTTCTTAGGAGTGGTCATTTTCAAAATCCTGCCTTCTAACAATGTGCCTTTGATGTCACCTAGAGCTGTAGCATTTCTTTTGAACAACTTAGACATGCACAATATCAACCTTATATGTTATCACTATGTATCATTCTTGCCTTTATATACATGGTGCTCTTGTTTTTTTGCTGAGCCTCTCCCCTCACCCAGGGACCAGACACTCCTGCAATCAATTGCAATAAAACTACTTTCAAAGGACTCATTCTATGTTCTGTTTTTTTGATGACTTCTTGCCTACAAACTCTGTTTGGCCCATAGGTCAATTACCCATCACCAATATCAAGAAATGTGTGTACACATGAAAGCTTATACTTTGGGGGAAAAACTTTATTGGACTTAAAGGTGCCACTGGACTTGACCTTTGTTTTGCTGCTTCAGACCAACACCTGAATCTGTCTACACCAGAGTTAGTGACCATATTGGAGAAGCTGTGTTCCCTCCGATTGATGAAGCTTCTAACTGCTACTGTTCACTACAAAAATACAGATGAGCATGACATTTTCAATATTATGAGGCATTTTTAATTCCCGTCTTTTAGCAATCTCTCACATTCTATTAAATCACTTCTTCTCTCCTGTGTCATTAGAAGCAGCTACCAAAAGATTGCTGATATCATTTCACTGACAAATGATACCTAAAGAAGAGAAGAACCTCTCCAAGAGAAGAACCTTCACAAGTCAGGAAATCTATATGGCCAAATGCAATCCTGAGGCACATGGATCCAGGATGCATAAGTCCTTTACCATACTCCAGCATCTCTGTAAAAGCATCTTGACAACCCCACCACCACCTTTTGACATCTCCTGCCGCCTGCTCTCAGGAACTGACCAATCTGTGCTCTTACTGAATTCTTTCTCCAAACTATGATCCTGATCAGGAGTTAACTTTCCTGGAGGCCTCTTTGTCCTACAGTCCTCCATTACAAAAGTCTTGGTTCTCTTCTTCTACCCACTACCTACCACACCAAACAGTAAAGTTCAACATCACCTCTTGACAAGAACTCTTGTGAGCATATACAAACGTTCCACCCTTGCATACCAAGGAAAGAGCTGTGGGCCTTTGGTACCCTTTATCCACCAACCTATTTGGCCTAATTCTTTTATGCTTTTGTTTTTCTGCAAGATTCTCACCTCTAGAAGCTACCTGACAGGCAAACTATCCAATATGGGCTCTTCAGAGCATTGGCAACAGACTGGAAGTGCTGGCCCGGGACCCTTTCATAGAGACTGAATGGTATGTTACTTACCTTCTTACCTTGGAAAGCTTCATATGCCCATTTCGGCACATGTTTTTTTTTATAACTTAATTTTTATTAATTTTCAACTTTAACCATTAACAACAATCAAACTATTAATAACTACAAACATTTAACATAAGGCTAGTATAACATATATTACAATTTTCTTCCATTTTCTTACACAGTTTAACATATATTATTCAATAAAATAAAAATTTACGATATCTGTCTGGCATTACACTTTGTTTATTTTTTGTTTTGCTCGTATATTCAAAAAAACGAAACCATTTTTCCAAAAAATTGTTTGATTTTTGCGGATTTTCCATTATTATAAGTTGTGTTGCAAGCTTATCCATTACAGCTATGTCCCATAATTTTTGAAACCATTGTCGAATAGTTGGAATCTTTGGTATTTTCCAAACCTGTGCTATTAATATTTTTGCTGCAAGAAAAAATAATGATAAAAGTTCTCTATTTGTTTGTGTTAAATTTAAATCTGGCCAATAATTCAAAAGAATAGATTCAGGGCTAAAAGGAACCTCGATGAGCAGTATACTTTCCACCAATTTTTTAATTTTGTGCCAAAAAATCTGAATCATAGGACATCCCCACCAACAATGAATAAACGTACCTGGACTCCCACATAGCTTCCAACAGTTAAATGTTGGTTGTTTAAAAAGATAGGCTATTTTTTGGGGCGTTAAATACCACCTTGTATAAAGTTTAAAGTTTTGTAATTTCATATTTAATAAAGGTGTTGTGTATAAAGTGTTGGTCCAAATTTTCTTCCATTGTTCTATGTCTAATGAAATGTTGCAGTCTTTATGCCAAGAAAGTTGTATTGATGATAATTGGTTCCATTTTTTATCTTGTAATAATGTGTAAATTAAAGAAATCACTCCCCTAATTGATTGTGTATTTGTTTTAATTCGTGATTCAAATGTGGTCAGTGGCCTATTCAGTATCATAATTATATCTGGATTATATAAAAAGTGTCGTAATTGAATATATTGCATCCAAGGTATGTCAAATTGATATTTTTGTTCTAAGTATTGTTTAGAGTGCATTTGGGTTTTATTACAAAGGTCGCCTAAACGAATTAAATCATGTGCAATCCAAGTTGCATAAGTTATTGTTTCCATTCCTGGTTTAAACCAGGGCTGTCCTATAAAAACAGTCAGTGGCGAAACTTGCGGGGCTAATATTGGTCTAAATCTATCCCAAATGTTTAAAGTTAGTAATAAATATGGATTTTGTAAATGTTGTTTAAATTTTCTATGTTTAGCAGGGGTCCATATATTTTCGTATAAATAACCTATTTCTAATGAATATTGTTCAATCACAAGCCAATCCTTTTGGCACGTTGATTGTGCATAATAAATAATATTTTTTAATTGCGCTGCATAGTAATAGAATTCCAAATTAGGTAATCCTAATCCTCCTAACTTAATGGGTTTAATCAAAGTCATATAACTAATTCTGGGTTTCTTCATAGCCCATAGAAAATTTGAAAAAATTCTTTTCCAGGCTTGAAAAATGCTTGGAGTTATTTTGAGGGGTAAATTTTGAAATAAAAAAAGAAATTTTGGAAAAATAAAAGTCTTAATTGTTTCTATTTTTTCTATAAGTGTCAAATTTAATTTTTTCCATCTATCTAGTGACAATTTGGTTTCAGCAATCAAAGGTTCATAATTTACTTTATAGAGATTACTAATATTTGTAGGGATGTTTATGCCCAAATATCTCCATTGAGTTGATACCCATCTAAAAAGGTATTTATTCAACAAGTCTTGCTTGGTTTCCGATAACATGTAAATTGGATATAATTCTGATTTTGTATAGTTAATTTTAAATCCTGAAACTTCACTAAAGGCCGATATTTGGGCCATTATTTCTGGTAATGTTTGTAATGGTTGAGTTATAAAAAAAGCTGCATCATCTGCAAAAAGATTTAATTTATGCCTTGATTGTCCAATTTGTATTCCTTGTATGGCCGTGTCCGTTCTAATTGAATGTGCTAATGGTTCTAAAAAAATTGCAAAAAAAGTAGGTGAAAGAGGGCACCCTTGGCGTGTCCCTCTTGTTAAAGTTATAAATTCTGATCTATAATTATTAGTCACAATTTGGGCCCTGGGATTACTATATATTGCTCTGAATGAGTTCATGAACTTTTCTCCAAAGTTCATTTTTTGTAAAAGCGTTTGTAAATACAATATTTCTACTCTATCGAACGCTTTTTCAGCATCAAGGGCCAAAATAAGAGATTCTACTTTCTTACTTTTACAATAATCTATTATATTCAATGCATGTCTAATACTATCCGTAAGAGAACGACCTGAAATAAAGCCAGACTGGTCTGTATGAACATATTTTGCTATTATTGAACTTAAACGTGTAGCTAGCACTGAAGAAAATAACTTGGAATCGTGGTTTAGTAATGATATCGGCCTATACGAAGAAGGGTCTAACTTATCTTTCCCAGGTTTATGTAAAATTATTATTTTGGCTTCCAGCCAGGATTTAGGTAGGTCTCCACTTTTCATAATATAGTTACAAGTGTCAACCAAGTTTGGTAAAATTAAGTCTTGAAATTTTGAATAAAATTCATTTGGTAGGCCGTCTGTTCCTATTGCTTTATTGGGTCTCGCTTTTTGCAAAGCTTTTTTCAAATCTTCTACGGTAAATGGTTGGTCTAATAGGTCTTTATGCTCTTTTGTGAGCTTTACTTTATATTGAGTGGAATCTAGGTATTTCTGGATGGAATCTAGTGCAGGCCTCTCTGAAGTATATAGCTCTTGAAAAAAGGTCAAAAAATTAGAATTTATATCTTTTGATGTTGTATAGATTTGGCCTGTCTTAGAACGAGTTGCATGTATTAAGTTTGTGTTATGTCGTTGTGCTACTCTTTTTTTTAGTAATGTTATCGACCTGGGGGTTTTTGTTAAAAATTTTTGTCTAGTATAGAGTAGTTGTTTTTGAATTTTTGAGGTTTCCAATAATTCCAATTGCTTCCTTGTTTGTGTAAGTTTACATAAAGTCTTTTTCCCTCCAAATTTACTATGTTTGTATTCTAGTTTTTTAATTAAATCAGTTAGATCTGTAATAATTTTTGTCTTTCTTTTTTATAGGCAGAAGTCAATGAAATACATCTGCCTCTGAGAACTGCTTTTAAGGCATCCCAGATTATTAAATTGGAAACTCCACAATTCTTATTAAAATAAAAATATTCTTCTATAGTTTTCCTAAGTTCTTCACAAGAAATATCACTTTGCAATAACAATTTATTAAATGACCAATTTGGGCCTTTACCATCCGAATTTTGTTGTGCCATAAGTGTTGTTACCCACGAGTGATCTGAAATACTTCTAGGTCCTATATCTGCAAAAGAAAATTGATTTAGTATATTTTTTGAAACTAATAAAAAGTCTATACGTGTATAGATGTCATGTACATTAGAATAGTATGTAAATTGCTTATTTCCAGGATTCAACTGTCTCCAAAGATCACATAATTGAAAATCTTCTAAAATGTTGCTAAGTTCTGTGGGTCTAAAATGTTTTCTGGTCTTTTTATTACGGTTATTATGTGTTTTGTCTATATTTGGATCTATGATGTAGTTCAAATCACACCCTATTATGAGAGAGCCTTCTTGAAATTCTTGTAGGAGTTGAAGTGTGTTCTGTATAAAGTCTATTTGTTGTGAGTTTGGGGCATAAATGGATGCTAATGTCATAGGGGAACCATCTAGAGTTCCCTTTACAAAGAGGTAGCGTCCTTTTATGTCAATCTTGGTGTCCTTACATTGAAATGGTGTGTTCTTTGAAATTAATATAGCTACACCTCTCGCTTTGGAGGTGCCCTGTGCTTGGTAATTTTGTGTAAACCAATTTGTCTTTAAAATGCGATCTACTGGCTTCTTAAGATGTGTCTCCTGTAAAAATAAAAAAATTGGTTTTTCCTTATACATAGTGTTTGAAATTTTTCTCAGTTTTACTGGGTTGTTCATTCCTCTACAATTCCAAGTTAATATTTTGTGGGAAGAAGTCATATTTTTTATATTTTACTATTTCCTAGCCTATTTCTAAACTTATTCTATAAAAAGAAAAACAATAAACCCCTTAATACCTAACCTATTACTATTAATATAAATTTTCTTTCCAAAATACACACAACAGCACCCTTCCAAAGGGTGTGGTTCTAGAAGTATCCCCCACCCCTTGTGAAGGATTCAGGGAGAGTGCAATGTCTCCCTATCTAGATACCCAAAAACCTAACTTAAATGGGGGTATAATTTTCTTGTTCTTTTCCCAAAACTTCCCCCCCTCCCTCCCTTTTAAGATTTTCAACACATTTTTTTAAAAACATTTCACTTATGTGTCTATATATGAACTTGCCTTATATATTAAATTGTATTTAAGACCAATTTACCTTGTAATATATTTTAACCATATATAAGTCTATATTTCTATAAGTAGTTTTCTATGTTTATATAAAATAACATTAAGTAAAATTTTCCCTATGTTTAATTAAAATAAACTTCTACTACATTTCTTATAAATTACTAAACGTACTCTTCATACAATTGTTTACCTATAAAAGTTTCTATAACAAATTTCTTATTTTCCTTATAGTTATTCAAACAATGTTAACCAAAGCTTTTCCTATACTTAACTTAATATTTTACTTTAACCCAATTCCACTATATTTCTTATTGGTTTCCTAAGTATATCTCCTATATAATTCCTTAACTAAAACTTTACTATAACATCCCTATATAACTATAACATTTCTTATATCAACCTTATGACTATTACCACTATATTTTTAATAAATTGCTAAATATATTTTCTGTATATTTATTTAACTATAAAATTCACTATAACATATTCTTATTTTAAGCTAAAGAGTTTTTTGTTTTTTTTAACAAGTATTTTCTTTTCTATAAACTTCAAAAAAAGGGATAAAAGTAGTTAACATATTGTGCCTAATTTGTCTGCTTTAAGCCACATGTTCTAAAAGCAAATAGTAAAATTATCTTAGTTCATGTGTTTTCCAAGTTGTTGTCTTCGTCTCTTATGGGCATGTTCAGTGTCTTCAAAAAGGCTTTTCCAGATGCTTCGTCTGTAATTTGGTGTTGTATTCCATTTCTGAATATCTGTATGTCTGAAGTTGGGCTCCAACGAAAACGAATTTTGGCTTCATATAGTTGAGTTGCAAAGGCTTTTAATGTCTTTTGTTTCTCCAAAGCTTCCACTGACAGGTCTAGTAAAGCGATGATTTTTTTGCCATTATAAGTCAGTGCGTTTTTGAGTCTAGCCTCTCGTAGAATTTTATCCCGGGACCTGGGGTACAGAAAGTGCACTAGAATGTCTCTGGGTCTGTCCTTGCTGGCTCTTGCAAATGGGCCTAGTCGGTATGCTCTCAAGATGGCTGGAGCCACACCCTGTTCTAGGTCCAAAGATTTGGCCAGCCAAGTGGACATAAAGGTGGCTAAATCTGCGCCATTTTCTGCCCCCTCTTCCAGCCCCCTGAATTTTAAATTATTCTGTCTCCAACGGTTTTCCAAGACCAAAATACGATCTGTTAAGTTAGAGTCTGAGGATTGTAATTGCTTTACCTCTTCTTGCAGCATCATGGTGAGTTCTGAGTTGTTTTCTGCCAGCTGAGAGGTTGCTTTAATTTCGTTCGTCAGGCTGGTGAGAGTCGTTTGAATCGGTTGAAGAAATTCTTCTACTGCCGTGGATATGGATTGTTGTATCTTTTAAGTCCTTTTTTGTTAGCGGCGCGTTTTCGTTTTCCTGGCTGTCCGTAGTTGTTGAGGTTGTTGTCGACGCCATTGCGGGGCTCACCGAGTCGCCTGGGCCCGATTTTTCGCCGTTTGTTCCCGGGGTAAAGAATTGTTTTACCGACCCAGTTTCTATTTTTTTCGGTGTGGCTTTAGGTTTAGAAGGTTTGCCCATATTTTTGCCGTTGTTTTCTTCGTGTTGTTTTGAGTTCTCGCTGGTTTGTGGGAGGGAAAGGCAGGAGCTCTGCTAAAACGCGTCCGCCATGTAACGACGACGCTCCGCCCCCCCCATTTCGGCACATGTTAAAGGGGCTGACCATTTTTTTCCTCCAGGCCTGCTGACAACCGTAAACAACTTCCTTATGGCTTCTACATTCCAGAAATAGCTTTGCTGATTGAAACCCCCTCCAGTCGTGCAGCTCTTAAACGCAGGGAAAAAGTGGTGATCGAGGCTGTCAGTCCTGCCTCTCTTCCCCATACGCCCTGTGAGTACCTATGATCCTTTTTCTTGCTGCTCGCTCTCCGGGTACTCCGCACATCCATGGAAGTGGCAGAAAGCCCCGTCAGCTCTGGGCTTCTCTTTCCAAATGTTCTCCTCAAGAGGTAAACAGAGTGGGACTCTGCTGCATTTTCCTCGCTCGAAAGCCAACCACCCTCTCATAATGCAAGGAGAGCAAACCCCAAGCAGCTTCGCCGTGAGCTGCCCGCTGCGCCAGGCTCCTGCTGCCGCTGCTTCTTTCTTAGACGAGCCACTCCTACAGGAGTGCTCTTTCTGACTCTTTAGGAGACAAGGGCGGTTACAGAGGTAGCGGCGACTGCCATCTCTAGGATGCCTGCTATGCTGGTTTGGGAAAGGATCTCAACCCCGCCCATCATTTCCCGCGTCTCTGGTCAGTGCAGGGAGAAACTCAGAGGGAGTTGACGCTCAGGCGTCGGGGGCTGAGGAAACTGAAGCTAATTTTAAAAGTGTCCTGAGGCTTAACACGCCAGATAGATGGCGTTGTTGCCGTGGAGCCATGCTACTCTTGGCCTTGGGCATGGAAGATTTGGGAGAGACTGCCACGGGCGGGGGTGGGGTGGGGGTAGGGCTGCCAACTCCAGGTTAGGAAAAATGCCCTGAGATTTGGGGAGCGGAGCCTGAGGAGGGCGGGGGTTGGGAAGAGATTCCTAATTATCTGAACAGAATGGAAATCTAGGGGGAAAGAACAGTGTATCATTCAAGATAAAATTAGAATGTTACAGGTGGAGGGAAAAAGTAGACACACAACAGTCTCTCTGTGTAGTGCTTTTTCCTAAGTACTTTGTACACTTACATCCTTATGTCAGCCCCCTAAAGTCAGTTAGTGTCTGTATAGCTAATAGTTGGAAGAATTATCCTGCAGTCCTAAATAGACCTTCTAAATCCATGGGTTTGCCTGAGTTTCAGTAGTAAATTCACCAGTGTGCTGAGATTTGAACAACAAACTTCTAGTTTTTCCTGCTGTTAGGCACTTAGTGGCACCAACTCCCTGTACCAAACTGAGGTAAATTTATTTGAAGTTTATGCTGCCTGGCCCCACTGCTAATCTTTGCAGATTGACATTAGCATGTATTTATTTTCCCCGTTGTCTCCTATTGTTGTCGCCGCACAATCGAGTCTGACTCTTCACAACCCATGGACCACATCACACCAAGCCCTCCTATCTTCTCTCATGTTCCGGAGTTTGCTTAATTTCATGTTTGTTGCATTGATACTGTCTAACCATCTCATCCTTTGCTGTCCCCTTCTTTTTTGACCTTCAATCTTTCCAGCATTAGGGTCTTCTCCAGTGAGTGCTCCCTTCTCATTGGGTGGCCAAAGCGTCTCCTGTACCTTTCCACTAGTGGCAGTGAAAGAGAAATCTGTATATACTTCATGCATTCATATAATATCTGTAACCCCACCCCCAGCTGATATCTACTCATTTTAATAATACTCAAAGAGAGAGCATATTTATAAGAGATTAAAGTTTTCAGGAAGAAACTGTCAAATATCAATAGACATGATACACAGAAAGAGATTGAGTACATTATGAGGTGGCAAAACAGGAAACACGAGGAGGACATGAGATGGAGAGGAAAAGAAAAATTTAAGTTGTTAGGCACAACCCAGAGATGGCCAGAACCCAAACAGCTATTTTTGGTGATCTTAAGTTGCACGATACCACATTGTGACTTGAAATTCTGCTCTTGCCCTATGATCAACCCCATGCAACCTGATGTGTTTTTGAAACTTCTCAGTTTCAAAAATAGTTTAGTTTATGGCATGGCAGATTACTAAGCAAGAAACAAGACCCATATTGGGGCATGTGGAACTGCTTGATCCTGGCCACAGTTGATAGAAACTTCCTCTGTCATGGGGAGACATAGATAGGAACATAGGCTTAACCTACGGGGGGGCTCGAGCCCCCCCCCCAAAATTTCCCAGGGGGGACTGAGCCCCCCCAGCCTGCAGCTGCTTGTCCCCCCCGCCTCCCTGGGCCCTTCCCGGCTGGCTGGCCACCGCTGCCAGAGCCTCTTTCTCCCCCCCCCAGCTCCCCTGTACCCACTTGTCCCTCTCTCCCTCCTGGGGCTCCGGGCAAATGCCCAACGTGATAGCGTCACCCAGCTATCACGTTGAGCATTCGCCCGGAGCCCCGGGAGGGAAAGGAAAGGAGGGAAGAGTGGCCGGGGGGGGGGGGGAGAGAGGTGGTGGCAGCATCGTTTTGGAGAGCGCATGCACTTCGCGCGTGCACGAGCCCCCCCCCCCCCCCCCCCCGGGGATTTCAAAACCTGATGCCCCTGGATAGGAAGAAGTCCTGCCAGCTCTGAGAGATGAGCACTATGACAAAGCGGGCATCTAATACAGTTGGTAATTCCAAATGCAGCCATCTTTTACTGTACATGATAAGTACTGCTTCTCACTTCATGTGATGTGTATTTGCCATTCTAAAAATCACAAAGTAAAATTACACCATGCTTATAATATTTGAACTGTTCCCACAATTATTACTTAGTAGCAGGTTTCAACAAACTGCCCATGGTGAATGCATCCAGGGTTTATATGCAATGGCCCTAAACACACTCACTTATTCATGTAAGCAATTCAAATGATGGTTATACCAGCTTGAGGTGGAATGAAATATCCACAAGAGGCTAAGTGTTCAGTGACCCTATATTTTGAAAGCTAGTTTGAGGCACATAAGAATTGCCAGCTAAAATCAAACAAAAACCAGCTTTCTTTTGGTCCAACAGCAGATAAAAAGTTCTTGGAAATTTACAAGCAGAGCATGAAGACAATAGCCCTTTCTCTCAGCTTCTGTTCGTCAGAGAGGTGCTGCCTCTGAACATAACTGCTCAGTGTAACCTCCATGGTTAGCTACTGTTAAAAGACATCTTTCATGAATTTGTATCATCTTCTAAATAAGTTAGTGACAACTACCATCATCTCATGACATAAGCAGTCATGCTTTGTGTGAACTAGTGCTTTCTTTTTTGTTCATTATGAATATGACCATCAGGGTATTTCCTTCTTAAGAACATATAGGAAGAGCTCTGCTGAGTCAGAATGATCCATTAGTTGAGAGCATCCTATTTCCAGCAGTGACCAATCAGATAGCTCAGGGAGGAACCCCATAAACATGGCCTGATGGCACTAATCTTCTCCCTGCTATTTGCGAACCAGCAATCTGTAATGAAAGGAATACTGTTTCTGAAACCAGGAATAAGAGCATGCAAGCCAGAAATGGTACTTCTTGGGCCCTGAGGAACCTACTGGTTATCTCCAGCTTGATGGGCAGAAGCTTCTCTTCTACACTCAGCTGATGTCTCTGGCTGCTCAAGAAGTCTGACTGGGTAAACAGTGCAGTCCCATAAAGGGGTGTGTGTGGAGCTGGGACAGTTCACTGCCTCCTTGGTCAATACAAACCTCAGGTTTAGCTGCAAGCTGGGTAGCAATACAGGAAATAACAGCATGGGGCTGAGCAGGTGCCAGTAGTTCAGTTTAGGATGACAGAGTCCCAGACCTTCACAATTTTAGTTCAGGTTAGAAAAATATTTGACATATCTCTAAGATTTCACAAGACATGCTATTTGTATGTTACAAATTTAAAAGATGACCCATCTTATGTTCTGAACAGGTTTTATTCATAATTACAACCTATTTTTAGAATTTAAAACAAAGGTCTATAAATAGAGACTAACCCTACCTGAACAAGTTCCTGAAAGCCTTTTAAAACTTCAAAAGTAATGCCATTTAAGTTGACACAGCAGTGGTTTATTTAGACACCTTCGAGTAAAGGTTCTGTAATCAGTCAGTAACATGAAATGTAACATCAAGTGACTCAGAACTTTAAACCCTATACAGGAAAGCTTGAATATAATATATATTTATATATTTATATATACACAAATATTATATTGGTCCACTGAGTATACTTTTAACAAAAAAGGTAAGAAATCTATGTAGTCCAGTTAAACATAATATGCACGATTAATATCATTACAAAGTTTGTGTAGATAAATTATGGATATTTAATACTTGCAAGAAGTTTTGTTCAATTACTTTTTTGAGCAGGCATTTTCAAATGCTCATTTCTCAGTGCAAAAAAAAGTTTCTCAGAACGAGTCTCAAAATTTTCAGGAAAACTGAATGAAAATTACCTTCAGTAGACTCCTGCAGCTGCATCCACAAGCAACTGGAAAAGTTTAAGCCTAAAATAGTGACTATGCTTCCCCTTGCAGCAGAAAAAAAGTGTAATAAATTCTTTCTTTCATCTACAAATACCACAGTTTTTTTAAAAAAAATCAACATTTTAATGCTATAGTCCATCTGGGCATGTACTGAGGGCAGAGAGAAATGGGTCATTTGGAATGAGTTTTACTTTTTGCAAACAGAACACACGACACAAAATAGGCAATAAGTTACTTTCATTAACATTCAAATCTTCATCTTATTTTGACTCAGTGACCATAAAGGATACTTTAGTTTAAGGTGCAACTATCAGTTGGCATTCAATAAATTATACATAGTGATGAACTGTTGTAAACGATGCATTCACACAGCGTACTTCCTACTCTATTTCAAATTCAGCTGTCAACGTGCCAGTTTAGTTGCATATTTCACAGAAGCTAGCTCAATTAGCTGGGGGGGGGGGGGGGGGCGAGCCTTCAAAATTCCTGACAGTGATCTTAGCCAGTCTCGTTTTACTGATCTCCTTGGGAAAATTCTAAATTTGCATTTTTAAAAAATTGGTGGCAAAATGCCACTTCAGTGTATCAGGCAAAATGTAGTGTTTGGAACCCTATTTTTCTATTAATTGGCCAGTCTGGCAATGGAACCTTCATTAAAGGAAAAACAATAGGTTTAAAAAGTATTTCATATGGCCAACCACCAATTACCATCAGTTCTGTAAAAGTGTATCTGTGACAACCAGATGAAAGTAGTATCAGCTACTTTATGTTCAGTGAGTATCTGCAAGCTACATTTTTCTAACTATAGTAGCATTGTCAGCATGGCCAGCTTTACTTACAGGTGAAAATATGTTTTGCTGGTCAGCAACAGGCCACTTGGGAAAAGCTAAAACTGTTCCATTTAATACTACAGGAATTGGCACAAGTGACCTTCAGAGGAGAACAGCTAATCAAGACTTAAACCTAAACATCATTACAAATAAAATAAAAATTAGTAACACCTGACCTTGTCATCTTTATAGAGAGAAAAGAGTATGTAAATGCTTTCACGGTATGTAGACACTTCTGCACTTTTAAGATTAACGTCCTTAGAAGTACACTGGCACACACACAGAATGAACTTGCTTTTGGGACAGGATTGCTTTTTCTTTGAGCATTTATATACATTCATAAATGGATTCTTGTGCCTCACTAATATTTTTATTTTAAAAGAGAATACCTTTTTGCATTGTAGAAAGTTGCTTTGGTTTAATGGTTTCTAGTACAGAAGGATTCCAAGATACAGATGTAAGTGTGCTGTATTAGGAGTTTTCAGATGAATTAGTGAATATGAAAAATTACAAATAAGACAGCAAAATCACATTTGCAGGAATTTAAAGCCTTGTACTTCTTGTCTATACATAACGCCTAATTACAAATAGCTTAGCTATTCAGGGAAAGGGGACAAAGTGGTTGAGGCAAGACAAACTCTTCATGCTTCTGATATTTCAGATTTACTGAGTGCAATAGCTAGTTCCAAATCTTCTTGTTCTTGCTGTTTCAATCTGGCAAGTCGTTCTTTCTCCTCTCTCTCACTTTCTCTTTTTGCCCATTCAATCATGTCTTCTTCAGTAGGATACTACAAAAGGGAAGCAGATTTATTAAATGGAGCAGTTGATATGAGATCGAATGTTCAAACCAGATTTGGTCTTCAATTTATTATTATAAGTGAGTTGGTAGCAACTACTGTTAGCCTCGCTTACATTTGCACAGGGCATTTGGTTTATGTTGGAGAATTATTCGTTTTTTTCTGATCAAAGAGGAAGAAAAGGCAATTTTCTGCACCAAACTGGGGGGGGGGGGGGGGGGATTAAGTTTCTATCTCATTTAGTCTGCCAAAAGCATGTTCCTTGTAAGTGCTTAGCCAGAGAATATTTGGCCTAGCTATACTGATTTACTTAAGTTACTAAGAAGAATTATCTAAAAAAAAAAGAATTATCTTTAAAACCCCCACAAAAACTTAGTGACTCAGAACTATACAAAGGCCACAAAATTTTACCTTAAGGAAATTCATTAAAAAAATAACTATATAATTGGGGAGGGGATTTCTGTTCTTTTCCCTAACATTTTTACCCCAGGTCTTCTAAGAAAATGTTTAAGTGATTATCAGGCAACTGAAGGATCCCAAGTCCAATTTACTGATTCACAGGACAGCATGATTTAACTATTATTCTGTGCTCTTTCTATTCAACCTCTTTTATAAATGATTCGGCAACCACCTTAGATCCGATTCATGGTCACAGCCCTAAACTTGGCTTGCTTCACACTCCTTTATTCCTTTATGCTGATGACGCAGTGCTACTGTCTCTAACTCGTATTGGATTGAAATGCCTTTTGGAGAGCTTTGTAGACAATTGTGTGAACTATTATTCAATTTACTAAAGCCAGATATAGGTATAGCACACATATCATAACTCTTTTTTAATTTAATTCATTTTTATCCCACCCTTCCTCCAAGGAGTTCAAAGCAATGTATATCTTTTCTCCTCCATTTCATACTCACAACAATCCTGTGAGGTAGGTTAAACTGAGAAACCGAATGACTACCGAAGATCAGCCAGTGAATTTCATGACTGAACTGGGACTGGAACCTGGGTTTTCCAGATTCTAATCTAACACCCTAACCACTCTTTCACATCAGTCTCTCGTTAAGCATAAAAGGTCATATAGGCAAACCATGCTCAAATCTATGCATTTGCTGTCAAATATTATGAAAGATTTTTTGGCTTCATACTTGCAGTTTTGTGACACTTGACACAAAATTCCTAACCCTTTCAAAAAATCATTATGCCTATTCATGGGGATGGGTGCATGCATGCTATGAGGCATTTAGACCCTCACTACCCTATCCCCCTTTCCAAAGATCTACAGCAGGACTTATTCATTGCCTTGAATCAGTCTCCTAAATTTACCTCCAACAGCCTGCATTCCCCACCATGTCCAATAGACCCTAAAATCTGGAACGGCCACAGACTCAGCTGGCAAGACATCCCTTAAGGGCAACAGCCAACACTTCCCTCCCATATAATCAATTTATATTTATGCATATAGGATGAAATTAAATTGTTCAACTGTAGCTACAACATAAGGACCCTGCTGTTTATTGTTAAATTGCCTAAATGAGACTTTAACACCATGGAGTAAAGGTTGTGTTAAAATATAACAGACATTAAACCCTTAGACACAACATGAGAACATACCAACACTGCAATTAACATTCTCTGCACACAAAAGCTTATACTATGAATAAAACTTTGTTGGCCTTAAAGTTACCACTGGACTCAAACTTTATTCTCTGACTGTATTTGGTTTAAAGGCATAATATGACAATGCGCTTCACCATTGTATGAAATGTATATTATATCATTTAAGCCTGAGAAGTATACAGTAATCATCACAGTAGCTTACAAAATCTTTGTTAAAGACAATTCAGTTCCTCCCCAGCCCATGTACTTACAGCATTGAAACTAGCAAAACTGCTGTCATCCTTCTCTTTGCAAACCCCAGTGGGAGCAAATGGATCATTGAAGAGATCAGCTTCCTGTTCTTTGGAACCATCACAGCCTGGGAAGGGTTGGAAAGGGTCATTTAGTTTTAAGGACTCTGAAGACTCCAGTTTGTTGATAGGTCTTTTTCCTGCATAAGTCAGAAAGAATAATAGTATTTAGAGCACACCATCCTATTGCTGAATCCAAAGTATTCAGTACAGGTAGTCTTAAATTAATCTGGTTTTAAATGTTTCAGTGTGGGTGTCTGTTTGCTAATATTTCAATCTAGGAGGGAATCCATGTTGTTAAGAACTAGCCCTTTCATTTAGAACAGTGTTTCGTTTAAATCATCTTAAAAACTGGTTTAAGCCAACCTGCTCTGTAAAATTTAGTTTGCTTCATAGGACCCCATTTTAAAACTGCACTGTTACAGTAATTTAAAACCATTACCTCTTTTCCAATCTGTGGCTTCAGAGGTATTTAAAAATTCCTGACCTAATTAGGAGGAAGAATTTAAATCTCTAGCAGAAGCAGCCTGTATGGTAATTAGTCTGTTTCTAAACGACAGGTTATTTCAATATAAAACATGAAAGAAATGGAACATTTTGTTCTTACAGTCATAATTACATCTTTTAAAGACAGTACTGGCTCTTACCAGGTGGAGGAGGACAAGGTCTGGTAGGTGTTCCAGTTTTGGGAGGTAATGCAGGAGGAACATCTTCATTTTTGGCTGAAGGTTCCTCAAATACATTTTTAGTTATGATCATACTGTTCATAGAGCCAGTTGCAGATGAACTAAAAGGATCCTCATTGTTTGCCTTAATAAAAAACAGGTTAAAGTTATTACTGTTTGCATCATTCATTTCGACACAGCCCTGTCCCAGCTGTAAGTCACTACCATTTTCTTTTTCTCTATAAAACAATAAATACATTGGAATACTACACAACTCATTCAAACATTAGTACACACAAGGGGATCCCATGAGGACTGCTAGGGAAAATCCTCCATGATTCCTCACCTTCTTGCTCTGCCCCTTCCCCTACCCTCCCGGTTGCATGCTTTTCCCTTCCCTATCCCTGGGGAGCCCCCATTGTGTGGGTTTTTTGGTCCGTGTGGAGCAGCCATCTTGGAAATTAGATATATGATTTCACAAATCAGTGGGAGGGTGGCTCAGTGAAAGAGCCTCTGCTTTGCATGCAGAAGGTCCCAAGTTCAATGCCTAGCACCTCCAGTTAAAAAGACCAGGCAATAGGTCATGTGAAAGACCTCTACCTTAGACACCGGAATGCAACTGCCAGTTGGAGTAGACAATACTGACCTTGATGGACAGATGGTCTGATTCAGTATACGGCAGCTTTATTTCTGTGCTCATTTGTAATATTATGCTGTAACACTATTGCTTATAAAACTGCACTAACTGTGAAAACTGCCACAAGCACGTGGATGTCACTTCACCCATCTGATACTGCAGCAGCTAGTAGGATAGTGTTGTAAATACACTCTGCAGTAGCACAACTGCCACTGGAAAACACAGCCTTCTAGGAACCTATTGGTGTGCGTTAGCTTCCATGATGCTGTGGAAATTGCACCTCACCAATGACATCACCCATGTGGGCTGTACTTTCCTTATCTCAAGTGCCATCACCAGCTTCACTTGCTACACAATCTATTAATCCAATCCAAGGCTGGGACACAAACTAAGCTTCCTGTCTCTGCAAAAGTACATAAATGTTAATATCCTCAGATACAAATCCACTATACAGATGATAGATCAGTTTCTGAATAGAAACAGAAGGGAGAGAGGGAGTCAATAAGACTGGGCAGGTATTTGAAATCACAATATGTGTAGCTTGCCATTAATTGTATTGCTTTCACAGTAGTTCACAAAGTAAGTGCTCACAGCTAATGAGACCCATAGCTGCTCAAAATGGAGAATTAATCCAAGAAGCCATTGACCTGCTGAGTTATACTGAACATTTGTTGATGTTTTATTTTGTGTGCCAGTAGTCTGGAGTCTCCCACGTTTCATTTATTGCAGCAATTTTATACCTTTTCAGTGAGCATTAATCATTTCAGATTACCTTTGACAATGTGCTGAAATCAGCAAAGCCACTTGAAAATGATTCATTTCCAAACAGAGAGGCAAAGGGATCTGTAGCTAAATTAAACAAACAACAGAAGAGAAAAAAATTGATGTTAAATCCATTGAATAACAAAGTATGAAAGGCAGGAGTCAAACATAGGAAGCCTATTTTTTAACAGTGAAATAAACTATCATCTTGTATGCAAGGCATAGCCAACGTGTTTAGGGTGCCTTTGATAATATGGTTTTAACTAAAAATGCACCACTCCGTTAGATTTTTTTTTAAAAATCAAAACATCAGTAGGATAGTACCCTAACCAAACTTTTACAAAATAGGTAGCAAGATTTTGCAGGATTCTGGATGACATGTTAAACAAATCTAGTAAAAACAAGTGTGTGTGTGTGTGTGTGTGTGGGAGGGGGTGAGGTGAGAGAATGATAGAAAGAGCCGCAATGTGGGACATGGTATAATTCAGGAAATGTCCGGTGTAATTTCAGAAATAAATAGACATTGTTTTCCAAAGTCTCATGAGACTATGTATGGGAGGGGCCCTACGTTACAAGTGTGTATTGGGGTCAAACAGGCTTCTTGGGTTCTGCCTTACAGACTGCTTCCATTATCAACCTGCCTGGAGTGCTGAGATCTGTACATGGTGCCTCTTGTGGGCACTAGACTAAGCTATGGTTAGGTTGGCTGGGACTTCTGGGAGGCCTTTTTTAGTTGTCTCCCCACTCAAGTTGTGGAATTCTGCCCCAGAAGTGAGAATGGCATTGTCCTTGAAGGTCTTCTAGACCAATTTAAATACTTTTTTCTCCAAACTGGATCGAAACAATACTTTGATCATAATTTATTTTAGATGATTTAATAGTTTTATATTTTAATTTCTTTGTGGTGGGACTATGGATCAATGGTAGAACATTTGCTTTGCAGAAAAAGGTCCCAGGTTCAATCCTTGGCATCTCCAGATAAAAGGATATGATAGAAGGTGATGTGAAACAACTCTAGCTGAGGCTCTGTTGAGCTGCTGCCAGGCAGAGTGGATAATACTGAACCTGACAGACCAATGGTCTGACTCTGTGTAAGGCAGCTTCTCACGTTTATCATCCTGAGGACCCACAGGGGTGGAAAGTTGGCCTATAAATACTCTAAATCACTGGTTCCCAAAGTGGGCAATACCGCCCCCTCGGGGGTGCTGGAACGACCCAGGTGGGCTAGAACAATCCAGGTGCAGATCCACAAACTGCATCTTTTTGTCCACTTCTTGAAGTGGGATGTCCAGGGCGGCGCTGAGTAATTTTTTTCTGAAGGGGGGGGGGGGTAGGCTAAATAAGTCTGGGAACCTCTGCTCTAAATCATCACACAAAAACCACACTTCACTTTAGCCATAATTTGAAACCTCAAGCCAACATGGTTAGGTTTTAAACATACAATACAATTATGGTTTAGATATATTCGTCTGCTCAGCAATCCCATCTATGGATGTGCCTTCAGATATTTCTGTGCCAAAAATATACCCCCAAAATACCTTATCAGTATTGATGCTGGACATCAATTCTTGAAAACCTCCCCCCCCCAAAATATCTGGGAATATGGGGGGGGGGGTCTCCATTTTAAGGCTCCCAGGCCTGTTTTTCTTCAATTTCTTAGGGTTCTCTGGTGTTGGAAGGGAACAGAAGGGGAGGAAGGCAACTATGTCAAGCAATAGGATCAGATGACAGAGGGAAAACTGAGCTAAATGTCTCCCCTATCACAATGAGTCTCACATCCTTCCACAGCTGTCTGAGCATGGCCAAAAGAGGATAAAAAGCAGGTCTGTCTACACCTTAACTCCATTTCAGAGTTAGGGTCTTTTTGTGTTTTTAAAAAGGTTTCTCATTGCTCCTGCTTGTTGCAGTTCTGGTCTGCTTTGAATTTGCCTGCTGCCTGCCTCAGAAGACCTTCTTGTCCCTCTGCCTGCTAGCTGGGCAATCTTTGGGACAGGTGGAATTTATTTCAAACTGTTACTTCAAGTTTTTCTGGATTTTTTTTGTTTTATTTTTATAGGGGGCGATTGTAGTGGGAGCCTCCCCCCCCCTCCAAGGTTCTTTTAAAGCAGGTTCCCTTTTCATTGTGCTGTTTTCAAAAGGATTAAAAGGCTTGTGCTGCTGGGTTCAGTTTTAGAATTTAATTGCATTTTAATTTTTAAAAGGTTTGCTCTTAGGGAGGATTTTTTAAATTCTATTTTTAAAAGTTTATTTTTCTGCATTATTCTGTTTCTGGTTTTACAGCTGTTCTGCTAGTTGTTGTAGAGTTCTTTCTGTGTTGTGTTGTTATTGTTTTGCAGGGAGTGATGTCCTGGAATTTTGGAGTGTTCTTGTTAGTTTGTAAAATTATAATTCTTAACTTCTTAAAATATTGTTAGGCTTTAATAAAAGTTAGCTGTAGGTGAGGGTTTAGATATTTTTTAAAAACCAAAAGTAATTTCAGCTTAGTTAGGGGGGGTCATAGCAGTCAAGTCATAGCAGACTTATGGTGACCCCACAGGGTTTTGAAGGCAAGAGACGTTCAGAGGTGGATGGTTAGGCTTTCAAAACATAAGCCAGAATTATTTGGAGCACAGGGTTTACTTTTTAAAAAATTAGGCTGACCTGGCCTTCAAAACAATTGAGGCCAGGTGTTTAAAATTAGGGTCAGGCTGACCCTTTAGTCTTATGAAAAAACTGGTCAGGTTTTCAGAAAGAGGAGGCATTAGCTTAATTTTTGAAAAAAATAGTTTCATACAGATATCTCAAGTTGTAGTTTTGAAAAATTAGTTTTTAGGCTAAAAGGTCAGAAGCAGTTTTTTAAAAAAGAATTAAATTGAAGCAAGCTTACGTGTAGTTTTACAAAAAAAAAGTTAAATTGCATGGTGCCCTGACCTGAATAGCCCAGGCAAGTCCGATCTCGTCAGATCTCGGAAGCTAAGCAGGGGCGACCCTGGCAAGTACTTGGAAGGGTGACCTCCAAGGAATACCAGGGCTGGGACACAGAGGTAGGTAATATCAAGCCACCTCGCTGAAACATCCGAGCCCCACTAGGGATCGCCAGAAGTCACCATGACTTCAAGGCTCGCAAGTATATAGACACACACACACACAAAATACCAAAAAAAAAAGAACGAAAGAAAGAAAGGAAGGTTACATTGTGTGGGTTTGGGGGGGAAAGGCAGGTTAGTGCTCAGGAACACAGGTAGATGGAAAAAGTCAAGAACAGCAGGTTATAAGAGTTCAGACTTTCCTGGAGGAATGAATGAACAACATATGGGGAATGCAGTGGGGCCCTGGGGAAAAGGTTAGGCAGAAGTGTAGTTGGGTGGAGGAATGCAACTTTCCTTCCACTTGTGGGGAGGCCTGTTTCACAGCCTTCCACTACCCCTTCTTTTGGCTGGGGTGGTGCAATGAAGAGGCCTTGCAAATCGCTCTTCATTGAGGCTGCCACTGCAGAGTTCCCAGCAGAACTGCATGAGGGTGGTGCTGGCATTGGACAGCTGCTGGACTGCTGGTTAGGCTGTCCCTCTAGCTTTCTGACTCAGCAGCAGCAGCAGCAGCAGCAGCAGGAGCAGCCTGGGCTGTCTTTTGGACTGAACTTGGGGAAGAGAGTCTTTGTGCTCTCAAGTTCATGCCAGGAACCCAGAGGCTGCTGGAAGAACTGGAAGAGAGACTAGGAGCCCAGTCTCTGGTTCTTCCAGAGTCCAGCAGGCCTTTAGAGGACAGGCTGGAGGTGGTGCAAAAGCAGGAGGTGGAGATGGAGGTGCACCCATGGTGTCATCTCAACCCTCAGGCATCTCTTTTTGCTCCCCAGAAACAGAGTGCCTGCCCCAAGCCCCATGCAGGAGGTGCAGGCAGCTGCTTTGCAGCATGGATGCCCCTAATTCCTCCATGGTCTAGAAGTACTTCTAGAAGACAGAGGATCCCTGTTTTGCACAGTACCAGCTATGTAGGGCTAGGATCACTCAAGGGTGATGGGTCAGTGCAGATATAATACTGCCTATCCTTTAACCAGTGTTAAAGGAACTGAGACAGTTACAGTATCACATACTTAGAAGAAGAGATTGGATTAATACCCTGCCCTTCACTCAGAGTCTCACGAGTGGCTTACAATCTCCTTTCCCTTTCCCTCCCCACTACAGACAACAGGTAGGTGGAGCTGAGAGAGCTCTTTCGAGAACTGCTCTTGAGAGAACAGTTCTGAAAGAACTTGTGACTGACCCGAAGTCACACCAGCAGCTGCATGTGGAGTAGTAGTGAATCAAACCCGGTTCTACCAAATTAGAGTCTGCGCTCTTAGCCACTACACCAAACTGGCTTATTCCCCTGACTGTTGCATGAATTCTGCCACTCTTTACTCACTATGTCTGTAGAGGCACTAGCCATTGTTAGCTTATAACTGATATCTGAAATCAGAGGTTGATTTTGTCTTAAATCATGGGTTAGAAGCAAGCCTGATTATATGAATCACAACATTCACACAAACACAATGACTGTCAATAATTCAGGCTGGCAGGATATGGTCAGAAAAAATCATGTACGAGGGAGGACATAATGTGAGTTCCTGTGAACCACTTCCAATCCGTTAACAACTACAGGCAATTAAGCAACAGGTAGCATTACAATCATGCCAGTTCTAACGAAATGTTCAGAGTGTACTTGGAAGCAAGTTGAATACCAATCATAACATATTTCTCACTCGTCACTGGATGACAAACATTAATGCAACTAAGCTGGTTAAGTTTTTACAAACTTGAACAGATATGCACCTATATGAAAGTAATTTCTTTACCTGGATCACTTGGAACAGTCACAGAAGTCCCACCAGGAGCAAATGGGTCATTGTGTGTCAGTGTTTCTATCTAAAATAAAAAGATAAAAGGTAAGATTCTGCAAACTGTAAGAATTCTTAACATTATTAATGTAGTTAATCTTTAATTCAGAGCTAACACTTTCTCTATTTCTGTAAGGTCTTTAATCAGTATATGCGGAAGAATATAGAAGTGGTTGGTTTGGCTCCCGGTTACAAATCTTACAGCTACTTTTAATGCACAGAAAGGCATTTTGAAAGAAACTGAATGCCTTTTAATGTGAAATCTGAATAGTCAGCTGTTGCCTTACTTCCTTGCAGCCATTTAGTACTTTATTCTTCAAGAAGTCATTTTTAAATCTGGGGAGCCAAAACAACTTTGGTTTGTTAAATGCAGCCAACACACAGTATTTAACTTTCAGGGTGGTAAGATATTCAAACCTCAGAGAATTTCTGCCTAAGCAAAGGAATGGTGACATGGAATTTACAGGTGCTATTAAAACACCACAAGTCTTATTAAATTTTTTTGGATTTCTGAAAAAACAGGTGCTGAATACACTGTTATAACTACTAAGTAAAATACATTTTTTTAAAAAATAGGAGCAATTTGGTACAGTAGCACGGATCTGCTCGTCTGTCTACTATTTCACAGTGTGCTACATGGTCTACAATGGGGGTCTCCAACGTGGTCCCTGTGGGTGCCATGGTGCCTGTCGATACCTTCCCTGGCTCCTGCCAATTGTTTTTAAGTCCAGGTTGGGGATGCCAGTCTAGCACTTCTAACTATACCTCAAAGATCAAGGAAGCCAGATTTTCTAGGTATTGTGAGGCTTCTGTGCTGTCAGCAAATGAGCAGGCCTTTGTTAATTAAAACATAGTCCTTTATTCAAATACTGGTACAGGTCTCGATGTTTGTTAGTGATACCATATACAGAGAGCAGGGGACTATTATACCTGCAAACATGAAAGTATAAACATTGATCACCAATCAGCATTCATTAAAAATGCGGGAAGGCAGATTCACCTTTTGTCATCCAGGGGTGAGTGAACATAAAAATTCCCAGCCCGAACTGTGTGACCCAGAGGTGCCAGGTCCCCAGCACAACCGGACGGAACAAACAATAAAACAATTCCCAAGGCTACTTTGAACAGATAGCACTATGAGCGAAGGGGGAGGACGCACCAGGGAGTGTAGAAGGAGATAACTTTGTACTATGTGACACTCTGGTATGTGGGAACCCAAATTCCCACCCGAATTGTAACACTGAGCAGAGAAGTAATCTAAAACCAAAAGGAGGGGTAATAAAGCATCTGGCCAGGCAAGCACTACAAAGGAAACGAAAGTAAATGACAGAGAAGCATCAATGTCAGATTCAATTAATAGAAACATTGTAGAAACATTATGAAAAGATCTCTTATGCGAAGCAGAATCTGACAGGTATTGCATCCCACTTGACCTTTAGGACTTCTATAAGAATGACAATGCACCCGCAACAGAGACCAGTGACCAAATGCTTATTATCTTTAACAGACATGCTGGAAGATGCAGGAAGACTAAGCTGAGTTCACTAGAGTAATTTTAAGGAGTGTTTCATATTAAAGCGTCATATACACCAACTAAAAATGACACATTCCCTTTTCTTAGACTTACTGTGGAATTATTGTTGTTGCTGGTTGCACTGAAAGGGTCGATGCTTCCAAAAGGATCTGTGGATGACTGCTTGAAAAAGCAGTCTGTGGCAAAAGGATCTGAACCTTTGAAAGGATCACCACCGAAAGGATCTTTAGCAAAAACAAAGCCAAGGCAGAATTATCAAAGACATATCTTGAATGTATTACCAGTGGAAGCCATAAAATAGTTTCTGTTTTATTAAAATATTTCAGTGAACAATATATTTATTCCTATCAGTTACAAGTTCAGTGTTGGAGTAACTTCCAGTGCACAGCGATCTCTTAAAAAGCTTTCCCATCATTTAAGGCATTCACACTTCATGTACTCTGGTAGCTAGTTTGTGCCCAAGGTCTTCCATGTGCCTAGACCTGGGACCCACCTTATATCCCAGCCTGCAACATGGCTCCCACTTAACTTTTTTTTTTTTTACACAAATACAACAAAATATTACTGCTCTATCCATGTACTTCAACCTGAGTTGCCTAAAGGAAGGGGGAGATAAAAAATGTTTAAAAATTAAAATATCACTTATCTTGCCTTCTTAATATAGTCCTGCAAATACTTATGTTGTGCGATAGCTCAGAGCATCCATGCAAGGGAACATTATTAAGAGAGGCCGAGGCAACTAAGACACAACAACTTTTCTATGGCTGCCCACTGAGCTGGAATCTGAACTCAGACTAAAACCCATAACTCCACCCACTCAACCCTATTCCTGTGAAACACACTTAATCTTTAAATCAGAACTAGCGCTTTCTCATCTTCTGTAAGGTCTTCTGCTTCCTTAAAATGGACAGGGTAAGATAGCAAAAGGATGCCATGGCCACCTGCCAGGTTGCAAAAGCAGCTGGGTCCAGCATTTAGTGCTTTATAGCCACAACCATTTTCTGTTGGAAAGTACTTTGTGTACACTAGGCACATGGATATCAGGCACACTGGAAAGACTACATTTCCTAAGTTTCCTGGGAAACCACAGACAGAACACTAAAAACTAGCTAATTTTTGTTCTAAAATAAGCTCAGCATCAATCACAGTTCTCTCAGCAGAGATTCCCTGCAAGTGATTTTTTGCCTCATGTAACAGGGTTATTTTATGTCAACAGTTACTGGTTAAAAACCAACTAAGTTCAAGATCAAATGCTGGTGCTTCTATGCAAAACAAAATTGATCATTCCATCACTAATAGCTCCTCATATACTATTGCTTCTGGATTATTGAAAGGAAAAGAAGGTACTTACCAATCTTTCCAAATGGGTCATCTTTGAAAGGATCACCTGTTTAAAAAAAGTGAAAGACTATATGTGATATTTGAGTGGTTCTACATAGTCAAAGAATGGAGACTGGAACTTGAGCAGGCTAGTCCAAAAACCTTCCAGAGCTTCTCTAGTGCTTGAGGGGCACTCCTCTTCCCCTCGATAAATGGCTTTACCCCCTTTTCCCCTAGCTGAGGAAAGGATGCTTACATGCCTTGGCTCATCCACTGGGCCACAATTGAAGTATATATTACTGTGTGTGTGTATGTGTGTGTAAAAGAAAGTCCCCTCACTGTAAAATCAATGCCCAGGCCAAACAGCTGGACCTTGAAACACGAAATTCGGGGACAGCGCTCCTACCATGGCGTAGGTGCTCACTAAGAAGGGATTTTTAGACATTTAACCCCTAAGTGGGTCGAAAGGGGAAAAAATGTGCTCCCCCATTGATTCCTATGTGGCTGCCCCCTTGCACCCCCCACTCTCTGATTGGTCAGCTACAGAGCTCAGCATTATGAGGTAAAAAAAAAACAGTTACAGGAGACTGCAGAGAGCTAACAGCAGTTGAGGAAATTAGGAATGGTCAACAACCACCTGTGAGGTGCAGTGATGCTGCTGGCCCAGCCTCTCTGATGGCTTCCAACACACTTCCCCTCACCTCCTACACCTAACAGGTGGTTGTTTGTCAGGTGCAGCAGCAGTTGCAGGGTGCTTAAAGCCATGAGGGAGCCCGCCCCAGCAGTAACGCCTTAGTGATTCTGCTGGCCCCACCTCCACAGTGGCTTCTAATACTCCTCCCCCTCCTACACTGGACAGGCAGCTGCCTGTCAGGTATAAGAGAGGAGGTTGGATGCTTACAGCCGTCAGGGAGGTTTGCTCAGCAGGATTGCCTTAGCCCTGCTGCTGGCCCAGCCTTCCAGTTGCCTTTAAACATAATCCCCACACACACACCAGACAGGCGGGTGTCTGTCAGATATCGGAGCAGGGCCAGGGTACTTTAACGCTACAAGGAGGAGGCAACTTAGGAATGCAGCAAAGACATTTGCACATAGTACTCCTGCGGGGCACTGAGCTGCACAGGCCAAGTACCAGCAAGATCACCCTGAGGCACTCAGAACAACACAGTCTCCATATGAGCAAAAACAATCCAGGAACACCAGTAGAAAGGCCATCACTTTCGTGGAAGGTGGCAGGAGTTGACTTAACAGATGACTGCTTCTTAAATGGACAGTTCTATGTGGCCTGCTCCAGAGTGAGCTCACCAAGCAGCACCTGAGGGCAGAACCACCAATGTGGTCTACAGAGAGGTCCTTCAGCAGAGAGAAAAAACAGTACTATGTCTCACTTCATTTTTTACACTACAATCTTCTCCATTAGAATTCCTACAACAAATGTTACATTTCAAACTTCACATCATCAGTATTATAACTGGATTTACAGAACTTAAATACTGTAGCGAAGCATGGGTATCAGGCTAGAGAGAGAGAGAGTGTGTGTGTGTGTATATATAATATATATATCAATCAGCTGAATTTATCAAACAAAGGATGGAGGTTGTGCTACAGGACAATATAGCTCAAGTTAAACCTTGGAGGGTTTTTTTCCATTACTTTTGTGCAGTCCCACAATGGGTTATCTGTCAAAGATGGGACTAGTTTCCTCATGAGGAGATTGATAAAAGAACTACTCCTCCAACATTGACTTCTTTTCTGTCACTGATATGTATAAAGTAATGCTTGATAAAAGATGACACTGTGGAACATGGTACTGCTTTACAGATGTCCTCTATGGCAACACTTCTCAAGACAGCCGTATTTGGAGCATACACCTTCCACTGTCAACAACAAATTCTAGCAGACTACACAGTCCATCCAGAAAAAGTTTGTGCAGAAGCTCTTTCCTCTTTGTTCTTTCCCCAGAACACAGAAAATGACCAAGGTGCACTCTGAGAGCTTGTGTAAACTTAATCTCTCTCTCTCTCTCTCTATATATATATATATTTACATCTACTGAATGATATGAATGCTCCCTTCTTATCCTGAGCACTTAGAAAATAAACAGCTTTAGGTAAAAATTCTGCTTGAACAACTTTACCCTATGACATTTATAAAGGGTCACTGTAAATAAAAGTTTATCTACCTAACAAGCAACAAAAATAGTAAATACACTCGTGATAATAAGGAAGTCCAGAGGACGCACAGCCATGTTTAAATGGCTTTATCAACAAGTCAAGTTGGAACTAAAGGGTACATTCCACTGTAGATAAAAATTAAAAGTTGCTTTACTGGATATAATAGGAGATCGTGTACCAAGTACAAACAGAAATATGGTTCAGGATTTAATGACAGCACCCAAATTAGTAACAGTGTAAACCTGGAAACATATACTATAAACAATGTTAGACTGTGGATGAAAAAGTATGAATTAACAGAGCTTGTACGCTTAAGAGAGAGAGAGATGGCAGCAAAAGCCACTGTTTTGCAAGTGTTGGCAATCTTTTTTAAGTTACTGGAAAGGCACTTGATTTAACCACTAATTTGTATTATTGATCTTCCTTGTAAGTATTTTCATGTTTACATGTGAATTTTTAAAAGTGGTATGATAGTATTGTATAAGTGATAATAGATGTAGAAAGTATTATGATGGTTTACAGTTCTCATCTCATTGAGTTGTATCAAAACATACCTTTGTTTTTCGTTTGCTTATCTCACTGAAGATGAAATATGACAAGTGTTATGAATCATCTACTTAATTCACTTTATGGAACTGTAAACTAGATATATCTTTTTCTATGTGACTGTATTTACAAAACTGGAAATTTGTACAATATGTATCAAAAGCAATTTTTAAAAATTCAGTAAACCTCTGGTAAAATATTTAAATTCCGGGTAAACCAGCATAGATTTCCTTTTACCAGGAATATGGAATGCTGCAGTCACAAATAAATTAATTTTTAGTGAACACACTGTCAAAATACATTTATATATCAAGCAATGAACAAAGATGATCCCAAACCACATATCTGAGGACCCAGAAAATTGTTTACAATCAATAGCAACATTATGTTTTTATGATCCTAACAAATAACAAAACCAAGTTTGGAGAAGCTGTCTCATGTACCTCTCACCACGATAGCAAAGAAACACTAACTGTACTCTGCTTCCCCTCAGAGTGCAAAAAGGTAGATAACCCATTAGTAAAGGTTGACTAATGGCAACATGAAGCTTCTGTGGAAAATTCTGTGGCTGGTCTAAGCAGCTCCTTACTGTGGGACTGCACAGTAGCCATGAAGAACAATTTATAACACAGAAATAGCCCCTAAACAAGATGAATTCGTAATATCTTCTGAAGCAAGAGGATTGTCACACGAGCCACAACATGGAACTGTTATCAATATTTAACATAATTTCCTATACTTACTTCTTGTGTGAATGTCAAACAGAAATATCACAAGGTGCATCAGCATAGTAGCTATCATGAAGGTTCTCTTTACTATAACATTTACTTCTTTGAACACAGAATTCTACTGACACATCAGAATAATATTAGAACATGTGCCAGGCTTCAAAAAAGAATGCTGCACTGGCAGTGTTATATTATTATTGACATAGGTTGTTTGCAAAGAGCTCGTGGCCCATCTCTTTAATATAAATTTAATGATATGCATTGATTTTACACCAATCACCTCCTTGAGACTTGTAGTCTCAAGAAAGAAAGGAAAGTTTGCTCACTTACTGTACTAGAGTACAAGCAGAGTCTAATTTCTAGGATAGTACCTCCCTTTACTCACAGTCTTCTTGACTTGATGACAGCCAAAAGGAGGGGTTTCTCCATCAATCCCCAAGACTGTGGTGCAGCTTGCAAAAGCTCCTCTGAAAAAACTATACACATAACTGATCCAATTGGATACAGATAAAAATTCTGTGACAGTTGAGAGAGGGTGGGACATCCCACCAGATATAAACAGCAACAGTCTAAACTCAAACTGCAACCATCTGAAGGCTAGCCTTGTGGAAGTCATCCCAAGCACTCATTGTAAAAGCTAGTCTCTTAAAACCATAACTGAAGAGAAGAGGATGGGAGAACTGCCCCCACCCTAGAACCAAATGGAAACTCGTGGTAATTGAGCAAGTCTTTTTTGCCAGTGGTTCAGGTGGGGCAGACTAGCTTCCCAGATGCAGAAAAGCTGTGCATCCCTTGGTCAAAGATATAGTAGCAATTAGTCTGATATCACCCTCTGAAGGACTCCCGTCCTAAGGCCACATCTGCATAGTGAAGGCATTACTAAAATAAAAGTATGTGTTAACTGAAAGAGTGTGCACATATGAAATTCTCCAAGCTGATGTAATGCTTATCAGAAAGGCCATGTTAAAGAGAGTCATCTCCTCAAATGGACAGGTGGCCATGAGTTGAAATGGTATTAAGACCTGAAAAAAACAGTACATATATCCCCAAGTAGGAAATCAATGTTCCATAAAGGGATTCAGCAGAGAAGGACCCTTAAAATGTTTCACATGTGGGTTTTGTGAGCAAGACCTACCCCTGCTTTAACCCAAAGACTTTCAAAATGGCTGCCACCTGACATCTTAGGGTGCTTTATCCTGGGATGACTAAAGGAATTTCCAAAGGTCTCCCAACTTCTAGCCTCTTGACCTAAGGAACACCAGCAATGAAAACTGCCATGTGCCATTGTACACCCAGTTGGTTGAGTCCTTATAAGATGCTAGGAACATTGAAGTAGTTTCTCTTGAATGGCCTATATCCTGACCTGGCACTGCTCAGCCTCCAGGCTAACAGTTGTAGGAGATATGGCTGTGAGCTGATCACTGGGTCTTAAGACAAAAGATCCCAGCTCTGAGGGTGATGCACAGAAGCTAAGAGGACCACACAAGTAGGTCCTAGAACCAATGTCTTCATGACCAGAATGCGGTAATGAGAATCAGTTCTGCTTTCAGCTCTACTACTATGTGAACAAACCTCAGGATATGCTTTGTGGGAGGAAATGTATATGCAAGTCCTTTAAGCCATTCACAAATCAGGATGTCAAGGCCCAAGACCTGAGAAAAGAAGCACAGTTGAGAAAGCAAACAAGAGCTGATAATGAAGATCTGCCCAGGAAGATTCACTTGAGATCCTCCTACGGGTTTTAGGTCAGTGATTTCTTTTTATTATTTCAAGGAGATAACTCAAGTAGAATCAGCAAGAGTTTGTATTATTTGCATGTGGTGTAGTATTGTTTGTTTTGCTATAAAGTGCTGTGTAATAAAAACAACTCCTTAGACAGACTGATTCCAGTGCCCTGAAAACCCCAATTTGTAAGACGTTATCTTACCACACATTATCTAAATGCAGGTCAGTTAGCAGTACCCACATTCTTAGCAAACTTCAACCTAAACAGAGATTACTTACTATCAAAGGGGTCAGACTCAAAGAAGTCTAAAGTGGATTCTGCAGTCTGTTCAGAGAGCTGATGAGATTCTTCATCACATGGATCTTCCTTGGAGAGGGGAAAAGGATATTTTATACAGTATTTCTGTTCGGTAACACTTTACAAATTCTCTGGGGTGTTGCATCTGTTTGTGCCCTTCCCCCCATACAGAATTATTAAATGTTTTCAACTCATGTAAAACTATTTAAATACTTTGCCATGCTGTAACTTAAGAATACTGAGCAAACTCACTTGTTTACTAACCACTGGTGGCAGGAACTCTTTTTCTTCTTCCACTTTTACTGTTGTTTCTGCATTATTCCTGGCCTTTGGGGGGAAAAAATAAGTCACACATGTAAATTTTTGATTATGATATAAAACATTTGAAAGAGATCTATATAAGATAATTGGTATGTGCTAAAGAATGACTGTGCCAAGAGACGCAAAACTCTTGAAAATGGATTTTTGCTGGCTTTCATTTCCCAATGTACTTTTTTTTTTCATTGAAGTGTGAAAAAAATGAACCTAATCCTGGTTTTGTTATTTCTGTTACTTAACATCAAGAACAAAGAAAGATCGTGCTGGCCCCTGCCATCTTGAAGGCTAGATAATGAAAATCTTTTTTTAAAAGAGAAAGAATGAAGATCCTTAAAATTTGCATACAAAATAGCTCCCCAAGAGCTCTATACCTGGATTAATTTCAAAGACATTGTACTGTTAATTTAAAAAAATTACTATGGAACTAACTGATGCATGTCCCCTAATTAAAACAATGGGACTTTCTTAGAATAGGTATCTTTTTGGTTGGGTTTGGGAAAATGCAGGCTTGAATGCATATGCAGATTTTGCATCTCTCTCTCTCCATCTCTCTCTCCCTCACACACACACACACAAACTCACAGGAAATTCATGATTTAGTTGTTCAGTGTCTGCTCTCTCTCTGTCAACATTCTCATTCAAGTTAGCTGTTTCACTGCTACTGTTGCTGAGGCTAGAATGATCTGCATTCCCATTGAGTAGTGTGCTGTGTGGCTGAGCCTCCCAGCTAGACTGGCTGCTTTCCAATTCTTTGAGCTCATGCAGTTTTTCTTGCACCTGTACAGAGAAATCATATATACTGTCTTCAGCAATCTAGAAGAGAATGCAAAAATAGAACATGTTCTCGCATATTTACATTACATACCTATTTTCTGAATTTTCATTCTCATTTTCAAGTACACAATGAAAAAGTGGTAAAAATACAGATGTCTCTATATTTCCCCAGTCTCTTTGCAAGAGGCATCTATCTGCTTTTCACCACCACTCTATTAACTACCCCCTTCAGTCTCTCTAATACTTAACTATCAAGATGACCTTCCATTCATGAAGATCTCAATATTAGCTCTGGGTACTATAAATTTTTCCCACAATACCAGTTTTTGGCAATATGTCATGGATACAGAAAGTGAGTTATCAGAAACATGAATCTATACTGCTTCAAAGCAAATTCTGGTGCTTACATATAAAACTCTGGGATTAACATACTTAAAAGGCTCACCTTCTCCCAAATGGAACTGCTGGTGAGATTATTGTGAGAGGTCCTTGGTGTGTGCCCCCACACTAAAACCAGGTGGTGCACAGAGATGGTGCCTTCTTAGGAATGGCACCTATATCATGGACCCTTTGCCCCACGGAGGATCACCTGACGCAAAATCTAGTCTTCTAGTAGGGTTGCCAAGCCCTTACTGTTTTCCGGGGGGGGGGGGTCTCTTCTTCTTTCTGGACTTTTCTATGGTAACCATAGTTTTTTCTCAAATGATAGAGCGCCCCCCCCACAACGTGCCCTGTGTGATGACATCACTTCCGGGTCACCTCATCATGCTGGGCATGTCGGCATGGATGGGGGCTGTTCGGGGGCGGGGTTCCCCTCACTGGCCAGATCAGAGGTGGTGGATTGGGGCCCTGAGAGCATGGAAGCCCCCACCCCCATCAGGGTTTTTTTCTTTTAGGCACTTTAATCTACTTTAATCTACCACCTATTTTATATATATCATGGCTAGTTTTCTGACTCTTATGCTGCTTCATTTTAGTTTGGTGTGGTTTATGCTTTGGCACTTTTCTTTTTTAGTTTCCTTTTGGGGCATTCTCTTTTTTAATCCAAGCCACACGTTTCACCACACATACATTGTGAAATTTTTCTGTAAGCTGCTACAGTGCAATGTGGCTCTCCAGACACACTCTAAATATGTAATGTGTGAAGCAATCCTAAGAATTTTGAAACAACCTTCATTCCATACTTTGAATTAGTTTCTTAGTTAAGTTTTCAAGAAACACGATGTGTTTTCAGTGCTACTGCCTCCTTTCACTTGAAACCGTGAGGCAAACCTAGTGCGTTGTTTAGATAAATTCAAGTTCTGAAAAACATGGGTAGCTTCCACAAATCTGTTTTGGGAACACAATACAGTTCCAGGTATTTGCTGATTCTATAGCTTAGCATGCCTTGAACATTCTAGCGGTTGGCTTTTACGATAGAACTTTTAAAGACTATTTTCTGTTGTCTGGCATTTATTTTTGCTGGATTAAAATGGAAATTAATTACTCAGACTGGAAAAACTGATGAGGTATTTGAGCTAGATATCAGCTTAAAGGAGAAAAGAAAGCTATGTAAGAAGAAATGTGTAAATGACAATGAAGAAGGAATTGTTCTTACTGAAGTGATGTCTTGTTGGGAGTCCTGAAGATCCTGCTGAAGAGGTGTTAGTTGTAACTTCCCTGCCTCTACACATTTTTCTAGCTCTGTGGTTTCCTGCTGTAGTTCGATAAGCTCTTCCTGAGCTTTATTTAACTCATCTTTGTATGTTGAGATTTTGGACTCCTGATCAGTTATTTCTGCCTTTAGAGAAGCAATCTGCAAAGAGGAGGAAGCACTTGATAAAATAAATTACAAGAACTGTATGGAGAGACAGATACAGATATATGTCCCCGATGAATATTTTATATGAAAGAAACTAGTAACAGAACATGAGAAACAGATTTCACTGCAGTATTCAACATCTAATCCTAACTTAAATCTGTTTTGGGGCCTAAAACAGGACATGGAGCGACAACAGCTATTTATAGCCCAGTTCTTTTCCCTTCCAGGGCAACAATCTCTGTGTTGGCTTCAATTGGTATGCTGGGGAACAGAAGTCATGTCTGCCTTGGCCTTTATTACAAAGGGTATTTTTCTTCTGCCTGGAAGTTACGGTTTTCACTGTATATCAAGGAAAGAAAACTATACTATATAAAACTATATAAAAACTGAGTCTCCTCTCAGAGATTTTGTAAGCCTAATGATTAATAATTTAAAAAACCAGTCTGAATACTGTTTAGCTGGTGCTGAGGCTTCTCTATTAGATCAAGTTAAAAACTTTTGGTTTTTCTTGGACCTGGCACTTGTCAATGGACAAGCAGGTTGATGGTGGTGTTAGGAATGCCTACTTTCAATTATTTTTAGTTTATAAACTGATTCCTACTTTTAGTTTATAAACTGACTCCTTACTTAGGTTCTGCTGACCTAACTATCCTGATCAATGTCACTGTAACCTCTACATTAGAATACTGTAATGTTGTCTACATGGAGCTACCTTTGAAAAGGTCATGGAAACTTCAATCAGTACAAAATGCAGCAGTGAGGCTTCTGTCATGGGTCAGTAATACCAGTGCTCTGTTAACTTTATTGGTTGCCTGTCTGCTTCTGGGCCCAATTCAAAGCGCTGGCTATCTTTAAAGTCCTTCATACATCTCACATTACATCTCCAGGTACAATCCTCAGATAGCCTTCTCCTCACCTAGGAGTGTCTGTATGGCATTACTTAGACATTCTCCGTGGCAGGTCAATTCCTCTGGAATGACCTCCCAGATCAAATGCGATGGGTTACTTCAGTTGCCACTTTCAAGGCGGTGTGTAACACTGTTTTGTTCTAGAGGGCATTTGGTGGAGGGTACACTGTTTTTTGGCTGAAGAACAAAGTTTGAGTCCAATGGCACCTTTAAGACCAACAAGGTTTTATTCAAGGTATCAGTTTTGTTTTTGGCTGGGTTTTTAACAATGAATATACTTTTTTAACTCTGTGGTTTAACTTGTTACTAGACCCTCATAATGCTGTATCCTCACAGCCGTTGCTGCTCTTTTAGCAGCCTTGAGTTTGCAGAGATTGGGGGGTATAAATATTTTGAATAAACACTTAATTTAACAACAACAACAAAAGCTCCATGCATATTTTTTTTCTCCCTCCTTTCAAAAATACAATATTCTATTTGACAATAAAAAAGTTATTTTTTGTAACTCAAGACTACAAAAATCAGGTGTAAAAGTTTCAAATTAGATTAATCCAGATTCAAGTCAACATTTCTTCAAAAGATCTCAATACAATATCATGATGAACAAGTTTTAAAAGGTGCTAAATATGGTTCTTATGTATGTTCCCCCAACATGGCAGTAACATGGATTCTTAGCCTGGATGCATACATGCAAGCTAAGAACAGTTTCAAAACTATGGAAAAAGCTCTCTTCATCCCAGCCTCACCCCGTTATGTAAGGTGTTTAAATCTGCAAACAAGCAGGGGTAACTTTATCCTCTTATTTTTCCACATAAAACCCAAGAAATGCCACATTTTCCTATACCAGCTATTCTCTTGCCCACATCAAATATATACTGCTTTTGCTTCAGTGAGGCACTGGGTCCAACTTTTTTCAAACATGAATGAGCTGCCAAGACCTACCAAATCAGCCTCTTCAGCACATTTCTGTCTGATGGTGTTAAGCTGTTCTTCCAGTTTGGCTTTCTCCTCATCAAGACTATTAAGAATTTCTTCTGCTTCCTCCTTCTGAGCCAGCAGCTTCTGCAAATTATTGCTCTCCCTTTTTACTTCATCCTGAAGATCCTGACGTATTAATAAGAGAAAAAGCAAGCATTTTACATATTCCTTTTTAACAGAAAAGGCCACCAAAAGAAAAAGAAAAGTAGTATGTTATTTTGGTGACTGAAGCTTTGGAATACAAAGGGGGAGAGGAAACAGAGAGAAAGCAGACAATGAAAATTGAGGTAAATGTAATTTATTTATGTATTTATTTGTTTTATACCCTGCCTTCCAATATGAAAGAGACCCATGAGGTCTGTAGGACATGATTTGACGAAGAAAAACAAATCAATCAGAACGTAGGATCATACTCAAAATATAACGTGAAAAGGAAGCATGGGAGAAAAGCTGAAGGAAGAGAATTAAGCAAAGAAGCAACCTGCAGATTTTCTGAACATTTTTTTAATAACTAACATGATACTGGGCTTTTATGGGTATAATCTCCATATGAGCCAAACCTAATAGGTGTGTAGAAAAATTCCATGCATCAAAGTTCAGACATTTACTTTGGATGTGGAAGCAATTCACTGTGTTTGGGCTCACCTACCTCTTAGAGCTGCCTATCTAGACCCTGCATGCCAGAAGGGCCTATCAAAAGCTGCTGTGAATTGCAATCATTAAATATTTATAGACACAAGTCTCTAAAATTACAGTCTGAATTCTTCCTCGGATGGAATGTATCACCCTCTCTAGAAGTTTCTTAAGTTTAAGATGCAGGGACTCACACATCCAGAGCTCCATACATCTCCAATAATCTAGGAAATGCTATACACCAAGAGAATACTGTCTGTTTACAGTTTCTTGACTCATAACAGATCCAACTGCAGTGTATACATCAGATTTCATATCATGATTTGATCCCTGACATCAAAACTACAGGCTCAACATTTCTAAGCCACCTAAGCTATCAAGGCTCCTATGGCCAAAGGATATTGAAAAAGTTATTTTATTATTTTTTGCATTTATTTCTCACTGGGATTCACTAGTAATAAATATTTGTCAATTATGTAGTACACAACAGAAAAATGAAGATTGGGTCCAAAAGCTGAGGTGATCAAGAAGCGTTAGAGAATACACTGAGTCTTGGTTAGTACTGGAAGAGCTCCTAGTACAGTGATTTTCACTCTTATCTTTCCATAAACCACACCATCTATACACATGAAATGAAAGAGGACGCTAATATAATGTGTAACTGACATGCCTGCAAGAATAAAACTAAATACAAGCATAATAAGAATGAAATACAAAAATGAAATTAATCTGAACTCCATAGAAAATAGCAAACCCCCCTCCAAATTGCTACATGATACACTGGAATTCATTTTAAAAATTCCATGCTTCCTCCTACCACATGTCCTCATCAAACCATACCAGTGGTGAAGTACAATGATTAGGATTAAGTAATTAAAATTTTTAAAATGTTAAAGGATTATCAGGAGCTAATCTGAAATCAGTATATATTTACATTGACCATAACATTTATTATGAACTAAAGGGCAGCAGTAGTTTTATCAATTAATTTTGCTAATTTCTAAAAAGAAAAAATTAGTCCCTCAGTAGTTTGTAGTTGAGAAGCTATCTGCAGATCTGAAACAGCATTTCTTTATATAAATAACTAAGAAGCTGCTTAATTCTTCTAAGAATTTAGGCAAGGTACCCTCCTGACCCCCCACCCCCACATTAATAGTCATGGTAGGTTTGCTTTACTGCAATGTTTGTCCGAACATTTTCAGATCACAGCATTTCAGCAGATCTTGCACTGATTTTATTAAAAGACCAATGCCTTTTTAGTATCCTATCACTGAAAGTTTCACCTCACCTGTGTGAAAGCTACAGAAAGCTACTTAGGAATCTTGTGTGGATTTTGTTTTCAATGCTAAAATTTAAAACATTGTAATAACTGGAGCCCAGTTTACATTGTAATCCTCCAAATTTGTGCTTCAAGAAAATTCACATTAACATCATTTTATAGGTAAGTATACAGCAACTATCTGTTAAATAGTCTTAAGGAAAAAAACCAGCCTCTTTCAACACCTAGATTAGACGACTGGGTCTGATATACCACTGGCAGCATCAGCCTCAGTGCCCATCAGCACTGTCCAGGAGAGTCATTTTTGACTAATAAAAAATCAGTGCTACAGGGCTTAAGTAGTAGTCACACACACAACTTCTTCAACCAAAATGATCTAGGGGCATGTACACTATGTATGAGTATTAGAGGAAAAATCTTTCAGAGACTGATGTTTTTATTGAACAATAAGAAGTGTTCCATTTCAGGCCTGACATTTAATGACAAAACACTTTTATGTTTATTATGCTGTTAAGGAACTGTGCTTCTGATCATTTTGTGAGAAGCACTGCTTCATCCCCACCTTCCCTGCCAGACTGTTGACAAACAAAATACAAAGACAGCTTTGTGTAAGACGCTGCTTCATTTTGTTTCCTCAGAAAAAAGCACTGTTGCCTTAAAAAACAAAACGGGGGGGGGGGGGGGGGTGTCTCAATCTCCAGCATCCCAAAATGGAGTCCTTATTAGGCAGATTTTTAAATTGAAAGATAAACTGCTCGTGTTGTATGTTTGTTTATAATTCTACCATCAGCTATGCACGGGAAAGTGTAACCAACCTCAGCTACACTGAGATCTTTAAAACTAGGAAGTACCTTTACAGCCTTAATGAGCAGAAGGGTTGATGCAAGCCACTAATTATGAAAAATTAACAAATACAAAAATAATGAATTCTCACACACAGAAATTAAATTACATTATACCAAGCATAAAAAGTGCTATTTATAGAAAATAAAATGCAATATTTCCCATTATGTAGCAAGCGTGTCTGCTAAAATACTGCTACAAATATTTAACATTACCCTTTCATCCATCTCAATTTCTAAGGCAATAGAATACCTTCCTAAGATTATGCTTGACCATTTATTTACCAATATACTTGTCAAGGACATGTCAATCCTATTAAAATGCATATACATTATTTATTGGGGCATAATGAAGGCAGAAATATGAAGTTATGATTTGCAGGTGTTATGTTATATATGAGCCCCCATCCATTAGGTAGCAAGGCAAAATTTTTGGTTTATATGTTCATTTATTACTATTCCAAGCACACCCGAGCCAAAAAATTCAGTTACCTGGATCTCACTTGTCCTCTGTTTGATGGCATCTTCTTTTTCCTTTAGGTCTTGTTCCACATTATTCTTTTCCCTAGAAGACCAGCAAATAATGCAAGAATATTTGAGAACATCAGCTACTCCAGGCACATTTATCCAGCTGCCTAAGCCACTCTCTCTTTTTAAATACATAATGCAACATTAAATTTATAGAAGATTCCCCCTTTTATTTATACAAAAATGTTCTACATAAGCTAAACATTGAAACAAAGATCTCCACTCTCACAGACATCGAGAGGTGGAAATAATAGCTTAAAGGGAAAGCAAGAGCGGAAAAAAATCAATGAAATACTGTCTTCAATGATCTCACTGTTGCTATGGAGCAATTGTCTGGTGAAAAGTGGGAGGGATTGCATCAGCTATCATGTATTTAACTGTTTGGGAACCAGAACTGTTTTGGTAAAGTAAGATCTACAGTCTTATGAATTGGGCAAATCTTGATCCACATTATTTTTGCCTACACAAATACAAGCAATCATTTCATAATAACATAAGAAGAGCCCTGCTGGATCACACCAGTGGTCCATCTTGTCAGCATCCTGTCTCACACAGTGGCCAACCAGTTCGTCCGGATGGCCAACAACATGGCACAGAGCGAGGCCTTCCCCTGATGTCACCTCCTGGTTCTGGGATTCAGAGGATTAGCGCCTCTGAATGTGGAGGTGCCCCTCAGTCACCATGGCTAGTAGCCATTGATAGACTTATCCTCCAAAAATCTATCTAATCCCCTTTTATTCCTGTGGTCATCACTACATACTCTGGCAGAGAATTCCACATTTTAATCACTCTCGGTGTAAAGTAGTATTTCCTTTTGTCCATTCTGAACCTACTGCCCATTAGCTTCATTGGATGCCCTTAAATTCTTGTATTTTGAGAAAGTGGGAAAAATTATTTTTCCCAACTCTCTCCTCCCCACGCATAATTTATTTACCTCTATCATATCCCCCCTTAGTCATCTCTTTTCTAAACTGAAAATTCCCACACTCTTCAGCCTTCTTTCACAACAAATGTGCTCCAATCCCCTAATTGTCTTGGATGCCCTCCTCTGTACTTTTTGCAGCTCTGCAATGTCCTTTTTGAGATACGGTGACCAGAACTGTACACAGTATTCCAAATGAGGCCACACTATAGATCTATATAGGAGCATTACAATATCAGCCATTTTATTTTCAATCCCTTTTCCAGTAATCCCTAACGTAGAGTTTAGCTTCTTCATCACTACAGCATACTGACTTGACACTTTCATTGAGCTATTCACTATGACCACAAGTTCTTTTTACCTCTAAGCATAATAAATAGTAAATGAGACAAATCTTCCATTCTCCAGTGGTCTAGGATGGGGCAGTCTCAGTTTCGGAGATATGGAAAAGCATGTGCCCCAGGGAGGGAAGAGACTTGGCTCTTATGCTGAGAAGGCACACTGTACAATCCTCCTTCTGAAGGGCAGCCTCCACAGAGGCTACTTGATCAATCCTGTAGTGCCTAGCAAAAGCATGGACAGACCTCCAGGTGGCAGCCTTGCATATGACTTCTAAGGAAGGAAAGGATCTGTAGGCTGCAGAGGTTGCAGCCTCTGAGGGAGTGGGCCGTAATGCCCTGAGGAGGGTTGAGACCTGCAAACTGGTAAGCCGGAAGGATACAGCCTCTAACCCACTTACTAATGGTAGAAGTATAGACCCTGTGCCCTAGGGAAGCCTTCCTGAAAGAGACAAACATAGAGTCAGTCCTATAAAAGGGCTTAGTCCAGTCCTCCCTTTCTTAGTTCCCCTGATGGCGGAAATGGCTGCCACCTGCCTTTTCAACATACTAGTACTAAGACATTGTCCAAACCTTCTTGCAAGAAGGAGGGAATGTTTCCCACTTTAGAAGTAAGGGGCTCCAGCCCATGGTTGCAACACCATGGTTATTACAAACCCCGTCAGTGGAACCCTTCCAGGAAGCTATCAGAGTGTTAATAGCCCTATCCAAGTATCCTATTTGTTTGAATTGCAACTACTCAACCTCCAGGCTGTGAGGCTTAGCAACCCAGGCTGGGGGTGAATGAGGGTTCCCTGCTGAAGAAGGTCCTTCCTAATTGGGAGATGCCAGGGCTCCATGATAGAGACAGTCTCGGTAGGTCCTGGAAGCAGGACTTCCATGGCCAGAATGGCACAACTAGCACTACTCCTGCTTTGAGGTCTATTATTCTCTGGATCACCCTTTGGATTAGCTGCACGGGAGGAATGGCATACAGTAGCTGATTCCACTGGCTGCAGCTTAGTGCGTCTACCCCATGACTTGCAGAGACCTTGTCCTTGAGATGAACTGTGGAACTTGGTAGTTTTGCACCATCACAAAAAGGTTCACTTCAGCCTTGCTGAACTTGTGGCATATCTGCTGGAAGGTTGCCTTGTTCGGCTTCCATTCTGCTTGATTTGGAGCCCTCAAACTGAGCCAGTCTGCAAATGTGTTGTTCTATCCTGCCACGTGAACAGCCTTGATTGACCTCAGATGGGTCTCTGTCCGCTACATATTCAGCTTTGCATGGAGTGACCTGGATTTGGTACCCCCCTGGCTGTCATATTGTCCATGTGAACTAGGACATGCTGCCCTGATAGGAGATCCTGTTAGCCCTAGCCCTATTGCTCTAAGCTTCAGAAAGTTGATGCTTTGCGAACTCCTCCTGAAATCAGTGTGTGGGCCCCCCCAGCCAGTGAGGCTGGCATCCAATGTCATTGTGTTCCTCTTCAGTACCCAGAGTGGAGTTCCCTCCAGAAACCTGGAAGATTTTGTCCACCACTGGAGTTCCTCAATCAGGGATCCAGGTAGCTGAGGAGGAACCCTTGGAGTGGGTGAGTGTGAAACCGGGACCACAGGACAACATTCTGACAGGATACTATCATCCCTAGAAGCCTCACCATGCACATCACCTCCACTTGGGACCAATGAGTGAGCTCCTTCATTGAAGTTAGGATCTTCTCCTGTCTTTCCTGCAATAGGAAAACTCTGTCCTGAGCTGTGTCTATTATGATTTCTAGATGGAAGACCCTCTGAGATGGAAACAAGCTGCTTTTCTCTCAGTTATGATGAGCCCATTATCCTGGAAGCATGAGACAGTTTGACATACATCCTCCATCCCCTATTGGTAAGAACGGGACCCGATTAAAATGTTGCTCAAATATGGGAAGATGGACACTTCTTGGGTTCTCAGGTGTGGTATCAGTGAAACCAAGACTTCGGTGAACACTCTTGGTGCTGTTTTGAGGCCAAAGGAAAGAGCCCAGTACTGAAACCAGAGACCGTTGTAGGAAAAGTGCAGGAACCTCCAATGCAATTCCTGCACTGGGATGTGCAAGTAGGCCTCTGACAGATCTACTGATGCAAGAAAATCTCCTTTCTAGCTGGATGATACTATGGACTTGAAGGTTTCCATCCTGAACGTCTTCTTTTTTATCCTCCTGTTTAGCCATTTGAGGTCTAAAACAGCCCTCATGTCTGGATTCTTTTTTGGGACTATAAAAAAGACTGAATAAACTCCCAAAGCCTTTTGGACTTCTGGCACAGGCTCTATCGCCCTAATATCCAGTAGGTATTGTATGGCCTTGAGGAGAAGGAGGTGCTTTTGTGGACAACTATTTCTTGGGAGAGGGACCTTAGAAATCTGTTGGGAAGCAAGGAACAGAGTTCCAGAGAGTAGCCGCTTGTTGCCCACCATGGACTCACAGTGAGCTTCAAAAAGTTGAAGATGACCTCCTATATTTACAATGAATAGTAACAATAGCAGTAACATATTTTTAACTTGATACACAAACTGGTTCGGCATAAATAGTATATTAATTTTATAAGATAGTATTGTTACAACTATTGTATTTAGTCACTCAAAATTATCATATTTCTATTTTAATTCTTTTAATTTTTATTGTATATTGGAATCACATTTTTAACTGAAATTCATGGAAATATAATATCTTGCTTTGTGTTATGCTGACCTATGATCGTTAACAAAGAATACTGATACTAATGACTTATATTTGGTGATTTTGAGCCCGTGGGCTTTTCTTGGGGCCCTGGGGGATCTTTCCTTTTTCCTTTTTTGTAAAGGAAGAACTATTGCCACTTGACTGTTTGGGCTGCCATGTCTCTTTGAAAGGCCTTGGTGCTCAAAATCCTGGGGTACGTTTGGATTCACGAAAGGAAGAGAAATGTTTCTTGGGCTTGCTGTCTTTCTTGCGGCGAGGCAGCAACCTCTTCTTGTCTTTATCCTCCACCAGATATTTATTCATACCTTCCCCAAAGAGATGTACGCCTCTGAAGGGCACACTAGCCACTCTGGCCTGGGACGAAGGGTCCACTTTCCAGCTGCAAAGCCAAGTATTTCATCTGACAGTGACATTTGAAGGCATAGCCCTGGCCATGAGCTGGATTGCACCCAGCAAAGTGTCCACAGAGAAGGCAGCTGCAAGGGTGATCTTCTTTAGTTCATCCTTCAGTTCCTTAGAGATGTCAGTATCTGCTGCTGAGGGGTCTGATGCCTGAGACTAGGTTACCCTAGCAAAAAGGGAGCTTGCTGTGGATGCCGAGTGAAGTTGAGGAAGCTTCAAAATTCTTACACAAGGACTTGTTCAGTCCTTCTGTCACTGGGATTCCCGGGGAGACCATTCACCTCTGCAAGTAAAACAGAACTGGAGCACAGACTAGCCAGAGGATCATCCACTAGTGGTAGTTTGAAGTGTTCTGCTGCATCTGGCACCAGGGAATAGAACTTGAAAATGATAGGATGGTTCGACTTAGGTCTGGCTGGTGAATCCCATTCAGTCTTGACCACCTTATTGAACACAGCTGGGAATGGAGTCCCAAGGGGAAATGACCCTGCTTTGGGGCAGGCTCTGGCAGAACCAGCTGGTTTGCTTGGGTCAGGCACTTCCATCTCTTTGCTGTTGAATGGAATTTCCAAAATGTACAACACTTTTGGAAGGATCTTGTAGAAAACTTCCTGTGGGAAAAGATGAGTCTGCGTGGTGGTGACCACAGATGCTTCTTCATCCGAAAGCTCACCTTCTTCCTTAGGTGAGAAAGAATTGGAGCATGCTCGTGGCCCAAGAGAGGGCTTGGGGTTCTCTGTTACAATGATCTCATCTCCTTCTTTTGGGTTGAGAAGGAGAGTGGGAGATTCTGTTAGCCCCCCAATTATGTGATGCACTAGAGAGTGATGTCCAGATCTACTAGGAGACTTAGAGGAGTCCCTCAAGTTAGGAATAGCCTGAGAAACTGCTTGAACAAAAACTGAAAAACAATATCCCATGGTATTTTTACCTACAAATCAAACATATGTTTACTCAATTGCATCTTTCAGCTGCATTAAGTTCGCAGCCCACAAAATTTGAAGAATTACTAAAAGGAGATATATCAGAGTCAAAAAGTGTCATCAAAAAGATATACCTCATATTACTTCAAAAAGGCTCTTCAAAACTACTACCATACAAAAAAGCTTGATCACGAGACTGCAACACCAATGGTTAGATATATGGCGCACCTCTCTTGCTTCTCCATCTTCAACTCACGTTAGACTCCAGTCCTATAAGATTTTATCTAGGTGGTACATCACACCCCCAAAATTAGCTCACATCACACCCTCCAACTCAGTGCTCTGCTGGAAGGGCTGTGGAGAAGTCGGAACTTTTGCCCACTGCTGGTGGAAGTGCCCTCAAATAAACGGGTCCAAAATCCTGCAGCACATCATGCAAATAACTGGTCATCTCATAGCATTAACCCCTGAAATAATTCTTTTGCATCATGAAGATGACCCATCAATACCAAAGATCCGATGGGAGCTGATACACGGCTTGCTGACTACGGCACAGACAACAATAGCAAGGCACTGGAAACTACAATCGCTATCCCCCTATCAGAATGGCACTCAAAGATCTGGGACCAATTAATAATGGAAAAAATTACAGACCGACTAGTCCAATCAGACATATAGCCAAGGCAAACAAACTTCACTGAGAAATGGTTCCCATTCTTTACATACACCCTTGAACAAGACATTGATCCTCCAAATCAAACATACTGTCAACTACTTCTCTTCTAAACTCTTCTATCTTCTCCTCACTACAAATATATAACTCCTACTTCTCTTATCCCCTTTCCAATGACACTAGGTTCAAAACATACAATTACAATCACAGCACTTACCATGCCGCTTTGTTTCATATCTCAATCTAAACTGACTATTTTGAATTAAAAATAGCATCATAATTAATGTATAAACATAGGCTTTGACATGCATGCTATAATATTTATTATGTAATGTGTGTGTAAACATGTTTTGCTTATTTATCACTTAAGATGTATTTCCCATGTTACATCAATAAAAGTTTAATTGAAAAAAAGAAAAGAAATGGCTTCTCTAATTTCTCTCTGCATTTCCCCCTTAATCCAGGCTAAGAGATTAGACTGAGCACTATTCCCTGAGAGGTCTAGAGCAGGGGTTCCTGCCAGGTTGGACCCATGTTGGGAACCATGTGCTGGGAGGGGGAGGAGGGCAGCTCAGTACTAGAGGCCATAGTATCCCAAGGCACGGGCTCAGAAAGGCCCACTTGCACCACAATTTCCTGCCTTTATTTTTAACTAGGAAAAAGAATGAGTAAAAAACCCATCAGAGAGAGCAACTGGGGAAGCTACCAGTCCAAAGGCTGGAGACCCTATGGCTTGGGGGATCCTGGGAGGTGAAGGAGCTGGAGAGGAAGAATTCCCATTGCTACAAATGGCTCCCTTCTGTTTCTGATCAAACTTGGCATGGGGGTGGACGATGTCCTTTCCTCTCCCTGGTCAATCTCCCCATAGAAGAAACACATCAAGATGAAGATACACTGAAGAAAGGAGAGTAGGAATCACAGACCTAGGACTGGTAGACCTCCCACAAAAAAGAGAGAAAAGAGACTAAAATGGCAGGGAAAGAGACTGAAAAGAGACTAAAGAGACCAAGTCACCAAGTGCTCCATATGGTTCAAATGTTTGATGTTCACATGTTTTCGCACTAAAAATTCTGATAAATAACATATATGTATTTTTCAATAATCCCCAACTAAAAAGAGGACGGTAGCTCCAGGACGATTATTCTCGGAGGATTCTAGTCGCAGGATGAGCCTCAGTTGTGACAAAGGAAGGGAGAAGGTTACTCCTGACCTTCGTCCCCCTCTTCCCTGTCTCCCACTTTCTCCTATTTGACCCTCCAGGTCTCTGCATGCAGAGTCAAGCGGACGTGTCCTCCTCGGCTCTCCCTTGACTTTCTTCTTAAACAATCAATTCCTAGGCTTCCCCTCCGCTCACCCGCCAATCATTGAGAAATCATTCCGGGTATGTTTCCACCTTTCTGCCCAGATGGGTCTTGTCTACAGGACATCAGTCTCATCTTCGTCTCTGTGGGGCTCTATCTCCCTTATCTCTTCATCTTGCTTTTTTGGGGGCTTCGGAGTGTCTCCAGTTCTCCAGGCTCTGTCAGTCCAGCCCTCTTTGTTGAATACTTTCTGGTCTTCTTTTCTGCTGTGTTCCTCCTTGTCTTCCACTGCCCCATCTCCCCAGCTCTCCTTCGGCTTGATGGTGGCCTCCTTGCTTGGAGATGGGAGATAACTCCTGTCTTCCCTGGGGGGTGGAGAGTCTGAACTTGGACAGCCAGTTGAGACCAGAAACAAATGTGTAAGTATACACATTTTGTGTAACTACAAAATGATAAAGAATATAATTTTTCTCTCAAAACTTGAGTGGGATGTAAAATTACTTCAACAGTCACACTAAAAAAACTGAAAAGTACTTTAGCTTGGCATCAAATAGTTTTCTTCCCACTTAAGCTTTTTAGTTTGTTAATCAAGCTATTTTTAACTCCAAAACTTCCAAAAAATATGTAATATATCATACAGTAGAATATATTATGTGTGTGTATATATGCATACATATTCATGCACAGTATATCACTTGGTGTTTAAGGCTAAGTTTCATTTGTTTCTGGTCCTGGATGGGGTAAGGCTTGTTCATTTATTATTGAATAAAAACAAAAACCACACTAAAAAGTATGATTAGGATTTTTTTAAAATTAAATGGAATGCTAATTCAAATAAAAAATAAATGAAGATTTCTTAGGTTTTTTACCAAAGAAAGCGGTGATCAAACTATTTTTTCTTTTCTCTACAGTTTTTTGAAGAGTTTCCACTTCTTTAAGTTTTTGCTGCTCAGTTCCACACATAGCAACATAGCCTTCCAACATACCCTGTGCAACACTAACTTCCCACAAATTTCCGTTCTGTATCGCTCTCTTCAATCGTTCATTGGCTTCTTTGAACAGACAATCAGATGCTTCAGAAGTTGCCTCATGGTCCTTTTTTGTCAGTGATATCTTGCTTTCTATCTCAGCAATTTCTTTCCTAGACTCTTCTGCCTGTTTAACTTTTTCTTCCATCTCTTTAGTTAAATGCATCTCCTCTTTCTTTTTTTCTTTCTCCTCTTTCAATTTTTTGTGTTCCTCTAAGTACATTATGTATTGCTTGTGTGCACTTTGTCCCATAGCAATAAGTTTTGATGTCATGGGAACCAGTTCAGGTTTATTTTCATAGGTTTTCAATGTATCTTTGATCAACAAAATTGCATTCAATGTTCGTTCACAAGTGGAAGCCTTGTCCTCAGTCAAAGCCCATCTTTACATGGAAAAACACCTCTCAATGTCTGTATTTCCATGTGCTAGAGACAATGCAGTCTTTTTTTTTTTTACAATGCAGTGTTGATAATTTTCGCCAATTCTTAATCTCCCCCCCAGCTACATTAGTGTTTTTTTAAAAAAAAAATACCCCCCAAAACTATCAATTCTTCCTACAAAAGCTGAGCGGTCTGTCTTCATCTGCAACATTTTCCATTCATCAATGAGAACATCTTCTTTTGTATCAATAGGGAGTTCTCTGGCATACCTTCATTGCATTTGAAGAATAAATAGCACATCCCACAATCCTGCTCCACAATATTAATTCCTTGAGCACTTGAAGGCACAAAAAAGGAGAGAAAAGAGACTTATTCTGAAAAAAGAGACTTTAAGAGACTAACCCAGAAATAAGAGACTAAAAGCTAAGAAAGAGACCCGGTCCTAGGCCTGGAATCACAGCACTCTAATGGGGCACGCCCGACACTGTCTATCTGCCTTGAGGCAGGGCCAAAGACTGGCATCTGAGAGCGAAGCCCCTCCCTTCCAGAAATTGCACAAAGATCGGCAACCCCACCTGCCTATAGAGAGGAGCTTCTCCCAGAAATTGAGACTGCTCCAGCCTGGACCACTGGAGAACACAGAAGCAAAAAATTCAATAAGCTTCTCTGCCATCTTCTTTCAGCAATCCCTTTATTCCTTTGTCATTCAAAGGACCCACTGCTTCTCTGGCTGGTTTCCGGCTTCAGATATTTTTTTTAAAAATGTTTATTGTTTGTCTTGAGAGCTTGTCGTCCCTCCTGATCAATTCACTGGGCAGAGCTTCTACTTTTTAAAAGAAGCCTCTTTACTTTTTAAAGCTTTCTTGACTTGCATTGTTAACTTATGTAGGCCTTTTTTTTAGACTTGGCAGTGCCTTTCCTAACCTGTGGAATGCATTCTCTCTGGGCTTCAATTGGTGTGGTTTTAAATAGCTTCCAAGCATCCTCTAGGGATCTGACTCTCTTGTGTTTCCCCTTTAGCTTCCTTTTTACTATTCCCCTCATTTTTATAAGGTTCCCTCTTCTGAAATCAAATGTTACAATTTCGGACTTTAGGGATAACTTTCCATTGACCTGAATAATGAACTTAACAGCATTGGGGTTACTGTTCCCAACTGGTGTAACAACCTCTACCTCTCTCACCAGGTCTTGAGACCCACTGAGAACCAAGTACAAGATCACTACCCCTCTGGTTGGCTCTGTGACCAACTGTTCCAGTACAGTCATTTATGATGTCTCAGAATCTCATTTCTACAGCATGACTCAAACACGCGTTTACCCAGTCAATGTGAGGGTAATTGAAGTCTCCCAGTATAATAACAGTATCTGCTTTAGTCACCTCCCTTATTTCCTTCCCCATCTCAATATCAGCCTCAAGGGTTTGATCAGGTGGGCGATAGTATACCCCACCTTTAAGTAACCCTTAGGGCCTAGTATTTCCACCTATATCACTTCAGTTGGGGAGTTAATTCCCCTTATGTTTTCTAACTTATTTAATTCTATGTCTTCTTTGATGCACAACGCAACACCACCACCAACCCAGCCTTCCCTGTCCTGCCTATAGAGCTTATACTCAGGAACGAGTGTATCCTGTAGATTTTCCCCATTCCACCATGTTTCTGAGATACCTACTATATCTAAATTGTCACTGAACACCAAGCACTCCAGCTCCCCCATCTTGGCTCAGAGACTTCTAGCATTGGCATATAGACACCTATAATGTGCTTTCCTCTGCAGTAATAATCCTCACCTCCCTCAGCCCGTTACCACACATGGCCCTCTGTTACCATTGTGCCCTCACTCCCAAGTTCCATTACACTCCTATCAATATTACCCTTAGTGTTTGCACAATTATCCCTTTGGACTGATTTGTTCTGAACCAGAGACTCTTCAGCTCCTGTTGGCTTTTCCCCATGGGGTTAGTTTAAAAGCTGCCCTGACACCTTTTTGATAATTACTCATCAGCAGCCTGGTTCCCTTTTGGTTTAAGTGAAGCCGTCACTTTTGTATAGGTTCTGCTTGTCCCAGAAAGTTCCCCAGTGCCTAGCAAATCTAAACCCTTCCTGACCCCACTTTCACATCCACACATTGAGATCCTGTTCCATGCCTGTCTAGCTGGCCCTGCGCATGCAACTGGCAGCACTTCTGAGAATGCTACCTTTGAGGTCATGGCCTTTAATTTTCTGCCTTGTAACCTAAATTTTTCCTCCAGGACCATACGACTACATTTCCCAATGTCACTAGTGCTAACGTGCACCATGACTGCTAACTCCTCCTCCACACTATCAACCTATCTAGACATGTTGGTAAAAGCACACACATCAAAAGCACAAATAGAACATATATTTTTATTCTGTTTTAGATAGCTGCTGGTGCATCTTTCCAATAATGAGATTAATCCGAAGAGTTATGAACTGAGGAAAATATCTGCTTCCACTATTCTATAAACACTAATGTAATGTTATACTAGGTTCTAAAGTAGCTCTCATATTTTGACAAGCTTAGAACATCTTTAGACTCGGTTTCACTTTTCATATGAAACATGCTAGCAGAAGCTGTAAATCAGCCCTTCCATAACCAGATTTCTTGTTAACTAGGGTATGTCAGTAGCTTAAAACTGTAGGGTTGGATCCAAAAGAGTGCTTCTGTGGATGAAAGGATGTCTTTCCATAGAGCATGACTGATTCATTTTCACATCCTCCCACTGCAGCCCAAATTTTCCCCAAATGCTATTCAGGGTGGGTCCACCTGTTCCCTTGGAGCTGCATTTTGGGGGCATTCGGGGCTATAGTGGGAGAGGGGAACAATACACTTATCCTCTACAGATGGAAATCTTTCAACCCACAACAATACATTGCTGAATTCAACCAGAGTTTCAAATCTTGGTTAGGAAGGATCTCAAGTTAACATTAACCATAGCTAAGGTTAGCACTGATACTATTAGCAATCATTAATGTAAGCAGCAAAAGTCACACTAGACAGAAAACAAAGTACCCTACTCTGTTGATCTACTTCCAAGCTCTGATCTACAGTTACGAGATTAGGAATATCTACAGCAGCCCCGTATGCACAAAAAACAACACATGAAACAGTTCTGCTATAGCAGACCTCATCTGAGAATATTCAAGAACATTGAAGCACATTTGGCTCTTAAAAAGGAACGGTCACCGATTAACTTTTCTAAGATGTGTGCATGCTATTGTGGTAGCATATACATGTATCTCCTTCTGTGGAAATATGCCATTTACCAGTGAGATAATAGATGGATAATAAGCACTTGGCCATCTTCACCAGCAGTATATAACACCCCAATTCTGATTTCAATACTTAAAAACCACCTATTCACAATGCTTTCAAAATTTCTTGTTTGTTTTTTTAGTAAAAGCACACTGAAGAACATTGTCTCAGAAGTCTACACATTGCTCCTCCCATCCTTAGGGCTACACACATTGAAACACTCACGTTAAAGAAAGCAATGATTCAAACAGTGCTTGACATCTTGATGTAAGTGCCTACCTTGGAAGTAAACACCATTTATTTCAGTGGAATTTGCTAACAAAGAAAACATGTTTAGGACTGAGATGCAAGCCAGGATACCTTTCTGCAAGCATAACAATTTTGCCTTGTGTTATTTGCAAAACAGATGTCATTTTCCTGATTTTCACTGTATGGCTGCTGAATCCAAATAAATACAATACTATCATTTTTTGCAAATGTCTTAGAAAATAGTTAGCAAAACCAGCTCCCCAAGTCCTCAAAAACTATTGCCGTTGTCTATATACATATTAGAGGGAAAAGTTAGCTATAGGAAGTGTTGTTCTCCACTTTATTTATAATGTTAAATTAGACATTTTAAAAGTACTATTAGTTTAATTTAGCATGCTGTTTAATTAGAATTTTTTTAAAAAATTACTTATTGAATTGACCAGTCCATTTAACACATTATTTCCAAAGGAGCTTTACTGTTTAATCCTGAAACACAAAACCTGCAGTACTGAAATCTTCTGTATACTGTTGCCCAGAGTATTTCCCATTAACTGTTCTGATGAAGAATGACACTTTGACAATTGTAAGCAATCCCTTACTACTTGAAGTACTGCTGTGACATTTCAACCATGGCACAACTCAACAGCATTGGTCTTATCTCAAGGAATGAGTAGTTCATTGAGAGGGGGGGAAGAAGTCAGCAGGTATTTGGAGGTTAGCCAAATATCTCATGGTTTCAGCTATCCCCTTTGTTCCTTAATTTTCAAGAGACTGAGTACTTCACTCTCTTCCAAAGATGTTTGAAGCTGCTAATGAGAGGTTGAAATATGCTCTCAAATCCCTGAAGGCACTCACATGCAAAGAAATTATTCATGCATCTAATTATTCCTGACAGCTAGTCCTGACGGCCACTGGATCACTGAGTAATGACTCACTGAGTAATGACTTCTCCTTGCCAAGATATGCAAGACAGAAAAATCTCATATGCAGATTTGCATCTGTTCCTATACATTTCTGTGTTATTACTGATGAGTTCTTCCCAAGAGACTTAATATATAAAAACACAAGAGTGCAAGACATGAACTGTGAGCACTTACAGCTGCCTAGACAGAAGAGACTGAAGTAATGAATTGAAGAGGTTAGATGAAGGAATGCCCAAGTCAAAGGGAAATAATTCATCTCACACATCTCTCAAGTTAACAGGCCATTTTGTTTTGCAACCCACCAGGTACGTTCATGGCTCCTGATTCCCTCCTCTTCATAACCAATTTCATTATTATAGTTTTTTTTTTTATTATTAATTTTATCTATATCTAATTCTACAACGCTACTTTTCTAAGCTATGTTTACCTTATACAGAGTGTGCTTTATCATTTGCTTAATATTGCTATGCCATTAATACATATGAAGCGTTTTAAACCTTGGCTAATATTTAGATAAAATTGTTACTGATGATACATGAAAAATAAAAAAAAGCTGTTTGACAGACATGCTCTTTTGAAGGAATGCTTAATTATACAAATTATCTATTATATATAAGTGCAGTTTCAAAAAACATTTCAGCCTTTATTTCTTCTTTCGTCCTCTTCTTGTCTTAACAGTCTCTTCTTGTACTTTTGGAGCTGCTGCTCCCTTTTCCGAGTCAGACGTTTCTTCTTCGCTCTTTGAGCTATCAAATCCATACATACTTTCTTGCGATGCCAGTGAACCATCTGAGTCTCTCTCTTTTTTCTTTTCTTTGCTTTTTTCCAAAAAACTTTTCGCCTGTTGGACAGAGTCAATCTTGTATTTCTTGTTTTTGATGCTGAAGCTCAGTCCTTCCGGAACATTCCACCTATAGATAATAGATTCAGACTGTAGCCAAGATGTCAGTTTTCCATAGGCTTTCCTTCTTTTCCTTATTTCAAATGGGATGTCTTTCATCACTTTAACTTCTTTTCCTTTGATCTTCAGAACTGCTTTATTTGTGGTCCTGAGCACCACATCTCTTGTTGACTTTTTGGAGAACCTTATCTGAATCTCACCAGGCAGGCTTTTCTTTTTAGTATAATCTGGATAGGTTCTGTAAACCATATCCATATCGCTTTTTATTTCCGCTGCTTTTAAGCCCGTCACTGGTTCAAGCGCTTCACTTAACAGATTTTTAAGGTCTTCTCCTTTATCCTCTGGTACATTCTGAAGTCTTAGGAAAAAAATCGATCTTTCCATCTGAAGTTTCAAGAGCTGATCAGAATGGAAGGCCTTTTCTTTCTCCGCTTTTTGTAGTCTTGAATCATGATTTTTAACTGAAGTCTTAACTTCCAGAAGTTCTCGCTGCAGCTTCTCTGTAGTTTTATTCGACTCCTTCAGGTCCAATTGCATCTTGTCCATCTTAACGTTGAGAGCTGTCATTTGGTCCACTAGAGGTCGCAATAACGAGGAGAACACCGTGCTCATCTCCGTGGTATCAACCTTTGAACTCGGAGCTGTACTTCCTAGTTTGGGGGAAGGTTTCGGTTTCCCCGCCATTGTTGAGACTGTGCTTCTTTGTTGATAGTTAGATAAGATGGACGAAAGGAGCAAATTCCACGACTGCGCTTATATCTTTTTAAAGTTCATATCCTCTAAAGCGCGATGCTGCCATCAAGCAAGCCGAACATACGTTTTTTCATGCAGTAACGCCACGTAAAGAGTCCCGTAAGTACGCCCGTCTCGAGGGGGGGGGTTTTACTCCACCCGCCTTTCCCGCTGTATTCTGTTTCTTTTTACTTCAGACTCACTGTTTCTCCAAGCGTAACTGTCAGTTCCAGCCTCATTGCTTCACACTCTATGCTGCTTCTCGGTTTTGCGCTTTTAGCCATACGGCTCCCACGGACGGGGGAACCTATGGGGGTGATGAAAGGGGACCTCAATCCCTCGATCGCCACCGTAGGGAGAGATCCCCCTCGTGCCACCCCAGGCAGAGCCCCTTCACTAGGGTCTCTGGGGGCTCGGCACCGGTCCGAAGCCCCTTCTTCCCGCCGGGTACGGATCGCGCTCCCCGCTAGTGCGGAGGAGCGCGTCCGCCATGGTCGCAAATCTTGCCGGAAGTGTCATTATTATAGTATTAAAAGGTCCAGGGTATCACAGGGTATCAGGCTGGTGCTCTCTGCTCCCATTTGGGAACGACCACCACACAACATGGTGGCAGAGTTGACCCTACTCCCCTCCCCTCTGAGCTTGGGTACTCTCTCTTTCCTCAGCAAAGCACAGTTTGCAGTTACACACGTGAGAACTATCACACAAAGCATAACTTCCCTAGTTTTCATATAAAGGCAAGAGGGAGGGAGGGAGTGCAGGCACAAGAGAGAAGTGAAACAGAACATGTAGAGTCCATATTATGCTCTTCATCTCCAAACCACTGGCACATTAAGAATGTTTATATCTGAACTTAATTTGTGTTTGATTGCTTGACATCTGTCTGTTTATCTCAAGGGGTAAATAGTAAGACTTCAAAAGAAGACATTTTACCAAAACAATCACATGAATTTCATTTTCAAACACGTGTGTTTGGCAAGATTGTTTTAGTTCAGACTGATCATAAACCTTTAGACGTAATTTTTAAGAAGCCAATTGGTAGTGTACCTGCTTGTCTGCAACACGTGTTGTTACAGCTTCAGAGGTATCAATTTAATGTAGTATATACCCCAGGGAAGCAAGACCCATGCCCGTGACTGCATTACATAGGCTAGAGACAGATTAGTTTTCTGCCGCGCCTCCCCGCCAGAAGGAAGCCACCCGCAGCATTCACACTGCGGGCGGCTTCCTGGAGCGGCGGGCGAATGCCGCGCGGCCGCCCCTGCCCGCGTTCGCACCTGCTTTGGCGGGTGGAACGCGCGCGCGGGGCGCCCCGCACCAGCTGAGCACCACTTTAAAGTAGTGCTCGGCTGGTGCGCAAGGAGCGCGGCGCCGGACGCAACGCGTCCGGGCCGCCTCCTGGGGCCAGATGCGGCCGTCTGGACGGCCGCTCTGCCTCCTCTTCTGAAGCGGAGGCAGAGCGGCCCAGACGGCCAATCTGTCTTCGGCCATAGTTATACCTTACCCTTTACTCATGTGATCTTGAACACATGCCACTAGCTTTAATCATATGATGCCACTTTCCAAGATACTGAAAGCTTTTGCCACAGCTTACAGGCAGAACTTAATTCCTTCCCTAATATATCCACCCTTCCTATGTCCCTTCAATATTCTGAACATGCCTATTTTTGCCTGACCTTCCCAGCATTTCCCTCTGTCCCCTCAGCAGCCATTTCTGACCCAGGAAAATTTATCCCCATGGTCACAGGACTGGCATGAAATAACAGCCAGCCTGCAGTAAGATGGGTCTGGAGAAGGGAGGTGTAAAATTTTTACTCCTCCTCCTTCCATGAGCAGAGCTCTACTGATGCAGGAAGGCCTGATTTCACCTCCTTCCCCCTCCCCACTTCAGACTCCACATGTGTCTCACAAACACTGAGAAAAACTTTGCTAAGGTTGGAAATGGCTGTTGGGGGAAAGTGAAAACCAGGAAGATCAGTGAAAGTCAGCACCTTCCACTGATGGATCATGAGATCTAACTCTATGGTTAGCACTCCCTCCAACCTATGGCTTCAACACTTACTTTATATTAAGGTGATTAGTGTCCAGCTTAAAAATGAAGAAAACCAATAGTTATAAAATTTAAGGAACTGAAGGAGGGAACCCACGTACAAGACTGTGGTACTCCCTAGATCTCCAAATTCTGGACAAGAGTTTGTGATGTCTGAATCAGGCCTTCACTGAGAAGTTCTCCCCAGCTGTCATGCCTTGCTGACCATGGGAGCCATCTATGTCTAGCTCTTTCTTGAATTATTCCAAGTACGTCCCAATCCCCACCACTTGAAAAGTTTTTTATGTTTTTAATATATTCAATTTTGCTTTGGTTTATATATTGCTAAAAGGCTAGAAATGCTAGAAATAACTAGAAAAATCTAGTTATTAACTGCCGTTAGGGTTTCAAATGTAAATTGCAGTTAAACTAAACATTTCAAACAAATAGAAAGAGTTCTCTTTACTCACTTCTGAAGGTCCACTATTTCATTGCTTAAAGTATCCAGCTCTTTGATTGCAGAAAAATCTGCTACAGGGCTTGGTCCTAGTGTGTTCTGCAAGATAAAGAAGAAATATGGTGATGTTGTATTTTACATATGTCTATATGAACAGAAACTCCTATATATCTATATTAACAGAAATGCATTGTTAAGTATTTTATGCTACAAACTTTTCTATGATTACTCCAGAACCTGAATTTCCAGATGGTGGAACCTATTATTACTCCAGAACCTGAAATGACACCTTCTGCTGGGTAACAATCAGAGAGCTCAGGATTTTGGCAATAAATGTACAAATAAGTGGAGAAAATTTGTTTTGCAAGATCTGTCAACAAGTTAATCTAACTTCACAACTAGAAACACAGAATTGCAGTACAAATAGCCTGATACCCTTGTGTCAGCAAACTGAGGTTGTTTCTGATTAAACTCATGTCAAGCATCGATGGCAGCCTAGCCACAAAAATGTTGCCTGTGGTCCTCTTATAAAAGGTTTGCATTAAATGAGCAACAGCCTTTAGATTAGAAACCTGTGAAGGAAACCTTCTACACAGAAATGTTTGAAAAAAAGTTTTAGCTACACCTTTGTGTACAATGCAAACAGCTAAAGCAGAATCCAGTGAGACTGCGGGGCACTCCAAGTCTTCTTTCTTTCAGTGTAGCTTATAAATGTTACTGGACAAAGCCCAAAATGCTGCTGTCAAGACAAATTATTTAGGTGGTAAGGAACTTTTATAATAACTGGCTTATCACATTTACATTGGTTAAAATCTTAGATGAAGCTTCACTCTCTCTAAGGAGTGCTGTAAACAGTGATTTGCAGAGTTGGATTTGAAAACATATAAATTAATCATACAACCGATACTAGTATGCGTGCTGTTCATCAACATTCACATGCCATACAGAGCAGTAGATACAAAATGTAACTTAAAAAATCAGTTTAGAGTTTTACCCAGATGAAAATGAAAGTAACTTAAGCGCTGAAACCACATTTCATGCCACTACTGAATTCTGTATTTTATTACATTCCACCAAGTCTCAAGAAGGTTTATTACAACTGCTGCCTACTTTCATTCAGTTCATATTATTAGTTGTTTAATGCTGAAGACGACACATAAGGTCAGTGAAGCAACACAGCTTATTTCAAAACTAAAAACTATTACTAGGGTCAATGACAAGTTCGATTCTTGTTTAATCTCTTTTCTTCATTCCCTGTCTAATTTCCCCTTATGTGTTTCTGGCCCAGCTATTCATATGGAATTTGCTGAACAGTCTTTAGAAGCCAAGGCTTGGATGGCAACTTTTTTCTTTAGGCTTAAAATACTCTAGTCCCCAGAGGGATGTTGTTTGCACCTCTTACCTAAGGACAGTTTTCAAAGTTCATGGCTGCAATTGGTTGATGGCAAATTAAAAAGCTTAGGATTTCCCCCTGAATTTTTCAATCAAATAGATTATCCTTCTGCATGGAAGCGAATTAAATCTAGTGTGTTACACTTGGATAAATGGAGTACAAGTTGCCAAGCTCGAAGGGTCTGCTTTTTGTACTATTTAGGTCTTCTAATTCCGGAATCTTTGCCCTCTTATTGTAAATCTTTGACAGTCCCCTAATATAGAATATTATTTTCCAAGGCAAGATTAAATGTTTGCCCCTTGGGGAACTAGCGAGTAGATTTCTAGGGACTCCTTTTTCAGACCTTGCAATTGTAATTCAGGCGATATGGACACAATTTGGCACTTCTTAATTGATTGTAAGAAATACAATATGGCTCACGACAGATGGATCTCGTGTACACTCAAAAATGGAGCAGTGCTACTAATCAGGAACTTGTAGCTAATACTGATCCAAATGTGATGCTAGTAGTGGCAAAGTTTTTATCTGTAACCTTGGGTAGTATTAAATGAACTGACTCTGCCCTTTTTAGGTAGTCACTGTGTATTCGGTAAACTAAATTGTATAACTCGGTGAAACTGTAAACTGTAAATTATAATGTATGCTGTACTCCACTGTATGTACTATGCTTTGTATATTTTGCTTATGACCTATTGGTCTATGAGCAATAAAATGATTGAACCTGAAAAAACTAAAACCTGTAATTGCGTTGTAAATATATTTTGTATGTGGGTATATTCAAACAAGCAAGTGATTGGGACAGATGATAGATCTTAATTTATAAATAATAGACTTTGAAAAGGATAACTTAACAAAAAGCTTTAAATGCTATTATACAGACAAGCACACAGTGTGCTCTTTTGTATATTTCCAATTACAGCCAGGGTCTTGGGAAGAAAAGAGCTATGTGAAAGTGGCACCACATTTCTGATATTTGTCACTAAGCAGCATGCTGCTGTTTCAAAGAAAATGTGACATGAAAAAGATGCTCATTATTAAACAGTCAATATTGGAAAAGTGAAGAATCTCTAACCTTGAGATGGTAGATTTAAGAAACTGACAGTATAATAAAGATGTAAAGCAGAATGGTGCAGAATGGAAAATATAGTCGAAACTAGGAAAGACAGAGAAGGAAAGCAAACATACAAAAAAAGATTAGTAAAGCAAGAAATAAAAGCAGAGCTTTTTTCAAAATAATGCAAAAATAAACTTGATATTACTGAACAAAATGCAGAATTTGAATTCAATTTTTGGGTAGGAATTCTGGAGAAAACATGGCTCAGCACAACCAAGAAGAAAGCCTTTAGCGTCAGTAGAACAAGCCCCCCCCCCCCCCCCCCCCCGGTTAAAACACCATGAATGAAACGTTACTATGATGTTTCTCTTTCACACTGGTATATCCACTTTGGTATAGCCAGTTTCAAAATACCTTATGAAAACCACCAAAACCATATGAAACTACCAAAATAGAATATTACAATTAAATGTATTTTAATGGCATTGTATTTTATGTATTTAAATGGCATTGTTAGAACAAAAAGGTTAGGAATCATGCAACTCTGATGTGCCATATATTAAGCTAGTTTAAATAATGAAATATGAAGAGATCTTGGGATTCACTTGCGGACAGCAGTTGGACCCAGACTAAATTTCCTGCTAACAGAAGGGGTGTGGTAATTCCCACCAATTCCACCTTCCTACTGCAGACCCCTGATGTACCTCTCCTGCTGCTCTCCTGAGTGCTCCTTGTCCCTGCCCACCCAGGAGCAGCACTTCAGGGAGATCGGGGGGGGGGGGGGAGAACGTTTTGTTCCAATGATGGCCATGAGTGAGCAGAAATTTCCAAAGTGCCATGAGTGAGCAGAAATTTTAGTCCAGATCCATCCCACCAGCAACACTGGGAACAGCTCTATACTTAGGTCTCCATTCTATGCCTGGAACTACCACTAAAATTGTATTGAATCCCCATGAGGAGTTCTGTGAGCATATAAGCAGAAAAGAAGAGAAGAGATTGTGTTTATACCCCGCCCTTCACAACTCAAAGGAGTCTCAGAGCGGCTTACAAACTCCTTTCCCTTCCCATCCCCACAACAGACACCCTGTGAGGTAGGTGGGGCAGAGAGAGCTCTGACAGAAACTGCTCTTTTTCAAGAACAGCTGTGCCAGAACTATGGCTTGCCCAAGGTCATCCAGCAGGTGCAAGTGGAGGAGTGGGGAATCAAACCTGGTTCTCCCAGATTAGAGTCTGCGCATTTAACCACTACACCACACTGTGTTGGATTAAACTGAGCAACTTTATAACTGCAGTTCTCAAATAGATCCCTTTACAATAAATTCCATACTATTGTTCATCTCTTCTTGGTTGGCCGGTACAATGAAGGAGAGATATTCCAGTAACCCAAGAACAAGGAATGAACCAACTGATATATCTCTGTTAGCAGCATCATTTATATCAATGTACACCCTCCCATGTAGCAAGGCCACAAGCCAAAACTATTTTATTTGCTCTTCTGTGACCAATATGAATTCTAAAAAGCAAGCAAAATTTCACCTTTTGCAGACTACTTCTCTCTGATGGAGGGATCATATCTTGAGAAAGCACCTGAGGAGGATCAATGCCCTTTGTCAGCTTCTGATTGATGAAATGGAATGCCAGAGCAAACTGTTCATCTGAAAGCTTCCCACTGTCTTTTGTGTCACAGAGAGCCCTGCACAAGTCAACAAAAACATTCAACACATTATTTTCCTATCCATCTTAAATACATACTTCCAACAAACAGGCAGGTTATGTGACATTCTAGCTGATACTGACAGTATTTAAGTTACCTTACACATAAACAATGGTCACCTCATTGCTGCAAAGATCAGTAGCAAAAGATGCTGGAATCAAAACAAATAGGGACTGCCACTGCACACCTGGTCTGCTTAGGAGTTTTCTTTGGCATCTGCCTTTTGAAACACTGGAAATCGTATCCCAAATTAGATGGACCAAGGTCTGAGCCATCAAGGTAATTTAAAGAGACAGGCGATCCAGTCACATGAAGCTGCCTTATACCAAGTCAAACTGTTGGTCTATCAAGGTTAGTATTATCTATTCAAACTGGCAGCAGCTTTCCAGGACCTCAGCTAGAGGTTTTCATTTCACCTCCTTCCTAATCCTTTTAAATAGCGATAACAGGGACTGAACCCGAGACATTCTGCATGCAAAACAAACTCTCTACTGCAGAGCCATGGCCCTTCCCCAATGCATAAGAATAAGCAAGACTACAGCATCTTCTTTGCTTTTTACACTGAAGCCACTGAATAATCCAATATCTTTTTTTTAAGTAAATTTTAAACTGCCATGATTAACAAGGCAGAAATAGATCTACTGGGTGGTATGTTAAAGTTTTTTAATTAAAAATTTTACACTAAGTAGAAAGCTTAGGAACTGTGTGTGTGTTAAATGATGTCAAGTCACAAAGGCCACCCTATGAATTAATGACCTCCAAACCATCCTATTGCTAACAGCCTTGCTAAGGTCTTGCAAAATGAAGGCCATGTTTTCCTAGATTGACTCAATCCACCTCATATTGGGTCTTCCTCTTTTCCTGCTGCCTTCAACTTTTCCTAGCATTACTGCCTTTTCCAGTAACTCCTGTTTTCTCATAATGTGATGGAAAGTACGATAGCCTCAGTTTAGTCATTTTAACTAGGGAGAGTTCAGGCTTGATTTGATCTAGAGATGACAGTTGGGAACTGACAGTTGAAGAAGAGAGAGTTTAGCACTTACTGAAGACTGGGAGGAAGGCAAAGAGGAGTGAGGGGATCACAGAACATCCCCATTCAAGTGGAAAAGGGACTGAGCTTCTAGTGAAGAGAAGTAATCCCTGCCCAGTGAAAAGGAAGATAGCTCTAAAGAGAGGAGTGATCCCTTGGTCTCTCTATATAGAAGGATTTGGGGAACATGGTGTACGTTCCTGCCTTCTAAATGTGAAGTATCAGTGAAATTTTGAAACTTATGTTTGTGAGTTAAAGCAAAAACTGAAAAGAAAACTTCTCAAAGTTTCAAAGACCTTGTTGAAAAGCAAATCCATATTAGCTGGATTTACTGTGATTACAAAGTTACCTCAGTTTTGATTATTGGTTCACCTCACATATCCTACCCGATTCCACCTGACCTTTTCCCTTCCAAATTAAATATTTTATTTTTGAACTTTCAAAAGCCTCTCCTGTGCCATTACAGGAGTAGAATATTAGCAGGTGATTTTGTCTCTTCTCTCAAGTTCCAATGCTGGGCTAGCATCAAAATATATAATAATGTAAGAGGTTGGGACAGCCATAGACCAACAAATAAGAAGCAAATAGGTGTAGGAACTGGTCAGCAAGAAAAGAACAAAGGGAAAATCTTATATGTGAGCAAGCCTGCACATCAAAACAATCAGATGTTCTGGCACACCTATTTCTTTTAATACCAACCATAGCTTTTCATGATCCACAAAGTCAAAAGCTTTGCTGTAATCATGAAGCATAAGCTGATTTTCTTCTGATATTCTCTATTAAGTACTTGTAACCAATGTAAATTTGCAATATGATTTCGAGTGCCTCTTCCTTTTCTGAGTCCTGATTGAACATCTGGCATTTCTTGTTCCATATATGGTAACAGTCTTTGTTGTAAGGTTTTGAGCATCACTTTACTTGCATGAGAAATGAATGCAATGGTCCAATAATTGCTGCACTCTTTAACATCTCCTTTTCTCAGAACGAGAATCTAAATTGAGTGTTTTCAGTCTGAGGGCCACTGTTTTGTTTTCCATATTTGTTGGCATATTCGTTTTAAGATTTTGATGGACTCTGTTTCTGTGGCTTCGAATACATCTACTGATACCCCATCTACTCCTGGAACAAACTCCTGATTTGTTTATCCCAATTGCTCTCAGTGCAGCTTCTGTACTGTAGGTTCTTCGTCAAAAGTTTCTTCTTTCATCTCTTTCGTTTAATTCTTCAGTGTATTTTTACCATCTTTTCAGTTAATGCATTTCTGTGTTGATCTTTCAGCATGCCTGACTGCTTTAAATTTCCCTTTGATTTCTTTTTATAATGGTTGCATTCAGATGTCATGACAAGCTGTTATTATACTAACATCAGGTAAAAGGACAACTTCCTGCCATGTTCACATCCTCCCCTCATTCCTCTTGCCTACCTTCTCTTTTCTTGCATGAAGACTGATTTAACACTTCTTAGTTTCATTAAACTTCAATTTGACATAAATACAGGTTGCTTACCTGTAATTGGAGATCTTCGAGTGGTCATCTGTGCATTCACACCTCTGGGATAATGTGCGCCTGCGCCGATCCCGATCGGTAACTTCAAAGCCAAACGGATTTTCGCGCCAACTCCCCGATCGCGCGCCGGCTCCACTGCGCATGACCGGGGAGGGGCATGAGGATCCCGCCAGTTCCTTCTGACCACTGCAAGCAGCCTCCAAGAAAGTACAAGGGAGACCAAAAGCAGAGGGGAAGGAGGGCGGGTGGTGTGAATGCACAGATGACCACTCGAAGATCTCCAATTACAGGTAAGCAACCTGTATATCTTCTTCGTGGTCTCTGTGCATCACACCTCTGGGAGAATAGCGAGCAATAATTACACCACATACCTGGAGGTGGGTGCTGAAGGTCTCACATCTGAGCTGTCTGCAGAACTGCACGGCCCACCGCCGACCGCTGATGGGCACGGACGTCCAAAGCATAGTGCCTCACAAATGTGTGAGGAGACGCCCATGTAGCAGCATTGCAGATGTCTCCCAGGGGAATGCCTTTGAGAAAAGCTGTCGAGGCAGCCACTGCTCGAGTAGAGTGAGCCCGCAGGGACGCCGGCAATGGCCGCTTGGCCAGTAGGTAGGCGAGTTTTATCGTCTCAACAATCCATTTAGACAGTCTCTGAGACGACAGCTTCTGTCCCTGTCTGGGCAAGGCATACGCGACTAAGAGAGCAGGGGACTTGCGGAAGGATTTAGTCCGATGCAAGTAAAAAGACAGGGCCCTCTTAACATCGAGAGAATGTAGGCAACGTTGTGCCTGGTCCTTGGGTTCAGGAAAAAACACTGGTAGGGTGATGTCCGCTTTAATGTGGAAGTCCGAAACTATTTTCGGCAAGAAGGTGATATCAGGAGACAGGGTTACCGCATCCTGATGAAAGGTGAGGTAGGGTGGGTCACAGCGGAGAGCCGACAGCTCACTCACCCTACGAACCGAAGTGAGAGCCACAAGAAACGCTACTTTCCATGAAAGAAGCTGCAGGCTACAGGAAGCCATAGGCTCAAATGGTTTAGCCATTAGTTTGTTCAATACTAGTGGCAGATCCCACGCCGGAACAGGGGTTTTGACTGTTGGGAAGAGACGGCACATTCCCTTTAGGAATTGCTTCGTAGTGGGATGGGAAAACACGGAGTAGCCATCTATTGAAGGATGGTTGACCGAAACAGCTGAGAGGTAGACACGCAGTGAAGCATGGCACAATGCTCTGTCCTTGCACGACAAGAGAAAACCCAGTATGTCGTTGAGTGTGGATGGAATAGAAGGTCGTCCTATCGAAGCCAGGAAGGACAGGAACTTATTCCATTTCGCCTCGTAGGAATGACGGGTAGACGGCTTACGGGCATTGAGGAGGACATCAGCTATACGAGGGTCTATTTCGGAGGACGAATTAGCCAAGCTGTTAGCTTCAGTCTGGGTATGTCGTGATGCAGCACCAGACCCACGTGCATCCAAAGGAGGTCTGGGTTCATTGGAAGGTGAGTGTAAGACTCGTTGGAGAGGCGAAGAAGGGTGGGAAACCACAGTTGCCTCGGCCACCAGGGTGTGATCAGGATTGCTAGTGGTTGTTCCGCCAATAGCTTCTGTACTACCCTCAGTATCAGCGGGACCGGGGGAAACAGATAAACATGTAACCCCGACCAGGAGAGGAGAAGACCGTCTCCCAGGGACATCGGATCCGTGCCCGCCCTGGAGCAAAAAAGGGGACACTTCTTGTTGTTTCTTGACGCAAAGACATCCACAGCAGGTTGACCCCAGAGGCTGAAGATCGGGGTCAGGTAAAGAGGATTGAGTTCCCAATCGTGTAAGGATGCACCCCCTCTGCTCAAAAAATCTGCCTGTGTGTTGAGCTGGCCAGGGAGATGGTTCGCTACCAGATAAGTATCCAGCGACTGACATTCCGTCCAGAGTTCTATCGCTAAGCGGCATAGGCTCCGGGAAACTGTACCACCCTGTCTGTTGATATAGTACATCGTGGTCGTGTTGTCTGTGAAGACGGCCACTGTCTTTCCCAACAAAAGGTGTTGAAAAGACCGGATCGCGTAGCGGACCGCTAGCAGCTCTAGGAAGTTGATGTGATTGGAGGCTACTGACGGATCCCACTTGTCGCCTACGCACAGATCGCCCAGGTGGGCTCCCCAGCCCCATAGGGAGGCGTCTGTGGTAATAGTGACTGACGGAGGAGGGCGGCGAAAGGGGGTGCCTGTCTGGAGGTTTCGTGGCACCTGCCACCACTCCAGGGCTTGAACCACCGGATCCGAGAGGTGGAATCTTTTGGACAGAGGGTGTAGGCTTGGCCGGAACCGACAGAGGAACCACAGTTGCAAGGGCCTCATGTGCAGCCTTGTGAAGGGAATGACCATGGTGGTAACTGCCATGAGTCCCAAGAGGCGCAGTATTTGGCGAGCTGTCACCTCCCAGTTTCTTCTCAGAGCACTGAGGAGGGAAACAATATCCGAGACCCTGCTGGGAGGTAGAAATGCCCTGCACTGTAGGGAATCGAGAAGAGCTCCGATGAACTGTACCCATCTGGAGGGGGTGAGCATGGACTTTTTTGTATTTATCGTCAACCCCAGGGTCTCCAGGGTGTGGAGTGTTAGGGAGACATGGTCTTGTAGGTCTGATGCTGAGCGTGCGATCAGGAGCTAGTCGTCCAGGTAAGGGTATAGGTGGATGCCGTGCAGGCGGAGGTGGGCCGCTACTGTTGCCATTAATTTCGTGAAGACACAAGGTGCCGTCGAGAGACCGAATGGGAGTGCCTTGTACTGGAAGTGACGTGGACCGATCGCAAAGCGTAAAAAGGGTCTGTGGGAAGGATGGATGGTCACATGAAAATATGCATCCTTCAGGTCCAGCGTCACCATCCAAGAACCTTCTTCCAGCAAAGGTAAGATGATCTGGAGGGTGGTCATTCGGAACTTCTTGTACGTTATGAATGCGTTGAGGTTCCGAAGATCCAGGATGGGTCGGAGGCCCCCATCCCTCTTTGGCACTGTAAAGTAGCGGGAGTAGAATCCCTGTTGGGATTGCTGGGCTACTACCGGTTCTATCGCATCTTTGCTCAGCAGAGTCTCGACCTCGGATGTTAGGGTATCGGATGGGGGAGTGACCACGAAGTAAGGCTCCGTAGGGATCTCGAAGAATTCTATTCTGTATCCCTCGGAGATGACCGAGAGTGCCCACTTGTCCGAAGTGATGGATTGCCATGCTGTCAGGAAGGGTGATAGACGGGTGGGAGTGTCGGAGCAGGGGTGGGAGTCAAAAGCTCTGTTTGCTCAGTTTGGGGGGTTTCGCCTTAGACGCTGGAGCAGTTGGGAAGTGAGGCTTGTTGTTGTAAGGCTTATGCTGGTAGGTAGGTGGTGGTGACCTCTGCCATTGGGGTTCAGCGGGAGGTCTTTGCGATTGCTTCTTGGGCCATGATCTTTGCCATGTTCTCTGTTTTTGTTGTTTAGGTTGAGAGACTCCCAGATTGCGGGACGTCTTCATACTTTTATCAAGCTCGTGAAGCACTGTGTCCGTTGTTGAGCTGAAGAGTCCGTCTCCTTCAAACGGAAGATCTTCCACCAAGGTCTTAGTGTCTTGAGGAAGAGAAGTGGATCTCAACCAGGCATGGCGTCTGATGGACACTGCTGATGTGAGCGTCTTGGAGGTTACTTCTGCTGAATGCTTGGAGGCCGAAAGTTGGAGCTTGGCCAGAAACATACCTTCCTTCTGGATCTTTCTGGCATTGCGTAACTTATCCTCTGGGAGATGGGCAATGAGCGCGGTCATCTGCTCCCAGAGCGAGTACTGGTACCTGCTCATGCAGGCGGTGTAGTTTGCAATCTTTAAACCCAATGCGCCCGCTGAATAAATGCGTCTTCCGAAGGAGTCTATTCTGCGTCCTTCTTTATCCAATGGGGAAGAGTGCCCACTACGACCCTTGGTGGAGGGTGTCACAACCACTGAGTTCGGTTTGGGGTGGACAAATAAAAATTCTGCCTCAGGCTCCTGGATCCTATACATGTGGTCTAGGCGTTTGCTGGAGATGGGGGTAGATGAAGGATGCGGCCAAGATTCTTTGGCCGTAGTCATCAGGACCGATATGAGTGGGAGGGCTACCGGTGTTGATGTATCCATCTGCACTATATCGAAGATGGAATCTGTGGCCGTTGGGGTCGGCTGGGCTGTGGCTAGGGCCAACGAGTGTGCCATTCTCTTGATTAGTTCCCCGTAGGGTTTCACATCCTCGGAGGGGGAGATTGGAAGGTTCTCGGTGACCTGCGTGTCAGGAGACGGGTGCGGGAGCGATTCGTCTTCTGACACAGAAGATGCCGGAGACCCCGGTGCTGAGTGTTCGGACGGAGAGAGGGGGGTCGGGCTTGAAAGGTCTTGAGTTGTCGGCAACGGGCATGGATCGATGTCGGGCGTCCGTTTCGGAGGTGCCGGTGTCGGTACTGATGCAGGTTCTCGGTACCGGGACACTCTAGAGGAGGTGGATTGCCGATCCCATTCGGTGGGGTACCACTGGGGTGGAGGTGGGTAGGAGCCGTACAGGTATCTCCACTGCTGAACGTCCCACGGCACCGGTGGAGCCGGGGAGCGGTAGTCTTTGTCCCCTCTCGGTGCCGATGGTGGCTTCGCCTTGGCGTCGGGGGTATCTCGAGGGACCTGCGTAAGGTCTATGTCGAGGTCAGAGTCCGTCAAGGTGATCGGTCGCGGCATCGGGGAGGTCGATCTACCCCTGGGTCACTCGCGATCTTTCGGGTCAAGCTGGTCGAGCCCGGACTGGGCTGAGTCAAGCGTGCCGCGTGTCGACGAAGCACTCGAGGGTTTCTTGTGTTTCAGCTTTCCCTTCTCCTCCTTGCCCTCCCTGCGCTTTTTAACAGGAGTATCGAGCAAGGGGAGTGATCTCTTCGGTGCCGTTCTATCGGTACCGATGCTTCGGGATGGAGACGGCGTCGGTCCCGTCGGTGAAGACGCAGGAACTTCGGAAGAAGACATCTTCGGAGATAGGGCAGACTCGAGGAGGGCAACTCGGAGCCTCGCTGCTCGATTTTTACGAGTTTGCTTCGAGAAAGCTGCACAACTCGCGCAGGAGTCGACTCGGTGGGACTCGCCCAGACAGAGAAGACACAAGGAGTGCTTGTCCAGTGGGGCTATTTTGCTGCCACACTGCAGGCACCTCTTAAAGAACCCCCACCGCTGGGCCATAGGCCGAGCGGTAAAGTAAGGGGGGAAATTCCAAAATCAAGTCCAGTTAACAGTCTGAGTTCAAGTAGGAGAAAAAATCAGTCCGAAGGCTTTTTTAGATAGGAAAGTAAACTACCGACCGGAGCGAGAGAGAAAGGATCCTCATGACGCGGCGGTCAGAAGAGAACTGGCGGGATCCTCGTGCCCCTCCCCGGTCATGCGCAGTGGAGCCGGCGCGCGATCGGGGAGTTGGCGCGAAAATCCGTTTGGCTTTGAAGTTACCGATCGGGATCGGCGCAGGCGCACATTATCCCAGAGGTGTGATGCACAGAGACCACGAAGAAGATCCTCTGAATACAAAACCTCTGAATATAAGCACCTCAGTAAGTTACAGTTAGTATATGCCTCACAAACTGCAGTTCTAAATTGGGATGAAGTTTAGAACCCCATCTTGCAGGGTGTATGCTCATTCCAGTTTGCTAAGATATATGTATTCAAATGTCATGGCAAATTGGAGCTTGAACAAACAAGGAAGTTTGGAAGCAAGTCCCACCCACAAGGAGGAGGAGAGAGAAAGAAAGGGAGTTCTTAAGCATGGCAGGACACTGCATTCATGCCTTACCTCAGATGAATTATACATTGTTATGATATTTGAATGTAGGAGATCTGACGATAACACTACACCCTATTTGTTTCACAGTGGCTCAGTCTTTTAAAGGCAGAAATGGGAGTCCTAATGGGAAGTTTACCATTCAAACTAGTCTAAATGCATTTTAATGAGACCATCAAGTCTTTCCATCACTGAAACCCATTCAGGTTTAAAAGTGTGTACCTACAGCCCACAACTGTACATCAGATTTAGACTTCTATGAGTAATTTTTCATCAACAGTAGGAAGCAAGAATTTTTTTTACAAGAGGTGACATAAAAAAAAAAAAATCTTACCAGATGTGTGCAAGTAATGCAGACGGCAGGCCGGTCTTCAAGAACAATTCTCTAGCTTCCACACCAGAAACAAATCCGTCCATGTCTTTATCAGTTTTCAGAAAGATTTCATGGTATTTTACTTTGTCTGCAGGTGATACAACCCACTAGGGAAAAACGAAGCAAAAAACAAAACATATTGTGCTTCCTTCACACTTCATGAATGGATTATGAACCAAGGGTTGCTTGGTGCTGAATGTACCTGTGTTAATGGTGCTTTGGATGGCAAGAGCCCTACTGGTGGTATGGACTGATGAGCATCTTTGCTGGATGTTGAAGGTGGTATCAACTGCCCTGTACTGGGAATGCTGAGAGCTTTTCTTTTGGAAGGTGGCACCAATGTTGGAGGTAAGGATAGTGGCACAGGTTCATTCTCAAGAGCACAGTATACCAAGAACATAGCCTGAACAAAAATTTTAGAGAGACAAATAGATAGAGATTTTACAATTCAGAAGAGGCCAGACACAATCTCTGAAATTATAACAACTAAAACAGCTCTATTACTGTAGATCATAGATACCTTCAACTGACTAAAGTGTAAAATTAAATTATAGCTACATTATTTAAATACAAAATTAGAAAAAGGCAACGATAACAAGTAGAGGAATGGCACAGCTTTAATTTTACTGTAAGCTGCCTTGCAGGAAGTGTAGTTAAGAAGTGCTTTAAACAAACAAGTGTGTTTAGAATTTATTATTTCAAATAAGGAACCAGACATCCTCCAGCTGTGATATAAAACCTTCTGAAATTTTAATGTCACTTCTACTTTTTAATTAATTTGATCCAAGAAGTGGGTTGGAAACCCCAACCTAATTTTTAAGATTATTTAGTTATTTCTATCTTTCACTTCCACTGTAAGGAATATCAGAGTTGGTGTAAAATACAAAAATATAACATAACTGAAATTCCCTCAGTGACCCCTTCCTAACCAAGATTTTATGTTTTGTATGTATTTAGCTCTGTTTTTACACTTTAAAAAAATGTTTTAATGATATATGTTTGGGAGAGGAGCTGATTTTAATGGTTTTATAATGTAATTTTATCATAAAAAGTTAAACAGTGCAATCCTAAAAACATTTGCACAAAAAATCCTTTTTATGCTGCCAGGCATTTGGGGACTGAGGAGGGGCTGGGGTGGCATTTGGTGCATCAAACTGCTGCTTTTAAGAACACAGGGAGAGGCAAGACAACAAGTCCTCCTTCACTGGCCCAACAGAGACTAAATGCCACTTAGTTCGTCCCCTTTCAGAACTTGAAACAAGATTTTCTAAACCAATTTGTAAATGTAGATTTTAACAGCAGGTTAAGTATTCACAGGCAGAAGCTACAACTGGAATTCAGCCAAAGACTCAGATAACCAAGGCATATAGATACAGTCTATTGTGCCATTAGTTCCCATAGCTTGTGGTAATGTATATACACGAGGAATGAATGGCAGCATTTTAGGAACCAATTTGCAAGGAGAAATGATCGTCTGAATTTGCCAGTGAAAGAACGGTATCCATTCTACTATTCATCCATTCAAATGACTTGCTTCGATCTCTTCTGTACTCCATCTTCTTTTGTGCATAATTGCAGCTAATCTTATCACCACTACATGGCATTTTCCAGAGCTGGGTACTAGCACTGAAAGAAGTTCTTGAGTTGTTACATATAGACTAGAAATAAGAGGTGGTGTTGTCTGGGTCTCAGGCACTCATTAAGGAGAACCACATGCTTTGTTTCCATTCTCTTTAATAACCTAGGTGCTGGTCATGATGAGTCCAATTGTTTAGTTTACCAGTTATGCCTGCACACCCAGGTTTTTTGCACCCTGCAAAGCACTATATGAACAAACTGAATGTTGCAAAAAAGCCTTTAACCACTGTAAACAAATTTCAAAAGAACTCTGAAAAGCCTACAAGGATCACTATACTTACAACAGCAAATTCATCTCGATCCAACATTCCATCATGGTCTATATCACTTAGCTCCCAAACCTAACAGAAAAGAAAAAAAATTAAACTCATAAAACCAGTTTCTTCCATTCACATATTGTTGTCAAACAGCAACACCACAAGTCTGCTTTACGAACCTGAATTTTCATTGTTACATAAGCAATTCCTACCACCAGTGTTCCCTCTAAGCTGAGCTAGTGTGAGCTAGCTCACTGTTTTTTTAGCCTCCGGCTCACACATTTTTGTCTTCGCTCAGGGAGGATGGCTCCGGAACAAACTAATTTATGCAGTAGCCAAATTGCTCGCTCACAATTTTAATGCCAGCAGCTCACAAAGCAGAATTTTTGCTCACAAGGATCCACAGCTTAGAGGGAGCATTGCCTACCACAGCCCCTCCCTGTCCAAAATTTGCCTAACTCCATCACCAAACAACTAATTAGAAGGGGTGGGATTTAAAAATACCTTTAACATTCAGTATCTTTTTACTATTACTGCTATTTAGGGCTCAACTGAATTAAACGGCAACTCAAAACTACAGAAGAGCAGCGATCTCAATTATGTTACCCAGAACATACCATCTCTGAGCCATCCTACATTTTTACAAATCCCATGTAGTTTCCCTTTGCAAAATTTCCCCAACGCCCCATAAAGTCATTTAAGTAATAAAAAGCAGTTGCCGTTTAATTCAGGAAGGGCAGGTAGACTTGCTGCTTACCCCTTTCTCCTCCAAATCACTCCCTTTGAAGTGCTCTTCTCCTTGCTGGAGAAAAGCACCTCAAAAGGAAGCAACTATAACAGGAAAACTGATTGCAGGAGAATGATTGAGCACCCGCCCTCCACTCATCCTTCTGGGTACAATATCACACCTTTTTTTAAAAGGACTTGGGGAAAGGTACACAAACTCTGCATAACATGCAGATGGATCCTAACTCACCAGATTTTCACTGGGAATGGGAGAGTCTTCTGTCTTGAAAATACACTATTTTAGCCCACATGTATTAATGTTTAGCACACATTTTGGAGGATTTTTTGTCAAGGACATTCTCCACCAGTTATGAAGCATTAGCCCATAGAATCCCAAAACACTGTTCACCCCAGGTAAATAGGTACTTGCACTACTGAAAAGCTTGCCATTCTTACCCTTCCTAAGATGTCAACTGGCAATTTGGAGTTTAGCAAAACAGGTTTCACTTTGTCACCTGACAGAAGCCCATTGACTGGGTTCAGACTGTCAAAGATAGCATCATACTTGGACTTGTCTTCCACCTGGTTGTCAAAATAAGAGGCTAAAATTAATTGAACAAGAACATGACTATCAAAGCCATGCTCAATTTTATAGCATAAGAAGCAAATTCAGTGGTTTTCAAGGTTGCAGAGTGGTGAAAAGAGGACAATGCAGTGAAAACTCTGAACTGTAGAAAATCATCTGGGAACCTATTCTTACAAGATTGCTATGAATTCGCAAATATAAAATAGATGTGTGGAATATCAAATATGGATGGTGAACAATGTATTTTTTACCCCATTCTGCTTTTAAAATATATTTGCAAGGGCTCAATTGCTGCTTAAGGGAGTTGGGGTTTAAAAGATATATCTTCCATATCTGACATGCAACAATTCTATCATGTACTCCAATGTTAATGCCCAAGCAAGAAGAAACCTTCTAAGAACTAGCATCACATGCTCTATTTAAAGATAGTTTTTCCTTTCCACTTAACCTCAAAAACACAGGGATTACTTTCTTCATTGTGAATGAATCTGTATACAGGAAGGCTGAAAACTTCTCTGGTAGGGACTTTTCTCAGGAGTTCTATGCAAAGCTGCAGACCTGAATCAGCAAAATGCTATAGTTTGCTGAGTTTCTGTAAAATTTTCCATACATGTTCAATAGAGACTAGAGGGGAAACAAAAAGAAATGGCACATCTATTGTTCCATGGAATTGTCCAGCAGTTGACTAGAATCAAGAGAAATAAAGGCACTTTTCTCAAGAACTTGATCAGAAATCAAGGGCAAGAGAAGATTTTATGTCAATCAACAGCTGCCAATCAACATCATGCCAGAACACAGCAGGATGGTAGGTTTTATTTTGCAATATTTATTTATTCATTTATTTAATTAGATTTATACCCCGCCCTCCCTGCCAAGGCAGGCTCAGGGCGGCATTTAAAACCACATAAAATCTGGAGTGCTATACATAAATTCCTATGCAATGGCGAATCATAATCCAATATTTTCATGACAGGAATCAGTACAGACCTAGTTGACGGAAAAGATCCCAAGGAGACTCCAACGTTATATCAAAATCTTAAATGTGGTCAAATGCCTGGTGGAAGAGCTCCTTCCTGCAGGACCTGCAGAACTGAAGTAAGTTCCACAGGGCCCTGGCGTCCTCGGGGAGCTCGTTCCACCAGCGTGAAGCTGCCACAGAAAAGGCCCTAGCCCTGGTGATGGCCAGTCTCGCCTCTTTAGGAACAGGGAGCATTAGGAGGTTTTGGGTCCCTGAATGCAATGCTCTCTGGGGGACATTTGGGAAAAGGTGGTCCCTCAGGTATGCTGGCCCCTGACCATAAAGGGCTTTACAGGTAAGAACCAGCACCTTGAAGCGAATTCGGTATACTACAGGCAGCTAATAAAGGGTTCTGCCCTAACATTCTGCTCAGCTAAAGGCAGGGTATTCTATTATGGAGAAAGGAAGGCATAACAATGTGACTACATCCACTAAAATAAGTATTTGGCCAGTTGTGCTTCTGTTCGCTTCACCTACCTTGACAGCCCATGGGATATCCAGTGGTGCTCCTCCAATTGATAAAGGGCTAGTGGAATCATTCTAGAGCAAAGGAAGAGAAACCAACTATTACTATAAATGACTACCTAATTCCCATCATCAACCTTACCTCATTCTTACCATCAATAATAAAAATGTCCAAATGTTATTACCATCTTTTCCTTAAACCGACCTGCCCAATATGGACAAAATCAGACTTAGAGGTTGTATGATTAACACCTTATACTTCCAGCCATACAAAAATGAACCAATTATGTTTTCCAAAGTGGAAGCAAATAGACACAGCACAAGAATAATTTCCCAGCTATGGGGCAAACTTAAGACAGAGAAAGATTTATGAGTAGATCTTCCACCTGCTGTGTCTGTTTCTTTCTTAAAAGCAGCAAAATTATATGATCAGTGCCTGACCTGGATAGCCCAGGCTAGCCCAATATCATCAGATCTTGGAAGCTAAGTAGGGTTGGCCCTGGTTAGTATTTGGATAGGAGACCACCAAAGTCGTTCAGGGTCACTCCAGAGGCAAGCAATGGCAAACTCTGAATGTCTCTTGCCTTGAAAACCCTAAGGGGTTGCCATAAATTGGCTGCGACTTGATGGCATTTTCCACCACCATCTGTTATTAGTAAAAGATCAGGCTGACAGAGGAGGATCTTTTTAAACAGCTGGCAGGATTTATATTGGGTTATTCAACAAGAGACCTGTTTTGCAGTTGAAACTGAACGAACAGAATTATGTGGAAGAACAGGCGATAGGTTGCTTCTATGAATGTTGAGACAGCCTTTCATGCAATGGACAGAAAATTAGTGTGGAAGAAAATTTCTAGAGCCAAGCTGGATTGGAAGATGGCGATAACTAAGCAATTAATATCCTCCAGATGGTTTCTCAATACCACGATTTCCACCAAACTATTAACAAAATAGTATTTCTGCAACATGGGGGTGGGAATGAAACAAAATTGTAGCTTGGCTCCTTTATTAAAGTTTTATTTTAATAGAAACCATGGGAGGGGGTCTAGTTCAGTGGTAAAGCTCAAGGTTCAATTCCTGGCGTCTAAAGATAAAATAATCTCAGGTAACCGGTGTAGGAAAAGAACTTTTCTGCCTGAGACTCTGGAGAGCTGTTGCCAGATATGACAGACAGTACTGAGGGAGAGGGAGCAGTGCTCTGAATTGACAGAAGACAGCTTCATACATGCGACACTTTGTGATATTATCCTACTTCCTCTCCCCCAAACAACTGGCCAAAGGAAAGGGCTTCCACTCCCCCTGAAACATGCTTTTTAGCATCTCTCCCCCCCCCCCCCCCCCAGTCTTGCACAAACCCAAGAAACACGATCAGGCTATATACAGTCAATGAACAAGGAAGCAGCCTGATTCTCATGTGAACTGAGATAAACAATAATCAAGAAGACTCCTTTTCTGTAACTCTCAAAGGCCCCACATCCCACTGCAATAATTAATGGCCACTGGACACAGGATGCACTCCTCCTCTGGTCTCTCAACACCAGATAAGTTACCCTGATTAATTCATGAGAGACCCAGCACCCCCCTCACCCATGATATCAGTCACCTGAAGGACCACACCAGGGGTCCTGGCCAGTGACATTACATAAAAAAGAGCCCTGCAAGATCAGACCAGCAGTTCATCTAGTCCAGGGGTGGCCAAACTGCAGCGCGCAAGCCGCATGCGGCTCTTGTACATTTACTTGCAAAATGGAACACTGAACCTTGAAGACAACAGCCAATATTTTCATCACATGCAGAGATGAAAAATTTCCTTGTCAATGTGAGAAAAACTGAAGAAACTCTGACACACTATGGAATACAGAAACATGAAGATAGGTGCCCTTTTAACAAAACACCACTGCTAAGTCACAAATCCACAGACTTCATGTTTTGGGCTACAGAAATCATTTTCAGGTTTAATAATAAACATGGCCAAACTCTTGGATTCTAGAGGTTCCATCAGGGAGCACTCTCAAAGCTGTTGCTATTTTACTTTCAGCAGCAAAAAGTGTAGTAGCTGCGAAATGGAAATCAAAATTGAGCCCGAATAGACAGAATTGGCATGCTAAGATTTGGAATCTTTACATTATGGCTAAAATTTCTGACAATATTAATACTACTACAACATCCATAGTTGAATCTGAATTTCTTGCTATATGGTTTTTTATATTGCAATATTTGGTACAACAAAATGAAACCCCAGAAATTTATAATCTACTACATTTATGGTGAAGTTGTTAATCCGTGGTATGTTTATCTTTACTGTATTTTTAAGTGTATGTTTAATATTAATGTTTGTAATCATTGTTCGTCTATATAATAGTTGGACTTAGTTTCTTTCTACCTGTATTCCATTAGAAATTTATATGGTTTGTGTATAAAAATAATAAAATTGTATTTAAAATATATATATATATATAAATTAAATAAAATAGTGGTAGTTTTATTCAAAAATAATAATAATAATAATAAACATGTCCAAGAAATGCTAAGATTATAAAAAGTGCACATTATGAGAATAAGAGAAGGTCTTGAGTCACTGCAGTTGATCTGTTTTTACAAGACCAGTATGCAAAATAACTCAGTTAAGTTCCTAACATCAGACATATTTAAAGACACAGCTCCTCTGCATATGCTGAATTGCTAACATACACAATTTGCACCTAAACAAATTGCTGAATAGGAAATTTCCTTGGGGCTGGAGGAGTTAGATATAAAAGGGCTGCTATCAGTACTCAATCTGTTGATTTCAGAAGTATGATTATAAAAGGTTTGTGGCTACCAAGACAGCTTTGGAAAGGGGGCAAGAGATGGAAATGATGCCAGTGTATCAGGAGACAATCTGGACCTCCCCCTAAATCCTATGGTGATACAACATAGTTTTGAGGGAGATTCCAGAGCATCACCTGATAGGCTAATATCATGTCCAGTTTTTCACCTGAACATGGTGTCAATGTATTATGTGACACTGTGCCCCACTGGTGGACCTCCTGACAGCACCTGGTATTTTTGGCCACTATGTGACAGAGTGTTGGACTGGATGGGCCATTGGCCTGATCCAACATTGGCTTCTCTTATGTTCTTACCATTTCTGCCCTCCACATTTCTCCTGCCAGACAAAAGTCAAGAGCAGATGTAAGGACCCATCCAGCAGGAGGCTCCCACCCAAAGTAGGTGAATGGTAAGTTTAGTTATTACCATTGATATTTTTATTTATGCTGCTTTTCATATTTTAAAATATGTCCTGAAAACTATGAACTATGTCACCGTACTGAATTTTAGTGATACCTATGCTTTCATCAAGTCTCCTTATATAGGCTCATCATGATTTCATTCTTAAACATATAATAAATGTTGCTGAATTCTAGAGCCTTTATGTTGTTATTGTAATTGGGGGAAATTCAATGTTTTCCTTTTTAAAAGGTTTATTACAGAATTTTATTGTAAGAGTACAATTTCTTGGCTATTCTGTCACCACATGGAATCTATTATAATTCAAGCCCACAAAGCCTGAAACCATCTTGTTGCAGACTTGCCCCAGCTCTCCTTGCCAAAAGTCTCCCCCTTTCCAAAGTTCAGTCAGTTTAACAGACTGAGCCTCAACCCACTGGCAAATTCATTTCCCAAGAGGCAGTTAAACACTATGTAGATGTACCCAAATCTTTGAAATGAGGCCTGCATATGCCCCATCATCCTGAGCTCTCTGCCACTGCCACCACCCTTGGTAAGCTTTTTGGGGAAAGGGAGTTTCCACATATGCATTACCATCACTAGCATTCAAAGAACTTATGAGCAAAAAGTTAACAGAGAAAGCAGGGTAAAACCAAGCTAAAAAGAAAGAAATTAGAATACTGCTCATAACTACTCCAAACGAATTCATGGAGGAACAGAACCAGTAGACTAAGGCCAGCTACACACAGGGTGCAAAACAGTAATAATTAATTATTTTGGATTAAGGTAGTACAGCTCTAATTTTAATTCAATAATGTTCCTCAGTTATCAGATTTTGGGAAATGTCAGTGTAAAAGAAGACAACAAAGCAACGGGGTGGTGTATTGCGCTAAGACAATACTTAAAGTATTTCCACAAACATCTCTATTACATATTTTAATAAAGATATAAAGAGTTCAATCTTCAAAATACAGAATACAAAGATCCAATTAAAGCTTTAGAATCTGCACCCCACAAACCTACAGTCTGGTTCTGGTACATTATCATTTGGAGCCATGGAGAAGTAGAATTGATGGAGTTTTTAGACCACCTCAACAACATCTACCCGAACATACAATTCACCATGGAAAAAGAAATCGAGGGTAAACTCCCATTTCTAGATATCATGATCATCCGCAAAGCTAACCTTCAAATAGGTCAGAAGGTCTACAGAAAACCAACTCACATGGATCGTTATTCACACAAAACTCCAATTACCACCTTTGGCAAAAAAAGAGGCATAATCAAAACATTAGCAGACTGTGCAAGACAGATATGTGAACCACACTTTCTCAATGATGAACTAAATCATCTAAACCAGGGGTGGGCAAACTGTGGCACAGGAGCCGCACGCGGCTCTTTCACATATATTATGTGGCTCCCAGCAGGGCGGCTGGGGAAGCTAAATATCATTAGCAAACAAATATCATTGGACAAATTAATATCATTATCAATATCTGCTTTTACCCCTTTTGTTATTATTTTTGGCAGTCTCATTTAATGTTAATAAAAAGCAAATTTGCTTATTTTTCAATAAAAGCAGGTAATATTTGTTCATGTCTTGTGGCTCTCAAACATCTGATGTTTATTCTATGCGGCTCTTACGTTAAGCAAGTTTGCCCACCCCTGATCTAAATCATGCACTTCAAGCAAATGGCTACTCCAAGAATGAAATCAAAAGAGCAACTAAACCAAAGGTAAAAGAAACAACTAAGGAAAAACAGTCTCCCTCAGGATAAGTGTTTTTGCCATATATCAAAGGAATCACTGATCAGATGGGAAAACTTATGAAAAAACACAACCTACAAACAGGATTCAGACCCACCAGAAAAATACAACAGATGCTACGATCAGCAAAAGGCAGAAGAGACCCCCTCACATCTGCAGGAGTATACTGCATACCCTGCAGTTGTGGACAGGTTTACATCGAGACCACACAGCATAGCATTCAAACAAGAATAAAAGAACATGAAAGACACTGCAGACTGGGCCAACCTGAAAAATCAGCAATGGCTGAACATAGCCTAACTCAAACAGGACACAGTATCTTGTTCCAAGACACTGAAAGGCTGGACAACACATCCAATTACCATGTCAGATTACACAGGGAAGCCATTGAAATTCATAAACATAAATACAATTTCAACAAGAAAGAAGAGAGTTTAAAAATAAATAGGGCATGGTTTCCTGTCCTGAAAAACACAAAAGGCTCTACATCTGACAGTAGCACTACAGATAAGATTAGAATTTCAACAGCCAATCCATATGCAAAAGAACCTCCTCAGGAAAGCTCAGGATTAGCATGTTCACAGCCTGGGAAACAACCACAAAATAATGACTCAGCCCTACTCCACCTTCCTGAGTAGATATAAATTACCTGCCTTATCATTTTTCTTCTCACAATGACACGGAGAGTACTCCAGCTTTCTGTGTTACACCTCTGTGGATGCCAGTCACAGCTGCTGGTTAAACGTCAGGTCCTATAATGCCAAGACCACAGCCATACAGCCTGGAAAATCTACCACAACTAATGGACTCCAGCCGTGAAAGCCTTCGACAACATATTAAAGTCTTATGGTAATGAAGTTTCCAGGTAGTGTGTTTGTTTCCAAGGTCTTCATCAGAGAAGGACAAATTGTGACTGCACAAACATTTTCTTACTAAGCTCTGTCAGACTAGTCAAGCAGGTTCTGAAAGCTCAATATTCCATATGTTTCATAAAGCATTTAAGGCATATCTAAAGATAGAAGTCAGGTAAGTGTCCATGTTTCATAGTTGCTTTATGAAACATATTTTGAAGATTGAACTCTTTATATCTTTATTAAAATATGTAATAGAGATGTTTGTGGAAATACTTTAAGTATTGACTTAACGCAATACACAGCCCTGTTGCTTTGTTGTCCCTTTAAATTTGGCAGCTGTGGTTCTTTCATTTGCTTCAGTGTAAAAGAAGACAGCATGATGACTTCCTTATATTACTATCCACACTTTAATTAGCACCTTATCGTCTCCCTTAAGGAATCAATGAGATCACGCTGTAACCAATGCTCCCTCTAAGCTGTGAAGTCTCGTGAGCAAAACTTCTACTTTGTGAGCTACTGGCATTAAAGCTGTGAGTGAGCGATTTGGATGCTGCATAAATCAGTTTGCTCTGGAGCCATCCCTCCTGAGCTGAGACAAAAATGTGTGAGCCGGAGGCTAAAAAACCGTGAGCTAACTCACACTAACTCAGCTTAGAGGGAACACTGGCTGTAACAGAAGTAAAGTTTACCATGAACTAAAACCTTACCCTTATCTCCAGACAATAAAGGCACCTCCAAACAATTAAGGCATTTCCAAATGTGCACATAAAAATGAACACTGTTGCATATGAGAACTCTCAAATAATATACTCATCATATATTCTATAATTTAGTGACAAGCCTTTTTCGAACCTAAATTATGAGACTAACTATACAAATTGTTTTTAAAAGAGCCTTACAAATCTAGGTGGAGAAACAGGTAGGTTAAGACTACTCAGTGAAACATCCAATCCATCCTGTGCACAGGCTACAAGCCGCAGAGCCACAAAAAATTCCTACAGAAGAGAAAGAAGTTATTAACATAGTTACTGCTTTGGTCTCCAAAATATTTTTAGGAAACAAAACAACAAATCCCAATATGTCAAACAAAAAGTCTTTCCCCCCACTTCCAGTGTAATGGGATCTGAAGTCCTCCCTGCTTTCCAAGAACAGCCACCATGGTACTTAACATTGAGCCCCGAAAATTCAGGGAACCTTCAGGAACAGATTCTAGTGCAATACAAGCTGCTGCAGCTGGAGAAGAGAGGAACTCTTACTAACAGAACCGTTCCCAGGGAACTGAAGAATCCAGAACAATCACTCCCACTGCCCTCTAGCCTCCTGAGACTTTCAGATCTTGTTGCCACCAATCATTTGGCATTGTATGCACTTTCATCTACAAATCAACACTGAATCTGCGCAGTGGGCCCTACACAAACTTTGCCACTCAAGGTGGTAAGTGGTGGCTCAGGGCTGAAAACACATGACAGGCTTTCAGCCTCAAGATGAGGCTGCCCAGGAGACTGACACCTTCCCCCAGAAAGCACAGAACCCAGGGTTGCAAAGGATGGTAAATGTGCTATCTTGCAGCCCACTGCTAATCTCTGAACCACAGTTAAGAGATTGAGAGCATTACACCCACATAAACCTTAACAAATTCCCTTATTTTTCTTTGTTTTCAGTTAGTAATTAAGTGTAGTTGCTACATTACTTTAATACAGCACTGAAGATTCCCAGTTCTTAAAATGTTTTCTATAAACCAGAATTTGTAAAACCATTTCAATAACAAACAAATCAAACGTGTCTCAATTTGAAGGCAGAAGACTTGCAATAATTTAATTGTATGAAGGGATTGTGGAAACTAATTTCTTAATAAACTAAAAGAGAATCGTGTATCTCTCCCAAGCAAGGTTGCCAACAAGCCTGGAGAAAAATGTCCTATTCCTTTATGGCAGGTGAAACTTTTATGGCAGGTGAAACTTTTCATAGTGTGGAGAAAAACAACATTTTCTTGAAAATCTAATCCCACTGGGCTTCTATTAAAGGGGCAGGACATTATTTTCTCTTTCTAGGCAGTTATCAATCCTGCTCCCAAGTCTTTCATTTGGCCAGGGGGTAGAGAGATGTGGGGAAAGATGAGAAGGTGGCATAGTACTGAGGAAACAGGAACTGGAATGCAGAAAATATTCCCTGCATGTGCCTTGCTCCTCTCCTTCCTGCAGCAAAGTGATATAAGTGAACACTGGAGGGGGTGATACGGAAAATCCTCTGGATCTTTCCCTATCTTCTCTTCTATAATAGCTTCATGACCTTGTTTTGGAACTTTGAAAAAAACACAGCAGTAGGTACATTAAACTTGCATATGTATTCCTATTGCATAGGAATAGGAAAGGACAACAAGAGGGAGTAAATGTGCATGTCAATGTGGACTTCACACCCTTTCTCCCATTTGCTAGCAAACATGAAACAAGAGCTCAGCACTAATGAAGAAATGAAAATGTAGCAGCAGACAGCAAGTTCAGATGAGCTGTTAGCTATTGGCAAAGTTCTTTTATGTTGCCCCAGCTATCACATGAATGTGCAAAACAGAAATGTTCAGGAAGTTATTGTAACAAAGTGATTAGAACAACTTTGTAACGGAACAGCACAGGAGGTCGCTTCTATAAGGGATAGTATTGTAGTGTCTATTGCACTTATCATATCAACTCCATTTTTTACTGCAATGCCCTCTACCTTTGTAACTCTGTTTCTTCATTATAGTATGTCAGTTAGACAGTTTTTCATTTGCATTGCTTTCCATTTCTGTAATACTAGTCCTACTGCATTGTTTATTGGAATTCTTTGCTGATTGATTGCATCACTTCTTATATTCTGTAATCCGTGTTGAGTATCAGTAAGAAAGGCAGGCTACAAACTAAATTAGTAATAGAAACAAACACATTTTTACCTGTTTGTTGAGAATACCTTTTCCATCTGTATCAGCCAGATCCCAAATCTAAAACACAGTTAAATGGAAGCAGCATGTAAAAATAGTGCCAAAGCAGTTGTGTCAGAAATGCTTTTGCTCCGCAGTAAACAAGTGCCAGAAAATAATTCCAACCATGTAACCATATTTTAGTCGGTTAGAAAGAATTCTGTCAAGTACAATACATACCAACACAAGCTTTTCGTATTAGCTGAATAGGATATAACAATGTTACAGCTCTCCCAGCTTAACAATATGAACAGAGTAAAAAAAAAAGATTACATATCCTGCCTACACAAATCATATACATTCATCATATGTGTCACTTTTCACTGTGCGTTTGGGTGACAAGACTAACAGCATGATCCTAATGACAGTTAAACCCTTCTAACTCCGCTTAGGATAGCAATGTAAGCTCCTGTCCTTTCCTTTAAGTGCCAGCTTCACAGATCATAGCATAGACATCTTTTCCCAAAACCAAAGGATTTCACTGTGAGTTAACTCATTTCTGAAAACACAAGCTGGAGCTGCAATCAGCTGAAGCCACTATTCAGTTCTGAGAGATATTAAATACAAAGACCTCAATTCAACACAGAGTAAAAGGCACGTCAGCCTATTCTGGTGGTCTTAATCATACCTAGTAAGGTTGAAGTATTTGTGATTCACTCATTTCGTGATTCACTCTAGATCAGGGTGTCAAACTCATTTGTTATGAGGACCAGAGCTGATATAAATGAGACCTTGTTGGACCGAGTCATGTGTGTCATAAAATGTAATGCCAGGTAGCGGAGATATAAAATTTACAAAGGACACAGCCAGTTCTTTACCAGACACTCTCAATCGCACAGGAGAGGTTTGCCTATCTATCTCTCTTGTGCGATTGAGAGAGACTGGCAAAGCAAGTTGTGATGTAGCAGCAACAAGAGAACTGGAAAAGGAAGTAGGAAGCAGCCAGGGCCTTGGAGGCCGGATTGGGGCCCTCCGAGGGCCTGATCCGGCCCCCAGGCCGCATGTTTGACACTCCTGCTCTAGATAGTAGCCTTACACTACAATCATTACTTGTCAAGAAAATTACTACTGTAGATACCATAAAGCTTAAGGATTGTAAACACAACAAAATGCAACATATAAAAGCACTGTAGGGGACAGCATTTTAGTTTTGGTAGATGGTTTTATCAAAGTCAAGACAGAATAACAATTTCCAGTATTGGGGGAAAAAATCATACTACCTTCCCAAGAATCAAGTCTGTCAGCCCTGATTTTTTCAGAAACACAGCTGCATCAGAAGCTAAAACTCTTCCAGTGTTACCTGGATCAACCTGCCAAAAGAGAGACACGGTTGGTGTTCTAACATAATGAAACTTGTGTATCAGAAGCCTTACAAAATAAGCAGTATATTGCAACTTATATGCCTTTCTGAACCATTAGGGCTTGCTTAGCTTAAACTTGCATATGTAACATCAACACACATTTTTTATCTGCAAGGGTGGATTCTTTTCATGGGTGAGCTTCATGGGCATAATCACACACTGAAGTGTCAAGTCAGGGGCAAAATGGCCAAGTAGTATAGCAGATTTGCCACTCTTCAAGGCTTCAAGGAAGTCCAAAAACTATGTCTATGAATGCTTCATATGTGAAATACAGCATTAAGATTAGTGCCCCCCAGCTACAAATAGGTGTAAACATGGGACATTTTATCACTTTAATAAAGAGGCAAGGCTTGCAACAAATGCAGCCTGCAGACCTGAGACTACAGTCAGATCTCTCTTCTTCCCTCCCTGCCCAGAGCAAGAGGCAAGGATCATTACATCAAGAGAGATCAACTGAATGTTTACAAATCGAATGTTCTACAAAAGTAGTTTTACTGTATATGTGGTTGAGGCAGTGAGATTTAATAAGGGCATGCACATGGCACATGTACTTTTAAAATGTAAACTACAAATTCTTAGAAGTCAACCAACCATATATATTAGGTCTGAGCCAGACAGGAAAATCCCTAAGCCATGCCTGTAACAGTTTCCTACACATTACCTGTGAGATGTAGGGCAAAAGCATTTAATGTTACACAGCAATAAACTGTGGTCACTCAATTGTGAGTGAAGTACATTCTATTCATATTCAGAAGCAATCTCTTTAGTATTACTTCATACTCCACAACTGAACCCTGGCAATTTGTTTTTGGTGTGAAGCCTTCACCTTAACTAAGCCTTCATTATAGCATTAAACCAAAGTAATTTGGAAACAGTTGCTGTGTCATGCCAAAAACATACTGAAATGTGGATCCATTAGATTTATTTTTTGTTTTTGCTTTGCTGTACCTTCCCCTATCTAAAGAAGCTCCTGGACTACTTTTAGCACCCTTTAGGTACTTCACTCAGCTAAGCCAGCAGATCCACCATGTAATTAAGTTTATTTTTTGTTTGGGAAGAGCTGGACTTCTTCCTTCTTCTCCAGCTTGAAGACATGAACTCAGACAGTGTGACTTGGGACAAAATCAGCCTCAGTGTCAGGAAAACCTGGTGCCTATCCAGACTGTTCTGAGAAATAAAGCTCTGTGACAACTTGTATGAAACTTAGAAACACAGCAGTTTCTAGTGTATTTTCTTTTGACCCCATATAAGAGATACCTGGTATTCCTTATGCCCAACCATAGGGTTTATGGGTACCAGGACTAACAGAACAATGTCAGCCAAGATTCTAGGGAATGTCTAATAAGACATTAGAGTTTTTGGCACTATTCTGCTTGCTTTTCACGTGCTCTCTTGTTTTGTTCTAAAAGTGACATGACTGGTTATAGCCCCTTTCACTTGCATATTAAAACAACATTTTGCAATTCATTTTAAATTAATATGTGTGGCATTTTAAATTAATATATGTGGACATTTAAATCTGGAGATAAGACATATTTCAACAAACCTGAAAATCACTCCGTTAGCAAAAAAATCTGAAATTTTAAAGAAAAAAACACCATTGGGGACCACCTACCCAATAACAGAAGTAACACCTGTAACTTGAAGAAATGAATGCCTTCAGTGACTGCTCCTACCAAGCACCACAGTACTGCCAGCCTTCCAGCCTTGGTTTCTGTCTGTAAAAGGCATGGGGAAGAGGAAGGGCCATTTTGGCCTTTGAGAGAGGACTTACTGGGACCAGGCCTAGCAGCAACCTCTGGGTAACCTGATACCACCTGACTTGCATGACTCATCCAGGGCTGGCTGCTTGCTCCTACTTAACAGCAGCCACCCCACTAAAGCCAGTGTGGTATACTGGTTAGAGTTTCATGTTTGAATCACCACTCTACCTTGGAAGGTCTCTGGGTGACTTTGAGCCAATCATACATTCCAGCCTAACCTACCTCATGGGCTGTTGTGAGGGAAAAATGGCACACAGGAAAATGAAATTAAATTGCTTTGGGTCATGTGGAGAAAGGCGGGGTATAAATGAAATAAATACAGCCGAAGACTGGGGTGGGGAGGTAAAAAGCAGGCTGGTGGGTGGGTGGGAAAGAGTTTTGGGTTTCCCTTCTCCTGGCATGAGGAAATAGTGGAAGAAAGATACTGGGGAAAATAAGGTGCCAATGCAAGTCCTTGCAGGTTCCCCACTGTGGAACTGGGCCTGGAACTGCACAACTGGGACACAGTTTCCTTGAGATTGCCAGGGAGAAGGAAGGAGAGAAAGCTGAAGACGGGGGGGGGGGGGGGGGGGGGCAGATAAAGACAGGTTGCCTCATGTGTGGAAAAGAGGGACAGAAGCAGGAAAATGGACAGGTTAGGGGAGTTATTGTTGTTAGCCTGATCAGTTCTTTTGCAGGACCACCAGTGGTCACACTTCTGACTCTGCAACTGTTACTGGTTATAGCTATGGACCTTCCATTTCAAGGATAGATAAGATTTTCCTAAGAGGCTTCTCTGCCTTGGAATTGGCTCTTTAGCATTCAGAGGTGGCTCCACCAAGTAACTCACTAGTGTTTCTGGTAAAGGAGAAAATGGAGGGCAGATAAATGGGGTTTCACAGTTGATGACATGAGATGCTGCATCCAGGAATGCTTTCTGGCTCACTGTTCTTTATTGCATGCTGCTTTGTCAGTTTAGGGACTGGGCAAATTAGCACACTTTCAACATTGTATATGTGAAGTGGAAGACTAAAAAGAGCATGAAAGTGCACTTCCATATACAGTATGTCCTACCATAGTGAAATTATGCTAACACATACATATAAAAGAATAAGCTATACACAGAACACTATCAGCAGAGAAATTTGCATAGATCAGCACCTATCCTGAAATCAGTTCCTGGCAAATAGTCTTGCTAGCTTCTGTAGGATTACTTAACAGTTAATTTGTATTTATTATCTTTATCTTCACAATCACTAACATTTTCCAAAGATACTCCAAAATATGCAATTAGATAATCTCTCAGGATAAATAAGTAGTTCTAAAGGTGCTTCTATCACAAATACCCCCCAGAATGCAATTTTTTAAAGTTACTGTACTTTAGTTTACTGCATGAAGCATACAGACAGCAGTCTGAATTTTTTAATGGCCGAGGTCAATTATCCAAATTCTGCTGAAAATACTATTTATGTTCCCATGAAGAGAAACCTTTCTTTGGAATAAAACTTTCCTATTAATTACTAGTGGATCTAGTTCCTGGGTATATGTGTGTGTTAAGTGTCATCAACTCGCTTCCAACTTATGGGGACCCTATGAATTAATGACTTCCAAAATGTCCTTGCTCAGGTCTTGCACATTGTGGGCTGTGGCTTCCTTGATTGAGTCAATCCATCTCATGTTGGGTCATCCTCTTTTCCAGATGCCGTCAACTTTTCCTAACATTATTGTCTTTTTCCCACCATTACTGTCTTTCCCAGTGACTCTTGTCTTCTCATAATGTGACCAAAGTACAATAGTTGACAAAGTCTGGTCATTTTAATTCAAAGGAGAAGATGATAGCTCCTGCATCAACATAACTAGTATTTGAGAATATGTGTGACTTAAATCAGAAGCCAAATACTTCTGTATTTAAATATCAGGAAGACTCACCACAATCTATAGAAATACTGCCCAAATTCACGTATCTTCATAGCTTAATTGAAAGGTACTCCTATTCTACCAGCTGAGTGAGTAAGTACCTGGTGGGTTGAATTTTCAATAAAATGACCTACAAGCAATAATCCTTTGGGCCTAACAGAAATTGCTGAACACTGTTGAAAATAATTCAGAATAGACTTGCCTGCTATAACAATACTGGTGACCTCCACAATACCCAAGACCACAGTCTTTTATTTTTAATTCTTAAAATTTTCAAAAATTGTTCAACTCAGGACATATAAAGCATATGTAGTTCCACTAAACTGATAAAAGAATGCTCCAAGCTGTTGGATAGTCTCCAAATTGTACTAGATTTATTAAAGATATAATGAAAAGGAATCATTATAATAAAGCTTACTGTATTCTTATAATGAAGTAAGTCCATTATTATCTGGTGCAAGCGGGGAACAATATAAATCAGTTAGTTCTGTGACTGCCATTTGTGATCAACAGTTGCCAGTTTGTATGGGTATAAATAATTATTTGTATAAAACATGCATGGCATAAATGAAGACCATTGTATTATAAAGCTGATAAAATAATAGCCTATGAATTAACTTTACATGAAACTATTTATCTAAGACAAAAACACAGGGACCATTTTCTTTTCCTGTTTAACATAATGTAACATAATATATATAACCACAGAGAAGTATACAATTCTAGAAAGGAATAACCAAAGAGAAGTGTATGATTCTAGAAAGAAATAAGAACACAGGATGTAATCACACTTACCTGTCGATAGTATTTCTCATATACAGGATTAGCACTCGACAGCTACAAAAAAAGTTAAAAAGCAAAATAAGTGCTTTCTAAAAGTTCAGCTTGCACATAGCTCACTATCATTAAAATCTTTATTTAGCAAAACAAATTGGCTGGTTTCTCAATGTCAAAGTCTAACTCTCCCCAAGATATATACTTATGACAAAAAAAAATCCTTTAAAACATAAATTAATAATTACGTTGCAAGATGGGACTAGAGAGAGATTCACGTTCAGAAGATCACTGAGAGAGTGTCAAACAAAGCAGAAAAGCCTTTGACGACATAAAGCAGAAAAGTCTTCACCTATTGGTGTAAGATGCAACAGAATTGGGAGAGAACTGCAGAGTTTTGGTGACACTACTGAGAAGGCCCTCTCCTATGTTGCTACCCGCCTAATCTCAGGCAGCAGGGGCACCCGAAGGAGGGCCTCCAAGGATGGCTGTAGTGGCTGGGTAGGTTTATAAGGGAATATAGCTACAATGAAGAATGTTGTGGTAGACTGACAGAAATATAGTGGCATGAGTTCTCTCTGACTGACAAGAGTTCACTTCTTCAGATGCACAGCAGAAGATCTTGTCCATAAGACATACCCCACCATATATTTGTAAATGTTTACATTCATATCTTGTTTTCAAAAGAAGAGTTACAGAGTACACCTGATACATGGAGAGTATGAGACACAAAATTCTCTTTTATTCTCAGTAAAAAGCAGTGGCTTGTTAGACTTTTCCAGTTGAACTCCTAATGCACAATAAAATTACTCCACAGTACAGATAATAAAATATAAATTAAAACCCTCTAAAGAAACCTCATAGTACAATAATATTATATTTTAAAATATCCACAGATAATAAAATTATCACATTTCTATTGCTAAATTTTAAAGTCACAACTACAAAAAGATTCAATGTATCAGGATGGCTTCAGTATTTCATCAAAGTGCTAATGCCTTTGAGATAAATTTTACTGCGATTTCTGCAGTCTTATAATTCTTGAAAGAAATTTTAAAACATGCTTGAATGTGGCCGTGAGAGGTACTATCATATTAACTCTAATCTGAGCATAAATCATACAAGAAGACAAAAAAGCTCTGCAGCAGATTCTAAAGTCTGGATTCCACACAGACATACGTTCTGCTCTCAAGGAATACTCTTGAATCTACCTGTTAACTCTGCTAGAAATACAAAATTCAGCCCTGAGGAACCTTATACGAGCAGTCTTCCAGGATCATCTTCTAGAACCTATTTCTCAGAAAGGAGTGGAACCACTGCAAGTGTACCCTGGACAAGTGTACCCTGGACAACAGTGCTGAAGAACTACTAAAATGACCAAGGAATCAATACAGTTACGTTCCTCTTAGTCTTTTCGCAATGTTGTGTTTCTACCAGGATGATCAAGGCAATTTCCAACCACAAACCCAGCTAAAAGCCAAAAAGAAATGGATCAAGATACCCTGCTTCACACAAGAGCCATTATCTTGCCCCAATCAGATTTAGTCCTATCATGTCAGCAGGATCCAGCAATGGCTTCTGAAAGAGGAACCTAACAGGTACTTCATTCAAAGTGGCTGGCAGACAACACTCTGAGATAGATATAATTACAGTTAACCTGCCATAACTAGATATGGCTAGCCATGAGAGCAAGGGTTGAGACCTCTCCAAATATTTTCTCTGCATTCAGATGAAATCATTTTAAATGGCTCCTAACAATAGTGACCAACCACCACCAAAGGGACCTCAGGAGCAGGGGTAGCAAAGTGGCATTTAAGTTGGACAGGATAGGTGAGCTGTTGTATCTACAAAATGCCTTGCAATAGAATCCATGCATCTGAACTGTTTTTGTTACAACAGAATTTCCTGAATTTGCCAAAGCTATATTCAAGGTTCAGTTTCTCATTCTGAAGCAACCAGTTATCATGAATGTAGCCTTAGTCTAGATTAATTACTGGTCTGGCAAAGAATTAAGGTAAAACAGGCATCATGCTCAGCCAAGGAATGCAAGCTTGCCATTTGGCCTCTTTTCCCCCCTATTTCATATTCATTCCAATGGCTCTTGGTAGACTGGTACATCAGTCCTTTCTTCAGTCAGCTGGATACTGTGTGTCTAGCTTAATTGAGACAGACAAAGAAGCACAGTGGGAAAGCTACATGTGGAGAATACTGACCTAGCAAGTAGCTATTTATGTTTCATGAGGGAGAAAGAACTTCAAGTAATCTCCAATATATGACAAATCTTAAGTATTTTATATAGTTTATCTGAAACATGCCCTGACCTGGATAGACCAACCTAGCTCGATCTCATCAGATCTTGGAAGCTAAGCACAGTTGGCCCTGGTCAGTATTTGAAAGGGAGACCACAAAGGAACGCGCAGAAGCAGGCTATGGCAAACCACCTCTGAACGTCTCTTGCCTTGAAAACCCAATGGGGTCACCATAAGTCAGCTGTGACTTGACAGAAAAACAACAACAAATCTGAGACATGATTGTCTATCTTAACATGTTATTTGCTTTAGTCAAAGCACAACATTAAAAGGATTTCCATATTTAGAAGAAGAAGAAGAAGAGATTGGATTTATACCCCGCCCTTCACTCACTTGGAGTCTCAGAGCGGCTTACAAACTCCTTTCCCTTCCCCTCCCCACAACAGACACCCTGTGAGGTAGGTGGGGCTGAGAGAGCTCTTTCCCAAGCTGTCCTTGAGGGAACAGCTGGTGCAGAGCTATGGCTTGCCCAAGGTCATCCAGCCAAGTGCAAGTGGAGGAGTGGGGAATCAAACCCAGTTCTCCCAGATTAGAGTCCACGCACTTAACCACTACACCAGACTGGCTCTCTGCCAGTAAATCTGTATTTAGTAAATCTATTAACTGTCAAAGGATATTAAGGCCAAGGCCCTGTTTAAGGGAAAGCCGACAGGAGATGGAAAATCTCTGGTTCGGGATGGCTCATCTCAAAGAGATGAAGGGGTAGCTGTTACCCATTTTCTACAAGGAAATGGATTAGAATTGTCCACTGAGACTGTGGCTAATGATAGGGACTGCCTGGCAAGGTCTCGAGGCAGCAAGAAGAAGGTTGCAGGCCTAACATGCCTGGGAAATTATAGATGTTTATATACAAATGCTAGAAGTCTCTGAGGTAAAATCAGGAAGTTGGAATGCTTGGTGTTGGGGGGGGGAAATAGACACTGTGGGTATTTCAGAAACTTGGTGGGACGAGGAAAATCAGTGGGATACGATGATTCCTGGTTATAAATTATATTGGAAGGATGGGAGAAAGGGTTGGAGGTGGGGTGGCTCTGTATGTCAGAGAGGGTACACAGTCCAGTAAGATTGAGAGAGTAAGAGAATTGGATTCGCTTCTGGAAATGCTATGAGTTGAATTAGTGGGCCCAAAAGGAAGCTTAACACTGACAGTTTGTTATCACCCACCAGATCAAAAGATAGAGGAGGATTATAAAATGATGAATGAAGATAGCAGATAGACAAAATAACTGTGTCATAATAGATGATTTTAACTATCCAACACTGATTGGATCAATACGTGTTCAAGTCGGGAAAAAGAGATTGAGTTTCTAAACACTCTCAATGACTGTGCTATGGAGCAGATGGTTACAGAAATGACCAGGGGAGAGGCGATCCTGGATTTGGTCCTAAGTAACGCCCAAGACCTGGTGAGAGATGTAAAAGTGACTGTACCTCTTGGGAACAGTGACCATGACATTACTGAGTTCAACATTTGTATAAATCGGGAGTTGCCCAAAAAGACCGACACAACCACTTTTAACTTTAAAAGGGGTAGGTAACTTCTCTGAAATGAGGGGACATGTGAAGAGGAAACTGAAAGGAAAAGTAGAAAGGGTCAAAACCATTGGGGAAGCTTAGAGACTACTTAAAACTACAATCCTAGAAGCTCAGAAAAAATATATACCACAGGTTAGGAAAGGCACAAATAGGTATAGAAAAAGGCCTGCATGGTTAACAAACAAAGTAATGGAAGCTGTAAAACGTAAGAAGGATTCCTTTAAGTGGTGGAAAGCTAGTCTCAGTGAAGTTGATAAAAGGGAACACAGGCTGTGGCAAATAAAATGCAAGTCTGTGATCAGGCAGGCTAAAAGGTACGGTTGCCAAATCTTACCTTTAAAAAAGCGGGGCAGTCCTGGTCCCCCTCCAAGAGTCCAGCGCGCGCGCACCACAATGACATCACCCGGAAGTGACGTCATCACGCTGGGCACATTGCCAGGACGATGCTCTGGTAATCGCCCTAAAACTCTATGGTACCATTGATTTTTCAGGGCGATTACTAGAGCATTGTCCCAGCAACGTACTCAGCGTGATGATGTCACTTTCAGGTGACATCATCATGTCGGGCACGTCAGCCTGATCGGGCCACTTCGGGGGTGGGGTTCCCCCCGCCAGCCGGATCTGGACCAGATGATTGGGGACCCACTTAGCGAGGGAATCCCCGCCCCCCGGGGGGACTTGGCAGCCCTACAAAAAGGGAATATGAGGAGCATACTGCAAAAAACATAAAGACCAACAATAAAACTTTCTTCAAATATATTAGAAGTAGGAAACCAGCCAAGGAGACAGTGGGGCCCTTGGATGACCAAGGGGTAAAAGGAATACTGAAAGATGATAGGGAAATGGCTGAGAAGCTGAATGCATTTTTTGCCTCTGTCTTCACTGTGTAGAAGATGAGAAATGCTCGCCCACTCCTGAACCGCTGATTTCAGGAGGAGTGTTGAAGGACCTGAGTCAGATTGAGGTGACGAGACAGGAGGTCCTATGACTGACAGACAACTTAAAAACTGACAAATCACCAGGCCTGGATGGCATACATTCAAGAATTCTGAAAGAACTCAAATGTAAACTTGTGGCTCTCCTGACAAAAGTATGCAACCTTTCATTAAAATCTGCCTCCATTCCTGAGGACTGGAAGGTAGCTAATGTCACTCCCATCTTTAAAAAGGGTTCCAGGGGAATCCGGGAAATTACAGGCCAGTCAGTCTGACATCGATCCCGGGTAAGTTGGTGGAAACTGTTATTAAGGAAAGAATTCGTAGGCACATTGATGAACAAAAACTATTGAGGCAGACTCAGCATGGGTTCTGTAAGGGAAGATGTTGTTTCACTAACCTCTTAGTGTACTTTGAGGGAAAAGAACAAACATGTGGACAAGGGGGACCCAACAGATGTTGTTTACCTTGTCTTCCAGAAAGCTTTTGATAAAGTTCCTCATCAAAGGCTCCAAAGTAAGCTCAACAGTCTTGGAATAAAAGGACAAGTCCTCTTGTGAATCAAAAACTGGCTAATTAATAGGAAACAGGGAGTGAGTATAAATGGCCAATTTTCTCAGTGGAGGGTGGTAAGCAGTGGGGTACTGCAGGGATCAGTACTGGGTCCGATGCTTTAATGATCTGGAGTTGGGAGTAAGCAGTGAAGTGGCTAAATTTGCGATTGACCCGAAATTGTTCAGGGTGGTGAGAACCAGGGAGGATTGTGAGGCACTCCAAAGGGATCTGTTGAGGTTGTGCGAATGAGAGTCAATGTGGCAAATGGGGTTCAGTGTGGTCAAGTGCAAAGTGGGGCCAAAAAGTGGGGCCAAAAACACTGGGGCCAAAAATCCTAACTATAAATACACATTGATGGGGTCCGAACTGGTGGAGACTAGCCAAGAGAGAGATCTCGGAGTCATAGTAGATAACTCACTGAAAATGTCGATACAGTGTGTGACTGCAATAAAAAAAGGCCAATGCTATGCTGGGGATTATTAGGAGGGGAGCTGAAAACAAATCAGCCAGTATCATAATGCCCCTGTATAAATCGATGGTGCGACCTCATTTGGAATACTGTGTACAATTCTGGTCACCAAACCTTTGAAAGGATATTATAGCATTGGGAAAAGTGCAGAAAAGGGCAACTAGAATGATAAAAGGGTTGGAACCAGGGGTCATTTCGTAGAAAAAGAGGTGCAGGAGCTCATTAGCATAACTCATTTGCATAACTCATTTGCATATGCCACACCCCCTAACATACCGGAAGTGTGTCAGAAGGCAACACCCACCCCTCAGGCTCCCCTCCACAGGTGAGTGAAACTGACCTGCTCTTCCGCCATTCCCTTCCCCAATACTTTGTGCAATAAAAATAAGCGTAAAGAACACACCCTCATCCTCTTCCTGCTCAAGTAGGTTTCAAGTAGACTTCAGATACCCAGGACATGCACCACCCATCCCTTTCCCTTCCCCTCCCCACAACAAGACACCCTGTGAGGTAGGTGGGGCTGAGAGAGGTCTTTTGAGAACTGCTCATGAGAGAACAGCTCTGAGAGAACTTGTGACTGGCCCAAGGTCACACCAGCAGCTGCATGTGGAGGCATGGGGAATCAAACCCGGTTCTCCCAGATTAGAGTCCAACTCCTGACCACTACACCAAACTAATGGGGTGGAAGCTGCTGAAGGGTTGGTGAAATTTCTCCAGTACTTACGTGCCATGTGCCCAGATAAAAAATGGTATACTTAGAAAATTTATATGCCACCTTGAGCAAGTCTCTGGAAAAGCAGCACACAGTCATAAAAGGAACAATGATAAAGTTAGCAATATTAAAACAAAGCATTAAAAACAATAAAGACCCTAGCAGGGCTTTCCCCGGGGCGCTGCGCCTCTGCACTGCTCGGGGAAGCCAAGGAGGGGGCGGGGCTTGGTCATGTGCCCACCCCCTGGGCTCCTCACTCCTGGAGCTGCGCTCCTGTGCGCTCCTGCTCCAACGGACCCCTGGTTGGAACACTTTCCCTATGAAAAAAGGTTAACGCGCTTGAGGTTCTTTAGCTTGGAGAAACGACGGCTGAGGGGTGACATAACAGAGGTTTACAAGATTATGCATGGGATAGACCATGCCGAGAAAGGAGTACTTTTCTCCCTTTCTCACAATACAAGAACTCGTGGGCACTCAATGAAATTGCTGAGCAGTCAGGTTAGGATGGATAAAAGGAAGTACTTCTTCACCCAAAGGTGATTAACACATGGAATTCACTGCCACAGGAGGTGGCGGCAGCTACAAGCATGGACGGCTTCAAGAGGGAATTGGATAAACATATGGAGCAGAGGTCCATCAGTGGCTATTAGCCACAAGGTATAGATAGGAACTCTCAGTCTGGGGCAAGTGATGTGCTGTATTCTTGGTGCTTGGGGGGGGGGGGCAACAGTGGGAGGGATTCTAGTGTCCTGGCCCCACTGCTGGACCTCCTGATGGCACCTGGTATTTTTGGTCACCGTGTGACAGAGTGTTTGACTGGATGGGCCACTGGCCTGATCCAACATTGGCTTCTCTTATGTTCTTAAGGGTGATGGATGGGGCAAGACAAAAGGGCTGAGGTGTGAGTATTCACACCCCCAGGGTATCACTGCCACTAGTCCCCTTAACTACCCAGACAGCCAGAGACCGAGGGATCAAGCTTCTAGCCCTCCCAGGTCCAAGAACGAAAAGTCAACCTTGCTAGGTTGCACATCCAAGATGAGTTCCAGAAAACAGTTATTTTGGTAGCTGTAGCCAATGGGGGCTAAAGCAGTAGATTCAGACTGAAGATACAGAGTTCAAGAACACCACAAAGGATAATTAAAGTGATTTATTAAAAGACTCTGCAAGAATAAACAATAAAAGAGCAGTGAATGGTGAAAACAAAATAAGAAAGCTAAATAACTAATCTGACTTTTACAAGCATTTGGTTCCAGTCCAGATGTTACCTTAACAAGACTGCATCCAAGATAGTTCCTAAATCCAGGTGAAGAAGGTGTCAACCCAACCTTGCCTACCAGAATCAAAGTGTCCCAAAGCTAGTTGTGATTCAATCAGAGGACAAGATTTTTTCCTTCATGCCTCATGACCTGCATTGGCATGATTCTAGTTGACCAATCAGAAGTATGGCCAATGATGTAACTGGACCAACCATTGACTTTGAAACTGCTAGGCCCCATGATCTCCTAGCACCTGTGAAAACCTCCCATCCTCCTTATCTCTCTCTCCGGGGCCATAGTCAATTCAACCTTGGTTTCTCAGAAAGCTTCCATATTTTTCCCAGGCCTCAGCTTGAATCATTGTTTAGATAGTTGACAAGAGACTACCAAAAAGGCATTAACTACTTGACATTAACATCTTGACATTAACTACTGCCATTTCCAAATTTGATGCCCCTTCTGTCGAGGCAGCCATTCCAATTGTATATATTATCATATTCTTTATTTTAGTACTCTGATGACCATCTCATTTGTGCCTTCAGTAAGTATTCCAGTTACCAACAATCGGAACTACACTCTAATAGCTATAACCAGGGCTCCGTTGGGGCCGGGGCACGCCGCTCCGGGAGAGAGGACGCCGGGGGGCGGGCACATGACAAAGCCCCGCCCCCCAGCTCGCTTTCCCGGCCCGTGCTTTGGCGCGGAGCCGGAAGAAAGCCTCCTCTCCCGCTCACCCTTCCCGGGCCCCGCGGCAAGCGCCGCTGGCCTGGGGAGAAGGCCCTTCCCTCCCTCCCCAGTAGACCGTTCCCAGCCGCACGCCCCTTGCCTCCCCCCCCGGAGATCCTTCCCGGGCCAGTGGCGCTTGCCCCACGGCTCGGGACAAGCCCTTGTCTCCCCCCCCAGCAGATGCATTCCGGGCCGCGCGGCAAGCACCGCCGGCCCGGGAGAAGCCCCTTGCCTCCCCCCCAGCAGATCCTCCCCGGGCCGGCGGCGCTTGCCACGCGGCCCAGAAAAAGCCCCTTGCCTCCCCCCCAGCAGATCCTTCCCGGGCCGGCGGCGCTTGCTGCGCAGCCCGGGAGAAGCCCTTGCCTCCCCTCCAGCAGATGTATTCCGGGCCGCGCGGCAAGTGCTGCCGGCCCGGGAGCATCCCCTTGCCTCCCCCCCCAGCAGATCCTCCCCGGGCCGGCGGCGCTTGCCGCGCGGCCCGGGAAAAGCCCCTTGCTTCCCCCCCCAGCAAATCCATCCTGGGCCGCGCAGCCAGCGCCGCCGGCCCGGGAGCATCCCCTTGCCTCCCCCCCAGCAGATCCTCCCCGGGCCGGCGGCGCTTGCCGCGAGGCCCGGAAAAAGCCCCTTGCCTCCCCCCCAGCAAATCCATTCCGGGCCGCGGGGCAAGCGCCGCCGGCCCGGGAGCATCCCCTTACCTCCCCCCCCAGCAGATCCTTCCCGGCCGCGCAGCAAGCGCTGCCGGCCCGAGAAAAGCCCCTTGCCCCCCCCAGCAGATCCTTCCCGGCCGCGCAGCAAGCGCCGCCGGCCCGGGAGAAGCCCCTTGCCTCCCCCCCCAGCAGATTCATCCCCGGCCGCGCAGCAAGTGCTGGCGGCCCGGGAGAAGCCCCTTCTCTCCCCCACCCCAGCAGATCCTTCCCGGGCCTGGCGGCAAGCGCCGCAGGCCCGGGGAGAAGCCCCTTCCCTCCCCCACTCACTGAAGCCTCCTCCCTCTCCCACTTACCTGTTCCCAGGGCGCAAGGGAGGGAGAAGCCGGGCCTAAGTGGCTTAATGCCACTCAGGCCCAAGCAAGGGAGGGGGAGGGAGGTAAACGCCAGCCCCAGTGAGGGGAGAAGCGCCCCCCCTCCCTCCCTTCTTTCCTTCCTTCCTTCCTTCTCTCTCTCTCCCCCACCTACCTACCTACCTTCCTGTTCCTTCCTTTCCTCCTTCCTTCCGCTTTCCCTTCCTCCTTCCCCCCTTCCTTCCTTCCTTCTCTCTCTCTCCCCCCACCTACCTACCTACCTGTTCCTTTCTTTCTTTCTTCCTTCCCCCTTCCTCCCTCCCTCCTTCCTTCCTTTCTCCTTCCCTTTCTTTCTTTCTTTTTCTTTCTTTCTTTCTTCTCTCTCTCTCCCCCACCTACCTACCTACCTATCTTCCTTCCTGTTCCTTTCCTTCCTTCCCCCTCCCTCACTTCCTCCCTTCTTGCCTTCTGACACACTGCCCATGACGTCAGGGATGTGTGGCCTTTTGACACTTCCGGTGATGTCAGGGGGTGTGGCATATGCAAATAAGTTATGCTAATGAGCTCCTGCACCTCTTTTTTTACGAAAGGACCCCTGGCTATAACCCATAACCTAAGCACTCTCAGACCAACAATTCATATACCTAGAACTTTGTGTACACCATACAGGAGGCAGAGAGGGGCCATAACTGAGATGGCATGTTGTCTGAAGGACATCAAACTAAAAGACTTTTTTGGAGATGGTGTAAACAGAAAAAATGTCAAGGTATCTACCAGAAGACACTGGAGAAATGGTACAGATATTTGCCATATTCATGAAACTGGGCCAACATTAACAAATCTATACTGAGTGATCTGAGCGATTATGTCAATCCAGTAAACACTCCCCAAAGTGTTTGTTTAAATGTGAGATATATCTTAGCACCTTGTTATCTGCTTGTCACATGCTTAAATCTGAGAAAAACATTAATTCACTAAAAGATGCATTAGAATCAATCTCAGCTTGATTATCTTTAGTTCCTGCAACCTTGTGACAAAACAGTCCCCTTCACACATGCATGTTTCCTATGAATTGTTTAAAACATTAGCTTTTGGGAGCCTCCATATGCAATGCTGTACAATCATTAGAAAATTCATTTTATAACAATCAAGCATCATTCAAATGTACTAAGTGTTGCTTAGACTGACACATATTTCGAAGGGAGAACAGTTTTGCTAAACTACTGCTGAGCCATCATAAATCTAAATTCACTGATCTGTGTCTCTTCTCCAAGGAAATACTAATCTTGAGTCAACTATAGCAATTTCATCATTTTGTTACCAAAACATTACTACAACCAAACTTACTCTTGAATAGGAAACAGATGCTGGTTCATATCCTGAAGCTTCATAACTTTAAGAGCAAAGCAGTCTCTCAATTCAGCAAACATGCAAACTATCTGAACTAGCATTTCCAGTTTAGCATCTGATTAAGAAATGCAAATGACTTTTTCTGTACAATGAGAAGCTTGCAAAGACTCTTCCAACAGACCCTACAAGGCATACAGATAGCACTGGAGATGTTTACTGTCTTCCAATACAGACAGAACAGCTGGAATTTTGAAGTCTTATACTAAAACTTTCATATGAAGAAAATATTCTATGAATCAAATTTTAAAGTCAAAGCAGTAACTATTTACAAGCATAAACTAATACTGCAACTTCCTTCAATTTGCTGTGGGACACAAATGCATGTCCTAATTAAGGCAGTGAACATTAGCTGTTTTAGGCCCCAGAGGTTTTTGAATGTTGATAAGCCTTATGAAATCCATCTCAATACCTGTATCACCCACCCACTTCAGGATCCATTCAGTCCCTTGTCCTATAATACAAGTGTACGTGAACCAAGACAGCATGCTCATTTATCTGTTCTGGTTTACACAAATGCCCCTTTCTCCACTAGGTACTCATATTCCACTTCACTCAACAAAGTCTGAAGCCTTTCTCCAGCCTAACTGGACTTCTTCCTAAAGTGGGATGCTGCCTATTTACCTATGAATGGTTGCAAGGGTCCCTGTTCCAGTTCAACAGTAAGACTTCAAAATATATATAAAATACTTAAGAATAGACAGTTTCATAGCAAACAAAAAAGAAAATCTAGCAAAGAAATATCTTAATGTTCAAGGATTTAAAATGGCCTATAAATCACTAATCCAGGAGCATGACCAGGGCTATTTTTGGGCAGGAACACACAGGAACAGAGTTCCAGCTGGCTCCCAAGTTGGCCATGCCCAGCAGGAACTCATTAGCATAACACACCACACCCAACAGCAGAAACTCATTAGGATTGGCTACATTAGGGGTGTGTGGCTTAACATGCAAAGAAGTTCCTGCTACAAGACTAGCCCTGGGTTTTGACAACAAACAAGGTAAACAGAATAAGAAGCAAAAGGTGCATGTGGCTGGATGACCACACTTCTGGTAACATGGGGATGTGGCCTAATATGCTAATAATCTATGCTGTCAGGAGTGTGGCCTAATATGCTAATGAGTTTCTGCTACTGGGTGTGGCCTATTATGCTAATAAGTTCCTGCTGGGCATTTTCTACAAAAAAAGCTCTGAGCATGACCTAGCTTTCTAGTTACTTGTACAAAATGATCCTGTGGTTTACATTCCACTTCAGCCAGATTCATCATCCATGCCACGGGATAAAAATGTACCCCAAAACAAATGTTTATCTTGAGTAAGAGACTTTGAAATTGTCTACCAGTTCTAGCTCTCTGCTCAGGCCAGCTCTAATAAACCAGGCATGCAGTACACGTTTATACTTACACCAAAATATTTGCAATTGTTACCTCATTAAAAACCTGACATTGCAAAAGAGGCTAAGAACTGAATTATTTATGCAAACCAATATTTCTGCTTGGAGGCTTATTAGTAAGGAGAGTTGTGGCGCTCTCAGTGGATCATGTGCAACAGGAAGGTTTACCACAACCATTAATCCAGTCTTCAAATTCATACAAAAAAAGAAGTCAGAAGGGACAGGCATGTGAGAATTTGGTTTAATACCATCCTTTAAAAAGGTCTTGATGTAGCAAAACGGACCAGTGGATACTTACCGTGAGGGGTCCTTCTCCTCTGAGGTAAGGAGGACATCTTCATGGGTGTTTCCCATCCTACTTGTAGGGAGGCAGGAACTGAAATCTTTTACTTCCTGTCCTCTAGATGGGACACGCCCCTTGAAGCCAGTTCGGGAAATTCCCAGGAGCGGTGAGAACTGAAAGCAACAAACTGAACAGAACTGTAAACACATATAAAGTAACATGCTCGAGTGAGCAACAGTACAGCATATGAACAGAATGAACAGGAAGTAACAGTGAGAAAAATAGGAATGGATAGGAGATGATGGATCAGTGGGAGGGCGAAGATGTCCTCCTTACCTCAGAGGAGAAGGACCCCTCACGGTAAGTATCCACTGGTCCGTTCTCCCTCTGAGAGGAGGACATCTTCATGGGACCTCCCATAGCAGTGTCCCTGGAATCGGGTGGGACATCATCTACTTCTTCGAGAACACGCTGCAGGACTCTTCGGCCGAAGACTGCGTCGGCTGAGTCAAACATATCCAGCTTGTAATGCTTCACGAAGGTGGAGATGGACGTCCAGGTTGCTGCACGGCAGATCTCATCAGCTGAGGCTCTGTTGGAGAATGCTGCGGAGGTGGCCGCGCTTCTTACAGAATGAGCTGTAATCCCTGAGGGGATCTGAATTCCTTTCACGCGATATGCTTCCATTATGCATTGTTTAAGAGAGGAGCTGATAGCGGCTCTAGACATCTTGCAACCCTTGTTAGGGGGCGCTACCGCCACGAACATTGACTCAGTTCTACGGAATGAACTAGTACGGTGCAGAAAAGCCTTGAGGGATCTCCTCACATCCAGGCAGTGTAATAATCTCTCCTTAGGGTGGGTTGGATTGGGGCAGAAGGATGGTAGGCAAATTTCCTGTGCCCGATGAAACCTAGAATTCACCTTGGGTAAGAAGGACGGGTCGGTGATGAGCACAACCTTATCCTTGTGAAAGGAGCAGAACCTCGGGTTTACAGAGAGGGCCCCGAGCTCCGAGACCCTCCTTGCTGATGTCACGGCAACCAGAAAGAGAGTCTTCATCCGAAGGTATTTAAGGGAGATCTCACTGATAGGTTCAAAGGGTGGGGCTGACAAAGCCGATAGCACTACGTTCAGCCTCCAGGTAGGAAATCGATGGACAACCGGCGGATCTTTCATGGCCGCTCCCTTCAAAAACCTCCGAATGTGAGGATGTTGAGACAGAGTCCAGCCGTCAAATCTTGGGATTACGGTTGTTAAGGCAGCTATCTGGCGCCTGAGAGTGGACGCTTTGAGGCCCGTGTCATGGCCGTCCTGAAGGAAGGACAATATTCTGGACATGTCGGGCTTTAGAGGATTAATTTTCTTTCGCCTTGCCCATCTAGCAAAGGCTTTCCAGGTGGTGTCGTATATTCTATTGGTAGAGGGTCTTCGTGAAGCCAGCATAGTGGTAGTAACTGCTTCTGAATACCCATGTATCAGCAGGTTTTGCCGCTCAACCTCCATGCGGTTAGTCGTAGCCAGGCTGGGTTCGGGTGCCAGATTGGACCCTGGCTGAGCATGTCCGGAGAAATGGGCAGAGGAAGTGGCGGGAGGATCGCCAGATGTTGTAGCTCTGAGAACCAAGGCCTCCTTGGCCAGAGGGGGGCCACAACGATTATTTCCGCTTGCTGATGTTTGATCTTTCTTAGGAGTTTCGGCAGCAATGGAGTCGGGGGGTAGGCATACAAGATACCCTTGGGCCACTGACAGGTCAGGGCGTCCGTGTCCTCTGCCGAGCGATGGAAGAATCTCGTGACGAACCTGCACGTCTGGTGATTGTCTGGGGAGGCGAACAGGTCCACATCCGGCATGCCGTACCTGCTTGCTATAAGAAGAAAAAGATCTTTTTTGAGCGTCCATTCCCCTTCTCTCAATGTTTGTCGGCTCAACCAGTCTGCGCGTACATTCAGGGATCCTTTGATGTGTTCCGCTCTGATGGATAGGAGGTGGGCTTCTGCCCACACCAGGATTTTCATGGCTTCCCTGTGGAGTCTGGAGGACCGGGATCCACCTTGATGGTTCAGGTAGGTCTTCGCTGCCACGTTGTCCGTCCTGACGAGGACATGCTGATTTACAATCTGAGGCTGGAAGTGGATAAGGGCCAGGCGTATGGCACGCAGTTCCAGCAGATTTATGGGTAGTGACTGCTCCTCCGTTGACCATACGCCCTGTACGGGGGAATTGAGAAGGATGGCTCCCCATCCCTGGAGGCTGGCATCCGACACGATCTGTCTCCATTCTGTGACGTAATAGCAGTTCCCCTGGGTAAGATTCGTCAGCTTGGACCACCAAGACAGGCTGAGCTTCGTCAGATGAGGCACTGTGACTGGAACTTCTATTTTGGCTAAGATGTTGGATTGTAGCGGTCTGAGGAGCTGTTGTAACGGTCTTGCATGTAGGCGAGCCCAGGGGACAGAGTCTATGCACGAGATGAAAAGACCCAGCAGTCTTGTTAGGGACGACAGCGAAGACTGTCTGGCTCTGATGGTCTGAATAGAGAGTCTGCGAATCTTCTCCGCCTTTGGGCGGGGGAGGAACAGGCGGTTTCGGGTGGTGTTGATTATTACTCCGAGGTGCTCGAGGGATTGAGATGGTGTGAGGCAGCTTTTTTGATGGTTGACGACGAAGCCGTGAGACTGAAGGCAGTGAATGGTCTCGGCTGTGTCCTGAGTCGCCTTCTCCTTGGAGCTGGAGCGGATTAACAAATCGTCTAAATAGGGGTGGACGTGAATTCCCCGTTGTCTCAAGATGGCAATGGGGTGGATCAGGATCTTGGAAAAGACACGCGGAGCGGTTGAGAGGCCGAATGGGAGGGCCCTGAATTGCCAGTGGGTGCCCTGGACCAGGAACCGGAGAAAACGTCTGTGGGCAGGGAACATGGGTACATGTAGGTAAGCCTCCTTCAGGTCGATGGAGGTAAGAAACTCTCCTGGATGTAGGGCCTCTGTGATGGATCTTAGGGTTTCCATCCTGAAGTGTCTTAGTCTGACGAAGCGATTTACGTACTTTAAGTCCAGGATCGCTCGCCAGTCTCCATTCCGTTTGGGAACGGTGAAGAAGATTGAATAGATACCCTGTCCCTCCTGGTCTTGTGGGACAGGTTCTATGGCCAGGATGGAGCGAAGGTGTGATATGGCGTCCTGGGTTCTTTGTAACTTTAGAGGGTTCTTTAGTCTTGGAGATGGAAGGAAGCGGTCTCTGGGCTTTGATTGAAATTCGATGATGTAGCCCTTGGATGTGACCTCCAGAGACCATGCGTCTGCCTTGGATTCGAGCCAGCGATGGTGGAAGAGGAGCAGACGGCCTCCCACCGGGGACTCGTTGCAGTCATGCGGAGGGTTTGTTAAAGTTGCCTCTGTGTGGCTTGTCATCCCTGTTGGAAAAGGGTCTGCCAGCGCGACCCTGGAAGGGGTTTCTCTTGAAGCCTTGTCTGGAAGTGCCCCACGACGGTCTATAGGCGTCTCTGCCGAATCTAGGCAGGGATCTTTGGGTGCGAAAGGAGTGCTGGTTAGAGGAGTAATGACTGTACTGTCTGCGATCCGTCCTGCCTAGGGTCCTAGGCATCGCCTTTTTCTTATCCTTGGTTTCTATGAGGATTTTATCTAGAGCTTCACCGAAGAGGCGATCGCCCTGGAAGGGGTAGGCAGTTACAATCGTTTTGGCGTGCAGATCAGCAGGCCAGGCTCTGAGCCAGAGGGTTCGGCGCGCAGCAACCGCGGAGGCAAGTGCCCTGGAAGAGAAAACCATGGCATCCAGGGTGGCGTCGGTGGAGAAGTAAGACGCCTTAAGTAGCCGGTTGGCACCCTCAGCAAGCCGTTTGTTGGACGGTGGTATGAGCTGGACCAGCTTTCTTGCCCAGGCTATGGCCGCTCTTCCTACGATAGTGGCTGTCGCGGAGGCCTTGATGGCTAAGACATTGGCTTCATGCGATTTTCTAAGTGCAAATTCAGCCTTCCTATCTAGGCTGTCTTTCACTGAGCCGTCGCCGTCCTCAGAGAGGAGACCAGAACTCTGAAGTGCGGCGACCGGAGCATCCACCAGGGGAACCTGTAGAAGCTTGTTAGTGAAAGAAGGCAATGCATATAATTTTCTAATATTGGGTGGGCAATGCTTATTGGCCATGGGCTTCTGCCATTCTTTAGTCAATTGGGTCTCCAAAAACTCGGGGAATGGAAAAACCCGTTCTGTGTTGGGGTGTCTAGGAAAGTAATCCTTGTTTCCCTTTGGTCTGGACCCTTCTGTCTTGGATGGACCGGCTGGGTCCTCCCCCTGCAGCTTGGGCTGCAGCTCTAAGGCTGATAGGGCTTTGGAAAGGAGGTATTGGTATTCCTCGGGTTTAAAAAAGCGAAGAGAGGGGTCTGAGGCATCTACCTCCTCCTCCTCCTCCTCATCCGATAGGAATTCACCTTCCTCCCTATCATCTAGTTCACTGCCCCCTGGGGTGGATGGGTCCCATGTGGGGCAGTACTGGTCCTTTCTGGGCGGCTTAGGTGACCAGCGGGGTCTTTCTCCTTCCTCCTCCTCTTCCTCTGGGTAGATGGCATCCCTGAGGTTTCTTTGGAAGGTGGGGGCCGGTGGTGGGGGGCCTTGAAGGGAGCGGGAGTGGAACTCTTCCCTTACGGCCTGTTTAATAGCCCGGATTAATGCGGGGGAAATGGCCTTTTCCCCGTCCGCAGGGTTACTCACGGGTAGGGCCGTGTGGCCCGGCGAAGCACCGATCCCTTTCCCGCTCGGAGCCTGGGTGATAGGAGGGTCCTGTCCGGCATCCGAGGGTGTTGGATGGCTTATGGACACGGCGATAGCCGTTCCGCAGCCTTCTGCCGCTTTTCCGTGGGGCCGGGCCTTAGCGGGTGGTTGTAAAATGGCGCCCGCTCCGTCCGCCGTCGAACGCTGCCGTTTCTTCGCGCGCTTTTCCCCTGGCGCGGCTTTTTTCTTGCTGGCCTTGGCGGGAGCGGCTTTAACTGGCGCGGCCGCCGCCGTCGCGGTTGGCGCCGTTGCAGTTGCCGCCGGCGCAGCAGATGCCGGCGCGGCTTCCTGGGGCTCCCCGGATTGAATTTGGGAGCCCGAAGAGGAAGGATCCTCTCTCTCTCCTTCGGAGAGGAATCCATCGCCCCCATCCATTCGGAAAGTCGAGGTGGGGGGGGTGAGAGGTAGAAGAAATTGAGGGGAAGCAAAGCCAGAGGAGGGAGGAGTAGATTAGAAGATCAATAGGTAGGAGACAAGGTTTGAAAAAGTCTTGAGAAAGTCTTGAGAAAGTGTTGAGAGGAAAAAACTGCCAAAGATTATTTCTAAGGCACAAGAGGCCACGATGTGCTGCTCTCCCTACTGAGGCAGGAACAGAACTGGCTTCAAGGGGCGTGTCCCATCTAGAGGACAGGAAGTAAAAGATTTCAGTTCCTGCCTCCCTACAAGTAGGATGGGAAACACCCATGAAGATGTCCTCCTCTCAGAGGGAGAACCGAATGTTCACCACCATACAATACACCTGTCCAAAGCCACAAAGACACTAGTCCCACAACCACTGCAAAAGTGGGGCAGGAGGGTGTGGGCACTGCCCTTCAGTAGGGATGATAAAAGGAAACATAGCTTGCCTATGGCTCCAGAGGAAAGGCCTGTATTCAGTACAACTTTGGGGCCAGACATTCTCAGGGCAGCACATGCAAGACTGGTAATGGCATTGCTTTAAAACCTGGCAGGCCAGAAACCAAAGCTATGCCTCCACAGCCCAACGGTGGCCCGATGGGGGCAAGACAGAGAGGAGACTAGAGCACATTCAGCCACAAGGGGATGCAGATCACTAACAAACCTTTTCCTGTTACTGACTAGTTCCCCATGAAGCAGAGGACAGGGGAGGGACTTCCAGAATCAAGGAGAACATGGCTGGGGCTATTCCTCTCTCCACATAGCTAGCTCTGAGAGAAGGGCAGGAGAGTGAAGGGAAGAGTCCCAGCAGGAGGAGGTAGATCAGGGTGAAGATTCAACCCCCTCTCCCCTCAGTCTGAGGCCGCTGCAGGGAATGAGGGTGAACTCAATACACCCCCTGGTGACCTCATCTGAGAAGGCAGATATGCAACACTTTTACTCAATGACCTGCCAACCATGGATCGTTGGACAATCTTTTCTGTGCACTCCTAGCAGTGGCCTACTTCCTCACAATACCAGTCTTTGTTTTTAAGCAATGGGCATAGCAAACAAATCAAATGTACTCCAAGTCGCTCCTAAACTACCTTGTGAGAAACAGCCCTACTATTTATTTTCCCTTTCTTCATATATAGATGAGGCCTGATGAACAACCGACTATATTACATCTAAAGAAGTAAGCTCTGGTCTATGAACATGTATGCTGGAATAAAATTTTGTTTGCCTTTAAAGTACCAGTAGACTACTGTTTAGTTTTCCTGTGCCAACAGACTAACACAGCTATCCCTCTAGAATTGTTCAGAAATCTGGTCTTGAGATGCTTATACCTTTCTCTCTTCAATGGGAACCAAAAGCAGCTTGTAAAATCATTCTCCCACGCCCATTTTATCCTCACAACAAGACTGAAAGGTGATTTAAACTGAGAGAGAATGACTAGCCCAAAGTCGCCCAAAGAACTTTCATGGTAGAGCAAAGATTCAGACCTAGACCTCTCCAATTCTTGTCTGACACTCCAACCACACACCCTACTGGCTTTCTTCAAGGTTTCCTATATGACATTGTTCCCCCTCTACTGCATTCACTTCCATACTTGCTTGTATAAAGAGACTGCCATGTACCCTGCGTTTAAAAAATAAGATCCACACCAACAGCGTGAATTTTGCACCCTGTTTAGGTTATACAGGTTCTCTTGACTTGCATATATTTGTTTGCTTTGCATAATTTAACCTACAGCTACTCACTAAAGCATCTATCCTGCCCTCCCTTTACTACTGGAAATCCCTCTTAGCCTTTCTCCTGTCTTTCATAAGCCTTGTACAAAATTTTGAAGTCTGTTCAGTTGTAAAAACTAGAAATTTGCTTTTTAAAAAGAAAAAATGAGACGGTATTATCAAGATGCAGTACATTTCTTTAAAAATCTACATTTAAGATAGACATGTAAATACAAACCTCCTTCCTGCACTTACATATAAAGTCAAAGTTATGATCCACCACGAAATAATATTACTTACAGAATGATGTGATTATTGTAAAGCTTTCCCCAGGCCATTCATACTATTTATAGCACAGCTTCTGCTTTGAGTTATAGTGCATGCATACTACTCTACATGTAAAATTAGAACTACACTGTGCCAGCTTAAAAGAGTGTTTAAACTCGCACTGCTATTTATTAGTGTCAAAATCAACTGACTTTACCAGATGTTATAGCAGGCTGCTGGGAACACCTAATGTGCTAGGTCAATATGATCATAGCCTAACCAAAAAACTTTGTATGCCTAAATAGGGTCATGTTTACTTTAGATAATGGCCACTCATTTAAATTCTGTTGGAAGCACACAAATGTCTATAGGCACTTTTTCTCCTGGTTTGTTTTTCTTTTTTACTTTGTAATATACAACTTGTTGCTGTATAAGGGAAACATCTGTATTAGTCACTTCAACTCCAAACCTTTCTAGCAACGTAAATCACATCTATTTTAAGTAGGGATAGAATTTTCTCAATATAAAAGATGTTCATAAGATGTTCAAACATTTAATAACTAGGCTTTTAGATAACATCTACTGTGAGATTGTTTTCTCAGTGCTAGAGTGCTGTCACATGGTACCCTAAAAGCATACTAAATGCAGAATTTAATTCTCCACTGTGTGTGACTGTAAAGTTAAATGGTCCATACACACACACAAAACTGGAACAAGATCTGAACAGTTCAGCTACTAAGTATCTGAAACCTGAAATGATGTAACACTTCACAATATTATTATAATAATCTCATTTTAATTAGATTTACTTTGAGTGAGATAAATGAAGATCCACAGCACAAGAATCCTGGTCCAGCAGCTATGCACATGAGATTCCTGATGGACAGAACTCCAGGCAAGTCACTTACTTCAACGTGACAGTGCTCCACATGAGTAATTTCATGCCCCCAACAAGGAAATTCATGGAAAAGTTCCAATGTATATGGATTATGTGCACATGTGAGAGCCCTGGGGAGCACAGATATATACTTGGGGACTAGATCTGTCTAAACAGTATTACAGCTTTAACTACAGATGGATTCTTATATATTCCTTAGCTAACCAGGTGCAGTCTCTACAAAAGACACATTTATATAGGGGCAAATACTTAGAATCCCAGAAATCTCAGGCTCTTTTGTATAGTTTTCAGTCCTGCTACAATGTGAGAGTACAAAACTGGTTTTCTATTTGGCACCATAAAGCATTTTCATTAACTTCGTATTAAATAGCATTTCTTATCACACATGTAAACTGGAAAACCCAGCCAAATAAATGCTTCAAAGTCAGTCATTCCCTAGTTCTATTCCCTAGTTCTATTCTGTTTTCAAGGGCTCTCCTTGTGACTGCTAAGGCTATTTTATACTTTCTCGCCTCCTACAATGTTTGTGGCTCAGCATTAACTGACAAATGTTGCCATTAGTATCCTGCTCTATGCCAGGGAACTCAGAGTATCTCTTTATAAAAATCCAGTGAGGTAAATCTGGCTGGGGAATTTACATGGAGAGACTTACATTCAAAGTATGGGAAAAGATGTTTGAACACACACTTTCTTCCTTAAAAGAAAGTGCCTCACAAACCGTGTACATGTTCAGAATGCTTCCACAATATTTAGAATGCAAGTTTATTTTCACCCTTAGTAAGCTTCATGGCCAAGAGTCGGAATGTGCAGTTTCCATATCTAGACACAACATTTTAAGGGCCAACTCACATGTCACAAAGTCCGCCTAGATTGTCAAAAGATATGTAGCTTGGAGTTCAGTGCTGGGAACTCAGTTCCTAAGCATGCAAGGGCCTCATCAGGACCATGGCCAAGAGGGAAAAGGGGCTTAAACTCCTCCCACATACACCTTTCTTCAGACCAAAAAGCATCCTGGAAAATGCTATTAGCCTCACCGATGATACTTAAAAGCAGAGCTCTTCTTGTAGAAAAAGTCCAGCAGGAACTCATTAGCATAATAGGCCACATCCAACAGCAGAAATGCATTAGCATATTAGGCCACACCCCTGACAGCACACCTCATTAGCATATTAGAGCACACCCATATTACCAGAAGTGTGGTCATCCATCCACGCCCACCTTTTGATTCTTATTCTGTTTATTGTTCTCAAAACGGTTCTGACAAAACCAATAAAAACATTTTCTGTCCCATCTATAGAAAATCTTACCTGAACCAATATCTTATGTCCAACAATTATTCCCACACTGGATTGGAATCAATTCCTAAAGGTTGGGTTCCTATGGAAATCAGCTTGCCTTCCTGCAGAACTAGTACACTGAATATGAATTTTTAGGTTTGCCAACCAATAGGTGGGGTCTGGAGATCCCCTGGAATTACAACTGAGTTCCAAACTACAGAGATCATCAGGTCAATGGCTGCTTTGGAAAGTGGAGTCCATGGCATTATGCCTTGCTTAGGTCCCTCCTTCCCCCAAACCCCAGCCTCCTCAGGCTCCACTCCCAAATCTCCAGGGATTTCACCAGCCTGGAGCTGGCAACCCTAGTTCACTGGCAGAACAACCCTAAGTTTGTGGATGCACTGGACAGGAGTAGTTTGTAGACTGTGCACCAAAGGAACCAGTCCAACAAAATTTTATTCAAGGTATAAGATTTCATGTGCCACCCACGCTTCTTCAGATGGAAGAAGTATGCACGCACACAAAAACTTATACCTGGGATGAAACTTTGGACTCCAACTTTGTTCTGCTGCTTCAGCCCAACACAGCTACCCACCTGAATTATTACACTATAATATTTTTACAAGCAATTATGTACCAGTGGAGTGATTACTATGCAGAGTCTGTCCCACAGGTAAAATGATCCTGTGAACAGGTGGGCTTTACCACATCAAAGTATCACTACCATCACAAGATAACCAATCGTTGGAAGTCAACTCCTCAGAAGCAGAAAACTCTCTTATTAGGAGGTTTAAGAACATCAACTTTGCTGCCATTAAAGGCGGATGTCAGCCCAGTGGCAGGAGAACGACCAGTGGACTTACCGTGAGGCATCCTTCTCCTTTGAGGGTTGGAGGACATCTTGTGGGTGATTCCCACCTATCTTCAGGGAGGTAGGAACTAAGTTAAACTTCTTCCTGTTTCCTGTGGTGGGAGTCACCCCAGGCTCAGTTCGGGTGCTCCTAAAGCCAAATAAACCTTAGCCATCGTTACTAAAGGAACAATAACTCAACACTGTTATCGTGAAAGAAAAAACAAGGAGTAAAAAAACAGGAAGAATAAGAGAACAGGTAAGAATTCTCAACTATGTACAATACTTAAATATAAGTTATGCCGGATCTCTCAAACCTTAATAATCTCTCTCTGTTTCTCTCTTCTCAGTTGTAAGTAATGGATGGCGACCCGGGAGGGCCAAGATGTCCTCCAACCCTCAGAGGAGAAGAACCCCTCACGGTAAGTCCACTGGTCATTCTCTCTCTGAGTTGGAGGCCATCTTGTGGGACCTCCCAGAGCAGTAGTCCTAATTTCTGGGTGGGTAGTCGTCATCCTCCAAAAGAATAGATTGCAGAACTCGACGGCCGAAGGCAACGTCAGCCAAAGCATACGTGTTGATCTTATAGTGACGCATGAATGTGGTTAGCGAAGACCATGTTGCGGCTCTGCATACTTCTTCTACGGAGGCCCTGTTGGTGAATGCTGCATTTGTGGCTGCGCTTCGTACAGAGTGGGCTGTGATACCCTCCGGAATCTTAAGGTGCATGCTCTTGTAAGCTTCAATAATGCACATTTTGATGGTGTATCCTATAGATGCCGTGGACATTTTCTTTCCTGTGTGAGGAGGGGAAACGTTAATGAACATTGCTTCTGTTCTTCTGATGGATGCCGTCCTAATTATAAAGTGTTTTAGCACTCGCCTGACATCCAGCATGTGCCACATCCTTTCTGTAGGATGAGAGGAATTTGGAGAGAATGAAGGTAGGAAAATCTCCTGTGTCCTATGGAATTTTGTATTTACTTTTGGACAAAAGGAGGGGTCCGTCCGAAGGATTACTTTGTCCTTATGGAAAATACATAGATCAGCTCTGATGGAAAGTGCGCCTAGTTCTGAAATTCTCCTGGCTGAAGTAATAGCTACCAGAAACAATGCCTTCATTCTCAGGAATTTGAGAGATACGCTTTGTAAGGGTTCAAAGGGTTTCTTGGTTAGTGCTGTAAGTACAGAGTTTAATCTCCAAGTTGGAAATCTGTGATGGGTCGGAGGATCGCCGTGGGAGGCTCCCTTCAGGAATCTGCGGATATGAGGATGTTGAGAAATAGGTAGACCTTTGTACTGTGGTAAGACCGTGGCCAATGCTGCCATTTGTCTCCGTAGTGTGGAGGCCTTTAGTCCCATTGCCCAGCCGTCTTGCAGAAAAGCCAGAATGGATTTGATTTTTGGGCGTAGAGGGTCAACTTTCTTTCTACGTGACCACCTGATGAAGGTCTTCCAGGTAACATTATAAATTCTGACTGTGGAAGGTTTTCTTGAGGCTAAGATGGTAGTGATGATAGCATCATCATAGCCTAGTTTGGTAAACTTCTCCCTTTCAACTTCCACGTGGTCAGTTGAAACCATTCCGGGTTGGGATGTCTTATTGGACCTTGATGTAGCATGTCCTCTGAAACTGGGAGTGTGAGAGGAAGAGATACTGCCATCTCTTGAAGAGAAGTGAACTATGGCTGACGAGGCCAAAATGGTGCTACAACTTATCTCTGCTTCCAAGGTTCTTATCTTGCAGATCAACCTGGGAAGTATCGGGAGTGGAGGAAATGCATACAGAAGTCCCATAGGCCATGGAGACAGTGCGTCTGTTTGTTCCACTGATGGATGAAAGAACCTGGTGTAGAATCTGACCAGTTGGGACTTGGTGACGCAAAGAGGTCTATTTGAGGGGTTCCTAGTGTGGAAACTATTAGTTGGAAGATGTCTCTGTGACGGGCTCATTCTCCTTCCTGAATTGTCTGACAACTCAACCAGTCCGCCTAAGTGTTGACCGATCCCTGGATGTGATCTGCCCGTAAAGAAGCTAGGTTGCCTTCCGCCCATCTCAACAGTAAGTTGGCTTCTCTGGAGAGGGCCGTGGATCGAAGGCCCCTCTGGTTGCTCAGGAAGGCCTTGGCCGATGTGTTGTCGGTTCGAATGAGTACATGATTCTGTTGTAATTGAGGAGCAAACTATAGTAGAGCCAGACGGATGGCTCGTAATTCCAGCAGGTTGATTGGTAGTGTTGTCTCTGTATTGGTCCATTGCCCCTGTACTGGAGGGTGACGGAGGGTCACTCCCCAACCGTGTAAACTGGCATCTGTAAATATTTGGACTTGATCCTGAATCCAGAAGGATTTTCCTTGTGTCAGGTTGAACAACTTGGACGACCAACGCAGGCTCAACTTGACTGATAGTGGAACTTCCAGAGAAATTTCCAACTTTAGGGTAATTGAGTTCTGAAAGGGTCTTGGAAACTTCTGGAGAGGCCTGGAGTGGAATCTTCCCCACTGGAGAGTGTCGAATGCTGAGACCAAGAGCCCCATCATCTTGGTTAGGAGGGACAGGAAAGAGAACCGTGCCTTGATGATCTGTAAGGCTATTCCTTGGATCTTCTTTGCCTTTGGTAGTGGTAGGTAGAGTTTTGTGGACTGAGTGTCTAATATCACGCCCAGATGTTCGAGATGTTGGGCAGGCTTTAAGGAGCTCTTCTGGTTGTTGATGAGGAAGCTGAAGTCCTGCAGGCACCGGATAGTTTTGGTGATGTCCTTGAGGCAATGGGTTCTCGACGGTGACCAGATCAACAGGTTGTCTAAGAATGGGTGTATGTGGATGCCCTGTTTTCGGAGAAGCACTATGGGGTGTATCAGGACCTTTGTGAATACCCGTGGAGCTGAGGAGAGACCGAATGGAAGGGTCTGAAGGCTCTGAATTGCAGGTGGGTGTCTCTCACACAAAAACACAAGAATTTCCTGTGTTGGGGAAAAATCAGTATGTGAAGATATGCTTTGGTCAAGTCTATCGAAGCCAAAAACTTGCCCAGTTGGAGGGATTCCGCGTAAGGTTTCCATGCGGAAGTGTCTTAGGTTTACATATCTGTTCAGAAACTTTAAGTCTAGAATAGCCCTCCAGTCCCTGTTCTTTTTGGGAACCATGAAGAAAATGGAGTACAGACCTGTTCGAAGTTCTTCCAAGGGAACGGTCTCTACTGCTTGGATGCTGAGCAGATGATTCATTGCTGCTAATGTCCTGTCCCTCTGAGTTTCTCTGGAGGGGGGGAAGGAAGGAATCTCTGTGGAGGAATGGAGTGGAATTCGATCTTGTAGCCAATTGTAATCACATCTATTGTCCATGTGTCTGGTTGGGAGGTCAGCCAGACGTGGCTGAAAGATAGAAGCCGGCCCCCCACCAGGAGTTCTGGGTAGTCATGCCTTGAAGACTTGGGGTTGCCGCTCTTGTCTGCTCTGTTCCCAGCAGGTCTGTTGAATCTGTTGTTGTTGTTGTTGAAGCCTCCTCTTCAAAAGGACTGTCTGTTGGATGACCAGGAGGGGCGCCTGTAGTCTTGATGCGTTCGGTAGGACGTGTTGTAGGGACGAAATGAAGATGAAGGCGAGGCGACTGGTCTCTTATCTCCAGAACGAATAAACTTAGGTAATGTTTTCTTTTTGTCGTGGGTTTCTACCAGGATTTTTTCTAAGGAATCCCCGAATAGCTTGCCTCCTTGGTAGTGATAAGCTAATACTGTAGCTTTAGACTGGTAGTCTGCAGGCCAAGATCTCAACTAGACTGCGCGGTGTGCTGCTGCTGCTGTAGACATCGCTCTTGCGGAGAAGACCATAGAGTCTAGGGTGGCATCAGCCGTAAAGGAGATCGCCTTTAAAAGCCTGTTGGCTCCCTCCAGGAGTCTGTGGTTATTTTCAGGAACCATCTGGATTAGTCTGCACATCCACACTATTGAAGCTCTGGGTACTGTGAATGCTGCGGAGGATGCCCTGATAGCTAGGGCATTAGCTTCATGGGACCTGCGTAGAGCAAACTCAGCTCTCTTATCGAAGTTGTTACGCAGAGTACCATGGCCGTCTTCAGAGACAAGACCGGATGACTGGAGGGCCGCCACTGGTGCGTCCACCACTGGAATCTGTAATAATTCTGAAGCAGAGGCGTGTAAAGGATATAATCTTCTAGTAATGCTAGGAAAGGACCTTGTAGACATTGGGCTGTCCCATTCAGCGTTAACCTTTCTAACATAAAAACTGGGGAAAGGAAAGGTTAATTCCTGTTTTGCTTCCAGCTTGCTCAAGGTCTGGGATGAATCCTCCCTAATGTGCTTCACTCCCAGCTTGCCTTAATGTTTTGCTCTTCTGCAGCTGCCATTGAAGACATGTAGTAGAAGTTCCTTGGGAACAAAAAGCATAATAAAATACTAGTCGCCAGTTCTGTGAGAAACCTGTTCAGGGGCTGGAGCCACTATTGACACTCTATGATTGGTATAGACATAATGAGGGGGGTTACAATTGCTTAGTATAATACTAACTGTTTGTTTACACTAAAGTCATTACTAACAGGAAAAGTGTAACTATTCCAATAAGAATCTCTTTGCAAATAAATGTCTTTCTGGTTAAGAAAACGTGTTGCAGACTGCATCTTTTGGGACAATCTTACAGGGTCGTGAGTTCCAGCCACACATTTCCCTTCCCTCCACCAGTCTCCCCACAAAACCATCAACTGTGCAATCCTAAATAGAGTTACACCCTTCTGCATCAGTTAGGATATGATTGTGTTTAGGACTACAGTGTAAAATTGCAAGAAGGATTGCAAGGAGGGAAAGAGAGAGAGAGAAGGAAGGAAAGAGGGAAGGAAAGAGGGAAGGAAGGAAGAGAGAGAGAGAAGGAAAGAAGGAGGGAAAGAGGGAAAGAAAGAGAGAGAAGGAAAGGAGGAGAGAAAGAAAGAGAGAAAGAGAAGGAAAAGGCCTTGGCGTGCGGGACCCTTTCCCACCAGCTCCCTGCATTTAAAGGCGGGAAAGGTCCTTTAGCTGGCGGAAAAGGTCCTCGCACACCCAATCTCCACACAGAGACCCGACATGCAGGGCCCTTTCCCGCTGGAGGGGAGGGCAGGGACAGGGCGGGCTCAGACGCCATCCGAAACATCATTCTGGTGTGTTCTGGCCGAAAAATAGCCCTGCTTACAAGTAACCCTCAGTACATGTATGTTTCCCCATAAAAGCAAAAAGTGGCTCCCAGGGGCATTTTCAGGATGAAAAAAACGTGTGCATGTGTGTGTGGAGGGGAGTTCAAGCCCCATCTCCAGATCTGAATTAGGTTCCCAATATGGAACTCCAATATATGCTGCATCCAAAGTCCTTATTGCAGCCATGCATCCTCCATGTTGTCTTGCACTGCATGAACCAATCCTAACATTCAGTACTTTAATCACTGCACCATACAGGCTTTCTTCTGCTTAAGCAAGGATACAAGCTCCACTTGCCAGTTCTATAAACTATCACAGTAATGTGAAATGAATTCAATTTTAAAGGAATTGTCAACTGTAAAGGAACTGCCAAGTTCGCCTGCATAGAACAGCAGCCTTGAACTTCACTTTGTCTGCAACGTTTATATGTAGCAATGTATCAAGAGACAATTTTCTCCAGTTCAGGAAATCAACTACAGACATCTAATTCCTTATAAAGCACTTAACACAGATTTAAGAACCCTCAATTAATGCATTGGAGCAAAGGAAATATATGAGGAAGATGAGCACAGGGAACAAATACATAACACCAGCATAAGTCATCATGGCTGGGCTTCCGGTTAGCAAGCAACCCTAATTAGCGCCAAGGAAGTAACCAGGATCTGTTTTAAGGCTGTTTTCATATGTCATCTGCATTGAAAGGTGTTACACAGGACTGATTTCCACTCATGCATGAAAGGCATCAGCCCTCTTTATGTAAATTCTGTTACTACTTAGCTTTAACCTATGCTGAACTTAGTTCTTGCTTTTCTGCAGCAGAGAACTATAGAAATGTTAGCCTGTCATTAATTATACCGTTTCTTCACGAATTTTCTTTCTCTGTAAGAGCCAAGCCAAAAATGTAGAAGCCACATTCATTTGAGCCTTCTAGATTTTGTGTTATAATGACCACATTTTCTACTTATTGCTATTTGTTCATTTTATTTAGAACATTTTTAATGACATTTTCCCAGGAACTTGCCCAAGGGAGCCTACAAAATTAAAGCATTAAAAGATATTAAAAACCAACATTAAAAAGCCCCAACCCAGCATAAAAGCATAAATCATAAAAACAAACTATTCACAACTGAAAACATCAATTTCCAGGCTAAAATCATTTTTTAAAAAATTAGCCCCTGGGTGAACAGAAAAGTTTTGGCTTGGTACCTAAAAGAAAGTGTTATAGCATATAAATAAATATGGGGTAACTCTGGTTGCCTTAACTTATTTCTTAAATGCATACCCCGCCTTTCTGCCCTTATCCAGGCCACCAAGGCAGCTAACAGGTTAAAAACATAGGTAATAAAAATCATATTTAAAACCAAACAAAAACTCATCATTAAAAGAATTAAAACCAAACTAAAATACACATACCTTACAATAAAATACCCATACATACATAAAAACAACAATTAAACCACAGGGCAGGAAGGAGGGATCATGAGGAACACCAGACGAAACAAAAAAGGCCTTCCCCACTGCCAGAAGACAGCAACAAGGAAGCAGACAAGTCCACCCAGGGGGAGAGTTCCAAAGTTTTGTCACCAGAACCAAGAAAGCCCTTTCCCAGATTGCCACCAGCCTAATTTCAGAAGGGAGGGCACTAAAAGCAGGGCCTTGGAATATGATAGCAGTGGCTGGGAGACAGTCCTTCAGGTATGCTGGTCCCAAGCAATGTAGGCTTTTAAAGATCAATACCAGTACCTTGAAATGCATCTGGAAACAGACAGTAAACCCGTGTAGATAAGCCAAGGCTGGAGTGATATGATCCATACACTCCACTCCAGTCAACATCCTGACTGCAGTATTCTGCACCAACTGAAGTTTCCAAAGATTTTTCAAGGTCAGCCCCATGTACAGTGCATTGCAGGAATCTAATCTAAACGTAACCAGGGCATGCATCAGAGTCACCACAGCTGCCAACTGCCTACCTAGCAGTAGGCCTGGGTCCAAGAGCACTCCCAAACTATACATCTCTTCCTTCAAGTGGAGTGGCAACCCCATCCAGAACAGATCACACCTTATGTTCCAGGTCAGATCTGCTCACCAGAAGTACTTCCATCTAGGTACCGACCCTTCCAAGTCTTGGCCAGAAGCATGAGGCAGAGCTGAGCATCATCTGCATATTGGTGACATCCCTGCCTAAATCTTCAGATGACCATACCCAGCAGTCTCCTGTTCCTAATGCTTATTAGCCAAAAAGGCCATCTGCTGTCTTTAAGAGAAGTTTTTCTCCCTTACAAAAAGGCTGCTAAAAGAAACTTTGCTATGTTGATGGTTAACTTTTGTAATGAGCCATTTAAAAGAAAATGTTTCCTTTGGATCTCAGATGTTTCATCTACATTCCTTATCCAAGGAATGATTTCCAAGGAATGATACATTTCTCTGTTTATTGTACAGAGGGCAATATAATATTATATGAAATAATGACTCTACCCACCCAATTTGAATCACATTTACATAAGTTATTAATAACTGATATTTTTAAGTGCCGTCCTGCCATTTCCACAGTCAGAAGGGCATTACAGCATGCCAATGTAAAAATTCTTCTAGACTGGTTGATAGTTACTGAAGTTTCCACAGTATCATCACCAAGCATAAACTAAATTGAATATTAAAAGTATAGAAAGCAAGTGATTAAGAAATGAATTCACCTACTACCACTGAATGATGTACAGTTAACATTTAAACAAGCATTGATAAGAACTTCGTGGATGTGTATTTTGATGTGATACTACAAAGCATTCTGATGTGAAATGATAAACTTTATGGTTCACTGAGAGACACTACAATGAAATCATTGCTGAAAATACCGGGTGCCGGAATGAAATTTCTAGGTGCCACAGTGAACTGGCATCAAGGATTATACCAAACTGAGCTCCAGCTTTATTTTTCTATTCAAACCTATTGTGCCCAAATTGTATCAAAAAGGAAGGAATAATTTTTAAAACTAGGTGGTTGTATAGTGTTGGTTAGAATGTCAGACTAGAATCTGAGACACCATTCTGCCATGGAAGCTTGGTCAGTGACCTTGGACCTTGCTCAGCCTAGCCTACCTCACAGGGTGGTTGTTATACACAACTTTATAAGCCACTTTGGGCCTTACTGAAGAAAAAAAAGTGCTATGAATGTCGTTTAACCAATGCTTAGTCAGTGTTTGAAAAGGTCACACCACAGAAGTAGGAGTGTTGAAGAAAAGCAAATGAACAGTGCTGCGTAGATTTGTACCTCATAGGAAATTGAGGGAGGGTGAGAAATAACAAAACATGATCGGGACTGGTGGGAAATACAAAAACAGTGTGCTTCAAGAATGAAGCAGCAGGGAAACCAAGCAGAGGGGCGTAGCATTAAAGCTGGTGTTTAAACGCAGTCATCAAGAACAGCGAGCGCCAAATCATCAAACAAATGAAAAGGGAAGCTGCGGTGACACAAGAGTACGGAGAAACTGCAGATGCCATTACACGGTAGCCACTGTACTGGGCGCCAGGATTCGTAAACGAACTACAGCCCTTTATGCCAGATCATGAAAGTGGCCTGGCAGACAAGCACGCTGGGCGTGCAAGGCACGGGACTCTTCACAGAAACGGCAGCAAAGGAGCTTTCGATCTGCAGTACAATGTGGACGAGGGAAAGAGCACGAAAAACCAAGCGGGAAAGCTCTTGTGAGGAGAGAAGAAATCGTGAAACGGCCAGCCCGTCCGAAGCGTAAAAGGATAATAAAGTACACGGAAGAGACTGCGGGGCAAGTGAGAGGCCGGGAGAAGAACGCGGCTTAAGGGGGAAGCTGTGAAGCGGCGAAAGGGCTGTGGGGAGAGGAGAGGACGAGGAGGTGGCACGAGAAGTTACGCGAGCTGGGGAAACAGACCCGCCGCTCCTCGCGAGAGGAGGCCTGCAGCGGCTTCTTGCTTGCCTGGCTCCCAGTGAGTCTAAGCGAGACCCCCTGCACGCCTCCTCACCTCCGACAGGCCAGTAGTTACCTGTGTCAAGGAGAGATGAGCAGCCATGCTGCTTCCATCATGCAGCAGACGAGCAGAAAGAAGGAAAAGCGCCGCGGAAGGCCTGGGCGGGCAACCGCTTGTTCCTCCGCTCGCTACCCAACTTCAGTAACTTCCCGAGCCACCCCAACCAGGCCCCGCCCGTCTGTCCGCCACGCCGCAAATCCCGGCGCCGGATTTCTCCCGACTGTTCTTCTGGACCGGAGCCACCGGCCGGCTGCAAAACCCGGCCTCGGAAACGACTCTTTGGCCTGGCCCGCCCTGAGCCAGTAAGGCTCGGCTGCTGCAAAAACGCGTGCTGGATTTCGATGTCGACAATATTTTCCTCCAGAGGTTTTGGTATTTATAACTACGTCGTGCTGTTAGCGACTTCTTGACAACAAATTGTTATGTTTATGACTGGCTGAGGTAGGGTGCGAGCAACAAATCGTTTTCTTTATTCAAGAACAGATCTACTTAAATTCAAGGTACGTTGTATGCCTCCAACTGCTCAAAACAGCAAGTGTTTTTTCGAGTGTATCTGAATTTCCCCTAGTACTTCGAGCAAAAACATTCTCCTTTCTTCCTCACTGGGCAGCTCTCACTTCATTACAGAGAGTGGTGAGGGAACGTTTTTTATATGTACCTGTTTAGAGTAGCATAGTATTAAACACACACAAAACCACAAAGCCTACAATTCTGTTATACTTATTTGTAAGGCAGGCCCGTTGAACTCATTGAGGCCTACATGCCTGCAGGTGAAGGGTTGGGCTTAGTTTCCAGGTTCTTATTTGCAATGACTACTTCTGTTAGATTCAGAATTGCAAGTGCTTTTTAAATTAGTACCTAGGATATAAGTAATTCTATTGCCAGCGTAGTTTGTGGGGCCACTTAGAACTCTGGTGTGCGGTTGCAAGTCTTTCTGAGTGCAAAGTGTTTTCATGGACAGTATTCCCCATCTGCCACCCAAGTCATAGCAGACTTATGGCGACCCTCTAGGATTTTCAGGGCAAGAAATGTCCAGAGGTGGTTTGCCATTGCCTGTTTCTGCATAATGACCCTAGTATTCCTTTGTGTTCTCCCATCCAAATACTAACCAGGGCCAGCCCAGCTGGGCTGCTAAGATCTGATGAGATCAGACTAGCCTGGGCTATCCAAGTCAATGCCCTCATCCTGGTAAATGGAGAAAAATACAAATAAAGAACTTGGGCTTAAATAGAGCCACCATAAATTTCATTTACAGGTCAGCACCGGACTGTGTCCTATGAGGCCTTGTATGCTGATGTCTGGGCCAGAAGTCAGTTTGTTTGGAACTGACTTTTGTGGCCCCTCAAGCATGGTGCCTACATCTTGCACACGGGACACAAATTAATAATAGAGCAACAGAGACCCAAATTCTTACACATTTGCCCCATGTTTTCTTTAGCTCAGATCTGCATTAGCAAACAGGAGACATCAAAAGGAAATGTCTGCTAATAATCAGTGTGAGATTTAAAACACTCATTCCTTAATTCTCATTCTTAACCTGTATGCTATCATAGCATCAATATGTCTTCTGCTGAGCTTGAGGATTTTCCATTAAGCTTAGCATATAGAATTGTCTTAATCAGTACACATTATCCAAACAAGAAAGCATGATTATACTTTAAATTTCAAATAGAAAGTGAAGTTTCAGAGGAGTAACTATGCTAATCTTTTGCAGCAACATAATTGAGGTGGTATATACTGTTGGACATTGTAACTCTGCCTGCAAGAGGATCTGGGAAGGAAAGGGGTAAGAGAATTCTCTTACTCAGGTGCAGTTGACCCCACCCCACCATCTCATCGGTTAGATTAGGGGTGTCAAACTCATTTGTTATGACATAAATGAGACCTTATTGGGCTGGGCCATATGTGTCATAAAATGTAATACCAAGCAGTGAAGATATAAATTTATAAAGGACACAAACACAAATATTTTTTAAACTTTAAATAAAACATGCTTAAAACACTAGCACTCTTGAAATATTTTATTTAACAGTTTCTGATAACTGACACCTCTTGCTCTGAATTATTGCATCAAAATTCCAGTGCTGTAGCAATCTTGAGTATACTGTTCAGGTGTGTCTGTAAGCTGCAAACCTACTTTTGATTTATTGACATTCATTACAGAACTCTCAAGGTCAATGTACTGAGCTTAGGACCCAGGGGAAAACATGAAATGGCTGGGCATTACGAGCTCTTGTACATAAGTTGCTTTCTGTGCTGGTCAAGAACATGAAAAGGCATCCTGACTCACACTGAGGGTTATGTGTTTGTCTACAAAACTATAGTCTTCCCCAAAGAAATAACTACTTCTGCTATGAGGCAGTACAAGAACAGAGAGTCAGCTGAGTATAGTGATTGGTATCAATCTACTATCTTGGAAGTCTAGGTTCAAAATCCCCAGTCTACAAAGGAAATGTACTGAGTGAACTTGGTCTGGACACACACTCTCATACTCTCAAGGTAATCATTTCCTGGGGGTATCTTCTTTGGGGGGCTCTAACTTGGGCCCCGTAAATCCAATCCTCACCAAACTTGAAAGACAGGTAAAGGAGAGTCAGCCAGAGATTTCCTGTGAGTATGGTGACTCTAGCTTGCACAGGATCCTTTCTATACACTCCTGAACCAGCACCTGTCAAAATGACCACAGCAGTCACTTTGACAGGCACAAGTTCAGGAGTGTATAGAATGGTTTCAGTGCAAGCTAGAGGCACCAAACTCACAGCAGACCTCTCCTGGATGTTCCTACATGCCGTCCAAGTTTGATGCTCTAGCTTGCACAAGATCTGTTCTATGAACTCCTGAACCTGCACCTGTCAAAATGACCACCTGTCTCCTGTGAGTGGTGTTTCTCGCATGCCAGGGGAGCCATTCTACCACCTCATGAAATGAACCAGTTTGTGAGGCAGCTAATAGTTTGTGATGTTCTGTGGTTCATGAATGGGGCATGCTATGAACCACATTGCATATTTCCAGTTCATGCTGATCCCTACTAATGTCCTCTTATCCTCTGTGAAAATATTGGAAGGCATGATAATTCAACATATAGATTAGCAATTTACTACAAATTCCTCAGTTCCTCTTGACAAGCCTCAGTGAAACAAAGGGAAGTTGCCCAGTGATGACAGTCAACACATTCAGTCCACGGTTGCCATCTGAATTCTCAACTGGAATTCTTTCCCTATGACCTTCAACTAATGTGTAACTGTCAGAATTTACTGCTTACACTACTCAGTGTGTCCTTTGACAGAAATAGAGCATGAAATGATACCTTTGCAGAATCAGCAACAGCCAACACTCCAGCAGCATAGTTTATTTTGTCTTCAGCAAACATTTTTGTTGTTGTTGTTCAGTCACACAGTCGAGTTCAACTCTTCGCGACCCCATGGACCACATCATGCCAGGCCCTCCTATCTTCTGTCGTGCTCCAGAGGTTGCTTAATTTCATGTTTGTTGCATCGATAACACTGTCCAACCATCTCATCCTTTGCCGTTCCCTTCTTTTTTTACAGCACTTTGCTGAAAGCTATTCCTCCCTCCTCAACACAGTGTCTTAAATATTTGCTGTTTTCAAAGTCAGAAGTGTACAATATCAAAATGTAAAAGCAATAATGCAGATATAGTAGAATGTGTGGTTGCTTTTAATAAAGGAGTAAGCATACACACACATAAGGCTAGCTTCTATTTAAGTAATAACCCTAAACTGAAATGAACTATGACTATGAGGTATAAGGCCACAACTTCTGAGAAACATGATTAATCAGGATAATTTCAGAGCTGTCTTATGAAGAGCAGAGGGCCCACAGTCTCCCCACACCTATGTGTCTGGTTTCATAGGGCCGTAGATTAGTCCAGGCTATTCAGTAGGGACTGGATCTTGAGATTATCATTATTAATGCAGCTCCATCAGTGAAGAGCTAATGAAGTGAAATAATCGCTGGAAATAGCATAGCTGCACATACAAGTATAGTAGAGAAATTGTGCTTACCTGGAGTCAAATCCAATTGAAACACTATGCAGGGAAGATCCATATCATATTGTTGCAGACTTGTTCTCTCACTGCATTCCTGTGGGCAAATCTACACATTATGTGGGCAATATATGGTTGGATCTCCAGACATTTTGGTTTTGTGTTAGAGCAGCTGTATATGGAGGAAGACTCCAAACTGACTGTGAGGTAAGACATTTCTTTCCCATTCCCCCTAGTGTAATTTTCCCAATCTTAATCACCCTCTGAAGTTGATATTAACTCAACAGGGGGAAATATTGCTTGTACTTAGACTTGGTATGTTTTGAGGAGGAAAATGGGCTATTAAGAATGTACATTGTTAACCAACTATCTTAGAATGTCATAACCACCTGTAGGGAATGAAATGGCCTTTCACATGAACACATACTGAATTAGACCATTGATCCATCATGGTCGGTATTGTCTAATCAAATTGGCAGCAGCTCTCCAAGGCCTCAGGCAGAGATCTTTCACATCATCTACTACTTGATCCTTTAGCTAGAGATTCTGGGAACTGAACCTGGGGCATGCTGCATGTCATGCAGATGCTCCACCGCTGCACTATGGCCCCTTCCCTAATATTATCTGGGAGGGGAAAATGTGTGCCAGTGTGATCAAGATGACTGTTTGATTTTGGCCAGAAATAGAAACACCATATAAACATCGGCGTAATAGCTGGCAAAATTAGTGACATCTTAAGTGGGGTTACACCCTGTTACAAATGAGAGCTGCTCTTATGTTTTTAAGGTAATACAAGAAGGGGTAATCAGATCCCTAGCTGCACTACAGGAGAAGATGTGGCATTTGTAGTGTGTTGCATGGCTTGGGAAAAACCAGGTGGGAGCAGTAATGCATTCACTCATTGCACCTTTCCTCTGACTGAGGCTTCTGCTTTCCCATCTAAGGTGACAAGAGCCAAATTGACCCAATAGCAAATTGGGGGCTACAGCCAGCAAGCTTCTGATTCATAACTAATTATTGGCAGAAACTGGAGAATAAGCTCTCTATTTGTCATTGGTCCATAAGAACATAAGGGAAGCCAATATTGGATCAGGCCAGTGGCCCATCCAGTCCAACTCTGTCATACAGTGGCCAAAAATGCCAGGTGCCATCAGGAGGTCCACCAGTGGAGCCAGGACACTAGAAGCCCTCCCACAGTTCCCCCCCCCCCCAGCAATCAAGAGAATCTGCAATTCAAGATATAGGAGTGAGCAATTCAAGATATATGTCCTTCATCTATCCTCAGTCAGTCAATTGTAGGGATGGGGATGAATCACATTTTTAGAGTTCAGTTCATGGTTGGTTTGCAAACTGAACCGGTTGATATTGGTTTGTGACCCTCTGCTTTCTGCTCGCCACCACTTTTTGCGGGGAGCAGAAAACAGGGAGTGAAATATCTCAAAGCCACTTAAACCAAACAGCTGAGTGCTTTCTAATCTTCACCAAGCACCACAAACTGCCTTAAAATTTATGGAAGTTTGTGGTGGCTCTTCAGTCTGCAAACATCACTTTGCAGACCACAAACCAGCCAAAATTCACAATGACCTTTAGTTTATGAGCCAGTTTGTGCCCATCCCTAGTCAATTGAGTCCTGGAACCTTAGGAGAAATGAGTCTCAGGTGGGTATAAACTGACCCACCCCTCATACAAAGACAGGGAGTGAGGTGGGGGTATGTTCAACAGAGTGTAAATTAACTCTAGCTAGCACTTTTTGTTTTCTCTAGCCAAGCCTGCTAATTTTCCCTTTCAATAAGTTGCTTTCTAACTATCAGTGCTTCTTGCTTAGACATTTAGTGGATTAAAGCTGCTTTAGCAACTGAAGCGCCTGATCTTTGGGGAAGAGGGATCCCTAAGGAGGCCAACCTACTTGTGCCCATAGACTACTTCATCTACAAAACAACAGCAAGTCCTGACAGACAGCTTCATCTCTCATTGAGAGGAGAACCCTGAAGGAGGGGGGGCAGTTGGGAATGGGAAACTTGACATCCTGTCTCACACACATGCGTTCAACTGAGGTAAACCAGTCCAGAGACCATCTCTTCCAGAAATATACCAGGAAAATTTCAATAACTGGAAGTTTTCTTGTGGTGGTTGCTGCTACCTGGTTCTGATCCAGTTTGCATGGAAGAAGCCCAAACTGTTTTTGGTGACTTACCCCGGTGCTGCCAAGTCAGCATCAGTAGGCAAAAGTGCCAGGAGAAACAAGGATCATGACACACCCTTATAAGCCTTAGAAAGATGTAACTCTGCTTAGGATGCCACTGCATCTTGGGAATCTATGGGGTGACATTGCTCTGAGACTGATGCGGCTTTGGGACTGGCACTGCATGTCTTGCTTCTTACAAATGGTGTAGATTGGTAGTTAAACTAGATACTACAAAACCCAAGTCTCCAATACTCTTTCTTCCACAGGAAACATAACTCTGGAATTTTTCATCATTCAGGTGAACACATAACTATAAATATCACGAAACACAAGAACCAAAAGAAGCAAGTACATAACAAATAGAAACATGAAAAAAACAGATGTGCTGGTTGTTCATACATACAAAGAGATTGTTGTGTGACAGAGAAAATTAGGCATTTATGTGTTAAGAAAATGTATACGCCATCTCACTAAAAATTGTTCAATTCAGCTCACAAGATAAAAACAATAAAAAATTTAAAATATACAAAATTATGACTAAAAAGCCATGAGCATAAAAACATTCAGCAGCCTGCACTTGTATTGGTGAAACAGATAGATGCAGACCATAAGAATTGCTAAAAAAAAAGAAAAGAAAAAAAAAGATAGAACCTCTCAGTTAAAAGCTTGGGTAAAAATAAATGTTTTGGTTTGGCACCTAAAAGACAGTAAGGTAGGTGCCAGACAAGCTTCAAAGGGGAAAGTCATTCCAAACATTTATTTATTTATAAAATTTATACCCCACCTTTCTGTCTTTACAAGAGCTGCCAAGGCAGATAACAATTTTTAGCATACATAGTAAAATACATTATCAAACCATTAAAATAGCCCTCCACCCAATCATACCTCATCAAAACAACTTTTAAAAGAGTTTAAAAACAGAGTTAAAATACATACAAAACAGTTCAAATACATAGAAAACATAGGTTAGGAAGGAAGAAGAAGAGATTGGATTTATACCCTGCCCTTTACTTACTTGGAGTCTCAGAGCGGCTTACAAACTCCTTTCCCTTCCCCTCCTCACAACAGACACCCTGTGAGGTAGGTGGGGCTGAGAGAGCTCAGAGACAACTGTCCTTGAGAGAATAGCTGGTACAGAGCTATGACTTGCCCAAGGTCATCCAGCCAGGTACAATTGGAGGAGTGGGGAATCAAACCCGGTTCTCCCAGATTAGAGTCCGCGCACTTAACCACTACACCAAACTGGTTCCAAACAGGAGGAATCATTGAAGAAATGCCAAACAAAACAAAAAAGTCTTCATCTGCTGTCGGAAGATGGCAACAGAAGGGGACAGACAAATCTCCCTGGGTAGAGAGTTTGAGAGCTTTGGTGCCACGGCCAAGAAGGCCCACTCCTGGGTTGCCACCCTCCAAATCACAGGTGGGAGCACCCACCACTGGGCCTCTGAAGATGAACATAACTGTTGGGCAAGATCATAAGGGATTGGGTGGCCCTTCAGGTATGTTGGTCCCAAACTATATAGGGCTTTAAAGGTCAGGACCAGCACCTTGAATGAGGTACAGCCATTGAAAAAGCCATCTCTGCAGGAAAGCTAATGATGACAATAGAGGTATATACATCAGTCTATAAATATTTAATTGACTGCATATCAGAATGAATGTGCCAACCTGTGATGGCTGTAGGGGTAATTAATTCACTCCTGCCCATAAGGCCTCCAGTGATCTTATTTCCCAGAGGCTGCAGATAGGCATGTTGGTCCAAAGCAAATGCCATGTGACTTTTGTGAGAACAACCAAAAAAACAGTGTGCAAGCTGGATGTTAACTTGCATTGAAGGGGTAGAAAGAGATGTCTCAAGCATTAATCTTAAGGCATCTTGCCTGTGTCTTATATAGAATGGCAGAAACATTTGAATAGATCAGGTGCTAGTTGGAGTTAGAATCAGTTTGCACTTTTGGTCCAACAAGGCCAGTAACAAAATGCAACCGGAATTCTAAACCTCCATGCCTTCTTCTACAGAGGGATGTGTGGTGCAAAACTGGGTGTCTTTCCCTAGGGCTGTCTAAGGAATTTGTTGCTTTTCCTTGTCTTGATATGAGTACTGAAATCAAAAAAGATGTTGGAGATAGTCAGCTTCTGTTTTGTGGATGAGCACCAGGTCTAGAGGAGTCGATCACAAGCAAAAAGAACATAAAAGTTCAGCTATGTATGGAAATCTGGCAGCAGTTCTGCAACATAAGCCCTTACTGTGGTATATTAAAACACCCCCAACATTGCCTATTAGAGACTGGGGGGAAAAACACTGACCATGCATTAATATCCTCATTGTCCCTTCCCCCACTTTTGGACTATCTTCCTGAATTCTGTTTTGAGCTGTAGAGTACTAGATACACAATGCCCTGGAGTTAAATGTGACAGCCACGACTTCCTCTTTGTCTGCTAATCCATTCTAATACTACAGGCATCACATTACTGCTGGCAGCTTCAATAGGTGGATCTGAATGTGCTCATGGGTACTTTCTGGCATACTTAAACATGAGGGTGGAGAAGATGCTGAGGGGTATTAGATAGACTGTGAAGAGTCCTGTGTGAACAACATATCAAGATTAGGTGGTAATATGATGCTAAAGGTGGTTTTAGTTTGTCACAATATTGTTGGCACAATATCAACAGAATGTGAAGTTTTGGAGGCATAATAGCAGCAAATTTAATTTTTTTGTTTTCAGAATACTAGTGGTTGAATTGTTCTCCCAAATATTTTTTGTAGCTGAAATTCTCTTGAATTTGAAAGCGTTATGAATGCAGTACTTAAGTATGTTTTGGATAATGTTAACAGTGCAATCCTACACAGAGTTACTCCACTCTAAGTCCACTGACCATATATAGGATTGCACTGTAAGTGTAATATTTTGCAGCTTTTAGTGATGCAGGAGTCCTTTAAAAATTCAGATGAGCATGTGTACTTTAAGGGAGTTAGAGAAGATGTGGCTGAGACTCAGCTTCAGAACAAAGCTGAGGAAAATTAAAGTAGCCTCTTGGTATAATATGATCATAAGTAAAGACCCACAATAAAGTTTAATTTAATTTTTAATATTTTAGTTTTATAATGTCATAAATTAAAACTGGCAGCATGCTTTAATTTTATAAAAGTTAATCTTTTCAGCTATATAAAGGAAGACACAACCCATGGGACAGCAATTTCCAACACAGTGTTTGCCAGCGAGTCTCCTGGCACCCACTTCCTTCTTCTCCAAAGTATCTCTTTGCCAAAGCAAAGAGCCACCCCTAATTTAACTCCCACTTCAGAAGATTAGGGGTGGTTCAGGAGAGCCCAGGAAGCACCATCTTTATGTCTGCAGGGATCACCCATTTGGAAACAGTTGTCTCCATCATAGGGAGAATCTTGGCTTGAAACCTCTCAACATTTTGTGACTGGTGATCTAATTTGACCTTTAGCTCAGTCAGTAACACTAGTGTCAGTTGTGCCCTCTCCATTAACATGTTCTCAATTTCTTTTTTAAAAAATTAATACTAACAAGTTTTAGTGTCCAATCATACAAACAACCTTAAACATAAGAAGAAATTTCATTGACTGCTCTGATCTTTTCCTATGCTGCATGTGGGCCTTTGGTGTTTTGTATCACAGCACTTTCCCACTCCTTGTTCCCGAGTTTGTGTCTTACAGTTCTTCTTCAGGGTCATTATTTCCATGTGAATTCATGAGTTAGTCAAGGTCACTGAGAATTTGGTACCCTTTCAGATTCATGATCTTCCATTCTTTAAAAGGGAAAAGCTTAAGTGGAAAGCCCTAGGTTATGTTAGACTAGCCTTGCCAAGGCTTTCTGTGATTGGGCAGAGTTTATTAAACCCTAGCAGACAGTTCTTGGGAGATCATAATTCTATTATTTTTATTTAAAGATCTGTATTGTACTGTGCCTGGTTGCAGATGGTGTCATTACAGGCCAAAAAAAGAACCCTACTATTACAGGAGTCCCCAACAAAGTACTTGTGGGCACCATGGTGCCTGCAAACACCTTTCATGGTGCCCCCCAAGTGTTTTTTAGAAAGTAGGCGGGGTCAGGTGGGACTTTTACACAGCAGGGCTTCTGACTGGCCACTGGAGATCCAATTGGCTGTGCAGACTAAAATGTTTCAGCAGCAGTTGCCACCACAGTATTAATTTTATTCTCTTGCTACTTTTTCCCAGTGTGTTTTTTGAATTACCCTTTTTGTCCCCTTGGGCTTCCTGTGTGTGGTTGGCTTGCCTCCTGCAGCAGGCATTTTGTGGTTGTGTGTGCCCTGTGTCAAAATACCAAAGGTGCCTACAGGCTCAAAAAGGTTGGGGTCCTGTGTGCTGTGATGTTTCTTGGCTTGTTAACTTTGAAGTGTTTGCAAACCATGGTTTTGGGAACTCCTGCTTAGTTGTAACTGTAATTCGCTCTAATGCATATGATTACACTAAATTATGGTTACAACAAACCATAAATAGGAAAGAAATTTGTGCACGAGGTGGAAGAATTAAATCCCAAATCTCATTATTGATCTCTGAGCCCTGGTCTGGAGATCAGGGAACGTGATTGTGGAATTGAGTGAAGGGCTCTATGCTTTTTTTTACATTACTGTATTGTACAAATTGCCTGCATAACAGGCTTAGACTGGAGTAATTCTGCATAGGATTGCACTTTTACCCGTTCTTAGCATTACTTACATCATCACTAGCCATCTAGTAGCACAACAATGTATATGCCTGAATTTTTTTATTGCCATTTCATTTCTGAGATTCATTAATAGATATTCGAAAATAAATACAATTATTAAGAAATCAAACAACAGAGTAATGATTAGGCATTGTGTTTTGGTTCACTAGAGCTCATCTTTAACATTGGGATCCTTTTGCTTTCTTTCTTTCTTATCCTCCTTTTTTTTTGGTTCCTCCTTTTCATTTATATTTTTATATACTGTATCTTGTCTTTCTCTTCTCTTCCATTCTCTTTCCTGTTTATCAGAATTTTGAAAAAATGTGAATAAGAAAACAATTAAAAGCTAGTACAAATAAACGGCAAGGTATTTATGCAGGCTTATTCCCCCTCAGGTACAAATGAAGGCTATCAGGATCTTTTTAAAAAGATAGTATTTTCAACTTTGTAAGCATCACAGCCTTACATGAATGCAGAAATATATTTCTGCTTGCTTTGAAAGTTTTGTTTGAAATTCTGTCTCTTATTCCTTCTTGGCTAAAAAGTCAGTGACTAAGAGGAACTGAGCCCTTCCCAAGGCCTCAGGAAGACAGAAGTCAAAGCCTTTGAGTTTAATGCATTGTTCTCAGGAGTATTTATTGACCTTACTGATAAAAAAGCATACTCTTTCTTGCATATACAATCTTATTTGTTACATTTCTGCTTGAAAGAGTAACTGGCATGCTAACCCAGTAAATAAAATCCATGGGGTTAAGCAGGGCTTTTTTCGTAGAAAAAGCCCAGCAGGAACTTATTAGCATAATAGGCCACACCCAACAGCAGAAACTCATTAGCATATTAGGCCACACCCGACAGCGCAGCTGCCTCCCAGGACTGGCTTCCCCAGGTGCCCTGCGGCTTGCGGGGCGCAAGGGGAACCCAAGGGAAGGAAGGCAGTTTCTGGATCGGCTTCCCCAGGTGCCCTGCAGCTCTGGGGCACCTGAGGAACCCAAGGAGGGGAGGCAGTTTACACTGCCTTCCCTCCCTGGATCAGCTTGGCTTCCACAGGTGCCCCACGGCCTGCGAGCCGCCTGGGGAACCCTGGGGGGGGGGGGAGGCTGTAGGCGTGGCCAACTCAAAAGCCAGCTGGAACTCCATTCCTGCCCAAAAATAGTCCTGGGGTTAAGTATAGGCAATATTTTTTGTAAGATCTGGTCGACATAACTATTTGTATGTACAGAACCCCATACAGGAGTTTAAGTTAATTCTGGCATGTTAAATTAGTCCTGTAAAGATTTTAGCAGTTATTGAGATAGCAACTGGCTGTGTCCTGAGTTAAAGCACTTATTTCATTTCTCCTCTCAGTGAAAGGCTGCAGGAGGATAAGAAAAAGTGGTACCCTTCACTATAGCTGCGATCACACACACTAAATAATCCACTTCCAATCCACTTTCAGTGCACTTTCCAACTAGATTTTACTGTGTGATCTGGCAAAATCCAGTTGGAAAGTGCATTTAAAGTGGATTATTTAGTGTGTGTGATCGCAACTTATAATGAAAGATCACCAAAGGGATCACATTAGCTGCAAAAGGCAGGGCAAGGTGAGAGAAGGATGAAAAATATGACCTCTTCCATTATCCTTCTCCTGCCTGTCAACCTAAAAACTAATGGGAACAGCCACAGGACTGTCTTAGGCAGAAGATTTCTGATGTTTCCCACATCCATGGAAAGGGTTGTCAACAGGCCTGGACAAAAATGTCCTATTCCTTTAATAAAGATTGAATGGTATGTTATTTACCCCCATGCCAAGAAAAGCTTCATCTCCCATATCCACACATTATATCTCTATTATTTTCTTATGCCTGATGGTAACCCTACCCATCAGTATGAGCCATGCCAACATCTGGATTTTTTTTTTAACAAGCCACATTATGAGTGTTTTTAGTGGTTCCTTAAGACTTTATCCTACAAAGAAAACCAGTATAAGAATATTGTGCGCATTTTGGTCTGTCCAGTCTGGGTTTTCTAACTATAACAGTAAATGTGATAACAGACTATCTCCAACTGAAACTTCCAATAATACTTAATGACCATAGTGCAGGGGTGGCCAACCTGTGGCTCGGGAGCCACATACGGGTCTTTCACATATATTGTGCGGCTCCTGGCAGGGCGGCTGGGGAAGCAAAGGGGAGGCATGCTTTTTCTCTCTTTCTCCCTTCCTTCCTTCCTTCCCTCCTCCCTCCCATCTATTTGCTTTCCTAGTTTCTCTCTCTCTCTTTGTTTCCACTTCTTTAATTCTTTCTTTCCATCTCTCTCAATATCATTAGCAAACAAGTAATATCATTATCAATAACTGGTTTTCCTTGTTTGTTTTTATTTTTGGCAGTCCCATTTAACGTTAATAAAAAGCAAATTTTCATATATTTTTTTTTAAAAAGTGTGTGTGATATTTGTTCCTGTCTTGCGGCTCTCAGACATCTGAAGTTTATTCTATGTGGCTCTTAACGTTAAGCAAGGTTGGCCACCCCTGCCATAGTGCATACATCAAAAGCTAAGGCCAGTTTTTAACAGAATATGATTTTTGACCAAGCATCTTGCTTGAAAACTTTGATCATCCTCCCCTTCAGATACTTATAGCTTCATAGGTATACAAAATATCACAAAATTGCAATGATATTTTCATCTGCTATGGTATGCAATTTGTGAAAAGAAAGAAGTATACAAATAGCCAATATCCTTTTGTATTGGATTTCTAGTTTGAGCTTCTTCGAAGAATATGCTAGCAGTGTAATCCTAAACAGAATTCAATTGGATTAATGGGTTTAGAAGGGTGTACTTCTGCTTTATGGCTATACTGTGAATCTCTTACTTAGCAAAGGAGTTTCTTGACCATCCAAAGTCAAACAACATTATTGGCTTGTTCAACAGTACTCCAGGTATTTTAACTAGCATTTTCAAAAATAACAGTGAATATGTGCAAAAGTTGATGCATACTGGAGCTTAGTTGCTAGTCAGTTACTTTTCCTAAATTATCAACTTGTTTTATATACATTCATTAACCATCCTTACAGCTGCTCTGTAAAAGTTCATTTTCTTAGCTACTCTAGGGTACACTACTTGTATTGCCATTCAGTTTTAAAATATTCAGTGGGTAAAATGTTGTTGAAAATACACTGAACACTCCAACTCATAACTAGTACATGCTCGGAGATATAGCCTGGCATGGGCTGGATGAAGACTTCAAACTTTGCTTAGGGGAGTGGTAGGATACAGAGCAAACAATTTACTTATACTGAGCCTGGCCCTCTTGTCCACTGAAATATCTATTGGTATTTAATTAACTGCCTACATGAAGCTCACCATTTCGCAGTTACTATATATAACATGAATTGTATTCAGCTGCAGATTACTAAACAGTTGGAGGAGGTATTTTGCAAAACCGACAATGTGGATATGAGTGATAGTATGTATTCTACCTCACCTGACTGGCTAAAAACAAAGATGGTAAAGACAGACCCATTAACAAAGCTGAAATATAACACTCCCACTCCTATATCCATCACAACTTGCAATATCGTTCATTATTTTTCACACCCTCCTATGTGTGATGTTTAAGCATATAAACAACAAAGAGAATATTAAATATTTATTGTTCTTAAAGACTCCTATGAGAATCCCAAAAAGTATGCATATAATTATCAGACTAAGCCATAAAGTATGATTTTTACTTTTGTGAAATGCTATGAAGTCACTTACATATGTGGCACCCCACATTTCATTACCAGCATCTTCAGCATATTTTTCATCATTTGTGATAAGAAAATTATCAAATATTGTACCAGATCTTCCCTATTGGAACAAAAAAGGTAGAACTGTAAAGTAATTCTTAATACAAAGGATAATTATTTCCAGCAATCCAACTAAATTTGCAGGCTCTAAACGAATTTGGCATAATCCAGGATGACCCATTTATGCCCTAATCAGAAAAGAAATTATACTGAAAAGAATGATGTAATATATAAAACTGCCATAATGAGATCAGTGTAGTTACAACACAATGCAGCAAGCCCAGAATGTACACTTTTCTCAGCCCTGTTGGCAACTTTAGTTTGTTTCATGAAACATTTCCCCCTAAGCTTTTTTGTTTCAATTTTGTCTAATATGGAGTGGAAAAGAGGGGTTGGAACTCAACAGTGGGAGCCAGTTAACATGCTGGTGTTTAGAAACAGGTAATAAGTTCTTGGAGAGGGTTTGGGAGCAAATTCTCAGATCATTAGTAGACAGATCCAAAATTCTGTGTCTTCCTGGTTTTTCCTGTAACCATGGTGTCTAGAGAGATTTTAATGAGAGATGACAATCAGACAGCCACAAGTGTTCATCAGGTTTTGGATGAGAAGCTGTTTGGTGTTTTTAAATGTTTTATTTAGGTGAAACAACTTAGATTTTGCACTACTGAGAATAAATTCTATGTACATTCTTGAAATTTGTAGAACGTTATAAATAAAGCCTGGTGTTTCACAAAATTATTGTTCTGTTGTATTATTTCTTTTACATCTAGGGACTTTGAAGGTCAAGACCAGCACCTTGAATTGTGCCCAGAAACAAACTGGAGGCCAGTGTGGGTGAGTCAAGAAGATTAGAGTGATATCATCCCTCTGACCCACTCCAGGCAACATACTGGCAGCAGTGTTCTGTACTGACTGCAGTTTTTCAATGCTTTTCAAGGGAAGCCCCACATAGAGCACATTGTAGTAATGTAATTTAGATGTAACCAGGGCATGCACCACAGTGGCCAGATCTTTTCTGTCCAGGAAAGCCCACAGCTGGCTAACCAGCTGAAACTGGTAAAAACCGCTCTTGGACACAGCTATCACCTTCTTATCCAACAGTAGGCCTGGGTACAAGAGTAACTGCAGACTATACATCTGTTCCTTCACGAGTTCAACCCCATCCAAAACAGGTGACACCTTAAATCCTGGGTCAGACTTTCCACCCACAAATAGCACTTCCTTCTTGTTGGGATTAAACTTCAGTTTATTAGCCCGCATTCACTCCAGAACTGCCTCCAAGCAATGGTTTAGGGTTTATATAGCCTCTGTGGGATCAGCTGGAAGTGCGAGATAGAAATGAGTGTCATCCGCAAACTGGTGACAACCCAACCCCAGATCTCCAGATTACCTCATCCAGCAGTGTCATGTAGATGTTAAAGAGCATCTACACATCATGTAGATGTTAAAGAGCATAAAGAGAGATTACCTTGTGGGACCCCACAGGCCAAAGACCAAGGGGCTGAACAGCAGTCCCCCAGCACCACCTTCTGAAACTGTCGCGCTCTGTGAGGGTGTGGGAGGTTGCCCCCCCCTTGCCAGGGTGTAGGGCCCTTCTCTGAGCCCCGAGGCGGCGTGCCCAGGGGGTCCTGGCTTGTCAAGGTGTTTGGCGCCGGGGCCTGGGAAGAGGCGGATGTCAGGCCAGGTAGGTAGGCAGGAACCTCAGGTCTCTGGAAAGCCTCAGATGCCGGGGGGGGGGGGGTTTGCTTCACCCCCTCCACTTCCCTGACCAGGGTAGAGCCCTTCTCCCTCTCTCTCTGTTCCTCTGCGAGCTTTACTAACTGGCTGTCTCTCTCTCCATCCACCGCTCACTTCTCCCGGCAGCTGGCTCACCCTCCTCCTCATCGGCTTGCCTTCCTCCCTTATATCCTGCCCCACTCCCGCGCTGCTCCACCTCCCCCCAGGCCCCACCCTCCTTCAAGAAGGACGATGCTGGCCCCACCCCCTCTCACCTCCCTTTTGTCGACAGGCACATCTGGCCTGTTGCAGCCACTTCTCCCCACAGCCCGCCGGCCCCGGCCGCACTTGGCGCCCCGGCTGACAAGCCGCCATCCCCTCCGGCTGCAGGGGCCTTGCTCACGCCTCCCCATGGCTGCTGCTGCCGGACTCAGGCATGCCCTCCACCCTCCCGGCAGGCCTCTTCCTCCTCCGGCCGGCCTGAGGCTTTTGCAGCCCTCTCCCGGCTGTCGCGGCTGTCATCCCTGCTGTTCACCGGCCCTGGGCCTTGCCAGGTGGGTCGGGGATGTGGGGGGGGGGGGTGCTGGGCGTCCTGGCAGTAGGGCGGGCCCACGCTCTCCGGGGAGTCCCAGGTGGCCCCGGGACAGAAACCTACCACTGCAGTCCAGATAGGCAGTCCAGAAGGCTACCAAGATCCGTGGTATTGAAAACTGCTGAGAGGTCGAGGAATCTCAACAGAGTCACACTCCCTTTGTCCACCTCCCAGCACAGGTCATCCACCAGGCAACCAAGGTTGTTTCAGTACCATAACTTGGCCCGAAACCATACTAGAAGGGATCTAAACAATTTGCCTCATCCAGGAAGACTCAGAGTTATCCAGAGTTATCCAGCCACCACCTTGCTCAAGAATGGAATATCTGAGACTGGTCAATAATTATTGAGGTCTCCTGGGTAAAGGGTAGGTTTTTTTAGGACTGGATGCACCACAGCCCATTTCAAGGCTGGGATGATCATCCCCTCTCTTATGGAAGCATTATCTACCTCTTGAACCCAGTCAGCCACCCCCCCCCTGGAAAATTTAAGCAACTGGGAGGGGCAAGGGTCATACAACCAGGTGGCAGGCCTCAAACTTCTAAGGATCCTGTCCACATTCTCATCAGGGCCGCGGTGGGGCACACAGAGCAGCACCTCACAGGTTGTCTGTTGTGTGGAGGGGAAGGGAAAGGGGATTGTAAACTGCTCTGAGACTCCTTTGGGTAGTGAAGGATGGGGTATAAATCCAATCTCCTCCTCCTTTCTTCATTTGAAGCCCCCACCCCAGGAGTGCTCCCCACTCAATCTTCAATCAGCTTAAGCTGTGCCATGTCACCTCCAGTCCAAAGTTCTGTTCTTTTGTAAGTCGGAGCCAGTTTTTAAAAGGATATTTAAAAGGTAGCTGCTTACCCCAGTGCTGCTTCTTGGTGGGCCAGGCCAGTATTGCTTAAGCTGTGCCATGCCACCAGCAGCCCAAAACAATTGCTCTAACCCTCCTTTCTTCCACTCACCCCTTACTCCAGCAGCAAGAGAAAGCAGCATGTGGCCCAGAAGAAGGGTTAGAGAAATTGCTTCAGACTAGTGGCAGTGTGACGCGGCTTAAGCAATACTGGCCCAGCCCACCAAGAAGCAGCAGGAAGAGCCGGGGTAAGCAGCTCCTCCTCATCTCCCTCCCCTCTGCACCTGCACCAGTCCCCACCTGAGCACACTTCTTTCCAGTTCGCCCACCACTGCCCACCAGTCCTTTCCCCAAACAAGCCATGGGAGCGCTGCCACACTGAGGAGACCATAGATTTCTGAGGGGGTGGGGAGGTGGCCCTTTCTTTGGCTCTTCTCTTACTTTTTATGATTATTTATTGGGACATTGTGCTCACTGGCGGCCCCATCACCACCAAAAATTTCCTGGTTACAGGCCTGAATTCCTCAGACTGAATAAACTGAAAAGTATCCCATGCAATTGCACAAAGGTAACACCCTGGCACCATCCGGCCCTTTCACTGCTAACATAGAGTCCAAGTCAGAACAGATGTGAGAGATTTTATCTGCAAAGTGCTGAGCAAAACAGTCACAGTAGGCCACCGAGCAGTTCATCTCCTCCTGCAGGCCAAATCCCAAAAGGCCTCTGACCACCCAGAACAGCTCTGCTGGGCTACACCATGCAGATGCAATGGTAGTGGAAAACTGCTGTTTCTTTGCTGCCATCACCATCACAGAGTATGCCTTAAAATTAGAAACTAGAGTAAGATCCCATAATTGGCAAGTTTCATTACAGTAAAAGATCCCAGCCTCCAAATTACCACTCACACAATATTATATTCTATTTCCCAATAACTGGCCATTTGCAACTATAAATAATCACTTCCAGATCCAGCCAACAAAGACAACAGATGTATACACCTTAGCATGCATATTGGCTTTTTGGCCTGCAGTAGTACAGAGACTGTGGAAGCAATCTATTCCAGCAGCAAATTTTGGGGAAAAGGAAGATGGGGAGGGGGGAAGCTGGATGCATATGGACTGATCTATGTTCATTGTGCATTCACCAGAGTTTACTCTAGAAAGAGATGATTGAAATACATCATTTATGAAATATAACTGTACCCACATATTAAATAGTCACCTAAATATTAAATTCTGATAAATTCACAATTAATATTACTTACACTATACCATTTTTTTCTCTCATTCCATCAACACTGCTTTCTCATAACTTTCTCTGATTAATTAATCCACAATATTCCTACCCTTAAGTGGTTTGAGGATTTCCACCTCGATTGATTATTTATAGGCTGCCCATACTGTTGATTTAATTAAAGAGATTACAATGAGAGGTGTAATGTATGTCATCTTTTAAAAATGAATGGATTACTTACCACTGCTATTGCTCTAGACTACAGAATGCATGTAGATGTTCTTTTGTTCCACAGAATAACAGACTACCATTACAAAAATTCTCTTTTCAATGGCAATATGAGTTCTGCTATTTGCATAATATACATACCTGTAAAATTTCCAAGCCAATAACACTAATATTGAAATATTTGTAAAGACTAGGATCTGGAGTGTATTCTGGGTTATCGATTTCTGGCTGGACCCAGATGCCATTATAATAGGGATTTTTAATTATACGAGGTTTCCATATTCCCTGGGGGGAAAAAGGATATTTGAAACAAGTTTAAATATCTTTTACCAAACCCAATTTAATCCAGACGTTGATCAGTTAGCATAAATCTGGGATAAAAGAGTAAATACATGAAAAGGAAAATAAATATGCAACACACTAATGTCAATGATCTATATTATACTATCTGCTCCCAAAAAGCACATCCTTCATTTATTAGTGCAGAGGCAATTTCCACTGATTTCCCCCACTTTGCCACCTATTCTGTTTATGAGAGTCCAGTGACCCCACGGGCAACATGGTGGTGGTGGGTGAATATTTGCGTACAGAAAAGTCCTGTTCTGCAAGTTCCACTAAGTTTATCACACAAGATACCAACTAGAAGAAGAAGAAGAAGAAGAGATTGGATTTATACCCCAAGGGAGTCTCAGAGCGGTTTACAAACTCCTTTTCCCTTCCCCTCCCCACAACAGACACCCTGTGAGGTAGGTGGGGCTGAGAGAGCTCTTTCCCAAGCTGTCCTTGTGGGAACAGCTGGTACAGAGCTATGGCTTGCCCAAGGTCATCCAGCCAGGTGCAAGTGGAGGAGTGGGGAATCAAACCCAGTTCTCCCAGATTAGAGTCCACGCACTTAACCACTACACCAAACTGGCTCTCAGATTGTCACCATATCTAGTAACAGGGTGTCTGGTCCCCACACCAAATGTGGGGCAGGAAAAGAGAGACATTTCAGGCCCCTGAAAGCTTGTAAAATCCTGGAAGCAGAGACTGAGGGTTTCTGGGAACCCCCTACGAAAGTTTCTAGGATTTCAGCCAAAGGAAAGGGAGAGAATTCTGCATATCAAGGACTCTCTAGGTTGTAGGAAAATAGAGATAACAAGAAAAGAAAGCCCCTCCAATGTTCTCTGGAGTACAAAAGGTTCCTGAAGGGAAGGCACAGAATATTGAAGGGACTATCAGTTAGAGGAAAAATAATTAGCGCAAGCAATCACAGTATCCTATAGGGGGCGGTTTGGAGTAGGAGGAAAGAACTTCCCAATCCCCCCCCCAAGCAATTCAATAAATTTTATTTATTTATTTATTTATTTCGATTTGTATCCCGCCTTGCCAGCAAGCCGGCTCTAAAGATGTGGTCACAGTATCACTTATATTCAGTCTTGAATATGGACCTCCCTAATGATATGGGCCACAAGACCTTAACCCCCCTGAATAGTTTCCTCACTATTAAACCATGACTTCAGATGGATTAATATGTTTGAACTGTGTTTTGGAGCATGCTAAATGCTTCTGTTATAACAAGATACATCAAGAGTAACACAGTTCGCTAAATACTTTGTTCAAGAAATAGGTTTTGTGTTTGAAGCTGTAGAACAGGGAGAGGCAGCATGATGAACAAAAGGAGAAAGAATTTGACAGAAAGCTTCAATTCACAAATGAAAGAAGAAAAAAGGACTAAAATGAGATGAACATGAGTGGAATGAAGAGAACAGGAAGAGGTGGAAAAGAAAATGTAGAATTAAGAATAGAACGTTGAAAATTATAAATGTGTGTTATAAGGGCTGAGTATGACAGGTGATGCTCCTAGTGATGAAAGAAAAAATATTGGCAGCCAGCACAGAGTAAGAAAAGCAGATCTGGGACATGATGAAAGGAAGGAAGAGGGTGGGATCTGGTAACTAACTGGATGTGACAAAAAGAGGATAAGGGGCAATTCCCACAGAAGAGACTAGGGCTGAGGACAGATTGGAAGTCTGCCGCGCCTCCGCGGCACAGCAGACTAAGGCGGGGGGAATTTCCCCCGCGGCGCGGCGTTCGCACGCCACTGGAAGGAAGCCGCCCGCAGCATTCAGACTGCGGGCAGCTTCCTATGGCGGTGGGCAGACGCAGCGCGGCTCCCCCTCCCCACGCGCATTCACACCCGCACTGAACGCGCGCCGCAGCAGCTGAGCACCACTTTGAAGTGGTGCTCGGCTGCTGTGGGAGGAGCGCGGCACCGGACTCAATGCGTCCAGGCCGCCTCCTCGGGGCAGATACGGCTGTCTGAACGGCCGCTCTGCCTCCGCTTTTGAAGCGGAGGCAGAGCGGCCGAGACTGCCAGTCTGTCCTCAGCCCAGGAAGTATAGTGAAGGCAAGTCATTGATCAGTACTCAATGAGCTTGGAGATGAATAGATGGACAAAGTAACTGGAAAATGTAGGGTGAAGAAGGGCTTTTTAAGAATAGGAGAGTTTAGAGGGGCTGAAATATATGATAAGACAACCAAGAACAGCAAGCAAGAACAGCAAAAAGTATACGTAGCAGCAAATAATCAGGATGGATAGGATGAAGGTGAGTAAGATGCTGCCTTATACTGAGTTAGAATGGCAGCAGCTCTTCAGGATGTGAGACAGCCAAAGATCTTTCTCAATACCAACTATCCAAAATTCTTTTATGTGAAGATGCCATGGATTGAACCTGGATCTTCTGCAGGTAAAGTAAGTGCTCTACTACTGAGTCTGAGCCGCTCCCCAAGGCAGAGTTGGAGAAAAGGAGACAGACATAAAAGGATATGGATGCTATTTACAGGTAGATCTATATTCTCGATGAGGATTTTACAAATTAGGATCTACTACCTTAACCAGCATTAACAGCACAGTGTCAAAATTATTATTATACCAAGCTAGTTATTGTATCCAACTGGCTGTATCCAGGCCCATAGCTACATTGGATATTTTGGGGCCCAGTCCCCCCGACTTTCCATCAGGGTCCCCCAACTTACTACCCTGGACAGGGAGGCAGGCAACCAGGCGGTCCCTGGACGAGATATGCTCAGTGGCCGGCCAGTGGGCAGAGTGCCCAAAGGCCTGGCGTGGCCCTCCTCCCTCACCTCACCTCACCCCGTGGTGCTCCACTCTACCCCCGACTGGGCTGCTTCTGGTGGCCGCCTTGACATCTCCTATGCTCCGCTCTGCTCCCCAGCTGGTCACTTCCATGCTGGGCAGAGCAAGTGAGCGGCCCTGCCTACCCACCCACGTGCTGGTAGTCAGGATGGGATGGTGAGCGGGCACGGTGGGGACTGCAGACCCTCTTTCTGGAGTGAGGCCCCTGGTGGTGGAGTGACCGTGCATAGACCGGACAGGCACACTCCTTTGTCCTAGGGCTCCTGGACGACTCATGCTTCGGGCCCAGGTCTGAGTGGTGGGGGCAAGTGAAGGTGGGAGCTGGGCGCAAGGGAACTTCAAAACCCGTCTCCCTTTCCCCGCAGCAGACCAGGACTCAGTTGGGGCTGGAAGTCAACTCTTTGGAAGGCTCTGATTCAAACCCTTTTTATTTTAATTTTAGTGCTCCCTGAATTATTTAAAGGCCCCCTGATTTAAGAAATCCTGGCTATGGGCCTGGCTGTATCTAATTGTTCCCATAAATGAAGGAATTTTGCTGCCTTCCCCTTCCCTGTCGAGCACCCTGTGCTCCCAAACATTCCTGGGGTCCAAAGAACCACAACAGCATGGGAAGTGGTGCAACAAGAAGGGGAATTGGCAGAAATACCCCCCCATAACTTAACCTTGTGTGTACAAAGCATATTCCATAAATGAAGCAAAAACTTATGCAACAAGTGGGAGGTGATGTCTGTCAATTCCCCCATTTTCCTTGCAGCTCCTTGGCTGCTTCCTGCTGAGGGGTGCAGGAAACTGCATTGGGAAGGCAAAGGTGGCAAAAAAGCCCTTCTGTGAACTTGCTCCATTGCAGAAAAAATGAATTCAATCCTGTGCAATGAAACATTGGCCTTACTGTGAAGGTTTTTTTGGGGGGGCTCATCCTCCAAGTTGAGGTTTCTGAAAATTAAACTGATCTTTAAGAGGATATGTAGGAGGCAGTCCTGCCAAAGCCAAGCTCCAGAAGGAAAACTAGAAACTTATTAGATTAAATTTCCTCCTGTGAAAACTAATGGGAGAATTACCCCCAGTGTGAATAAACTATATACAACCATTGCCTGAAGAATAAGAGATCCTGAGTAGTTCCATACCAGGTGGGATGAGGATGACTTCACCCCTGTTGAAGAAAAGAAACCTTCATGATAAGTACAATTCTTCATTCTCCTTTAGTGGGGAGAATTCCTCCTCTGGAACATACCAGAGCTAAGTCATGTTGGAAGGGAAGGAGCATCAGTGATCTACCACCAGCTGAAGTACTCTGTGCCCAAAAGCAGCCTCTGCTGAGGCTGTCTTATCAATTCTATAATGCTTAACAAAGATTGAAAATGATGACCAGGTGGCTGCACTGCAGATTTCATCAACAGGGAGACAAAAATGCTGCCATTGTTGCTGCTGTCGTCAAACACACAGTGAGCAGCTTGGACACAGGTAGGTGCAATGTTTCATATGCTTTGAGTATACACTGTTGAATCCAGGAGGCAATAGTGACTTTTGAAAGTCTCTTCTCCAATGTGGGGGTACAAACAAGACATCCGAATGAAGAAGAGCAGTCCTTTTGATATAACAACACAGAACACCTACAAACATCTGCTGTGTGCCGCAATTTCTCTTTCTCATACACTAGATTTGGACAAAAGTAAATTAACTTGGTTGGTTAACATGGAAAGAAGAACCTTGGGAACAAAGGTCAAGTCTAGTCAGTTCTGATATTCTTCCTGCTGAAGTAATTGCTACAAGGAAGGTAACTTTTCAGGACAGCTACTTGAGTTCTGTTTTTCTCATAGGCTGAAAGGGAGGTTGAGTCAACACTTTCAGCACCTTGTTTAAATTCCTGGTCAGAAATCTGGCAAACAGGAGGAGATAGCTGAGTCACTCCCTGCATAAAAAGTCTAATAAAGTTGTTGGAAGAGAGGATTTTGTCATTATTCAGCTTCAGAATAGATGACAATGCTGATTATTGACTCTAGAGTGTTTGGATGGAGGCCCAAATGAGGCTGATCATGGACAAAATACTCGTACTGCAAAACATTGTAGGCAATTAAAGAACTTCCTGGAAGCAGGTTGCCTAGGAACACCTAGGTATGCTTCCCTGAGGTCAAAAAACTGTCTCAGTGGAGAGCCTCTAGAATGGATCCATTTTTGTTTGATGACCATCTTGCCCAATTTCTTCAACATAAGGAATAGGATGGAATACACTCCTTTGAAAAACTGATCCTGAGGCACATGTTCTATGGCTCCAATTCATAAGAGATATGCTATGGCCTGAGGCATTAGGGAATACTTGTGAGGATACCTGGGAGAAGGGATAAACCTGAAGGGTGGACAGTTTACAAACTATCTTGTAATCATATTGAATAATTTTCTTGACCAATCTGTCCAGCGTAGATTGGCTCCAAACATGGCTGAATAACTGAAGCCAACCCCCTATTATATAATCAGATGGAGAGAATTTTTGTTGAACTGATGATTGTCTGTGTTATGTATTGACCATGCGGTTGCCATGTGCTCCAGTAATGGCGACCGCCATGGGGCCAGAGCACATGGCCAAGAAACTACCTGAGCTTCAGCCAGGTAGAACAAAGGCCAGGTGGATTCAAACCGGCCACCAATCATGTACCTAGGTTTCTCCCAGGGAACCTATGAGATGTAAATAGACTGATAATAGCCTATCAGGCCAGTTGGACGAGGTCAGGGGATTATCCCTGACCAGCATAAAAGGAGGGCTCGGAGCCCTGGGTTGTATGCTTCATCCGGACCAGCAATAAAGATCTAGCTGTTTCACTGTTCCATGGACTCCCGTCTCCAATACTTCTCAGTCTGCCAGAAGCAGCAGGTCAAGACTTGTTCCTGTTCCATTATGGCCTGCTACTTCTGTTGTCTCTATTTTCCCTTCCCCGAAGGAGAAGTGGAAGGGATGAAAGTAACCTTGTGATCTGTTTCAGAAGTCCTTGTCTCTAACAGTGGAAGAGATGCTAGATGGCACAGCCTTCTGCTTTTTCTTTGGCTTCAACAAAAATCTTTTCCAAAGCTGAATCCCCAAAGAGCTTCAGGCTAAAGAACTTTTCAGTTGAGAGACTAGACTTAGAAAGGAGGTTAACCTTCCAATGTTTAAGCTACAGATTACAGTGAGTAACAATATTGTCTACCAGCGCTTGGGCACTGAACTGCAGAGTATTCCAAGAGGTGTCCACTATGAACGCCACTGCTCTTTTGATCTTCAGCTATTTTCTTTTGTGGGTGAGGGGGTCTGGGTTTTGCAGAAGGTTATCTGTCCATATCACAATGGCTTTGCAGAAACTGGAGAGAACTGAAACTAGAGAGGAGGCGGCTTCATGAGACTTCTTCAATGTTACTTCATTTTTTCTGTCTGGGGGGTCTATTAAGGCATTGTCCCCATCCTTTGATAAGAAAGTCGAGAATGCAAAGTAGTCACTAGGCTTTAACCAAGGGAACTTTTAAGTCCTCCATACCAGAGTGAGGAAAGGAACAGAATTTTTTAGCTATAGTAAACAAGTGCCTGAACCAGGAACAGCCTATTCCATTTTCATAGCCTACTCAAAATGCTCAAGAAAGGAGCAAACAAATAAAACTGACACCGGTTTCTTAAAGCTTCACTTGTCTAGATTTGAAGAGGCACAGGGTTTAGCCTGATCTATGGAATCCTGTTTATAGTTGAGAACCAACCCTCAAAAGGGCCTTGGCCTTTTTCCTCTTGGTTGCTGCAGCAAGAAGCTTTAAGGTTGCTGAGGCAGTTGATTTTCCAACTGCCTTTGGCATAATGAATGGCACGAAACTAGTCCCAAAGGCCCCAATAAACTAGTTTCTTTATTTTCTCTCTCTCTCTCTTTTGTGGGCCTACAAGATGGAGCTGACTAAGCAAGTCTTGCCTGGAGCAGGCAAGGCTTTCTGACTGGGAAAGGTCCACCTCCTACTGGTCTTCTTCGGGATCAGTTTAATTTTCATAAACCTTGCCTTGGAGTGAGCAGGAGGCATAGAGGAAGATGACATTCCCCACTCTGAAGGAGAATAGATTTATTACTATGTAAACCTTTACCAATCTTACCTTATATGCAGGGTTTGGAATCAAAGGAGGTGCCCACTCTCCATCCATCTCTTCATCCCAGTCACCTGGTTTTTCAAAATTTGCATCAGGAATTCTTTCTGGCTGGTCCCAGTCCTAACACAAGGTGTATTATTCAAGATAAATAAGATAGTTAGCACAAATATGTATTTTAAGAGGAAGAGGCAATTCAACAGTATTTTCTTAAAATGCTTACTCATTTTCACATATTGGTTCAGTTAGCATTGAATTTATTTGGTATTCATTATCAGCCTACTTGGATTTGACATTCCCTAGAACTTCATAAATTATCAATTGCAATAACATCCTTTTAGAGTATATCTCATTCAATAAGAGTCACTGCAACCATTACTAGACACGGGAGACATTGAGGGGAGGAGGACATCATGCCACACCTAGGTATAATGTCTCATAATCCCTAAAGGCAGGAAGCAGATTGAGTTTTCTGTCTCCAAGGTGGGAGTGCCCACCTCATTTAATTATCTCTGTATTCCCCAGTGACTGTGTGGATTATTGTTGCTGGAAACCCTTACGTTATGGCTTTTTGTTTCTGTACCTTACTTTATATGCCTTTTCAGTCTACTCATGGTCTTTCAAACTTTTATGATCTTTGTCTAAAAAAAAAAAGACCTCCTTTCCTCATCTCATCTGTCCTCTGTTAAGTTTCTCCAGTTCCTACCCACTCACAGCAATACTGACAGCTGGGCCAGCATGAAGCCTCTGATGCAGAGGAGTCCTCAGATGGGAAAGTAAGCACAGTGAGGGCCCTGGATAGCTGTGTGGTGAAGAGCAGACCTCCAGAGTGGAGCCACAAGCCACATCTCTTTGGGCTCTGAGGAAGACATTGCAGCAGAGCTGTGTTTTGGTGTAAGAATGCTATCATGCACGACAGACACTGACAAGCCAAGCCTTTGCAAGCCTCAGCTTCACAGAAGAGGCCAACAGACTGGAATAATGGGTCCTGCTTATTCAACCTGCAGTGGGAATAGAAGTTGCCTTTTTGGTTCCACCCAGATTCCAGGTCTGGCTTGAAAAGTTTAGACAAAAAGGAGTTGTCTAGACCTCCCTCCCTGCCTCACTCCTTCTAAATGACAGGCTGTACAGTTTGCAGGGAATCCCTTTCTGTCCAACTAAAGTTGCCTGCAAGGGGTCATCTGCCCCCACTATCCATTACTCTCTGTCTTCTACTGGCAGAGATGAGGAAAAGGAGTATATACCCTGATCTGAATACTCTCAGACTGAGTCAGAGGATGAGGGGAAGATGATACCCCCTCCCGAAAACAAACCAACAGCCTAGATTGGGAGAGCCCCCTCTACTTTTCTACAGAACATTAAAAATTCTGTAAATTTCACCTCCTCGGTACACAAACCTATGAAATAGGAGGAGGAAGAGCCCCCCCCCCCAGTTTTCTGTAGTACCATAGAACTGAGGTCCATGCTCCCATTTCCATTATTTTCTGTAGAAGAAATCAAGGAGGTATAGGTGAAGCCTACTGACCAGCACTTCCATGGGGGTGGGAAGCAAAAAGCAATACAATATTCCTTTCATTTTAAGGCCCCCAACATTCTCAAAGTTCCAGTAAGTAAACACCCTGGCTGTTGCCCTAGCTTTGAGGGTAGCCCTTCGGGGGGGGGGGGGGGGGGGTTGGGATACCATCAACTGCAAAAGTGATGCTGCTCTACATGAGCCCATGAAGGGAATTGTCCTTATCAATCAAGGCCTCTGCTGCCACCTTGCTGATGGCATGTTCATCACTTAAGTGGCTGAAAAAACTTCTGGAGGGGTAAAGGTAAAGGTTTCCCTTGCTCAAAAGCCAGTTGAATCTGACTCTAGGGAGCGGTGCTCACCTCCGTCTCCAAGCTGAAGAGCCAGCGCTGTCCGAAGACTTTTTCCGTGGTCATGACTACACCGAGGCGCACGGAACACTGTTACCTTCCCATCGCAGCAGTACCTATTTATCTACTTGCAGTTTCTTGCTTTTGAACGGATAGGTTGTCAGGAGTTGGGACTAAGGACGGGAGCTCACTCCGTCACACGGCCCTTGGGTCTTGAACTGCCAAACTACTGACCTTCTGGTCTGTAGCTCAGTGTCTTAACCTCTGAGCCACCGTGGCCCCTTCTGAAGGAGTATCCATATTTAAATCCCAGAATGGATATCTGCATACACTAGAGAGACCAGTGGCTCATAGAGCAACTTCCTTCTCCTGCTTCTTATTCCAGGGCTGCTGCTGCAGCTGCACTGTAGCTTGTTTTTTACCCAGCTCCCTCAGTGACTGCTTCCTGCTTTGTGCGGGAGAGATACAAAGACAAGCCTGCCTCTCTCTCGCTCACTCACTCACATACACACAAAGAGAGCTTCTGCTTCCTTCTCCAGGGCTGCTCTTCCTCTTTGGGGGAGGAAGGGTGGGGGAGAAAAGAGACAGGGAGAAAACAAAGTTGGAGTCCCATGGCAGCTTTAAGACCAGCAATATTTTATTCCAGGTATAAATTTTTGTGTTCAAGTATACTTCAGAAAGAAGGAGGGTGGGTAGGTGGATGGATTCTTCTGATAAGCACAATTTACACTGAGGAAATTATTTTGGCTTATTCTTAAAAGGGTTTTTTTGAGGACAGGATTTCTCTGTTCCTATCTGGATTTTATTTTCTTTCCAAAAAAACCCTGATTAGGAATTAGAACACTTGGATTGGTCCTTATTTTTTGGAGATTAGAGTGATTTCAGATGCTACTCTTAAGTAAGCAACTGAATGTTGTGGTTTCTAATGTCAGACTTACGTTCATTTACTAGGGACAAGGCCCGTTGTAGGCAAAAATACAATGGGCGCTAGCAAGAGGTCAGACATTGCACCGCCCTGCCACTCTCTATGCGCCCCCGACTGTATGGGATGCCCTGGAAACCAGTTCCCTGCCTGTCCACCTCCACCGGCCTCTAGGCCGCCTCCACGGCCCTCCGCCCTGCTGGCGTGCCGCCGTTCGCCACCTCCGAGCACTGTGAGGGCCAGCCCATCGCTTTCTCCCCCTCCTGAGCTCCCGGTCCCCAGCACCAGCTCCCTGCCCATGCACATCCAGGGGCCTGTGGGCCACCTGCACCGCCCTCTGTCCCTCACCCTTTTCAGTTTCTCCCCCAGACCCTCTCACCACCCCTCAGCGCTGCCTGCCCATTCCACTGGGTCCTCTCGTCGCCTGTGTCCCCAGCGTGTGCCGTTCCCGGGGTGGTTGCAGCGCCACTGCTGCCTGCCTCCCCCCGGCCTGGCTGCCTCCCATCCGTCTCTCCCCTCTGATTTCTCCTCCTGCTGCTGCTGCTGTGGCCGGGGCAAGTGGAGGTGGCGAGGGCGGGGGCAGAGAGGAGGTGACAGTGAGCCCTCATGGTGCCCTCATCTCATCTCCCTCATCTCCCTCCGGCCGGCCAGTTCCTGGCTCTCTGCCACCCTCACTCAATCGCCCGGCCGTGGGAGGGAGGCACAAGCAGGCCACAGCCGGCACCTGGCAAGGACGAAGGCGTGAGCAGGGCACAGCCAGAGCCTGGCAAGGATGAAGTCGGCGGCAACGCAGCCCAGGGAGCTTGGCCCGAGACTCCATCCCCTTCGCCAGCTCCATCGAGAGTGAGGGTGAAACGCTGGCCGCCAGCTCCATGGGCAGGGCCGAGCCAACGCAGTGAGGCAATGCAGTCAAGATTGGGGGAGCATGAAAAGACTGCAAGAGTGGCAGCTGGGCCAGCCAAAGGCTGTGATGGCGTGTTTAGGAGTCACATGAACAGTTTTATACATAAGGAAAGATGCTTTGCATCCTCCTGGACTGACTCCTCCTGGAGAGAACCGAGACCTAGGTTTCCTGTCTCATTATTAATGCTGGTATCTCCATGCCTATTACTCCTCTGCATATCACACCGAATCCAATCAAACCTGCTATTTTCATTCACCTGCTATTGCCATTTGGCATCTAAAATCACCTTTATAAAGCTTGTACCTCCAGTACCTCATGTTACATTTTACAGCATACATGGCCTGTCCCAACAAAGTGACATTTATGTCAGATCCAGCCCTCATAACAAATGAGTTTGACACCTCTGCTCTAACCAGTAGCTGCAAAAGGGAGAAAACAGCATCTAGCCCCATTCATACTTAACAATCACTGTGCTGCTAGTTATAAGGATATAAAATATTTTCTAAACAAAAAGCACTGTTTACATTATTAAAACAATTATACCAAAAATATAAATATTAATCTTTTTAAAGCTTATGCTGGAATCAGACAGATACAGCACTAACTGAACAGCATGAGAAATAAGACAGCAATGGCCTGAATATGAGTGAAATGGCATCCAGTTTCTGATACATAAAGCATTAAGTAATGATACTGAAAGTCATACATCTGGTTTCTTGTCCATGGGATCTTCAATAGTTTCCCTTTCATCCCAGTAGTCAGGTTTTTGTGCATCAGGATCAATTATTTTTTTGGGAGGAAGGAAATCCCAGTGTTCTTCTAGATGACCAGCTTCAGCAACGTAATTATCAATCTTCACTTCATAAGTAAGGTCTGGACGAACTATCAGAGTGTACAGATGGGTAAAATCATCCGTCTCAAAGAAAGAAAGGGAATACTTTATTATAAGCAATATTTTCCAGTGTTCCAAATGAACTGGCAGTTTTGCCAAATAGAGTATAACAAAAGAACAGGTTGGGAGATTCTGTGCATCCCTGGTGCACATCTGAAAAGCTGGGGGTGGTGGTGGTGGTTTAGAAAACAAATTCTGTAGTAAACAAAGGAAAGTGTATTTGGGCAGAAACTCTCTCATAGGGACACAGTGGGACTGCAAGCATTTTTGGATATTGAGTTAAAATTCATAGTATAGAAAATATGGTCCTTAATAATATATTATCGTTAAAGACATCAGTTTTCCTTAAAAATATAAATAATTTTGGCAGTAATGTTTTGTGTTGTTTCCAGTGTGCATTACTACTCAGTTAAAACGCTTTTTAAAAAATATATTCTACACTTTATAACAGGCTTTTCATGTGAAGAAAATAAACCTTGGCACTAATTCTCAAGAAAATCAATTCCAGCGAGCATATGGAATATGAAGGAAAAAACTCTGATTATGCAGGCAAAATAGATGATTTCCCCCCCATGATAAAGATTGAGTAAACTATTAATATATACCCCTTGCTCTACAACATCATTTATATCCCAAGTTACTGCTTCTTGAAAAATTAAGATACTTAGAACTTACGTACTTTCCTTTTCTGCTTGCCACCAGCAGTTCCACTTCTGCTTTCTGAATTAGGAGGCTGTAACCCAGAGCCAGCTCCAGGTTTTGGGGGACACTTGGCAAATGGCTCCACCACCCACAGGTGCCCCCACATACAAAAATGCCCCAAGTAGACAGGTGCCTAAACCAGTAGGGTGACTGCTCCTAGTAGCAATGGTGCCAATTGACACCACCACCCAACCTCCCCAAGATGCCCTTGGCTGAAGAATGGTACACACCATTCTGGCATGGCTGTCTTCCACCAATCACACAGCTTCAGAGACACACATGGAGCAATAAGGGAGGAAGGGGACAGTCACGTAGCCAGCCAGATCAGCCTAATCAACCCTAGCAATCAATGGGAGTGACAGCTGTTGCAGCCAGAGGGCCCTCACATTGGGTTGGCCAGTGCTACAGGTATCTGGTTCCAGCTGCTTCATTTTGTTCACTCACTTGCTTCTTCCTCACTGTTCCCCAGACCAGAGGGAAGAGGAGCTACACACTATCCGCTGTCATATGCATGCATGCGTGCGTGGACCATGTAGCTCCTCCTTCCCAAAGTGTGTTTGTACACATAGCTGCTAGTTACAAAGTGATTTCTCCTCCTGCCCTGTGGAGCAGAGGAAGCAAGAAAGCAACCTGTGGCAAGCAGCTGCTGCTGAGCCTAGTACTGCTAGCATCGTCTGGCAGAAGGTGGTTAAATAAACACAGGGTGCTCAACGCAACCACCACTAGAAGCAATTGCTCTACTGCTGGCTCAGTCACTCTGCATCTGCCCTTGGGCAGCCCAAGGCCCTAACGCATATTTGAGGGTGCCCTTCCTGATGCCAGGCATGTAGTAATATAGAAGGCTTATACAGTTAAGCTCAAGTGATAATAGAGCTTTCCCCTCTCCTTTCTTTTACTGCTGCTTTATTATCTCCAAAATGCTCAGAGTGGCATACTTAGTTCTCCTTTCCCCATTTTATCGTCACAGCAAGAGAATAAAAGAAGCTACGCTAGGCTAGGCTGAGGGAGATTTACTGGCCCAAGGTCACAAGTGAGTTTCATGGCAGTGTGCGGATGTAAAACCAGGTTTTCTAGATGCTAGTCTGACCTTTTCCCGGAGAACAGGATCCTCAGGAACAGCATTGAGAGGAAAAACAGTGGTCTCTAATGGGAAGAGTTTGCTGACAAAAGTCACTTCCCCTTTCTGCTGGTAGACCTCCAGGTCCAGTGGACATCACAGTTTAGATTCAGCCTAAAGATTTCCCTTGGCATGGATTTTCATATTACAATATGCCCTTCCCTATTTGTTTGTATATCACAATATGCATTCCCCCTATTTGTTTCCCTGTTGTGGAAATCAGCATAACAGCATGATAAGGAGGAAGAAAAATGCAAAAGATAATTTATAGAAAATAGCTGAAAAACTAGCAGTGAACAAGACTAGTGCCTTTTTAATAGCTGAGAAATATTAATTATACCTCACATTTGATGTCCTTATTGATCATATAGTAGTCCTCTTTATAGTTAAAAATAACTTGCACAATCTTTTTGTCCTCTCCACATATATCAGGGCCTAGAAGGAAATAACAGTTCTTAGAGATATTAATTCAAATAACCAGGTCTAATTAACAACCCTGTCTAATGACAATTTGAATGCAGACTGACAGAGACATTATGTTTAATACTACTATAATTTTATACCTTTGGCACCAAAACCCACTTTTACTTATGTTATTTTTTTATATTCAGATCTACAATTTTGCATTTACCTTTGCTTTCCCTTATTTAATTTGGTCAGTATCACTCAAGATGGATATTAGGGGAATGGCAGAGCCAGAACTAACATCTGCCTAGGAAAGTAATTCTGGAATTGTGGTTGACAGCTGACTGAAAATGCCAATTAAGTGTGCAGCAGTGAGAAAAGCCATCTAAGTCTGGGAATTATTAGGAAAGAGATAAAAAATAAATCTGCCAGGATTATAACTTCCTTATTTAAAGATGTGCTGAGACCACATCTGGGGCACTGCACACAGTTCTCATTGCCATTCCTCCAAAAAGAATAACATAACACTGAAAATAGTTCAGAAAACAGCAACTAAAAATTGGAGGCCAGGAATGGTGCAGAAAGAACACAACTTTAACTCCCTGGCAGTGTGCACACAGTCAGTGCACATGTGCATTCCTTCACCTGATGGTGTCTGCAGAGTTTGGGCAAAAAGAGCCTTCTATCCACAGCCACTACATGACCAAGGCAATGCATTTCCAGTGTGTTTGCCTATTTACAGCCACTACAGCCAATGGACACTGAGGTGAGGAATGGAGGAGAAAGGACAGTGGCACAACTCCCTGGTGATGCACCTGTAGTCAGCACACACTCACATGCTCCATCACCTTCTGGTAGCATTCAAAGAGCCCAACCAGGCAGAACGAGGTTGGAGCTTTCCATCACCAGCTGCCTGTGAGAAAGGTTCAGAAGTGGGTCATCTGGTGGATTCAGATGACCCATTTCTGGTGGATTCACCTATTTACAGCCACTATAGCTAAATGCACAAGCTGTGGCCAGCGCACTGTGGTATGGCATGTAAAGGACACCACATTTAGAGTCAGAAACATTAATTATGCCCTTAAATGAGCCCTGAAGTGACCTGGAAACTTTAGACCCCAACATTATATTTTTAATATAGCTCAAAAAGAATGCTCAAAGTGTTATGGTACCTGTTAAGACCACTAACTGTAACAGCCAGAATACTTCTGGCCCAATACTGGAAAGTGCAATCTCTGCCAAATGTAGAGATTTGGTTACATAGTATATGGCACATTATGCTGGTGGATAATATTTCTTTGTTAAAGTACAAGAGCCTAGAGAGAAAACAGATATTCCTCTTCAACACACCAATGCATACCATTTATTGAATACTGCAATATTAAACTCTGTGTAGAAATTGTAAAAAAAAAGACTTACCTTGATTTAGACTGCATATATATATGTGTGTGTGTGTGTGTATTTGTATGTATATGTATGAATGTATATGTATGTACGTATACTGTATTTTTCGCTCCATAAGACGCACATTGTTTTTAGAGGAGGAAAACAGGAAAAAATGAAACAGAAAGAAAGAAAGAGAGAGAGAGAGAGAGATGAAGGAAGAAAGAAAGGTGGGGACAGAGAGAGACAGAAAGACAGACAGAAACAAGGAAAGGAAGGAAGGAAGAAAAATAGAAAGGAAAGAATAGAAAGGAAAGAAGAGAGACGTCGGCATGCCATGCAAAGCCAGGCCTTTCTGTGCAAAGTAGCCACGGAGCTTAATCTGTGGGCGGGGCTTCCTGCTGCTGGCTGTCTTAAAGGGGGAAAGCACTTAAAGGGAAAGAGTACTTAGCCTGGTGGGGTTTTTCCTGCCGTTTCCCTTTTAAGTCTTAACAGCTCAGGCCCAGCAGGGAGGGGCAGGGAAGGCTGGGATGCCAGCCTGAATGGCGTTCCCCTGCTTTCCTGTTGAAGAAAGAGCCCTGTTACAGGTAAGAAAAGCTCCATATTCGCTCCATAAGACGCACACACTTTCCCCCCACTTTTTTGGGGAGGAAAAGTGCGTCTTATGGAGCGAAAAATACGGTATGTATATGTATATTATATATATATTAGAATTAGAATGTCATTTCTAAGTTGCTGATATTACAAGTGATGTATAGAAATGGTGCATCATTGTGACATAATTTTAATTATTGTTCAGTGATTTTCATACGTTTTTCTATCATTTTTAATTTTAAAAACATCAAGAAGTCAGAGTATCTTCTCTCTAAGCAGCATTTAAGGCTTTTTAGTTTAGGGATATTATACAGGTTTATAAAATTATGAATGATATTGAGAGAGTAAATTGAACAATTTTTGTCCCACTTCTTAACACTAGCAAGAGTAACCCAACAAAATAACTGGCAAAAGATTCATTACAGATAAAAGATAATCATTCTTCACACAACATACAGTATGGAATGAACTGCCACAGAATGTATTAATAACCCCTTTACAATAGTGGATATTTGTATCAATGATTCTCAGCTATGATAGCAAAACTAAATCTTCAAGTTCAGAGGCAGTACACTTATGAATACCAAATTTGGGGAACAATAGAGCTGAGCTGCTGTCATCATATCCGCTTGTCTACTCTTCCAGAAGCACCTGACTTGCACAGATGGAAAAAGAGTACTGGGCTGAATGGAATCTTGGTCTGATTTGGCAAGGGTCTCGCTAGGTTCTTATGTAAGAGAACATGCCATAGGCTCACAGAGCACTCCTAAGTAGTAGGGGTGTGCAAGGGAAAAAAAAGGTATTTTTCCAATTCGGTTATATCAGACTGGAAAAATATTGGTAAATAACAAATTTCCCGAGTACCAATAGTGGTATAATATTGAGATTCAAGACATATTCGGTATTTCTGAATATATTTGGGCCTGCTATACCCACTAGGAGGGAAGGGAGAGCAAGAAGTCATGCTTAAATGCCTTCCCTTCCCTCCCCCAGCCAGCACCTGCTTCCACTGGTCAGTTTCACTCCCGGCCAGTCAGCCCTTAGGTTTAGGCCCCTTAAACCTAACAGCTGATCTGCAGTGGGGAGTGAAACTGACCAGTGGAAGTGGCAGGGCAGCTGGGGAAGGATGAACCCCAATTAAAGCCGAATAAAATCAGGTTTTTGGGGGCTCAGCTATATTGGTAGCCGAATGCACTCTAAGTAGGGGTAATTTTTTTTAAATTGGTATTTTCCAGTTCTGGTCTATTGGACCCGAAAAATTTCAGTATTACCAAAAAATCCCAATTTTTTAGGTCCAATAGACCCAGAAGAAAAATACAGTTATTTTTTAAAAAGCCAGCCTGATCCTGGGGCTGGCTTGGCATGGGTTAAACTGCACTGTAGAAGCTAGCTCCAGAATCTGCATGCTGTGGGAAAGTCTCCACTCTGCATGCAGACCTGGCTGGGATTACTTCTCCTGCAGCATGGTTTAAATCCTTGGGCTGTCTTCTGCAGTCCCTTTAAATTTTAAACGGACTGCAGTGGAAGCCTGACAAACAGCTGAGAGGTGGGAGCAATCTGCTCCCACCTCTCAGCTGTTTTCGGATTGACCAGTAATTTCCAAATATATATGGGATTTTCTCAGGAATTTTTTTTTTGGTTTCCTCAAGAAAAACCAGATACATTTGAGAAGCCAAAATATACCCCCAAAATACCACTAAGGTATTTTTCGGTTATATTTTCAACTTGGGTAGATCTGAATGCACACACCCCTACTCCTAAGCACATTTACTAGGAACTAAGTCCCACTGAGTTTATAAACGCTTAGGAGTGCAGTGTTTTGCAAATATAAGGGAACAATAATTTTCATCAATACAAAAGAAAGTACCTCTAAAATATGAAAGAATTGAATCCTTTATAGCACTGAGATAAATTCTTCATCAACTAAGATCCAAAAATTACTGCGTGAAACTGATATTCTTTGACCATTGGTAACAGATGTCTTAAAGAGAACTTACCAAACATAATGTAATACCTGGCATCTTCATTCAAAGTTTCTTGATTCACATCTTCAGGAAAAAGTTTAATATATGCACCACCACAGTCAACATGTTGGTCATATTTTACTGTATACTGAATCACAAAGGTTTGACCTTCGTTGTTGAATGGCCGAAACCTTGCTGACACTGAATAGTATTTTGTGTCTTCAGTTGTCTGCAGGCCTGTAAAGAGAATATGAAGCCAATGTCAAAGAAAGCTCTTATTAAACTATTTTACTGCAACTGAGATATGTTCAAGTAACTTTCCTTTGCTTATAAAGTCTCTAGATAAGGGAGAAAATAAAAGGTTCTAAGTGAGAAACAGCAAGATAGGCAAGAAATGGAAAAGGCCAAAAAAACCCAAACTAAAATCCACCCCAAGGACACAGCCAAGGTTTATGTTTCTTATAACTCCTTTAAATATTTCATAAATGTTTGAGAGGTTTTCCCTAAACTAGCCATGCATACCAATTACTTTTCTTGGATATTCACTCAAAACACTTGCTGATGTCATTTTTCTGAAAATTTTAAAAAGGTTTTTCCTTTATAGACCAATTACAGGAACTGCATCCCTGATAACACAATCTATTAGTTGACATTTTGCAAGATAACACATTGCATTCTCTGAGGTCAGGTAAGGCAATAATGAGAGGTAAGAGAAAACTTTCCCTTACTTCCTCTCAGCTAAGAACAGGGAATATCTTTGTTACTTGCCTGTAGTTTGCTACTGTCTTCTCCTGTGAATCTGCTTGAAATCTAGGTACTCAGAAATATATGGAACAAAAATATCTTTGGCTATCAAAAAAAAGGTGACTACCTTTGAACATATCCAAGATTATTTATTCCTATATTGCTATAGGAAGAAAATGCAATGACAACCCAGAAGAAAAAGAACTTACTTATCAAATCATAAAAATTTATGTAATAAAGCAAGACTCGTTTCGGCATCATTTTACGTTAGGAAGGGGAGGAGGGAAAGGGGGGAGGAGAAGGCTGGATTTATATCCTGCCCTTCACTCAGTGTCTCAGAGTAGCTTACTATCTCCTTTCCCTTCCCTTCCTTTTACCACAAGAGACACCTTGTGAGGTTGGTTGGACTGAGAGAGCTCTTTTGAGAACTGTTTTTGAGAGAACAGCTCTGAAAGAACTTGTGACTGACCCAAGGTCACACCAGCAGCTGCATGTGGAGGAGTAGGGAATCAAACCTGGTTCTCCCAGATTACAGTCCACCCTCTTAACCACTACTCCAAACTGGTCAACTCCCAGCTCCTAGTCCAGTACTCAAACCACCGCACCCCCTTATGATGGTCCTGCCCATCATTGGTATAAGTTTGCCAACCTTAGCTTTAATAGTAGATATGTAAATACAAGATTCGAAGATAATATTCTTGGAATTTAATGTTAGTGTGCAGTTATTACAACCAGGATATAAAAATACATCAGGAATGCCCAGTGGGCTTTTTCTTCCCTACTTTCAAACAGTGGTTTGCCATGTGGGACAAGGTCGGCCATTTGAGAAACATACCCAAAGAGCATGCATCTTAGCCAGCACTGAAACAGCATAACAGAATAAAAGTGCATGAAAACATGCAAAAAAGTCAGTAGAGAATATTCAAGACAAATTGCACTTTCATAACTGCTTGATTAGAGATAATACCTTTATCTTTTTCTCTATCACCATAGAATCTTCCTGCAGATATTCGAAATTTACCATAATCAGTTCTGTGTTTAGACTGAACCCACCGTTTCTCCCATCCATCTGGAAAAAATAAAAGTTTAACAGTAGCAAAAAAAAAAAGTTTACCAAAGATAGTAAAACCGTTATTATTTAACAGAATGTGAAATGACTGTTTTACATGATATAGCATGCAAATAAATATATGGCTATAATGTGTATGAACTCATCCATGGGGAGTTTAATAGTACCATGACTAACCTAGCAGTGATTTGACATGACTGCTGGTTTAACTCACTAACAAGCACAATTAGCTTAGAAATCCATACAACAGACTCTAGTAAATCTTTTTTTAAAATTGTTAATAGAAACAAGACTAATTCAAGTCAGTATTAAATATTTGCATAATGAAAAGTAAATGAAAATAACCCACATTGAATGAAGTCTTGTGTTGCTTATTTGCACGTATTGATGTCTATAGACATTTCTGCAAGTTTCCAAAATGGCTCAAGCCATGCTTTGATATTTCTGAAGCAAAGAAAATAGCTGAAGCATGTATTTTTTTATGATATCCTCTAACAGAATTGCCCAAATAGCCCAAGAACATGTGGACAGGACAAAACATAAGATCTTCAGTAGTCATCAGTTTGACTATATAGAGAAGTTTTTCCAGAAGTTTCTATGGCAAACAACTGAAACATTACACACCATATAATGTGATGATAAACAAGTATTTCTTTTAAGGTTCTAGAATTACATTTAGTGTGTGTGTTTGTATATAAAATTCAAGAATGCTTCACTGAGTAGCAAAACCCTATGTTTAACTGCATCTGAAACTTGAGATAACTACTCTTGGGTCCCTAGGGACTATCAGTGCATGTTGAATCATGTTTGGTGATTTGCCTGCTTTATGACATGTTTATACCACTAGACCCAGGATTCAACATTAAATCAAATAAAAAGAATGATACAATTTACTCTCGTAGTCCACTTTATGAAGCAACGAACAACGCAGGACAATGACAATTTAGTCAGAATAAGCGCCTAAGAAAAATAAATCTCCTGAGGAAAGCAGGATTAAAAAACAGCGAACAATTGTAATAACCGATGCTTATCTTCCCATGGGATATGTGCACCCTAATTTTCTCAAGGAATATGAAAAGCGACTAGGAGAAGGAAGGAAATGGATGACAGGGAGGGAAAAGAATATTTTCTCTCATATTTTTGTCGTTCCCTGTGAAATCATGTTCCAGTTCTTGAACAAGCAAATCCAAATTACAGAGCCAAAACCTAACATCACGTGATTAATGTACTGATTCTGCCTCCATATTCAGAAATGATACATAAAATTATAGACTGTACAGAAGTGGTTAGGTGCAGCCTCAAAGGGAAGAGACCAAAATTAATATAACATTACCAATTTACTGCTATATCCTTTTCTGTTTCTTAAAGATAGAACATTATTTGTAATATTCTTCCCATCAAAGAATCTGCTGCTTTTGGCTGTGTTCAGAATAGTCAGTGGAAACTTAATATGCACTCTATTGAATCTGGTTAATTACTCTTATAAATAAAAATAGGTGAGAATAGGAATTCCAGAGACAGGACTTCTATAAATGAATTAAGCTCTGGGATCCCAGATGTATTAGTCAGTAAAGACCTCATGTTCCTCTATTCATTCCATGCATTACTTTGAATTCTTTTAATAAAACTGACTATTTGTTCTCCTTCCCTCAAAATCAAACAAACAAGCCTAATAAAATCTAGTTCTGTAATTTTTGTATTTCTTCTTATTTTCGACAATGGCATGAAACTCTCCATGTAGGTCAACAAAGTAATCAAAACATACACAATGAGATAAGTTATTGTCATTTACTGTGAATATCAATTCAACTTTAATTAACTGCTAAAATACATTTTGATAACCAAGACATTTTCTACTGACTACAAAATAAGTAAAAAGTTTTACTAAAAATATGAATAAATGCATATCCCCATTTACATCCAATGAAAATACACTGCTACACTGTACTATGAAATCACACAAGGAAGCATTTTTTTGCAAAGCAGGCTATACAGAATGAACAAGACCTATAAATCAATATTTCCTTGCTAGGACAGATCCCACTATATCACTTACCCTCATCATCAAACTCTTCTCTAAAATACTCTTTTATTATTGTATGTTGAGGTTCCTCTAACTGGGTAGAAGAGCTGGCACCACTACCAACTACTGTATCAAGTACTGTCCCTATCAAAAAGATCCCAAAACAAATCAGTTTCATTACTGATATCATTAACAGCTTAGTTAAATTAAGGTGGCAGGAGCCTTTTTAAAACTGCAGTAGCAGGAAGCTTTTACTCTGAAATATCTTGCTTCTGCTCCTGAACCACAGCCACTACTGGCACCACACTGATACCATGCTTAGCTGATGGAACCTTCTCACTGGCTGGAATCCATGAATAATTATGCTATAGGGACCAATCAGCAGGGACCACGCAACCAAGTGCACAAAATGCTATCTGGAACATCTCAAAGGAAATGGATTTTGAAGACCCAGGTGTCCTAGCCTAATTCAGACGAAGCCACACCTCCTAAGTAGTTTAGTGTAAGCAATAGGCAATTACTTACCTTTTGCTGTAAACTATTGTTTGGCGATACAATTTATGCTCCATGGTCAGGGTTTTTTAAAAAAAAGAACGCAATCAAAATGCTCAAACCTAGATGTAAGCAACATAAAATGACTTAGTAACAATATAGTTATTTATCTACAAACATTGTTTTACCTCAGAATATGGTATTAAGTATCTCTTTCATCCTCTGACTTTTCCCTTCTACAGTTTTCCCTGTAAACCTGCTGGTAGAATGGTTTTGATCAGTGTAGTACAGTGTAATTGTAAGGACTTCCTAAGTAATTTTTCATGAACTGTAAAGAACTCCTATGAGAGTAATGATAAAGTACAAAATTGGGATTTTAGAGCACAAGAATATTATGACCAAGCAGGCAGGACATGTGAAAATATAAACATGTCTTTACAAAGGATATGGATGGTGCCAAAAAATAAGATGTACATTAATATGGGAGGAGTGATATCAACACAGAACAAGACCAGAGAATAAATTCACTGTGTTACAGAACTATATGGTGAAGGTGAATGGGTTATTTGTACCCCATTCTATCCCAAAGGATCAGTACAGTTAACGTATTTTAAAAACAGGCAATAAACCTAATGATACAAAATATGTATATACTAGGAATAAGGCCCATTGTGGGAATAAATACAACGGGCTCTAGAAAGAGGCTCTTGGAGAGTGCCAAGGCCTTGGGCACTCAGCGTCAATTTGGTGTGGCAACCTCAGCAGGGTATAATGACACAGAGGAGACCATTTTCTCCAGGGGAACTAATCTCTGCTACCTGAAGAGCAGTTGTAATTCTGAGTGATCTCCTGCCCTCACTTGGAGATTGGCAGCAGTGGTTCCCCAAGAGGGAATAGCTGGTTTGGAGGGCAGAGTCTATGGCATTGTACCTGTCTGAGGCCCCACCTCAAACCTCATCCTCTCCATGCTCCACCCCTCAAATCTCCAGGAATTCCCCACCTGGAATTGGGGGTTAAATACAATCCTCCCTGGATGGGCTGGAGTCTATATTGATGGTGCCCCGCCACTTGGGACGGTCCCTCTTTTCCGGCACTTTTTGGCCTTGGGGCAGCTGAGAACTGTAGGCCAGTAGATGAGGAAGCCCCATTCAACCTAGTGAGTGATACTCCTGCAGGCCCCTCTCTGGAACTACAGCTCAATTAAACCTTACGGGAGAACATTTTATACAAACCACAGACCGCAGCCATCTTATAAACACAGGTAACTGCCATTTCGTTTCACCTACCAACAGCCACTGAAGTAACAGTTGATCCTTATGGGGGAACATTTTAAACAAACCACAGACAGCAGCCATCTTATAAACACAGGTAACTGCCATTTTGTTTCACCTGCTAGCAGCCACTGAGGTAACAGTTAATCCCCCCACAGGAGGGAACCAGGAGAAGTGTCTTATCAAGAGAGAAAGCCGTCTGACAGAAATTCTGACAGGGCACAGAGGCTGATGGAGTGGGCGGGGAAGAGGAGCAGCCCAGCACCCAGCCAATGGCATGCGAGTATTCACAGCCAGTGGCTAGGGACAGCTTCTAATTGACAGGCCAGGGGACCAAAGGCTGGGGTGGCGTGTGGAATGTTCAAGAGCGTGCCACCATCAACAGAGAATTATGTATAAGAGAGATTTTATTTTATGTAGTATTATCTTAACTAGGTTTGTCAACTGCCTGGAGGGAAAAAAAGCTTTAGCTGCCCATTTTCTCACATTAAGCCTCTATTAAAGGAACTGGACCATTCTCCCCCAGGCCTATTGGCATCCCAAAAGGAAGCAATTCTTACAGTAAGAATGAGTCAACTTCAAACTTTTGTATTCTGATTTTTCCTTGGAATACCCAATATTTGCTAATGTGTTTTAAATTTACAAAGGAAAAGGCATACTCAGAATGTCTTAATAGTTAATGCATAACTAATTTGTATTAAAATTATCCTGAGTACTGTATTCTTGCTTAAGAATATTTTTTAAAACCCTTAGGAGTATTGGATCAAGGTCCAGCTAATACAGTTTTCTTTGCAAAAAAGTACAGTTTTCTTTCCCAAAAGTCTTCCAGCACTGCACAGTCAACCAGAAATCCAAGAACAGACCATGATCTAACTTCTGCCCTTTGATTACCCAACAGATATGACGACTGAGCAATCTATAGATCAGATCAAGGATTCTGAGATGAAATTAGAGATCTCATAAAGAGCTGATGTTATAGCATGGGTAGAAGGTGCTTTCAGTAGCCCACCAGTGTTCAGGGGTAGCCTACATAGAAAATACACATAGGAATACAGTCACTACAATAAGAAAACATACATGTTGGATGCTAGCACCTAATTTGCCCTGACCAAGATAGCCCAGATTAGCCTGATCTCATCAATCTCAGAAGCTAAGCAGGGTCAGCCCTGTCTAGTATTTGGATGGGAGACCTCCAAGGAATGCCAGGGATGATAAACTGTGACTTGATGGCACTTTTCACCACCAGCACCTAATCTGAGACAATCATTCACAGCCTTCTATAAGAGAGTTGAAAATAGCAGTTCTAACTACCATTGTAACCTGACATTCTATGCCAGGGGTGTTGAACTCATTTGTTATGACGGCTGGATCTGACATAAATGAGACCTTGTTGGGCCAGACCATGTGTGCCATAAAATATAATGCCAGGTAGTGGAGATATAAACTTTATAAAGGACACATACACAAAGATTTTTTAAAATAAAAGCATGCTTAAAACATTAGCACTTTTACAATATTTTGTTTATTTAACAGTATCTGATAACTGACACCTCTTGCTCTGAATTATTGCATCAAAATGTCTGTGCTGAAGCAATCTTGAGTATGCTGTTCAGGTGTGTTATCTCTTATCTGTAAGCTGCAAACCTACTTTTGATTTATTGACTCACCACAGAAATCTCATGCTCAGAGTTCTGAGTCTAGGACCCAGGGGAAACATAAAATGGCTGAGCAACTGAGAGAGTCTGGTGAAGCAAGCTATGATGCAGCAACAGTAACAGAACTGGAAGCAGATGGCCAGTTCCAGAGCGGGCCTGATAGAAGCCCTCCAGGGGCCTGATCTGCCCCCGGGTCGCATGTTTGACACCCCTGGTCTATGCAGTAGGTCCCATGAATAACCCAGTCAACAAACCTGCAGATCCCTTAAGAAAAGAATACCTTTTTTTGATACAAATAAATCAGCAGAAGTGTTGAGTTATTTGAAAAACTGCTGCCTGAGAGTCAAAACATGCTGCCTGAGAGTCAAAACAATACACACAGATATGTACAGCATTAGACTGACAACATTTTAAAATAGGAAAAGCTGATTTTAGAGGGGTGATAGAAATCAGAGAAGTAGGGAGGTGCTACTTAATTCCTTTCCTGCTCGCCTTTCCTCATTCTAAATCACCTACCCTCTGTAGCTTTTCCACTACAGATAAATGTATTACAGATCAGTGCATCGCAGAACTTCAATTTGTTTTTTGAAAATAAATATACTGTATTTACCTCAGTCACAGTGGCTTTGCTCCTGTCCAGAATACCACCATTTTCAGTTCAAAGTGATCAGAAGCACTCGGGGGGGGGGGGGTGTTAAAGAAAAGCTGTATATATGATTTCACCATTAGATTATATTGTCAATGTTGCTTTCCTCCCCCACAATTTCAAACAGTCATTCATGTCTGTGCTAAAACCGCACATGCAATTAGTGGGGGGATGGAAAGGGCCTGTATTAATAAACGAAGAGCAAAAAATTTGCTATGAATTGGAAGAATTAAACCAAACACAACATTAAATTTTTCATGAATTATCTTCTCACAGAAAGCTATAATAAAACAGAAGCAGTGTTCCCTCTAAGCTGAGTTAGTGTGAGCTAGCTCACAGTTTTTTAGCCTCTGACTCACATTTTTGTCTTAGCTCAGGAAGGATGGCTCCAAAGCAAACTAATTTATGCAGTAGCCAAATCACTCACTCACAACTTTAATGCTAGTAGCTCACAAAGTAGATTTTTTTTGTTCACAAGACTCCACAGCTTAGAAGGAGCATTGAACAGAAGCCAAGTAAACTCTTAAACAAATGTCTGTTTATTATCTTCCAGGCTGTGTAAATTCAGAGTAATTCTCCTGTAATCACTATAAGTATTAGGACTTCCTAATAAGTGAGTTGGCGTGGCCTGGCGTGATGTGGTCCATGGGGTCACAAAGAGTCGGACTCAACTGTGCAACTGAAGAACAACATCAACAAGTGAGTTAAGAATTGCAGCCTCAGTAGGAACCAAGTTTTACTGAATCTGTTTAGGAAAAGTACACATCAGTTATTACCAATTTCCCAAAGCTTTCCCGCAATGTCATATATCTAATAGTGATGGGTGGTCCCCTTGTGCACATCAAAAAATCCACCCAGGGCTAGGGTATATGTTTCTGTAAACCTGAGGTTATTCCTACATTTGCAGGAAAATATGAAAATAAAAGGTTTTTCCCCACCTTTTCCTTTTTGCAGGTGCTAAATAGGGTTGCCAATAAGCTAGAGGAAAAAAAGGGTCCCATCCACTTAGTAAAGGCTTGATGGGATGTTATTTACCTCCACGCAATGAAGTGCTTCAACTGCCCATGTCCCCACATTAAGCCTCTTTTAAGGGGACAAGCCTCTAAAGGAAGACAAACTGAGCTAAGCTGCCAGCTCAGGTGTTCATTACCCTTTAACCAATGGCTACTGTCTGGACTTTTTGGAAATTGACTGGAGTTTAGTTCTCCCCCAGTCCCAATCCCTCCATCACAACCTTCCTCTTGCCTTTGCCACAGCTCAAAGCTAGTTGAACAAGCAGTGCAGAATAGGTATTAAATACAGAAAGAAAGAGGAAAGAAAGAATATGAAAGATGTCAAAGGAAATAGTAGAAAAGGTGGGAGCAGGAACTGGGCAATGAAGGACAAAGAAAAAAAGGGAACTTGAAAGGGAATAAGAAAGACATATAGAATGGGTTAGGAAGAAGGCACCCAGACATTGGGGACTGCTATAACTGGTTTTTTGGCATGTGGCAGTATCCCAGAACTGCTGCTGTAAATTTTGAAGCATCTAGGAAATGCATCTTTGATACATGTTTTCAAGACATTTGACTAAATCAATTTGGAGAATGTTTGAAAATGGAATCACATGCTTTCGTGCATGTGAACTCAGTGTGGCTTCCAGACAAATTTGCATTAGATATGTACAAGTGGAGAACAATATCAAAAAGGCTGAAATCTTCAGTCTTCAAATGACCAATTTATTTATTTGGAGCTTTGTTTTTTGGAAGTGTATAAGACAAGTTTATAGACTATAGTTAGAGCCTACATTGTTGTTTTGTGGTGTTGACCTCTATGCTGTCTTCAAATTCCAAAAGTGCTTGGAGGTTCAGCACAACTGAGGGCCTCTAAATTACATGGCGTACTGTAGGGTTGCAGTACTGCTCCAATGTACATAATACCGGATGGTACAGAGCAGCCACTAATGTTCCTGCTGCTCAGTTTCCAGCTTTTCGGATTAGAAGCAATTTCAGCTCAAGTGCCAGTTATCACCCTGACCCTGCTACCTGAACCAAAAGTTTCTAGTCTTGAATGTTATGAATATTGAAACAGAAGAGCTGCCCAGGCTTGCGGGAAATAGATGTGTACAGATTTCTGTCCCATCCTCCACCAGAACTCTGCAAGTTCTTCTGTCCTAAAGCTTCCTCTTTCAGTGGCCACTTCCACATTGTCACTTTTGCCACTTGTTTGTCCCTATTGCTTCAGGGTTCCCCCCCCCCCCCCCCAATGTGTTTTGCTCTCTCTGGTACTCCCAGAGGGAGCAAAACACATGTGGAAGGGGGGAGGGGACCCAAAGCAATAGGGACAAACGAGTGACAAAAATGACAACGCGGAAGTGGCTCAGCTGAGTTCAGGCGAGGCGACGGTCACCCCCGAACTCGCAACGCTTTTTGTACATTTAAGAGCGGCATAGAAAAGAAAACCTGGCTTTCCTGGTCACTTCAGTACCGTAAAGGGAAAATCTGCCCCAGGTCTGGGGAACGCTAGAGCAAGAAAGAAAATGCGTGTGACAGCTTTTTAGTACCTGCACGTAATAGCTTTTTAGTAGCTGCCTCACCCACGTTGATCGGGACAATGTAACAACTTTCCCGTGCGATCCCACCCAGCGCAACAGGACTTTCGGCTTTCTCGTAACAGCCACATTAGTCTTAGTCCTTCCGACAGGGATTCCCACCCTCAATGATTTACGACGAGACTCCCAAAAGATCTCCCTTAATAACAAATCCCCCTCTCCCGTTTGCAGTTCTGATTATAGATGTAAACATTCACTCCATGCTTTCTGGCGAAATGAGCTCAGCTCACGAAAACTTATGGTGAAATAACATAAAGGGCCACAAAACCCGTAAAACGGTAGCGTTTAACGCCGCGAACCTCCACGCCGCGGTCTTTCGAGGTAGACGCTCCTCCCCCCCCCCCCCCCGGTCGCATTACCAGCCGTGATCGCCGCGAGCGCCCTCTAACGACTCTACAGGATTCCTCCGCCCCTCCCTCCGCATACAAGTCACGCCCCCTACCCCTTATCTCCTCCCTCTCATCAGTCCCGCGGGTTGTTTTCCTGACACGGCAACAGCCGTACCTCCTCCTTGTCTCGCGCTGCCACATTCAGGCCTCGCCCATTCCCGGCGCTCGCGCGTTCCTTCCCTCCTCTCTCTTCCCACCCCCCACCCGCACGACCGGCGTTCGCCTCTAGTGGGCTGTTTGGCATCTTACCGGCTCCCAAAATGGCGTCCATCATGGAGGGCCCGCTGAGTAAATGGACCAACGTGATGAAAGGCTGGCAGTACCGCTGGTTCGTGCTCGACTACAACGCGGGGCTGCTCTCCTACTATACGGTGCGTGAAGGAGGGGCCCAAAATGGGGGGGGGGGGGGGTGAGCGGTCTGTCAGGCTGCCCGCTTGCCAGGGGTAGGAGGTGGGGGCTTATGAGAGAGGGGAGTGTCGTGATCTCAGGGAAGCCAATAAGGACGGGGAAGATTCTGGTGATAGCCAATAGGGAGCTACCCTTGGAAGATTAATATAAAGGGGGCGTGGGGGAGCAATATTGAAGTTACGGCGACCGAAACGGGGGGGGGGGGGGGGGGGGAGAGAGAGAGCGGGACTGGGAAGGGTGAGAGGCCTGGTCTTTAGGTGGTATTAAACGGCATTTAGTTTATAGCAAGGACACGGATTATCCGAAATAGAATCGCATTTTCAGGCTGGAGCGTGAAAACTAGGTTTTCTAGCTTGAGGAAGTTGGTTTTGGGAGAAGAGGTGAATTTATCCCATTGTTAAGGTTGTCAGAATTATGCTGGTATAGGGTTGCATTTGAGGTTAGGGAATGATCAACAAAGGTAGGTTCAGAACTTTCTTCAGGAATGGGAGACACCTTAGCAGTTGAGAACCTGCCTTCCAGTTTGTCTGATTATGGCTGTAGCCTGCCTTGGCTTACTTGAGAGGAAGTCTCATTGTCTAAACTGGTTCTGAGTAAACAAGTGCAGAATAGGGTTGTCCATTAGTGTCATGTTTCTTTTAATTACGATATTCTCAGCTTGTAGTCTATGCAGTATTAATTAAAGCCTAAGAATTGTCTATTTAGTGCTCTGCTTGCAATGATATTGAGGTAGAAATCAGTAGGGAGCTCACAAACAGCACGTGGTGGGGAAAACAATGCTGGATTGGTACCCGGTATTTGGTGGTAAATACTTAGTTTACATTTACATTTACATTAAGCCACTTACATTCTGTCTTCTGAGGGACAAGATAAATATTAGGATAAATAGCCACGGCATTTAAAACAACAGTTGGTGATTTAAAAATAATGCTTGAATAGGACTGGTTCATTTGGTTAGAATTCCTTTTATGTAGTTATTTATAATATTAGAAAGTTCTTCAGGGACATGTGTGAAGGAGAAAATGTCTTACTAATGTGTCATTTAATCCATACTTATTGCATACTTTTAAATTTGAGTACTATAAAAGGTTAAACAGCTGCTCTTCATTATTCAAAGCCTGCCTTAGCCTTTTTAGCAACCATACTTCATGCCATGATGGCTGATGTTGCTCTCTACTATACTTTTTAGTGTATACCTCTTGAGGTGGAATAGCCAGCCCAGTACTGAACTCATTATGCAAGGTGTGGTTGCACCCTTAATTTATAAGAAGCCATAACAATACCAGTTTCATTTTTTGTCTGTAGTAAATAGTTCCTAATACCCTTTTTAAGTACCTCATGAATGCTGTCATAAGGTGCAGTTTTCTGGGAGCAATCCAAAAGATCAGCCTACTGTGTAGAAAGGATAGGATTGGCTGATAGCAGGGGTCCGTTGGGGCTGGAGTGAGGCGGAGCAAAGCTCCGCCAGCTCAGGAGTGGCCACTAGGGCAGCCACGGGCTGAATCAGATTCTCTAATCTGATTCAGCTCGCCGCCGAATTGCCGCCGAAATTCGGCTGCAACTTTAAAAGCCACTGGAGGGGACGGGGTTTGAGGGAGAGGCTCCAAAATTACAGGGTAGCTGCTGGGGCCTCTCCTCGAAATACCCACCAAGTTTCAAGAAGATTGGACCAGGGGGCCCAATTCTACAGGTCCCCTAACAGGTTGCCCCCATTCCCTCCATTGTTCTCTGTGGTAGGAAAAAAGTTAACATTTTTTCCCACCATAGAGAACAATGGAGGGGATGGGACAACCTGTTTGGGGGCCCATAGAATTGGACCCCCTGGTCCAATCTTCTTGAAATTTGGTGGGTATTTCGCGGAGAGGCCCCAGCAGCTACCCTGCAAGTTTGGAGCCTCTCCCTCAAACCCCCTTTCCTCCAGCTCCTCATATACCCTATGAGTTTTATCCATTGATTTCAATGGCCCATAGGGTATAATGGGGCTGAAACTGACATTCCCTTTCTGACACACTTCTGGTGATGTCAGGGATGTGGCATATGCTAATGAGTTATGCTAATGAGCTCCTGCACCTCTTTTTCTACAAAGGACCCCTGGCTGATAGCATTGAAGATAAGACGAACGTGACATCTTTTTCTCTAGATAAGATCATGTATGGTATTGCTGTAGTAAGTTATCACATGGTTAAATTCTAGCATGTGGAGATAATGCTGTTTTCAGTTTTAAGAACCGAGGGTCAGGGCAGTCTCACAAGTGTCCTCCTCTGAGCAGTGAGAAGTTCCAAGGGCTGGCAGTTATTTAAGTTGATTCCCTTTGGAGGGGAGAGCAGTGGAGATTTAGGGTGTTTTTGTAGTCACTCCTGTAGTTGCTTTATTTCAAAATACACCGGTAGAGCAAAGATAGATGCACACTGGCATTCCTACATGGCAACAATTCAAGTACCCTACATCCTCAGAGAGAGTTCCTGCAGACGCATTGTGCTTCAGCTTTTCCTCTCACTGTCCCTTTCAGCAAACTGCTCTTCCTTTTCACAAATACATGTCTGTCTACTCCTTTCACCAGAGTGAGAAGTCATTTCCTCCCCCAAGTCCTGATGAGTTGCTTGAACAGAACTAGTAATGCCAACATTACGCATTGCTACCAGAAGACCTATAACCAGGGCACAGAGGCCAAGGCCTCCCCCATGGTTGCCCCCAGCACTGGTATTACTATCTCTAAACATGGAGTTCCTTTAGTTACTGTGGCTAGTATCCAGTAATAGACCTAACCTCCATGATAAATGCTGGAATAATTTTTGTAAGTCTGTATGGTGCCGCTGAACTGTTTTATTCTGGCACTACAGGTTAACATGACTACCCATCTGGAATTGCCTTCCATGAATTTGTCTAATATCTTTTGAAAGCCATCTAAGGTGGTAGCCATAACTATATCCCATGCCCAATAAGTTGATTATTTGTGTGAAGAAGTACTTCCTGTTCTATCTTGAACTACTGCCTATAACTTCATTGCCACCAAGTTTTTGTTTTCCAGGGAAAAGTTCCTACCATTTTCTCCATTCCATGCACAATTTTTTGGGAAAAATATTATAAACATCTCTAATGTCATCTTTTCTAAACTAGAGTATTAAACTCCTTTTCTTTTACAAAAGTGCCTTAACTCCTAATCATTTTGGGTTGCCCTTTTCTGTACTTTTCCCACCATCACAATAACTTTCTCGAGATACAATGTTAGAATTGTGCAAAAGTCAGCAAATTAACATGCAAATCCAATAGGCTTATATAACTTTGTCTGGCTTGCCTACTAGTGACCATTGATGTTGGCTTTTAAGTACAGAATTCTAAATATCTTAACGCTTATCAGTTGCATGTAACAGCTATGCCACAGTGTACTATGGAGAACAGATAAGTTCCTTCCTGAGAACTGTGAGCTTCCAGTTACTAGACTGCATTGTTTAGATGAGAGGACAGCTCCCATGAGTGAGGACAATGACCCAAGCCATTCCTAACCTGATTTTTAAAGCAGCTGACTGTCCTTTACTGCCTTGTTTTTGTTTTATTTCTGTTTGACCCTAGGAAATCGTAATTTCACAAGAAGGTACACATGTTTGTTGTTGGTTTTATTAGAAAAGAGAGATTTAAGAATAGCAATCTCGGCCATAACCTGTATATGTCAGCATAGAAGAAGAAGAGATTGGATTTATATCCCACCCTTCACTCACTTGAAGTCTCAGAGCGGCTTACAAACTCCTTCCCCTCCCCACGACAGACACCCTGTGAGGTAGGTGGGGCTGAGAGAGCTCTGAGACAACTGTCCTTGAGAGAACAGCTGGTACAGAGCTATGGCTTGCCCAAGGTCATCCAGCAGCTGCAAGTGGAGGAGTGGGGAATCAAACCGGGTTCTCCCAGATTAGAGTCCGTGCACTTAACCACTACACTAATCACTAACTAATGAAATGCAGAAATTAATTAGTGATGCAAATAAATCCTGCTCCCCCTTGAACTTTGGAATTCTCCCACTTATTGGCCATCTGCCTTCTTACTTATCGGCCCTCCATGCCTCTCACCTGCGCCGAGCATTTGCACTTGCTAGATGTAATGCTATTCCATCTGCTGTCACTCATGGAAGATACAAAGGGATTCCATACTCAGCAAGACTCTGTGCATGTAGTCTAAATCAGGTCGATTCAGTTTTCCATATTCTCCTATGCTGTCCCTGTTATGACGATATACGTTTTACTCTTTATTTATTTAATTTTTTTTTCGGATTTGTATCCCGCCCTCCCTGCGAACGGGCTCAGGGCGGCTTCCATGGGCCCAAGGCCTAAATATTACATTAAAACACATAAAATCGATTAAAAACATTCCTAGATAAATACATAATTAATACATATTAAAAGCTTCCAATAGTATAACCTCTGATGGCAACCTAATGGCAGGTCTGAGCCCCGAGCCATCTTGTTTGGGCTGTGCTGAGTCAGGTTCCATCACAGCTAGTTAATATGATGGGTGGAATCACCGGCATAACCGGTGTCTCTGGTGGCGGCTCCTATTCGAAGGCCTGGCGGAAGAGTTTGGTACCCTAAGTTTGGTAATTAAGGATCGATTGCACAATGCATAGCTACATATGATTAACTTATTTTTCCTTGTTACCTCTCTTTCCGTTTATGTCTTTTTCTGTAACCTGATTTATGCCAATAAAGGTATATGTAAGTATGTATGTACAAGTGCAGTCCAGGCAACAGAAGGTCTATGCATAGAAATCTCATACCTGCACCAACCCTACTGTATTTTGTACTAAAGGGAGAGGGAAGAAAGAGCTCTAGCAAGTACTTTGAGTTCTTTCACATGTGAAAATAGCAGCGTCATGTGGGAAAGAATGGAGCTCTCAATTTGAATTGGGAAATGTGGTATGTTGAGACAACTGGATCCTATGGAATTTTTCTAACTGTGCCATTTTGTTCCACTGCAAGAGGTCTTCTGCTAGCTCAAGAGGCTCTTGCACTGGTGCAAGGCCTCCTACTTCAGAGGAAAATAGTACCGTCAGTAGAAAGACTGCATTGGACAACCCCTAATATAATGTTATTAATAAAATGATGCACTACACCAAACTGGCTCTCAGAACAACAGAAATGTTAATTGCCAGGATCTTTTCTACTTTGTTGCAGACAGCTGTTCATCACTTTGTTAGAACAGCTTCCTGCCAAAGTTTGAAGAACAATTAAAGGCTAGGATAGGGAAAACTAAGCAAAGTTGTCATTACTTGGAAGTCTTTTTGTTAGGCACAGAAATGTAAAATCATAGAAAACACAATTGCTGGCTTATATATGACTTCCTTCTATTGTTCTCCAACACGTTGCAAAGTTGTAGCAGAACAGAAAAACAAGTATCCTTATATAAACCTCATGAATGAGGTCACTGCATTCCAATCTCATCTGATGTGCTGGACTCTCTCTCTTGTGGTAACCTGACACTCTGAGTGCATTCAAAACAAAGTTTTTAGTGGGTTTGATAGACAGGCAACATAATGTGTTCATTTTCAGCATTTGATTGTGCTTTGTGGCTGGTCTTAGTCTTCTTGGGCTTTATACCTGAAAACCGTATTCTGTTTTTGTAATAAAGATAACCAAAAACATATGTAGAATAGAACAGTAGAATATGTAGAATAGAACAGTTTTATAATAGTAGTTAAAGGTTATGATGGATAGGAGGCTGTCCTGCCCCTAAAATGTGGAATCTGTTATTAAAGATAGAATTAGTAGGCACACGGATGAACAAAAGCTATTGAGAAAGAATCAGCATGGATTCTGTAAGGGAAGATGTTGTCTCACTACCCTCTTAGTGTTCTTTGAGGGAGTGAACAAACATGTGGACAAGGTTGACCCAATAGATGTTGTTTATCTAAGCTTCCATAAAGCTTTTGATAAAAGTTCCTCATCAAAGGCTCCTAAGTAAACTTAGCTGTCTTGAGATAAGAGGACAAGTCCTTTTATGGATTAAAAACTGGTTAATAGGAAACAGAGTGAATAAATGGGCAGTTTTCACAGTGGAAGGTGGTAAGCAGTGGGGTATTGCGGGGCTCGGCACTAGGTCCGGTGCTTTTTAGCTTGTTCCTGAATCATTTGGAGTTAGGAGTAAGCAGTGAAATGGCTAGGTCTGCAGATGACACTAAGTTGTTCAGGGTAGTGAAAACCAGGGAGGACTGTGAGGCGCTCCAGAGGTATCTGTTGAGGCTAGGCGAGTGGGCATCAACATGGCAAATGTGGTTCAAGTGCAAAATAATGCACATTGGAGCCAAAAATCCCAACTATAAATACACGTTGATGGGGTCTGAACTGGCGGTAACTGACCAGGAGAAAGATCTTGGAGTTATAGTAGATAACTCACTGAAAATGTCGCCTCAGTGTGCGACTGCAATAAAGAAAGGCAAATGCTATGCTGGGGGTTACTAAGAATAGGATTGAAAACAATTCAGCCAGTATCATAATGCCCCTGTATAAATCTATGGTGTAGCCTCATTTGGAATACTGTTCTAGTCACTGCACCTCAGAAAGGATATTACAACATTGGAAAAGGTCCAGAAAAGGGTAACTAAAATGATTAAGGGGATGGAACACCTTCCTTAGGAAGAAAGGTTAAAGAGGTTAGGACTCTTTAGCTTGGAGAAACAACAACTGAGGGGTGACATGATAGAGGTTTCAGAATTATGCATGGGATAGAGAAGGTGGAGAAAGAAGTACTTTTCTCCCTTTCTCACAATACAAGAACTCGTGAGCACTTGATGAAATTGATGAACGGTAGGTTTAGAACAGACAAAAGGAAGTACTTTATCCAAAGAGTAATTAACATGTAGAATTCACTGCCACAGGAAGTGGGGGCAGCTACAAGCATAGGTAGCTTCAAGAGGGGATTGGATAAGAGGTCCATCAGTGGCTATTAGCGACAAGATATAGATGGAACACTATGTCTGGGGCAGTGATGCTCTGTATTCTTGGTGCTTGGGGGGGCCACAATGGGAGAATTTCTGGAGTTCTAGCCCCACTGGATGACCTCCTGATGACACCTGGTTTTTGGCCACGGTGTGACAGAGTGTTAGAGTGGATGGACCACTGGCCTCATCCAGCATGGCTTGTCACTCAGCTGTTTCATCCCTGAGCCTATGGGCGTGCTGTTGCAGCATCCAATCACCTTTCAGAGGGGGAATGGAATGGTAGAGGGAAGCACAGAAGGAGTTAGTTCAGGTCTGCCTCAGGGAGAGTGGAGTGATAGTTTGGGTTTGCCTCAGCTGGAGAGCAGTTTGAAGAATAGCACTGACTGGTAGTGTGGCAGAGTTGGGTTAACTCTGCCTCTGGGAGAGGACAGAGTACCTGGTTGTGAGGCCTGTCTCTGGTGTTGAGCAGACCTTAAACAGTCTGACTCTTGGGAAAGGGCAGGCTGGTGTAAGTGGAATCGTGTGTGTGTGAAGAGATCCAACCTAGTGGCTAGGGAAGGCCTGTTCTTATCCGTAAGGGAATTCATTTCAAACCATGCTCTTGAAGCCATAAGCTAACTTAAATTTATGTGCCTTGGCCAGGCTTCTTCTTTGATTGTCTGGAGACTCATGCTGCTGATCTGTTGCTGCTAATCTGTTGTCTAAAAAAATGTATAAACCTTTGTTATTTACATACAACTTCCTCAGTGATCTCCGTGTTCTTGCTCACCACATAACTTACCTTACAGCAGCAAACTCAAGGCCTTTACACTTGCTCCCCTAAGAACCTCAGTTCAGTTAATCTTTATTGCATTGGCAACAAAATGTCATAGCAGCTAAAAGTAACAGTAAAAAAAAAAGTCAACAAAAGACAAACCAGTAAAAGGTACATTGCATGGCATCAGTAAAACTACATTTTCACAATATGGTTAAAACAATAGTATCAGTATTGACTTATAAAAAGGTTAAAATTATCTAATGACAATCATAAAATAACAGTAACCCAAAGTGTCAAGTAAGAGAGGATCGATATAACTCAGTGCTCATTTCCCCCCCCCCCCCCAAATAGCAGCAACAAATCTTGCCATTTGGGAAGTAATAAGTTTAACTCTGTCTGACAGTAGGAATATTAATTTCTTTTTTATATACATAATTAACAATTTTTTATTTAGGAATACTAATTTCTCATGATCTAACCTACCAAGAAGGTAATATATAATTGTACAAAGGAACTTCGTTCAGTCCCATATTTTACACAGTGAAATATGACGTGGAAGAGATTTTCAATAGAAGTTTGATCATAAGAACAAACTCTTTTCCCATATGGTATCCCTTTAAAATGACCTTCAATGGCCAGTAGTGGTAACATATCAAAGCATGCTCTAGTAAAAGCCTTTCTATACTTAGGATTACTTAGATTAACAAAATATGAAGACTATATCCAAGGTGGGTGAAATAGCTGTTTATAAATCTCAGAAATTTTTAAGTCACCTATCATACCCATATCAGTTTGCACCCACTGATCTAACAGTCTTTGCTTGGTAAGAGACTTAGCAGTATACAATCCAAGAGATCTTAAATAGTCAATTGAGAAACCAAGATTGGCCATTATCCTCAGAACAAAACCACGCCAAGACCTGTCCTTCATTTCCCCTTATGCTGAAATTAATAGTTCAGAAGCCATATGAAAAATAATCTTTAGCCAAAAATTGATGGTTATTTTATAAACGAAGGTTGTTGTCTGGGGTAAAGATAATTCTGTTCTTGTAATCGCAGAGGGTGTTGAAGGAGGGACAGCAAGAAGCGTATGCGTAAATTAGTTTTGGGAGATTTCCAAAGGATGAAAGTTTCCCAAGGCCCATACTGATAAAACCATATAAAAGCTGGGGTAATAGCTGCATTTTATAGATTTCTACAGTTGGGTGAACCAAATAACCACTTCTTCTTCTGTGAAATCACAATAAACCAACGGTGGCTTTTTCAAGGTTATGTTTAGCATGATCTAAATGGTAAGTCCAAGAACCAGATTGATAAAACAGCACACCTAGATATTTAAAAGTGGAAACTTGTTCTAGTGGTTTATCATCCATTTTCCAATTATAATAATGAGATCTTTTAGCAAATACCATGACCTTGGATTTATCATGATTTACATACAGTAAATTATCTTTGCAATATGAACTAAAATGTCTAAGTAATCTTCTAGGGCCAATTTGAGTATGAGAGATTAACATAGTGTCATCTGCATAAAGTAGGGTGGAAATATATTTCTCACCTACTTTAACTGGGAAAAACTCAGGACCTGAGAGAGAGTCTGCTACAGGGGTCATTTGGGGCCAGAGCGAGGCGGAGCAGCACTCTGCCAGCCTAGGAGCGGGCACAAATGGTGGTGGCGGCAAGCCTCGCTCCCAGCGGGCCTGCAGAGGAAGCAAAGCGAAAAGGGGTTTAAAGCCCTTCTCTCTCGAGTCACGCAGTGGCAGCACGATTTCCTGTGCTGCCGCATGACTCAAGAGAGAAGGGTTTTAAACTTTAAACTACAGGAGTCATTTGGAGCTGAAGCGAGGCCCCAAACCCCTTTAAACCCCTTCTCACTTCGCTTTCTCTGCAGGCTCGCTGGGGGCGGGGCTTGCCACCACCACCATTTGTGCCTACTCCTGAGCTGGCGGAGCGCAAGCCTCCCCTTCCCTTTCCCAGCTGGCCTACCAAGGCAGGCGGGGGGAAGCAAAAAAAGGGGGGAAGTATCTTCAAAAGCCTCACCTTCCCTTCCCTAGCTGGCCTATCAAGGCAGGCACAGGGGAAGCGAAGCGAGAAGGGGTTTAAAGTTTAAAGCCCCCCCCCCTGCCACAGTCATTCCTGGCCTGCCTGCACAGGTGGATGGGCCAGGGAAGGCCTGCAGAGCCCACCACCACCTGTGGAAATTTAAATGCCTTTCTTTCTCTTCCCCAGATGGGGAAGGGAGAGAAAGGCATTCTAAACATCCCTGGGTTCCCTGTACAATTTTCTCTAGGTGCGCCACAGCCGCGGGTCACCTAGATAAGATCACACAGGGAACACATGCCCTCTCCCCTTCTCCAGGTAGCCTGCCGCGGTGGACTGGCTGGAGTAGGGGAGTGGAGGTGGGCAAACATGCCTCCCCTTTCCCCTAAGCCTCTCTGCTTTTGCGGAGAAACTCGGAGGAGTGGGGGGATTTAAATACCTTTCTTTCTCTTCTTCAGATAGGGAAGGGAGAGAAAGGCATTCTAAACATACCTGGGTTCCTTATGCGAATTTCTCTAGGTGCCCCACAGCCGCAGGCCACCTGGAGAAGATCAGGCAGGGAACCTAGGCATGCTTGCATGCCTGCCCTTTGCAAGGGAGTGTTGCATATGCAAATGAATTATGCAAATGAACTCCTGCACTTCTTTTTTTACGAAATGACCCCTGGTCTACTATATCATTCAAATATAGATTTAAAAGAAGTGGGGCCAAGGTGCAGTCTTGCCAAACACCCTTTGTTATTTTAACTGAGTCAGATAGTTGACCATGAGAACCAAATCGGATCTTCATACTTGTATCAGTATAAAGACCTTTTATACGTTCAAGCAGCCTGTGGTCAATATTCATATTTCTCAATTTATGCCATAGATGTTCTCTCAAGATAGAGTCAAATGCGGCTTTAAAATTGATAAAAGTGACGTACAATTGTTGAAAAGGATGAGTTGTATATTTACTAATAAGGTGTTGCAATAGTAAACAATGATCAAGAGTAGAACCTCTTGTAAGTGAGTGAAAGTTTTACAGTTGCAGATTAAGGGGGTGGCCATGGAAAGTGTGTTCATGGCCACATTTGAGTTGGATTGGGTTATGAATGAGGGAACCAATCCTTTTTTCTTGAAGATTTTATTTTATAAAAGGTTTTTGGATGATTTATTCATGGTTTTTTCAGATGGGAATAGTTTCCCTCTATTTGTAGAATGGCTGAATAGTATACATCCTACTATTAAATTTACTACCCAGTACAGTAATTCAAATATTAATTTTTTGGACACTGTAGTATATGTCACTAGCAATAGGGACCTAGCTGTCCGGTCCTATACTAAACCTATGGACCAAAATTCATATTTACATTTTGTTTCCCATCATAGCAGACATTTGAAACTTAATTTATCTTATGGCCAATTTTTGAGAATAAAATGAAATTGCACATCAGAAGAATGTTTTGAGATGGAATGTAAGTGTTTGATGGAACAGCTCTGTAGGAGGGGATATCCTGAGGATGTAATAACAAGGGCTGCCTTTAGAGCATGAAATAAGTCTTGACTAAGTCTTTTCAGCAAAACTAGAACAAATACAAATAGAATCACCTGTGCCTTGGATTTTACACCACGAGCAGATAAAATAAAAAGAATTATTCATAAACATTGGCACATAGTGGAGGCAATCCCGGGCTGTGAACTGAAACCACTTATAGGTTTCAGACGCACTCAGAGTTTTAAAGAGAAATTAATACACTCCTACATGTTACTTTTGAAATCACCATTAAGAAGAACCAAAGGCCACTTTTCATGTGGTAGATGCAGTGTATGTTCTCAAGCATGGATAACAGACATAGTTAACATCACATGAATGTAGGTTAAACTTAATAACTACACAGACTGCTCTTTGAGAAGAATACTATATTTGATACAATGCATATGTTCCCAAAATTATGTGGGGGCCACCATGAGATCACTGCACAAAAGAATTATGGAACATAAGTCACGCATTTGGTTGCTTAGAACAGATTCTCCCCTTTACTGAGATGGGTCATTCATGTAATGACTTTAAATTTGTGGCATTAGAAATGATTTGCCCATGCAAATATAATAATGTGGATTTACAAAAATTATTATATCAAAGGGAAACCTTTTGGATACATAAACTGAAAACTATGTATCCAGAAAGATTAAACATGGAGTTGGATCTCTCCTGTTATCTATAGACATGGGTCCTTTAAGACCTGGGAGTGAGGACTGGTGTGTTTGTATTTAAATAACATTAGGAGGGGCTGTAGTAAGGCACACAGGAGAGCGATTGGAGCACGGATGCCCACAAAATAGCTTGAGGAATAGGACCATATTAATGACAGTTGGTGAGTAGGGACTCTTAGCTAGAATGGGGTGATATGATTAAACATTTTGTTTAATTAAACAAATGTTTAAATAATGAAATAATATTTTGTATTTTAGAATGGGCACCCATAAAATAAGGATATGAAATAAGTACTAAGGATACTAGGTAAATAATTACAGTAAATAATATTTTATTAAAATGGTTTGTACATTTAAACATGATATTAAATGATTGTTGTGTATTGCATAACAGCTACTGAAGAAGTGGTAGCTACGAAACAAAGGACAAATCCGGAGGACTTCATCTCAAGCTTTGTCAAGCCTTCAAAAAGCAAATGTTTAGCTTTGTTAAGCCTTCTAAATAATTAGTTTGTTATTGTAAACATTGGAATGTAATCAGCTTTTTGTTTTGTAAATAATCTGAAAAATAGTAAGATAGAGAATTGATGTTAGTTAGGAGTACAATTTACAATCAGAAGTAGTAGTTTAAGTAAAAAAATTTTTAGTGCATCTACAACCACAGCTGTGGTTCTCTTTGTTATTCATTGTTTCATTCATGCCATAGGGTTGCCAGGTCCCCCCAGGGGGCGGGGAAACCCCCACTTGATGGGTTTGTTACCCACTGGATTGGGCCGCCGGGGGGAACCCCACCCCCAAATTGCTGGGATCACAGAGACGTGCCCGGTGTGATGACGTCACCCGGAGGTGGCATCGTCATGTTGGGTACGTTGCAGGGGCTTGGTTTTACAGTTCTCACTCTGAATTTGTGTTTACAAACTCTACGTTTTCCCCTTGAATGATAGTGGTCCTGCCTCCAATGTGCCCGATGCAATGACATCACTTCCAGGTGATGTCATCGTGGCATATGCGCTTTGCGCGCACACCAAGCAACTCCCAGAGATGGCCAGGATTCCCCCCGCTGCAGCTATGGTAGGACTTGGCAACCCTATCGGGCCACCAGGCCTTGCATTTCTTTGTTGCAGTATTGGCATTTTGCACACTTGCCTGCCCTTACCCCTAGGTAGAGGAACTTCATTAAAATATTCCCAAACTGGGTCTCTTTTACAGCCCGCTGCCTTTATAGGTTTTCTCCTCCAGGGCAATAAGAATATGATAAACCTCAAGCTATGCACACGAAGATCCAAAGTCTTGTGGAGTATTCTGCTCAAAAGGTTTCACTTTCATTTTTACTGCTTGCCCCTCACACTTAGCCTCTTGTGCAGATCTATTCCACTCCCAACAATCTTCTATTCATTGAAATTTTTGAAACTTAGCACTTAAGAGATATGGGGTTGATTCTGTGTACATAGATTTGCAAAGGAACAATGGGATTAAGGTTTTTTCCCACAACTCTGTATGTTTATTTTATAACATTTTTGCTGTGAGGAAGAGACATGTGATCTCTGTAAACACAAATTCACAGTTTTGAGAACTGTAAAACCAAGCCTCTGTGATAATATCTTCTAGATAAAAAAAAATTGCCCCGTAATCTTACAGAAACCTCTGGAAGAGTGTGACTTTGTGAATGGATTAATGGCATTCATTTACCAAAAAACTTAAGCATTGCATGAATATGCTACATGATTAAGAACTAATCATTATTTCACGATGTAATAATGTTTGGACTATAATGTCTCTTAAATAGAAAACTCTTTAGGTGGATTTTTTCTCAAAAAGCATTTTATTTAAAAATCTGATTTCATTTTTAAAAAATCCATTTTTTTTATTTAAAAAAATCATTGGTTTTTATCCACCTTGCCAGCTGCTGCCTGCCTGGCCCCCAATGGGTGGGGCAAACAGTAGTTGCCAAGAGGGAATTTTTACCAGGAAACAGTATAGAAGAAAGGGTTAAACATTCCTGACCTATCTTCCAGTCATCTGATCAAGTTGACAACAGCCATGGCTGCAGTTCAGTGTAAAAACACAAAACTAAAGAACTGGAAAGTTAATCATTGATCTCTTGGATAATGTTTAGTTTGGCCTTACAAGTCAACTTCTTCTACCTGTATAGTTCTCTCTCATTTTTTTATCATACTAGTATGAAAGATGATTGAGAACTTTTGTATGAATGATTTGAAACATAACTGAATACCACGTTAACTTGACAGGTGGATTCTAGCAGGATGTTACCAGTAACAGAAATTGTTAGTAAAAGACAGATTAGTTCCCAGTTTAAAAATTTTGTCCTCTCCCTTAAGAACAATGTTAGATTTCAAAGCAGGCACTGATAGCCAAGGTGATAAGGATGACAAGGATGGACAGCAATCTCAGGAAGGTGTTCCTTGGTTAACTGCATGTGTAATACAACCAGAATGTAATTCTTGAATCTCTCTTTCTGGTTTGTTAAGAGAAATTTTGAGCACAGACAAGCTGTTCACAAGCTTTAAACATATTATGGTCCCCATCTGTGCCCCTCCTCTCTTCTGGGCTGCACAAGGAAGTGCCTCTAGCAACTACAGTCTGGGTTATTGCTGGTATCTGGAAGTTCTCTGCTGTACCCTTAAAGGATCTGATTGCCAGTGTGTGAATGATATGTATAAGAACAAAAACAAACAAACCCCCCTTTCCTTGGAAAGCTTTTGTGGTGAGTTACAGATGCTGCTGTATATTACTTTTTCTTGACTCTGGCCACTGCATGAGTCAAAGATACTGACATTGGTTTGCAATATGTGTAGGAAGAAATTTGCAATTAGTACTTCAATCACATGATGTTTACTGGCAGATGCTGAAGGAGTCTTGGGGATCCCACCTGTCCTTCTCTCTTCAGGCTCCTCTGGAATCAAATCTACGTGTTAAACTATTTTTCTCCTCTTATTAAATGGAACCAGATCTTTGTTGATTGTTTCAGAGCACTGGTTTCATAAAGTATCTAATTCCATACAGAACCATGAACTTTTTATCTGTGGGGAGCAATGGAGAGAAGTCTCATTTCAGATCCAGCTTATTGGATGATAATAAGCTAGAGTTTGCTGAGGGACCATGCCTATCTACAAAGGAAGCATCTAACAAAAGTTAAAATAAATGTTGCCGTAACACTGGGTTTTCTGTCTCTAAGTAGGCTATTTAGCTGCTGTTTCTGTTCTAAATAACCCTCATTCTTCAAGATTTGTTCTTTTTGTTGTGATATTATATGGTTATGCTTACAAGACTGAGCAGGGCTGTAACTGATAAGATGTTTTGGATGACATTAATTCATAGGGTTACCATGTCAGAAGTGACTTGATGACAATTTACACAAACATTATATGGTTATGATAAAAGTTCTTGCTTGCTGGTGTGCCATATGTGAACCAGGCACTTTGACCTAGTTAGAAAGTATCTTTGCCAAGAAAACCCCATGGACAGTAACAAAAGGCTAAAAATTATGACACCGTAAGATGAGCCCCTCAGGTCGGAAAGTGTCCAGGGTGCTACTGGGGAAGAGCAGAGGGCAAGTACAAGTAACCCCAGAAAGGGTGAAGCGGCTGGGCCAAAGCCGAAAGGATGCTCAGTTGTGGATGTGTCTGATGGTGAAAGGAAAGTCCAATGCTGCAAAGAACAATACCACATAGGAATCTGGAATGAAAGATCTATGAATCAAGGTAAGCTTGACGTGATCAAAAATGAGATGGCAAGACTGAACATTGACATCTTGGGAATCAGTGAACTAAAATGGACGGGAATGGGCAAATTTAACTCAGACCATTATATCTACTACTATAACCAAGAATCCCATAGAAAAAATGGTGTGGCTTTTATAGTCAACAAGAGAATGTGAAAGGCAGTAATGAGATACAATCTCAAATGACAGAATGATCTTGGTCCGAATCCAAGGCAGACCACTCAGCATCACAGTAATCAAAGTCTATGCCCCAACCACTGATTCAGAAGAGGCTGATGTGGACCGGTTCTATGAAGACCTACAACACCTCCTTAAACTAACACCAAAAGAAGATGTCCTTCTCATCATAGGGGACTGAAATGCTAAAGTAGGAAGTCAAAAGGTAACCAGAATAACTGACAAGTTTGGCCTTTGAGAACAAAATGAAGCCGGGCAAAGTTCTCCCTCTGAGGTGGAGGACCTATCCATGCTCCATCAGTTCTCCCATTGTGCCTTTAGGGAGGCAGGAAATAGTTTTTCCCCCTCTTCCTGTTGGCGCTTCCAGAATAGCTCATCCCCCAGTTCTATTCCTGCCTCAATAGGGAGCAGCAGCAAAAAAAAACCCATCTAGGCTTTAGCTGTAGTTTACTTTTTTCTTCTTTGCTTCTTCCTTGCCTTGCCTCTTTTTCTTCTGATCTCTCCTTTCATCCTCCCTCTTCTTAGTTGTTCCAAGCTTGAAGTGAAGTTGAAAGGGGTCACTAGGATCCAAAGAGGGAGTCCCTGGCGGCCGCACCAATGGTGGCTAAGGATGTTCCCAAGAACTCCTTGGGCAATGAGGGAGAAATGCGTGCCGCAGAGCTGGCAGTCGTGTGCAGTGATTTTGGGGCCAACCTGCCTTTGAGGCTAGATTGCATTCCCCCGACGAGTGTGGCTGAGCTGGTGGCAGTGCCGCACACCCACAAGCACCGCCAGCAGCCCAAATAAGAAGAGCCCGCCATTTTTTCAGTGTGCCTTCAGGCCAGGGGGGGGGGCATTTTAAGGGTCCAGCTTTGAGCTCTGGCACCCTCTTGGGGGCTAATCCAGCACATGCGGGGGCTGAAGGAGCATGCCCCATTGCCTCCCAGGACTTCACTGAACAGGAGGAAGAGTCTGAAGCAGCCTTGCAGAAAAGTAAGCTTCCAGGCAAAGGGGTCCTTGTCCACTCCTCTGATCTGATGGCCATTATCAGGCAGACCATCCAGCAGGAGATGTCCCAATTCCAGTCCAGATCTAGAGCCCCTGGCCACCGGGAATCCCACCCTCAAGGCCAATTATTTCCCTTTCCCTCAGGCTGGCCAACCAAGGCAGCCCAAAAGGCACCCCCCTCACCCCAGTGGGGATCTAGAAGGGAACGATGGAGTGAAGAGGTGGAATCCACTGCTTCCTCTCTAGATGACAGAGAGGATGGAGAGTTCCTCTTCTGAGGAGGAAATAAAGTTCCTGAAGCAGTCCAGCCATTTTTTCAAGGCAGAGGACTATCAGTATTTTCTGACCAAAGCCATTACATACATATACCTTTATTGGCATAAAACAGGTTACAGAAAGAGACATAATCGGAAGACCAAAGCCATTAAGGCACTTGAACTTTATAATTTGCTGCCCTCAAAGTATCAAAAGGTGGCCAAGGCCAAATTTAAGTCCAAGTCCAGGGGACTTGGCTTCCGAATGAGAGGACATTGTCCATCAACCTCTTAGAACTCAGAGCGATCCATCAGGCTGTGATCCAATTTGCCCCCTGTCTCTGCAACCAACACATCTTGGTGATGACAGACAATATCTTAGCCAAGGTGTTCAACAGCTAACAGGGGGGTTCACAATCTCTGTGGTTACACAGAGGCGATGAAGATTCTCTTTTAGGCAGAGAAGAACATTGCTTTCATAAGGGCAGAACACATAAAAGGAATCGAGAACACTTGGGCAGATTGACTCAGCAGGGAGACCATTCTGGAGGGAGAATGGGCTCTCCATCCGAGGCTCTTCAATGTGATTGTATGACACTTCAGTTGACCATCAGTGGATCTGTTTGCATCTCCAACAAATCACAAACTGCCAAGGTTTTTCACCAGGTACTACCACCAGGAGGTGGAGGCGATGAACGCGCTCACAGCAACTTGGCCCCAGTGCCTGATGTTCACGTTTCCGCCATTTGTCCTGATATCCAAGACCGTCTGCAGGGTGTGAGACCTCAGAGCCAAAGTTACCTTAGTGACTCCAAGATGGGCCCGATGTCCATGGTTCTCAGCACTGCAGGAAATAGCTGTTCTTCCACCACTGACTCTTCCAGTAACCCCAGATATGCTGTCCCAGGGACCAGTGTGGCATCCAGATCTGAACTGGTTATGTCTGATCGCTTGGAGATTGAGTGGCATAATCTAGCTAAGCTAGGATACTCCACACAGGTCATGGAAACCATCCTTGTTTCCAGACAGCAGTCTACAGTTTGTATATATAACACTACCTGGAAGGTGTTCATGGGATGGTGTAGATGTAAGAAGATTGCAGAATGCAGAGAGGTGGGACTGAAATGGTTGAGAATGAAAATATTGTTCCTGGTCGCCATCACCTCCACTAGGAGAGTCTCCGAGCTTGGGGCATTGTCAGTCAAATTGTCCCAAAGGTATCCTTTACATTTCATCATTCACAGGAAATTTGTCTGCCTACCTTCTGCCCCCAACCCAAGCATTCTAAGGAGCTGGAGTGGCATACATTAGACATTAAAAGAGCCTTCAAGATTTATATCAAGAGGACGGAATCCTGGAGGAAGACAGAATTCTTGTTTATTTGCATTTCTCCGCTGCGTAAAGGAGAAAAGAAAAGATGTCCAAGGCTGCAATCAGCTCAGTCCTTAAGTCCCGCATCTCAGAGACTTACAGGGCCTCAGGACAAGAGATTCCCAAGGGCATTACAGCCCGTTCCCTGAGGAGCTCCACAACCAACGCTGAGTTTGCTAACAGAGCTTCAGTGGAGGAAGTGTGTAAGGCTGCCACGTGGTCAATCATATCCACATCCGCAGATGCGGCGTTCGGAAGGATACTGCACAACATCGTGTCAGTGGAGGAAGATGACGACCCACCCAACTGAGGGACACTGCTCTGGGAGGTCCCATGGAGATTTCCTCTACCTCAGAGGGAGAAGGACCGTTGGCATTTACCGTGAAGGGTCCTTCTCTGAGGTCAGGAGGACATCTCAGCCCTCCTGTTGTAATCTTTCTCTCTCTTTCTCCTTTATCTCTGTGCTGGTGTCTTCTTCCTCAATTCTGCTCTTGTTATTCTGCAGAGTCCTGCTTGACATGTTAACAGTTATTGCTGAAGGTATGTTTTATAAGGCGAGGTCTGTAAAGTTAGTCTGCAAGCACTGCTTTTGGAGTTCAAGAACTGGAAGATAGGCTATTCCAGAAGCGCCAACAGGAAGAGGGAAAAGAACTATTTCCTGCCTCCCTAAAGGCACAGTGGGAATAACCCATGGAGATGTCCTCCTGATCGTTTTGTCATGAGAACATGCTGGTCATAGCGAACACCCTCTTCCAACAACCTAAGAGGCGACTCTGCACATGGACATCACCAGATGGGCAACACCAAAATCAGATTAATTATATCATTTACAGTTAAAGATGGAGAAGCTCTATACAGTCATTAAAACCAAGACCTGAAGCTGACTGTGGCTCAGATCATGAGCTACTCATTGCAGAATTCAGGCTTAAACTGAAGAAAGTTGGGAAAACCACTAGGCCATTCAGGTCTGACCTAGATCACATCCCTTATGGAGGTGAAGAATCATATCCCAGTGGAGATGAAGAATAGGTTAAAGCAGGGCTTTTTTTGTAGAAAAAGCCCAGTAGGAACTCATTAGCATAATAGGCCACACCCAACAGCAGGAACGCATTAGCATATTAGGGCACACCCCTGACCACACAACTCCCTCCCAGGATCAACTTCCCCAGGTGCCCCGTGGCTGTGGGGTGCCTGAGGAACCCAAGGAGGGGAGGCAGTTTAAACTGCCTTCCCTCCCTGGATTGGCTTGGCTTCCCCAGGTGCCCCACGGCTTGCGAGGCGCCTGGGGAACCCAAGTGGGTGGAAGGCTGTAGGCATGGTCAACTCACAAGCCAGCCAGAACTCTGTTCCTGTGCGTTCCTGCCCAAAAATAGCTCTGGGTTTAAGGAACTAGATTTGATAGACAGAGTGCCTGAAGAACTATGGTCGGAGGTTTGTGACATTGTACAAGAGGCAGTAATCACCACCATCCCAAAGAAAAAGAAATGCAAGAAAGCAAAGTGGCTGTCTGATGAGGTTTTACAAATAGCAGAGGAAATAAGAAAAGTGAAAAGCAAAGATGAAAAGGAAAGATTTACCTAACTGAATGCAGATTTCCAGAGAACAGCAAGGAGAGATAAGGAGGCTTTACTGAATGAACAATGCAAAGTAATAGAGGAAAACAATAAAATGGGAAGGACTAGAGATCTCTTCAAGAAAATTGGAGAAATCAAGGGAATGTTCCATGCAAAGCTGGCCATTATAAAGGACAAAAATGGTAGGGACCTAACAGAAGCAGAAGAGATTAGGAAGAGATGGCAAGAATACACAGAAGAACTATACAAGAAGGACCTCAATGTCCTTGACAACCACAACGGTGTGATCACTGACCTCAAGGCAGACATCCTGGAGTGCAAAGTCAAATGGGCCTTAGAATGCATCACTAGCAACAAAGCTAGTGGAGGTGATGATATCCCAGCTGAGCTATTCAAAGTCTTAAAAGATGATGCTGTTAAAGTGCTGTACTCAATATGCCAGCAAATTTGGAAAACACAACAGTGGTCACAGGATTGGAAAAGGTTAGTTTACATTCCAATCCCAAAGAAGGGCAGTGCCAAGGAATGTTTAAACTATCGCACAATTACACTCATTTCACATGCTAGCAAAGTCATGCTCAAGATCCTACAAGCTATGCTTCAGCAGTACGTGGATAGAGAACTGCCAGAAGTACAAACTGGGTTTAGAAGAGATAGAGGAACTAGAAATCAAATTACCAACATTCGCTGGATTATGGAGAAAGCAAGGGAGTACCAGAAATTCTGCTTCATGGACTATACTAAAGCCTTTGATAGTGTGGATCTCAGCAAACTATGGCAAGTCCTTAAAAAGATGGAAGTACCAGACCACCTCACATGTCTCTTGAGAAACCTGCATAAGGGTCAAGAAGCAACAGTTAGAACCGGATATGGAACAACTGATTGGTTTAGCACAGGAAAAGGAGTATGACAAGGATGTATATTGTCATCCTGTTTATTTAATTTAGTAGAAATAAGGCCCGTTGTGGAAATAAATACAACAGGCTGTAGAAAGAGGCTCTGCGAGAGTGCCCCGGCCTTGGGCACACAGTGTCAATTTGCTGTGGTGACCTCAGCAGGGTATAATGATACAGTCCACTATTTTCTCCAGAGGAACTGACCTCTGCTACCTGAAGAGCAGTTGTAATTTTGAGTGATCTCCATCCCTCACCTGGAGATTGGCAACAATTGTTCTGGGGTAAACTAAGGGGCCAATTTATGCTCCTGGCAGGATTTGTCATAGAGGAGCAGCCTTGTTGATATCTTCAAGGAGCTTCATGTTCCACACTCCTGCTGCAGCCTCAGCTGAGCATGTGTTTGGGATCCTAAAATCCCCCAGAGCATTTTGGAATCCAGCAGGTTTTATGAGCCTCAGGCAGACCATTTTATCCTGGCCCCCTCTCATGCAGGATGTTGGAGCTATATTTGCCTTGGGTTTAAGTAGATAGGTCAAATCTCTAACCCTGAAATTGCTCAGTGCAAAACATTAAATCCAGTGTGTGACCTCTTTCACGTGTTGGGATGATTACGTCACACCTTCTCAAATACGAAGTTACCACCACAGCCTGGATCTCAATCTGAGTAGTTTATTGTCTCAAATACATAAGCTGCTTGGTCTGTGTCAAGACCTCTGTTGAATTTAGTATCCCAGAAAATATTTTTGTTAAAACTTTGGCCTGTAAGTATGAATTAAGTGCTTGAAACAAGAATACAATAATTTATAGCTCAGTTTTTGTTTGGTCATTGAGTTTAGTAGGGCTTATTCTTAAGCAAGTGTGCGTATGATTGCAACTGTAGTTCTGTTTCTGTCTTCACATTCAGCTGAAACTATGGGTTGGATCCTGTGAAAATTTCCACTGAAGGAAAGGGTTTCAGTCTGTGGACCAGATCCTTCTTACCTCTTCCGTTCACTGCTGCCCAAAATGCTGTTCATAGAGTACATGGGGATCCACAGGTACAGCATGAGGTTCAAGCGTTGGTTGTCTGTGGTGGGAGAGTGGGACTGACAAATTACAGTCACCCCTTCCATTTGCAGAAATCCTCTGAGGGAATACAACCCATTCCTTTTCTTTAAAGCTTATTATAGATTTGTCAAAGTCTTGAATTCATTGAGGCTGTCTTGATAAGTACACTAGGTATCCTATTCCTTTCCCAAGTTTGTGAAATGCTACAAGAGTTCTGAATTTATTGGGTAATAAACAATTAATGTTCAGGTTTTCCCAAAGCAGGAATGGTCTCACTTCTGAAGAAGTGAGCAGTGACTCATGAAAGCTCATACCCTGCCGCAAATTTTGTTAGTCTTTAAGGTGTTACTGGACTCTTGCTCTCTTCATGAGAATTACTGAAAGGGGACTGGGGATGTAATGTCCTCAGTGCAGTAGAGTCAGCTACCTAAAGCAAGTTGGGAGTGTAAAATAACATGCTGCCTACCACATTCCCCTCAGGGTCCCTCATCCTCTCTCTTCATCCTGTCACTTGTTCTATGAGCACCTCATAAAAAGGGATTTTATTAACTAGCATACATACAGAAAAGCTCAACAGAGATTACATGGGAATGCATTGGCGTACTGCAAGAGAAATTATAGACTGCTAGGAAATAAACCAATAAATAGCTAACTAGTTTGTGTTGAGCAAGATATTATCTTGGCATTCTTTTCCTCCAAAGAACGGACATGGTGTGGCAGGCAACTTAGCAAAGAATGCTCTCCAGTGTAATCCTTTGCTGTCTCTTCCTCCTTCCCTTTCCTGTTCTGCTTTCTCTAAAAAAAATTTCTTTTAACTCCTTGGCTCCCATTTGGAAGGTGCTCTGTGGGACCAGCCCTTACTTTGTGGAGCTGACTTACTGTCTTGCACCAAATTGCATTATTCCACAGTGTTTTGTACCACTGGTTTTTGGGTTCCAAGATGGAGATATTAAAACTTCTCTTTTTTTGCCCCCCTGGTGACAAAGTAGCCATATGGTGTGAACTTCCTCCAGTTCTCAGGCTGAATTCTCTGTATACATCCCTACTTTCCTGCCTAATTGTAACTTAATGCATTTATGTTGGGGTTCACACAGGTGTGCATATTTTTTAAGACAAACAGCTTCTAATTCATAGCACTGTGAAGATATGTATTGGAGCTATGTTGGGTCAGTGTGAAGTGGCACTGGACATTACAAGCTGTATGGGACATATCCATTGAGATTCAGTTTTACGTTGGATAAGGAGGTCTGGTAATTTTATTTTTATTTTTTTAGATTTTTTAAAATTTTATTTTCTACAACTACAACACAATTAAAAACACTACAGTTAACTAAAAACCTAAAAACCTACTCTACCCTAAAGTATACAGAAACCAGAATATTATACTGGTATAACAATCTTACTTCCAAGTACAAGAAAATAGTAAACTACGATATGCAGGCTAAAAATTACTTTGGTATATATTGCTTATCTAATGCCTATAAACAGTTAATGATTGATTGGAGTTCAAAATGGGACACAATAAAAACACATATGACTTTTAACAAAACAGAGTTCATTATTCTTTATATCTTCTTCTTTTTCTTCTTTTCTCTCTGGGGTTTTGCTGCTGTTGCACCCATATTTTCCTCCAACTCTCCCTCTTCCACGCTTTTACTTCCAGTTGAGTCTGAGCTTTCCAGTCCATAAATGCTTTCTTGTAGTTCTAAAGAGTCCCCTGCGGCAGCCATATCTTTTTCTTCTTAGCAAAAGTCCCAAAAAATTTTGGCTTTTGCCGCTGTGTCAATCCTTTGCTTCTTATCCTTGTAGGTGAAAAGCAGGCCATCAGGAGCAAGCCACCAGTAGATGATGTTCTCATATTGTAAGAAAGCGGTTAAATTCTTGTAGGGTTTCCTCTTCTTCCTTATTTCAAATGGAATGTCCTTTAAAACTTTAATATCAACCTCTTGGATCTTCAGGGTGTTTCTGTTTGTGGCCTTGAGCACCACATCTCTAGTTGCTTTCTTTGAGAATCTCACGATCACTTTTCCAGGCAGGTTTTTCTTTTTACAAATTCAGGGTAGGTCCTATAGACCATATCCATGTCGCTTTGCAAATATTCTGCTTGCAAACCTGTCTTTGGAGCCAAAGCATCACTCAAGAGTCTTTTTGAGATTCTCACCTTTCTGCTCCACAATACCCTGGAACCTCAAGAAGAAATTAGATCTGTCCATCTGAAGCCTGAATAAATTATCCTTGTCAGAAATCCTTTCTTTCTCCATTCCATCCAGTCTTAACTCAATTTTTTCTGCTTTCAATTTGACCTCTGCCACTGCTTTTCCTGTCTGGTCTAACCTCAAGATTACATCTGAAATTTGCTTTTGCAGAGCATCCAGCTTAAAATTAGCAACAGTCAGCTGATCCATCAGGGGGTGCAAAGCAGTTGCCAGTGCAGCAGATAGGTCTGTACTTGTCTCAGACTTTGTGGTAGGAAGTGTTGAAGGATTTTTGGGAGAAGGTTTTGGTTTCCCCACCATCTTTTCTCCCCATCCAGTCATTGCTTTTTGTTTACAATTAGGGGAGCTCACAAAGGAGAGTTAAAAGTCACTCTTTTCTTCTTTTCAGACAGTTAAAATAGTCCCATTTGGTCTCCAGTCATTCAAGAAATAAAGAGATTCTCGTATGCGCTGTTATTTTCAGCCAACGAAGGCAGGGGAGGGGGTGGTTTAAATCCCCCTCGCTTTAAGTTCAGATCCGAGAATCTTACTGCAGGGAAGCCACTTACAGTTTCGCCGTGCGTCTCATGTAGGAATTTTTTTCTTGTCGCTTTCTGGTTCCTGCAGCTGTCCGGCTAGCGCTTCATTGTGCCCGAAGGCTCTGCAGCAGAAGACCCGTAGAGGCAGAGGGAAGCCTCAATCCCTGGGTCGCTACCCCAGGAGAGGCTATCCCTGGCGCCTCATGGCAGGAGTCTCCTCCAGGGTCTCCTGGGGGTCCGAATCCAGTTCGGATCCCCTTCTTACTGCCAGGTCTGGGCCGCGATCCTTGAGATGACAGGAGATTGCGCCCACCATTAAAGCAGCTGAAACTGGAAGAGAGGTCTGGTAATTTTAGATGGGAGATAAATTTGGTGATTGAATGCAGGCTCAGTATATTTGCAATATGCAAGCACATATAGTTCAGTAATAGTTCAGTAATACCCCATTTAGAGAGCCAGTGTAGTGGTTAAAAGTGTTGGGCTAATATCTGGAAGACCAAGGTTCCGATCTTCCCTCATGCTATGGAAATTTGCTGGGTGACCTTGGGCCAGTCACACTTTCAGCCTAACTTACCTCACAGGGTTGTTGTGAGGATAAAATGGAGGAGCAGAGAATGATGTAAGCCACTTTGGGTTCCCATTGGGTAGGAAAGAAGGGTGTGAATAAAAATAAACTTAATTGATTTAAAAAGCTTCCCTTGAAGGTTTTTCATTGGATTTCATGCTGTATTGAAAGGGTGACATATGGTCCTTAACAGATTTAAAAATGTGTGTTTGGATACGCAATGATCTTCATTGTAGAAGTTGTTTCTATTTAAAAGCAAGATCTTGAGATGATCAGGGAACAACAAGATGGGATCAATACAATTGTTGCTATTTCTGTCAGCATCCACAAGAGGGTACCAAACTCCTCCTCTTTGTATTTCTTGAAAAAACAAGAACAAATCACTGTAATAACTTGACCTGACCAAATTAAACAAAACAAAACACTGTGGAAGCTTTTGAGCCCATCAGGACTTTTCATTAGGCTTGATGTTACTAGATTTAAGAAAGAAGGCTGGAAAGCAGATCTTAGGCTGTGGTATAAAGATCTGACACTGTTGGCTTCCTCAGTGAGATACCATCAGGTATAAATTTTGTGGCTGCTTTGTAGGGGTATAACAAGTTTGTTCATTCAATCTCCATTCTTTGTTCTTTTTCTGAAATACAAAAACCATCCAAAGTCAGTATTCTGTGCAAGTATGGTTGGTCCAGTAAAAGATACTACAGGGATTTTTTTCTTGTTTGGGGGATTTTATATGAACCAATATGGTGATACAACTCCTCCCCATATTACTTAGCCTGAGAATTTTAATGACACCTAATTTTTTCTCTGTCTCATCTCAGAGTATTAGTAATCATGTAAATGTGCTGCTTGAGTTTTGTAGTTTATTTCTGTAAAGGTAATACCTTAATCTCTTCATACTACTTAAGAGTGTCACGTGGTTAAAGAAATAGTCAATTGTGTGAATTTTAACCAGTTAATTAATTTGTTTTGCATGTCCATATGATACCAGTTACAAAGTTGTGCATAGATTTTTGGGGGGGAATAAGTGCCAGTAGGACCAATTTATGAAAGTTAAGTTTTACTGACTTCAGCACCGCTTGTTCCCCCAAAAATCTACTCATAATAATTCTCTTTATATTAAAATAAAACTTATAAAACCAGTGACACTTTTCTTGAGTCAAGTTTTATTTTGCTACAGTAGACTAACACAGCTACCCCTCTGGAACTCTTGCCTGCTGAAAAGGGTAAACAAACACATACTCATCCATAATGGTCTTAAATCAAAGCACATACAGGTAATAGTGGAGTCACATATATACTCACAGAGGACAGATTTTGGAAAAACTCTCTGTTGGCACTATCCACGGCTGATCCTCTGACACTCTTGGTGCAGGCCTGCTGCTGAGAAGTCCCCACTGCAGATACTATCAGGCCCTGTGCAGACTACTACACTGGCTAAAAATAACCTGTCCCATAGTATAGTGCTGCTGTTCTAAAGTTTTTTTGCACTGCTCTGAACAGATGTGTTGACTGACTGTCCCTTTGAATAAATATTATCATAAAGAGCTCTACATTTTATTGTTAAAGCCTCCTAGGTTTAACAGGAAGGATTGTGTTTGACCAAGAGAGAACTTTTTAGCAAACAAAAAAGTGTCTAGAAGAGAACCTTCAGATTCGTTTCTCAGTTTGTTCAGCTTCTGCTGTAATTGATTTTTGCATGCTTTTATGTGGCTACAGTTAAGTAATCTAATTTGTGCTCTCTGTTCTTAATCATAAATGACTGAAACCCTTTTTTATTATTATTCATTACTACTAAGTTTGCCATCTTCTGTATAGTGGAACATATTGTCCTGTACAGCTTAGGTGCAATGTAGAAATAGTGTCTGAATTTTGTGTCGAATTTATTTTTCCAATTCCAGTCATACTTGCCTTCCTTGCTGCTGTTTTCAGCCTGAGATGAAGTACATTCAAGGCTGTATGTTTTCAGAGTACTTCTGTATTGTATGGCGTATTATAGCGTAGCTTTAAGAGAACTCAGTATCATCTAGTAACAAAAATAGTAGGAATAGCATACGACCTTTTTCACTCGTTGCACAGGTTTGAAGGAAGGCATAGAAATTGACTTTAAGTAATGTGACACCTGCCCTAATTAAGACACAAGCAAGCAGGACTGGTAGATGTTGATCTTGCTCTTGCCCATTTTACACTTAGGAGAATGGGTTTTGAATGTCTCCTTTGTGGAGCTTGTTGAGGAAAAAAGGAAGAACTGGAGTTTGTTCCCTTAACCTTTGAAGATTCTGAGTTTGTTCTTAAAAATGGTTATTATAGAAATCTTTTTTTCTTCTGCTTGCTAGATCTTTCTGTAATGGATTGTTACAAAATAGCAGTCATACAGTTTGTGTATCCTGCATTTTCTGTATAATACATGTTGCAGGGAATTGTAAGGGTTTTTTTATGTTAATCCCTTTCAGCAAAAAGCTTGCCATAGTGAAGTTCATTAAGTTGATAATTATTTTTCTGTTTCAGTCAAAAGACAAAATGATGCGGGGATCACGCCGAGGCTGTGTTAGACTGAGAGTAAGTATTTGTTTTTGTATTTTTGCAGCTTTTTGATATGATACAGCTAACATCATTTGGTTGGCTGGTCAGTTGAGATCTTGCTGTTTTATTGAAGTTCAAAACACAGTAACTTATGAATGAAGACATTCATCTGACCATTGTAAAATGGAAAGTAGGGAACAGGAAAAAGTAGATGTATTTATAGAAGTGACAGGAATAAAATGATTAAGGTTTAAGAAGTGGGAACTGATTAAAGTGTAAAATGTACTTGCCCTTCACTTCATCTCAAGGCAATGCTTTACATCAGTAATGTCAAACATACCACCCGGGGGTTGGAACTGGCCCGCCCGGGGCTCTTACCTGGCCCGCAAGCAACAGATGCGAGAGAGGGAAGGCAGGAGACTGCAGGGGGGTGGGGGCGCAGGTGTGCGACAGCACATGGTGAGGTATGTGTGGTTGAACCTGTCAAGAAATGAAACAAAATCGCTTGGGGGGGGGGATTATGGTACCCCTTGGGGAAAAACTAGTTTGCATATGTTTAAATACATTTTGTGTTTATGGATTCCCCAATAAATCAATTGCTTTCACTTTTAGGAATCAATTGCTTTTGTTTGTATTTTGAGTAAAGATAATATCGTTAATTGGGTTTGCCTGTGTCATTTATAAAGTTTATATCTCTGGTACCTGGCATTAGATTTTACGGCTCACATGGTTCAACTTGACAAAGTGACATGTCAGATCCGGCCCTTGTAAAAAATGAATCTGACACCTCTGCTTTACATGATACAAGGTAGAAATTGGTACATGCTGAGTTTACTGCACACCCTTTTCATTTGCAACATTTGCAATAAGTTTGATTCCCATGGCCCTAAGTTTTTCACAAGGTCCAAGCAGCATACCTATTCATGATTTTCAGAGGTCTTGTGGAGATTGTTCAAAGGTTTTGTTAAATAGCTAATACCAGCATTGTCTTGTCTGTGTCCTTTATCTTTATCTCAGATGTGTGTTGGTTCCTTGTGTGGTAATGCATTCCATAAAGGATTGATAACAGTTCTTATTTTTCAAGAACTGGTTAGTCACAGTTGTCATTTTTTTCAAATACAGCTGAACAGTAAATAAGAGGGGAACACTGGCAAGATCTATCTTTGGAAATTTTGTGTTTGCCATGGAATTTGAATTGCATGTACTGCTTCATCATTTAAAATGCTTCTCATTATGTTACATTGCAGTGTGCAGTTTCATAAGTCCACAGGTGTTTATATGAGTTTCAAAACTCCACATATATTTAGAAGTTTATACATATCTGTGCTTAACATCCATTACAGTAGTGGACAACTGCAGAATTTATATTTAGTTCATGAAAAAGCATACTGCATTCAGTGTTGCTTTGAAACATCTATCACTGGGTTCTTCTATCCTGGAGCAGTATTACCCTACAGATAGTTATGTTAGGTACATTGTGACTTTTAATCCAGTATTACTAAATAATGCTGGCACTAATGACAACTAGTGTTGTGACCTTTGAGCAACTAAATCCTGTGCATGTTTATTGAGTTGAGAGTCACTCACTTCTCTGTATGTATAGGAATGTATAGCAAAGCATAACTTTATGGCAAAAGATTAGTTTTCACCTATCATTGCATATTCTAATAGTCAATTTGGCCAGATCTGAGGATACTTAAATCCAGAGACTGGAACCATGGACAAGACTGATATTCCTACAAACCTGGAAGATGCCCCTGTTCTTCAGAAAAATTTGAAATATTGAAAAAATACTTTGGGTGGGGTTTAAAAAACCAAAATGACAAAAGGAGCACCTGAAGTTTTAAGAAATTGATGCTTTCAGCATTCCAGGTTGGTGAATGGCTGAAAAGGAGATAATGAGGCAGAGAAAGGGGGAGAGGATATGGAGGAGGGAAAGAGGAAATACTGTGAGGAGAGAAATACTGGGGAAAGTGAGGTGTCCTCTGCAAGTCCTTGCTGGTTTCCTACCATGCAAATGGGCCTGGGCCAGGGCCACACAACTGGTCCACGGTTTTTCCAGGTAGAGGCTACTGGGAAGAGGGGAAGAGGGAAAGCTGAAGATGGGGGTGGGAGCAGATAAAGGCAGCCTGGCTTTGGGTGGGCAGGAGAGAAGGAAGCAAGGAAAGGTGAGTGGCTATGGGGGCTTTCAGAGAAGGGAAAGGGGAAATAGTGCAGGAGGAGAAAATTGGATACCCACCCCCGCAAGTCCTTGTGGATCCCATGCTTGGATTACCTCCTTATTTTAGGTAGTGTAAGATTCAGTTTTCCTCCTAAAAAAAAAGCTTGGCAAAAAACTATTAATAGTTTGTAATGTTTCAAACAAGTTGGTTATTTTAAGTATATGATTGTTTTGTAATTGGAGGATGTCTAATGATTGTACTGATTTAACAGTCTGAGATTGTTCTCTTTACTAGATGATTTGCAACTTACAGCTTAGTTACCTGCACTATACTTCCTTTCTGTTCTCTGGGTTATATCCAGGGCTATTTTTGGGCTAGAACGCACTGGGGCTTGGGCTCTCTGGCGCCTGCATGAAATGACGAAGCTGACACAGAGGAGGAGGAGGAAGATGACGAGGAGGAGAAAGATGAGAAGCGCCGCTGCCGCCTGCCTGATCCTGAGGCGACACCTGCCTTGCTGCAACCGCCTCCCGGTGCCTGAGGGGAGCCATGCCCGGCCTCCTCCAGCCCCTCAGGAGGATGAAGGCTCCGGCTCCTGGTCTGCCCTGTAGTTGCTCCTTCACGGGGAGGGGGGGAGCAAAGGGGAGAGCGCGCCTGGTGTAGCAGCATCTCTCCCATTTCTGGGTGGAGCCTCACCGGGTGCACTCTTCCCTTCGCTCCCCCCTCCCCGTGAAGAAGCGACTACAGGGCAGGCCAGAAGCCAGAGCCTTTGTCCTCCTGAGGGGGCAGAGCATGCCGGGCATGGCTCCCCTCAGGTGGCAGGAGGCAGTTGCAGCTAGGCGGGCGTTGCCTCAGGATCAGGCGGGCGGCAGCAGTGCTTCTCATCTTCCTCCTTCAGCTTCGGCAGCGTCGGCTTCGTCATTTTATCCCCACCACGGGGAAGGATCTGAGGAGGCGGCTGAGGCATCATTGTGCGGCGAGGAGTCACCAGAGTCCTTCTCCAGCTTGTTTTGGAAATATATGGTTTAAAGGGGAAAGGTTGTTTGTGAGATTTGTGCTTCTCAGTCAGGTATTAAAGGCACAGGAATGCTGTCAGGAAAAGGTGGTCATTTTCTTCTGGTACCTTTCAGGATTCACAGTCTTAATGTTTGAATCCCTGTTCTCTTCTTAATGCAGGCAACAGGTACTTCCCATTATTTCTAATTATATGTGTGGGGTACTGCTGTCAGTGGCTCCTGGCAGTTGTACTCAGCTTAAACGAGACTGTCCTGTGAGAGCTGTGCAGTCTACACGTTTGGCATTGCCATAATCAGATGAGTCAGGTGTGGGTGTGCGAGAACCCTCCCCTCTTGTTGCCTAGCAAGGCACTTTACATGCTCTTATGGACTCTTACTGTTCATAAGTTTGAACTTTGGACTGTGCTAAGTGTATGCTTAAAGGACTGTATTGTGATGCCAGCCGCAAACTGTACACATGCCCTCTTACCTACTGCAAGAGGTTCCAGTCTATTCCTGACTGCCAAGAAGCACACTCCTGCCATTGTCCACACAAAGACAGAGACAAGGAGCTGAGGACCCCATTGCCCAAGGGTGTTCCTGTCGACTTACGCTAGGCAACCCCCCCAACATACTTGTGGGATTCCACACATTCCAGAGAGATGCTGAATGAGGTTGCATGGCAACTAATCCTCAACCCATCAACTGGCCGAGCTAGGGCCATCAAGAGACAATAGGATGGCTCGATGACTCATCGCAAACTTGCCCAGGTGTCAGTTCCTGTCTAGCTTCTAGAGTCTCAATATTGACCACCCCCCAGCATCCCCTCCTCTTTCTCCTTTAACCAATGGTAGAGTTTGTAGGGACGGACTACCTGGTAGGTGTGTTAGGGGGATGTGGTCAGCGCTGCCCGCCCCCAGATCACTTAATAAAAGAGGTCGCCTACCATGAGGCCGGTCTCTTGAACTTCCACGACCCCTATCTGCTTTTACCCCTCTCAAGTTCAGCTTGCTATCCCAATACCCTCCCTCCATCTTTGATATCTGGCTCTGCAGCCAGAGGTAAGCGTGCTTCTGCCAGTTTGGAACACATTCCCTATTTTCCTTTCAATCCCTCAATTCTTCCTTTGGAACAGACAACCAATCCCCAGGACAGGTAAAGTATTGCCCAACCATCGAACCTCCTGCTAATGTGAAGGTGCTATTCATCTGTCTAAAGTTTCTTAGGAACTGTGTGTTAGTGTGTGTGAATCTGTATTGTGTGCCTGAGAATATTCTTCAGTTAAAATCATTTAAACGGACCTCCGCCTCAGTGCCTATTTACTGGGGACTCCTGGAAGGGGCGGGACCTTGGTATAGTTGGGTGTAACCTGGTTATTTGCCAATTGCTGATCTTAAAATCACTAAGCCAGAGCAATTCGGCTAACACTCTTTTTTCCCAGTTTCTGCATTCCCGGTGGGATTCTACAGAATGCTAGCTGTGTTAGTCAGTGCAAAAAAACCAAACTAGAATCTTGTTGCACCTTATAAAAGCTAATGCACTGTGGCATAAACTTTGTGGACATGGGGAAATGAATGCTCTTAAGTTATCAGGTGTACCTACTCAGCTGAGCTGAGGATGCTTATTTCAAGAAGCTAATTGAGAAGAAAGTTTTGGCTATAATGATTTCAAAAAGCTACCAGTAGGTGTGAGGGAGGACACTTTTGCTTCAACACATCATTGCCAAAAAAAAACAACCCTGATCCGCTTACTTATATTGGTGGATGGCAGTGAAAGAAATCGGAATTTTAAAAAACACTGAACTAGTGAATCTGTTCTATCCCCTTCCTAAGTAAACCCTACAGATTTTACCCTAATACAGTGTAAAATTAGTATTTTGCACTCCTGTAGCTACTTCCAAATTGCTAGAGAGCAAAACTTGGATATCTTATATGAACAGCATTTCCATTTTCCAGCATCCTGATTTTACAACTGTTGTCACATCTGTTAATGTTACCTTATAATTACTGAGGTTATGCCTACCTTATGTAAAAATCCTTGAAACTGAAACCACAGTCCACAAGCACATGCATACCTACTTGAAAGTAACTTCCATAGTACACAGTGGGGTTTACTTTTGGGTAAAAATGCACAGAATTGGGTTGTGTGTGCCAGGATCAAGGGGTGATAGGTTGTGTCTGTTAGCCAAAAAGGTGGGGAGAGAGGTTGTGATTAGAGATGTGAACACCCAGGGAAAAACCGAAAAAAATCAGAAAAAACCCTTCCCCCCCCCAGTTTTTCTGAATCCTTTTTTGTTTTTTTCTGAAAAATTGGAAAAAGAAAAGAAAAAAAATTGATTATGAAACGTTTTATTTTAACATGATAAATAAAATATTTTAAGACAAGGTGTTCAAATATTTTCCAAATTTTTTTTTTTTTAAATGTGTATGGTATCAGATTAAGCTGATTTCTGTGCACTGAGGACAAGCAAGTCCTAGGTTACAAACTGAGCTCTCCAATGCAAGAACAAGATGCATTTCTTCCTTTAGGAGGTGCTATTGTCACAAGAAAAGAAAAAGGTTTCAGTTTTGTTTTTTCATGTGGGTGAGTATACTGGCATTCAGGCTTCACTAGGAAGCATACGAAGGAAGCATTGGAAGAAAATACAGAGCAACAAAAAGGACCTGAAAGTATAGTTTTTAAAGATCCATAATAACTGTGATAATGACAGACACAACAGACTAGCTGCAGAAGCAGAAACTGAAACTGATAATTACAGCTCAGGAAATGATTCTGATTAAATTTCATGCCCATTAATTGAAACTTAGTTCCACACTCCCTTCTATACACTTCCCCCCCCCCCCTTCAATTCTTTTTATGAGAATGGGTTTTTTATTTTTATTTAATACTGTGGAGAGGAAATATGAATAATTGTAACTTCTGGATTTTTTAAAAAAAAATTGTGGAGGTTTTTTGTCTGTTCTACATAAACTAGTAAATAGTTGAGGAGATTGTTGCTCCATTTGCTACAATTACAAATAAATATTATTTTAAAAAGTAAATTCTGTTTGTAATAATTATTTGGATACACTATATTTTTAATATGCTAGTTGTGATAATTTCATGCAAGTAAAATTGTCCATAGTCATATTTTATGTTCCTAAAGTAACAGAATAACTTTCGATCTGGAAAACAAAAAAGAAGTGCTAATGTAGCATTTTTTTCAGTTTTTCCAAAAATTTCCGTTTTTTCCTGGGAAAAAATGGAAAAAACCTAGATTTCCGAGCTTCAAAATTTTTGGAAATTTTACATCTCTAGTTGTGATGTTTTCCTGAAAGGCATTAAATACTTATGATTTATTTATTTAAACATCTGTACTGCCCTCCCTGTGAGCGTACTTTGCTGCAATAATATACAGCCTATTGTGTCATTTATTGTTAGACCTGATCTCTATAGTTTGGAGCTCAGTTGTAACTCCAGGAGATCTCTAGACCCCACCTGTAGGTTGGCAACCCTAAAAATTCATATTCAGCATACTAGTTCTGCAGGAAGGCAAGCTGATTTCCGTAGGAACCTTTAGGAGTTGATTACAATCCAGCGTGGGAATAATTGTTGGACATAATAATATTAATTATTAGGAGTATGGAATTGGAAACTTCTTTAAAACAATGTTTTTATTGGTTTTGACAACAAACCGTTTTGACAACGAACCGTTTTGACAACAAACAAGGTCAACAGAATAAGAAGCAAAAGGTGGGTGTGCCTGGATGACCACACTTCTGGTAACATGGGGATGTGGCCTAATATACTAATGAGCTGTGCTGTCAGGGGTGTGGCCTAATATGCTAATGAGTTTCTGCTGTTGGGTGTGGCCTGTTATGCTGATTAGTTCCTGCAGGGCTTTTTCTACATAAAGAGCCCTGGTTATATCATATCCATATCCATGTGCTTGTTGTCATAATGCTTAAGGTGTGGTGACATAATAGTTATACTGTTTGGAATGAATGAGTCGACAATGAATTGACCATCTTAATGATAGCAGATTGATCTTCTTTTGGAGGTTGAACAGCTTTGCAACTGAAAGTATAGTCACCTGTTATTTCCCTGCCTCTCCACACCTGTCTTTAACTGCTTAGCATGGCTGCTGCTGCTTTTTGGCCCAGAAAGGATCTTGTGTGCAAAAAAAAAGTGTAGGGGAAAGTTAGATTGCAACCTGGACTTTCCTCCACAGCAGTAAGGGAAGGAAGTTCATGTTTTCATGAACGTTGGGTAGCACAGATAGAGAGAGTAGGCAGGAATCCCTACAAGTCAAGATGATGTTGACACATGACTTGCATGATTAGACTGACATAACATGCAGAAACAAATTTCATGGACTACATGTGGTTGCCGCTGGCTAAATAATAGAAAGTGGAATTTGTAATGGGTATTAAAAAGCTACATATTTTCCTAATGCATAAGAGAGATGTTGTGATCCGAAAACTGCTGGAGACCTGTTGCTGAAATGTAGCAGTGGTGTAAGCAGGTGGGTAGGCGGGAAACAGTTTGCCATGTCATGTATTTTCCAAGGGCAATTATTATTTCCCCACGATAATCAGCAATTATAGTTCTATAATAAGAGCTGCAAGTTGCTGAGCATATCATAGGTTCTACAGTTTTAAGTCTGATGATGATATCCTCTGCATTAATATTGCATCTTGAAAAAACTATATCTTGTATCAGTCACTTCTTGAGAGAAGTGAAGAAATAGACTTAACTAAGCTGTTACCAAGGCTTAACATTTTTCATGTGAGTATGATGTAAATAGTCTCTTTGACAGATAATAGGTAGGTACTGACTTTCTGAATTCTTGATTGATGGTAGGCAGTTGGGTTTCCACTGCTTTTGGAAAGAAGGGCAGGGCTGGCTGTCCTGGATACTGAATCTGTTTGTTGTGCTTTACAGAAGCTTGCAGGTACAGATTTTTTCCCCCTATATTGCTAAATATGTCTAAATACAGCTGTATGTGAAATCCTATTCTTGTCCTGAGGATACAGTTGAACATTGTATGCAAAACACAAATAAATCTGTTAGTATACTTTCGGGAACAAATTTAGTCTCCTGATAAGCAGACAAATTGGTGCAGTAAGTACAGATTAAAGATATAGCCACGAACTATGATGTAGTCATTTAGTGTTTCATGAAAAACATCTGATTTTGTACAGAAAAGCCTGGGGTGTATATGTTCGTGTTTCAATATGCCATTGTCTCTTAAGGCTTGTATGACTTGCAATATAGCTTTGTTTAGAAGAGCAGAGATCTTTGAAACCTAATTTTCAGCTGTTTTTTCTTCCTTATCCATTTTTTAAATCCAAGTGTGTGATTTCCTTTTTTGAAAAAGAGCTAAAAAGCTTTGACTGGATTTTGGAGTAAAGTAATATATCTACCTCGCAGGAAAAAAATGCAGTGCATGCTTAATATTCAAAAGGGATGTAACCAGTTTGATTTTCAGGTATTGTCTGTTTACAGTGTGACATTTGCTTCCAAATTTGCCCATGAATTTTGTATTCCAGTCATGTAGTGGTAGACTGCTGCTGATGTCACAGTTTCCTTATCAGGATTTTTTTGCTCTTTGTTTCACAGGGAGCTGTGATTGGTATAGATGATGAGGACGACAGCACCTTCACAATAACTGTTGATCAGAAAACCTTCCATTTCCAGGGTGAGCTGAAAGAAGAGGTTCTTTCTTATAATAGATCATTACTGATAATTCTCTTGCTTTACTGTTTAATGGACTAATTTTAAGCATTTGAGATAATGAACTGCATGAGAAATGTGCAGGGAACATTCTGGAGTCAGAAGCACTGTGGGTTAGGCAGGGATTTATATCTGCATTGTATACATATGTGCTCAAAACTGCTGTAGCTTTGGCAGGATCTGAAGATTAAAAATTTAAAGGATGTATCAGTCAAGGGAAAAAGAATAATGGGCATTCGTTGATGGGTTTTGCTTGCAAAAAACCCTGAAACCCTACCACCAGTCTTCATTATCAAGATGCGCTGTTATGCCTTTCCATATGAAGAAAGCCACAAGATCGCATGGAGGTTACCGTTTTTGTTGATATAGAATTCAAATCTGCGGGGAGACCAGAGCCAACATTTGATTTAAAGGTGGACTTTGCTTCAGGATCTACAAGTTCTCACTCATTTCATCTATATTTCTTTGTTCTTGTCTGCTAATCACCATTTTCCTGCTCTTATCCTTTTTCATATTTACTAACTCCAATGCCATCTGTTACTGCTATGTTTCGTCATTGCATGTTGTGGTTCACCAGTAGAAAGGGTAAGGTAATGTGTTTTTCATTTGTGCTTCTAAGCAACCCCAAATACCTTTTACCAACAAGACTGGTAAATATTGTAATTTTTATAAGCTGCTTCCATTTTCATGGTTACATTCTGTGTTTTATATCATGGCTTTCTCTGCTGTTGGTATCTGGTAATTTTCTCCTCTTTTCATTTTCAGATTATCTGCAAAGTAAATGTTTGGCTTGAGACCATAAGCAATTAAGTGTAAAAAATTAAAGACGGACTTAAATCTTGTTTCTAATACTGCTGCATTTGCAGTGCAGCAATCCACTATTTTGCCTTATATTGTTTAATAAAGGAAACACTATTGGATAATTACATTGCCAAATACCTTGAATTATAAATGTTGGGCTCCATACTGTGTACACTTGTAGTTTGTTGCTGTATCTTCTCAGTGACTCGGCTATCCTGTGGCTTTTATCTGGCTAGATGAGGTATTATAAAAATTCTTTGTATAACTACAGGCAGACAAGATGACAAATACTTAATTCCTTTGCTCTAAAAATTAATCTGTTAAAAGACCCTAGGCCACAGCCGTTCTTCAAAAGCTAGGAACTATATTGTATTGTTTGATGCAGTTGAAATCTGCAGTTTTTCACTGCAGCTATTAAAGGAATGCCTTTGCAGTTCTCAGTTTGCAGCAGTTCTGTAGCCTTGTGTTGCCTGCTTGCTGAAGAAAAAGCCTCTTGAAAGAGAACTGTAGCAGAACAAAGTAATTCAAAATAATGGTGATTTATATATTTGATATATTTCCTTTTACATAAGAATTATTCTGTATATATATTTTTTAAAAATAACGTTGTGACTTTGCACTGCTGGTTCTTGCATGCCATAATATTGCATTACTTAAAAATTAAGAGGTTGAATTGTTTAAGATGGGAGCACATAGCTAACCATTCTCGAGTGAGTTCTTGGCTACTAATCTTTAACGAACTATCTTGGTGGTACATTATTGGTTCAAGACCGCATCTTTAATTTCAGTTCTAAGTTTAACATATTCATTAGTGGTGACGTTGTGAGTGCAGATTACTCTTGAGTGCTGATAGAATAATATCTCTTTTAGAATTTGGCCAGTACTGATGATTCATATGTGTCTATAGATGTAATAACCTTGTTTGGACCCCTCCACATGTGCACTAACATAGAGGCTTTGCTTCCCCCAAAATGAATGGTTGAAGACCTTGACAGTGGGATAGCTCCATGAGAATATTATTGCTCCTGCATCAGTACAGAAGTGCTGGATCAGGGTTGTTGTTCTTATTTGAACACTTGCAGTCTAATATTATAAACTGCTTTAGGTTGTTATAAAACTGTCTTCCCTTTTCAGACAATAAATTGAATGTTCTCTTTCTTGTCAGAATTTCTAAACTAGATTAGATTTTCATGCAGTTTGCCAGTGGCAAAGGACACACTAAAGACTTCAAAAGCATGCACAGTTTTCACCACAATCTCAGAGCTGATTTCAAGGTGGGAGGAAAGAATATTGTTCTTGTGGAATTACCATTTATGGTGGTTGGATCACTGAAATTAATTGGACATGGGAGAAAGTTTAGACATATGCTTGGGGGCAAGCCAGGGAGGTGAGCATTGAGAATTAAAGCATTTGTTGTTTGCATAACCCCACCTTCTTCATCTGCATTCCCCTTCCCAGTCCTGTTTCTTGGCTATGGTAGAACATGACAGATTGTTTAGAATCCACCGTTACAAGATGGAAGAATTGCGAGGAATAGGGGGAATAATCAGATGGGACACAATCTGTCACTGTAGTGCTAGTGCTCTGAGCAGCAGATTTTTTATCTGGCACTGAACCTGACCAGTACATTGCAGAAAGGGATCCGTACTTATCCTGTCTAATGCAGTGGGACAGAAGGGGCCTGGAGCAGGTGCATACACACCTGACAGCCTATGTTACCTAATTTAATTTCACTCCCTTCTAGGATGCTACAGCCTATTAGGTAATCTGCCCCTTGAAGCCTAAAAAGCTGTTGGGGGTTTGTGCAGTTAATTAGGGCCACAGGAAGTGCCTTTTTTCCAGTCCTGATTGATCCTCCTGTCAGGACTCTTTTCTCTTAAAAATGGTTAGAGCCTTAAAACCTTATAGTATCTTGGTGGGATGAGCATTAGGGCTTGAGTATATGTGCTTTCTGGCATACATCTTCCCCTCCAAGGTACAATAGGCTACTGGGATTAAAAAAGGGCAATTTCTCCTCCTTACCTATTTAACTGAAATTCAGCATTCTTTGTGTTCCCAAATTCATGAAGGTCAATGACTATGTGCAGGATCAGGCTATCTTAATCTGTAAATTAATAGGGAAAGGTTTTTATTTATACCTAGAGCATCCCTCAAATATACAGAAACATCTGCTTTGCTGCAAGTAGCCCCATTTCTTTGTGCTTCTAATCAGCACTAGTTCATAAAGTTTGCTAAAGGAGTAAAAGTTGGGCGACTGAAGAATTGTGAAGAGCAGGATGAATAGCTGGAAGATTATTTTTTCCCTACAGTGCAAGACAGCTGAACTCTGGATTGAGATGTATTGAAGTATCAAATAAGGTAATCATAAATGATTTAGGTATCTCAAGGTTATTGCAGAACTTTAATTGACTTGTTTTCTCTCCTCCGCCAGGTTTGAAATACTGGAGTTATTGAAACTGACTGATTATATTTGTATTTCAATTACATGTGTTTCAGTATCTGAAGAAGTGAGCAGTGACTCTCAAAAGCTCATACCATGCAACAAATTTTGTTGGTCTTTAAGGTGTTACTTCGACTCTTGCTCTTTTCTACTGCTAGAGACGGACTAACATGGCTACCCATCTTTATCTAATTACGTGTGTTTGTGTGTGTGTGTGTGTATGTGTTAAATGCCATCATGTCATTTCTGACTTATGGCAACCTTATGCAGTGGCATACCAAGGGGGCAGGGGGTGGTCCACCCCTGGTGCAGCTTGAGGAAGGCCCTTGAAGCACATCTTTGCTTTTATTTTTAAAGTGCAGCTCTGGCTGCAGCCACTAGGGGCATAGAAAAGTCTGAGCACTGTAAAAAGCTCTACAATTGGCTACACTTCCCTTTCTTCAAGACTGAAGCAAACTTGTTTAACAACAACCTATTGCCAGTTTGCAGGTCATTTTCTCCAAAAATCCAGCCTTTTTCTCTTCCTTTCCTTGCACCCAGCTCAGCCAGATCATGCAAAGCAGTAGTAAAGGTGCTGCAGCAAGATAAAACAACCTTTCCTTCTCTTAATTTCCCTCAATCTCTTCCACACTTTCCTCATTCATTTCTGTCTCCCTTCTAGAGATGCCAGCCTCCAGGTGGAACCTGGGGATCTACTGGAATTACAGCTCATCTCCAGACTATGGACACCAGTTCCCCTAGAGAAAATGGATCCTTTGGAGGGTAGACTCTATGGCATTATACCCCACTGGGGCCCTTGTCCTCCCAAGGCTCCATCCTTAAATCTCTAGGACAGGGGTGGCCAACCTGTGGCTCGGGAGCCACATGCGGCTCTTTCACACATATTGTGCGGCTCCTGGCAGGGCGGCTGAGGAAGCAAAGGGGAGGCATGCTTTTTCTCTCTTTCTCCCTTCCTTCCTTCCTTCCCTCCTCCCTCCCATCTATTTGCTTTCCGAGTTTCTCTCTCTCTCATAACCAGTTTTCCTCGTTTGTTTTTATTTTTGGCAGTCCCATTTAACGTTAATAAAAAGCAAATTTGCATATTTTAAAAAATAAAAACGTGTGTGTGATATTTGTTCCTGTCTTGCGGCTCTCAGACATCTCTATGTGGCTCTTACGTTTATTCTATGTGGCTCTTACATTAAGCAAGGTTGGCCACCCCTGCTCTAGGAGTTTCCCAGCCTGGATCTGGCAGCCCTACCCCCTCTTCCCCCAGGGGGGACTGAAAAGTACTGGGCCTAGAGACACGTTGACTGATAACAGCTCATATTTTATTAGAGAGGTCAGAACAAGACTGGAGAAGTTGGACCCGGGGATCCGCTTATATTCCCATTCCAAACAACACCCTTGCAAACCCCAACTCCCGTGATAGGTCTATTTACAGTGTTAACCTTCCCATAGGTTTCTTTCAGGATCTGGCTCCCTCTATTGGTCCTTGCCAGGATCCTCTCGGTCTGTTGTTCTCTTGTGTGAAGCTTGGGTGCTTTGCACGGCCATGGCCCATTCAAACACAACAGGGACCTAGCAACTCTACTCCACCTAATTTTTCCGTGGTTCCCCCCCCCCCACGCCCTTTATTTTCAATTCTTGGTCTCAAGACCCTCTCATCTAGGGTTACCAGAAGTCCTTTTTTTTAAGAGGACCTGTCCTTTTTGTGTGTGTATGTGTCCATACTCTTCTGGACTGTTCTTAAAAACTGATAAAAATGTCCTCTTTTGGGGTTGGGAGGCTGAGCCTGTTTTGCCCTGGCCCAGTGGAGGCAAGTTTCAGCTTCAACAGGGTTTTTTAAAAGGAGATCTGTCATAGTTATCAGTTTTTTGATGTAGTCAGTCAGGAAATATGTCCTGTTTTTTGCTTTTCAAACTATGGTAACCCTATCTCATCTCTATCCTGCTTGGTGACAGAATGTATTTAAGAGTAGTATAGTAGCAAACCTTTGTTAATATTATGAACAGAAGGCACTAGATTTGCTGGGCACTGTACATTGCTCTGGCTCTGCTGGGCTTCCACCTCATCCCCCTTGCGTGAACTGTGCTTCTGTGTTTGACATCAGCTGGCTTTGCCACAATAGCACTGGGTTCTGCTGGGCACTCTGTGATTGCACTGGTACTGTTGAGTAGTCTGCATTGCACTGGTTCTGCTGTGCTTGCAAAAATGCCCGCCCCCAAACCTTCAGTTTCTACTGCAGAAATTCTCTGATTTGACTTCAGTTCCTTGGAAACAGTGGAGAATGGGGCATCCTGATTGGCGGGGGGGGGACTGTATTTTTTAACATCCTGCTTGGTGAAGCTTGTGGTCACTATTTTGTGATGCTTTGGCTAGTGTTAGTTAATAAAAATTAATACAAAGGCAGACTCCTTGCTCTCAAAAATGCATTGTAGATGTTTGTGACAGTCAGCTCATGGGCTTGAAAATGGAGAGCAGAAGCCCTCCCAAGTGCCTGCTCAGAACACAAGCGGTGCGATGGAATTTTTTTTTTTTTTGCCATCATGTTAAGTTGACTTATGGCAACCCTGTAGGGTTTTCAAGGCAAGAGATGTTCAAAGGTCATTTGCCATTGCCGGCCTCCAAGTCAGCCCTGCTTAGCTTCTAAGATCTGAGGAGATCAGTCTATCTAGGTTAGAGCTAGGCTGAGAGTAATGTGACTGGCTTCCATGGGGATTTGAACCTGGATTTCCCAGATTGTAGTACAACACTTTAAGCACTACATCATGCTGGCTCTCATGATGGAATAGCATGTTTGAATTTGATTTTTTTTTTACTGGCATGATTATATATATGAAGTTAAATAAAAGAAATTTTTCACTGTCTGCGTTTTCTTTTCTGGCCATTGAAAATAATCTATTTTCTGATTCTATTTCATGGCCAATTATTATCATTTGTTTTATTTCATGATTATTACTGAGAATATTTTTGTCTCATAGAGGAGGGCTCTTGACCTGGATAGCCCCAACTTAGCTAAGCAGGGCCGACGCAGAGGCAGGCAATGGCCAGTCACCTTGAAACATCTCTTGCCTTGAAAACCTTATGGGATCACCATAAATCAGCTGAGACTTGACAACAACAACAATAGAGTTGGGGGTGTTAAATTATCTGCCCCAGGTACCAAATAGGCTTGATACACCACTGACCGGATGACTTAATGACCTCCAATGTCATTAAGTCCTATTAAATGTCCTATTAAATGTCCTATTAAATGTCCTATTAAGTCCTATTAAATGTCCTATTTAACAGCCTTGCTCAGGTCTTGCAAATTAGGGGCTGGGGCTTCCTTGATTGAGTCAATCCATCTCACATTGGGTCTTCTGTTTTCCTGCTGCCTTCAACTTTCCCTGGCATTATTGTCTTTCCCAGTGACTCTTGTCTTCTCATGATGTAACCAAAGTATGATAGTCTCAATTTAGTCAGTATAGCTTCTAAGGAGAGTTCAGGCTTTATTTCATGTAGAACCCACTTATTTGTCTTTTTTGGCAGTCCACAGTCTCTGTAAAACTCTTCTCCAACATCACATTTCGAATGCATCAACTTTCTTCCTGTCAACTTTCTTTATTGTCAACCCATGCATAGTAATGTGGGAATACTATAGTATGAATTATCTTGATCACCAGCAACACATCCCCACACTTCTCTTTTCTAGTTTCTCCATTGCTGCCCTTCTCAGTCTCAATCTCCTGATTTCTTGGTTGCAGTCTCCCTTTTGGTTGATTATGAAGCCAAGGAATAGAAAATCTTTAACAGTTTGAACAATTTCAGTTTCTTCCTCAAACTTAAAGCCATGTAATTCCATGGTAGTTATTACTTCTGTCTTCTTGATGTAGAGCTGTAATCCTACTGTGGAATTTTCTGCTTTAACCTTCTTTAGGAGTATTTTCATCTTCACTATTTTCTGCCTGTATTGTAGTGTCATCTGCATATCTCAAATTGTTAATGTTCCTTCCACCAATTTCCACTCCACCTTCATCTAAACCTAATCCAGCTGTCCTTATGATGTGCTCTGCAAATAGTTAGAGATAGGGAGATTGAGTACATCCTTGTCTGACACCTTTGCCAATTGGAAACCATTCTGTTTCTCCATATTCTGTCCTAACTGTAGCCTCTTGACCAGAGTATTATTATTTTATTTGTTTGTTTGTTTGATGTACAGGCTGCACATCAGAATAATCAGATATTATGGCATACCCATTCCTTTTAAAACCAACCATAACTTTTCATGATCCACACAGTAAAAAGCTTTGCTGTAGTCTATGAAATACAAGCTGATTTTCTTCTGAAATTCTCTGGTATACTTCAGTAATGAATGTAAATTTGCAATATGATTTCTAGTGCCTCTATTTTTCTAAATCTAGCTTGAACATCTGGCATTTCCTATTCCATATATGGTAACTGTTTTTGTTGTAAGATTTTAAGCATCACTTTAATTATATGAGAAATTAATGCAGTGGTCCACTAGTCGCTGCCGTCTTTGACGTCTCCTTTATTGCAACTGGAATGTAGGTTGAGTATTTCCAGTCTGTGGGCCGCATAGCCCAGAATCTCAGCGATCTAGCACAGCTATGGTTGAAGGCCAGGTGAACAAGAAGTTGTTTATCTGCTGCCAAACCTGTTGAGAAATGAGAATGTTCTTTCTTTTTGCTACATTGTAAACACTCCGTTCAGCAGTGTTTACAATATTAAGGGGGGTAGCAGACTGTTTTCCTTCCACCCACTGCATGACTATTGATTTTATATGTGTTAACATGTTTTAAATTTTACTGTATTTATTGAAATGTTGTGACCCGCCCTGAGCCCGTTTATGGGATGGGCGGGATATAAATGTGATAGATAAATAAACAAACAAACAAACAGTCACATAGCAGTCACATAACCTTGCAACACTTTGTGCCTACTCGAGGGCAAACCTACTTGGTTTTTTCTAACCAAGAAGGGGTTTTCCCTCAAGTTCTTAAATTTATGAACCATTATTTTCCTGAATGTGTAGAGGATTACCCCAACAGTACAGAAACCCCTGCCTGTGTGCGGCCCCATTTTTCTCCTCTATGTGGCCATTAAGAAACTGGAAGAAATGATGAGCTGCTGACCCACAAGGAATTGTGGAACTGGAAGGACAAGTTGGAAATTCTCCCGCTTCTCTCCCCCCCCCCCCCCCCCCAGATCTCCTTTTCTGCCATTTTTTACGTTCTTAAGTTGAACTGGCTAATTTCCCACTCTGCCTGTTTTCTTTTAACCGAGCTAGTTCGGTGTAGTGGTTAAGTGCGTGGATTCTAATCTGGGAGAACCAGATTTGATTCCCCACTACTCCTCTTGCAGCTGCTGGATGACCTTGGGCAAGTCATAGTTCTGTCAGAGGTGTTCTTGAAAGAGCAGTTCTCAAAAGAACTCTCACAGCCCCAACTACCTCACAGGGTGTCTGTTGTGGGGAGGGGAAGGGAAAGGAGTTTGTAAGCCGTTCTGAGATGCTGAGTGAAGGACAGTGTATAAATCCAATCTTTTCTTCTTCATTTAACATTTCATGCCTTCTGGAATATACACATTTCATCCTCATACAACTATTTTTGCTTGCGTCTTTCCTTTAGGTAAGTTTAGAGTATTTTCCTACACATGTAGGAATCTAAATATGTGGAGACCACTGTGTTGTTTGTTCATAGACTGGTTTTGTTGCATTCATTATTCAAGAGCTAGGCAGTTTCTTATTGAATATTGTGATAAACTGGGGACCTGTGAAGAATCATAGGAAGAAAGAACAGTTTGAAATTTTCCTCCAGTTTGATGTAGTGGTTAAAGAGTGGTGGACTCAAATCTGGAGAACCAGGTTTGATTCCCCACTCCTTCACATGAAGCCAGCTGGGTGACCTTGGGTCAGCCGCAGTTCTCTCAGAACTTTCTCAGCCCCACCTACCTCTTAATGTGACTGTTGTGGGGAGAGGAAGGGAAGGCGATTGTAAGCTACTCCAAGACTCCTTCAGGTAGTGAAGAGCAGGGTATAAAACCATCTCTCCTCCCTCCCTCCCTCCCTCCCTCCTCTTCATCACTGTGTGAATTCATGGATTGAGGAGGCTGATTTTCCTAGCTCTTTCCCTTGAAGGGACTCTCAAAATAGTATAGGTTCTTTGTATGTAGGGACCTCACTTTACCTTTTAGGACGGTGGTGATCTTTTTAAATTTACAAAGTCATATTTTTTGCATACCTCAGAGAGCCCGTCAAGTATGTAAAACCCCCGGTGGATGGCTTGGTTCTTCTGCTTTTGTGAGTGGCACAAGCCACCCCATTTTGAGAGAAAGAGAGAAAGTGTGTGTGTTTGTGTGTGTATACTTTAGATTAAGATACATCAGATACAGTGGATGGGAGAGGGATGGAAAGGTTCAGTCCTCTTCCTACCATCTCATCCACCATTGAAATCCTTAGTCCTAATTGATCTTGCACTGCTTACCTTTCCCCAACTTCTTTCTCTGTAAAACTGATAAGCAGATTGCTCTGTAACTTTAAGTGCACCTATATACCTTCTACCTTTCTTCCCAAAGATAGGAGGGATTTTAATCTAGGTGCAGTTCAATTGGACCGGGGGGAGGGGATCTTATTCTGGTATCGTTTAATCATGGTAGTGTTAGTGCAGTTGTGGGCGCTGATGAGGGATCATGGTGAAGCACACTCTGGCTTCTGCCACTGGCCCGATGTCCAGGGGCTTTTAAATGCGTATTTTTTCTTTTTTTGCTGTGTTAAATCTGTGCCTAAGCTGTCCTGAGAATCTTTTGATCAAAAGGAAAGGTTGTCTAAATTGTTAAAGTATCATATTTCATTAGCTGTTCTTTTTTTGTTTACTGTTATATGGCAGCCAACTTATGACAACCCTGCACGATTTTCAAGGCAAGAGACATTTAGAGGTGGTGTGTCATTGCCTGCCTCTGCATAGCTACCCTGGTATTCTTTGGTGGTCTCTCATCCAAATACTGATGAGATTGGGCTATCGTGGATTACCCAGGCTAGGGCAGCTGCTTTTAGGACTGTTAAAACTTGCAACCACTTGGTTAGCTATGTACCTAAAATGTTGAACCTAGTGCCCAGAAATCTTTTTTTTTTTTTGGCTTGGTTTGCTGATTCCTGGGGAGGAGGTCCCAGAAAGTGGTGGTTGCTCATCTCCCTAAGATCCTTCCTGTGAACATGTTCTGTGTCATTTTGTTTGTGTCCAGCTCAACCAGCTTGTGGTTGTGTTAGGTGACCTCATTCCATCAGTTCTGACACAGCACCTCTATCACCTTATCATTTCTCTATTAATCTGTGGTGGTATTTTAGTGTTTGTGGATAAAAACAAGCAAAATTGCCAAGATCCAGACAAGTAAAGTAACAGGTTAGAAATGCTTGAAATTGGGCTTATAATCAACAAAGTTCAACCTCCACATTGGCTGAACTATGCTGGGATCTTTTGTTTTACCTGCAAATTTGTTGTAGTGGTTTTGGGTTTTTTGCCAACTCCAGCTGATGAGACGGTCACTGGCTTTCTTGTTGGATTCATACTTTGTTATTACTCAAGTCTTCATAATTCCCAAGGTCAAACTACGGAGCTGACTTGGTTACTATTTAGGAACTGCTGTTTACACTAATGGATTCTATTTCTTCCTCATGAGGTAGCTTCTTGGGAACAGGGTAAATGTTGCTCAAGGATTGTGTACTGGTACCCAGGCACAATCGGTATTGATCTACAAAGTACTTAAAAACTTCAGTCTAACATGATCTTTTAATTTATTTTTCATAAACATTATTTGTAGTTCAGCTTTTTCATTTGGACTCAAATGAATGGAAAACCACTTTCTAAGCTCACTTAAAGATTACGATCTATTTGGTAGCAAAGGCATGTAGGAGAACCATGTTTAGTAGCTTTCCCTTCTATGTGAGAGCAGTCTGGATATCCTTTGTTTAAGAGGAAATTGAGAACAGAAGGGAGCCTTAGTGAAATATTTACTTATGCCACATTGAGCATTTCTAAACAGAATTTAATTTAAACAGCATGGTTATGGAGAAACCAGGAATAATTTGTTTGAGCCAGAAAGTACAGGGCTAAGTGTAGTGTATTGGTCTCCTTGGCTTTGCCTTATGCATGGTTTTGGAGCTCAGCCTTAATTAGGCTGATTTACGTTCCACGCTGTAATGATTTCATGTTTTGGTGTGTGTGTTTCTTTAAATGTTTAGTTTGACTGCAGTAATGTAAGGATAGTGATAGAGGGAGATGAGTGTGATGTGATTGGCTGATGAGAGAGAATGTTGGAGGAGGGGTGTCTCGGAGGAGATTCTGTGTGTTTTAGAGAGGAAGAAAGGGAGTTTTCAGCTTGTATGGCAGAAGAAGCAGTTTGAGTCTATCCTATGCGGCTAAGACAAACTGTTCAGCCTGTGCGCCTAAGAGAGGCAGAGTTTAGCCCGAGTGGCTAAGGCTGTCAGAGTGGAGTTTTGGTGTTTTGAGAGACAGTGTGTGACGTCCAGCTTTATCAGTTATATTTATAAGTTCTTTTTTTCAACAACAGTTCAAAATACTTGGAAACATATTTTATTTCTTTATAAGTAAATCATTATTTAAACTTATCCCAGCAGTCAGAATAGTCCTTCCTCAGGGCCACATAGTCCTCTGAAATGCCCAGACACAGGGTCATTCTACCATAACAGAGAAATTTGGAATTTTTAATTCCAGGTGGCAGCAGTAATCTACCACATTTATGCAGATATAGTGTGTTTTAAAAGGAAAAAGAAGTCACACACACCCGAGTCTTGTCTTGGCATTTTCTCTTGCTTGCAGCTGCTTGAAGACTTTTGTATCTGTAGAACTGCAATAAATCTCGTGTTTTTATCTTTTGGAAGTGGTCTCTCTTTTCAGAGGACATATCACCAAGCATATGGTGAACCCAACTGTTGGCTTGGAAAGAAAGTTTGAGTATGTGAAACAGTTTTGATCTATGGTGCAACTATCTGGCAAATATAAATAAAGGGAAATCCCTTTCTCCATTTGAACAGGTATATTCATTTGATGTCATAGCTTGGAAATAGATGAGGAACCAACAATGAAGCACAATATCTTGCATTTTGTTTAGTATTCACTTGTTTTGGTAAAAGATGCTGGAACAACCTATCAAGATAGCATGTTGATTATCCAGCAGAACTGGCCATGTGAACCCTGTGGGATAAAACCAGTGTTGTTTCTGATACAATGCCAACTGGTGTTATATATTCAGATGAAGTTAAATTAAGAACAGCCATCCTATTGACTGACACACAGATGATGTAGCCCAGCCTTGTAAATGAGTATATTTGGGAGTGGCTACTTATCCCATTCCACTCTCTGCTTGTCCATGCTGATTCTACCACGGTGTAAATATACTGCTTCTCTTCATCTAATGTTGATGTCCTAAACAGGTATATGAAATAAGTAAGGGGATAGATAAAGACTATATGGTCAGGGGCCGACATACCTGAGGGATCGCCTTTCCCCATATGTACCCCAGCAAGCACTGCGTTCAGGGTCACAAAACCAACTGACTCTCCCAGGCCCTAAAAATGTCAGTTTGGCAACAACTAGGGCCAGGGCGTTCTCGGTGGTGGCTTCATACTGGTGGAATGAGTTCCCAGAAGAGATCGGGATCCTGTGGGACCTTTTACACTTCCTCAGGGCCTGCAAGACAGAGCTCTTCCGCCAGGCTTTCGACTAAGGAGCCTCTGCCACCACCATCACCACCACCACCACTATCATCATTAAAGAGGTGCCGGACTCCACCATTACAGCCTGTGCCAGTCGATAAAGATTGAGAACTGATGGAAAAGTAACCATTGCCGCCGTCCTTGATGTATTAGTTTACAACTAGCTAGCACTTTGTTTTGATTTGTTCTCAGACAGTTTAAGCTATGTTATAACTGTTTTTATGTGATTCTTTGTAAGCTGCCCTGAGCCTGCTTCAGTGGGGAGGGTGGGGTATAAATCAAATAATAAAACAAAATAAATAATAACTAACAATGTGAATTAAATCAAATAAGAGGTATTGTGAATGGGTGGCTCCATCAGACCAATAGTATTCAACCAGTTATAGATGGGATTGCTGTTCTCTGAAAGAGCAGGTTCACAGTTTAGGGTGTATATATATATATATAAATACATATAATAGATAAGAAAGGGATTTCCTGGGCTTGTTGGCCCAAGCTGTACACTTCTAGAATAAAAAGGCATACAAAATATGTTTACTTTGTGAATCTGTAAAACTGATACAGGTTGAAAATAAGATTTTTCTGAGAAAATTCACTTTCTATTCATATGCTGATTCCTTTTTATTAAAATTTGCCTTCATCAGTTTGTGTCGGCAACAATCATGTAGATATTTGGGTATGTTGCTTTTGAGAGTGTGGGGATCTCTCTCAGTATTCCAATTTTATTTTATTTATAACTTTTGGCAGTATCAACAGCCAGTAAACTAAACAGGAATGTCTCATCTGTCATTGATGGATGTTTCAGCACTTAAAATCCAAATTATGACTTGTTATCTGTGCCTCAGTTGTCAGCTATGTTTCTACTATGTGGAAGCATGGCTAGAGATGTTGTAGATAGAAATGTTAGAGATCTGAATGCTTGTTTCAGAAAGATCTAGAGACGTGTTACCAGTACTATTATAAAAGCCTTATCTGTGCTTGTTTCCATATGTGGAAATAAGCACAGATTAGACTTCTGTAATAAGAATGACTAGGGTTTTTAAAGCTTAGTTCAGTCTGCTAACCCTTTGTTCTGTACTCCTGAATATACATTTAAGAACATTTATTATGTTCATGAGATGAACATGAACATTTATTATGATCAAGAGTTCAGTCAACAATTTAATGGCACAATTTACATACAAATGTTTTTAAAAATTGGGAGAACATGAAGGGTGGACTGAATAAGGTTTGCAAGGAGTCTTGGGGGAGGAGCAACATTATAAAAATCTCACTCCACTCTCCAGAATCTCCCCCCTTCAAAATTCAATAACCTCTAAGGCAAAGGTGTGAAACTAATTTCTTATGAGACCCTGATCTGACATAAATGTCACTTTGTTGGGCCAAGCCATGCGTTGCTATAAAATGTAACATGAGGTATCAAAGGTATAAACTTTATAAAGATGATTTCAGATGCCGAATGGCAATTGCAAGCATGATTGGATTAGGTATGATATGCAGAGGGGAAGTAGGTATGGAGATATCAGCATTGGTAATGAGACAGAAAACCTAGGTCTCAATTCCATACAGTAGGATTCAGTCCAGGAGTATGGACATAAGTCTGACATTAGAAGTTACAACATTCAGTTGCTGACCGAAGAGTGGCAGTGCTCTTACAAAGGAAGGTCAAAGGGAGACTAGAAAAAGAGACTGCTGAATTGCAAGTGATAATGAAGCTCAAGACAATAATCAACATGGACTGAACTGAGACCTAGTTTTCCTGCCTCATTACCTATGTGTGCTATTATCATTTGGCATCTGAAATCACTCCACTCTCCAAGATATAAGGACCAATCCAAGTGTTCTAACTCCTAATCAGGTTCTTTTTGAAAGAAAATAAATCCAGATAGAAACAGAGAAATCCAATCTTTTTTTTTTTTTAAACTTTTCAGAATAAGCCAAAATAATTTCCTCAGTGTACACTGTGCTTGTATATGTGCATGTATGTACATGAACACCCCTATATATCTTTCTCGCCCCACAGATTTGTTGGGTGAAGTTTTCTGTTTCCCTGTTCAGCCTTCTAGTAAAGCTTGGTGCTAAAGGTTGTCTCACCTTCTCTTTCTTTTTTCCAAGTACTTTTATTTAAAAGATTTTATATACCTTCTTTCAGCCTAAAAGCTTTGAAGCTGTGTTAAGCAATTACACCTTGTGTTTTGTTTGAGAATTAAGGATCATTTTACATCTTATTTTAATTTAATCACTACTGTCTTGAATCTTGGGTAATTGCAGTGGTATTCTATAGTTACTTTATGTTCCACAGTATTCTTTAAAGGCTTTTCCATTCTTGTTTCTCTGTCAACAAAATAACAGCTGTTGGCAGCAGGCTGCTGATTCCTGACGGTCTCTAGGGATGGGTGATAATGATATTAAAGTTTCCCTTGCATTTTTTGGGCCTTTCATGCCCTCCATCCAGTTGTCTTACACTCTCCCATCAGTAGAGATATGGGGTGGAAAAATTTTGCTGCTTGCACTCATGTTATGAATTCAGCTGTCTCGGTCAAATCAAAGTAAAGGCTAAAATTCATATTTAATTTGACTACAAGAGACAGCAAACCAAAAACTATGATGAATGTTTGTTTCACTTTCAGTGAGCACACAAAGCTATGTTTTGTCTCTTCTTTGAGCTGGGGAAGCTGGAAGTATTTGCCTAAGATACTTGTGAATGGAACTGGAAAGACTTTCAGCTCAGTCCAGACAGAGGAACAGAATAATAATAAATGATCGTAATACTAAACTTGCCTTTATTTCTCAAAGAATCAGTCACAAGCACAACAGTGAAAAAGATGAAGTGTGATAAGTTGCCCTTGTCTTATTGGTAACATCATCCTTTAGCAAAACAGACTGTAGATCAAGTAGTTTTGAATCATATTTGCCTCAATCTGGTATGGAGCTTGCAAGAAATGACAGAGAAATTGAGAAGCTGCCGGGACCTCTGTGGAGGAGAATGAGGACAACAAGGCCTATGTCATTTGGGTGTGTTAAAATCATTGTGTCAACAGGCTCTATTGGTTATTTCTTAAATGCAAACAAATATACGGGAATTACATGCTATATAGTCTTTAGAAGTATTATCTGCAATAACCATTTCCACATAAAGTTTTGAATTTGTTTGAATCTACTATTTAAACACTGGTTATTAAAAATAGTAGTTAGTTATTTTAGTTGAAGTATCTGTTTTTGTTGGGATATAAAATTGACATGGGGCACTTTTTAAAAAATCTACTAAATATAAGTCAAAATACAGCATGATCAGATTTAGCACATTTATTTAGGGCATCAGAAAATTCACCAGCTCAGTGTTTTTTGGAAAACCCACATTGCTGATGGTCAGTATGAATGACTGTCATACTCCTTATCAGTACACTTCATAAACAGAACTGTCACTTAGCTACTGCAAGACTGACACTGCATCAGTGTCACAATAGAGTATGCATGTAGCATTCCATACTTGAAGCAACAAAAGCTTTGAGCATACTAGAATAAATATTTTCATTGAACGTAACTTAAAATTCTGCGTTGATCTAACTGCTGTGGTAAATATGAGCTATGATGCTTGTATCTCTGGATATTTTCAGCTGTCTTTAGCCTTTGGACTATTGTATGTGAAATATTTTTCCTCTGGACCTATGCTATATAAACTCAGCAATATGGAAGACCACTTCATGCATGTGATGAAGTTGGTTGTAGCCCACAAAAAGTATGATACAATAAATCTGTTAATCTTCCAAGGTACCACATGACACTTAGTTGTAACAATTAATGATGTAATAGTCGAACTTTAGAATTCTCTAAGGTGAGCAAGCCCTCCCCAAGAAGGTGTGTGTAGTTGGTATGAGTTAACCAAGACCCTTCCTGGCCCACAGGCCAAATGCTGCCATTGCCTATGTCTTGGCAAAACCTTGAGGTAGATTATGAGCCTATTTTATCAGTAAAACAGATAGTAGGTGGGTTGGGTGGAGGAAAACCAATACAGCAATTCTTGCATCTTTGCTGGTAATGTTTGTTTCAGTGGGATCCCACTCTTGAGATCCCAGTGCAGTCAGTAGACTATTTTGACTGTGTTACTTGTGTGTGGTTCCCTGTGGAGGGAAAGAAGATCTATTGTTTGATTTATTTTTGCCTACCAGTGGTCCCTTGCACTTTGGAGTACTGAACCTATAAAATACTCTGTGATTGTTTCGTAGAAGATGCTTCTCAGAAAAAATTGGGAGACTTCCCCCACATATGTTTTTAGAAGTGGGTGAGAAAGGGAAACTGGGAGAAAAGGGCCTACCTTTCAAGACCACCCAGTAAACTGAAGAGGGGGGGATCTACTAACATAATGGCATGCCAATAATCAGAATGGGGATTGGGACTTCTGGGATTGCATTGGGATTTTGTCTTTCCCACTCTTAATGTGACAACCATTTAAGACCAGATGCCCTATGACAGAGTGTGAAGCAAGCCAAGTGGAAACACCATAGCACACCTTTTCCTGGACCAGCTGGGCTGATCCGCCACTATCACAGCAGTTGTGTGAGGCTAAGTGTCCAGTGACAGAAAGCCATGAGAGAGAAGACAGTGGCAGGCAAAGAAATACACTGTTTCCTGGTTCATTTGTATTGACCCCTAAACTGAGATGTGGTTTTACTATTTTGTAATGAGCCTGCTTTCTGCAGATATTTTGAGTTGCTTTAGGGATTCAGGTGAAAAAAGTGAGATATAAATTCAATAAGTAAATGGTGTCATAGTTTGTAGTTTATTTAATCTGTCATCTACGCCCTCCCTTTACCTGTATAACTCTGACCAGATCCCATGTTTTATACTGCAATCTTGTGCATACTTCCCTAGAAGTAAGACCTTTTGAACACAATGGTATTTATGTCTGAGTAGACATGCACAGGGACTGGTACATTAGTCACTCCAGGTGAGACTGAAACCAAGAAATTCACTTTTTCCATGTAAGTATTTCATTTTGACGAAGCTAAGACAGTTGAAGTTACAGTATTGCATAGAACTAGCTCCACAGACTAAAATCAATTATAATAGTATGGACTGGGAGCATGACTTGTGGGTGGTAGGAGTGTCAGTGTGGCAACACATTTGATGTTTGCCATGCCACTTTATAAATAGAGACTTCTCAGTTGGTTCAACTTCTCAGTTGGCTCTTCTCCCTCTACAAAAAGTTATAAGCACGAATTGATAGCTATAGTTTGGCATATTCTGGTGAAAAATTAGGAACTCTCACAATTTAGCTAGTGTGTTTGTATTTGCCATAAAGACTGCAAGTATGGATGTCACTACTACTGGTTTGTATTTTCCAACACTATCGACCTTGGTCAAATCTTATTAGAAGTAAACTTTTCTCTTTTCAACTAAGCTATCCTGTTACCGGTTAATTTAATTAGCAGCAAAACTGTGGGGTTTTTGTTGCAACATACTAAAACAGCTGGCTTTCTGAAGACGGTCCAATTGACTATCTGTTGTCTCAAGGGCACTTAAGTATATTTTTAATACTTTCCCAGCTCGAGATGCTGATGAGAGAGAGAAATGGATTCATGCTTTAGAAGAAACCATCCTTCGTCATACACTTCAGCTTCAAGTAAGTTTATTTGCAGTCTGCTTTGGGTCGCTTTCAGAAGTTGGTCTAAAAGAACCTTATCAAAATGATGGATGTATTTTAACATAGAATGACTTATGTTATAAAATATGGCCCATAGTAGTCTTGATTCTAAGTCCATGGCGTGCATGTTATGATGTATGTAGAATGAAGCCATTTAATATATGTCTCAATCAGGGGTGTAGACTTTTGGAAATTCCGGGGCGGGGGGCTCTTTAGCGCGCGTGCTCACTGGGGCGATGTTCTCCCCCCCGGAAACCGCTGCGCCCTTCCGAGGCCCGCCAGCCGCTGCTGCCAGGGCCTCTCTCCCCCCCCCTTCCCTCTCCCCCCTGCCATCCTTCCCTCTCCCTCTCCCCCCTGCCACCCTTCCCTCTCCCTCTCCAGCAGCGGCGGCCGGGCCTCGGAAGGACCCGGGGAGGCGTGGCGGCAGGCGCTCCGTTTTGCCGGGGATGGCTCGAGCCCCCCCGTACTCTACGCCTATGGTCTCAATCATCTAGAAAGATATTCATCTGAGAGTTGATCATTTGAGTGATAATTTATTGCACTGATGCTAAATTGCTAGTCTACCATTAACAAATGTTTCTCATAGAGTTCAAGAACCAAGTATTGCATGATGATCTCTGTGAGCATGTTTTTTGGCTTTGTTCAATAACACTTTAAATTTGTTTTGTGTTTACCCAATGTTTTGTGGAGAAAAAAATATGATTTACAATTGAGAGGTTATAACACCATTATCAATGCAATGATAAGGAAAAAATATGTGAAGAGATCCATATATGACTTGAAACAGGGCTTTGAGAAAGGTCACTCCAGAGTGACCAGTCACTTTCCATGCAATTAACAATTGTTCTTCTCCCATCCTCCATTGCTGCTGTAGTCATACATTCTCTCCCCTTAAAGCTACCGCAGCAGCTTCTCTTAGTCATGTGAAGGACACAGAGGCAAATACATCTTTACTCAGCATGCAGTTCTGGTCACTGTATCTGAAAAGGATATTGCATAGCTGGATACAGTACAGCTGAAGGAAGCCAAGATGATTGAGGAGTTGGAGCACCTTTCCTATGAGGCCGAAAAGTCTGCAGCTTTTCAGCTTAGAAAAGAGATGACTAAGGGAGCGGGACATGATAGAGGTTTATAAAATTATGCACAGGGTAGTGAGAGTGGACTGGGAAGTTTTTTTGCTCTCCCAAATTGTATAACTCAAGGGCATCCAATGAAATTGATGGGGTTTAGATTCAAGATAGATAAAAGGAAATGCTTCTTTACACAGCAGATGATTAAAATATAGAATTTACTGCTAGAGGATGTAGTGATGGTTAGAGGATGAGATGGCTGCAAGCATAGCCAGTTTTAAAAGCGGATTAGATAGATTCACAGAAGACAGGTGTATCAGTGGCTACTAATCATGGTAAATAAAGGGAACTCCACATTAAGAAGCAGTAAACCTCTGAATATCAGTGTCAAGAGGATCTCTATGCCCAGTTGTTGGTCCTCTGTAGTAACTGGGTGGCTACTGTATGAGATGCTGGAGTAGATGGACCACTAGCCTGATCCAGGAGGGTGGTTCTTATGTTCTTATGTGCTGAATAGGATAATAGTAGCACCAGCTGTTTTTCCCATCTGCTTCTGCTCCTCTTCCTTCATGCATTCAGCCTTGCTCTGAATAAGAAAGGAACTTGCTAATTAATTTTTTCCCCTGCATCAAAGCTTCTTTTTGCCTCTTGTGGGGGACATAGTGGTAACCAATGCTCCCTCTAAGCTGTGGAGTCTTGTGTGCAAAAATTCTATTTTGTGAGCTACTGGCATTAAAGTTGGCTGCCAAATAAATTAGTTTACTCTGAAGCCATCCTTTCTGAGCTAAGACAAAAATGTGTGAGCAGGAGGCTAAAAAACTGTGAGCTAGCTCACACTAACTCAGCTTAGAGGGAACACTGGTAATAACTGGATTTTTTTCACTTCAGGGCATTTCAGTTTGGGATGGTGGAACTTTTCCACACTTGTATACTGCTAGAGTTGCTGGCAGGCCTGAAGAAAAATGTGCTATCCCTTTAATAGAGGCTTTATGTGTAGAAAGGGGCAGCAGAAGCTTTTCATGACATGGAATTAAATAACATGACCTAATATAGGGTCTCTATTAAATACATTTTTCCTCCAGCCTGTTGGCAGCCCTAAGCACTGCAGACCAGCTCATGTTAGGTTTTGTAAAAGCTGCTATTGTGTGACAGCCCCCATCCACTAAGCTGCCATTTTGTGACTGCTAGCTTCCATGGTTCTTGAGGGAGAGGGGAAGCTCCCAGAAGTATAGTCTGCCCTCACCTGATATTGGTGCTACTGAGCTTAACTCCATGGGGAAATACAATTTAGTCAAAACTCCTTGATTGCAAAGAAGCTTGTAAATATGACTATAGCATCTGCCCAATATCTAAAACGTTTATTTTTTACTTTTTAAAAATTATATTGTTTTTAATGCTGATTTCATAGAAATAAAACAGCTGGGTCCCTGCAGATATGAATACACGATTTTAAATCATTGCTGTTTCACATAGCATGGTAACAGGAGGGGAATTTTATACATTAAAATGTAACATCCTTTTTGATCTTCCTGGTGTTTTTCCTTGGAAACAAGCATTTTCCACTTGATTACCCAGTTGCTGACCTAATATTGGGAAGACAAGGTTTGCATCTTTGTGTAAATAAGCTCTGGACATATGAAGAAACTTTCTGGTCAGTTTAAAATTTCAGTGTTATGTTAAGCACACTGTTTGATCCTGACTTTGTTTAGAAGCTCTGTTGATTTCAATTATATTTAATTCCAGATAAACCAGTTTAGGATTGCAGCTTTACAGTTACAAAGATCCTATAGTACTGTGGCTTCCTATGTACTCAGTGAAGTGAAACCTTGTTCGGGAGGGGGAGAGTAGGGAAGTTAACTCAGGCTAAACCAGAACTAGGCAAATACGCTGAAGCCAGCCAGTTACAAGGAAGTTGCTGGAGGCCTTTCAGATAAACTAGGGGGCGGATGAAATCTGTGAATGAACATTGTTCGATGTTCCAGATCACTGTTGCTGTAGATGGCGGCGGCGTTAGTAATTGCTCAAGCGCCGGGGTACTGCTGCGTGCTGCTGTTGTTTGCCAACAGGAATTGCCTTTCCACTCCTGAGCTGCTGGTGTAGCTCGGCCCGATTTATCGGCACCCGTGAGAGCAGAGTCATGCCAGCTCTCGGCCTAAAGAGAGAGGGGGAAGCCGGAAGTGTTGGAAGGAAGCAGTTAGGGTTTGTTTTGTTTCTGTGTCTCTGAGTCCCCTTCCTCACGGTACCCTCCCATCTCACCGCGGCTCCGATTGGGAGGGGTGACGATTGGGCGGGGAGGCACCTGACCCATAGCCAATAGGAAGTCACCTTGGTGTTGAGGCGAGCTCTGTGCGAGCAGCGAGTCTGGCGCGGCGTCCCTGCGGGCAAGGGGGCCCATTCCAGAACAGACCTCTCCTGGCTCCGTGATGGGCACGGGGAAGCATGGCTAGCGTGAGTAGGACTAGTCCTGGGGTGGCGTAGCGTCGAAACGGACAGGATGGGGCGCCCTAAACATTCGCCGGCCTGCTCTGCGAAGGCCATTCCGGACTCCTGGGTCCCACGTCAGTCGGAGTGGGAAGCAGTGCTTTGACCTCCCGCCCCGCAGTCGCGGCAGACGGGCGACTGAACCTGGGGACATAATGCCCACGTGGACTGCAGACCCGAGTTGGTGCCTGCTTCACTTACCTAGCAATCTAGGAAGCGAGCGCGTGACGGCGGAAGAGCATGTGCGTGTGCGAGCCATCTAGGTTGGGGACGGGGTTATGGCTGGAGGGAGGGTGATTTCTGTCTCTCCAAAAGTAGGACAGCTTCAGTTGCGTGTTAGTGGTGAACAGGTTTATGCCACTGCCGCTGGTTTATGTCTAGTAATTAGTTTGTTGAAGGAGTCCTGGGCTGATTTAAGCACCTCGAGCGCAAAACAGGCAGTCGATAAAGGGCACTGATTTGTTAGGAAAGCCCCTTTTTATTTAGGTGATGGGAAAGTTAGATTTCTCCGAAGGCATTTCATTAATGAGTATAGCACTTTGCGTTGAGTGGTGCTTGCGGTAGAATAAAGATGCTGTGTAGCCCACCGATGAAAATAACGAGAAAGTAATGATTGCTGCTAAGTGGCCAAAGGAATTGGGGTCACAGTTTAATTCAGTACAATGATCGCTATAAACCCGATTAAGGAGAGATGTGGTGGGAGCGATAATTTCCCAGTAACTACCAATCACACGTCTGTATACCCAGTGGTGCTTCTGATCTTGTAGAGAATCTTCATCTGCACCAACAGATTTTCATTTGGTATGTCAGTGCTTTCCTGTGGAGATCTGAGACTATGGACCTGGTGAGAAGTAAGGCTGTATAGCCACTATAAGATATCTAATGTGTCTTGAAGACTCGTTAGGATGAAATATCAGTATGTTTTTGATAACTTGCATTACACTTGATTGTTTGTGGTGGCCAAAAGATTATTTAGGAGAACACATTACAGTGCATTTCATTGATATTCTAAAGGGGATATCCCCATGGCAATTGGTGGGAGAGAGAAACAATTGAGACATTTGCACAGTCTTTTGTGTGGCCATTATTTACTTAACATTTCTGCCAGTTCTTCAGATACCTGCTTGAGGGGGCTTACAAAATGAAACAGAGACTGCAAACATAGAATCATTCACCATATCTTTTTAGCACTTCAGAATGTATATTGCATTCCAGCAGCTGTTCTCTGGCCTTATTTTTATGGTGTTAACTAATTTGTGATACAGAACTGAAAAACCACAATATATATTTGGATATGTGGTTTTTAAAATCTTATAATATATGTAGCATTATGCAAATACTAGATGTTTTTAAAAAAGTCATAACACAGTCCAAACAAATTGAAGGACTTTTAAGTCCCCCTGCTTTAAAGTGGAAGAATTTCAAGATGAGCTGTACCATTAAAACTAATGAAACTTAAAGCTGTTTGGATTATAAACCCCTTATAAAATAATATCCATTTGTGAAAAACAGCTATAGCATAATATAGTAAATTATTTATTTTAGCTGCATTTGTTTAGCTACTTAATGTCATTTTATGAATATATTGTAGAAACATTGCATATATTTCCCTAGAGGCTCTTATCATTGCTTGCTGTGGGAAGTTAAGGTAGCCAGTAGAAGGGGGGAAAGTGACAGATGAGATACAGAAAATTTGTTTGGATGCTGCTACTCCTTAAATCTTGTGTTTACAGAACTTTTATTCTGAAATAATTTGCATTGAATGTGAAAGCATAGCACTTAAAAATTTTAAATCTTTTCTCCCCTTCTGCATTCAAGAATTCTTAGGGGCTAGCCAGCTGGAATACATCTTCTTTTAAATAACAACATGGCTGCCAGTTTGCTTGAGGTTCAAGGTGCTGGTTATGACCTTTGAAATCCTCCATGGCCTACACATCTGAAGGACTGGCTCTCCCACATATCCCTGTGTGCATTATGGTCCTCTAGCCCCCCCCCCCCCGGTTATTTACCTGTTATGTACCTGTTCCTTTCTGGTAGTGGTTTCCACTTGGTGGGATGGGCTCACTAAGGAGGTGAGGAAGACAAGTTTGTAGGAGATGCTCTGGGATTGTTTATTTGTTAGGGGGCTTTTACTGTTGTATGAGCTTCAGGCACTGGGGGGAAGTTAATGGAGTTTTATTTTATTATTGATGATTTTCTGTGGAACTGTAAGCCACCATGAGCTACAATGGAAAGAAGGAATATCAATATGTTGTTAAATATAGTTTAGCATAGCATATGCATTAGAATCAATTGAAGTCATACTGAATTCATTGGGCTTAATGCGTGGCTTATCATACAGTTATTTAAAATATTTTGATACTGCCTTTCCACGTAATTCATGGTCACCAAGGCAACAAACATTAAAATATATCAGACACTGAAAAGAATTTAACATATAAAATATTTAAAACAATTACAACACACAAAAATGCAAGGACAGGGGGGAGGAAGGCTAATAAGAGTTAGTGTTCCAAACAAAGCAAGTCTTCATTTATCGTGGAAGACAACAATAAGTGGGGAGACAAACCTCCCTATGGAAAGAGTTCCAAAGTTTTGACATCATGACCAAGAAGGCCCGTTTTTGGATTGCTACACATTTAGCCTCAGAAGCTCTAAAGCAAGGCCTCCAAATATGAACAAAGTGGTGTACTGTAGGTTGATATTTGAGTAGGTAGCCCCTCTGATATGCTGGCCCAAAGCTGCAAAGGACTTTAAAGGTTAATTACTGCATCTTAAATTGGGCCTAGAAGCAAATATACTTCATAAACATAATTACTATGGGAAGAGGCACTTAAACATCATGAATGGTAATGGCTGTTTAGTTTTTAATGTCCATAAAAATTATGAAATCAGATCAGTATTAGTTTTCTGACCTTCTGTTTGATTATCTATATATCTAATAGCGAAGGGGGGGCCCCCTGTGCGGATATCTAAATCCGAGCTCGGGGGCCCTTGGGGGGGGGAGGTTTTCCTACACACAGGGGGCACTCCCACCAGGTAAGAAAAATCCGAAAAGTTAAAAAAAAACCTTCAGGAACCATAGAATCCCCCAAAATACCTTTTGAAATGGCCTCAGCTCCAGGCGTCAACTGTGAGGAGATTAGAATGTTCGGGGAAGGGGGGAGGGTCCAACTGTTTCTGTCAGTCAAAGGCAGGGATTTTACTGGCAGCAGTCTAGGGTTGCCAAGTACCCCCCCCCCCCAGCCACCAGCAGCGGATCCAGATCCAGGCTGGGAAACTCCTGGAGATTTGGGGGTGGAGCCTGGGGAGGACAGGGACCTCAGTGAGGTACAATGCCATAAACTCCCCCCTCCAAAGCATCCCTTTTCTCCATGGAAAGTTATCTCTGTAGTCTGGAGATGAGCAGTAACTCCAGGGGATCCCCAGGTCCCATCTGGAGGCTGGCATCCCTAGGCAGCACCCTCTGTGTGACTTGATACCACCTGATTTGCATGACTTAATTAGGCCCAGCTGTTTTGCTACAGTTCGTCAGCAGCCACCGTATGAAAGCCATTGTGGTGCAACAGTTCGAGCTTCAGACTGGGATCTGCGAGACCCAGGTTCAGATCCCCATCTTGCAGTGGAAGCTGGCTGGGAGATTTTGGACCAGTCACATACTTTCAGCCTAACCAACCTCACAGGGTTGTTGTGCAGATAACAAAGAGGAAATAATAATGTAAGCTGCTTTAGTCCCCATTGTGGAGAAAGACTGTAGTTTTCCTAGGTAGAGGCTACAGGGGAGGGGGGTGGAGATAGAAAGCTGAAGACAGATAAAGGTAGGTTGGCTGTTGGGTGGGAAGGAAATAGGGTTGCCAACTCCAGGTTGGGAAATTCCCAGACATTTGAGAGGTGGAGCCTGGGGAGGGTAGGATTTGAGGTGGGAGGCAGAAAGAGAGAGGAAGAGTGATGAGGTGGGGAGGCAGAAAAAGGGAATGATGACAGGTCAGAAAGAGAGAGGAAGTAACATACATGGAGGAGAGCGAGAGAGTAAGAAAGGGGGGCAGAAGGGAGAAAGAGTGTGAGAGAGGTAGGGGGAGAAGGGAGGAAGCAAAGGGGTGAGGAATGGGATAACTATCCTACAAGTTTCTTGCAGATCTCCACTTGTCTATATATCTAATTCCCAAGTTGCCCCCCCCGCGTGCGGATACCTAAATCCATGCGGGGGGGGGCACTTGGAGGGCAGAGGGGGAGTTCTGCAGGTGGGGGTGACCCCCCCCCCCGCCTGCAGAAAAATCCAAAAAGTTAAAAAAACTTCTCTGGGGATATTTAAATCCCCCGAAAAGTTAAAGCGTTCTCCGTGTACGCGCGGAGAAAGCTTTGGCCACTGTAGGGGAGGGGGTGGGAAGCAGCGCGGTGAGGCCTCGCCGCCGCCGTTTTCGGGGAGGGGGGGAGAGCCTTGGCGGACGGCGATCTCCCTGCCGCCACCGTTTTGAAGGGAGGGGGGAGCCTCGGCAGACAGCGGTCTCCCTGCTGCCGCCGCTGCCGTTTTGAAGGGAGGGAGGGGGTAGAGGCTCAGCGCGCCGGGGAGAGGAGGAGGAAGAGACTCACTCCCCCCCCCCCGAGTATCGCGGGTCCACCGGCTTGTGCATCTATATATCTAATAGCCAAGTGGCCCCCTCCGTGCGGATATCTAAATCTGCGCGGGGGCAGGGAGAGTTTTCTGCAGAAAAATCCTAAAAGTTAAAAAAAACTTTCAGGGGGATAAAAGTAAAAGTGTTCCCTGTGCATGCGCAGAGAATGCTTTGGCCGCTGTTGGGGAGGGGGTGGGAGACAGCTTGGCGTGCGTTGGGCCTTGCTGCCACTGGCGGCAGTTGAACAGAGAGGGGCGGGAGGCAGCTCGGTGGGCCTCGTGCCTTGCTTCTGCCACCGCCGGTTGAACAGGGGAGGGGTGGGAGGTGGCTTGATGGGCCTCGGGCCTCGCCACCGCCAGTTGAACAGAAGAGGTTGTGGGAGGTGGCTCGATGGGCTTCGGGCCTTGCTGCTGCCGGTTGAACAGGGGAGGTTGTGGGAGGCGGCTTGGTGGGCCTCACCGCCATCGCCAGTTAAACGGGGGAGGGGATGGGAGGCAGCTCGGCAGGCCAGTATCTGTGAGCCTCTCAGCCTCATCGGTATCGGGGGGGGGGGGGGAGGAGAGAGAAGGCTTACCTGCTGCTGCTTCCTCCTCCTGTGGAGCTCCTCCTGCTTCTGCAGGCCGGGAGCTGTGGGGAATACTCCCCCCCCCACGAGTATTTATTTATAATCTGATTTGTTGTTTTCTAATTTAATAATGTTCAATATGTTATATAAAATGTATATAGTGTTATTGTATGTTAATCTGTTGTACTAATTAAAGATTTGTAATCTTTTCCTGAAGTAATGAAAAAGTATATCTGGGCTGCTTATTTAATCTCTTGAATACTTAAGTACTGCTGTCAGTACTGATCAGTTACAATTGAGAAATAAATTGCTATTTTGTGGCTTGTGTAAACAAAACTTGTTCATATTCTATACATCTCATTTTTTTCATGCTCTACAGGGTGTGGATTCTGGATTTGTTCCAAGTGTACAGGATTTTGACAAAAAACTGACAGAAGCTGATGCTTACCTACAGATTTTGATAGACCAGTTGAAGGTATGTTTCTCCCTAATTGAAATTCAGTTATGAAGTACTGCTGATCCTGGAGTTTGAGTGGCAGGTCATCTTGATCCATACTTTGGTTCAGAAGTTCTATAAAATTACTGAAGTCAATCTATTTGAAGAAAACAAATAGATAAATCTAACTACAACAGTATGCTCATTATGTGTTTTAGATTACAATGACATATGATTAAAGCATAGTAAAACCTAATTAACAAATGTGCATTATATAAACTTTGGCCATAATGAAATAGCTTGGTTTGAACTGTATCAATTTTATCCTTGACTAATCGTAGCCCTCTTAGTTGTTGCTGTTTTATTTGTGTGTGTGTGTGTATATGTGTGTGTATGTGTGTGTATGTGTGTATATATATATATATATATATATATATATATATATATATATATATATATATATATGCATGTATGTTAATATGCATGTATGTTAATTGGGTTTTATTCCAGGATAATCTACTGCTGTTTATTTGGTCTGCATGGAAACTTTCATATGAAGAACAGTATATTCTGCTAACAGGAGAAACATAAACTAAGAAACTTCAGTTAGTCCAGAATGTCGTTGCTTGGTTGCTAATGCAGATTAGAGCTAGCAGATCTGGCTACGTTACTGAGATTATGAACATCTACATTGACTTCCAGTCTGCTTTTAAATTCAATTCAAAGTATTTGTTTTAACCTTTAAAATTGTCTAGAATCATGTAGTGGTTAATGTTGGATTATTATCTGGGAAACCCAAGTTTGAATCCCTTCTCTGTCATGGAAGCTTGTTGGGTGATCTTGGGCCAGTCACACACACTCAGCCTAATTTACATCACCGTGTTGTTGTTCAGATAAAATGGAGGAAAGAAGAATGTTGTAAGCTACTTTGGGTTCCCTTGCAGAGAAAGGCAAGGTAACAAATCAAGTAAATGAAATAATTAAATAAACATTAATGCTCTGGAATCTACATACTTGCTGGATTGCCTCTCCTGGTATGCGTTCTTGAGTGTTTTGCTTGTCACAATAGGGGCCAGTCCCAAAATGAAGGAAGTTAGGAGAGTTTCCACTCCCACTCAGGCTTTTTCATTGGCAGCCCCAGCTCTTTGGTGTAGTGGTTAAGTGCATGGACTCTAATCTGGGAGAACCAGGTTTGATTCCCAAGTCCTCCACTTGCACCTACTGGATGACCTTGGGCAAGCCGTAGCTCTGGCACAGCTGTTCTTGAAAAAGAGCAGTTTCTGTCAGAGCTCTCTTAACCCCACCTACCTCACAGGGTGTCTGTTGTGGGGAGGGGAAGGGAAAAGAGTTTGTAAGCCGCTCTGAGACTCCCTTGGGTAGTGAAGGGCGGAGTATAAATCCAATCTCCTGTCCTCCTCCTCCTTTGGACTCTTAAAGAAGTGTGTGAAGTTCAGGAAAAAGTCAGGTTGAATTATGTAAAGGGGTCATTGGAAATTGAACTGATGATTGACTGAATCTGTTGTTGGTATTAATATTCATGATTCTGTCTATACATCTGGAAACTGTTTTGAGTGTTTGTCAGGAAAAATGTATAAATGTAAACAGTAAGTCTGGGGAAATTCGAGTGTTACGATTTGTACAAATTTCAATTGTAAGAGCAAGAATTAAATTATTTTTCTTGTCTTGGGTAGTTTTTCTACTAAGTTTACCTTACATTTAAAATTGTACTTGAGGCTCGTTTCTGCTTTGGCATAATAAAAAGGTGCTTAAAATCATTGCACTTATGTTCTTAAATATTTTGGTTTCAAAATTTGTAAAAACGACTCCAGTATTGTGGGTGCTTGGGTGTTCAGTTCAGTTGTGTAAATAAATGCTTTTTCAGGTTTACAGAGCAATGATAGTGGCTCAGGAGCCAGATGTAGCTCTTCTGAGCACCATTCCCTGTGGCATTCACTCCATGTTCCACACGAATAGGCAGTTTCTTCAAAAATCGGAATTCCATCATTACTGTGGGCCCATAATAAAAACAGTTTTTAAAACAAAATATGACTTATCTATATATCTTATAGCCAAGGCGCCCCCTGCGTGCGGATATCTAAATCCACACATCAGGAGCACCTAGGGGGCAAAGAGATTTTCCTTCACACTTGGGGGACTCTCCAGGTGTGCAGAAAAATCCCAAAAGTTTTAAAAATTATTCGGAGGATATGAATCTTCCCAAAAGTTCCCTCTGGGAACTGTCTGATCTTTGACATGGTCTCTGTGCTTCACACCATGGGTTTACTGCACCTGCGCGGAAATCCATCGGTGTCGTAGAAAGCTTTAATGAGGATCCTGGGCGCAGAAATCCGTTAAAGCTTTCTACGACACCGATGGATTTCCACGCAGGTGCAGTAAACCCATGGTGTGAATGCACAGATGACCACTCGAAGATCATCAGTTACAGGTAAGCAACCTATTTTTGCCACTGCTTGGCAGGCCGACTATGAGCCGCTCAGGCCTCGCTGGAGCCACCACTGTGGGAGGGGGAGAAGGCTTGGTGGGCCAGCCTCACTGCCGCTGGGGAGGAGGGAAAAGGCTTGGTGGGCTGGCCTTGCCGCTGCCACTGGGGCATGGGAGAAGGCTTAGTGAGGTGGCCTCGCCACCACTGTGGGGGGAGGATAAGGGCTCATCTGCTGCCGTTTCCTCCTCCTCCGGAGTTCCTCCGGCTTCAGCAGGCCCAGTGCTGTGGGGAATACTCCACCCCTGCTGCTGCGGGGGGGAGGGGGGAGGGAGAAGTCTTGGCAGGCCAGTGACTGTGAGTTGCTCAGCCCTCACCTCCACCACTGCCGGGGGGGGGGGGGAGAAGTCTAGGCAGGCAGGCCAGGTCTCACTGCTGTTGGGGAGAAGAGAGGAGGGAGGGAGAAGTCTTGGTGGGCCGAGCTCAGGCCTCACCACCAGGGGGAGAAGGAGGAAGAAGGTTTGGCGAACCTGGCACCTGGGAGCTGCACGGGCCTCACCATTGGTGCGGGGGGGGGGGGGGGGAGAATTTATTTATTTATTTATAGTTCCTTTTTATACCCCGCCGTCCCTGCAATCAGGCTCACCTATGGGGAGAGGGAAGGGGAGAAGGCTCACCTGTGGCTACTTTCTTCTCCTCCACATGGAGCTTCTCCTCCCCCTCACAAGTATTGCGGGTCCCCCTTCTTGTAAATAATAATATCAAGGATGTTTCTTCCCCACCCCATCTGTGAAGATGTAGGGGTTCTTTGTACAAGGCTGGGTCAGTGTATGCAGCTGATTGGGGCATGCCACTGTTGAATGCAATGTCAAACTCGGACTCTCGTTTGCCATGTCTTTTGGGGAATTGTGGCCTGTAAGGGGAGGGAAATTCCAGAGGGGTGTGTGTGTGTGTGAGAGAGAGTGTGAGAACGGCTCTATTGCAGTGGCAATAAATGCCTCGAATAAATGTTGGTCCACAGGAGTCCACCCCACTCTCTCTGTCTCTTTCCTACCCCCTCCCTCCCTAAGGAGGAAGGGGAGGAGCCCTCAGCCAATCAAGGGGAGGGAGGCTTGGCTTTCTTCTCTCCTCTGTGGAACAGAAAGCAGGAGAGAATAGAGCTGGGCAAAAGCAAGCTGCAATGCAGGAACAAGGAAGCAGGAACAGGAAGTAGGAAGCAGACAAGAGCCAGTTGCTTGCGGGCTGGGTAGGAGTCCTGCAGGGGCTAGTTCCAGACCGTGGGTCACATGTTTGACACCCCTGCCCTACATACACAGAGGTAATGTGGTAATTAAAATGGTTATATTGGACTTACTGTGTTTGAAGTTGTGTACAGGCTGTACAGTAGCTACGTGGATCTTTTGGTTGATGGGAAGGGTTCTCCATAATCCTTAAGAGTGTGTTCCACTGTTAAAGAGCATCTGTTGAAGTGAATTATGTATGTATTAGAGAAATAGGCTGCCTTTTTACATGACTGAAAGTTTTACAGTTGGCATATTTAAAAAACACTTCAGAAGCGGTAGTCTTTATTGGAAGAAAGGAAGATACCTAACAAGGGTATTAGCTTGTCTTGAATGATATAATTGAGGAGAAGGAGATCAGAGAACAGTAGATAATGCAAATGTTTTGTAGTACTCTTATTGATTCCCTGGCTTTGCAGCTTTAAGTCTTAAAGAACATAAGAAACAAAATCCTGATAACCACATAAATCTATCTAAAAATAAAATTATCGTACTTGTAATGTTCAAATCACCAAGAGGCTTAATGGATTGTATCCAACCACATAGTTATGAAGATTAAAGGCTTGGTAAATTTTCTTAAGAGGGGGTGGTGATTTCTGCCAATTCTCCTTCCTGTTTTAGCTTACTGAGCCCCTTGAAATTTTGCTCCGTGGGAGTCAGCAGATTCTCAGGAACAGCATAGGGGGCAAAGTGGGGTTCTGCTGTGGGAAGGTGGAATCAGCAGAAATCTCTTCCCCTTCATTAGAAAAGGTAAGTGATCTTAAGTCTTCAGAATGTGTGGCTGGATACAGGCTACTGTGTTTGGCTAAGTGCAGTGTGCCCTTCTGGCACAAGAGCGCCTTGTGTCAACCAGGATGCACCTTGCACAGACAAAGCTCAGTTAAGTGAAGTGTTGTGATACAACCCACACTAGGTAGGTTTTCAAGTAATGTATTTGGAGATTCTGTTTAAGTTTCTTTGTGTGTGTTAATTAAAAGGTCCACGAACAATATTTGTTACTATATAATTTTTTTCCAGCTATTTGATGAAAAGCTTCAGCACTGCAAAGATGATGAACAAAGAAAAGCAAGTATACTTAAACTGCTGATTATTTTCCTTTGAAATTTGTTTCAGTCTATTCCGTCAAGATAAATTTAAGTAATACTTTTATATGTAATGGATAACAATGTTTTTAAAATATATCAGTCTTATATGGCATGTTTCATTATAGATGCTTTCCATTCAAGTAACTTAACATCTCTAGCAATTCTCAGTTGCTCCATTGCACTGAAATGCAGTTAATAACAGTCATGAAACCAAGCTTGGAGAGCACTGTAAAGGCTTTAAAAGGCTCTTCTCTTTTTAAAACTTAGAAGTAGGGCAGTTTGGAATGACCTGTACAGCACCCTTCTTTCATGAGTTGCTCCTACTGTGTGCCATTTTCACAGTGTATCTCAAGTGAAATGAAAACAGGTACTTACCCTCCCCTCAACTGATTCCTTCATCTTCCATGTGCAGTTTTCTACTCCCTCCAAAAACAAAGCCCTATTTGTATATTTTTTTTGCAGCTGGCTGGAGTTGAATAGTTGCGTCACAGTTACCAGGTGCTGTTAAATAACATGGTATACCCCCCTTCCCCAGGAAACAAGTTCAGATCAGATGCATGTTGACTTGTGTAACTTTCAAGACACTTGGTTATTTTTTAGGAGTAGTTTGCAGCAATGATGCAAAATCTGTTAATTACGAGTTTGGCTGTTCGGCTGAAGTAATGGTTGTTGGCTTCAATAACCAGGTCTTTACTTTGTTCAGAGCAGAATAATTAGCTGTGTGGCTGTAATAATTACATAATCTTGCCGAAGGTGTGCAGTCTTGTTCTTGTTTGCTTTCCAGTCTCAGTGTAGATGACAGAACAGCTTTTAAGGGATAAATTGTTGTTTTTCCTAATTAGTTGTGGTGTGCAATATTTTAAAGGTTCCTTGTTCCCAGAGAGGCAAAAGAGAATTGGTTTGTCCTTGCTTTCAAGTATTTTTTACATCATCATGTGTTTGGTTGCACACACATTTTCTGGAGTTTAAGTAGGAAGAGTTTTTTTTCCTTACAAAAGTCACTACTGACTCATTTTTGAACAACCCAACTAAAGTAGCGAGATCTGCTGTTGCATCCTATGGAAATAAAGTGTGTGTGTGTGGGGAGATTACTGGAAATCATGGCATCACTTCTCCTTTTCAATTTGATTCTAAGGAAAGTGATAGCTTCTAATGGAATATATTTCCAGTGGAGCTTCCTGCAGGTGAATTTGCTACTATAGCAACACACACAAGATCAGAAACAAAAAGGCAATATGTTTGTAGATATTTTCAATATTAGATGTCTATAGAGACCTGTGGGGCAGATTGAGACACGGTTAAGAACTTGCTGTGTTTTTCTTTTTATGATTACTTTTAGACAATACTTGGGACTTCTTTCTAGTTCTTTAAATAATTTTTAATTCATTTTCCTCCTGTTAGGGACTCTTGTATCCATTTTGGTTTTGAACTGGTGCTTTGAGGCTGTGGTCAGGTTGCTAAGGCAGAACAAACTGAAGCTGAATTCAGACAAGACAAATAATACTGGCTGGGAAGGCTGGTATTCGAGAGAGACTGAATCTAACTGTTCTAGATGGAGCGATGTTGGCTTTTTTAGAGCAGGTTAAGAGCTGGGGGAGTACTCATGGATCCCACCTTGCTGTTTGAAAAGCAGATTGTTCAGGAGTGCCTTTTGTCAGCTGCATCTGGTTCACCAACTCTCTCATTAGATTCAGCTAATCTGGCCCTGCTGATCCATGCTTCTGTAAACTCTTGATGAGTGAATTACTGCAACATGATGTACATTGGCCTACCCTCGGAGACAACCCAGAAACTACAACTACAACTGGTCCAGAATGCGTTAGCCTGGCCTATGCCTAGAGGCCAGAAACATATGTTGGCCATTTTGAAACAGCTACATTGGCTGTTAATGTGTTTCCAAATTCAGTTTCAAGGAACTCGTTATGACCTTTAAAGTCCTTCAGAACCTTGGACCCATATATGTTTTTAACTATTATAATAAGCCACCTTGAACCATGAGGGAAAGGCGTAATACAAATATTTTAATAAATAAATGTTGATCATAGCCTGTGTCAGTTCAAGACGCAAATACAGCATAGGTGGAGAAAATGTGGAATCAGTTCTTCATAGTAGACCTGTTAGGTGTATGTCTGACAAAGATGGTATGGGCAGTCCACAAAATCTTTGACATGCAATTGCATCTGATATTTCCTGCAAGATAAAGACTCTTGACTGACTTTTCTTCACATTCATTCCCATATCTGTGAAAGACTGTTATGTCTTAGCCAACTCTTAAAATACAGATAGCTTATTTTTAGAAAGAGTTAAGAATAAGAGAATTCTGGATAAACATGTTATAATGTCAACACTCTTGGGTGGCTTGTGTGCTTTCTATTTTTCTTTCAAGACTTATTTGTTTGTAGGGTGGAATTTGTAATGTAAACCAAAAGTACTCAGCTTTGAATGCTATCTGAGGCATAGTTTTTAACAGTGCAATGCCCCCCCTTCAAAAAAAAAAAAAAAACCCTGCCCGCACAGTAGCAAAACGTGCTTTGCAGAAAGTCTGCTTCTAATACCGTTGGACAATAACTTTTTGCTAGGTGTTCAGTATTAACAGCTTCCAGGTGATCAGGATCAGTATATAATTAGGTCAACTCAGTCGTCCATTTTGGTAATAAAGCACAAGGTTTGCTTGACATCTTAAATATGAACTCTTGTAGCTGGGCTGGAAAAGACCCATGCCTGAGATCTGAAAGCATTTCTGCCAAGCGAAGTAAGCAGCCCTAAGCTAGCTGACCTAAGAGTTCATCTGACTCAACATAATGAAGTTTCATATTCTTGCTTGAATAATTATTTGTTGCAGGCTGTATTAGATCAACAGCTCGCAACAATCCATTTGAACATTACCAAGGCTAATTCTTATATTGATTGTAATTGCTATGTGGTTTTTTCCCTCCAGAAAATTGAAAACCTCAAAGAAACAACCAATGTAAGTATGTGTTTAACTACTGAGCATTTAAGTCATGTTCTGTTCTGTGTTAAAACTCTTGGCTGACTTTTGTTTTAATGGCAGTCCACTTTGAATGGTATGATGAAAGGGTGCCCATATAAACATCCCAGTGTGGCTTGTTAGCAAATGTAGATGTCATGCTTCTCCATTACACTTTCTGCATGGAGGAAGGTGGCGGTGAAAATTAGACTGGGACCATCAGTACCACCAGGAGTCATCCTCTCACTGGTGCAGACTAAAGTATCTACATTTCTGGGGAAGGTGAGCCAAATGGCAGACTATGAGGATGTCTCTGAGAAGGTGGTTCTCTTTTGTTTGTGTTGATATATAAATTTAATGAAGTTTTGTAAAGAAATTATGAGAAACTGGGGAGAAGTTAGGTTTAGGGTGAGAGATTAGCTTTTTGTTGTGAGGATGACAACCAACATTACCCCAGATTTATTCATATGCTACAACATTTGTCATAGCTTTAATAAAACCTTGAGAAACTTTGAAAAGTTTAGGATTAGATTCTGTGGTAGAAAGATGATGTGAAGACCTGGGGAAAAATGGAAAAACTCAAATACATGTCCCCCAATTTCTTTTGCTGCTTTTGGATCTTTTCAGTGAAAAAATTGGAAAATTTGGGGAGCACTGGGGGAAAAAAAATTAAGAAATATTTTTTCCTTTATAACGAGTGAAATGCTTTATATCACAAGGTTTAACTCATTCAAAATAACATGAAAAGGTCTGAGGGCTTTTTCTGCTGTATAATTGAATAAAACCTTGTCATGAGGACTTCTTTCAGTTTTTTAATGTAAGATGGACTACAGAGTTAAACCGTTTCGTAGTTCTGCAGACATATGCAACATTTACAACAATATGTGTATTGCCAAAATTATTCTTATTTAATAATGGCATGTATTTAATTATTTATTATAATTATAATTGAATTAGTTGGTTTCAGTGTTATAAACTTGATATCGAAATATGCTGGTAGCCCTCCATACTGTGAACACAAGAGAGTTTCTGTCTGAATAATACACTTGTTTTCTACCTTCAACTTTTATTTTTCCAGCCTCCCATGTAGCAAAAATTAAGATGCATGTTCTAAGATAGCAACTTTGGAACTCTTTCTGAAGTATTGAGTATACTTGTTTTACATACAGAAAACAAATAATTTATACTTTCAAATTTTATAAATATGCCAAAAATACAGTTTTATTTTCTAAGTTCTAAATTAGATACTTACTCTGTTAAAGCAGTAAAATCAAATTAGGTTTGATAGGAAAGAAGTACTGCATATATTTCAGTTTTCCCCAAAATTGAAAATATTTCAGTTTGGGGTTGTGGATTTAAAATTTCCAGAAATTTGACATCTGCAACAATAAGTGGAAAGTAAAGTTATTAAAATACAAATCCCTAAAGGATGAAAAATTAGTCTGGCTCCTGAAGGCTCGATCTGGGCTCCAGAATCAACTACAATTTGTCAAGGCCACGATTATGTTCCCGCACAATTATGTTCCATATGAAGTTAAACTTACCATGTTGAATTCTTTCTCAATTGTGTTCCATATGAAGTAAAACTTATCATGTTGAAAATACCGTTCAAAATATCGTTCAAAATACCGTATTTTAAGTGAGTACACTTAGATGTTTAGTGGTAACTTCTTTATCAGCCAGGTCTGTGAAATCTGAAACTTCAATAGCTTGACTTCTTTACTAATCTTTCTGTTGGTAGGTATTTAGATCAGGGCAGGTGCCATGTTGCCAACGGGAACTAAGTTGGGGACTCCTCGTTTAAATTTGTATCTTTGCATATAACATGCACAGCCCGAGTTAAAAGAGAATCATAATGTATGACTTACAGTGTGGGTATTTTGTTAAGCCCTCCTTTTTTCTTGAAATGAGTCCCAATTCTTCTTTGGATCTGTGCTCATGAGGTACCTTTTGGGTGTATAAAACATCTTTTCCCTGTGCTTAAAGTTATGACATTTGGAGCAAAATCCCTGTCCCGTTAAAATGAATGGCAAAATACAATGATTTTTTAAAAATCTGCACTGCATAATTCATTCATCTAAACAGAGGTTCAGTTGCATGATTGTAAATGAGACTACCATGGCAGATAAGAATCTAGTGAATGTAACAACCAATCTAAGTAACTTTTGTATTAGTTAATGTTTTATTTTTACAAACAATGAAATGTTCATGTAGGGATAATAACATGTTTGTTTTTATCCTCCACAGAGCATGGTTGAGTCAATAAAACATTGCATCGTGTTGCTGCAGATTGCTAAAGTAAGTACTCTGAAATTAAAATCCAGTAGAATGTTTGGACAGCATAATATTAAACTCTTAGAGTAAATTATTATACGCTACTATAGTGTAGCTGGGTTGGAACAATCCAAAAATCCAAGAATTGGAAGGGATGTATAGGCACATGCAGTTATATGTTTGCTTCCCACAGATGATTCCTAATGAACAAAAGCTCATTTTGTTTTTAGTTTAAAAATTCCACAGCTTGAATAACTAGCTTTTCCAAGGATTTCTGAGAACTTTATTGGGGTAATTCCAGTCAGCTTTTTGGCTTGTGAAAAAGGGAGCAAGAGGTCTCCTTTGGCCACTGAAAGCTGTGTTAGCGATCATGGGACCTGCATGGACAACAGCTATTTGGACGGGGCCTATAACAACAGGGAATTGGGTGAGATTATGTGAAAAAGATGACTGGATCCAGCTCATAGTCCTTTGTTGGCATGCTCAGGCATCCTGCTGTTCTTCATATTAAACTGGTGATAAATATTCTGACCCTTCAGCCATATCAACAGTATTTATCAGCATGCATCATAGGTGCTGTTGACAGATGGTGCGGTATTGAACATCTTAAAATCTAATAGCAAAACTGGCCAATTTTTGGATGTTTAAATCCAGATCTTTCTACAACCTGAAAAGGGCCCTAAGTTTGCAGAAAAATGTGAAATCCGGGGGGGTGGGGGGGAGTTAAAAAACAAAAATGATAAAAGAAGCACCTAGAGCTTTGAACAGATTCCTGCAATGGCTGTTGCTAGGCAACAACTGTATTCCATGCTGGGTTTCACAGAGTAAAAGGGAGGGCGAGGGCCCTTTCCAGTTCTATTTTGGCCTTCGAGGGAAGATTTCTTGGGGCCAGGCCTGGCTTAGGGTTGCCAGGTCCGAGTTGGGAATTCCTTGGAGCTTTTGTGGTGGAGTTTGAGGAGGGCAGGGTTTGGGGAAGGGAGAGGCCTCAGCAGAATATTATGCCATAGATTTGACCCTCCAAAGCTGTCATTTTCTCTAGGGGGACAGTTCTCTGCATATAGAGTGCAAATATAATTCTGGGCGATCTCCAGGTCCTACTTGACAGTTGGAAACCTTTGGCCTGGAATCAATCTCTGGTGACTTGATATTACCTGACTTGCAAGGTTCAATTAGGCCTGGCTGCTTGCTAGTGGTCAATAGCAGCCACCCTATGAAAGCTAGTGTGATGTAGAAGTTAGAGCTTCAGAGTAGGGTCTGGGAGTCCTGGGTTCATATTTCCATATTGTTTTGGAAATTCAGTGGATGATTTTGCACCAGTCCGCCTCAGTGAGTTGTTGTAGGGAATAAAAAAGAGGAGAAGAGAATAATGTAAGCCACTTGGTCCCCACGGTAGAGAAAGGTGGGATATATAAATGAAGTTTATATAGCTGAATATTGCAGGAAGATAAAAGATAGGTTGGTGAATGGCTGAGAAGGAGACAGAGAAAGGGCAGATGATATAGGAGATGCCTGCAAGAGGGAAAGAGGAAATAATGTGGGGAGGGGGGGTACAGGGGAACGTGAGGTACCACTCCACAAGTCCTTGAGGGTTCCTACCATGCAAGTGGGCCTGACCCAGCAGCTGGCACCACACAACTGAGCCACAGTTTTCCTGGGCAGAGGCTGCCGGGGGGTGGGAGCGTCAGACAGAAGGGTAGATAGATAGGTTGGCTGTCGGGTGGGAAGGAGAATGGGTTGCTGGCTCCAGGTTAGGAAATTCCTAGAGATTTGGGGGGTAGATTTGGAGGGTGGGGTTTGAGGAGGGACAAGAGTTCAGGGGGATATAATGCCATAGACTCCACCCTCCAAAAAACCCATTCCCTCCATGGAGACTATGGTTGCCAACCTCCAGGAGGGGGCTAGAGAGCACCTAGAATTACAACTGCTCTCCAGATGATAAATATCAGTTCCCCTGGAGAAAATGGCTGCTTTGGAGGGTGGACTCTTTGGCACTATACCCTGCTAAGGGTTGCTTCCCTTCCCAAACCTCACCATCCCAAGGTTCCACTCCCAAATTTCCAGGAATTTCCCAACCTATAGCTGGCAACCCTAATTGGGAACTGATCTCTGTAGTTGGGAGATCAGTTATGATTCCAGGACATCTCCAGACCCTATCTTGGAAGTTGACAACCTTAGAAGGAGATAAGGAAGCACAAAAGGGGAAAGGCTATGGGGCTTTCAGGAAAGGGAAAGAGGAAATAGTGGGAGAGGGGGAAGTGAGATGCCTCTTGCAAGTACTTGCAGATTCCCACTTGTGCTCCTATTTGTCCATGCTTGTTTTAAAAATGCAAGTGAGTAGATTTTTGTCCGCAGTACCTATTTAGGTTCCGATTGTCTTCCAATATGTATGCAAGTTTCCAAAAAACTACTTTTGATTCCTTAAACATTCTCATGAGTTTCCTCTTGTCAGTCTTGTGGGGTCTAAGTGACAGTAGAAGGAACCAAATGTTGGTGATTGTCTTTTTTCATGAATCATTTATAGAAAACATCTAAATTAGGCAGTAATGAAGAGGATCTTGAAACTTCGCAGTGCTTGCACCATTAAGGGACTACCTTGTAAACTGGAGTTCTAATAAATAGATGATTGTGTCAGAGGCTTTTCTTTCAGTAGTGCTCCTCCGGGCAAAGAGAATTGATACAATGGGGCACTCAGTCACATGAGAAGATTTCATATTTAATGTTTGAAGCACTTGGTCACTAATGTGGGCTTGTCTGTAACAGACCACTCTAAAACTTTGCATATATTATCTAACCATCAATGTGCACCAGGTGTCACTATCTGATCGCCAACGACCCCGGCGCGCACTCAATATTAGGCAGCACGCCATCGATACTGTGAGCACTTTATACAATACTTGAGTATTGTACTGTACTGTATTTTAATCATGTAAGTTTTAATGTTTGTTGTTTATTGCGGACTTGGTCCCTAAAATGTGTAAGCCGCTCTGAGCCTGCTGTGCGGGGAGAGCGGCCTATAAATAAAATAAAATAAATAAATAATAAATAAATAATAACTTAAGAATGCCTAGTAATTAATAGCATTGAAGTTTCTGCCTGTACATTTAAAAAAAACATTTTGTTGGGGAATATCATATTGATTATCAATATCATATCATTATCAGTGTGGCTCCATCTGTGGTTACTTAAATAACAGAGCTGTGGACAGACAAGACAAGTCTTCCTACAAACCTGAGGAAGTCCCAGGTTTACAGAAAAATCTGAAATCTAAAAAATACATTGGGAGGGGTGATAGAATAGCTTTAAGAAACCCACTCAGCCCTAGTGAACAAAGAAGGCAGGAAACTAGATGCATCTGGCAGAAAGTTTTAATTGGAAGGTGCCCAGGGAGTGAAAAACACGAACTACCTGGCCTGTATGGGCCGATATGAATACTCTATGTGGGAGCAACTAATGGAGATCTTACTGGCTCTCCCTGAAGATAAACGCCTTGTGGCCAGATGCCTCCAGAAAGAGGATATGACCCTCTCAAAACAATAACTGAACTCTTTCAAGCACACAGTAGACGTCTTTGCAAAGACCATCACATCTGTGATAGCCTTACATAGGCATTCCTGGCTGCGTTCCACATCACTTCCACAGGACAGTCACTCCTACACTGAGGATCTCCCATTCGGTGGGCAAGGCCTGGTTCATTCCACAACAGTTACAGTCCTGCAAGACATGGACAAAAGCATTACAACATCATGCATGCATGATACACAAATCTGTGCCTGCGTGACCCCTTGGCCGAACTGGAATCACACAGTCTGAGTCCAACGAGTTAGATGAATATCTGTTTAATGAATTCATAACAGGGAATACAGGGCTGATGAATGCTTAGCACTCCAGCCATTCCAAAGCTGTATTCTGCCATAACCAGGAAGGGCAGAAGGTCTTATACCCCAAATGGCATCACATATAGTTTACACATTAAAGGGTCTCTAATTGTTACCAGGCAGTTAACAACATACAAGCATAATTTGACTCCGTGCATCTCTTAGTGGTGTCAGTAATTTCACTTGTTCATCTTGTCTTCAGAACACTGGGTGACTTCCTGGGCTTGCAGAGGGGAGAGCTTGTTGATAAGGGGTTCTGAATCACATTAAACTTCGCTCTTGGCAGCCTTGCAACTTCTAAATAGCATTCCATTTCTTATTGCCTCCTAATTCCTTCTACAGAGGCTTTTAATAATACTTTTGCTTAATATGGCTTCTTATACAAAAAATGCAGTTATAAAATATATACGTTCTGCTATGAGTTTCTCTAATCAGAAGCTTCTCAGTTACATACCAGGATTTGGATCTGTTATGATTAAACTTTTGAAGGCACAGTGTCAGCTGTCAATATATATATCAAGGAGAAAGTGTCAGAAATCACATTCAGAAATCACATTCTTTTTCCCTTGTCCTACACGTTCCACATCACTTTCACAGGACACTCACTCCTACACTGAGGATCTCTCATTCGGCGGGCAAGACCTGTTTCATTCCACAACAGGTACGGTCCTGCAAGACATGGACAAAAGCATTACAACATCATGCATCCTGGGAGCAACTGGACCCACATGCCCAGCAAAACATAAGTCATAGTCTCGCCCATGGTCCAAGCAACAATAACCCAATTTGTCTCCAGAACAACCTGGAAGACCAAGCAGTTGTATTTAGGCACTCGCCCAGTCTATACTAAGTTGAAATTCTAATCTAATCCACAACTGTCTAGGTCCAAGGAATCCAGGACCCCCAAACAGGGCCTTTGACTCGTGCCCCACCTTGTCATCCTCGACCCCACTTCCTCACATCCACTACTGAGGCACAAGTGTATTGCCCTTCCTTCAGGAATGGAAACGAATAACGTCAGACAAATGGGTGCTCTCCATTATTGCAGAAGGCTTCATGATAGAGTTCCAGAGCAAACCTTCTACCCCGACTTTCATCAGTACTCTCTTGTTGCAAGTCCTACAGGACGAAGTCCAGATCCTCCCGGAAAAAGATGCTATCAAACCTGTCCCCCCGCAGTCTGAAGGCCAGGGTTTCTACTCCAGATATTTCACTGTCCCAAAAAAGGATGAAGATCTCCATACTATCATGGATCTCTGAGCTCTGAATCATTGACTATCACAAGTTCTGGATGGTGTCTACCACTCATCAAACCCAGCGCTTGGATGACCACCTTGGACCTCCAAGACTCATATTTCCATCTCAACATTTGGCCACCCCATCACCAGTTTTTACAGTTTATGGGGGACAACACTACCAGTACAAGGTTCTCCCATTCGGGATCTCCACAGCCCCATGCACCTTCATGAAGATGATGGTGGTGGTAGCAGCCTATCTGCACCTACAGGGCATGCTGGTCTTCCCATTATAGATGACTGGCTCAGAGACATCCATCGGACAGTCAATCTCCTGACTTCTCTAGGTCTTTGGCTCAATCACAAAAAATCTCACCTGACACCAACATAGCAGGTACAGTTCATTGGAGCGCTCCTCGACTCCACAGTCAGCTGAGCATTTCTTCCAGAAGACAGAGCCCTGGTGATAATGGCACAAATCTTGAACAATTTCAGTTTCTTCATTGTCGACATTAAAAGTTGTGTAATTTCCCAGTAGTCATTACTTTTGTCTTCTTGATGTTCAGATATAATCCGGCTCTAGCACTTTTTGATTTAACCTTCTTCAGGAGTATTTTCAAGTCTTCATTATTTCATGCCAGTAATGTGGTGTCATCTGCATATCTCAAATCATTAATGTTTCTTCCACCCATTTTCACTCCACCTTCATCTAAATCTAATCCATTTTTCCTTAATCATATCTTCTGTATACAGATTGAAGAGATAGGGAGATCAAGTACATCCTTGTCTGACACCTTAGCTAATTGGAAACCATTCTGTTTCTCCATATTCTGTTCTAATAGCCTCTTGACCAGAGTACGGCTGCACATCAAAACAGTCAGATGTTGTGGTACACCAATTCCTTTTAAAACCAACTGTAACTTTTCATGATCCACATAGTCAAAAGCTTTGTTGTAATCCATGGAATGCAGGAATTTCTTCTGAAATTATCTGGTATGCTCCAGTAACCAGTGTAAATTTGCAATATGGTCTCTAGTTCCTCTTCCTTTTTTTAATCCATCTTGAACATCTGGCATTTCACGTTCTGTATACAATAACAGTCTTTGCTGTAAGATTTTGAACATAATTTCTCTTCCATGAGAAATTAATGTAATGGTTTGATAGTTGCTTTAGTCTTTGACGTCTCCTTTTTTCGCAATTGGAAGGTAGGTTGAGTGTTTCCAGTCTGTTGGCACAATCTTGTTAAAATTTTGACGGACTCTGTTTCTGTGGCTTGAGATACCTCTGTTGATATCTCATTTACTCCAGGTGATTTGTTTTTCCCACTTGCTCTCAATGCAGCCCTCACTTCACTTTCTAAAACTGCAGGTTCTTCTTTGAAAGATTCTTCTTGGAATGAATCTGTCATCCTTTTGTCTCTTTGGTGTAGTGGTTAAGTGCACAGACTCTAATCTGGGAGACCGGGTTTGATTCCCCACTCCTCCACTTGCATCTGCTGGATGACCTTGGGCAAGCCATAGCTCTGTACCAGCTGTTCTCTCAAGGACAGTTGTCTCAGAGCTCTTTCAGCCCCACCTACCTCACAAGGTGTCTGTTGTGGGGAGGGGAAGGGAAAGGAGTTTGTAAGCCGCTCTGAGACTCCCAAGTGAGTGAAGGGCAGGATGTAAATCCAATCTCTTCTCTTCTCTCTTCTCTCTTTTTTTGTATAGTTCTTCAGTGTATTGTCTCCATCTTTTCTTTATTTCATCTTGTTCAGTTATTTGGGCAAGATAATTGAGAGGGCAGTGGTGATGCAGTTACAGGGCTTTTTGGATGATGCTTCCATTTTAGATCCCTTCCAGTCCAGCTTTCGCCTGGGCTATGGGATGGAGATGGAACTGGTCACCCTTATGGACAACCTTTGGAGGCATCTGGATCGGAGTGGAATGGCAGTGCTGTTGCTGTTAGACCTGTCGGCAGCGTTCAACATGGTCGACTATCAGCTTCTAATCCACCACCTTGCCAACATTGGAGTCCAGAGACTGGCCTTGCAGTGGCTTATTTCCTTTCTCCAAGGTCAGGGACAAAGGGTGGTGTTGGGTAAAGAGCTATCCCGAAGGCACTCACTGGATTGTGGAGTGCCCCAAGGGGCACTGCTGTCCCCAATGCTTTTTAACATCTATATGCTTCCCCTTGCCCAGATTGCCCGGAGGCATAGGCTGGGATGTCACCAGTATGCAGATGACACCCAGTTCTATCTGTTGTTGGGCAGCTAGTCTGGCTCCAAACTGGAAGAACTGGACCAGGTGTTATAGGCTATGGCTGGTTGGCTTAGACTGAGCCGGCTGAAACTGAATCCGACGAAGACGGAGGTCCTGTGCCTTAGCCGGGGCGGTCTGAGGGGTAGGGATTCCGCTTCTGACCTTTGATGGGGCTCCTTTGGTGCCAGTGCCAGAGGTTAGGAGTCTGGGAGTGCTCCTAGATGCCTCCTTAATAGTGGAGGCCCAGGTAGCAGCCACTGCAAAATCAGCCTTTTATCATCTTCAGCTGATTAGGCAGCTGGTTCCCATCCTTGAACGCAAGGACTTGGCAACAGTGATCCATTGGACTACTGTAATGCTCTCTATATGGGGCTGCCCTTGTCTCAAATCTGGAAGCTGCAGCTGGTGCAAAATGCCGTGGCCAGGCTGTTGGTGGGACTCCTTATTCAGGAGCACATCCAGCTTGTGCTAAAGGCACTGCACTGGCTGCCGATAGCATACCGGATTTGCTTCAAGGTGCTGGTTCTTACCTTTAAAGCCCTATATGGTCAGGGTCCTACATACCTGAGGGACCTGCCTTTCCTCACATGTACCCAAGAGAGCACTGGGATCAGGGCCCAGAACCATCTGGCCCTTCCAGGCCTTAAGGAGGCCAGACTGCAGTAACCAGGGCCAGGGCTTTCTAGGTGGCGGCTCCTCTCTGGTGGAATGAGCTTCTAGAGGCGATCAGAGCCCTGCGGGATCTTTTGCAGTTCCGCAGGGCCTGTAAAATGGAGCTCTTCCACCATGTCTTTGGAGCTGCCACTACTGTTAAGAACTGATGGCTGAGGTTAGAGAGCCCTGTTTCCTCTTGGAACTCCAACAACAGCCTGAGCCAACTGCCAGAAGGAGAATTAAAGATCGAAGAACCGACTGTGAGATGAGAGAACTGAATAACAGCAGCCACTGTGAAATTAATGCTACTAGCGCTTTAAAGGGTTTTAGAATTGTTTTAATCTACTTTATATTTTATGTTCAGTGGCGGCCCCATACTGATGGAATGGGCTCCCAGAGGATATCAGGGTCCTGCGGGACCTTTTACAGTTCCTCAGGGCCTGTAAAACGGAGCTATTCCACCAGGCTTTTGATTAGGAGCTGCCACCAATGAATGAGTCATCTGAACATCTATGGCCCTGGATATACCATCATCGGACTATACCGAATGCCACCATCGTTTGTATCTGCAGTGTTACTTTAGTACTATATGTTGTTTTAAGTAACTTATTTTATCTATTGTTTATCACTTTTATCAGGTGTACGCTGCCTTGAGCCAGCTTGTCCAGCGAGGCGAGATAGAAATCAAAATAATAAATAAATAAATGTGTTTTACTGTATTATGTTTGATTCTGTGTAAGCCGCCCTGAGCCGGCATTGGCTGGGAGGGTGGGGTAAAAATTCAGTAAATAATAATAATGTGTTTTCATGTTGATCTTTCAGCAGGGCTAACTGTGCTTTAAATTTCCCTTTGTTTTCTTGGATCTTGTGGAACGGATCTCTTGTTCTTCCTTTTTTGGTGTTCTCTTCTAGTTCTTTACGCTGCTTATTATAATAGCTGCCTTTGTCTCTACGTGTGAGTCACTGGAATGCTGCATTTAGGTTTTTTATTCTGTTTTTGTCACCTTTTACTTTTGCTTCTCATCTATCTTTAGCAATTTTAAGAGTTTCATCAGTCATCCATCAAGGCTTTTCTTTTCTTTTGGCTACAGGAATAGCCTTTGTGCATTCTTTCTTGATGATATCTCTGGTTATAACCCATAGTTTTTCTGGGTCACATTCACCTGAACTTACTAATGCAAATCTGGTCTTTACATGATCTTAAATCTCTTCAGGAATGTTGCTTAGATTGTATTTTGGCCTTATGACTGTTTTGGTGTTTTTTGGCAGATTTCTTCTAATTTTTGATATTAACAATTCATTATCTAATCGGCCTCTGGTCTTGTTTTAGCAGAGATCATAGAACTTCTCCATCTTCTACTTCCAATTATGTAATGTATTTGATTTCTATATTGGCCTTCCGGTGATGTCCATGTATACAATTGTCTGTTTTGTGCCTGAAACATGTTTGCAATGAACAAATTGTTGTCTTCACAGAATTCTATGAGTTGCTCTCCTGCTTCATTTTGTGCTTCAATCCCAAGTCTTCCAACATTTGATTTTGCTTTGTTTCCTACTTTTGCATTCTAGTCACCTATTACCAGCACATCTTGTTTAGATATGTGATCAATTTACCATATTTTTCGCTCCATAAGATGCACCCAGCTCTGCTTGGTGCCGTGGCTCAGAAAAGGTGAGGGGGGTTTAAGATGCACACACTTTTCTCCCCACTTTTTGGGAGAAAAAGTGAGTCTTATGGAGCAAAAAATACGGTAATTTCTTCCTGGACACTTGTATAAAAGCTTTCAGTTACTTCCTCATCAGCATCTGCAGTTGGGGCATAAACTTGAACAGTGTTTATGTTAGGCTTTCCATGAAGTCAGATATTATTTAGTCAAACTTTGCATTATAGCCCCTGATTGCCTGTGTTACATCTTGCCTCACTATGAGAGCAATTCTGTTCCTTCTCTGTTTGTCATTCTCCAAGTAAAACACTTTGTAATTTTCTGACTAAAAATGTCCCTAATCCAGTTCACTTTAGTTCAGTCACTCCCAGGATTGCAACGTTTAAACGTTCCATTTCTCGTTTTACTATTTCAAGCTTACCCTGATACATACTTCTCAGACTCCATGTTCCTATTATGTGTGTCAAACAGCTTTGGACTTTCCTTTTACATCCATTCATGTCAGCAACTGAATGTCTTTTTGTCTTAGTCCAGTAGCATCATTAAAAATAGTGCTAGTCATAGTTGTCCTCAGCTCTACCCCAATAGCTTATTGAGTGCTATCCAACCTGGAGGTTCTATCTTCCAACCCTATATCTCTTTTCATTTTGGATTGTCTTATCAAAGGGTTTTCAAGGTACGAGTTGTTCAGAAGTGCTTTATCATTGCCTTCCTCTGTGCAGTACTAACCAGGATTAGCTGTAGTGTCACTGCCATTGTCTATGAAAGATCCTCCACCAGTGTCACTTTCCACTACAGCTGCTGCCCAGTAGCCACCCTTCAAGGATTTCTCCCTCATCACCATTGGAACTCTCTGTTTTCTTCTGCTGATGTAACTGTTGATCTCCAAAGGGGGTGGATGCCTCTTAGTCTGGTGTCTCAGCTGTGACCATTCCACCTTGAATGACTTAGCAAGGAGTTTAGACACCTTATGGTATTGCTTTCAGCTTCACTAACACATACAGACCCCCTCACGATGTTAAAACGTTTATACCTTGCCACGTTATTATGTATCAATGTGCCCTCTAAGCTGTGGAGTCCTATGAGCCAAAATTCTACTTTCTGAGCTACTGGCATTAAAGTTGTGAACTGGAGGCATCCTTCCTGAGCTAAGTCAAAAATGTGTGAGCCAGAGGCTAAAAAACGGTGAGCTAGCTCAGACTAACTCAGCTTAGAGGGAACACTGGGAGCAATGACCAAATTGTGGAATATAGGAATTCTCTCTGACAAGTTGCATCTTAAGAGGTTGGTGTTGCCTTTATCTTTTTTAGCTGAACTGGCATTAACATTTTAGATGTGATGATATATGAAGCATAAGCTAAAGATGTAGTTGATGTTAGACTATAGGAGCTTTGGCTGAACTAAGATGATTCTTCAGAATTCCAGGCCTGCATTGTTTTGTATCGGTCTTCTCAAGCCATTTTGGTGGAATGAAACATTCCAAAATTAAGGCACAGTTGATATGTAGCAGTCTACAGCAACGCTTTCCTGGCTTGTAGGAAATTTTGAATGATGTTTTAACAACCAGAATGAGGATCTGAGCATCAGCAGAGACGTGTTATGTAAAAGAGGAATTTTATAAAAATCCAACTAGTTATTTATTGTGACCACCTCAGAGACTTAAAGGCAGTATTCCTGCCAGGTTAATTCAGTCAATGTGTGACTCTTTCTTTGTTCCTCACAAAAAAGTGTCTTCTAATAAGAAACTATGTAAAAGTTGTGCTGTTCATAGTGGGGTCTCCTAAGAGTCCCCTCACTCTTGAGAATACCATCTGTTATAGCCCAGGCCTCTTCTGTTGCTGCCTTGCTTGGAACCAAGCTGGCCTAGTCTGCTAGACATGATACTTGTCTATTCTTTATGGAGGGGAAGCCCATGACTCCTCTTGGTGTCTTATTTGCAAAGAATTTACCTCAGTAGAGCACAGTGAAAGACTGTCACATCTCAAAGGCACTCTATGGGACAGTGCTCTGAAAGGAGTTGAACCAACTCCAGTGTGAGCTAGAGATGAGAGCTCTGACAGGGACTTTGTGTCTCACTGGTGCTGCTGGCTCCAGCATTCTCAGCTTTGGTTCCAGGGACACACATCTCCCCTTGCAGCCAATTAGAACCACCCTCAAAGAAGGCCAATACTAAAACTAAGCATGAAGACTGGTCTTCATGTACCTCCTCTTTTATCATTCTGCTCCATCAGTTCTTTGTTCCCCTCAAGGCACTGAAGGCCTAACCTTCTGTCTGAGGCAGAGATTCCAGAAAGGGAGGAGCCTGTGCTTCCTGTATCTCCATTGTTTCCTTTTGGCAGTGCAGGTAAGCAGCGACTGTCCCACAAACTGAATCAGAGGAACTTTATTAGGGATCTACCATACTGGATAGATACAGCACATCTGAGAAGAAGATGGATATAGCCTAAGAACAGCATTCTGGAGGAATACAACTCCCCTGTGATAATGTGTAGTTTGGGGGCAGTTTAGTTGTGTACTGTTATATACCTTCTTCCTCCCCCTCCTCTGAGGTGATACTGTATGGTAACATAAGTAAATAGTCTGGAGGGCTATAGAATACCTCTAATGTGAGGTAAAATGTTTACTTTTCTGTCAGGACAGTGAGCTTAAAAAGATTAAAGCAATCAGGAGTGCAATGAACAGGCCACAAAGTAACACTTCAGCTCTGGCTCAGATAAATTATTATCTTCCTAAATTACATTGTGAGAGAATGTTGTGTATATTTATTAGTTTGATAATTCACAGAGACTTTAGAGCCAGTTTCACACTTATTTGAAGGGATGACTTGAAGTGGATTAGAGCCTCTGACATTTGGGGCTTCTATTCTACCACCCTGGAGACAGAGTCCATTTTACCTGCTTTTGCTTTCCAAGAGTCACATAACTAACATATTTGCTGTTCATCAAGTATCAGCCCTCGAACTGCACACTGCCGACTGTTCCCTCAGGATATTATTAGCTCTCTCCAAGCTGATTGTATGTTGTAGTGATTTTTCAAACTGACTCAGGCATATGATTGGTTGCTTGGCAGCTACTGCCTGGACAGCCTCCATCACACCCCCACATTCCTGTCTGACTGGATTTTACGTGCTGCCCCCTTCTGGAACTGCTTGATTTCTTGTATACCTACCATTGTATATTCTAATGTCACTTTCTCCAGAACATCAGTTATAGATAAGCAATTTGTTTTTCTCTTCCCACAGCTATTTTTTCAGGCTATCAAAAAGCAAGAACTATGGGTACATGTTTCTGGAGGTCTAGGTCGTCCTGGGAGACCAAGAGATTTGGCAAGATGCCCCTCTCGTGTAGCAGAAGCATACCTGTTGTAATCAGGCATTAATGTATTCTGGACTTTAGGGTACTTAGAGAGCATCTTTGTCTAGGGGCCCATCCATGGGGTGGGGCTCTGGCTTAGTGGTAGAACATTTGTTTTGCATACAGAAGGGCCACCATTCAATCCCTGGCATCTCTGATTAAAAGAATTTGGCAGTTATTGATGTGGAAGACCTGGGACCCTGGGGAGTTGCTACTAGTCATATGAGATAATGCTAACCTTTGTAAACTAGTAGACTGACTTAGTATAGGCAGCTTCTTGTGTGAGTCTCTGCAGCCCCTGCATTTGTCTGGTACTGAGACGGATTTGGGTTTTTGCCAGCTTAATGCTTTTACTTTTTGTATAATTATTTTGTTGATTGCATGTTCCCACTTTCTTCCTTTTGGTCTCTGTGCAGGCACACCTATACAGTCTTGAGCCTAGGCTCAGTATTGTTTGGAACTTCCATAGCTAAACCAGAATATTTTGGTACTGGTTTCACCCAGTTTGAGGGTGGGGATGCCTAATGCACATGCCTTGAGCAGGCAGAGCTACACCTTCCAGCTTGTTTTTTCTTTGTCTACCTCAGCAGTAACATTGTGCCCTTCTGTCACAGAGACCTTGTGAGCTAGGTCTTTTGTCCTTTCATAATTGTGTCCGTTTAGTTTTCTCTTTCTTTTCTTCCCTGCAGTGGCCCACACATCTATGGTGCATGGTCCACTTTTTTAAAGTGTTGGTGGCATTATACTGAATTACCCAGCAGGGACAGTCACAAGCAATTGTTCCTTTTCCTGTTTAGATGAAGAGTACTTAACCGAGTCTAGCCCACAATGCCATAAATTTACCAAGGTAACGCTGTTCAATCATTCTACTCAGCAGAGAGTCATTCTTCAGGAATGTGTCTTGACAAGACCACCTGAGCCGTCCTTGGCTCCTCCAGTACTGTGTCTTTTACTTGAAGTGCTGGTTACCAAGGAACTGTTTTTGATACAACAGCTGAGACAGGATAGAGAGCAGTAATGTTTAAGTATTCAGCCCATTCTTTCTCCTCTGAACCAAAGAAGATACAAGGAAACAACAAGAAACACCACTTGCTTCTACCATGATGAACCGGTTATATGGCCACCTACAGAATAGCCTTTACTTCAGACCACAGTACTCAAGCTATGGATGACCCAAAGACTTCCTTGCAGCCAGTTCTAGACAGAGAGATTTTCAGTCCATTGGATGCCCTCATCAGAATGTAGCACATCTCCAGAGGTGCAGCTCAATTCAGCTTCAAATTGTCCAAAAGAAGATACATCCCAGGAAGCCCATGTGACCTCGCCACATTGTTTTCATCACTCTTCTTGAAGTTGTTCACCTTGGTATACCAGAGATTTCTATGCCATTAAAGGTATCATGGTTCCTCCTGCCTTTCATCATCTAGAGGTGCCTGGGACTAATATTAGCTACCAAAACTTTGAATCAGAATGGAGCCAGTACTCTGTAGGCTATGCTGATCTTCATCTCTGATAAGAGTTGACTGATACTTAAGAACTGGCATTTGCACTAACATTGAGACTGTCTGCCTCCATCTCCAGATTGCAGCATAGCCATATTGCCCAACAGTATCTGGTGGCCCAGCAGATGAAACAAAACCCAGTTAGACGAACCACATATCTTTATCACAATTTTCTGAACTACTAGCCCAAATTACATTGCTTTGGAAGGGACTGTGTTTTACAGAAGAATGCTACACTATCTGATCTTCAATGTGGTCTCTGTGCTTCACACTGATGGGGTTACTGCGCCTGCGCTGGAATCCATCGGTATTGTAGAAAGCTCTAACGGATTTTCACGCCCAGCGGCACTGGGCATGTGCGGGGCCCCAACCGCGCATGCCCAGTGGAGTGGGCGCGGGGATCCCACCAGTTCTCTTCTGACCACCACGCTGTTCACAGCTTCGCCAGTCAGCTCCGTTTGTGGAAAGCTCTCCTCTACTTCCCTTCGTCTTTGCTCTCTTCTTGCTTCTTTCTTCTTTCTTGTTTAGTTCTGTCTAAAAAAATACCAAAAAAAATCTGTTCCTTGGTGTGGGGTTTTCTTCTATCCTTCTGTCTCGCCTTCGGGCGCTCCCCCCCTTCCCTTCAATCTTTCTTTCCCGCCTTTGAGTTACTGTATGGCTCAAAGGTGGGGTTGCTTTAAGAGGTGCTCCAAGTGTGGGAGTAAACTCGCGGCTCCTGACGGCCATTCTCTCTGCATCCTGTTGGGGAGAGTCTCATCGACCAGACTCTTGTCCTCTCTGCACGAAGTTTAGTAACCAAACTTGCAAAAACAGAGCCGCCAGATTGAAGGTCACCTTACTTGAATCCGCTTTACTCCCATCGACATCTTCCAAGACCATGGAATCGGCCAGCACCTCGGTACCGACCGAAGTGGCGTCGACCTCGATGCCTCCCTCCCAACCCGCTCTCGACTGATCTTCAATACCGAGACCGGCTTCGGACATTGTCCATACCATGTCGAAACACCCGGCCAGCACGCTGTCCGCGTTGTCGACACCATTGAAGAAAGAGAAAAAGGACAAGTTCCAGAAGAAACATAAGGACTCATCCATGCCATCTGGGAAACCACCTAAGAAGGCTTCTGCCCCTCTGGCTTTACCGCCTCCTCCGGAGACGACTGTGACTGTTACTACCTCGCCTGTCATGCCTCCAGCATCAATGGAGATACCCACTATTCATCTCCTTGATTCCCCGATTCGACAACTCGATAAAGCCCTGCCGGACCACATCTTGGAGACTCAAGAATTTTCAGAGACCGACCGTCAACACCCGAATGATCGTCCTCCTGCTTCAGCTTTGAGATCCCCCCCTTCGGATCGGTCTCTTTCTCCTGGGATCAGCAAGCCTGATTGTCCTGTGGACTTGCCCGTCGAGATGGAGCATCCAGCCAATCCAATGCGTCCGCGCTTTCGACATGACTACCGATCTCCTTCCCCTCGATACCGATCGCCGCATCACTATGCAACCTCTTAACCGTCACTCTCCTGGCCTGTCTCGTTGGGATCTTCCACCGCAATCTGGCGCTCCCTGGGATCGGCATCGATCATCCTACTACTTCGACTCCCATCATCCATGGACATCGAGGCCCTGGTCTACCCCGGCTCCTTATTCGGACTGGGACCATTATGCTGCCTGATCAAGGTCTCTGCCTCAACCTCGTCCTCCATCGTCTTCCTGGACCAAGCCTCCCACCCATAGGACCCCTGAGGTCCCTCCACCGTCTCTGCCCCACCCGACTCAAGTGTTGCCTGCACAACCTCCGGCAACTCACTCTCTAGTTTGGTTGCCGGCTCCACAAGTCTCGATACCGGCGTCGATACCAACACAGTCGATACTGACACAGCAATTTGTGACCCCCATTTCTTCCTCTTTGGAGGCTGAGAGTGACGAGGACAACTCCGAGCATGGCTCTCCTGCTGGTCCCTCCCCCAAACATGATGTGGCTGAGAACCTCCCGATATCACCTTCCTGATATCCGAGGACATGTCCTCTACGGAGACTTAATTAAGCGCATGGCCCTGTCGCTTGGCTTGTCGGTAGTGCAGCCTAAACCTGCTGTCGACAACTCTTTCTTCGATATAGTCCAGGCTGACACGTCGACTGCTGTATCCCTCCCTATGTCGGCAGTATTGTTACAGGCTGCAAAAGCGCCTTGGGATAAACCCTCATCTGGTCCTGTTTCATCGAGACATCTCGATCACATGTACCGTATTCAGGAGGCTGGAGCTGAGTTTTTAACCTGTCATCCAAAGCCCAGCTCGATGGTAGTAAACTCATCCTCAAAATCCAAGAGGTCTTATTCCACACCATCGGATAAAGAGGGTCGAAAGCTTAATGCCTTCGGTCGTCGCTTTTACTCTGTGGGAGCCCTTGGTGTCAAGACAGCCAACTATCTAGCGTGTATGAGTCGTTACCATTACGCCTTATGGGAACAGCTCTTCAGCGTTCTTGCCCACCTTCCACATGAACACAGGAGTACAGCAAGGCGTCTCCAAAAAGAGGGGTTGCTATTGTCCAAGCAGCAGCTAAACACATCTAAGCACGCACTTGATACCTTCTCAAAGACTGTGACTTCTGGTATCGCTTTGCGACGCCACTCCTGGTTGAGGTCCACTACCCTTCAACAGGACACCAGGTCATACATAGAGGATCTCCCCTTCGATGGCCTAGGTCTTTTTCACTCCTTGACAGACACCGCTTTACAGGAGTTGGACAAAAGTATTAAAGCTTCCAGAACCTTAGGGGTCTCATCCTCCGCAAGGCCCTATAAGCTGAAATCACGGACCAGGACCTGGTCCCGCCGCTCTTCTTCCAGGAGTTCTCCAGACTGCACTTGGCGCCCCCGCTCCTCACCTGTCCATCAGCGTTCATCTTATCCCCCAAAGCAACACTTCACTCCGGCTCAACAGCCTAACCGCCCTAAGCAGTCGCGTCAGCAGAAGCAGGGGCTTTGACTACTTACCCCTGCCCTCCAACCTCCCACGGCTGGCACCTTTCCTTCTTACATGGCACACGATCATGACGGACACTTGGGTCCTCTCCATCATAGCCAGAGGGTACCTGATCGAGTTCATCCACATTGCTACGGCTCCAGTATATGTCTCCACTCTGCCATCCCCCCTGCTGCTTCAAGAAGTCGCTGCCCTTCTTCGCAAGAACCGGTTCCTGTGCATTACCAATGGACGGGCTTCTACTCAAGATACTTTGTGGTGCCAAAGCGGGATGGCAGAACCAGACCAATACTAGACCACAGGGAGCTCAATTATCACATTGAGTATCATTACTTCCGGATGGTAACTTTACCCTCTCTTCTGCCTCTTATTCGCAGACATGCTTGGATGGCCACGTTGGATCTTCAGGATGCTTATTTCCACATCTCCATCTGTCCCCCTCACCGCAAGTTCCTCCGTTTTGCAATAGGGTCGAACCACTTCCAATACAAGGTCCTTCCCTTCGGTCTCTCCACCACTCCCAGGGTCTTCACCAAGACCATGGTGGTTGTTATAGTCTTTCTACGTCTTCAGGGCATTACAATCTTCCCCTATATCAACGATTGGCTCCTGGTCGCCAACTCCCAGCAGGCTTTCTTGGACTCTACCTCTACGACCCAATCCCTCCTCTCAGATCTGGGTCTCCAAATCAACTGGGAGAAATCCCACCTCACGCCCTCTCAACACGTCCGTTACATTGGGGCGGACCTCGACTCCACGCTTCTTATGGCTTATCTACCCCTGGACAGGGCCAAGCCGATCATCTCTCTAGCCAATCGGGTTTGCTCCCAGCCTCACTCCACAGCCCTATCTATTCAGCGGCTGCTAGGTCTCATGTCAGCTACATCAGTCCTTACCTTTGCCAGACTCCAAATGAGAACACTTCAACTTTGGTTCCTCCGTGTCTTCCGCCCTCTATGCCAGCCTCAGAGCACCCTCATGACTCCTCCCCCCGAGGTTAGAGATTCCCTCGAGTGGTGGACCCTCCCTTCACGCCTGCTACAGGAAGCCCCATTCCACCTCCCATTGCCTCGTCTGATTCTCACGACCGATGCCTCCAACTGGGGCTGGGGAGCCCACCTTAACGGGATGAGAACAGGTGCCGCTTGGCACAACAGTCAACTGTCCCATCACATAAACTACCTCGAACTTTTGGCCATAGTTTACGCGCTACGCGCCTTCCTGCCCATCGTGAAGGGCACTTGTGTCGTGGTTTTGTCAGACAACATGACAGCGGTGAGCTATATCAACAAGCAAGGAGGCACCGTCTCCCATCGTCTTTGCCGCCTGGCAGTGCTCCTCTGGGATTGGTGCATAGCCAACAACATTTATCTTCGTGCGACACAAATCCCGGGGTCCCTCATCACGCAGGCAGATCTCCTGAGTCGCGGCCAGGCACGGATACACGACTGGGAGCTTACAAATGCCTACCTCAGGCCAATATTTCACATGTGGGGTTTCCCCCAGGTAGATGTTTTTGCCACCAGACAAAATTGCAAATGTGAGAGGTTCTGCTCACTGGGCGGCCGGGATCCCCTTTTGCTCGGGGACGGTCTTCTGTATCCTTGGAACGAGGGGTTTCTCTACCTCTTCCCCCCCCTTTCCGCTGTTAACCCGGGTTGTCCAGAAGATTCTACACGACGGGGCCAATTGCATCCTCATCTGCCCCTGATGGCCAAGACAGCCCTGGTTCCCGGTGCTCCTGTCTTTAGCAGCGAAACGGTTCCACCACTTCCCCCCTCAGCCAGACCTACTAAGCATCACCAACTCTCCATTGCTTCATCATGACATTCCTCGGCTGAAGCTCACGGCTTGGAGAATTGCCCCTCTGCCTTCTCAGACCGTGTAGCTAATGTACTTTTGAATTCCCACAAGGTCTCCACTAGGAAATCCTATGTGTACAAATGGTCACGCTTCTGCTCTACATTCTCTGCAGACTCTGTATCACCATCCTCTGCTGGATTGCCCAAGATCTTCGACTTCCTGCTTTCCTTGGCGGACACGGGCCTTGCCCATTCCTCGCTGAGGGTCTACCTTGCGGCTATCTCAGTCTTTCATAACCAGATTGACAACTGCTCGGTGTTTGCTCATCCACTATCCAAACGCTTCCTCAGGGGTCTCCTTCATCTCTACCCCCCATGCAGAGTGCCTGCTCAGCCCTGGGACCTTTCGCTTGTCCTACGTTCACTCACCAGGAAGCCCTTTGAGCCGTTGGCTACGTGTGCCCCTCATCTCCTGGCATGGAAAATTGCGTTCCTCGTTGCTATTACATCCACAAAGAGAGTAGGAGAATTTCTGGCTTTCAGGCACGACCCTCCTTATCTCTCTTTTTTACCTGGCGCTATTCGCCTGGTTCCTGACATCTCCTTTTTGCCTAAGGTGGTTTCGGAATTCCACCTACATGCTGAAACAATCTTACCGGACTTTTATCCAAATTATTCCTCGGAGGAGGAGAGACTCCTTCACAGTCTGGACGATAAGAGAGCTCTCCTATTTTATTTGGTCCGTACCAAGCACTCCCGTAAGACTCCGAGACTCTTTGTTTCTTACGTCTCCAACAGACTGGGCTCTCCAATCACTGCCCAGAGGCTTTCTAAATGGATTGTAGCTCTTATCCGCCTCTGCTACGAGCTAGCTCGCACTCCTCTCCCCGGTCCAGTTCGTACCCACTCGACCAGAGCTGTTGCTGCTTCTACAGCGTTTCTTAAAGGGGCCTCTATTTCGGACATTTGTAGCGCTGCCACTTGGGCTACACCCAACACCTTCATAAAGCACTACGCCCTGGGCACCCGGGCTGCTGGACGTTCCTCGTTAGGCCGCTTGATTCTTTCGTCTGCCTCTCAGTGACAGCCTGCCTGCACCCTCCTCCAGGTAGGACACTGTTCGCTACTCTCCCATCAGTGTGAAGCACAGAGACCACGTTGAAGATAAACAGGTTGCCTACCTGTAACTGATGATCTTCGAGTGGTCATCTGTGCATTCACACTACCCACCCATTCTTCCTCTCTGCTGCCAGGCTTTCTGTCTTTTCTCTGCTTGGCCGCAGCGGTCAGAAGGAACTGGCGGGATCCCCGCGCCCGCTCCACTGGGCATGTGTGGTTGGGGCCCCACGCATGCCCAGTGCTGCTGGGCGCGAAAATCCGTTAGAGCTTTCTACGATACCGATGGATTCCAGCGCAGGCACAGTAACCCCATCAGTGTGAATGCACAGATGACCACTCGAAGATCATCAGTTACAGGTAGGCAACCTGTTTTTCTTCCCCACCCCACTCCAAAGAACAACTTTTATTCCCATTGCTTCACACACACTGTGGAGTTCTATGTCAAGGTTAAACCTCAATACATGATAAGTTTTATACCTCCCTCAAATTTTGAATGGTCTCTCTCCTCCATTCTGTTCCTAACCAAAGTGTGATGGTTATGTGTGTCGATACACTCCAGAGAAACTTATTTTCATATTTCCATCTGACCCCAGTGTTGAAAGTTCTTTTGTTTTGCTGTTTGGCATGTTTATCAGTACAGAGTCCTACCCTTTGGGAGCCTGTCATTGGTAGCCACAAAGTGCATTGCTGTAGTAATGGCATGCCTATATCATCAGGAAGTCCCTATATGTTCCCTGCATTAGCTGCTCATGCCAGACACCTGTCTTTCCTTATTTTGCATTCTGGCAGAAGTGGGGCTCCAAAACAGTGAATTGCCCATTGACCCTACCAAATATGTCCCATTTGTAGGAGTAGCCCTGGACTCTATTCCTGCATATGTCTTTCTGCCCCTTGACAGAGAGCCCACATTCTTACACATTGGCAGGAAAAAAAGCACAAAAGATGTGAATTGTGATGCAAATATATTTTGTTCTCAATCATATGTTAAGTAGTTGAAGTGTGTATTCATGATGAACCTCTGAATGGAGTGATTTTTACAACTATGGCATAACTGTATAGAAGACACTTCGATGGTCGTTTTTTTTTTGAACCATTAAGGAATATGATTCATGAGCTTCTCTGTGTAGCTGTTTAAGCATTTATAGTTGTTGCTTCTTGATATTGTGTAATGGTTGCTCTAATAACTATTTAGTGTAGTGCCTATTTGATGACATATATATTTTGCAAGCAAAGGCTTTTGGTATTGAGAAGAGTAGAGCTAACTTTTAAAGAATGGCAAAAAGGACAAGGTTTCATGCGGTTATGTAATTTCTTCCTTTTTTATTTTATTTATTTTTGAGATCTATATTCCACCCTCCCCGTTGTATGGCGGCTCCTTGTGAGAATATATTACCATAGACAACTATAATAGAAATTTCTCAAGAGAAATACATCATTGTCATTTAAACAGTGATACTTATAAACAATACGTTAATATTTTTAACATTTTTCCTTAAGGACCAAAGTAATGAGGAGAAGCACGCAGATGGACTTATAGTAAGTTTAAACCTAATCTTTTATTTCCCTTTATTTCTGCAGAATATTAACACTACAGTCATGTGAGCACATGGACTTGAATTTCCACTCTCTTCTCTTTCTTCCAGTTACCTTGTTTGTCTTTGAATATATTTGTCACTTTCTTAAAGCTTCAAAATGGATAGTCTTGTTGATAATCAAGAATATTAAATTCCAGCTTATCCTTGTTTTATAACACTGCCATTAACAAAAAAAATTAAAACAACCAATATGAATATGAAGAAAATGGATGACTTGGAATGCACTTATTGTCAGAATGACAGCCAGTTTCTCTAGAACCTAGCTTGTGAAGTCCAGGAGAAAAAAGGTTCTGTCATATTGCTTTTTCGGGCACAATTTTCATGTAGCTTCTATATCTGTCTTCCATTTGTACAAATCTCCTTGATTTCTTTGCTTCTGAGTGTAAATTCATATGCTAACACATAACTTTCAGTTCAACTCAATTTTTCCATTGCTGAAGTTTTCAAGCCTAAAAGACTTTGGGGCTGGAACCCTTTGATGTATAATAAAAGGAATACAGTTTAGAATGTTAGTTTTTTGTGAATCTAAAGTCATTTTTGTGTTATGTTGCCTATAAAGCATAATACAAATACTCTGAAAATTCAGTCCTTGTCCAGGAAAAGAGTAGTAGCAGAGCTAGCTTTTTTGTGGGGTTGAAAATGGTCTCTTGTTAGTTGTATGACTTCACATGCGTTTAATAATTATTGCCTGAGTTTGTGTAAATAGTTCTGATCTTGGATCAGACTTTGTCTGTAAATGCAGTCTGAAAATAAGATGTGTTAATTGTATGACTTCACATGCATTTCATAATTATTGCCTGAGATTGTGTACATTGTTCTAGTCTTGGATCAGGCTTTGTAAGTGAAGTCCGAAAATAAGATGTGTGTCCGTATACAGTTAGATATATTGGAATAGATGCATCCATATACTGCTGAATTTGGTGCTCTGCATTTTGGGTGGTACATTGGCAGCTCACAAGAGGTCATTGCTTTGGGACAGTGGATCTGGGTTCCAGGGGCTTTACAACCAGAATTCTCTTCGACAAATAGTAAAAGAGATCTCGGTCTCTTGCAGATTTTTAAGTTTTGAATCTATAATGTTAGTCTCTTGTCAGCCCTAAAACACATGTATTCAGTTCTTTCTATTTGCTTGGACCTTTTTGTTCACAATATGGGTTGTGGTGCATGCAATCACATGTAGGTTGGCTGCAAGTGAAAGGAGGGGGACAAGATTTGGTACATTTTATATAGCTGAAGAATCTACTTGTAGAATTGATCATGGTTGTGTGGACAGGAAGACGCAGTGTTGCCGTGTACCTTTAGCAAAATACATGAGGATTGGAGGGAAGTGCAATGAATACTCTTTGAAATGATCATTAAAAATGCATCAGTGCAGCAGGCTTCCTGCAATGAGAGTGTAGGTGTAGTTTCAGAGGATACTCTCGTGAAGCAGGTGTGGGTTGAAACTTTGAACTACATGTAGTCAAAGCAGTTATTCTACAGTAAACGCGACACATGATGTTCCTTCTGATAAGCCTGAAATCAAAGTAACATCAGTTTTTCAAAACAATGCTGGAGAGCTTGGGAAAATACAGACATGATCATTTAGCTTCATTCTGAAAATTTTTACATGGTATATGATAAGTATTGGAGTCGGGAGTCCATGGAGTAGTGAAACAGCTAGATCTTTATTGCTGGTCCGGATGAAGCATACAACTCAGGGCTCAAAGCCCTTCTTTTATGCTGGTCAGGGACAATCCCCTGACCTCACTCAACTGGCCTGATAGGCTATTATGAGTCTATTTACATCTCATAGGTTCCTTAGGAGGAACCTAGGTACATGATTGGTAGCAGGTTTGAATCCACCTGGCCTTTGTTCTACCTGGCTGAAGCTCAGGTAGTTTCTTGGCCATGTGCTCTGGCCACATGGCAGTTGCCATTACGGGAGCACATGGCGACCGCATGGTCAATACATAACAGTATGGTTCAATTTCATTTTGCTAACCTAATGTCTTGCCTCTGCAGATAGAGCTGCTGGAGTATCCTAGTATGACTAGTTTGGGGCAGATTTTTTTAAACTGCTGCTCTTAAGCAACAGAGGTCATTTGACTGCAAATTCTTAGCAGCTTCATATCTGGATCTGCTTAGTTTTCTTCTGGGGAAGGGGCGGTCAGTCACTGGTACATTTTTCTCTAATTTTTGGAATGTGTTATTAGGATGAGCTAATTCAGTCCATTACTTTTGTAACAAAGCATGTGCTTGTTCAGAATTGTCCCCGTTCTTTGTCCTTACTGCTATTCTTCCACAGGTGCTCTGTTGAGGTTAACCAGAGGAAGTATTTACGGCAGTGGGATGCCAAGTAATCAGTTTCACCTCCACTGTGGAACAGTTAAGACTCTTATGTCTGACAATAGTAACAATCAATAATAACTTTATTGGTAAACAAAATACTGTAATTATTACACTGTAACAATATCTTACAGCATGGAAGGTCTTTTGAGAGTCTCTGAGTAAAAATAAAGAAGAGTTAAGAAATACTACAATAGACTGTGGTGAGAGTCTAGTGTAGACTGCCGAACCATGCAGAGGACATGGATGATACACTCCTAGATCAGAATTGTTAAAGAGACAGCACATAGTGGTCATGGGAGATTTCAGTTATCCTGATACCTGTTGGAAGTTGCTAAAAATAAAAGGTCTAATGAATTCCTGACTTGTCTTGCTGACAGCTTCATTTTCCAGAAGGTGGAGACGGAAACAAGGGGGTCTGGGACTTCGATCCTCACCAACAGGAAAGAACTGGTTCATGAGGTGAAAATAGTGGGCATCCTGGGTAGTAGTGACTGTGTAATTTTGGAATTTAGAATCTTGGGTACATAATCAGACATTTAGGTTGGACTTTAGAAAAGCTAATTGTAATGAACTCAAAGTTAATCTGGGTAGAATCCATGGTCAGAAATGCTCACTGCAATAGTACATGGAAAAAGGATCCGTGGTTCTTAGTAGATCATATACTGAACATGAATCAGCAGTGTGATGCAGTTGTTAAAAAGGCAAATGTGATTTTGGGCTGCATCAACAGACGCATAGTGTCCAGAACACACAAATATCACTTCACTCTGCTCTAGTTAGACCTCACTTGGAATACTGTGTCCAGTTTTGGGCACCACAGTTTAAGAAGGATGTTGATAATCTGGAACATGTCCAGAGGAGGGTGACAGACAGAGTGAGAGATCTGGAGATCAGGTCCTATGAGGAAAGGTTGAAGGAGCTGGGTATGTTATCCTGGAGAGGAGACGAGTAAGAAGAGTTGGCTTTTATACCCTGTTTTTTCCTACCCTAAGGAGTCTCAGAGCAGCTTATCATTGCTTTCCCTTCCTCTGCCCACAACAGACACTTTGTGAGGTAGGTGGGGTTGAGAGAATTCTGAGAGAACTGTGACAGGGCCCAGGTCACCCAGCAGGTTTCATGCGGAGTAGTGGGGAATCAAACCCAGTACTCCAGATTACAGTCTGTTGCTCTTAACCACTTTACTGCACTGGCTCTTCAGCAGTGATATGAAGTAATATAACAGCCATCTTCAAGTATTCAAAGGGCTGCCATATAGAGGATGGAGTGGAGTTGTTTTCTGTTGCCCCAGAACCAGCAGGTTGAAAATAAGAGTTTTTGTGGCTAAACATTAGGGAGAACCTCCTGGCAGTTTGAGCTGTTCCTCAGTGGAACAGGCTTCCTCAGGAGGTGGTGGTCTTGCATTTGTAGGTTTTTAAGCTAAGGCTAGATGGCCATCTGACAACAATCTGATTCTGTGTCTCATGAGTTTAGGCAGATCGTGAGAGGGAGGGCAAAAAGGGATGAGCCAGTGCTCAGTTCTTGTGAGCCTTTCTTATATGCTCAGGATAATGATGACCATCGCTACTTTGGGAATGAATTTTCCTCCAAGCCAGATTGGCCCAGGAATCCTAGAGGTTGTTTGCTTTCCTCTGGGCATAGAGCAGGGATCACTGGGGAATGGGGGGGATAACTGTGAATTTCCTGCATTGTGTAGGGGGTTGGACAAATGACCCGTGGGGTATCTTCCAGCTCTGTGTTTCTTATGCTTTACCAGTTGGCTAGTGTGAACATTCTGACAACCTTCTGTTGATTAGATTACGTTGGACTGCTTTCTAAGCAACTTTTGGATATCTCAGGCTCATTCAAATATTATTCACTTATAGAAAATACAAACTAGTTCTGCTACTTCTCCTCATTTGCAAAAATGCATTTCATTATCAATTACATTTTGTCCAAATTTTAATAGTTCATCATCTGACCTTATGCTGCCTAGGCTGGAGCTGTTCAATATCTATTGTTTGGTCTTCCCCAAGTTTTGTCCATCTGTAGTGTCCTTATTACCCTAACAGTTTTTAAATGAGAGAGAATCAGTGGTCTTTTGCTTGCTTGCCATGATAAATGTTTTAAATCACTCTTAAAACTATTCCTTGACTCTCCCCCCTTCTTTTAACAGACCTTTTAAAATTTGTTCTGAACAACAAACAGAGATAAAAGCATCTGCTGTGACTCCACTTGACCACCTTCCCCTTCCTTCTGACCTTGAAGGACTTCCATTATTTTCTTGTTACTCCCTTAATGCACTCATGCTCACTTGTCAGTCTATGCTGTGGTTAATCCTCAGTTATTGTTTTTCCTAGGTTGTTTCCCTTTTTCTTTTTCATATGACCTGACACAATAACTTGATTTTAAATGGACCACATTGTGTTAGGTTCAGTTTGAATTTTTTTGCTCTGGTCTTCTCTTGATTTACCTCTTTGACAGGTTATTTTATAAATCAAAGAAGTGTTTTTATAATAGGGTTTCAGTGTTGTTGAACTGATATCATGCACCTCCTTGGCTGGTGTGATGGACTGCACTTTTAAAAGCTTAGGAGTGCTGTACAAACAGATAAAAGACTGTGAAGGGTTAATTCTTTCCAGAAACAGAGAGCCTTCAGTGACAAGCTGCTCCAAGCAATCTGATTGGTTAGCATCAGCTGAGCAGAGAGACTCTTTAGAGCTGAATGCTGAGGAGGAGAATTCATTCAGAATCCAGCCCTGATTGAGAACAGTTTAACACAGATAGGAGAACTGGGGAAAGTTGGCAAGGACAAGTGGGTAGTTAGACGGAGATAGATCTTCTAGTGAGAGGAGAATTTCCCTACCCAATTATACAGGGAGTTAGTTCTGGAGAGTGCAGAGATCCCTGGTCTGGTATGGCTAAAAACTGCCTTTAGATATCTTAAAAGACAGTTAAAAACTCAAGACGAGTACTGGTGTTTCAAGAGAAGGGGTTTGGGTACTGGAAAGAGTGTTCCAGCCTTCTGGAAACCAAAAGAGTTAGAGAATACTCAAAGTGTGCTGAAGTGTTTGGGAAACACTGGAGCAAAATCCTTTCACCTTGAAGCTCCTAAGTAACTGGGAAACACTTTTATGAAACACTCAATGGCCTGGAATGGCAGGATTTCACCTGCTCTTTTCCCTCAATGTTAAATTTAAAAAAAAATTGAATTTCAAAACACCTTGAGTACCTTTTCAGTCATGTAAGGGAAAGGGGACTTTCAACCCTTCCCTCATGCTCCTAGGCTGAGCTAACAGTAAAATAATATACCGTGACGGTGGAACAGGCTGAGTTCTTCATCAAAGAAGAAATCTCGCCTCTGAGGGAGGGAAGTGAACAGGGGCTGTCATAGCAGGGTTTGGAGAAAATTAATACAAGAGTTGTTTCCCAAAAGGGTGAGTCTTGCTATTTATTAGATATAGCTAAGCTGTGGCCTTCTAGTGCCTTACACATAATTTATCCAGGGCCCAAATTTCTACCTCTTAAAAATTACAGGAGATGGTGAAATAACAAAGCTTTTTAGATGTATGATGAAGGGCACAAGTAACCCTTCTGCCCTTGGGTTTGTATCGTGAATTTTCCAGTGTGCAAGCTACCTCAAAATATTATGGACTTTGTTTTTTTAAAGGATCATGTCTTGTGCTGCTCTTATGCTCTGATTAGAGACACTTAAAGATTGATGGGTGTGTTGAGTTGTGAACAAATTTTGTCTAATGATACTGGCAGAGGAAAGAGATAGGGGTGTCTAAACATACTATGAACTGAAATAGAGCAAGGTCAAAGAAAATATTTTGCTTTCACCTAGCTTACAAGAAACTTGACATAAGAACATAAGAGAAGCCAATGTTGGATCAAGCCAGTGGCCCATCCAGTCCAACACTCTGTCACACAGTGGCCAAAAACACCAGGTGCCCTCATGAGGTCCAGCAGTGGGGCCAGGACACTAGAAGCCCTCCCAGTGTCCCCCCCTCCCAAGCACCCAAGAATACAGAGCATCACTTGCCCCAGACTGAGAGTTCCCATCTATACTTTGTGGTTAATAGCCACTGATGGACCTCTGCTCCATATGCTTATCTAATTTCCTCTTGAAGCCGTCCATGCTTGTAGCTGCCACCACCTCCTGTGACAGTGAATTCCACATGTTGATCACTCTTTGGGTGAAGAAGTACTTCCTTTTATCTGTTCTAACCCAACTGCTCAGCAATTTCATGGAGTGCCCACGAGTCGTTGTATTGTGAGAAAGGGAAAAAAGTACTTCTTTCTCTACCTGCTCTATCCCATGCATAATCTTATAAACCTCGATCATGTCACCCCTCAGCTGTCGTTTCTCCAAGCTAAAGAGCCCCAAGTGCGTCAACCTTTCTTCATAGGGAAAGTGTTCCAACCCTTTTATCATTCTAGTTGCCCTTTTCTGCACTTTTCCCAATGCTATAATATCTTTTTTGAGGTGTGGTGACCAGAACTGTACACAGTACTCCAAATGAGGTCGCACCATCGATTTATACAGGGGCATAATGATACTGGCTGATTTGTTTTCAGTTTACTTCCTAATAACTCCCAGCATAGCATTGGCCTTTTTCACTGCAGTTGCACACTGTCTCGACATTTTCATTGAGTTGGCTACTACGACTCCAAGATCTCTCTCTTGGTTAGTCTCCGCCAATTTGGACCCCATCAACGTGTATTTATAGGTAGGATTTTTTGCTCCAGTGTGCATCACTTTGCACTTGGCCACACTGAACCCCATTTGCCACGTTGATGCCCACTCGCCCATCCTCAACTAGTTTGACACACATGTATATATGGGGTTTGGAAGTCTCCCAATGAAGTCATAGGAAATGTGTTCAGTAATATTCTTAAAATTCTGGTGGCCCCGGGTCTCATTTATAGTGTTGTAATGAATGAGGGATAAAAAGGGAAAAAAGAAACCCTATGGTTTTTTAAGGCACATTAATGTTGCATCAGATAAGTTTGATAGTAATGCACTGTTACAATCAATTCTTCTGTTTAGACTGCTTAATACTTGAGGGAATCTTTCATACTTCCTCTGTCACTTTGCCTTTCTCTCAGGTTTTGCTGCTGCATTTGAACAGTTCTTACATAGAGCACATCACTGTGTTTCTCAAAAAAAGTTTGGTTTTTTTCTTTTGTATCACAGAGCACTATTAACCCTGTTGATGCAATCTATCAGCCTAGTCCATTGGAACCTTCCTCAATCAGCACAATGCCCACACAGACTGTCTTACCTCCAGGTATAATATTTGAAGAATACTTGCAGAATTTTTTTCTTGAACTACTGGCAAATAACTATATAATTGTTAGATCCAGGAGGTCAGCCATGTTGGTCTGAAGCAGAAGAACAAATTTAGAGTCCAGTGGCACCTTTAAGACCAAGAAAGGTTTATTCAAGGTATGAGCTTTCGTGTGCAAGGCACACTTTTTCAAATACCATTCCAGTGTATTTGTAAAAGTGTGCCTTGCACACAAAAGCGCATACATTGAATAAACCTTTCTTGGTCTTAAAGGTGCCACTAGACTCTAAATTTGTTCTTAACAGTTTAATTGTTTAGCCAATAGATTCTGTTGCTTTGATTTATCTGTTTACATTTTGGAGACCATTTTTTTCACTGAAGCCCGGTTTTCTTATTGAAGTGAATATATTTGAGAAATACACTTATAAAAAGGCATTTATAAAAAAAAAAAACCTTGGTTTATGTAATGAATTTATAAACTCCTGGTGCTGAGTTTTACTTCTCCAAAAGTGGGCTGATATATACAGGGACATATTGAAAAAAGACAGGTTCCTTTTGATTTCAGATGGGTGGTGGTTTTGTGTTTACTGGATAATGTGGAATTCCGTAATTTAGAGTTCATTCCATTAAATTCTGTATTCCTTTCTTTTGAGTTACATTCATTTTATATTCATGCATTTTAAGGACAATAGCTAAAAAACTAGGGATAGGGAAGGAGCTCTGCATAGAGGCTGTAATAGCAATATGGATAGTAAACAATCTCATTTGCCTTTAATACCCTTTAGAACCAGCTCAGCTTTGCAAATCAGAACAACGACCTTCATCCTTGCCAGTTGGACCTGTTGTAGCATTACTTGGAAATCACCAGACTCCAACACCTAATAGTACAGGTACAGTACCAATGCTTTTCTGTTTTGAAACATGAAAATTATATTCAGGCTTTATATTTTTGAAGCTGTAAAAGGGTATACATTGTTGCCTACTGGAGGACCCCCATACAAGGTAATGGAGTGGTATACTCTACTGGAAAATTCCATAGGTCTCCTGCTTTGGTGGGAGACCTCCCAGCACTGGTCAGCTGGGCAGTGGGAGAAAAATGGCAGGTGATCACCAGTGACACAATGGTATCACCTCCAGCATGACTGAAAGAGACATCATTGCTTTGCCAGCAACACTCTAGCATCTGGATTAAAACTCTATGGTTGCCATTGTGGCCTTAATAAGATTGACACATTGTTTCATGTTCTGCTTGAATACTGGTTTTGGGTGGGGTTGTTGTTTTTTAAAAGAATATCAGGGGTATTACTATATTAAGCCACTTATGTATCAGGCACCTCCCTATACTTTGGTACCTCTGTTTTGTTTGCTTAGAGATAATGATTCTAAGATTATTTTGGTGGTAGCAAAATTTGTCTTAATCCTTTTATGCCTTGTGTCCAAAAATGAAGAACACAAAATTTTTCTGCTCCTCAAGATTTGTAAATCAATGAGCCACTAAGGGAATAAAAAGAAAGGATAACTTTATAGATAAACAGTACAGTTTTGGCTGAATAGTAGAGCATTGACATAAACATGAAAATGTCACTTCCGGTTGTGCTGGAAGTGACATCACTGCATCTGCACACATCTATATGTCATTGGTGAGAAGGCCCTCCCAAACTGGTGAGTCTCCCCACTAGTTGCCAGTCTTTTTCTGGAAATCTTAAATGAAAACCATGTTTCTAAATAACTGTCTATCCACTGGTCATGCATCCACCCTCTCTTCTAAGAAACTTCCAGTTACATTAAAATCCTTAATTGCAAGGTCACATTGTGATGTTGGACCACACTTGCACATATGCCAGGGAGCAGCTGGGCAGTTTTTGGCAACCTTCCATCACATACAGATTGTGTTGCATTATATGGTGGCTTGCAGAGTAGGTGGTAGAGAAGCTGACTACATGGGCATGGACAGCTCTACAATGATGGGAACCTACAAAAGTAACACCCAAGAGGAAAGCCTGAGAGGTTCTCTGAATTCTTTCTCTGAAATATCAAAACAGACTAAACCCATAGGTATTCAGGTTACATTGTGGTGGTGAAAATGTTTACTTTTGCTACAAGAACGACTGGAATTCTCAGTTGTACTCATCTACTAAAGAATAATCTGCTTTCAAATCAAGCCGTCCTTTAGAAAATCCTTTCATTTCATTCACACCAACACTGGTGGCTTTATACTTGGCTTTCTGAGTATCAAGTTATGTATCCATTTGCTATAATTCATTCTATAGGGCCACATCTCTCATAGCAATTCCAAATAACTAAGTTACAGGTACCCAACCTTTGTGAGCACCTTTTGGATTGTGTCACAGAGTGGTGGACACAGTCACAAAATGGCTGTCGCAGGAGGCAGAGCCAGTCATTAAATGGCTGCTGCCAAAGTATCGTTTTTAAAATATCTGCACAACAATCAGAAACCTTGCTGGGCAAAAGCCACACCTGGCCCCACACACTCTCTGAAAGCATTTGGTGGGCACTAGGAAAGGTATTAATGGTGCCATGGCGCCCATGGGCATCATGTTGGGCACCCTGCAACTAAGTAGTCATCAGTGCTTAGTTGATGACAGCTTGTATGTTAGTATGAAAAGAAAGGTCTCTGGCTTGCAGTTGTTCAGCACTTCTTTGCTGTTTCCCTTCATAAATCTAATCTAGCATGAGTGGCCTAACAATCTAAATGATAATGTATTTTTCCCATTGTGTTTCAAATCCAAATTACAATTAGATTATCCCAGTCTGGTTCACTCCTGCTTGTTGCCGGTGGGTATGGGGGTCAATCCTTCAACCCTTGCATGGTTTCACCCACTGAAACCAGTCTCTGCAAGTAAGCCCTGGAGGGTGGGGGGGAGACACAGGCCCTGCCCTTTTTTGTGTTTTTGCCTTCCAGCAGTGCTGGAAGCTCAGTTTCCATAGGTCAAACCATTCTGGGTTGAAAGGATTAAACTTCCCTTCCCTTTTAAGTGCCTCCAATTCTTGTTAGTCCTACACAGGGCTGTAGTTTACTGTTTTCAAAATGCTTAGAAGATCAACTCACAGATCTCTTAGTTTCTCAACTTCTTTGACCCATACTCTAATCTGAATTTGGGGATTTTGAGGTGTTAGCAGGAAGTGGAGGGAAGACAGTTGCAGTCAGTCACCTGCTGAATTCTTACCATTTTCCTGGTGTCTTTATTCACAAAGAGCATGCCCAGGTGCTGTTTCAAATAATGATCAATTTTGTATTGAACATAACTTTTCACAGACTACATATTCTTTGTAATTTGCATAATCTTTATAGGCAGTGGGCAGTCGGCACCAAGCAGCAGTTTAACTTCTCCGAGCCATGTCAACCATTCTCCAAATACAGTTCCAGACTTCTCTTATTCCAGCAGTGAAGATGAATTTTATGATGCTGATGAATTCTATCAGAGCAGTTCATCCCCAAAGAGGTGCTTAGAGTAAGTGATGGGGAAATTTACACACAATTTCTGCTTGAGAATAATTGTGAAAAGTTGTGTGTTTTGTTGAATTATGAATCTCTTGAATTATCATGTGATGCAAAAATTGTTAAAAGACTAGATTTTTACCCAATTTGCTAAGTTTTTTCCCTAAAATACAATATATCAAGAATAGTTTTTGGTCTGAAGTATTCCACTTGTCAGGTTAAATCCATAATCAGGGTTATGTAACTTCAGAATAGGAGTTAACCGTGCAACATGCATGTAGAAACTATGCACTAACTCTTGTCACTCCAAATAGATATTGGATTTTCATCCATGAGAACTGGAATGAGTGTGAGTTGCAAGTCCTCAGTTTTCACCTCTGCTATGAATTTGCTAGATTGGCTCAGTAGGCAAGCCGTTATTCTCTTAGCATCTGCTCCACATTCGAAGTATGGAGATAATTCTGGCCCTCTTAAAGGACAATTGAAAACATTCAAAATGTCGTTATTGGCCCCTGAAACCCCTTCAGACAGCAACACAAGGCTAGAATGTGCATCCATGGTGTCTGGGACCCACATATCTTTGGGACCTGTGCCTCTGGTATGTCCCCAGGAGATCCTCAGCCCCAAAGATACCTGGCTGTCCTCAACCAGATCAGGGTCTTTTCGGTCTTGGCTCTGACTTGTTTGAACTCTGCCAAACACCACCAGGGCCCTGCAGAACTTGGTGTAATTCTGCAGGGCCTGTAAGGCAGAGATGTTCCGCCAGGCTTTTTGCTGTGGACAGCAATGGTTTTTCTGTCCTAGCTCATACCCTCCCCTGTTCCTCCATCTTTTTTGTCTTTCCCTCCTTGTGCCCCGTCTGGACGGTGGCAGCACGGTCCAGAATAAGTTTTTAAGAGTCACATTAATTACGCCATCTTGAGACACTGTTAACAACTTATTTAATGTATTTATTGAATCTGAGAATTTTAACTTGTGGTATTTGATTTTCATTTTTGTTGTACATCGCCTAGAGCCCTATGTACACGGGGACTGGGTGATTTACAAATATAAATAAATAAAATAAGCCAGTTGGTGTAAGAATGGGCTTCTGTGGCTGCTGCTGTTAAACCCAGGTAAGAATGGCCATGAGATGTTGGGAGGAATGCATCACTTCTGCTGCATCTCCACCATGGTCACTTGCATGGCAGAGAAGAGGAGGGAGAGAAACCTCAGGCAGGAAAAGGCCACTTCCTTTGGAGCTGGCCTTCTGGTATGGCTTTGGGATGTCAGAAGCTGTGCCACTAAACTCCCTGCCTTATCTAACAAATGGAGTGGGGAGAAGGAAGAAGAAGAGACAAGTGTTTGCCTTGCTTCTGTCCATAGTCCACTCTTTGGAGCTGCACTTGTTCTTTCCAGGTTTTGGAATTTGTTCATATGCTTTTGTTACTCCTCAGTGTGAATCCTACTTAACTGAATTCTTCAAATGTCTAAATATGTTTTACTAAAATAGCTCTGTATCTTCAGCTCTTCAGGGTCAGGCGCAGTCCTAACTCGTAGCAGCACAGGAAGTAGTATGAAACGCCCGGACACAGCAGAATCCCTCAATTCTTCCTTGTCTAATGGGACAAATGATGCTGGTAAGAGATTCACAAACAATCCAATGCCAAAAATATTTCATGTACATATTTCAGTACATTTGAAAGCTGTCCAATACACTTCATGCAGAAAAAGGCAGTTCACCCACTTGTATATCAAGTATAAGTAGCAGAAAAACTTCTATCCTTTGTTTGGATCTACTTTAAAAAAATCAGCTATGGACAATAACATGTTATATGCCAGTTTAGATGTGTGTATTGGTTTATTAAATATTTCCAAAAGCATTGTTGAAAGTGATTCATCTTTCTAGATCTTTTTGATCAGCATGATGAGAGAGATGATGATGCAGAAGGAGAGTCAGTGGAAGAACACAAGAGTGTCATCATGCACCTTTTATCACAAGTTCGGCTGGGAATGGACCTAACGAAGGTAACTGTTCAACTTTCAGAGTATGTTACTTTTACAATGAATAAATTCAACTCTTATATAAAAATTCTGGAAATACCAGGTGAAAGCTCTTTTTATAAAGAATATTGGACTCTTCCCAGACAGTTTCCATTATGAGATTCTGAATTTGTTTTCTCTAATAGAGACTCCAAACCATTTTTCTTTTCCTTCTTTAAATTTTTCTTCTTCGATGGAGGGATTATATAAGAAAGAACTCCTATGGTGGAAATCCTACAAGAGGCAACTGCTTTTTATCTGGTATTTGCCAAATACAGTAATGTATTCAGTGGTGATAGCAGTATGTATGAACAGAAAATTATTTAACTCAAGTAAAACAATGTTTTACCCTAGTTGTGAGCTCTACCTTAAGTACATTTATTTACATGTGTGTTAAAAACATCTATTTTGTTTCTTCAGGTAGTTCTTCCAACTTTTATTCTGGAAAGGAGATCTCTCTTAGAAATGTATGCTGACTTCTTTGCGCATCCTGACTTATTTGTGAGGTATTCTGACTTTTTATTACATATTGGCATGTCTGCATTTGATCCAAACCCAGGGAAGTCAATCAGATTTCTATAACTCATCCAAAATACATCATATTTTCTTGTGGGATTAAGTCGTTTGGCAGTATAGGGCTATAGCATTGTAAATGTGCTGTCAGTCCTGAAGATCTCACCCCCTGCTGTTTATGAAAAAGGGTATCTTTCAGGTAGGAATGGCAGTGTTCTGTGAGTATAGTTAAGTCACCGATCAGTTATCAGCCTGGTTTTAAACTAGAATAAACTTCATATTTTGTTTGGTTTCAGAATAAGATTTACTAATTTCTTGTGTTTTCTCTAGTATCAGTGACCAAAAAGATCCAAAGGACCGAATGGTTCAAGTGGTGAAGTGGTATCTTTCAGCTTTCCATGCAGGAAGAAAAGGTTCTGTTGCTAAAAAGCCTTACAATCCCATCTTGGGAGAAATTTTTCGGTGTCACTGGGTGCTGCCAAATATTGAACAAGAAGATAATATGGTTAGTAGAATTATCCAAGTGACTTGTATTTGATTGTGAGTATTTTCCAATAATCTCAGAAGGATTTTCTTCAACTTCTGTTACGCTGGCAAGAAAAAATTCACAGCATTTTAAGCTCCGGATGCCTTGAGTCATGCACCCTCTGATATGTGGTTTTATGTGTTCAGTATTCACTCAGCTTGCCATCTTTTGCAAGTAGGTTGATGGCTTAATATTGTCTGTAGGATCTTTTTAAGATCATCAAATTGCCAGGAAGCCTTGTTAATAGTAATCTGGCTGGCTCAAATAGTATTTCTCTCTTTCAGTCTCTTGTTCCCCTCCACGCACACATACTTTAATCTTTGCCCTCAGAGTTAAACCTCTGAGATTATCTTTTGAAGACTGTAATTTTCATGCAGTAAATGTACATTCGTTGATTTGTATACAGAGAACAGTTTTCCACCATTTTTGTACCTGGGAGCCAACTGCATTTTCTCTAACTAGCACATCCATTCTGACAGTGAGGGTCATGTGGATTGTAGTTGTGTGGCACAGACACAGACATTCATATTGTGGTCCCTTTAAATGCCCTTTTCCCTCCATTGAAACCAATGGGGGATGGGGGCATTTTTTTGGGGAGCCCATAGAATTGGACCCCCTGGTCCAGTCTTTTTGAAACTTGGGGGGGTTGGAGGCACCAGCAGCTATGCTGAAAATCTGGGGCCTCTACCTCAAAAAACAGCCCCTTCAGATGCTCTCAGATCAATTCTCCATTATACCCTATGGGGACCACTGACTATCGTGGTCCCCATAGGGTATAATGCAGCCAAAAAACAGATTTTCCAAATATTTACTGAATTCGAATACCATATTGGGATTCGGGAATATTGGGAAACACTGATATTTTTTGGGTTCAGTATACCCGAACTTCAAAATTACCGATTTTTTGTATACCCCTATTAAATTAGTCTTTTATAGCAAAAACACAAGAAAGTGTATGGTACAATTGAAGTAGATTTTATTAAATTATTTGTAAGTGTCATGTCTCTGTGTATTTAGACGGTATTAAACTTTTATCCTGTCCCATACTCAAGGTGTCCAAAATCTCTAAACACCATGTAGTACATATGTAAAAAGACTGCCATGTCAAATTGGAACTTTTTTTTGCAGGAGACTGTTTCAGATGGACCAATTCCATGGATTACCAAAAACAGTGTAACATTTGTAGCGGAACAAGTTTCTCACCACCCTCCAAGTATGTTATTGTTTGGAGTTTTTCTTCTTTTAGGATACTTCGTATTCTTTCTGTAAACTTTGCTCACTGATTTTGGAAGTGTGTTCTGGGTTTTCTGCAGATTTCTTGTATCTATCCTGGATGTTTTATGTTGAATTCTTTGCTTTGTAGTCTACTTATATCTATTTCTTCTCAAGTTTCAGCATTTTATGCAGAATGCTTTAGCAAAAAAATTCAATTCAATGCTCACATCTGGACCAAGTCAAAGTTCCTGGGGATGTCTATTGGTGTTCATAATATAGGTCAAGGTATGTCCCAGAGACATGTAAGTTATTTGCTTCCTCTTCATTCTAGAACAGTAAAAGTGTTTGTACCAAGATATAGCCATAGCGATTGCAGCTATATGTTGAAAATACATTGGAAATGGTTAGTAGGGTATGTGGCTTGTTCTTTTCATTGTCTAGTGATTTCCTGTTTTTATCACTCTTCTCTGTTCCTATCCAAGAGGTCAGCTATGTTGCTGCTGCCTTCCTCAGGATATGTTTAGATAGGGCATGATGATTTTGTTCCCCAGATTTTGGGGGGGGGGGGGGGGGGAGCATCCAGGCTATACCGGCTCCTTCTTTGCCTTTTGAACTTTCTCAGGAAGGCGCCAACTGAGCCCTGAGGGCTAACTACATGGTTTAGAGTTACCTAATGGTGTATCCTAATCTTGGAAGCTAAGATGGGTTGGCCCTTGTTAGTATTTGGGTGGGAGATCACCAAGGAGGTCTAGGATTACAACACAGAGGCAGGCAGTGGCTTTATTTTGACTTGATGGCAAAATAAATGTGTTGGTGTGTTATGAGGAAGGGAGTTGTGGCTCAGTGGTACCATATGTGCTTGGCATGCAGAAAGTCCAGGTTCAGTTCCTGGTATCTCCAGTTAAAAGATCTGGCAATAAGTGGTGTGAAAGACCTCTGCCTAAAACAGTACTGATTTTGATGGAATAATGGTCTGACTCAGTATAAAGCAGCTTTGTTTGTGTACTGTGGCGTACATGGTATTCAGTCCTTAGTATTTCCAGTTTAGAAGAACAAAACCCACAGGAAAGTGGCACTGGGGAAGGGACGTTGCCTTGAAATTTTGAAGAGCCGAGAATGCTCAGTTAACATAAATGATTCCTCATCCTAAAATTCTCTTTTGCTAATTGTTCCTAATGAAGCAATCTTCAAAATACTACTAGCAAAAGAAGAAGAAGAGAAGAGATTGGATTTATATCCCGCCCTTCACTCACTTAAGAGTCTCAGAGCGGCTTACAAACTCCTTTCCCTTCCCCTCCCCACAACAGACACCCTGTGAGGTAGGTAGGGCTGAGAGAGCTGTTTCCCAAGCTGTCCTTGAGGGAACAGCTGGTACAGAGCTATGGCTTGCCCAAGGTCATCCAGCCAGGTGCAAGTGGAGGAGTGGGGAATCAAACCCGGTTCTCCCAGATTAGAGTCCATGCACTTAACCACTACACCAGACTGGTGTAATAAGTGCTTATTTTAATGTACCATCTTAGGTATGTTATACCTAAAATGGTACTGTAAATTAAGCACTTATTATGCTTTGCTAGTAGTATTTTGTAGTAATATTTTGAAGGTAACAGAGTTATACCTAAGCCTGGTGAACCTGAGTATGAAAGGGAGTAAATCTACTTAAGATGGTGCTGTTAGTTTGCATGTGAAGGACCTTATTGGGGTGTGGGATTCTGAGTCCACAGTCCTACTGTTTCTGCTTGTAGGTTACATTTACAAGATAACAGATCTATTGTTGTTTTTTACTTCAGCCTTTTGTGGTGTCTGTATTATTATACTATTAAAAAGATGATGTGTCTGATTCTTATACTGTCCTGTTCCCTTTTGCAGGGTGTGTATCATGCCTGGACTATGATGAGCACTACATTCTGACTTTCCCCAATGGTTATGGGAGGCAAGTGAAACTTTACAATATGCAGCATTTTTTGCAAGTGGTGGTGAGCTTCTTTCCATAGCCTTTGAAGTGTCTTCTGTTCTCTTGACAGATCTATTCTCACAGTGCCATGGATAGAGCTGGGAGGAGAATGCAACATTAGCTGCTCCAAGACAGGCTATAATGCTAGCATAACCTTCCACACGAAGCCTTTCTATGGTGGGAAAAAGCACAGAGTTACAGCAGAAATCTTGTAAGTATATTCTGGCATTTTACTCAAATTCGTTCTAAGCTGCAACAGAAGGGCGTATAGGGCAGTGGTGATGGAACAGATGGGGACGATCTAAAGAATTTTGAGCAAGTATGTGTTACAAGCTTCAGATTAGGCTATAGTGGTAGTGATGCCCTTTTTTTTTCTTTTGACTAGTTCTCCAAATGACAAGAAATCCTTCTGCTCAATCGAAGGAGAATGGAACGGTGTCATGTATACAAAATATGCAACAGGGGTAAAGTGCCATATCCCCCCCCCCCCTTTGGCTTTGTTTGGTGAACAGGCTACAGCATGTTGATGCACTTGTATTTCCTATGAAAGAAAATTATGTTCTTGGAGAGCTATTTTTCCTGTGATTACTAAGGCTTCAGCTAGAAGACCTTTAATGAAGAGAATAAACCACCATTGGGATTGGTTTGAAAATGCTGTAACAGGCTTAATAACTGCTATGAAACAGCCTGTACTTCTGGGGGGGGGGGGTGGTATTCATATTGGGCTTCACTAAATTTAGTTTAAGGAAGTCTTGGAGCAAGTTTTGATAAATTTAGACTAAATCAAAGAATCATAAGAGTTGGAAGGGACCTCCAGGGTCATCTAGTACAATGCAGGAAATTCACAAATCCCCCCCCCCCCCCCACAAACACACACACCCAGTGACCCCTGTTCCATGCCCAGAAGATGACAAAAAAACTCCTGGATCCCCACCCAAACTGGCGATCAGTATTTCCCTGGGCGTGGAAGAAAGGGTGACAAGAACTAAGCACTGATACAACCCTTCCTGCCCACCTGCTCATGATCTGCCTAAGTTCATAGGATCAGCATTGCTGTCAGATGGCGATCTAGCCTCTATTTCAAAACCTTCAAAGGAGGAGAACCCACCACCTCCTGAGGAAGCCTATTCCACTGAAGAACGGCTCTGTCAGGAGGTTCTTCCTAATGTTTAGCTGAAAACTCTTTTGATTATTTTCAACCTGTTGGTTCCTCTCTGACCTTCTGGGGCCACAGAAATCAACTTCATACCATCCTCTTGAAGATGGTTATCATATCACTTCCCTGTTGTCTCCTCGCCAGGCTAAACATACCCAGCTCCTTCAACCTTTCCTCATAGGACTCCAGACCCCTCACCATCTTCACTGCCCTCCTCTAGACACATTCCAGCTTGTCTACATCCTTCTTAAATTGTGGTGCCCGAAACTGAACACAATACCCTAGGTGAGGTCTGAGCAGAGTAAAGTGATACCATCACTTTGCGTGATCTGGACACAATACTTCTGTTGAAACCACTCAAAATTGCATTTGTGTTTTTAGCCACCGCATCACACTACTGACTCATGTTCAGTGTATGGTCTACTAAGACTCCTAGATGCTTTTCGCATATACTACTGCTAAGACAAGTCTCTCCCATCCTATAATTATGCATTTGATTTTTCCTACCTAAATGAAGAACTTTACATTTATCCCTGTTGAAATTCATTTTATTGGTTTTAGCCCAGTTTTCCAGCCTGTCAAGATCATCCTGACTCTGACTTCTACTGTATTTGCTACCCACCCCTCCCAATTTAGTAATCATCTGCAAATTCAATAAGCATTCCATCTATTCCTTTATCCAAATCACTGATAAAGATGTTGAACCAAACAGGTCCCAGGACAGATCCTTGAGGCACTCCACTTGTCACTCCTCTCCAAGAGGATGAGGAACCATTAACAAGCACTCTTTGGGTGCGATCTGTCAACCAGTTAAAGATCCACCTAACAGTCATAGGATCCAAACCACATTTTACCAATTTGTCAACAAGAATATTATGTAAAACCTTATCAGAAGCCTTACTGAAATAAAGGCAAAATTATGTCTACAGCAGTCCCCTAATCCAGCAAGATAGTAACTTTGTAAACGTAAGTAAATATAAGTTTAAAAATGTAAAATGTCTTTTTCCTCTAGGAGAATGTAGTCTTTATAGATACCAAGAAAATGCCTATCATTAAGAAGAAAGTAAGAAAGCTTGAAGATCAAGAAGAATATGAATCCCGCTGGTAAGAACTTCAAGCTCTTTTTCTGGCTGTCCCACTAATTTAGTCTACTTGTATTGTCTTAGAATATCCTGCGTAGGGGCATACACATTTTCTGTATTTCCCAGTGTCTCCCTAAAGTTAATATCTTTATTTTATGTGTAAAGTATTATAGTGCATGAACAGTAAACATGAGGTGAGCCAGTCTTTTACATTTGTAGGAGGTTGGAAACATCAAGAACCAACTTCACAAACTAACCACTTTTTATCCACATCTTGCTTATTGGCTGAGCCATTTTTTAACTTGTTTGGATGAGAGTAGTCAGTTCAAAGTATGAACCTGCAGCCTCTTGTAGTTTTTTTCTGCAGTTTTATCTAAATGTAATTTATTTTTTCTAGCCTATGGAAAGATGTAACTTACAACTTAAAAATCAGAGACATTGATGCAGCTACTGAAGCTAAGCACAGGCTTGAGGAAAGACAAAGAGCTGAAGCCCGATCCAGGAAAGAGAAAGAAATTCCATGGGAGACAAGGGTAAAGCTGATTAAAGAAACAATTCCTTTGTTTGTAACTCTTCCTGTTACCATGACACTGACTACACTTTTCTCTTACAGCTGTTCCATGAAGATGGAGAATGCTGGGTTTACGATGAACCACTACTCAAGCGACTTGCCGCCAGTAAATATTAAAGGGGCGATGCCTATGAAGTTCAAGCCTTGACTTAGTGGTTGTAGTTGTAACTTTCCAAGTACTCTTCTTTTGGAGGGCCTGTCTTCTCCAGTTACAGTTGTTCCTCTCTCAGGGATACTGGATTTACTGATGCAGTGAACAATTAAAACAGGAAGAGCCTTGACTGTGTAGCAGTAATTTATATTGGCCTTTCCTGTCTGACCTCCCATGCTTTAGGAGAATTAATAAAACCTGGGCTCAAGCCCCATCATTCTATCAACCACTGTAAAGGTGCAAAAGGGCATTGCATGCCAGATACATATGACTCTGGCACACTGCATAATGGCTTCCTTTCATTTGAGCCAGTTAATTTCTATGTATATATGAAAAATTTGTTCTGGCAGATTAGAACATGCTGTGTGCTAATTACCAACTACTATTTTAGAAAGAAAATTCTTTTGACATTTCAGTGTTTCCCTAAAATAACTTGGGTATTTTTAGAGACTAAAATGTAAATGATCGGTAAACATTTGGTTCTAGCTGGTGCATCTATTAATGCTTCATAAAATAATTTTAAAATGTATGCATTGTTTTATTTCAGAGTAAACACTTTATAGTGAGAATGCTTTGAAACAGCAACACTTAGGATGCTAGCTATTCTGGTATTTATAGGATTTATTCTGCTAAATAGGGAGAATACTAATTTGATAGCCAAGACAATTTGCTTCTGTTACATAAAGAAGCAAAAAGAAACCTTCGGTCTTATACTTGTAATTTCAATGCAAGCTTCCAAACATCATTATTTTAAAAACAGAGTACTAATGCCCATAGGAACTCACATGATTGTCACAAGAGAGAAAGCATTAATTCTTACATCTAGTTAGTTAGCATTTTAGACCAATTGTGTGCTCTCTGCCATTTTATCCTTATTTTAGTCATATAGTGATAACAAAATCATGCTAATGGATAGTGCAAAATTCACTGTATGAAGTTGAACTTAATATGACCAATCTAACCAAGAGCCTGTTAAGGATAAGATAGCACACACTAAGAAGCATACTTGAAATACACCCCCCTTAAAAAAAAACCCTTGATGTACTTCATGCATATTTCTCCCTGCAGAATCATGTCCAAGAAAATTCAGGGATTATGTGACTATAAAAGGGTTATAATTAAGTTCTGTGCTCTCTTAAGACAAGTACCAAGCTCTGATGTTTCCTACCATTTTTATGCTTACAAATTAAAGACATGTATAGTAAGCTTAATCATTGGAATAGCTGATGTATGCTGAAAGAGCTGTCCTATGAACGCTTAGGGAACACTCCCCCCCCCCCCCCAACAAAACTGATTCCAAAATCTATTCATTGTTACATGACTGTGTAGAATGACTGATGGTATGCTCTGATTGCCCGGATGCTTCTCCAAGCAACAGCGTGAAAGGCTGCAGAAACTGGGAAATACATGCTTGGTTGTTTTGATTTAAGTCTAGTTGTGCTTTAAAACAGAATCATGTATCTGTGAATCTCAATGCAAGGCTTGTTGAAAGTGACAGTCAAATCCACATTTGAATACTTGCTCTAGTGAATAAAACACATGGGGCTCTTCTAAGCTACAAAAAGTTATAAACATAAGGGCTAAAAATATTTGAGAGATTTTTTTATCGCCTCTGCAGTGTAAGATGTTGCTTTGTAACAACCTACACACAAAAAAATCAACAACTCTTAATTTATTGCACATGATAGCTCTTGGAGCATTATACTGAACTTCCTTATGCAGGTGATGCCTGTGAGAATCTCAGGCAGCCTTTATCACCTGTAATGTTCTCAGCGGTAAATTATTACATTTAGACAGCTTATTAATTTCTTAGTCTAACAGCATTTTTTGGAGAAAGTTTAAAAAGCTGCAAAGCTGCCTTAACCTAAAATGACACACACAAATAAGCTGAAGCCTGCATGCCCAAGATAGTCTTGTCCAGAAATACATGTGCACCCAAGTCAGGTAGCTGGCAGATTTAGTTCTTTATGCAGCTTTTTAATCCTCCTCTGTTGCATCTTTCTACTATTTACCAACAACACTTCTACTTATGCATACTTTGCTTCTTCAAAAAAAATCGCTTGTGTTTGATTATTTAATGTAGCAGGTATTCAGTTATACACTTTTCAGTAAGCATGGTAAATCAGATCCTTTTTCGTAAAATAGAGACCTAGACCAATGTCACTTAAGGCAGTGGTTAGTTTTTTAAAAGGTGTTTTGCTGAACCACTCCAAGTATGCTGTAGTGAAGCTATACTAAACCTTCTATGGCAGTCTGAAGAATTACTTTAATATCTTATGGTATGGAAGAACATTGAGAGCTGATGTATACATCTTGATGTCCTTGATACTAGTAACATCAGTCAAAGAAACAGCATCCAGGAAAGTAAGGTGAGGTATTTCACTGCATGAGGAACTGTGAATATTTGAGGGGGCTGAAGTGTCTGCATCTCCTTCATGTTTTCCAAATCCAACCACCTGCAATGTTAAAACAAAGTCATTAAGATGTAAACTTTGCAGTAAATTGGTAACTGCCTTTAGCCCCTTGATACCATTAATCGTCCCAAATCCATACCCTAAATCATGATTCAGGTTAATACTATTAATGGATTCTTCCCTTCTACGTTGAACATACTTAAGGCCTTTTTTCCTAAGAACCTAAGAAGAGTTACATCCTGATCTAAGCTCATTGATTTATAGTAGTATAAGACATGAAGTTATCATAGCTGTGACTGTAAGACCAGCATATTTCTGTAATACAGGAACAAATGTTAGGTTCAAGGATAGCTGTAATTAACACAAATGGAAGCTGAATATTCTTTTCAAAAAGGTACAGGTGATTTCCACAAATACTTACATGTACACTCAGTACTTTCCTCTCTTTGCCTCTGTGTATTAGGAACCAATCAACTAGTTCAGATCGAGAGAGGGATTTTAGAGCTTCAATCTAAAAACAAAAGTATTACTTAGCAGCTGAAAATTCACAAGCCAGTAATACAGGAATTAGCTCCCAAACCATTTTCCTCCCTTTATTGCATAAGCTATGAGAATTATTAGTTTGACCTACTTGCAGCAGTAGCCTTGTTAAAATATACAATTCTGATAATACCACAAAGATTTTTTCAACAGTTCACCAAAGGGAACAACTGCAGAGCAAATAGGAATTTGTCTTAGATAAACCCCTGGACTGCAATTGGAGTTGCCTATGAGAAGTGGAGTGATCTACAGAAGGTTGTTCAAGACTACACAAAAGCACTTATGTGAGACCAGTCAGAAAATTATACCAGGGCTAAGCAATAGGATTCCATGGCTTGAAACAGATTACATCTCTAGCTATATAGTTTGATAAATCACTCGAAGGATATTGGTTACTTTTGGTAACCAATACAGTGAGACTTCTAACAACCTGGCATGCAAAAGTCTCACATGTCCCCTTAAGGGGCAAATCCATCTAGGCCAGGGGTGGGCAAATGCAGCCCGCCAAGACACAAAAATTAACAAGAGTAAATATAGATGCTCTTTAACAGACATTAACTTGCAGGCTGTGATGAGAATCTCAACAAGCAATCTCAATCCTGATTTCAAAAAAATTGTAGAAAAGTGTGATAGGGTACACTTGTCTCATCAAACTGATTCTAAAATTAAATGTGCTTGCAGCTATAGATGATATGAAATTAGCACAATAAGTAAATTGAATAAAACTACCACTATTTTATTTAATTTATATTTATTGATTTTTATGATACAATTTATAACTTTTCTGAAATGCAAAGTTAAGTAATGAATGCAATCATTTAAAAAGGTGTGGCCCTCCGCTCCCACAAAGTGGCCCCCGAGCCAAAACAATTGCCCACTCCTGATCTAGGCTAAATGTATGCTAGACTTTCACAGTACATTCAACTGCCAGGTTTCTGTTCAGTGGGGAAGGGGTACTCTTATGTTACATTAGTAATCCACTTTGAGTCTCATCAAGGCAAGCAAAGAAGTGAGGTAAATAAATGTAACATAGGCAGCATGGTGTGGAGACTAGAGTTCAGGAAACCTGTGTTTAAATCCCTGCTCTGAGATAGAAGGTTGCTGAGTGACTGTGGGCCAGTCACACATTCTCTCTAACCTCCCCTGTTGGAGTTATGAGAATAAAATGACAGACAGGAGAATGATTTAAGCTACTTTGGGTCCAAATTGCAGAGATATACAGGATATAAATGAAGTAAAATAGAAATAAATACATTAGTAATTCCTAAATCAATCTTGGCCAACTGGAAGTGGCAATATGGCCATTCTGCCCTTCCAAGAACATCATTTAACCATTTTAAGCTTTGCTTACTAATGAAAATATAATTTCATTAGCAATATTATATATGCTCAATTATGTACAGTTTCTGCAGCCCCACATTTTACATTTCTAGAGTTCAAGGGATTCCAAGATTTAAAAGTCAGAACACACAGAATTCTGCATTACCACTTTTACATTCTTACCTCCCGGACTAGTCTGTCAAACAGATATTGCTGAGTCACTACTTCTGTCCAATTCCTATCCACCTCCTCACCCAGATGGGAATCTTCACATTCTTTTAATTTAATAAGAGCGGTGACCTGAAGGAAGAAGATATATTTTGTCATTGTGAGTTACTTCATTCATAATATGAAACCATGGCTAGATTTATTTCTGTGCAGACCAGCTGTGGATAGATTTTTCACCAGCTGAAACTCTCCAATGGGGTCGCCCTCCACCTTCAGAACTGACACAAACAGCTTTTCCCACCTAAACTGTCACATGCTGTGGAGGAAGGGCATCCCCTTTGCCTCAGCTCCTACCCAGCTGCCATGAGCAAACACCTCGTTAAGCACAGGAAGTGAGAGGGAACTGTGTGTCTGCACAGAAGATAATCGATGAAAAACAACTGTAAGTGCAACTCTGTTTTCATCTTCTGTCTTCAGTGCAGTCCCACATTGGGACATTAGCAAGCTACTCACCAAAGGAGATGGGCTGAGGCTCTCAGTGAAAAAGTGACAGAACTGCCTTGCCCACATCTGTATCCTTCCTCGCAGGTTTAGTGTGTAATGCTTGAGATATCCACCAAGGGAATTCTCCTGTGGAATGTGCCTTGGTCTCCAATGGGACAACATTGCCCAGCTGCCTCATAAGAGGAACAGATGGCAGCTATGACCCACTTAGAGAGGGACTGAGAAGAGGCAGCCTTCCCTTTGGGCGCCAGTAGCAAACAAAGCCTTGTCCATCCAAAACAGCTTTGTACTCTCAATGTAGTATAACAAAGCCCTCCTGACATTCAGAGTGTGAAGAGCTTTCTTGGTCCTAGATTCTGAAGGTGGAAAAAATACAGGCAACATTATCCCCTGTGCCGGGTGAAATACTGACCTCTCATTAAAAACAGAGGATCTATCCTCAGGGCTGCTAAGTCGCTCAACTCTCCTGACTGACATATGAGGAAGGCTACCTTCCTAGAAAGCAAGGCTGGAGGGTACGAAACCAAGGGCTCAAAGGGCTGCTTCATTAATTGGACTAAAAACAGGGCTTTCTAGCCTGAATTAGGATATCACATACTTCAGGGGAGAAGAGAGACCCTACAGATGTATGTATCTTCCATGCTGTATGATGCAAGTGAGCCCCATTGTGGTACAGGATAGGTCCCCACCAATAAATCCAAGATTGGTGGGAAGGTAATCAGGGTTCCTTCTTAACTGAGTTAGTGTGAGCTAGCTCACCGTTTTTTAGCCTCCAGCTCACACATTTTGGTCTTAGGAAGGATGGCTCCAGAGAAAACTAATTTTCTGTGGCGTCTTGTGAGCAAAAATTCTACTTTGTGAGCTGCTGGCATTAAAGTTGTGAGCTTTGGCTACTGCATAAATTAGTTTGCTCTGGAGCCATCCTTCCTGAGTGAAGAGAAAAATGTGTGAGCCAGAAGCTAAAAAACTATGAGCTAGCTCACACTAACTCAGCTTAGAGGGAACTCTGGCCCCTGCTATATGAATCACTCTGGGGGGCACGTTGATACATGTAGCCACCCTTCAGGCTGCCAAGGCTTCCATGCACAACCTCCAGGACTCTGCCCCCCCTGCTTGTTGAGATAACCACAAACTTGTTTCAGATTCCAGTTTGCTATAACAGGAAAGTAGAGAAGGAAATCAAAGCACACATGTGGATGAAGAAGTTAGAATCCCAAGTAAATACCAAACTGGAGTTTGTTATTATATGTAAATAGTACTGCCTCTGTCAAAGGGTTAAGAAATCACAAGTTCATTTTCCATCTAGACTACATTCACTGCATTGCACACTAGTGTCTAGCACAAAAAGGAACAGGAGACAGAAGTCCAAGATATCCAAATACTTTGACAGCCGGCATCAGAAGAACAGGTTTAGAGTTGTAAGGCATTTGGGGACAAACCAACTCTGTATAAAACACTGGGCTCCACATGAATCATAACAGAGCCAGACTGCAGACACTTCTATCAGATAAGTTAATAGCCGCTCTACAACCTAATTCCTGGAGGAAAGCTGACAAAACTTGGGGACATTCAGTGGCTATGAGTGTCATCTAATTAGGGCAGAAAGTGACAAGCATGGAGGAGGAGACTAAAAAGGTCACAGGAGCACAGTTACTGGCAGAAGAAGGCAGTGACGGGATTCTTGAGATTTTATGCATGGTATGTAAACAAGCAATCTGTGTGACTTCTCTCAACAAGACCTTGAGTCTCAAAGCCACACAATGCAGTCCATGAATGTTCATACAAATCAAAGGCTAGGATGACTCAAATCATACCCTTCTTTTATTACAGGTGTACATCACACACTTCCAATAAGCTAATAAAATTACAGTCTTTGAAATTCCATTACCTGTGTATTGAAAGCTTCCTCGGTCAATTGCTTCAGTTTTTCCTCAAAGCATGAAAGAAATTCTTCAATCTTCCTATCCACTAGTTCAGAGCTGTAAAAAATAACTGAATTACACTCAAATTTTTACTTCTGATTGCTGCAAGTGTCTAGGGTTCAGAAACAGCAATTTGACTCTTTAAAACGGGTGGCCAACCTGTGGCTCGGGAGCCACATGCGGCTCTTTCACACATATTGTGCGGCTCCTGGCAGGGCGGCTGGGGAAGCAAAGGGGAGGCATGCTTTTTCTCTCTTCCTTCCTTCCTTCCCTCCTCCCTCCCATCTATTTGCTTTCCTAGTTTCTCTCTCTTTTTTTTTCTTATATCTGGTTGTCCTCGTTTGTTTTTATTTTTGGCAGTCCCATTTAACGTTAATAAAAAGCAAATTTGCATATTTTTAAAAATAAAAACGTGTGTGTGATATTTGTTCCTGTCTTGCGGCTCTCAGACATCTCTATGTGGCTCTTACGTTTATTCTATGTGGCTCTTACATTAAGCAAGGTTGGCCACCCCTGCTTTAAAATATAAGCCTGGTAGAAAGTAGTCCTCAGGTATTAAAGATTAACATTGAACACAATTTTGTCATCATCAGAGGTCTATAAGAGAAAACTGAGTTGCAACCTTTGTCTCCATGCAACCTCCATGCACGCTACGAACAGCACTTTACTAACAAATTAAATGAGCTCACTAATGTGCTATTTCCAAATCTCCTCTGGTAGTACAAATGCTAGTACGTACAGTACTATTTTGTCCTTGCTGGAAAAGCCATTTTCTCACACTGAAAATCTGTCTCCATTTATGTATCTTCTTACATAAGTATTTCAAAGCAAGTACACAAGCAGATACTTACAGTGCAATCCTATGCAGTGTTAAAGCAGTCTGAGCCTAGTCAATGGACTTGGAACAGCTGCATAGGATTGCATTGATGGTGACTTTATCAATTTAGCACTAAAGTATTATGAACTAGTGGGTGATTACAGCAGAAGACATGGAGGCAGGCAATGTAAGAGAATATTTTGGATGCATAGATAGTTTGTATTTCCTACTTGGAGGATGCTGGATCATCATTGAAGAACCACTGAGTTTACAGGTTCCCATGATGGGAACACTGACCTTTTCCAATAAACATTTTAAAACATGTCACTCACTTGTATTTGGTTGCCTGTGTTGCTACAGTAACAGAGAAGCCAAGAATCCCAGATGTATTCCTGCAAGTTGGATACACATGGTATCTAAAACAAAGAAAGGAAACAGAGGTCACCTCATAAACACTACACTGAAGTAGTGAACTAGTTTCTCAATGGTTTGCTGATATAAAACTAGTCCTTCCCCTTTAGGGAATGCATCAGCTGGAGGTCGTGTCTATAGGTATCCTTAAAGAGTTTTTGGCTAAACATTAGGAAGAAACAGTACTGCCTCTGTCAAAGAATCCTTAAAATTCATTATGTTAGAAAACACTACTTCCATTTTCAGGATAAGACCAAACTAAAATCACCTAGGTCAGGGGTGGGCAAATTGCGGCCCGCCAAGACAGCCGGCCACGTGGTTTCTCAACAAGCAATCTCCTGATTTCAAAAAAATTGTAGAAAAGTGTGATAGGGTACATTTCTCTCATTAGACTGATTCTAAAATTAAATGTGCTTGCAGCTATAGATGATATGAAATTAGCACAATAAATAAATTGAATAAAACTACCACTATTTTATTTAATTTATATTTATTGATTTTTATGATACAATTTATACCTTTTCTGAAATGCAAAGTTAACTAATGAATGCAATCATTTTAAAAGGTGCGGCCCTCCGCTAACCTCCGCTCCCACAAAGTGGCCCCCGAGCCAAAACAATTGCCCACCCCTGACCTAGGTATTTTGGACACTATGATGGGATAACTGGGGTGGCAATGAAAGACACTGCTGGTTGTTTCAGCTATAGCATATGAATTCCACTAGAGCTTATCAATAGGAGCTTCCACATTACAGAGTACACAGTTTTCTTAGCTTCAAGTAGGGCAGCTGAAAGGGAACTTACCCTAAGGTTTGCTTGGTTCGCAGAAAGTCAAAACAAGGTTCTTCCATGTACATCTGAAATTCAACAGGATTTCAATCAAGAAAAGGCTCTTTACTTCACGAGGCAGGGAAGGGGGAATCGATCTTTAACCTGCTATATCCTCAAAGGTTCGGGATAAATAACTTATTTGACAAGGAAGCAATACCCCCCTTTTTAAGATAGCCCTTAGAAGAACCTTCTGCTAATCCTCACATATAAAATACTTGCTCAAGTACCCTCCTTTACTTTGATCTGTGCAATGGCTTAATCCAACACAATTCAAAAGCCATGGGAAGCTTTAATGTTAGCTCTCCATAAAATACAGCACTGGACAGAGTATTGTGCACATTCCATCTCTCTATATTATACTTCAAATTTGGGGTGGCCATGTAAAATGAACTCCCTCAGGCGTAGGCTGCACAAACCGCCACTCAGTGCAGGGACCCTGGCCATTGGCTGAAGTGGCGCCAGGGCGAACGTGCCCCAAAGTCCCACCCACCCGCCCAGAGAGCCGCCACTGCCGCAGGTTGGGACACTGAGCCTAAGGGAAGAGCTGGCCAAAAGAGGCGGCCAGAAGGACGAAGGACAAGGACAGAGCTCAGGCCAGGGAGTGGGGAGGGGATGAGGACCAGTGCAGCCTCCAACGAAGGTGGGGGGTGGTGAGACCGGGTGGCCTGACCCGCCACAGCCTCGAACGGAGCCAGGGGGAGGCCAGGCGGCCTGGGCTGCCGCAACCACACACAGAACCGGGGGCAGGGATGAGGCCGGGCAGCCAGAGGGGGGGAAGAGGCCAGGCGGCCTCGGCGGCTGCACCCTCAAACAGTAGGGCTGCCAAGTCCCCCGGTAGGGCGGGGGAAACACTGATTTTTAGTCCTTCCCTCCCGCTTTTCCAAAGTTGCCCACCGGGGGGACAAAATGGCTGCCTTAAAAGGGAAATGTCTGCAGAGAGCCTGCCCTGCAGTAAAAAGCCTCAACAGACATTTCCCCTTTAAGAAAGAGCAAGAGAGTCCCGCCCAGAGAGGCTCTTTCTGCTGAAGGGCCTGCTTTTGCATGTGGCCTGCTGCTGGAGTAAGCTGCTTGGGGTAAGCTGCTTGGGTCTGCCTGCTCTTTTCCTTCTCTCTCTCTCCCCCTCCCCCTTTCTTTCTTTTTTCTGTCTGTCTGTCTGTCTGTCTGTCTCTCTCTCTGTCCCCATCCAGCAGAGGTCTATCAGTGGCTATTATAGCCACAAGGTCTAAATGGAGCCCTTTGTCTGGGGCAGTGATGCTCTGCATTCTTGGTGCTTGGGGGGCAACAGTGGGAGGGCTTCTGGAGTTCTGGCCCTGCTGCTGGACCTCCTGAGGGCACCTGGTATTTTTGGCCACTGTGTGACACAGAGTGTTGTACTGGACGGGCTGTTGGCCTGATCCACTGTGGCTTCTCTCCTGTTCTTATGATATGAAAATCATATTTAGCACTTGTGCAGCACTTAGTGCTTCATATTCTGCCGAGATGAGGAAGGATTCAGTAGGGCCGTTGCTCAGTGATAGAGCATCTGCTTGACATGCAGGAGGTATCAGCCTCTTCAGCTAAAAAAGGATCAGGTCATAGGTGACATTAAAGATCTCAGCCTGAGACCCTGGAGAGCCACTACCAGTCTGAGTAGTCAATACTGACCTTGATGGACCAATGGCCTGATTCAGTATTAAATAAAATGATTCCATGGCACTGCAGGGTTTTGAGCCAGGCTCTCCCAGATCCCAGCCAAACAAACTGACTGCTACATAACACTGACTCTTGTTCAGCGACAAAAAACAGTGGCATAAAAGTCACAGTCTGGGTAATGCTGCTTGCAAGCCTATAAAGCTCAAGGCAGCAGCAGAAGCTCAGTATTAGGAAACTTCACGAGTTCATGTGTCAGCATGTGGAAGCAACATCACAGGATGTGACATCACAAAATGATGTCACTTCCTTTCTCCTGGCTCCACCCCCAAAGTCTCCTGGCTCCACCCCCAAAATCCTCAGATATTTCCCAAGTTGGACTTGGCAGCCCTATCAAACAGGGCTGGGTACAGTGGGCATGAGACCTCCAGTGGCCGTGGAGTGGAATGACAGTCAGGGTGGGGAAAGAGATGAGGGGAGCTGCACCCTGCAGGCCTGGCTAGAGCTCGTTGTATTTATTGTCACAATGGGCCTTGCTCCTAGTATAGTCATAAATGCAAGTTAGCACATCACTGTGCATACTGATTGATTCCCTAAAAATCCAAGTGCTGGATCCAGCAAGAATATTTCTGCTAGCAGAAGGGGAAGAGATTTTCACCAGCTTCTCCCTGATGCTGTCCCTGGGGTTCCCTCATCTCCCAGGAGCACCATTTCAGGGGTATTTTGGACTGCAGTGAGAAGGGGAAGTGGAAAAGTTTCAATCCAATCCTTTCCATCAGCAGAGATTTTGTGCAGGCTCCAAACCACAGCACTTCTTCCCTATCCCCAACAGCAAACAGATTATATCAAACTGGATATATTAGCTGAAGTCAAGGAGTACCTCTATCAACATGCTAGCTTTTATATTAAATTTTCACAAGTCTCTTCAAGTATAATTGTGCGATATCCCACTAGCACATACTAGACAGGTTTGTGGGTAGGAAGAAGAGAGGAAGACCCTCGTTTCAAGGATAGTCGTACTGCTGTACAATTCCCATGATACAGTCATTGTGTATCAGAAGATTTGCAGAAGATTTGCATGTTCCCCCAGCATAGTGCAATTTTAGTGCTGGGGAAATATGGTATATCTTCACAACAGAAAAAAACCCTTGAGGCATAACCTGTAGACTGTGTACAAAAATAAAAGAGGCAGAAAGCCTCTTAAGATGGGTGTTCAAAAAGAATGACAGGTTTGATTTCTGAATCCTGCACAATAACCAGTTGCTGTGCCTGAGCCCCTTCTCACCCAAAACTCCCTTGTTTCCAGATAATCCATTACCCTAGAGCAATTTTTTCACAAACTCCCGGAATACGGTATCTCAGAGATTATTCTGTGCAGAGTCCATCTGTGTTACCTAACTGAATCTATGTTCAAGGGTTTTGATCATTACCATTAAGATTGTACAGAAAATAAACAAATCTTGTTTTATTAGAGCATCTAAACTTACCACAAGCAATTCCATAAGAGAATATTCTCTTAAACTCCTGGCTCCAGACTAAATAAAAAAACAGAGTTAATTCATTACAAAGTCTGTGCATTTGCACTAACTAAACCTGATCTATGCCATCTTGATTTCAACGCAGAAGAAAAACAGGACATACATGTCCTGAAGTCCATTGCCCACCTGTACCTGAAAAGAATCAGGATGTGCACGATGGAAACAGATTAACACATGGGAACTCTACTACGTGAAAAGATGTTTGTCACTAGACTCTGGCTGTCCAGTTAAGAGTCTCCTGAGTTTACCCTGTAAGCAGTTCTCTTGTCCCTTTTATGTGGTTAAAACTGCCACGTGCTAAATTTTTACATGAAAGCTCTCAAGTTAATGCTAGTCTCTTTCCATCTGGGGTTGGATGACATTTTTGTTTATGGTGAAAAGATAGACCGACATTATATATAAATTATAAGATCTGTGGTTTAGGCTATACTTTTATAAAAACTGCAGGCTGAATCTCCAAAGTGTTGTCAAACTGATTATCAGTTTAATAGAATTTAAACATTTTTACTAAACTGTACCTCCATGTAGAAGAGAAAAAGGGGGGATGCATACCTGAATGCCTCCTCATGAAATAAAAATCCTTAACACACAAAACTGTTATGCTAGGAAAAAGGGTTCAGAGTCATCATCTTCCCAATCTATCCATTTTCTATTAGGAATATTTGAAATAGTGTCTCCAAATCAGACATGAGAAAGCCACTAACTATGATCAAGCAATGCACCATAACATGAAAAATATACCATCTCTTAGACGCATGCTACCTGGTAATAGACAGTCACTTCTGAATTTGCATCCCCTTTGTTAAGGGTTTTCACTTTGCACAGCAGATGAGCACTTGGCATGTCCGTCACTTGGAACTGTACTGGACACGGGTGTACTTGAGGAAGGAACTGCAGTTTTCTGAAAGGAGTTAAAAGATGTCAGCTGCCAAGCCTGCCAAGCCATCCCTTAAGCCCATGGTCCCCAAGCTTTTTGAACCTGTGAGCACTTTTGGAATTCTGACAGAGGGCAGAGGGTATAACCAGAAAATGGCTGCCATGGGAGGCAGAGCCAGCCACATACCCAGGAGTCCAAGCGTTGAAAGGAAAGGGGGTATTTTAAAAATACTCTGGTAAAGAAGAATGAGACAGAGAATAAAACCAACTCTGTGGAGGTAGCTGCCACTGAAGTAATGTTATTTTAATCAGCACAGCCAATCAGATCTCTCATGGCCAATCAAAAGTGGCCCCACCCATTTTCTGAAAACATTTGGCAGGCACCACATAAGATATCAGTAGGCACAATCAGGGCTTTTTTTGTAGAAAAAGCCCAGCAGGAACTCATTAGCTTAATAGGCCACACCCAACAGCAGAAACGCATTAGCATATTAGGTCGCACCCCTGACAGTGCAGCTCCCTCCCAGGATCGGCTTCCCCAGGTGCCCCGTGGCTTGCGGGGCGCCTGGGGAACCTGAGGAGGGGAGGCTTGGCCAACTCAGAAGCCAGCCGGAACTCCGTTACTGTGCGTGCCTGCCCCAAAATAGCCCTGGACACCATGCTGAGGACCTCTGCTTTAAGCCAATGTCAATGATGTCATCTTGGCACACAAGATATCTGCAAATATTCATGCCAGTTTCAGACTCTGCCATTTTAACAAAAAAATAAAATATACAATAATGACTCAAACAAAAGGCCTGCCTCATGTACAAGGGCGAAATTGTACTTAATTTTAGAAAGATGAACTTTTATGTTTTATGTATCAAGCACTAGCCAGGATTTGTAGTCTTAATCATTTCCCAATGCAAAGGATGAATATACTCACTCAACAACATAATCCAGAAATTCTTTTGATTCCTAAAAACAGAAAAAAATAGATATTTTTTCTCTAACTACACACACTGCCACAGTGAGACTGTAGGCATTCTGTTATAAGAAAGTAAAATAGCAAGCTGGGCATAGAGAGCTTGTAGTACATATTAAACAAGCTCCCTTGTGCAGAAAACACCCAGAACCCAATGCTGCCGCTGCATGAGATCATTATGGCTTGGCACCAGACCATTCATTCCAGCTGTAGGAAGTGAAACTAATATATTGCACTGCCCACTTAAAATGTTTTAAAGTAGTTTTATTGTACTGTTTTTAATATTGTTATTTATTAATTCTTGTCCTATTTTAAGATTGTATTGTGTCTGTTGTTGTAAGCTGCCCTGAGCTCGCTTGCAGGAAGGGTGGGATATAAATAAAAATAATAAATAAATAAATAGATAACGTCTGGGTCCACCCCCACCTTCACTCCCCACAAGGCTACAATCATAAACTCCTTTCCATATATTCTGTGACCCAAATTAAGGGCACAGTTTAAAATGTAAGGTGTTTCCTAGCACCACAGCAAGGATTTCCCCCGAAAGCCTCAAGAGCTCAGATGCAAACCAGTACTAAGTCCTTGAGAACTTTGTGCAGAAAAACAGGGTAGACAGTTTTAAAATAAATAATAAAATAAAATACAAGCACTAATGCTTTTTCCACAATCCACAGTTACATAACAGGAAATATGATGGTCCTGCAGCTACAAACTAGAAATAGCTTACATTTGTAATACAGGAAGCCCAAGAGTCAATTTTATTAGTCAGTACCTGAATATAGTGGGGGGGAAACCATTTCCCATCCCGTGGCTCATCCATGCAAAAAGAAGTCATGTTTAAACATATCTTTTACATGTGCAAGTCTAACTGTGTGGAACATTAACGCACTAGCACTGTATAGTCCTGAAGCAGTCGATACTGGTGTGAGAAGTTTCCAACAATATTGATCAGCTCATTTGAAAGACACATTTCAGTTCCAATCCGTAACACACAGGCTGTTTTCACAGAACAAGGCTTTTGGGCACCAGCTACTGGCAGTGCACAATTCCCTCCAGGTGCATAATACTAGATCTCCCATGTTCAATTTGAGTGGGCTGGGTTTATTTGTATTAGACAGCCTGCTGACATACTATCTTCTGATAAGCCATGCTGAGCAAGTGTAAGTTAACATGGAACTTAAAATCATCAAGAGTTTGCGCACTACAAGTACGATTATTTAAAATATTTCTAGGCCACCTTTCCACCCGAATAGGGTCCCCAAAGCAGCTACCTAGCTAAGGAGAACTGTTTGTAGTTTCATGAATATATATCACAAAGATACATTTTGCTGAAAGAGACAGGGTAGCTCCGAGGGGCAAACGAAGCAGAGATCAGAGCTGCACTCACACTGCTTGTGAAATTTCCTTGGACAAGGCCCTCTGCAAAGAGCTGGGATTTTAAAGCCTTCACAAACAGCAACAGAGAATCAATGGAAAGGCCCTTCATTAGTGTCTCATATTTGTCCGTCATAGACCACCTGCCATGTTCCAGTATTAAGAGGCGTAGATCTCTGTAACAAATGAAGAAATACTGATGAACGCCCATTACCTGAAAACAATGCCTTTGAAGCTGCTCCTGTACCCTCTGTACGATCACTCCAAAAGTAAACTATATACTGGCAACTCCATCCATTTGCAATGTGACTGCTTCTCTCATCTCTTTCCTTATTTTTCTTAATCCAAGACCAAAATCTGCTCAGACTACAGATCTGCCATACTTTTAATTCCATAAATTGTCTTATACAAAGTAACAAGGCTGGGACTTTGCAAAGTTCACAAGATGACAACTGCAGGGGAAATGTAGCTGATCAAGTGTCATGTGACTAAGGCCTCCCTTCTCCCTCTGGGGAAAAGGGAGTGTTGTGTGTAGCAGCTAGAAAAGTTCTCAAATGGCTGCAACCCTTCTGGTATGGGTCTCCTTGGGAAAGCCCAGAGCTTTCCCTCCAAATCCCCTGTTAACCAATCACAGGGTCCAGAGGAGACCTAGGAAATGTAGACCCTGATAGTTACTCTAGTACAGGCTTCCCTGGAGCCACTAGGCCTCCCTAGAGCCTGTAGGCCACACTAATAGGTCTAGGATTACAACAAGGGGGCTGACAGATCCCAAGTTCCCTTCAGCCTTAAGGTAACTGATGATGGTGAAGTTGATGTGAGTTCCCCTCAATTACTTTAGAGAGGAAAGCATGGCTCCACCTCTTTTTGGCTGGAGGTAATTAATAATAATTATCATATGGCAGTGTGTGTAGTATAGCCAAGAGATCTGAAGATTGTCTGGCAGCCTGAAACTCTAGCTCTTTTTGTGATGAGCTACTCAAGTGATTAAGACGCTGGACTGCAGACCGGAAGGTCAGTAGTTCAGCAGTTCAAGACCCGAGTTGTTGTTAGCTGCCTTGAGCCAGCTTGCCTAGGCGGGATACAAATATAAATAATAAATAAAATAACAAAGTGAGCTCCCATCTCTGGTCCCAGCTCCTGCCAACCTAGCAGTTTGAAAGCAAGAAATTGCAAGTAGATAAATAGGTATCGCTTCAGTGGGAAGGTAACAGCATCCGTGCACCTCGGCGTCTAGTCATGCCGGCCACATGACCATGGAAAAGTCTTCGGACAGTGCTGGCTCTTCGGCTTGGAAACAGAGATGAGCACCGCATCCCTAGAGTTGTATTCGACTGCCTTTCAAGCAAGGGAAACATTTACCTAACCTTTACTAGGTTTGTTTTTTGGGCTGAGAGAGCTGTGATTGACCCAAGGTCACCCAGCTGGCTTCATGTGGAGGAGTGGGGAATCAAACTCGGTTCTCCAAATTAGAGTCCATCGCTCTTAACCACAACACCACACTGTCTCTCTAGCTGGGGGTTATTGTTAAGAAGAGGGATCTGGGCTCAGATGGCACTCTTTACTTTGAGCCTCACTCTTACTCCTCTCCCATGAGTGGTTTGGAAGGGAAGGGATGTCTCAACTCTGATCATCACCACAGCAACCTTTGGAGGAGACATTTGCTGTACCTTGAGTTGTCAGAGGGATACAAGCAGTAGTAGTTTACCTCAGCCAACACAACTGAAGTCCCCTTTCCTTTTCCAGGGCTACTGCCCACATGCAATCCGCTGCTGCTGGGATATGCTTCAGTGGCAAAAGGAAGAGCAAATAGAGCCAATTTGGGAGGAGGGCGAGGATTGTTCAGTTCCTTAGTATTTCTCAGAAAGGGTATGGGGGAGACCAAAAATCAACTGAGACAGGAGACCAACTTTACGAAGTTAGATAGTAAAGCAAATTCTGCTCTAATTCTACTTGGCACAGGCTATTTTCCAGACAACTGCTTTAAGTGAAGAACCATGCTGAACTGCACACTGCTTTTAAACCACCACGCGCACAGCCTACTCCCTTTTCAAAGGCAGACTGTCATGCAAACTAGGGGTCTTCAGCTTGGGCAGGAGTGGACCGAGAAACTGAACAGCTCAAGCACATGCGTGGAGCAGATTACAGCCATAATGCTGTAAATACAAAGAAAGCCTCATCCGATTTTCAGGTACAAGCAATACGTTGAATCTAACAATTGGTCATTCAGAAAATGAAGCCACCAGTACAATGTGAAAAATTATTTACAGACGCTAGCCCTACAACCAAGATTGCATGCACATTACATGCTGGACATGGGCAATAATGCAGTTCCTGAGGGCACTTCCAAAGTGTGTACCCAGGATCAAATATGGCTTAGAAATGCTAGAAAGATAAGCACAACCCATGCTCTCAATGCTCCTTCCCTCCTGGCACCCAGACCATGTCTTTATTCCCTGCCCACAAATACTGCTCTTCCAGTTCCTGCCTTGCTCCCTCACCCAATTGCCAAAAATATTTTTCTCTTCCAATGCAAAACCTCTGAAATGAGACTAAAAGTAAGGCAAGCCTATTGAACCACATTTCCTTGCAGAGCACAGGGTGAGGGTTTCCCTTCCACGGAGTATACCCATACAAGTACAATCTGCTCCCTCAGCCTAGAGATTCATCGTTTCACTGGACTCCTGTCACTCACTTGGCCAGTGGCTCTGGTTTGATGAGGATGTTGAAGTAAGTCTTTTTCAGCTGCTCAGTTATCATTTCAAAAACCTCTGGAGTAAAACTGAAGTCAGCTAAGTGGTCAATGATGAGTTGAAACAGCAGCTAAAATAGAAAAGCAAATTCTAAAGCAAATTCTCAGCAGTCTGATGGAGCAGGATCATAATGACTTTTTATACAAAGAAACTAAAGGTTAAAATACTGTTAACACTTACAGGTAGCTTATGATTGAATCCTTTCACCCGAATGATCAATCCATGCTCTCCTGCTACCAGCTTGTAATCCAACTGGGCAACATCTGCTTCATAGGCAGGTTCAGCAAGGTTGTGTGCGAAGATGTTCACAAACGTATCAAAAAGAACTACACTGCACACAATAATTTGTGGTGGTGGGAAACAGAAAAGGTAAAATTTTGAAAGAACTTTTTACAATAAAAAGGCTCTGGAATCATACCATGCACTTAAATACAGGAGATGCTTCACTCTTTAAATCAAGATCTTTACACAATATCAGACTCTTTTAGACCATGAACCACAGAGAAAACATGACACAATGAGACTCGGGGACTTTGACAGACTTTGACATTCAATGACAAATGTTGTTTTATTTGACAGTCCACTGCTGATATTAAGCAGGTGGTAAACAGAATTCAAGGAGTACCCTCACAAGACAAACAATAATGCTTAGATGACAAATGAAATGGCACTTCACCACCTCCACCTACAACTTCATTTAACTCAGCAGTAAACATCCCAGTGGCTCTAAAGAAGTCTGCAACACCATAAGTTATTCAGAGTTTAGTAGCAGCTAGAGGCATTTAAATGTTTTTGTTGCAGGGAAAATTTTAACCAAGTATAGGAAAGAAAGACTTTGATCCTTACTTCTCAGTAGACTGCTGGATCAGTGGTGAGATTAGATGGAAGCGGATATAAGCTGAAATAAATTATTATCATGAGCAACAGCAAACAGGTAGTTATTTCTTACTGAGACCTCCAGATCCAAACATTACAAAAGTAACTAGAGATTAAGGAGTACCCTCAAGCCCAAATACAATGTTTGGATGGACTGAAATGTTCCAAGTCTTTTCTTTCTAAAACCATATCTACACAGTTCAATTATGCACGACAAATCTATATATTATTAGCCACCCGTAGCCCCCATCTGTGGAAAGTTAAATCCACAGATCTGGGCCACATGGAAGCTAAACAGATTTTTCAGCAAACTTAGGGCACTTCCCGGGTTTGCAGAAAACTCTGGAAGTTTAAAAAAAAAGGGCTGTTTAAATCCCCTGAAAAGTAAAGTAGCCTAACTAGGCTTGAGGGTAGCCACTGCACAGCCAGGGAGCCATGCGCAGGGCACACCACCAACAGTGGCACAAGCTGGGAGTCACGCTGGGCCTGCTGCTGGCAGCAACACAGCCCCTGAGTCCAGGGCAGCCCCTAGGCCTGGCAAGAAAGTTGGGGGGATCCACACACTTGTTCTAATTATCTTTTTTAAACACATTTTAGGACATGGATATTGAGAAGCATGAAAATGTCATTTAATTATACCTATTCTACCAATAAAACACATGTTCAAAAAAACCACCACCACCACTGAAGCTGGAAGGCTGAATGGAGTCCCATTAGTGATTAACAGATGAGCAAGGAACCATCTTTAACTTGTAGGTGAATACACCACAAGGCATCAGAACAAGGATGAATATCTCAATTTAAAAACAAAAACAAATAACTTCATACAAGATTATATGAGAAACAATGCTATCTTGAATGCCCACTTTTTTATAGGATAGAAATATATTAAAGTTTAGAAAGATGCATATATAAGGGTTTTTACCTTTAGGGATTTTGAATTTATCATCCTTCTTGTACCACAAACAACCTTGCTGGGTACTCAGTATACTGACTGGATATTCTGTCTGTGGACAGTCAGGGACCTTCAAAGCAAAATCTGTTGCTAAAATGGCAAATACAGAGGGTGTTAATATTGTAGATCCATAAGCAATAGACCAAATACACATCTCTCTGAAATGAATGATCCATCCTGAATTGAGTTGCTTAGTCAGCATCATTTAGAAGCTAAGAAAAGATCAGTGAAGCCATTCTATGTTTACAGATATTATTCTTGAACAGTTAAGAGTGCCTTGTATCATACATTGTTATCTTTTATTTAAAATAATCTAAGGACCCAAAGGACTTGCACAATATAAATCACTTTAATACCATGCTCTACTTTCACCCTCACACTGAGACCACAGTAGCCAATTTTTTTGTCACAGCCAGAGTTATATTAAAATCAGTATTAGCTATCAAAAAAGCTGGGGAAGTGGAAGAGGCACCAGCACACAGTCAAAGACGATATGAGTCAAAGTTTCAATTATACCAGATTCACAAAGACACAATCTGTCCAAGTAAGGTTTTAAAAAGCAACACAACACCAAAAATAATATAGAACATATGTTATAAGCTCTAGCAAGGGCCGACTGACAATCTAAGGCCTCCAATGTTCAGCAGCCTGAAGGCCAATGGACAACAAAAATACAGAGGAGATGGCCCCAAATTATGGAGTTTAGAGTTGAGATTGAATCTCCGTTGCAAAACATAGCAATCAGATTATTAAAAAGGAAGGAAACCAGAAGCCTTCCTTGAAAACAAAACCTTCAAGTAAAGGTAAAAAGCCAACTTCCAAGCCTGGCATCCCACTATCTAAGACCCAATTCCAGCTGGAGAACCATAGAGGCTAATGCAACAGGGAACTCCATTAATTTTCTAAAGGAAACCTTCAAAGCATTGGTCAATGAAGCTATCAATTCTGGTAATCCAAAAGGCTGCCCCATATAAATGCTGTGATAATACTTTAGCCCTAAAAACTTGAATTGCTACTGAATAACACAAGAAAAGACAAACACCCACAGAGGAAGCAGCAACAGAGAACAGGACAAACAGCTTATGAGAAGAATGCTAGAGAATGAAACTGGGATACCTGATCAGTTGGCCAAGGTTTCAGTTTTGAGAGAACTGCTTAATCTGAAGGGATCTCAAGAAAACCATGACTTTAGATTTTTTCCCACAATTAATTTCCAGACCTTCCCAATTACAGTAATTCTGGAATGCCTTCAGCAGCCTACACAGACCCACCAGGCAACTAGGTAAAAGAATAGCACCATCTATTTCAAGCAGTATCAGAATCTGAGAGCTAGAATAGGGGCATGGAAATTCACCACTGATAATACCCCAGTGAGGTCGTTAATAGAGAGGTTGAAAATTCACACCACCACCACACCGACAAAGGGATGTTCTTTGTAAATGGTCTCTTGAGACCTCATGAATAGGCAGTCTGATTGTTATACAGTTGTTGTATTAGATATTGAAGTCTATGATCAATGGAAGACACAGTTCAGTCCACAGGTTCTCTCTATGCACAGAATCAAACACAACCTTTAAATCCATAAAGCCTACACAGAGCACATCCTCTGAGGGAGCTAAATACTTCTCTGCCGGATGGAAAAGAACTAGACAGTGATCCAGCATGGAAAGCCCTCTGTTGCCCTGCAAGCCTCTTACAAAGTATGGACTTGTAATACAATGCTACATCTGGACTGTGCATAGAGTATATCAGGGAAAATGGACTAATTGGTGACCATGCGATTGTGCCAACATACTGGACAAGGAGACATGCCCAGCTGAGGGAAACCTCACACTGACATGTGTAGCACCAGATGTGGACCCATGGTAGACCCGATGCCATCCATCCCTGCCTCCCTAAGATGACTGCAAATACAGGCAGACAGCATGCCAGCCTTCCTGCAACCCACAACCTTGTGGACCAGCACCACGCCATTATGAGCAGCATCTCCAACATGTAGACATCTTCCCCCCTCCTCCTTCTAATGACGACACCTCGAAGCTGCACGTATACAGTTTCAGTTTAAACAAAGGAACTTGGACGTGACTGGATTAACTGGCTGATTTACCCATCCTGAGCCCATCAAGATAGCCCAGCTGCTGTGCATCGGATAGTTAACATTAACAACTGGCAAAGCACCTGGAAGGATTCCCTATTCTTCTGCTTTGTCTTTGACCCCTGAAAAGCGTCACTGGCTAGAAACATTAAGTCAGTTGCCCAACCGTTAATCCCTTCTCCTGGCTGTCTCCCAGCCATCCATAACTCAGTTGTTTACTAGTATTCCTGGGGACTACGTAACCGGCAAGGCGTAAACCCACCCAGCTACCTTTTAGGGTATAAAAGGAGAACACACACCATGTGTTCTCTCTCTCTCTCTCTCTCTCTTGCTTCTCCTACCTAACCCTACCTTACAGACTTCTGATTAAGTCTCTCCACGTGCTTCTGCCAGCCAGAACATGATCCCTTCCCTTATAATCTCCCTTCTTCCTCTTTCCACTGCAGGATCGCGTCATCTCGTCAGGACCAGTACGTATAACCCCACCGATTTACTTGCTAATGCGAACATTGCTGTACCCTTTCAAATCTGTATTTCTTAGTTCTGTATCGTTGTACATTTGAATGAATTTATTGTTTGTGTGTGCGTGCAGATTCCTTCAGTAAAGAAACCACTTCTTTAAGATCTGGTCTCTGTGTCTATTTTTGGAATACTGGAATAAGTGGGACTCCTGTATATATAGGTTATTACTCCCTTATAAACCTACTGCCATTTAATATTTCTATTATCCATAATTCGTTAACAAAATAAGGCAATTTGGCTAATGCCTCTCTGAAAGCCAGCCTGTTCCCTCCCCAAATTCCTTCAGTCTGAAGCCATGAGACTGACTTATTGTATAAATTAGAGGCACAAAGCTGCTCAACAGATGACAGCAAGCTAATAGGATGGTAGTTAGATGCACTTGACCTACAGCTCTTCTTATAAAACAATACAATAATAGCCTGGAACCAGGATTCTGGAACAATACCAACATCATTTATTGTGGTAAACAAAGCTGCTACAAGCGGCACCCACCAATCTGCAAAAGTCTTTAACAGATTTGCAGGAAAAAAGTCTGGCCCAGGATCTTTGGCGGCCTTAGGGTGCTGTATTAAACTTCTTACCACCTGCTCCAATATCAGAGGCCATGTTGGCAGGGAACTGGCAAGAGTAAAAATGGTAATAAGGAAAAGGGAAGAGTCCTGCTGGCTCGGGTGGTGTTAAACAGGGCAAAGAAATTATCCTCCCAAACCTCAGTGGGAATGAAGTATGAAGCCCAAACAAGAGAATCAGAAAACTTAGTCCAGAAAGTTCTAGAACTGTTACTACAAGATGCTACTACAAGCTGCCACTACTTGTCAATATGATGCTGCCTTTTCTTGAAAGAAATACGGGTCTTACAGACCCTTTTCACCAAGAATAATCCATGCAGATCAATGGCAAAATTTATCCACCAAAAATACTGGTCAGCAATCTGGATCCTCCACTTGCTTGCCTACATTTGTCATCAACCAACACTCATCCCCCCTGAAAGCATGGGAAAAGGAAGGCCTCAAGACCCTAGCATACAGAGGTTACAGAACATCCAATAGCACCACAGAATTCTGCAATCCCAGTTCCACTAAAGGGGCTGCAATAACATTAGCTTTCAGCAAGTGGAGGAACTGAGAAGAAAGAACAGCATTATCCTGAAACAAATGCACTTGAGTCTATCAGCTAAATCTCCCTCCCATTCAGCTTCACTAGTGGACCCATAGGCCTAATGGGAAAAACAGCCTGGGGAAAAAGAGTGTTTTGTAATAGCCAGAAGCGTTTGTTTTGTTTTTAAATCAGGCTGTAAGTGAAAGAAATGCTTCCAAAGGCAGGAGCAGTAGTAGAAATAAGATTTCCCTCTAACAGTATATAGTGAAAACTTCCATCGTTTTATTAAGCTCTTATTTCATCATCTGGCTCCTAGTATGTTTAAGTTATTAACTAAATATTATACAGGAACTTGGGAATAAAACTGTCAGCTCTTTTTGTTCTTTACTTGAGTTTAGTTCTGTTACCTCTGTTCCTAGTAAGAAACTGCACCCTTGCAAGACAACTGATGAAGTTATCCACCTCTCCAATTGTTTACATTTGCTCCTGGACCATCACTGCAGCTGGAGTGTCAGGCACAGCAACAATCCAGAATGCTTTTAAGCTCCTCATGGTGAGAAACCTGTGACTCTTCGTATGAAATACAGTTTATAAAACCTTTGAAGAACAGCTATTACTTCCCTTTAAAACCCTAACTAAATTTATAGGTGAAAAAAAAGAAGTACCAGAATCTTGGAATCAAGCTATAATTACATTGATACCAAAGGACAAAAAGGAAAGGGAATTGATAGGGAATTACAGGCCAATATCTTTATTAAACGCAGATTATAAAATCTTTGCCTGTATATTAGCGGAAAGGTTTAAAAAGGTCCTGAATATAGAAGAAGATCAGACTGGCTTTTTACCCAAAAGACAGATGAAAGAAAACATCAGAGTGGTGATAGATGTATTGGAATACTACGAAGTACATCCAGAAAAAGGTGTTCTACTCATATTTCTAGACGCCGAAAAGGCTTTTGATAATCTGTCATGGGACTTTCTTCTAAAGAAATTAGAAGATGCTAACTGTGGTCCCCTCTTTCTTTCTTTAATAGCAGCTATCTATAGACACCAAACAGCCAAACTGATCATTAACAGCGAACTCACAGAAAATATAAACATAGAAAAGGGAACGAGACAGGGATGCCCTCTCTCCCCATTGTTATTTATCTTTGCATTAGAAGCACTATTAGATCAAATTAGGTCAGAAAAGGTGATAAGAGGCCTGAAAATTAAAGGACATGAATTTAAGTTGAGAGCCTTCGCGGATGATTTGGTCCTATTCCTGGAAAACCCAACTAACTCAATAAACAGGTTATTGGACATATTAAAAGAATTTGGCGAGGCAGCGGGTTTCAAAGTAAATCATGTTAAAACGAAAATGTTAACGAAAAACTGTACTAAAGAAGTGGAAGGGGGAATTGCTAATCGGACAAAAATGGAAATAGTAAAAAAGGTTAGGTATTTGGGGATATTTTTCACTAATAAGGTAAGTAATTTAGCACAAGATAATTATTATAAACTACTAGCTGAAATACGAAAAGATCTGCAGATGTGGAAAAACCTACAATTGTCATGGTTAGGTAGGATAGCTGCCATTAAAATGAATATCCTGCCTAAATTCTTATTTCTGGCGCAAAGTATACCGATTCTTAAAAGCAATGCTAATTTCTTTAAGGAAATTAACAGAATAATGGGAGACTTTATATGGCATCCAAAAAGACCAAGAATTAGAAGGTGGAATCTACAAAGAAGCAAAGATAGGGGAGGATGTGCCCTGCCAAATTGGGAATGTTACTACAAAGCGGCAGCAATGGGGTGGATTAAGGAATGGGTCACTCTTTCCAACACCAGACTTCTTGCTTTGGAAGGGCACGATCTATATATGGGCTGGCATGCCTATATACGGTATGGGAAAGATAAAATACTTTCTAATTTTCACAACCATTTACTAAGATCCGCTGTGATGAAAATTTGGGTTAATATTAAAAATGGTAAATATATATCAAAATACCATGTTGGGTCTCACTTATGGAGGCGTTTGTAAAACCCTCACTGATTAAAAAAGAATATTTATTATCATATCAAGAACTTTTAGATAATCAAGGTGAGCTTAAATAAGATTAAAAGAAGATTAAAATAAATAAGATTAAAAGAAATAAGATTAAAAGAAGAATATAATTTAGATTTAACATGATGGCAGAAGTTACAAATAAATACAAGATTATATAGCGATAAAAGACAAGGAATATCAGTATCCACGACTGAGCTGGATAAGAAATGGCTTTCAGGAAACGAGAAACTAATCAAAAAAGTTTATAGTTATCTAATGGAATATGAGAGACAAGGAGATCCTATAGGTAAGGAAACGGTCAGTTGGATGGAAGACTTTGGATATTCATTGCAAACAGATGAGTGGGAAAAGATCTGGAAATTTATAAAATTAGTAAAAGCTGTATCTTATAAAGAAAACATCTATAGATGTTCTATAGATGGCACTGGACACCCCAAAAGATTGCTAAATGTTACAACAATGCTCAGAACAAGTGTTGAAAGTGTCAAATTAAATTGGGTACCTTCTTTCACATGTGGTGGCAGTGCCAGAAAGCGAACAGATATTGGAGAAGGGTGAACAAGCTAATTAAGGACATAACACTAATAGAATTGACTCTAAAACTGGAAACATTCTTGTTGAATATGTTGCCTTCAGACCTAGATAGAAAGGATGTAATGTTGATTGTGTATTTGATGACATCGGCGCGAATCTTATGGGCTAAGAACTGGAAAAAGATGGAAGTGCCCACGATAAATGACATTATAGAAAAGCTTCTGGAAGTAGCAGAGCTAGATAAGATGGATCAAAGAACCAGACTTTATACAGAAGGAGTAAAAGAAAAGGACACGAACTGTTGGTTGAAGCTTTTTGTTTGGATAGAGAAGTGGTGAAATAGAGGCTCAAAAAAATACAGTAGAAATATATTTTTGTTAAAAAATGGTAGTCTGTGTATAAATTTGTAAAATCAATAAAATGTTCAAAAAAAGAAAGAAAAGAAACTGCACCCTTGCAAGACAACTGATGAAGTTATCCACCTCTCCAATTGTTTACATTTGCTCCTGGACCATCACTGCAGCTGGAGTGTCAGGCACAGCAACAATCCAGAATACTTTTAAGCTCCTCATGGTGAGAAACCTGTGACTCTTCGTATGAAATACAGTCTTACAGACAATATGATGCAACCGGAACATGACATCAGTGTTGAATTTTACAGCTTTAAAATCTTCTAGTTTTGCACATTGTCCGCATTTCAGATTCTGCTCTCATGCTACCTAATTCTTTGTGAATTCAACAGGCTAGGACTCCAGTTGAACAGATCTGTTCCATTCACTTGTGGCATAGCTATAAGAACATTCATGTTGTAATCAAAACAAGTATGTATTTCTACTCATTTAAAAATGAATCTTCAGCCACATTTTGAGAAAGGAACCCAAACCACATTGAGATTCATACTCCATGCATAAGAAACCATGCATTACTCACCAATATATCTGTTTTCTTCAGGCATGTGCAAGTCTGGATTTAACGTGAAGTCACTAGCCCACATATCACTCCAGTGTTTATCTATATCTGTAATAAATAGAATATTGGCATATTGGAAGTAGATAGCTGAACAGCACTGTCAAGAAACTGGTCCCTTTAAGCAGTTTCTTGTTCAATTTGAACAATGGTTCAGGCTGAGGCCTCAAAAAGTTCTCTGAAAACTTAGGTCAAGCTGCTTGTAGCTTCGAAGACTCAGATATTAAAGGTGGAAGGTAACCCAGGTGCTGGTCATACCATTCAGCTTGGCGGCATCAAAGACATAAGAATCTAGGAGGGTGCATTCCATCTTATTAAAGCCTGAGCTCATGGGTAGAAGGCGTTTGTTTAATTGAACCCAATGCAGCTGCAGGGCATTTGATTTAATTGGCAAAACCATCTGATTGGTTAGTTCATCTGGTTGGCAACATACCTGATAGGTCAAGGTCAAGTTACGTCCTTCGCTATACATTTGATTGGTTAATTAGAATCTGACCAATGCTGGTCATTGAGCATAGATGAAAGACCTTTCATTCTAGTTTTGGTCTGTGTCAGGCTTACATCTGATTTTGGAACATGTTGTGTGTGGATCATACTTACCAGAAAGCTTGTTTTGGACTTTGGAATCCTATTGGACTCAGTCTTATGGGTAACATCTGGATCTTGAACCAACGCTTGTAAACATACTTAGTTTTGACTTACAGCTTTATTTTTTTATCCTCACTTTTCACTACTCTTTTATCAACTATTCCTGTACAACTTTATAATAAAACATTCTATTTCTATTTTGGTGGTGTTCTTGAATTCAGGAGGCTTCAATTTGAATCCAGTACTTTAGCACCCGCTGGCTATAGCTACCAGATTGTGTTGTGAAACTCGCTTTGTAAGCATCCTACCTTGCATAGCTGACTTTCTTGATCTTAGTCCCAGGAGGGCTGGAGGCTTTTGCCCCATGGTCTCTGGCTGTTTGGGTAGAAAAGGGGCTGGTAGCAGAACTACCTGGGGTGTGAGGACTCACATTTCAGACTTTATGGTTTTGTCTTGCTTGACCTGGCTTTAGCATCCCTTGACAAACACCTGTTGAGGTTTATGTACTTAAGTCCATAAACAATACCTTCCCCCTCCTCAACTCATACCATATCACTCTTCTTCTGTTGCAGCAGGAGCAGTCTACCCATTCATCTGATCTAACAGATTAGTTTACAGCTGATGAGATAAATATCACAGCCTTTTGCTAAGCATGCTAGAAACTCCATCCTCAATAGCATAGGGGTTCCTCAACTTGACTCTAACTACCAGAACTTCAATCCCTCTATACTTTATACCACTGCTGTACCAGAAATAGCCCCTCTCTACACCTCAAGCTATTGCCCAGGATTCAAAATTACCTTCAATGCTGTATTGTGTGCCAAACCACTTCTCCTTCAGATGACACTGGCCTTCATGGGAAGCAGATAATAGAATAAGGTTGGCTCGCTGGGGACACAGCTCTTTAAGAGCCTCAGCAATTAACTGCAAAGAGAAAGGACTCAAAGTTAGCCATTTCCCTCCTCATACAAAACTACAGGATTTCATTCCATTGTTTGACTTAGAAAACATAGAGCATGAAGGATTGTAAACCCCCTTCACAACCTCTCCAATGAAATGTTTTCCTGGATCTGAAACTGATATCAATGGGATCCAAGCAAAGATATCCCCAGCCTTCATCTTCAGTGACCAGGCTCATCTGTCCTAACAAGAAACAAGTTCACTTACCTCTGGCTTGTATTCAAATAGAAGCTGATCTCCTGTCAGAATGTCCTCTTTTGGAAACAACTGCATATTTTCACAAAGGCTTTCCACATACTCAACTGGATCAGTCTGTAAACAAGCAATTCAAACAATTCACTATCTAACAATGGGGGGGATTCTTCACCTTCCTTCTGGTTGAGTGGATTCAAACATTAATTTTTCTCCTCGAGTGTACACTGATCTTTGTAGTTGCCATGTATCAGGAACTAGTTTCCTTTAAGGGATTTTATATTCCAGTAGATAGTTCAAATGAATGCTGAAGTCAAGCCCATCTGGTGCTGACCCTGGCAGATAAACCAGTCACTTCTAACACATGGACTGCAAACACAATGCAGGGGGTGGGGAGGGACTGTTCAAATCCACCCTTAGACTCAGGCTCAATATTCAGTAAAAGAGTTAGACTGAACAGCTGTTCACATGAATTCATTTTAAGTAGGACTCTGAAACCCAGTTGTCCACTGTACAAATTTAAGATGCACCTTCAAATGGAAACAGTGCCATCCCACATCGCTATCCCATTGATCATACATTCCTAGTCTCTGTAAGAGGCAGAACAGCCACTCATTTCAGCTAGTGGAATGTGCGCACTCTCTCTCAAATGTCTTCAATACTTCACAAAATACTCAGAGGAAAACAGAAATAAATCAGATTCATTAGCCATAGATTTTAGTGACACACAAAAAAAACCAAATCAGAGTTTTTATTACAGAACTGTATATGCAAAGGGGAAAACCCACCTTTAATTCAGCAAGGCAGAAAAATGAAAAAAAGACAGAGGAAAATATTTGAGGCTGGAGATCAAGCCACATATTAGACAAATATCTAAAGAAAAGTGTAATAATACTCTATTTCTTCACCTCATATGCAGTGTTCCCTCTAAACTGAGTTAGTGTGAGCTAGCTCACAGTTTTTTAGCCTCTGGCTCATGCATTTTTGTCTCAGCTCAGGAAGGATGGCTCCAGAGCCAACTAATTGATGCAGCAGCCAAATCGCTCACTCACAATTTTAATGCCAGGAGCTCACAAAGGAGAACTTTTGCTCACAAGACTCCACACCTTAGAGGGAACATTGCTCATATGTATCTTCCAAATTTCATGAGGCTAGAGCATAGCTAAGGGTAAGCTATAATGTAAAAACATCAGAACAGTTTCAAAATTTTATGCCACTACTTACAGAGGATTATGGAACAACATACCTGTTCCTGATAATGAAATTCATTAGCTTCAATCTTCTGGATCTCTTCCCATATTCTGTAGGTGACAAAGCACCCTCTCATTATTCAGCTATACTTGCCAAGAAATTAACAAAGCAAATTCCAAAAAATTAATTTCTCATATAGGTAAACAGCAGATATACGGTGTAATTGAAAATTCTGGTACCCCTTTAAATTTATTCTACTTTCTCTGAGCTTTTAATAACTAACTTTCATTGTGTTTTTCTTAAGAGTGACTTGTTGGAGTAATTTACTCTTTACTGTGATTTGTTGTTTCTGGTCAAATATAAAACAAAAAGAGACCAATAATTTCTGAGGTTCAGTTAGAATCAAATTGCAAAGTTTCAGGTACCTTTGATCCGGTCCTGTTTTCTGCAACATTTTCAAATACTGGAACACAACATGAGTAACCTGAAAATAGGGAAAAAAGCATGCAAGTTTTTTGCAAACGGCATAAGCACCGGTCATAAACAATCCAAGCTGCAGCTGCATTTACCTCATAGAAATGCTTGTAACCTTCGTCGGTCAGAGTCACACAGATACTGAAGACTGAATATGTGGAATTCTGCTCAAATCCTGTCTCACCATTTCCTCCATATAATGCAAGTGCCCAGAATCTGATGGAAATGATAATTTGTCTTACAAACGTAACAACCAGCTGACACTGGAAGTATTCACACAAATTCCCAATATACTTTGTAATCAGCTATAAGATAAAATCGCCAGTTACAACTATTCCCAAAGAAAGTGAATCTGGCCATAGCCACACATGCCTTCATAATATCCAGGCTGGAGCACTATAATGTACTCTACATGGGGATGCCCTCAAAAACAACCCAGAAGTTACACTAGTAGAAAACACAGCACAGAAGATGCTGACCAAGGTTTACCATAAGACATATATAAAGCCAGTTCCTATACCAACTACACTGGTTTGGTTTTTACCTTTATAGCCTTAGTAGATTACGTCTTGGGTATCTGAAAGGTCATCACTGCCCATTCAACCTGCCAAAGTTCTGCCGGATGAGGCCTGCTGAGGAAACTCTTATCGCTAAGAACTGGCTGGTAGAGATCAAATGGAAAGCTATCCCAACTGCTGCCCCTAGATTGTGGAATGCCTTCCCTCTGGAAGTGAGTCTGCACCTTTACTGCAGGCTTTTCAGAGCTGAATCAAGGCATTATTCTAGAAGGCCTTTGTGTGCATGGACTGGATATACATATGTTCTTGTTTTACCTAAATCTTCTTGTGTTTTATGCTGTTTTAAATTCTTACTATGTTTTAAACACTTATTGGATTTTATGCTTCTCTATTTAGTTGCCTCAATTGTCTCTTATAAGACAGAAGTGGTACATAAACAAATAAAACTACACATGGTCTTTGAAAGCACAAGTAAAACACCCCAGAAACTGAAACCCGAATAAGTAGCAAGCACCCCTGTCTAGCCCCAATTAGTACAATTTGTGCAAAGTAGCAGCTTGGATCCTGCCTAAAATTTCCATGGACAAAAGGATTTCTCACCATGTAAGGGTCACACACACACACACCCCTGCTGCAGCACAAAATGCCCACCACCAAATGCTGCTATTGCAAGGACAGAAGACATCCTAGAATAGCAGGGGGAGTCGTGGAAGTCCATGACAGGGGGGAGTCAGAGATCAACTGTGGGAAGAGGGAAATGGTGTCATTCTCCCCCCCCACACAAACACACAGAAAGTTTAGGCAGCATCTAACTTAGCATCTCCTTCCACTGCCCTTGATCAGCCCCATCTCTTCACAGGATGGAACATAATATATTTTTAAAATGCCTACCCAGAATGCATGGCAATGATACTCACTGGGATTTATCCAGATTACTTCTAACATTTTCTTTAAACATTAAATCAGTGAATAGATAAAGTAGCAGCACATTTCAATTATTTGGTTTTTGTTTGCTGCCCAGTGTGTGGGTTGCTAAAATAGCATTAAGTATTGTCATTCCATTAAAAAAAATTACTACCACCCAGTCACTTTTGCATATTTAACAAATGGATATCTAAATATCTAATCATGAAGTGTGGCCCCATTTGTAGACTGGGGCCACACCAACACAAAACAGACTTTCCTGCAAATGTGGGGGATGGGGAGGGAGATAGAATCCCCTCCACAAGTCTTGTGGGCCCACACGTTAATATATAATTTCAAACTAATACTGTTCTCCAAATTCACAATATTTTGTAACTGAGTTTCTTTAACATGATGCTGAACCCTACACATTTGCTCAGAAGCAAATACAATTGAGTTCAATGCCGGGGTGTGCAACCCCCCCCCTTCAAAAAACCCAGTATTTTTCAGGTTCAGGTATATTGAACCCCAGAAATATTGGTATTTCCTGATATTCCCAAATCCAATACCAGTAAGGTATTTGGATTTGGTAGATATTCAGGAATCCTGAATTTTTTCAACTCCATTATGCCCTATGTAGACCATTATAGTCATGGGCGTCAACTACGGGGGGGCTCGAGGGCTCGAGCCTCCCCCGAAATTTCCCGGGGGGGGCTCAGCCTCCCCCGGCAAAATGGAGCGCCCACCGGGAGCGCCCACCAGTGGCCAGTCAACTGGCCAGTTAGCCGTCGCCACCTCTCCTTCCCCCCCACCCCCGGCCTGCCCTCCTGCCTCCCTGGGGCGGGGGGGGGGGGGAAAGAGGCGGCGGGGACATGGTCCCACTGGCGCAGCAGTCAGCCGGCCAGCTGGCTGCTGCCGCGACTGCGCCTGCCTCCCTGGGGCGGGGGGGGGGGGGAGAGGCGGCGGGGACAGGGTTTATCATGAAGCACTGCTGTTTGTTCATACAAACTGTTCTCATTGCTTGGCAGGCAGTTATGGGAAAAGTTCCGTCGTCCCCCGTGGCAGGGGAGCCCGTCCCCCTCCTCGGCGTCCCGGCAGAGTGCCCCGCGCAGCCGCTCCAGGTGCTCCCGGAGGGTGACCCTCTGGTGGAAGGGGAAGGCCGGGTGTAGGGAGGCCATGGTGAAGAGCAGCAGCAGCAGCTCCTCCCGGGCTGCCAAGCCCAAGCCGCCCTCCTCCTCCTCCTCCGCCGCCGCACAGGGGCCGTCCGGGGCAGCCTGGCCTTCTGCTCCGCCGCCGCCACCGCGCAGGGGTCCGTGGGGCCGGCAGCTTTGCAAGACCGAGTTCACGTGGGGCAGGAGGCGGTGGAGGCGGCCGGCGGCCTCGCGGTTCTCGGAGCCCAGCAGCGCCAAGTAGAGGATGAGCTTGGAGCGGACGGCCGGGTCGCAGAAGTTGCTGCAGCCGCTGCCGCCGCCCGAGGGCTGTGGAGAGGGCGGCGGGGGAGAGCTGGCCGCCGCGGGGACATGGAGGAGCGGCAAGGACATGGTCCCGTGCGCGCGCGCTTTGCACGCGCGCACGAGAGAGCCCCCGCCCCCCCCAGGGATTTAAAAAGTCTACGCCCCTGATTATAGTCAATGGAGAATCAATCCAGGAGTATCTGGGGCTTGGGGAGGGGGGGCCTGTTTTTGAGGTAGAGGCACCAAATTTGCAGCATAGCTGCATTTAAAGGGACCACAATCTGACCCAGTCCAATCTTTTTGAAACTGGGGGGGTGGTTTGAGAAGAGGCACCAGCAGCTATGCTGCAAATTTGGTGCCTCTTCTAACCCCCCCCCCCCCCAAGTTTCAAAAAGACTGGACTGGGGTCAGATTGTGGTTCCTTTAAATGCCTTCTCCAATCTACAACTCCACAAATAAACTCTGAAGGAGTTTAAAGGGCTCGCTGTCCCTTTAAACACTTTCTCAAGCAGCACTTTCAGAAGAAGAGACTGGATTTATACCCCGCCCTTCACTACCCAAAGGAGTCTCAGAGTGGCTTACAATATCCTTTCCTTTCCCCTCCCTACAACAAACACCCTGTGAGGTAGGTGGGGCTGAGAGAGCTCTTTCAAGAACTGCTCTTTTTAGAACAGCTCTGGGAGAACTGTGACTGACCCAATGTCACACCAGCAGCTGCAGGTGGAGGAGTGGGGCATCAAACACGGTTCTCCCAGATTAGAGTTCATGCTTCTAACCACTACACCAAACTGGCTCTTTACCCAGAAGGTGACTTTAACTATCTGGAGGTCCCAAAAAATCCCAAATATTTATGGGATTTTCAGGCTTAGCCATTTTAGATCTATATCCGGCTGAAAGAATATCCAAAAAAATACCGATAACGTATTTTTAAAATCTTTTTTCAGCTTGGGTTTAGGCGAATGCACGCCCCTAGTTCAATGGTATTTACTCCCAAATAAGCATGTCTAAGATTGCAGGCTCAGTCAAAGACTAAGCTAATTTTTTTGGCACTGCACAAGCCACATGGAACCAAATACAGCCATTAAACTAAGCAAATATTATTACTAATTCTTTCATCCTTTGACATTAATTTGCACTGTCAGAGCACATACTTTTTTCTAAGAAATGAAAGAACACTGCCTTTGCCTTCATGTCCAATCAGCCAGGAAATATAATGAAGTGGCTTTACTCTAGAAAAGAAAAGAGGTGATTAGACCGTTGCTTGAAAATCACAGCTATTATAGTAATTAAAAAGTAAAATGGGAATATCCAGAGTTCTAAGATTTGGTGAGCAGCAAATTACAAACAAGACCTCATCTACAATAAGTAGTATTTTTAGAACAGTCACCTGGAAAGAGAGATCAACTGAAAATATAGACCACTTATACACAAAAAATACAACTGCACAAATGAAAGTGATCACTGTGATTACCAGTCAGTTTATTCTATTGCAGCATTTAACCTGGGCTTAATTCAATTTCATAGTGCTCTCATCAGGGTTCCACCATAAGGAGAGTTTAAAAGTTCACCTGTAATACTGTTCTTGTGGAGGAAGGGACCAAGTGATGGTCAAAGAGTGTGTCTTTCTGATTGGAACAACTGAGGGAATAGAAACATATTAAGTGTTAATCTAAAAGCATGATTACTCCTTGATTCTCATCATAACAGCTCAAAATAAAATGTGTGGAGAAGGTCAAATTCAAAATGTACTATTTGTTTTGGTACTGCAGGAACTGCATATCTTACACACTCACCTCTGTAAAGTTTGTGAAAATCAGGTGTGTCAAAAGGCTCTGTCAGGAGGCTAAACACTGGTCTGGGTAAATCACTTTAAATAGAAAAGAAAAAAGTCACATAGCATCACTGCAATCCAACAAAAGTGATCCACACAACAGATAAATGGATCATGCTTCTGGATGCAGTCCCCCATATCCAGCACCTGCCAATCACATGTTGGGAGTAGAGGCACCCTTTTCTGAAACCTGACCGGTGATCTATGTTGCCATCAAAGAAGATCTTTCTGTATAGCAGCATGGCTATGGCTCATTGCTGAGAGCAAGGACCTGTGGATTTCTGCTCTACCTGCTCATTCAAAATCACCCAAACCTTGAACAAGAAACTGCTTTCTGCCCACATTTCCTAGGAAAACATACCTAAAATGTTAAGTAGACTCTTCTAATTGATAATAAAGGACTTCATCAATTTGTCTAACCTTGTCTTTTAAAAGAAACTCTAAGACAGAAACCCAGGATTTCTGCACACGATTAGATATTAAAATATTTTCAGGCACCATATTTGGCAAAAAAAAATGGATTACAAACCATGATGCAAATAATATAAAAAATGAGCTGAACTGAAGTAAGAAATTGGCTGCATTCAGAGACACGTCTGACTGTGACAGGTATGGCTTGTTGCCATGCTCACACTCTCCCTTCTTCCATTGTATGTACAGAACAAAGGATTCCTGGCTTTGGAAGCCTTCAGGCCAAACTCTAATTTGCCATGGTGTCTGAATGCGGGCACCTAGGCTGAAGGAGTGCATTCCTCCAGTCCCAGTTTGTTGGGAAGAAAACTCCAGTCTGCCCAGCTGCCTGCATGCTGAATGTTTCTGCAATCAGGAAAACTTCAATCAGACTACACTTATGGAGAGGGGAGAAGGAAGGGGGCACATAAGCATAATAACAAGCCAGGATTGTGCCCATCAGAAATAAGCCTATTCCTTTGTGCTATCTGAATGCAGCTACTGTCCTTAGACCTCTGACGGTACACTGGAATTCCTATCATCTATGCAGATTATTTTAATAATGCGAACACATACTAGTTTGTGTTGTTACACCACTTAGTAAAACTGTGCATCAGCATAATTAGGAACATCTGACAAATACTAAAAACTGAAAGTATAACCAAGTATGATGGAATAACTATAGCTTTAGGGAAAACACTGAATACCTCAGTATCTCTTTTGAAATCAACAACATGCTCATTAGGAGCCTTAACTTATTAATATGAAAAATATATGCAAAACACATCTTTTATTGTAATAGAGTACTTCCAAGGAATAAACTGTATTATTTGACAGTGAAGTCTGATCCTGTGCCACAAAGATAATGGACATCCAAATTTATGGAGGGGGGTCAGTGCCCAGGCAACACACAGCAATACGTACTGCAGCTATGATAAAGTCTTGCTGTAACTACAATAAAGTTATGCTACACCATATCCACAATTGCCAGCTGCCTCCAAACTGAAACACTCCCTCATTTTAACAATGAAAAACTGCCAGTAATAACAGGAAGGCAGGAACTGTTTGCAAATAATAGTGAATAGCAGGTTTTCTCCAATGTTTTGCAATAGCTTTTTTCCCTCTTCCCCCAAACCTCTTGTGCCCTCCTGTATAATTTGGGGAAACCCAACAATGCAACTTTCCCCCCCCCCTTTGATTCTACCCCCCCCCCCCGCGGCACTATTAAGGGAATCGGGGGGGGGGGGGAGAGAGAGAGACAGAGCGCGAGAGACAGAGCGCAGCAGTGCGGGGGGGAACACAGGGACATACCAGCAAGGAAGTAGAGAAAACTAGGGATGAGCCAAGGAGAATGAGAAGAACAAGTTTGGGAAGCTGGTTTTGTTGTATGATCTGCATATTAAATGGTACATACATCTTATTACAAACATTGTAGGAAAAGAATCTTACTTATTGGGGATTTCGGAGAAGATTTCAGTCACCCATTTTTCCAGAGTATCCAAAGTTTCTAGCAAGGGGAAAAGTTCAACAATTTGATGTAGCAAATTCTTAGAACAAGGGTAAGGTGAAGATCCTGTCTGCAGTCTAGTTATTTTGTGGGAAGAAGAATCAGCTGTTCAACTGGCTAAAGTGAAAACATTATCAAGCCTGTAGGCTCAATTCCACACAGCATGCCCCCATTACACTTACACCCAAGACTGGATCACATCCAGGGGTGTGGCTGTACCTGGCACATTTTATGTTTCACACGAAACCACAGTTGCCATACAAGACCAACAGTCCTGTGACAGGAAGGAAAGGCAGGCAAGCGAAGACACGCACCTGCTCCTGCAGCTGCTCCCACTTGCCCCTTCTACTTTTTTTCCTCAGAGGGACTCTTTTGCTTGCCTACTTGGATTTTATTTTGTTTTGAGTTCAATACTTTAAAACTATGTTTTTCAGTCAATTCCTTCCCCCTACCCACATTCTTTAGCAAAAGTTCATTAATGTTATAGCTTGAATTTTAACACTGAAATTTGAAACTGAATTTCTAAACTGAAATTTTAAGGGAGCTTCAGAATGGAATTTGGTGCACTGGTCAGAGAGCAGGATTGACTCCAGTAAGTAAACAAAAATAACAATGGGATCTGCTACAAAGCAGTCCTTCCAGTTTTCCAGCTTCCTGAAATAAAATTTGTGAAATTAACAGAGCAAGTCTGCATCTTAAGTGATATTTCAGCAGACTCTAAGATCCAGCAGAAAACACCATAATTAGTTCAAAGAGGTTTTATGTCTCTTCATAATCAAATGACCAAGGGTAGGTGGGTAGGTAGGTAGAATTTTATTGCAAGAGACCAACCAAAGGCTATTAACAATATAATAATAGCTGCCTGAGCAGTAATAAATATTACAGTAAAAACGCAACAAGGTTTAAAAAAATGTTAAAATTGTTAGGACCAGGACATAATGTAGAATACAGCACATTGAAAATCAGGACAAAAGTTCTGCATGATCTTCTTGGCAGCCAATGCATACAATGACATCATATACATAACTATCATATAGCCTCCTAATGGAGCAGAACTGAGGACTGCTTTGCATGTACTAATTCCCCTGAGTTTAATCGTGGCCACCTCTAACCGGTTTTCTGTCCTGACTCCCCAAACTGAGGCACCTTCAGTTAACATCAAAGTATCTGAATCAGGGAGTGAGTTAGCCTGCTTCAGTGCAGGTAGAGTGGGAAAGGACGTGATCAATACAACAGCAGAGATCTCTTGCCTGACAAGTAGAACAGTGGGAATTATTTCTGACATTGAATTTAACGCTTTCAAAACTGGATTAGCTCATTAGTATAACACTGGAAACGAACAACACTAGTGCCTTTCCACCTGCACTCTTAACATGGTACCACCACAGGCATGACTCCTCTGTTGATGTTCCTACCAAAGAGTGGTGCCAAAAGGCCCCTAAGCACTCAGCTGCCAGTGGAGTCAACAGCTTCTACCAATTAGTCCTTCAGCCTCATGAGATCTGTTTAGATATCCTATTGGATGATAAAATTACCCCCTTAAATTCTAAATTTTGTGTAGTGCAGCATCTGAAAGCTCTGTTGAATATCCGAAATCTCCTCATCTATCCGAAGCTAGCTGAGACTTTTAACTGCTCCTATAGGGCAATCAGATTATGGTTAACATTTGGTTGTTCAAACATTCCATCTCTGGTTATGCAACAAAAAAAAATCCTGAATTCTAAGGGAATCTTTAATAATGTATCACACTCGTTAGCCCAGGGACATCATTCCTCAGAACCGACACTGAGACCAATGGCAGGAAACATGACTCAATCAGAGTCCAGATAGTGATCTGATTATCTGGGATGACCCTCCTGTTAATACGGAAACCAAGACAGGATACATCTCAACTAGCATTTAGAATCTCTCTTAGTGATTCTGCTGAGGCAGACCTAATCAACTGTTTCAAAGCTCTTCCAGCTAATGAGTAAAAGTCCATCACTGACAGGCTGGAGCAGCTGAGGACCAGGCTCTTGGATATGAAGGACAGCACCCTAAGCCCCATTTCCTCCCATTTCACCCCTAACTGTAGTCAGTGCAGAGATGGCCCCAAGTAACTCCCCTACTGTCCATGCTTCCCCGGAAATTTTGAATTCCTCAGAAGCTATTTCTACAGAAGATGGATCAATCCACACAATGAATATGTTTTCACCCAGACCTTTGGCAAATCCCGGAAGAAGGGTGCTTCAATCGTTTTTTAGAGGGCCACAAGCTGGGTACAACAGGGCCCCATCCAGTGGGCCCAACCAGCAAGGCTTATACTTTAGCTCCAGTGCCCTCATTCAAAAATGAATCCATTCAAGTGGACCCCAGTGGAGAAAGGAATAGAATCGAGAGACTAGACTGACTACTACACCTCTCCTTAAACCTTATGGGATGGGGGAATAAACTTCATGATTCAAAGTTTCTTCTATTTCTGCAAAAATTTGACAACTGCAGGAAACTTGGTCCCAGGAGAACAACCTCCCCATTTCTACAGGGCTTCCAAGCATTTGCTGTCCCTGCTAAAGGTCGTGCTAGTGGGGGGTCTAGTAATCTTTGTCTCAGTTGACCTCAAGGCTGACATCCAAGTCTGAACAGTGGCACCCAGAATCACATCCAGGCGCTGGAGATTAGAGGCAAACACATCAGAGCTCTTCTCTGTGTGAACACACATATTCCACCTAGAAGTTCTACACATTCAAGCATAGATGCTATCTGGGATAACCTGTTCACCACCTTGGATGCTCTACACGCCCAGTTTCCCAACTCCAATATTGCCCTATGCAGTGACCTCAATGCAAGTACTGGTGCCAGTTCTTCTGGTGCCTCAAAGTGTATTAACAACCAGGTCACTAAGCAAGCATGTTTTTGGCTATGTCATCTCAGGACCAGCTCCCATCATCTACATTGGCTCCATGGAACCATGTATGACTCCTCTCATGGCACTTATACATACTCGTTCACCCAGGGTGCCAACACAATAGATCAGATCAGATCTGTTTACCACATTCAAACACAGCACACATTCTGGAAGATTGTGTTTTTCAGTGTTTGCACCAAGAAACACTGAGGGATGGCTTGGATATCCTGGAACTCTTTGAGGAAACTGTTCGCCAGTTCAGACCCTTTGTCTCTAGCAACAGACCTCTAAAATCCACCCACCCTTCTGCAGGCTGGTTTGACCTGGAGTGTAGAGCAGTCCAATCCAATGTACCAAAATTTCAATTAGATCAATTAGGACTGAGTAAGGATGTTAAGTAACACAGTTAATGAAACTTTATACAAATGACTGAAACCAAACAGAAGGTTCTACTTTAAAAGTAACTAGATTTCAAACGTCCCTTCAGGGAAAACCTCATTATCTAAAGGGAACACCTGCCTCATTGAGATTAACTACAAACAAAACAAAAATATAATTACACAAATGAAAGAATGGAGAGCTTTTAGCCAGATAATCAAAATACTTATTGATTAAAACAACTCTGCCATTTTGTACTGTACAAGCCAATGAAGAAGAACTTCTGCAATTTGCACCAGTGTCAAGCACCACCCAAGCATCAATTCACTGTATCACAATACACATCTACAATAGAAACTGAAGAGAAATTACCTTTGGACTGCACAACTAAAGTCATATAGTGAGCAGAGTAATAGCGCTGCCAGAATTCCCTCAGCCTGGTGTAGGTATCAATGCCATTTTGCTTAGGGTTATGTTTAAGAGTGTCTGCATTACCTACAAATGTTAAAAATAAAAGTTGGGTAAACTACTGAAAAGTAGTATGTGTTGAAAATAATATACAAGCATTTTGTCCATGAGGTTAGCTGAGTAAGACCTCTTCCCACTGTCTCATACCCCTCCTGATGCCAATCCAATCCCCTCTTCTAAGCCTCCATCTGCCAGAAACAGAATTTTAGAGAGAAAAAGGTCTCCCCCATCATCTCACTTAGCTTCCCTTGCCTGCATGCTTGCTGTGTGCTTTTCCTTCCTCTCTACCTTGCAACCTGAAGAAAACTGCACAGAGCACCATTACACGGCAGCAGGATTGCAGGAGCAGACCAAGAGGGATAGTTTGGTAAGGAACAGGAATAATCCCTACATACTAACGTTCAAGAGTTATCTGTGTGCTCTGTATGATAATAAACTAGTCACCTATCGCCTGGCATTCTTTTCCACATTAATTTGCTGGACATATTTTTCACTACCCCTACTCTAAAAAGCCTAAGCAGACCTGTATAATGATGTAAAATAATTTTCTGAACTACTGCTGAAAGAAACCCAAATCTATGGAAACTGTTCTATGACTCCACCTTTGTGAGCTCACAAGCAACATTTGCCTTTTTGTTTAAAATGGAATCTCAGGGACATTATAATATAATGTAATGTATTAAACTACATGAATATGAGATATGCTAGGTCACGCCTTTCCACTCCAGTCAACAGATAGGCTGAGATATAAACTGACAACATAGATACTTTAAATGGAATATTATTTATCCAAGTTTTTAAACAAGCTCTTGCATTAGCGATAACTGTCATGAATTTCACATTTAAGATTTTAAACACATCACTTAAAAATATGACAGATTATGACTCAACTTACCCCAGAAGAACTTCTTCATAGGATGGCCAGCCTTGGCAAGACTTCCAAACAACATTTCTCTTCGGTTTGTATCAGAGGGCCTTGCAAGCTGATATTCTGGTGTGTTGTTGGGGAGGGGTGGGTTGGGGGGAGGATTTAGATTGAAATAATGTCAAACGTCAAAACCAGCCTTGACTAGTAACATGTCAAGGCATGCACATGAATTTATATCCTTGCTCAAAGCAGGAAGAAAGGATAAAAAATAATATCAAAACTGCCTAACCAAGCTCACATGCAAGGCTCTTGTGTGTACTTTTTCCTCCAGAAAGATTCAGTATACACAGTAAAGGGCCCTGATGCAAGGAAATTTATGTGTACTGATGAATGTTTAATGAATAAAACATCAGTATGATTAATCTTGACTATCAGTAGTTACTTGTGTGCATAGACCTAACCCATCACCAATTACAAGACAAGTAGCCCCTAGTTGCCCAATTTAAGAGTTTGTCTGTGCAATGGGACTTAATCCCTATTCAGTCTGTTTCAGGATTCCAGCCCATTTTTATCCCAGAAGCATGCACAGGGTCCAGTCCAAGGAACAATCTGAGAGAAGAAGACAATTTGCGGATAGAAACTACCCTTGCTGGATCAGGATGCGGTCTTCCCAACATCCACAAAGGGAATTCCCAGGGTGTAACAGGGATATTGGTTTCTTACCTCACTACATATGCTAACCTCATTCAGCCCTTACATCCATATTCTCACCAATCCCCCAGAAGGACCACAGGTCCTCTTGATTTTATTTTATTTCTTATTTGGAATAACAGATTAGAATAGTAGATTGTAATGTAACATAACAAATAGCAGAATGTAACATAATTTGAAATGGTAGATTAGAATGTACTTCTCTGGTCTGGGGACAGGGGAGATAACTCTACACAGCCAGTCACCCCACTTCAAAGAAGAAGATGCTGTAAAGTTGCCTCCATGCTTGAGAGGAGATGGATGGAGCGTAATGGCAGGGTCTCAGTTAATTATTCTCAGCTTTCCATAATTAATCTCCAAGTCTGACATATTTATTTCCTTCACTATGTGTGTGCCCCCCCCACAAATTAAACCCAAACAAATGGTAACCATATAAACTAAACTTGTTATTCCTCTTTGGTCACGGGACCTGTTAAACATGTTCAGTATGTTTTATGCTAATTTACTGCTCACCCTCTATCTATGTGTTATCCTCCAAAGGATAATTTCCATTTAATTGTATCTGAAGACGTGTGCATGCACACAAAAGCTTATACCTTGAATAAAACTTTGTTGGTCTTAAAGGCGCCACTGGACTCCAACTTTGCTCTCCTTCAGATCAACATGGCTACCCACCTGAATCTAACACCAACTCTTGTCCCTTTTTGAGTGATTTAATGGGGTTCAATTTAACATGTTCTATACTAGGAGAAGGGCAGTTTCACTGATGGAGGAGGGGAGCAATTGTTAACACCTCCCCATCCTGCGGCAGACCCCCCAAACCACACACAGTGCTCGGTGTCCCCCCAGGTACTGCACTTGAGGAATCCAGAGGGAAGCAGGAAAGCTCTGTACACAAGCAAAGTTCCATTTTAGTGTACTCTGGGGTTTTTTCATTATACAGTATACATTATATACATTATACATAACACACTGGGGGTTTTTTCATTATACACAACAGGGGTCTTTTTGACACTCCAAAGCAGGGGTGTCAAACATAAGGCCTGGAAGCCAGAACCGGCCCATCCAGGGCTCTTATGCAGCCTGCAAGCAGCTGGTGCTGAGGGGGAGTGGGCAGAGCCACTCCATTGTGGCTTCTGCATGGCAGAACAACCTCATCTGCAGCAGTCAAGCATCATGGGAATATCTGCCCACTGCTGCACTGCCACCTCTCCAGTCTGCCTATATGGGTTTTCCTCTGCACTCCCTCTCAGCCCATGGGGCCTTGCAGTGAGGATACATCACCTCAGAGCTTACCAGCTGATGTCCTTTATATAGTTTCTATCTCAGGTACCTGGCATTACATTTTAAATCATACATGGTCCGGCCTGACAAAGTGACTCTTATGTCAGATCCGGCCCTCATAACAAATGAGTTTGACACCTCTGCTCCAAAGGATTTCTGATGAAAAATTGTAACTGCTTATCAAAAATTTAATTCCCATGTGGTTTCTTCAAACACAGACAATTTAGAAAAGTATTAATAGATGCATTTGCTTTAAAACCATTTATTGACTGTATTGCTTCATTACAGTATGTTACCAATACTTTTAGACCAAGCAAAGAATTTTTTTTAGAAAACCTAATCATAAAATAACAAAAGGAGTCAGAATTCTCACCACTGTCCACAGCCTCAACTTCCCGGTCAATTGCATCCTGAATCATTAAAGGGTGAATAAAAAATTGTGCCCACCTGAAATAGAAAACTGCTGTAAACAAACTTTTTCTACCAAGCTGAAAAAATGTTAGAAATCTTATTTTGGAATGCAAAGTACTGATTTTCAAATGTACATGTTACAATTTAAAATATTCTCTATGTTCAAATTCACTAAAACAAACAAGCAAACAACAGTCGTTGTCCCCGTATAAATGTGTCTTGCTTTTATAAAAAAATGCACAAGTACTTCAGTGATTAACAGTACAGTCCCATGCAGACTTAGTCTAGTCTAAGCCTTCTGGTTTTAATTGCTTCAGGAAGCACTCATAAACACATCTACTCAGAAGTAAGTGCCATTTTATTCAACGGGCTTATTCTCAGAAAATTGTTCATATTCTTGCAGCCTTAGACTGGAGTAATTGGGTAGGTCTGCACTCTATGTTCTTTCCTACATCCTAGATGAAATATAGAAATAGCTTCATTACATTACATTCCAGCACTGCTGATGTTAAAACTTTTGCTTATTTCCTCTGTAATTAAAAAAAATCAACAGGCATATATTCTGATAAATGTTCCCTATGGAAATACAGATAGCTCTCAAGAATGGCCTTGATTTAGATTTCTCCTTCAATTAAGCACACTTTTACTAACTCTATTCACAGCGGTAAAATTAAATCACATCTTGGCTGTGACTCAAAGAACTTCAGTAAAGTGATAGCAATTCTGCTCACAAAAGGGGAAAGAGAGTTGCTGATTTCCACAGATTTCTCCCTCCACTGCAGTCCCACATGCCACATTGCCCAGTGTGCAAGAAACCCACCAGAGGCTCAGCAGCTCTGGCAGAAATGAGGTGGGAAAGATCCACTACATGAATGGAATTTTGCTTGTGCTTCTCCAGATCAAATTCCTCTAGCTCAATACCTGTAGCATTAACCGGTCAGGCTTAATACAACCCTTTCTTCTGAGTTTATAAGTGAAATAAACAGAAGGTCCCATGTTAAAAAAGGCCATAAACACTGAAGTCTTTACAATCACTTTATCAACAATTACTTAAGAGATGAAAAAAACTAATACAGCAGTAATGGCTTAACAATAGGAAACACAGTATTATCTCCCCAATAAAGCCCACTTATGATGTAGCATTCTCGTGCTACCTGTCAAGGGCTTCTTTGAAATGCTTCCTCTGTACATCAAATTGGAAGACTGTCCGCTCACAGTCTGTTGAGGCATTGTCACTGCCCCCATGCTTCTTCAGAAATGCATCAAACCCATTCTCATCCGGATATTTTGAGCTGCCCATAAAAACCACTATGGGGGAAAAATTGACATTAAGGAGACAGCTGTTAGTTTTAAGCGCAAGAAGATACAAGTGCCACAAGACTGTGTACCAATTAGCACACATGCTCCATAACTTTATCCAATATAGAACTTTTTTCACCACAAGGTACACAGAACATGTAAAACCAAAGTCTGCTTGGACAACTGAATTGTTCTTAAAAGATGTGAAAGATTAGACACCAGAACAGCAAATTAAAACCACAGTTTCCTGTGCTTCAACACTAACTCATAACATGGGGATCTCTTAGGCCAGTTTTAATCTAAACAGCAAGGCAGGATGAAAACTGGACAGTGTATAGGTTGTTATATTCAAAGAAAAATCATGTGTACTCAGATGGCTTGAGAGTTAATATTTTGCCCCATACTTCATAATGTATAAAAAATGACAGCCATTATCAGAAAATAATAGAAGATGATTTTTACAATTTTGCTATTGTAAAAGAAAAGTAATTTTGGAATATTCTGTGTAAACATGATGGAAAAAAGCACATTTCCAATGTCAAAAATGTTTCGGGGGTATAACACAAAGAAGCATACCTACACACAAACTTTGGCAAGCTACTTTATCAAACTCAGTAGAGTTAAAGGGACTGAGTGGGGAATTCTCAGCCTCTGTTGTTGTTGTTTTTTTAAAAATTATCCTTCACTATTGTACAAATTTAGCATCTTTTGTTTTCTAAATACTGAAGTAGCAAAACAAACCTGAATTGCACCGTTCTGACTATTGAGTTTTTGCATTTAAAACTCTATAGAGAAAAAAACCTAAAGAACATCAACTGCTGCTAAAGATGACATTTGAACAAAAACATACTATGTTCCAGAAAATGTGCCAACCCAGGCAGATCTTCAGGGTCACAGAAACTGCCAACGCCAACACAAAGTGCAGCTGCAGACTAGAAGAAGAAAGAACATACAGGAAAAATGTTACCATCTTATGCATAAAACTACGAAGTTCCTCATTAAAATATTCTGCATGAGTCCTTTAAAGTGATACATCCATAAGAACCAGCGCTGCTTAGATATCTCTACTTGCCTTCCTAACCAAAGAGACCCTAAAAGGCTTACTAGCCTTACAAAATCACTTTCTCCTCCTCCACTGTATCCTCACAACAACCCTGTGAGCCAAGTTAGGCTGAAATCACCTGGCAACCTTTCATTGTAAAGTGAGGATTCGAACGTTTCAGATCAGAGTCTGATACTCTAACCACTACAACACACTGGCTATACTTAACTGCTATATAAATCAGAAAGTGATATAAATATCAGAACTGCTTGAGAAATACTCAAGCATTAAAGCAGCTTAGATAAGGCACATTTTAAAAAGCTGTCTTTACTAGGGACCAAAACGTTTTACATTTTTTTCCTACTGCAAAGTACCACAAGAGAAGAGATGTCTCTGCTAGGCTTCATTCTCTTGTCCTCTTTCCCCGTCAACCACAGAATGGAAATGGAATCTTCCCTTGCTATAGCTGGTGCAAGACTGATGGGCATTGCTAAAGCACACAAGTTTTCCATAAGCAGCAAAGTGCTTTTACAAGGTGCTTTTTTTTAACCTTTGGACTTCATCAGTGGTACTTCTGAGCAGTCAACCAAACCAGTCAGCACCAGCCCAAAGCACTTACACATACCTGCTTTTCTGTACAGTTTCTCTTCCTGATCTCGTCTTTATCTGCCAGCTCTTCCAATTCACTGTCAGTGTCATCAAGATCATCATCATATTCACCACCGTCATCATCATATCCTTCCGGATCATCTTCTATTTCTGCTCCAGAATCATCATCCTCATCAGTGCATTCCTCAGACTCCTCCTCCTCCTCCTCTCCCTCTGAGGATGCTGCACAAGGGCTGCCATCTGGGTTATTCAAATCCGAAATCAGCAGAGCACATAAGCTATTTTGTAGCTTGATGTATCTAGGAAATTGCATGTACATCACCATCATCATCCTAACCATTCCAGATAGATTCTAACACCATCCAAAAAACTAAAACACAGACCACGTGAAGTGGTTCATCAAGATCAGTGTTGTCTACTAGCAGCAGCTCTCTAAGGCCTCAGGCCGAGGTCCTTCACATCACCTACTACCTGGTCCTTTCAACCTGGAACCGTCTGCATTAAAAGCAGATGCTCTACCACTGAGCCATGGCCATGAACACAAACATGTTAAAAGTAATTTATGAATTATCTGTACAAAAATCATGGGATAGGTTAATAGTAATTCAATATGGTAATCCATTCCTTTACTTTTGAACAGACGAGAGGATAAGGTAAGAAGCAGCCACTCCCTGGTGGAAAAGCAGCAGCGCAGCATTTTGTCATCACAAAATAGCACACACTAGGGTGGTAGAGAACTGCAGTGCTTTTTCCTTGCTAGTGTAAAGAAGGTTCAGTTCTAACACAGTCATTATTGGCTAGCCATTATTAAACTGAATGGCTTCCATTCAAATTGAAAATGAAAAGTGTGTTTGGCTTTTATTAAAGAACACATAGGGACAGAGATATGCCTCTCAGTTTTTCTAAAGAGAACAAAAGCCACTGCAGCTTTCAATCTAATACCAGAAATTCAGGTTCTGCATTCTTATCAGCTTGGCAGGAGCCTCACCCAGCAGTGAAGAAGCAGTCCCAGAGATTTTTGTGATGATGCAGGGCCTCCAGTCCTAGGATGACCTTTCATTTGGTGAAGAGAGGGGCACCTTCTGAGTTTTAAGCTGTATACAGCTCAGATATTCACTCTTTGAGAGTCAAATCAGCACGTGGCCACTTGTGCCAAGACTTCCCCAAGCTGAATTGTGTGTTCCTTTAAGTCACGCAGGTGCCCTTTTCTTTAGCAAATGACAGGCTACCACAGAGGCTTCTGCATCATCACAGAGGTCAGGGTGATCTCTCAGATGCTGAGAAATGCTTGCAAGTAAGAACTGTATGACTCCTGCCCACCACCAGACCACCTTCCCTGCAGCAGATTGAAAGTCGTTGAGCAGCTTCTTACCTTGCAGATGACCCTCCCAGGAAATGACAGGGGCACCTACCAGGTAAGATATGGTGACATGCATTTCACAAGAGAGAGCCTCTTGAATACTGGAAAGGGGGGGGGGACGGCTTTCCCCTGCCAAGAACTGGGAAGTTGGGGGCAATAATGTCATGGCTAGAGAAAATTCATTTTCTCTGCAATAGAGTCCATCCACATGGGCTCAAGAAGTTGGCCACACCTGTCCCAGCAAAAAAAAATCAGATAGCTGTTTAAATATAAGAAGATGGTTAAATACCATTACCTATCTTTTAAAAGATTTTATTTCATACTCCAAAGAGAAATATAAAACATCAGATTAACAAAGGTAAAAACTATTCCTCTACCTGCGATACAAAAGTTTCTATGTCTAACTTCTAATATTGCAAGTTAAAAATTTAACATAAGTATGGATATAATAAAAAGACTAATATTAGCTAATAAACTGTCTGGAAACACTGAGGATACTCAAACGTAATGGATGTATCCTTTCCTTTCTTGTGCTCTAGAAAGAAAGAAAAAACAACAAAACAAAACTACAGGCACTCCAAAGGAGTCCTCCAAGGACAGAGAAATACCATTACCTATCTTTTAAAAATGAACAAACCTTAAGACCATACACCCCCACCCTTCATGGATGATCAAAAAAAAGAGTACATTTGTGATTTTAGGCAACTCCTCCCCACTTTCAGTGGCTACTGACCCCCAGCAGAAGTCAGTTGTTTTATGTAACTTGCCCCATCCCTTGAATAAATCCCTAGCTCTCTCCCACAGGTCCTTTAAAAAGTGGCACACAACAAATAGGAATGAGCAAGAATACCCCCTCCAAGGATAGGTGAGAAAAACTAAAAGACAATACTCCTCCATCCATGAGACTGGGTATGTGTGATGAGCTTCCAAAAAGAAAACAACAGAAGGGGAACTGCAAGAGCAACAAAGGCAAAACTGAAACAAGAAAACAAAATTAAATTTGGCACTTTTTTGGAGAACCGTCTTTTTCCTTATCTGCACAGCTCATTAATATAACTATATACTGTTGCCTTGTCCAGTGTACTACTTTTTTTTAAAAAAAAAAAATTATTTTCAACTATAAACAAAAACAAACAACATACCCCATAACCCAGTTTTCATACAATTTAAACTTTCGAAGAATCATGATAATTACATTTAACTAGAGAAATACAAAGTTCAAATACTTCTTTGGTAGTGCAGTACAAGTTGTAGGCGATTTTGACATATACTCAAAGAAACAAAACCATTTCTCCGTAAAATTATTTTTCACTGCAGGGTTTTCCGTTCTTTGAAGCTGTAGGGCCAGTTTGTCCATAACTGCGAAATCCCACAGTTTTAAAAACCATTGCCGCATCGTTGGACAGTCTTTAGTTTTCCATTTTTGAGCAATTAAGGTTTTTGCCGCTAATATAAAAAGAAAAGCCAAGTCTTTGGTTTTCTTTGTTGACTTCATTTCTGGCCAATGATTTAAAAGTACAGAATCCATCGAAAAAGGAATGGAACAACTCAAGATATCATTAATACGATTTACCACTTTCTTCCAGAATGAGACAATAACTGGGCAAGGCCACCAACAATGTTTAAAGGTTCCTATTTCTCCACACAGCTTCCAACAATACGGAACAAATAAGGAATTAACATGAGAGATGTGTAGTGGTGTCATATACCACCGAAAGTATATTTTAAAATTTTGTAATTTGATGTTTAAAGCCTTTGTAGTGAAGGGGGTGGAAGACCAAATGTCTAGCCATTGCAATTCAGACCAAGATACATTACAGTCATGCTGCCAGGCTCTTTGAAGTGATGACATCTGGCTCCAACTGCTTTTATTAATCAGTTGATAAATTAAAGAGATTAACCCTCTAGAATTCTGTGGTTTTTTTAATATATGAGTTTCAAATAAAGACTGTTCTCTCATTAAAAGAGAAATTATATTTGGATTTCTAAGAAAATGACTAATTTGATGATAATACAACCATGGAATTTTTATGTTATATTTGTCTTCCAGTTGTTGTTTAGGTATAATTCCCTGTTTATTACAAAGATCGCCCAATCTGAACAAACCCTTGTCTTTCCATTCTTCATATATAGGATCACACATACCAGGTTTATACCAGGGCTGACCAATAAACACTGTAAGTGGCGATACTTCTGGAGCAAGCTGCGAACGATATCTATCCCAGATTTTCAGCATAAATGCTAAATAAGGGTTGACTGGTCTTGTCAATATTCTTTCATTAGATTTGTTCCAAATTATTTTAAACAATGAATTCTTAACTAATCCTTGCTGCTCAATTAATGCCCAGGTTTTTGTTATGTGGGGTTGAGCGTAGGTCACAATATTCTTAAGTTGTGCTGCATAAAAATAAGATTCCAGGTTAGGTAAACCCAATCCACCTAGTTTTATTGGCTTTATCAATATTGAATATTTAACCCTTGGGTTTTTTTGTGTCCAAATAAATTTAGTCAATATTGATTGCCAACGTTTAAAATCTTGTTTTGGAATTAGGAATGGTAAGTTCTGAAACAGGTAAAGAAACTTTGGAAATACAAAAGATTTAATAGTTTCTATTTTCTCTAGGAGAGTTAAATTAAGCTTGCTCCAGTCTTCTATATTTTGTTTAATTTCTTTCTCTAGCTGTGTATAATTACATTCATATATATTCTTGGTCTCTATTGGAAAATAAATACCCAAATACTTCCATTTGGATTGTACCCAACGAAAAGGATATTTTTTTGTTACCTCTTTCTTAACCTGAGGAGTCAAATTTAAAGGAAATAACTCTGATTTGTCGTAATTTATAGTGAACCCCGAAATTGTACTAAATATATTAATTTGTTCCTGCAGCTGTCTTAAAGAAGTCTCTGGATCGGAAATAAAAAATACTGCATCATCTGCAAAATAACTAGCTTTACAGTAACATTCGCCTATCTCAATGCCTTTAATCCTAGAATCAGCTCTTATAGCAAATGCTAACGGCTCCAAAGACAGTGCAAACAAAATTGGAGATAAAGGACACCCCTGTCTTGTGCCCCGAAATAAATTCAATTTTTCAGACCTAAAATTATTTGTTTTAATCTGTGCAGAAGGATTTTTGTATATAGCTTGAATAGATTGTAAAAAACGAGGACCAAAACTCATATGATGTAATAATTCTAATAGGTAAGGAATTTCCACTTTATCAAATGCCAAAAATACTGCGTCTAGTGCCAAAAATACTGCGTCTAGTGCCAAAAATACTGCGTGTTTTTTGTTATGATTACAAAATTCAATTAAGTTCAGAGTTTTCCTTATGTTATCTGTAATTGATCTGTTAGGCACAAAGCCTGACTGATCGGGATGAATGTACTGAGAAATAATTTTATTTAACCGGGTTGCCAAAAGCAAAGAAAATATTTTGAAATCGTGATTAAGAATTGCTATTGGCCTATATGAGGCCGGGTTGAGTTTTTCTTTTCCCTGTTTATGGATCATAATGATTTTGGCTTCTGACCAGGTTGGAGGAAAGGCCCCTGTATTCATGATATCATTTGTAAGGTCACAATAAAAGGGGAGTATTAATTCTTTGAACTTTTTGTAAAATTCACAAGGCAGCCCATCCAAACCTGGGGCTTTGTTGGATTTAGCAGTTTTCATAATTTCATTTAACTCTGCGATGGTGATAGGTTGATCTAAAAAGTCCTTGTGCTCGTCTGTGAGTTTTACATCAAATTTTGTGGAATTCAAATACTGCTGTATTTTTTCTTTAGAAGGGCTGCCTGAACTATACAGTTTTCCAAAAAAATCATAAAAGTTTGTATTGATTTCTTTTGATGTATAATCTATTTGCCCCTTTGGGTCTCTTACTGCATGTATCAAGTTCATATTTTGCCTACGTTTAACTCTGGACTTTAATAACGTTAATGGCCTTGGGGTTTTTGTTATATATTTCTGTTTAAGCAATAAGAGTTGTTTTTGCACTGTTGATGTTTCTAATAAATCTAGCTTTTTCTTCTCCATTGTTAACTTGTGTAGTGTTTCCCCCCCCCCCAAATTTAATATGGCGTGCTTCTAGCCTCTTAATATTTTCTTTTAATTCTGAAATTGTGTTACCCCGTTCTTTCTTATAAGAGGTCGATAACTAAATCAATTTTCCCCTAATAACTGCCTTAAATGCTTCCCAAACTGTTTCCTTTGGGACACCACAGTCTGTATTAAAATAAAAATATTCTTTAATGGATTGTTGTATTTCCTCACAAAATAGCTCACTGTGGAGCAAGGAGGAATTTAATTTCCATTCCCATCCCTTGCCGTCAGGGGCATCCTTGGTAAAACAACAATCTACCCATGAATGATCTGAGATCTGTCTAATGCCAATTTCCGAGCTCTTTATCTGATTAACAAAAGATTTAGAAACCAAAATATAGTCAATCCGGGTATAGATGTCATGGACAGATGAATAATATGTAAACTGTCTATCTGCTTGATGCAATGTCCTCCATATGTCTTCCACTTGAAAAAAATTAAAAATAGTTTGGAGTTCTGTAGGTTTAGTATTTGTCTTCTTTCCACTTTTAGTTTTATGTGTTTTATCTAAGTTCGGGTCCACTAACATATTTAAATCACTACCTACGATTATCGGGCCTTGCTGAAAGTCAGTCAGTCTCTGCAAGGTATCTTTTAAAAACTTGGCCTGATCCACATTTGGAGCATAGATTGAAGCAATCGTAAGTGGATCTCCATCTAGTAGGCCTTTTACAAAGATAAATCTACCTTTTGGGTCCTTTTGGACTTGTTGGCACTGGAAAGGAGTGGACTTAGAAACGAGAATGGCAACCCCTCTTGCCTTAGATGAGCCAGGGGCCTGAAAGTTTTGAGAAAACCAACTTGATTTTACCACATTTTTAACCGTTGTTTTTAGATGAGTTTCCTGAAGACAAACGAAATTTGGTCTTTCCTTATATAGTGCATTAGTGATCCTTCTTGATTTAATGGGATTTTTAAAACCTCTACAATTCCATGTAATACATTTGAACTGTATGGGCATAACTAAAGTTTTAACTTTAAAGGAAACTTAACCTATAACCTAACTTTAACTTTACCCACCACAACCCTACGCTCCACAAAGGAGCTGTTTCTAGACTCTCTTTTCACTAAAAGTATCAAAGAGAAGGGAGACCAACAATACTCCCTAACTAGATTCCCTACACTGTGAGGGGAAAGTTTTCACAAAATATAACTTTAATACCCTCCCCCCACTCCCTCTATAGGACTTACTATTCAGTCTTTATATATAGAAAGCTAAATTTCTATCATTAAACTCATAAAGTTTATCCTTATGTTCATTTGTCCTCAATGACCTTTACAAATCAACAATACTCTATAAAAGAACTGTATAGTGAAAAAAGGTATTACACTATATCTTTAACTAGTATTACATCATACTTAAGCATAAAGTTTATATTGAGCTCCATATAAAGTATAAAATTTCTTAATAAAGATTTATCTCTTAACCATACTTTAAATAATCATATTATTAACTCCAGGGGCAAAAAGTATTACCTCATACTTAATATCATTGATTAAATAGCATTATGATATATCCCTTTAATACATTCCAAATGATTTTTAAATATCTCAAAAATAAATTAAACCTTAACATTTCTTTAAATAGTCATACTATTAATTCCAGGGATGAAAGTATTACCACATACTTAATATCATTAATTGTAAGGCATTATGATATATCCCTTTAATAGATTTCTAACAATAAAATATAGGTCAATACTCCTAAAAAATGTATCTCTATTAAACTTCCTATAAATACCAAAATGTTCTAATATTCTATTTTTTAAACCTCTTATCCTTATTTCCAGTTTTATTTTAATAAGATATAATACTTAGACTTATACTACTGAAAATAAAAATAGTATGCTACCTACATAGCTATAAAACTCCACTCACTTAACTATTTATCAAATATACCTCCATAACAATAAATCCAAAGAGCCCCAGAGGGCCCTGCATAGCTTCCAAACATAAGATTTTACACACTGAAGCATTACAAATAAAGTAAACCAGTTGCCAGTTTTCATGTGTCATCAGAAGGCTCAGCTGGGAGTAATGAAAGTTCCTCTTCCTTTGTCAGCTGGACTCCTAAAGATTTCAATAAGGTAATGCCTGAGGCTTTATCAGATGCTGTTAGTTGAGTGCCATTCTTGTACACTATCACATCAGATGTAGGGCTCCATCTAAATCTGATCTTGGCCTCGAAGAGCTTGGTAGTAATTAGTTTCAAAGATCTTCTTTTCTCTATCGTCTCCATTGAGAGGTCCAGTAAAACAATAATTTTTTCCCCTCACACTGTAAAGATCCTCCTAGTCTGGCTTCTTTAAGAACTCTGTCCCTTGATCTTTGATATAAAAAGGTAGCTATTACGTCTCTCGGGCGGTTTCTGGTGGCTCTGGCGAGTGGCCCTACTCTATATGCTCTTATTATAGCCGGCGCAATACCGTCCTCCATTTTGAGAGACTGTGCCAACCAGGATGATATCCAGGAAGCCAAATCCATATTTCCCTCAGTGCCCTCCTCCAGCCCACGAAATTTTAAATTAAGCATTCACCATCTGTTCTCCAAATTTTCTAACCTGTTTGTTGTTGCAGTCTCAAAGGACTGTAGTTGTCTGACTTCTTCCTGAAGCGTTAGTGTGAGCTCTGAGGTGTTTTCAGCCATTTTCGATACTTCTTTAAGTTCCTTAGTTAGGTCGTTGAGCTTCACATGGACCGGTTGAAGTAATTCTGCCATAGAATTCGTCAAGAGTTGATGTAGGTCAGTTCTAAGCTCTGCCAGGTCTTCTCTCGTAAGCGGAGAACTGTCGTCTTTGTTGTTCTTTTTCTCTTGCGGAGATCCGGTCGCCATTTTAAGTGGTGCGGGGACTTCGGCCTCCAGGACGTCCGTCGATTTTTCAGGTAGAAAGAAGGAGTCAACAGTCCCTGAAGTCGTCGTGGAAGCTCTTGGCTTGGTCTTAGAGGTTCTTCCCATATTTTAATGATGAGTTATGGCAGCAGAGTTCACGTTTTCAAAGATATTCGGGAGTGGGGATCGGGAGCCAGTTTAACAGACGTCCGCCATCACACGCCGTCGCTCCGCACCCCTCGTGGAATTAAATTTAACCAAGTAACTCACAAGGTCTGAGGTGACTCTCTTCCCAGTAATGTCACTGAATCATATTACTTTTGTCTCCTACTCTCTCCCAGCAAGTAGGACAAGGCTTGAAGTGCAGCAACAGATGTTCCTTCCCCACTTCCTTCCCTGCTGGTGAACCAGGCCCACTGTCAACATGTGGAATTATCCTCGGTGTGTCTTAAAGGTGCCACTGGACTCTAAATTTGTTCTACTGCTTCGGACCAAGATGGCTGACTACCTTTCGTTCGGCGGCTGCCTTGCTCGGGGGCGGTGGGGGAGGAGGAGGAGCCCGGCCTATAAAGGGCGCTCCGCGGCCACTGCGCCAAGGATCGTCCGGGCGAGCAAGAAGGACCGCAGCAGTGCCGAGGTGGGTGAGGCTAAGGGTTCTTTGCAAGGGGTCTTCCGTCCCCGCTGGCTTTCCTTGGCCGCTTTCCTGCAAGAACGCAACTGCAGCCCCCCGCTGCTGCCGGGGTCAAGGCCCAGTGTACTACTTTTAATGACCTAATTTTTCACTTGTGGCTTTGGGAGGGGGGACTCAATTATAATCTTGCATGCTTGGTGGTTAGTAATGGATTAAAGGTTAAGAACATCTGGTATCAACAAATAGCTCACTGATTCTTTTAAAAATGAGAGCAATGCTTCCTGCAGTAGTTTAATCCCACTAAAACTGACTGGTTGGAGGCATCATCACCATCATTTCATTTTAATTGCTCAAAGGATCATACTTAACCCCTCTCCCTGCAAAAAACCCTAGCATTTCAGGATATTGTAAAACCTCTGATAGAATATAATTTCTTTAACCTTAAAATTTTCTAAGATATATTTCAAGATGAATATTTAACATACATCATTTAAATTACACAAATGTAATTAATTATATAACCTATATTTACTGACTTCCCACTTCAAATTGTATATCTTAGAAATCAGCCATTTGAAGAAAATCAATGGGCATCTTTTACAATGTACCCACATAATCCTTTCCTTTTTCATATCCCCAGAAGTACATATTTTCAGCCATGACTCAATATACATTTGTACAACATTCAGCATTAGCATATCTATACTTCTGAAGAGGAAGGAGACGACCTTCTAGGCCAATTTGTAATTCTCTCCCTTTTCTTACATCAGTAGCACTGCAATCTTAATTAGGTTTTCCTCCCTCTTGCCATTAAAACTAGCAAAACAGCTCTACCAAGCAATGATGAAGGAACAAGTTACCTGTTCTGATGTGATCTAGTTACACTTAACCAAGATTATAATCTAACCAGCACAGTAAAATGAGGTGTGGGGGAGAAGACCTCAGACAAGTCCAGGTGTTAGAAACACAAGGGGGGAAACTATAATATTAGTCCACATATCAGTTCCTAACAATACAAATCAACCACAGTATTAATTTAAAAAATGAATCAAGCGGTAACACAGTGCAAGTATATGAACAAATAAAGCTGCCTCATACAAAGTAGACCAGTAGTCCATCTAGGTCTACAACATCATCTTTAAAGTCAGCAGTTGTCCAAGACCTCAAGAAGAGAATGATTTTTCTAAGCACCTACTACCACCCATGTGCACACTATGTGCTATTCCAGTGAGCACAGCCTTTCAAAAGTAGAAGTCAGTAGTAGTGACTACTGTAAGGCACACCGTACAGGACTACCCCTGAGACAATCCAGAAACCACAGGTAGGAGAGAATGCCCTGGCCCACAGGAAACACATAAAACTTTTGCTAGCTCTTCTACATTGGCTGCTTATACCAACAAGCCAGCTTAAGTGAGTTGTTTGTGACTTTTAATGCTTAGTCTGAGTCAGAATGCCTGCTAGAACATCTCATACCATACGAACCTCCGTATCTCCAAGGCAGCCAGTGTGGTGTAGTGACTACAATGCCAGATTAGGGTTTGGAAGATTCAGGTTCAAATCTTACTCTGCCATGAAAGCTTGCTGGATAACTTTGGGCCACTCACATTCTCTCATCCCAATCTACCTCACAGGCTTATTGTGATGATAAAATGAAGGCGAGCAGAATGGCCTATACCAGGGGTGGGCAATTGTTTTGGCTCGGGGGCCACTTTGTGGGAGCGGAGGTTAGCGGAGGTCCGCACGTTTTAAAATGATTGCATTTAAAATGATTGCATTAACGAACAGAGACAGACTCAGAGGGACAGAGAGAGAGACACGGGAACATAGGGACAGCAAGAGAGAGAGAGGGACACAGAGACACACACACATGCAGAGGGACACAGAAAGAGTCAGAGAGAGAGAGACAGGGACAGAAAGATCGCCGAAGGCAGCTGCCTGCTTGCTGCACCTCCGTGCAACCCAGGGAAGGCGAGGGTGGGAGTGTGCAGGGCTTCCCCAGAGCACTGCGCTTTGGCACGGCCCGGGGAAGGCAAGGGTGGGGGCGGGCAGGGCTTCCCTGGAGCACTGTGGCCCCGGGAAGAGGAGGATGGGGGAGGGAAGGTAACTTACCTTCCTTCTTCTGCCTCATCACCCAATAGGGCTGCTGGGAGCAGGGGGTGGGGCTTGGTAATGTACCCGCCCCCTGGACACTTCACTCCCGGAGCGCCGCTTCTCTGCATTCCAAGCCCAATGGAGGCCTGACTGAAACCATGTGGCCAACTGTTTTTGCGGGCCACAAAAAACTCTGTGGCGGGCCGCATGTGGCCCCCGGGCCGTCATTTGCCCACCCCTGGCCTATACCACTTTGGGTCCCTATTAGGGTAGGGTGAAACAAATAAACAAATTATGAAAGAGGGTTTTTTTTACTTCTGGTTTCTCTCATATGTTTCTAAATTATTACAAGGGTACTACTGCCATTTAAACATTTTAATATTTAATTGTTTTAGCTGTGCCTTCTTACTGGTCACCTTAGATACTTAGCACCTTAGATACTTATTTTCAGGGCACAAACAAGAGAGCAAACCTCACTGACAACCTCTGGACCTACTTTTGGATTCCCACTGAGGGAAATGGTAGGGTATACATGAAGTAAATACAACAAATACATATGCACAAGATGATTAACACATTTTATAAAGCAATAAAATTGAGTCAACAAGCCATTTATACCTTTCAAAGGAACTGGAAATGTTTGCTGGGGGTTGGCATTTTATGAAATTATAAATGGAGACCCAAATATCACTTTGTCCATCTTCTTTGCACTCTACCCTTCCTCCAAAGAGCTCAAAGAAACATATAGTTTATTTACATTTAGGGATGGGCATAAACTGGTTCACAAACCAACATTTGGCTTGAACTTGAGCCAGTTCAGAGTTTGTGAACCAATGTTCAAGGAAGGCATCTTCCACAAACATTTTCTGGATTTGTGGCCAGTTCAGTTCAGCTGACTGGGGCCAGCCATTTAAACCTGACAGCTGAGCACATCTGCCATTCAGCTATTAGGTTTGAATGACTGGCTGGCAGCCTTCAAAGGGGAGGGGAAGCGAAACTGAAGGGTTAAATGGCTGCAAGCTGTGAAGCATTTTGTACAGTACAACCCTATAGCCTACACAGAAAATCCTTCTTGAATGATTCGCTTTTGTACAGTATGTAGAAAGCCAGGAGAGTGGGAGTCTTCCTGATCTCCTCAGGCAGGCCATTCCATAAGGTGGGGACCACAAAAGAAAGGCACATGTACAGGCAGTTGTTGATTTTGCCCCTTTGCAAGTTGGCACCTGCAGAAGTCCCGGCTCATATGAGCAAAGCTCTCATAGCAGGGCATAGGGGGAAAGGCAGTTTCACAGTTATGAGGGTCCAAGACCATGAACAATTGTGTATTTTATAGCCAATACTTTAAATTGAGCTCACTGACTGAGTGGAGTGACTGCAGAACAGGAGTAATATGCATGCTCCATCTAGCTCCCAATAATAGCCTTGTCATTGCATTCTGCACTAACTGGAGCTGCTGAACTGATTTTGAGGGGAGACCGATGTCTATGCATTACAGTAGTCTAGTCTCAATGTTACTGTGCTTGGATCCAGGTGGCCAGATCAGCAGTATCAAAGTAAGGGGCCATCTTTGGGGATAGGCTCAGTTGGAAGAAAGCCTTTTTTTTTGCAGCTACATTAATTTGCTTCTTTTGTAATAACACTGGGTCCAGTAGAACCCCAAGGCTCTTTCCTGTGTCAGCAAGAGCCAGCTGAACTCCATCAAAAGTGGGGAGCACAATGTCCTTTAAGATCCCCGTCTCTCCAACCAGCCTTTTCAGGGTTTAATTTCAATTTGTTCACTCTTAGCTAATTTACCACAGCAGCCAAGCAGTTATTCAGGTTCTCTACCACATCAACAGAAGGTTTGGATAAGGATATATGGAGCTGAGTGTCATCCACATATTAGTGACATCCAACCCCAAAGCTACAAATGGTTTATCCTGATTTGGATAGCTCAAGATAGCCCGATATCATCAGAACTTGGAAGCTAAGCAGGGTTGGCCCTGGTTAATATTTGAATAGGAGATCACCAAGGAATACCAAGGTTGCTACACAGAGCCAGGCAATGGCAAACCACCTCTGCATGTCTCTTGTCTTGAAAACCCTACAGGGTCATCATAAATTGGTTGTGACTTGACAGCAAAAAAAGGGGAGGGCTTTACACAGAGATTGAAAAGCATGGGGGACAGAATTGTTATCTGTGGAACTACACAGCATAGGTTCCACACTGAGAATAACTGGTTTCCAACAGCAACCCTTTGATTCCAATCCATGAAGAGTGATTTGAACCAGTTCAGCATGCATCCCTGATACCTAATTCTGCCTCCAAACACCTCAATAAGATGGTATGATCTACTGTATCAGATAAGTCCAATAAAAGCAATAAAGAGGCATGGCCTCTCAATACATTCTTTCTCTATCCATGTATTGAGTTATTCTCTACATTCAATACACATACAGCTAAAAGTGTATGATTTAAACCACACTTATCCAGGTACTGGTCCCTAGTTTCCTTTGTAAAGTGAACACACATTGGCTTTTACTTACAAACAGATATACAGGTGTACATACAGGATGTATGTGGGTTCTCTGTAACACCTGAACTGGACTCCAGGGAGCCCACAGCACGTATTGGAGAGCTAGTATAATGTAGTATAATGTAGAAGTAGGCCCGCCAGAGGCGATGGCTCTTCTCCATTAAGGAGAACTCCACGCAGAGAAGCCGCATCGCTTCACTGAATGTCCACTGCAAACCTGGGTCTCTGAGGCGGCGGATGTCCCCCCGGTTCCCCCCATGACCGCTAGCTCACCTGTACTGTTTGGGATCACTGGGAGACTTGACAATCTCCGGATCCCCCAGATTGGGGCTATGCCCGCAGTCGGCGACAGCAGGAGCGGCACCTCCTTCTCCCGCCTCAGGTTCTTCTTGGACGGCGCCGGCTTTAGCCCCACGGCTGCCCTCCAAGTCCTGCGCCTCGTCGGGGCCGCAGACGGGCGAGGCTTTGGCCCTGCCAGGCATGCCTGTTGATGGAAGTGCGGCAGAGTGGCCCAGAAGGGTCTCGATGGCGGTCCGTCGGGAGCTGGCTTTTGGGTGACCCGCACCGTTACAACGACGGTGACTGCCAATGACTCGCCGCGCTTGGAGCTGCTTCACCCCCGACGTCGCGCGCGAGAAGGCGAACGCTACCTTCCGCATCCACCGTGGGCCAAACCCGGCCCGGCACGCCAACTCCAACCTCCGGCCACAGAGGCCGATGCTACGAGCCCGTTGTCCAATCAGGACCAAGATAGGAGTTCACGTGGTATATACCAACAAATCCTAAACTCCAACGGCCCTGCTTGGTTAAGGCTGAGGCTGTGGGCGTGGGGGAAACAACCACTGTTGGTGCCGGTGGAGGGGGGTTGGAATTGAGAGAAATGGATTACATTCTTTAGTGAGGTGAAATGCGCTGTTGGAATCGGGTGTTTTTCTCTTATACAGTCAATGGGTTTTTCTCGTCTCGCAAAACTAGAGTTCTCTTTTGTTGATAAATTGCTTCTGAAGATAAGCTGTCTTGGTTTGGGCCAGGAGCTGTCGTTATTGTACGATGGACCAATAACGTGATACAGGTGAGGGATACCAGTTACGCAGAACGTCATGGGGGTGGGAAGTACTTGTTTCCGCCACTGAATTGGAGTATTTGTTAACGTCTCAAGCTGATTTATATGCAAGGGTTTAGGAATTGTTTTTAAAGTTCATGACTGGTCTGTTTAGGTTTGTTTTTTTTTAATTATGCTTTTTTTTATTTTTTTAGTTAGGAGTATAAGCGTTACCAACTTTGGTTTGGGTAATTTTTGGAGGGGGGGGGTGGAACCTGAGGAAGATAGAGTTTGGGAAGATACGGTGCTTTAGCAGGAATGTGACTAGAGTCTGTTCTCCAGGGTAGCCATTTTTTCCAGGGGGAACTGATCTCCTTAATCTGGAGGTCATTTTAAATGGGGAAATCTTCAGGCTCCACCTGGAGGCTTGTAACCTTGGAGGAAGGTGTTTTTTAGTTGAAGCTCCAAGCGACTGAAACTTCTTTATTCCCAGAAGTCTCTGAATAACTAATGGCTGTGATAGTGATGGCTCTTCGGACAGCGCTGGGTCTTCGGCTTGGAAACGGAGATGAGCCCCACCTCCTAGAGTTGGATTTGACTGGCTTTCGACTATGGAAAATCTTTACTTTATTCCATTATAATGATTTTATTGCTTTAAAATGGTCCTAATTTTTGTTGTAATCATGAAAAATTGTGGTTATATCTGTATTTAATTTCTGATGAGTTGCTTTTGGTAGAAAGCAGTGCAGAAAGTAATTCAAATAATATATCCATCTGCCTTACCTAAACATCACCACAACTGTTTACTCTAGTATACCGAACTTCTCTGTGGTGCAAAATAGTGATATCTTTAGATAGCAAAATATGTACATCTTGGAATAGGTCTGGTCTTCAGATGGATTATGCTATGCTAAATCAGAGTTTTCAGGTTTTATTTGAATTGCTTTGAAGAGTGATTTGTTCTGCAGAGTTAAAATAAAAAGAAATGGTATATTTTGCTTTTGATTTACTAGGAATACCTGGGATATATTGTTAAGAAACTTTGAAGAAGTATGCTATAGACTTAAAAAGTTAGCTCAAGCCATTGTGTCAAAATTTGGTGAAAACATGCTTGCTATGCAGTCAGCTCTTCTATAGACCTTGACCCCTTTCCCCACTTTCCTCCCTGCCACACCATGAGCGCATTAGGCTACTTTATAGTAGATCTGATCATTAGACCATCAGAGTCAGTATTGTTTACTCAGACTGGTAGCTGCTCTCCAGGGTCTCAGGTGGAGGTCTTTAAATCATTTCCTACTTGAACCTTTTAACTGGAGATACCAAGGACTGAACCTGAGCCAAGCTGATGCTTTACCACTGAGCCATGGCCACTCCAAAGTCACTGTTTCTTTCCTGTCTTTTTTGCTACTGCTTTTCCTGTTTCCGCAACCAGTTGTTCCTATGTTACCTTTTGCCTTGTCCCCATACAGTTTTCCAGCACTGCTGCTTTAGTATCATGTGCTAGGTTATTAAACTCATTTCTAAACAATTTCCATTTATTCAAAAAAACTTTGTATTCAAAAAAGCAGGGAAAGAATAGCACAAAAAGAGAAATATTCATGTGTAGACATCGCTTTGACTTTGTCCTTTTAAAACCAAGGTTTGCTTTTTCATCTCTCCCCCCCCTTACAAATCTTGGGGTTTCCTCAGGATTTGCAGAAACCTACATCCTAGTCTTGGGTAGCTCCCATTGTGCAGACCTTGTTGACCTGCATGGTTGAACTACTACCCAGAACTGTTAGATATATGTTGAGGCTAGGCTAGATTAATTTAAACTAATACTGTTCCTATTATCTAGTCAAATCTGAATCAGTAGTGAAAGCTCTGTAGGCTTTATTTTCAGTGTCATAAAATATCTAATGATATTCACAGGATTGTGAAGTATATTTAGTAACTGCTTATGATGTGTTTCCTGCAAACTGATCTAATTTTCTTATCCCCATAATTGTGTTGCTACTTAGGGAGTGTCTGTTCCCAGCTGTCCCGGGTGTACTTTTTGTAATTAAAATTAGAGAAACATCTCAGACTTTAAAAATCTTTCCAGATGTTTATAAGACTCTCTGTCCTTACAGGAAGCTCACCTTTGTGTTTCCACATGACTAGTTCCTGCAGGCTTTCTCAGTGAAAGAAAATAAGACTTAAGTGGTGACCCACAAAGAAGTGATGGCATCTGCAGCTGGCAATTCTTCTGTTTCTGCTTACAGGTAATGGCTAGAGATTTAATTGCACTAGATGCTGAACAGCTGCCTCCCCCAGTAGGAGGGATGACTTGAAGGAGGCAAGGCCAAAGCACTAAATAGTGCTGCTCATGTTTCTAATTTCCAGAATATTGCTGTCCCTCTCTTAGCTCTGCAACAGATCTGATGTATTTCTTCTTGTTATCCAAAGAGCTTAAAATACACTTGGAATTGTCCTAAGCACTTATTACTTTCTCTTACTTGTCTAAAACTGGGGGGGGGGGGTGCATATTTTAACAGACCAGTCCTATAGATACAGCTGTGATTATGCAAAGTTGTCTGTGATGTAGCTAAAGGAATTTAGTGCATGGGATGATAATAGTTGTAAGATGACCAAAATAATGTGTTCTGAATACTTTGGAGTTCTAGATCATTGTTAATAGTACATAGCATTGTTTTTATTATCTTACCTATGCAAATTTACCATAATAATCTTCATCCAGATAGGGTAGCCAAGTTATTGCTCAAGTACACACTTTGAAATGTTTCTTTCCTAGGTGTGTCTAAGGAAGTTGGCTCTAATCCCTAAATGCTTATGCTGGAATAAAAGCATGTTAATCTTTAATGAGCCATTTTGAGTATTATCAATAAAAATTAATACTCGTAAACCTTACACAGACCTTTTTATTTTGTCAACATTTTAGAGTTAGGAATATGTACACTTCAAGCACTACACAGCTGGTGCCTTCTAACCACTAAATCATAAATAGTCAAGAAAATAGAACTTTCTCTTCTTCATCTTTAAGACAAAAGCTAGAGCAGTTCAAATTCAACTGAAAGCATTTTATCTCGCTATCAGAATATACCTACTCAGCTAAAGGAAAGCCATGAAGTTTCCACTACTTTTAACAAAAGCATAGAACTTTCTAGTGTCTTATCTCACACACTTTGAAGAGCTGCACCCTGGAGGTTAAGACTTTAGTGAGGAAAGGAAATATTGTCAGGAAAGTTGGGAATATGTACCTTTTTTAAAGTAACTTTTGTTTGATAATTCTTATATAACATATTTATAAATGCTCTACCCTTTTCAGTAATATTTGCTTTTTTGCTCTTGTATGGAATTATAAATAAACTTCTGCAAATGCAGTATTTGACTATAAAATTAAAGCTGAAAACAAGAAATAGTTACCAGAGTACTCTGAATAATTGTGCAGAAGTGCCATAAAGTTATTAAATGGGCTTGGGAACCAGTTACTAATGACACTGTAGTCCAATTGTAGTCATAGCCAGAATGCTTCATACCCAGTCCAGAGCTTTTCAGACCCTTTCTTCCCTGTGAAGGCTGGCCAAGTCTTCCTTGAAAGCCTGTGGTATAGTGCCAGACTAGGACCAAGGAGACCAATCTTAAAATACCCATTCAGTTGTGAAGCTGTCTTTGGGTATCTTGCTATCTAACAGCCTTACCTACCTCAAATGCTTATTATGAGGTAAATTGTGTTGGGGACAGAAGTATTCTGCCCTGAACTCATTGGAAGAAAGCAGCATTAAAATTGAATAACTTTTTTTATAAGAGTTGCCATCTCCAGGTTGGGAAAGTCTTAGAATTTGGGGATACAGCCTGGAAGGGCAGGTTTTGGGGAGGGGCTGGACCTTAGTGGGGTATAATGCCATTAAGTCCACTCTCCAAAGTAGCCCTTTTCTTCAGGGAAACTCATCAGTAGTAAATCTAGGGGATCTTCAGGCTCCACCTGGAGGTTGGCTGCCCCATTGTATAAGCTTTTCTTCCTCTAGGATAGGGGTAGCCAAACTGCGGCTTAGGAGCCACATGCGGCTCTTTCACATATATTGTGCGGCTCCTGGCAGGATGGCTGGGGAAGCAAAGGGGAGAGATGCCTCCCCGATCAGTCTTGCCTTCCCCAGCCAGTGTTTCCCTCCCTGGGTAGGCCTGAAGTGGGGGGGAGCAGAAAAAGAAAGCAACTTTAAATATGTTCTCAAAGTGCCCCCCTGCCAGCCAGTTTGAAGAAGACATTTGTCTCTTTAAATCCCTTCTCCAAGCCAAGCTGGCTGGTATGGGGGGGGGGGGGGGTTTGAGAACATATTTAAAGTTAAAGTTGCTTTCTTTCCACTTCTTCCTTCCTCCCTTCCCATTTATTTGCTTTCTTTCCACCTCTTTCTTTCTTTCTTTTCACCTTTCTTTCTCTCTTACCCTCTCCCTTCCTCCTTCTCCCTCATTTGTTTGCTTTCCTTGTTTCCTTTTTTCTCTCTCTCTTCCTTCCTTCCTCCCTCCCCCTCCGTTCCCCATCTATTTGCTTTCTTTGTTTCTATTTCTCCCTCTTTCTCTCTCTCTCCTTTCCACTTTTCTTTCTCCCTTCCATCCTTCCTCCCACCTCCCTCCCCATCTATTTGCTTTTGTTTCTTTCTTCATTTATTTCTTTCTCTCTCTTCCTTCCTCCCCCTTCCTTCACCATCTATTTGCTTTCTTTGTTTCTCTCTCTTTCTCTTCCTTTCCACCTCTTTCATTCTTTCTACCTTTCTCTGTCTTAGATAAATATCATTAGCAAACAAATAAATATCATTGGACAAATATCAGTATCTGTTCTTACCCCTTTTGTTTTTATTTTGGCAGTCTTGTTTAATGTTAATAAAAAGCATATTTTTCAATTAAAATGTGTGTGTAATATCTGTTCATGTCTTGTGGCTCTCAGCCATTTATTCTATGTGGCTTTTACGTTAAGCAAGTTGGATACCCACTGCAGCAAGATTTTTTCTTATGGACTATGGATTATTATCTCTTATTGTGGGAATAAACTTAAGTCCCCAACCCTCAAGTCTTTCTTTATAGTAGGCCCCATGCAACATAAGGCTCATGGTTCCCTCCCTGAGTATCTGAAATCCTGGGAACAATTCAGATATCCACTATCTGAAGTCCTTTCCCTTGTGGGAATTATAAGACTATTAAATTGTGTTGCTACATCAGGTTAGCTCCTTCTCTTCAACTTGTGGTGATACAGAAAAAGAAACATTCCTGAGCGCAGAGACAAAAACAAGTGTTATGAAGAAAAAAGATAAATATTTAGAGGGACCAGTAATTGTATTGATTGAGAATACAAACATTCTATGGGGTACAGAGATAACAAAGAATAGGTAAAAAAATGAAAAAACACTGGCTTAAAGTTGTAACAAAAATGCTTTTCTGTGGTTAAAGTGAAATGCGACTACAAAAAATGTAAAAGTGGCCTTCAAAGTAATTTGATTTGTTCCCCCACCCCACAGGAAAAAGCTCCAGCCCTGATCCTGACTTCAGTTGCTCTTTGCTGTCTTAGGCACACTGGCAATGCATCCCTGGCACACGGTAGTCTGGGTGGCATAGATTGCTTGGTATGAGCTGATGGACAATGAAGGGCTTTTCCTCATTGCATTTAAAAATTACTTTCATGTATACAGTAGCTACGCAACTTCTTATTAAACAAAAAGAAAAGAGATTTAGAAAAAACTATTTCACCTCCTCCTGAAGAAAGTAAAAGTGCCCTTCCTTTTTGTTGAGCTTCAACTGTTTTCAGGAGGCTCAAACCGCCCTGTGCTTGTAGATCAATGTGTCTGGCAGGACAGCATCATTTAAAATTCATCCAAATGTGACTGTCAGCCATTCCTTCTCATTAACAGATGTTGAAATGTATTGGTAAGGGTAGCAGCGAATCTATAGCAGCATGAAGAACCCAGATACAGTACATAAAAGTCTTAAACTTAACATAATCTTTCACTAGAACAATGTCTACATTTACACTATTTTTCTGTTATATAGTAAGTGAAAAATTCACAACAGACATAGGGCACTGAGGAAATACATCCAGCACTACCTCCACTGAAACATCTCTTTTTAAGATGACATGATAAATGATTTTGAGGCACTAACAGGAACAGTTCTGTTGCAGTGGAGGTGGGTTGTAAGTGAGACGCACATTCTTCCCAGCAGCAGTTCTAGAAGCTTCTGAATCCATGCTCTCGGACATCTTCTCACAAATGATATCCACGAGACGCTCGAACACTTGCCTCACGCTGATGTTCTCCTTGGCACTAGCTTCAAAGTAATCAAATCCTGATTTTCATTTTTCAAGAAAAGTACACACATCAGCGTTTGGTTATTTCAAAATTGCTTCTTTCTTGTTACTCTGTGCTTATTCAAATCATAAACCGTTGCCTTTTTATTATCAGGAATGTAAATGTGCTTCAAAATTCATGTACTATCCCAGGATCAGCTGGTGAATGTGGTTTCAGCCAGTGGTCTGCCTGCCAGAAATACCCCATATGGAATGTACAAGGCCCTCATCAGAGTTTGAAAGGCCAGGAGAAAAGCATGTGTATAAATGTCATTTCATTGTTTATTTTTTTGTGTTTGGGCACAGTGCACCCTCCTCTTCTGGATGAACCATGCATGCATCAGATGTCCAGCAGGACAAGGCTGTAGTGGATAAGTGACAATAGGCCTGGGCAGAGACATTACTCAAGCATACAGCCCTGCATTTAGTCCCCCTCACTGTTCTTCTCCACCCAATCCTTGTTTGAACAAACACACACACATACTGAATCAGACCATTGGTCCATCAAGGTCAGTATTGTCTTTTCAGACTGGCAGCGGCTCTTCAGGGTCTCAGGGATCTTTCACATCACCTACTACCTGGTCGTTTTAACCAGAGATACTGGGGATCGAACTTGACATGCAAAGTGAAGGCTCTTCCACCAAGTCATAACCACTCCTGGGAACCTTTCATTTCTATGGGAGCCATTTACAAGACGGAAGAAAGGGATTGCTAAAATATCTTTGTTGATACTGATAGGAAGACAAGGGGCAAACCTATCATAGGCTGCTTCCATATGGAAGTTTTGCTTTGGTTTGGCATCCAAACGAGAGTGGGTTGGTTTGTTTTTAAGCATCCAGCCTCTAACTGTCCACTTCTTGTGCTTCTCCCTTTTTGCACTGATCTTTCCCAAACTGGTTTGGTATGATCCTTTTGGAAAGATCAAGTGTGTTTGTATGCCACATGGATGGGAAAGTACATTTTTGCAGGTCCTACCCACACTGGCATAATTTTTCTTGCTTCAGCCCCCTTTCTCCACGGCCACCATTCCTCCCCTGCCACCACAGTTCCTTTTCAGGCTTAGAAAACCCACAACCTTGGCAATTAACATATCAGTATAGTATTATAAGGATCTACTAGGTCCTCTGAATTCCCAGCTTTCAGCCTATAGCTTTTCATTGCAGAGACATGCCTTGTCACATACATCTTCAATTAAAGGAGTCAGAGAGACTTCCTTTTTTTAAAAAAAACCCTGCAGATTCAAAAGAGCATACGGATAGATTGTTACAGGTATAATGCTTAGGGTTGCCAGGCTGTGCTTGGCAACTGGTGGGAGCTTGGGGTCATGGGGGGGTGCGGCATTGTATGGACATGACATCACTTCTGGGAGAAACCTGGAAGTGATGTCAGATAGTGCAAGAAATTGCTGGAAATGCTATAGTAAACCCATAGAGTTTCCAGCAATTTCTGTATGCTTTTTGTTTTTACATTTTTCTCCTGCTGCTCTTAAGCAATGGCAAGAAGCAACAGCTGCCAGCAGGAGGCCTCCAGCCTGGCAACCCTAATATAGTGATAAGTCAATCGCCAACTTCTTTTTAAAGTCCTGAAAAGCTCTCCAGTAGTGGGGCGAAATGGGAACTGGTGGCCATGGAGTACTGAGGCAAGCAAAAACTGGGGGGAGACCAGCCATGTGAATGTTTTGTTGCCAGTGTAAGAGCAGCTAGACAGAATAGTTGCTGTGTGGAAGCAGCCATACTGACAAGTGACAACCAATTCTAAAAGTGAGATCTTAGAAGCTAGCCTTGTGTTCTCTACGAAAGAAAGTAGTAATAAACAGTTCTGGAGAAGAAACCTGTAACAGCAAACAAAATTACAGATAATTTTTTAAATGTAGCTATACTAGAAGCCATTTCTCTGCTCTATTGCCAAGTTAGCTGAATCTTCAAGAGGGACCTGAATTTGAGTAAAAAGCATATTATGAAATGGCTAAAAGTCCCTCTCCCAATTATCTTTTCTAATCTTAAATGCAGCAGAGAAAGGTTGCTGTTTAACTGGGGGAGGGGGGGAATGTCCTAATCACAGATATTTCATATCATGACTACTGTGACCTCTACAATGCATGGATTTGGGTAGAGAAAGAAAGATACATATGTGGGATATAAAAGCATCAATACAAAAACTCAGCCTACTGAATTTTCTAGCTTAGCCATCACAACTGTGGATTTTCATTGCCATACAATGACTGTTGTAGTTAGGAACCAAGTTTGATTCTGGTCTCTTGCTTTTAAAACAATGCAGTGTGTTCTTCGGTCAGTAAAGAATTTGGCATCTAAACGCTGACAACTGGGTTTGGTATAAGATAGTAACAAAACCAGGGATTAAAGAAATTTCATAAATGCACTGAAGACTGTCCTGACAAACAAGCAAATATTTATACATGAAATTTTTAATTATGCAAGTGAATACATAGCATGGTGTCCTCAAAAATCTGAGAGGATACTTAAGAGTCCAACAAAGACATTACAGATAAGTGATGCAGACCAGTAGCTATTGTGGCAGTTTAAATGTTGGACATCAGACTGATTAGCATTCTGAATGCTGGGGAAGAAAAATAAAACACTGAGGGAATTGGAAGTATTCCATAAAATAATTATCATAGCTGCTTCAGGCCAGATTTTCCAAATGAACAATCAAGTGATAACGTATTAACCAATGAAAAGCGAAGTAGGAAAATAATGTTTTATGTAAGCCAGGGATCTGCTATTTCTGACTGCTGGGGAGCTCAAAATTGCTCCAAGCAATGCCTTTGGTCAGTTATTGGACTGACCATGAAGCATGTCTGTTGTAAACAGGAAATGGGTGTAAAAAGGAGAATAGGCAAGAAAAGATGCTCTGGAGGTGAAAACATCCAATGCTACTATTTAGTGCTAGACAGTGTACAAACTGCAGAAATTACACAATGTCTGTTCAGAATGCTTACCTTACTTGGCAAACAAACAAGACAATTTTGAAAGTAAGTCCTTGCAAAGGAATGTGGAGAATCATGGCAATTGTACAGCAAGTAAGAGTGGTTCAGTAATGGCTGTGATCAAGACATTTATTTCCATGAGGAGGGACTTGAAGGAAGAGCAAATCTCTACGGGCACTGGGGCTATGTGACTAAACATACAGAAACATAAGTAGGAGAAACGGGGCTGAACTGAGGTAACAAGAAAGGATACCAGAGGAGACAAAGGAAGCTCAGAAAGGAGTCAAGGTAGGAAAAGAAGCGTATGATTAAATGAAGTTTCGGAAAAGGGCATTCTGCATGCCCAATACCTTTTTTATCCCACCCCTGCTCAAAGGAACAGGGCAGCTCCCCCCACCATTTGTCTTCACAACAAAAGAGATGTCAGCCCATCAGAGACTTGGCCCAGGTCATATAGTGAGTTTCATGCTTGAGTGGGGATTTGAAACCAGGTCCTAGACTGATGTTCTAACAGCTGCACTGCATTGTGTATCAATGGAAAAGGTCTCAAAATACTTACATCCTTCTTGACTTCAAACCACCCTACCTTCAGGGAACCCTTTCCTCACTGGCATCTGTAATGGAACTGCAGTATGCCACAAAGATTATGGCCCACACCAAGCTGATTTCAGGCACTAGCCAAGCCTGTTGGTTGTTACTGATAAACTTCAGAGGAACATCAGTTTCCCTGAATGTAATCTGAAAACTGTTGCTGTAAGTCCTTTAAAAACTCAAGCTTTGTCCTTTAGATACTGCAACAAACGATCATGTGTATACCTCCTACAATTCAAACAATCTGTATAGTTTAAACAGTGAAAATGCCAATAATGGGGCCACCAGCAAGGCAGAGTCTTAGCTGACTAGAAAGCCAAGTAATGGGGATGCTCATTAAGGAGCAGGGCAGCGCTGCAGTCATTTAAGCTAGAGAATAGCTGATAAACTATGAAGTCCTTGGTTCAAATATCACCTCAGTCACAGACATTGGGGGATTTTAGGTAAGACACTCCCTCTGCCACACAGAGGTAGTCAGGATAGAATAATAATGTGTCAAAAGTGTTTTGAGAAGTTAGGAAAAGCACCATGTAAAGACTAATGCTTATTTGTTTAATGGGACTTCTGAATAACACATACGATAGAGCTGCAAATAAAGGTTTATATCCACTGGTAGGTTTCTACAGACAGAAAGGATTTCTGTGTGCAGAACACAATCTCCCTGCCTCCCCCTCCTGCTGCAGTTCAAAATGGCCAAGAAATACAGGTCCTAGCAGATAGGAACCACTCCCTCCACAAATAGTATGACGGAGCTGCTGTGGGGAGTCAGATTTTTTTTGTAAATCTTTTAGGGGCAGAAATTCTCCAGTGAACTCAAGGCATTATTATTCTCCCCCACACACATTCTTCATTGTGCCTTGGTGAGCAAGGACCTCCTCAGTAATGGAGAAAGTAGTTCTGCGTATGCATGCATCCACACTCAAAGGGATGTGTCAGTAGGAGAACAAACCCTCCCTTCTCCAGCCTGGAAATCAGTCTGCAATCTAAACTCAATTTACTCCAGGAATAAATCCCACTAAACCCAGATTGCCTTCAAATGACCCTGTTGTATGTACACCATTAAGCATAAATCAATTCATTCAACAGAATGGGATATAACAAACATTTGCAGAGTTGGACATGTACCACTAGGGTTGCCAGCCTCCAGGTGAGGCTTGGGGATCTCCTGCTTTTACAACTGATCCCCAGCTGACAGAGATCAGCTCCCCTGGAGAAAATGGCTGCTTTGAATGGTGGACTCTATGGCATTGTACCATGCTGAGGCACCTCCCCTCCCCCAACCCCACCTTCTCCTGGCTCCACCCCCAAAGTCTCCAGGTATTTTCCAACCCGGACTTGGAAACCCTATGTACCACTGGTGTGTGGTCTTTTCAACCCTCAATGTTTTGTTTTTGTTTCTGTAATGCCATTTGTATTTGCTCTGAAAACAACTAAAATAGAACTAAAGATGAAAGATGTCATGCCTGATACATGAGAAATGAGGATGGAAAATATTCAGCTGGCAATTATACAGTCTTTATTCTGAACTCCGCTTCTGTCAAAAGAAGCAATTCTGTGTATTATCAGCCATGGAAGAACTTGTCTGGCCCATTAAGTAACTGCTTGCCCTTTTACTCCAGCCTTATGGTAAAATATTATTTCTGTGCCCTCTGCCACTGCTCATTTCTTATATATAAGCAATGATTTCCACTGTAACAGTAAATACCTTGGAGAAGGAGAGAGAGCAGGGCAATTCCTTGGAATTAGAATACTTCTAGTTAGAATACTAGAATACTTCTAGTTAGAATACTTTCAGGTGGCCTGCAGCCTCTATGACTTAGGCCACATCTCTTTCTATATGAACCCTCTGAACCTTGAGATGCATTGGCAGTGACGAGAGACCTTGTTCAAGTCCTTTCCTTAAAGAAACTGGGTTCTTTGGGAATTATGGTCTTCTCTGGGGTGGCTCCAACTGCATAGAACTGAATATGGAGACTCTCCTTAAGTCTGCACAATGTTTTAGTCTAGGTTAGCATTTTATCTGGTTTTAAAACCTAGATATTTGGTTTTAATGTATGTTGATCTAGTTGTAATTCCACTGTAAATAATCTGTGTTCTGTAAAACTGGTGTGGTAGAAACTTTGTACATCAGGAGTATGTGCTTATGCCAAATTCATTCCTTTAGTCTTAAGCCAGCATTTTCCTCAAGTCTGTGCTCAAGCAGACTTGCTTTTTAATAATTATGAGGCCCGGAACTTGCTGTACAGTAGGAGAACAAGCAAGACACAGACTCACTTCTTTCATAAAGCCTAGAGCCAGCTTGCTGGCAAGACGGGATATAAATCGAAAGAAAGAAAGAAAGAAAGAAAGAAAGAAAGAAAGAAAGAAAGAAAGAAAGAAAGAAAGAAAGAAAGAATGAATAAATAAACCCAATCAGGGCTTTATTCCTGTACACAGTAAATTGTTTACAGCCATTTCGTTCCAGCGCAATTTAAAAAGCCTAATGTTGTGATTGGTTACAACCAATATGTGGTAGACTAACTACTACATGACTCATCTACAAATTCTGGAGCTTAACCCTGTGCTATTCTTGTAGCCTGTCCTTTGAGCCTGTCCTTTTGACAAGGACCTCAGTGGGATACAATGCCTTAGAATCCACCTTCCAAAGCAGCCATTTTTATCCAGGGCAACTGATCTCTGTAGACTGGAGATGAGGCTAAGCAGTAATTCCAGAGGATCCCAGGTCCCATGGGAAGGCTGGCATCCCTACTGAAAGGTGACAATAAGAATTTTGGTGAAACCAGTTCCAGTGGAAAGTATTGGTAAAAACCAGACCTGGAGACAGTTTGAAGACAGTAAGCAAAGACAGCAGGTCACAGTAAAAAAAAACATGGGCAAATGAAAGGAGTGAGAAGGGATGGTAGCTGAAAGGAGTGAGAAGGTGCAAGGGGAGGTAGGTTAAGAACTGGAGAGATCTGAGAGTGTTTGAAAGCAGAAGGAAGAGAACCAAAACAAAAAGGAGATCAAAACAAAAAGTTGATCATCCAAATGGAGTTCAGAGAGGATGGAAAGGACCTCCCCAGATGGATTTTAAAAAGAATTGTGCCAGCTTTTATCGAGCACCAGTGGTTCAATATGCTGTCCCTATATAAAGAACAAAGTTGTGGGAGGTGGCTGTGTTGCTCTTCACAACTTTTAACAGGCCATCACTATTGACTTAATAGCCTTCATGTCACTTGTGCAAATGCATTCCACGTAGGGTTGCCAAGTCCTTCTGACTTACCAGCAGGGGGGAGTCCTCCTGGGGCTGGGAGCTTCCCCGATGCGCGCGCGCAATGATGTCACCTGGAAGTGACATTATCACATCGGGGGTGTTGCCAGGGCGATGCTCTGGCAATCGCCCAAAAACTCTATAGTACCATAGAGTTTTGGGGCAATTGCTAGAGCGTCGTCCCGGCAACATCCCCAATGTGATGACGTCACTTCCGGGTGACGTCATTACGCTGGGGAAGTTGTCCTGACTGGACGACTTCAGGGGTGGGGTTCCCCCCGCTGGCCGAATGCTGGCCAGCGGATTGGGAACCCCTGTAGCGGGGGATTCCCCCCCCCCCCGGGCTGACTTGGCAGCCCTAATTCCACACAGCAAACACACTGGCAATGAAAACATTAGCTGTGGATGAATTGCTTCCTGCTCTCCCCCACACACTATAAAACATCCATTGCTGGGCCCATGTGACAGCCTGCTGAAAAATGAGACTATAGTTTTGGTGTGTAATAGGAAGACTAATGAGCCTGGATTCTGGAAATCTCTGTTCAGTACCCCACAGTCATAAAGTTCAGTTCTTAGGCCAGTTGCTTGTCTAGCCTACTTTATAGAGTTATTGTGATGATGAAAATGGGATACATTTTATGTACACTTCTTGATTTCCTTGGTGGAAGGACAACATGCACATGTGGATAAACAAAACAGAAGCACAACTAAGATAACAGGATTAATAAATGCGTAACAATTCTCCATTCAGTCAACTAAAATTTTATCATCTGGGAAGGCCTGAAGAAAGAAGATGGGCTGTAACGAGGGAGACAAGGAGAAAGAGAGAAATGTTAACACGTACCCAACTGATCAGCCAGATGTTTTCCCTTTTCAAAAGGAACAATTCTTTCATCTTCCATATCACACTTGTTTCCAACAAGGATAACTTGGGCATTATCCCAGGAGTAGGTCTTGATCTGAGTGGCCCTGTGAGAGAAGAAAGATTATTTGCTGCATATTGTAATACAATACAGTGTGAACTGTGAACAGAGAAAAACTGCAACACATTTTCTTAAAGCTTATGAACAGACACATGGGCATGAATACACATTGCAACCTTCCCAGTTCTATGAACTGAGATTACTTTTATTTAGAGCCAAAATCCTATCTGTACTTGGTGAAATTCCCTGTGTAAAAGAATTAACTGCAGGGAAATTACTAATTGCAAACTTTCTATGAACTGCCTTCAGTTGTTCCATCAGTTCCATTTCTGACCTGAAGAAGCAGGTTATACTCTATGAAAACTTATCTTCTGTGAATGAAATTAGCCAGTCTTAACAGCACTATCCTGAATTCAGAGTGTCAATCCCTGTTATAAATGGGTAAATTGGGAACTGGAGTTGGTCAGGTTCAGTCAGAAGTGCTTGCTACTCAGAGGCTCTTTTTGAATAGTGGGGAGTGGAAGGGAAAGGAGTTTGTAAGCTGCTCTGAGACTCCCTTGGGTAGTGAAGGGTGGGGTATAAATCCAATCTCCTCCTCCTCCTCCTCTCTTTTTGTGCATATTCACACATACCAATTTGCTGATTTCAATTTAATGAATCCATTGATTCTGATGTGTATTTCTTGGCTCAGTTCTTTATGCCAGTGTCTTCCAAATGACACCATGCTCTGTCCCTGCAGTGGTGGGGTGTTTACAAGAATTTTTCTTGGGATGCAGAAAAACAGATTATGATTGCGGCATAACAGTAGGGCTGCAAGCTTTTAACAGTATTTATATTACATAAATTAACTTTAAAAATTGCTGATTAATTAGAAAGGCTGCTAGTTACACACTTGGGTATTTTTTAACCTTTGGTTCTGCTGCAACAGAGAACTAAAATTAAAAACTGAAAGATGGATTTTTTCCTAACAACATTGGTAGGCTTTTTATTACATTATGACGTTACACTCCCTTTAATATCTCAGAAAGGCACCTATTTAAAGCTTTGGTAATTTACAACATTTATTTAAATTTAATCCATTAATGATGATTAGCTAGAATGCAGATGATTAATCAACTACAATTTCATCAGTCAGCAAGGAACCTGACCACAATTGTTCAGCTTTTAACTTTGGAAGACATGTATGTCGAAGAACATAATACACGCATCCCAATCCAGCAGAGGGAGCTGGAAGATACAAAATGATGAGGTATCATGGCTCATAATTTAGTGCTTTTTGCCCAGGGTATATAGACAATATACCGCACTACAATGTAGCATTTGCATTCATTTTTAAGGATCTGGATTGTTGCAGTCATAATAATTGGAAGGATGCAAATATTTCTTTAAAGTAATAATCCCAAGAAGGTATGTTCAGATGTAAATCCTATGTTATTCAATGGGGCTTACTTCCAGGCAAGTATTCTTAGGGCTGCAGTCTAAGGTATCTACCTATCTTTGTAACTGTTTATATCAGGTTCTTTATATCTTCAGCAAACTGATCTTTCAAAAGTGTTTACTATTATCAGTTCCTTGTGCACACATAAAAACACACACAATTACTAGTAATGTATTTTTACCCATGATAAAGGAGAGTCAGGATTTTTTACCATTCATTATTTTTGCTGTTCTCTCTAATTACCTGGGGACACACAATGCTCTTCTGCATCTATGCTCCCATTTAACGTGCCAGAGAGGATTCTGATGGACTGAGTCTGTGGAGCTTTGAGTTCTGATTCAGAAGCAACCTCCAGTTCTGATTCATTGCTGACAATTTTTAATTAGTTGAGTGGACAGCCCACATCATACCTCTCTTAACTGAAAGCAATGTTAGTTAGACAACCCATGAATATTCACAAGGCAAGCTTCTCTGTGGCTGTGAGGTTGACCTTAAATAAACTCTGCTATGCAACTGAGGTTGCGGTCACACACGCGAGATAAAGCAGGGTGGAAGGAGAGGCTATTTCCTCTGGCAGAAGTTGATCCGCAGTTGCATGATCACACAGTCTTTTGAAGCTGCGGGCACAGCCTGCCACTGCATGATCAGACGCAACCATGGGTGAGTCAGTGTGGGTTTTTTGCCATTTGTCTCTGATTCCTTAAATGAGGGATTGATGATTTGTACTTCAGCCCTGAGGGCTCCCTATGGACTGTGTGATGATGCACATACTGAAAAGGGGGAAAAAACAACAGCACAGAGTCGGGATGGCCTGATCAGACCATCCTGATGCCATGAGAGTGTGCTGGAGCTATCAGACATGGGAAAGTCCATCTGTGGCCCGTAGCAACCCATTTGCTACCAGACTTCCCGAGGTGTCTTTTAAATCCACTTGTGTGGCAGAGCAAAACAGGTTGCCGATAGCTGCAGAGCGCTTCCCAGATGTTGCTGTCTGATCATGCTCCTTTAATCCACCCGGCATTCGCACCTATGTCGGGGCTAATTGTGCGTGTGAACACAACCCATGTCTGTTGCACAACTGACAGAGCCAGCTGCTATACCTTTCAAAGTGAAGAATTAAAGAGAGAACTTTTCTCTCAGGCTCATACTTCCAAAAGGTGGCATGAACATCTGATGTTTGTGGGGTTTTTAATCAAAACACGTTTTTATAGTGCATTTAGGCTTCTGTTTTTATACAGTTTGCTTTTATTTGATTTAATAGTTTATACATCTGATCTATAGCTAATGCATTTTATATGTCAGAAAAAAATAACAAAGTAAAAATAGTAGGTTTAGAGCTCCAAACTGTTAGGTTCGCCATGCCTTGCTGACAGAGTTATTTTGCTTTGAAAATTAAACTCCCACCCTTCTTTCTATATAACTGGGGTAGGTTCTGCATTTAAACACAGCACTACTGCATCACATCTGGTTTTGAGCTCAAGACTTTAGCCTGTTTCCTAGTGCATCAGTCCAGTCCTGGAGCAGTGATCATTCGGGAATGGAATGCTGCGGGGGTTTTAAACATCATAATCAGCCTGTATTGCTGGTTAAGTGAAAACTGAAGAACTACAACAGCTAATACTCAACAGTATATGCTAGGGAAACTTTTTCTCTCCTGGATTTTGGCTTTAGAGAGAGACTTTAACTGGAATATTGAGTTTGAAAACCATGTAGTAAATTATTAATTCAAACCACTAATTTCTTTTTCTCATGTATATTTGGTATGCCTATATAAATTGGGCAATTATTATTTTCTAACTGATAGATACTAGGGTCCTCTCCAGGCTAGCCATTTAGTTTGGAACTGCAGTGAGTCAATGACTCTGTTTTAATGAAAGATTCAGGTGGCAGACTCTTACAGTTCAGCGCTCTCTCTGTTTTGTTTTTTCCTTCTTAATTCATACGTGATCTCTGGTTCACCCAAAGAATGATTTATGTAATCCAGGTGTTGAACTTTAGGCTGGACTGCAGAACAGTGCCAAGTACACTGGCCCACACCTGGAGTCTACTTTCTGTCATTCTTTGGGGTTCCTATAGCAGAAGGGGTGTGGATATATATATTTTTTATTCTCCGTTTATTCTTGTGGCTTGTTGATATCTCATTATTAGAGAGATTTCAATAAAACTGTTTTTCTTCACCACTGGTGTGCATATTGCCCTGGGATAGTGGGGAAAGAACCTTTTTGCCTCTTGGCAGTTTGGGTGTGGGGGACAGGGGGGACAAGTTATTTTTTGCTTTGTGGTTTGCAAAATTATTTATGGTTGCTGTGATTGTAAAACTGCTGTGATGATAATACGCAATTCAAATGATGATCTGTGATTTTGGCTGATTAGAGTAAAAAAAATACTTAAACTCATCACCTGCTCCAGGAAACAAAAAACAACTAACCATTGATTTACAAGTGCTGGGTGAGAACTAGCCAGTCTTAAATGAATAGGAAATATAGTCTGAAAACTACAGAACAGAAGGAAAATCACAGGGAGAAGTGACTTACTTCAAAGTAGATAAACAATAAAATCTAGACCATAAGGATGGATTTTAATGGGAACATAGTGCTGTATAAATTGCCAAGCGGAAGCCCAGTTTCAGTTCTGCATCCAGGTAATTCTGGAAGAGTAATCATTCAGCAGTGCCAAACAACCCTGTGAGGGTAGTCCCTAGATCAGAGAGTCTTGTTAACACGTCAGCTATAACCTTTTGTTTCCTTTTGCACAAACATATTTCATCACAAGGTGTCACACAATAACACTGTATGCAAGCTTCTTCTCTAAAATGCTTTCCCAGTGTTCAGTATAATAGTAGCTTAAAAAGAAAAAAATTATCTTTGTAAAAGCTTGAAATCCCTGCTTCTCCTTTCTTTAAAAGCATTTCCCCAATTTCTCAGAAACAAATTAAGTTAAATCAGATGAGAGTGCACCAACTAGTTTACAGGCTTTTAATGTTAGAGCTGTGAAAAATATAGTTTCTTTTAAAAAAACGTTTGGAGATCTCTTTGCAAAACCATTTTTAAAAAACAGGCAATAACAAACTGCATGGGTTCTCTCAACAGCTTGTAGGATTTCCTCTCATGAAAGAGGAAATGTGTTGTGGTCTTGTACATGGTTTCCAAAAGGACTTAGAATGCTTTCTTTTCAAAATCAGTTTGATAGGATCCCTGCTGTCTTTACAGCATATGGGCTGGTAAAGAGTTCTCTGATTTTTTTTTTATTTATTTCTGGTGTCTTGCATGTCAGCCAGACTTCTGTTCCACATGGGATATACAACAGGCCTCCTATTTTCACTGGGTTGTGTTTACTGTATTTGGAAACAGAGCAGCTGCATCACCAGCCAAACAAAGGAAGTTGGCACTTACCAATCTGCAAGTAATTGCTGCCTTCATTTGCACAATCTCTAGTCACTTCCATGGAGGTGACAAGAGGATGAAACTGAGAGGCTAATTTGGCCTTCAGTTTTAATTTTTATCATGTGTCTTTCTAGCTTCAGAAGGAAGTTTATCACTTCTCAGGAGCTGACTGCATACATTTTAAATTTACACATGGGGGGGTGTTTTATGTGCCTTCAAGTCACTTTCGACTTATGGCGACGCTACAAATTAATGACCTCCAAAGTGTCCCACATTAACAGCCTTCAGTTCTTGCAAACTGAGGGAAAAAGAAGAGATTAGATTTATACCCCGCCCTTCACTACCCAAAGGAGTATCAGAGCAGTTTACAATCTCCTTTCCCATCCCCTCCCCACAACAGACACCCTGTGAGGTAGGTGGGGCTGAGAGAACTCTGAAAGAGCTGCTCTTGAGAGAACAGCTCTGAAAGAACTTGTAACTAACCCAAGGTCACACCAGCAACTGCATGTGGAGGAGTGGGGAATCAAACCCGGTTCTCCCAGGTTAGAGTCCACACTCTCAACCACTACACCAAACTGGCTGTGGCTTCCTTTATGGAGTCAATCCATCTCATGCAGGGTTGCCAAGTCCCCCCAGCGGGTGGGGAAACCCCTGCTCCAGCAGCCTGTTGCCCGCCGGCTGGGATCGGGCTGCTGGGGGGAACCCCACCCCCAAATTGCCGGGCTGAGGAGACATGCCCGGCGCAATGACGTCACCTGGAGGTGATGTCATCGCATCGGGCCTGTTTTGGGGGGGACACTCTGTAACTTGAGGGAAAACTCTATTGCGCCAGGACCCTCCCAGAGCAGCGAGGACTCCCCCCCACTAAAGGTAAACAGACACTTGGGAACCCTAATCTCATGTTGGGCCTTCCTCTTTCCCTGCTGCCTTCCACTTTTCCTAGCATTATTGTCTTTACCAGAGCCTCTTGTCTTCTCATAATGTGACCAAAGTATGATAGTCTCAGTTTAGTTATTTTAGCTTTCAGGGAGAGTTCAGGCTTGATTTGATCTAGAACCCACTTATTTGTCTTTTTCGTGGCCCACAGTACCTGTAAAACTCTCCTCCAACACAATATTTCAAAGGAATCAGCTTTCTTGCTGTCAGCTTTCTTCATTGTCCATCTTTCCCACCCATACATAGTAATGAGAAATACGATCATCATTTCCAGTGACTCTCATCTTCACATAACGTGACCAAACTATGATAGCCTCAGTAGTTTAGTCAGTTTAGCTTCTAGGGAGAAGGCCATTTGTGAAATGCCTATTCTATGCAATCTGTTTCAGCCAGGGCACATTTTTGCTTTCTTAATAATTATTCTTTTATTTCCTGTTTGCTTTTACAGTACTGTTTGCCCACAGATTTCAGTTTACACAGGCCACTGATGTTTTCTCATCTGTGTTACTTATTGTAAATGCCTTGGAAACCATCAGCACAGAAACATGGTAAAGAACACAAAATTAAAATGTTAGTTCCTAAGTAAAAAAAGGACTTGGTCAGCCATTTGGAAACATGTCATTTGAGATTTAGGATTTTTCATTTTGTAGTTGAAGAACAGCTTGCAGTAGCCACTCAACAGAGATTTTTAATGCCTTCATAAGTAAACATATGAAGACCTCCAAGGACATTTCTCAAATATGGCACTTTCTGTCATATAAAAGAATACTAAGAAATGGCTCACAGAAACATATCTGAAGTGAGATCTCATAAAATTACTTCGCTCACGGACACAAACATACCATTTTCATGCTACAGAAAGGTCTGCTGAAACTTCATGCTGGAAGGAGCAATTTTCATGAGTGATCATGGGATTTTAACCACACAAAACTCAGAGCACTGTATCAGGTGAAAAAGATAATGGAAAAGGCATCTTGTGAGCACTTCTTGGTTCACACCCATACTTCCCACCTGCTATCACAGGTAGTGGTGTTAGTATTGCCTTTGGTGAGGGTGTGTGTTCCCTTGTAGTTGCACCACAGCCTGCATTCCCCCTCTGTGATAGATTCCCCCTCTGTGATGGCAATCTCCCACCCTGGGCAGGATCTCAAACTTTGGCTGGAGGAGTCATGTGAGATCCATCATGGCTGCCTTTGAGTGAGCTATGGGAGAACGGGAATGCTGGTCACCAGATTGGCCATGTTTCTTGACAAAAGGGAACTCAGCTGCAGGCAGGGACCCGATCCTATATCTGCAGAGTGTGCTGCACAATGTTGATTCTGGAGCTCCTACTGCTCATGCCACCTCCTTGGAAGTAAATGTGGCCAAACTTACTTTTTTCTTCTTGTCTTCCTGTGATCCACTGAAATGTGGGTGACATTTGCTTGGCTATCTCAAGCTTGTCATTAGAGACGCTCACCGCCATGCGCTTGTGAATTCTTGGAAACTAGTGGAAGTCCCACAAGCCTTATGAAGACTAACAGCTTGATAAAGATATGGATTCAAAAGTTTCGAAGGAGACCTTGAGACCTTGATGTCTTCATGCTCCAAGGGACTTATCTCCAGCTGTTAAAGAGAATGTTTTTTTCCCTGTTCTTACAGCACAAAGAAGATTGTTGGCTTGGTCCCTTTAAGATTTTATGCAGCAGGGTTTATGTCCCACTTGTAATTGTATGTCTTTTAATGTAATTATGCACTTTGTACTTTATTTGCACTTTACATAATAGCTTATCTTGTATCATCATAAGTATTTTTGCAAAAATCAGATTTTGTTTATAGTCTTCAACATTAGCACCAGTGGCATATTTCTCCCTGACTGGTGGATATTGGTGGGGTTGCTAGCTACTCCAGTGTGATCACTATGGAATCACTGTGTGACACTGGGCCTGTAACACTCTTTCTGCCTAACCTAACTCACAAGGCTGTTATGAGGATAAAATGGAGGAGGGGAGAATTATGTACACTGCCCTGAGCTCATTATTATCTTTGGTAGAAGCGTAGAATAAAAATATGCTAAATAAATAAGAAAAAATAATGTGCAGAACTCATGTAGCCACAAACCCATAGGCACTGATATTAAAAGGTTTCTTGCCAAGTGGCTCAGCTAGCTGACTACTAATTTTTGTGGCTCTGTTTGGCACCAGAAGGAAAAATCTGAACTGACCACAATAGATGTTACTCATAATTAAAAGCCTTGAAAAATGGACCTTTGTATTAAATGTTGGGTGAACTGCATTATGTCTGTGTTAATTCTAAGGGCATATATCCCTAATTCACAGTGATTTTTCCCTAGCTGTCATGTGATGGGAGACATGGTCAACTAAATACAACCCTAAACTCTTTGAATTTAATTACACACAATACTGTTTTGTATCTTAGCCAAACAGACTGTTTAGATAATGTTGCACGCACTGTTTCTCCGACCCTGTTAGGCTTACTAATGGGAAAGGGTTGACTCTGTCTGTGTACATTATAGAGGGCAGTGATCACATCATCCTAATTGACATAGTACAACTGTGCTACAAGAAAATATTTCTCATTTAATGAAACGATCACTCTAATTAGAACTGCTATCTTGAGGTGTGAAATAATTACTGCAAGGAGGTGTGACTGAAAGGAAAAAAGGATGCCAGCTTCTTGGGAAGTGCTATAGTGTCATGGAGACAGGGTTGCCTCTTTTCTGCTGGCAGGTCTCTTCCACTAACAGCCACACAGCAGGTGGCAATTCTACAGGTGAATGCAATTATTTGCCTTACACAACTATCACAGAAGCTCTTTTAGTTAAAAGAAATGTAGCAACCCTAGATGGGACTAAAAATGGAAGGAAAACTGAGACTTTGGGCATGTGCTAGAGGGAAGTTAAAGGGATAGCCTCAGATGTCTTCTTTGTAAAATAGTGTGGGATTTGAAGATATGTTCTCTATCAAAGCTTCAATGTCCCTAAATAAATACAAGTAAAAAGGATTTAAGTCTTGCATTCAAACTATGCAAATTTTCAGATAATTATAAGTGTGGGAGCGTAAAATGTAAATTGCATAAACATAGTTAATTTATTTAATTAATTCTCTTTGTCACATTTAATTTTGACAGAATTCATAACAGATTTCTGAGGATAGGTATGAAAGAAAGAGAAAAAACCTAGAGGCTATTGGGGAAGAGTTTGGTGAGAGCAAACAACCCAAATCCCATGTCACTGCTGATTATCTAATTTTTTTTCTTGTCTACTCTTTCTAATTTTTAAATCCTTGAACAGATCATACCTAAGGTTCTTCACCTCCTTTCCACGTGGAGGTCTAGTAACTTTTTTTTAAAAGTGTCACAGGAAAGTAAAACAATGCATTAAATATTCAGTTCTGTACTTCACAGGATAAATGGGCATAGGGTTGCCAAGTCACTTACCTCCAGGACTCCTCCACTCCTGTTTCGGGAGCCTCGCACACACGCGGCATGATTATATCACCCGGAAGTGACGTCATCACGCTGGGCAGTTGGGTGGATTGGGCCGTTTTGGGGGTGGGGGTTCCCCCCACCGGCCAAATCCAGACAGGCGGATTGGGGACCCCTATAGCGGGGGATTCCCCGCCCCCCGGGGGGACTTGGCAGCCCTATATGGGCATGTGAAATTCATGGAACCCTGTTGGTACATGAGATCTGCTTAGAGACCACAGGGTCACTATGCTTCTGTTAACTGACCAGGGTTATTCAAATAAAAATAATATATTCTTCAAACTGGTCAATCAGAGGGTGGATTGATGAATTAAGAACCATGTTGCTGCTGTTTTTATTTAAGTTCTTGGACAATAATGAGGAAGCTAAGGGTTTTTGATGTCCTGTAGTCTACATGGCATTGCTAAGTGTTTTGTTATTTATTTATTTATTTTATTTATCAAATTTATAGGCCGCTCTCCCCGCACGCAGTTCTCTTCTGTCTCTATAGTTCTAAACAAAGAATCTTAGAGAGCAATTCTAAACAGGTCTCAGAAGTTAGTATCATTTTAGTCAATTGTATTTATTCTCAGATAAGTGTCCCTAAGATTGCAGCCCCTGTCCCCTGAGTCTCCCTTCAGGCTTCCACTACTGGAAGCATAGTGTTCCACATAAACTAGTAAACAGTTCAGGAGATTGTTGCTCCATTTGTTACAATTACAAATAAATATTATTTAAAAAGTAAATTCTGTTTGTAATAATTGTTTGGATGCACTATATTTTAATATGCTAGTTGTGATAATTTCATGTCCAGTAAAATTGTCCATAGTCATATTTTATGTTCCTAAAGTAACAGAATGACTTTCAATCTGGAAAAGAAAAAAGAAGTGCTAATGTAGCATTTTTTTTCAATTTTTCCAAAAATTTCTGTTTTTTCCCAGAAAGAAACTGGGTTTTTTTTCCGAGCTTCAAAATTTCCAGAAATTTTACAACTCTATACCACTCTAATGGCAGAAAGTGAAGAGGACCTCAAGAGCCTCTTGAGAGAAGAGCGCAAAAGTTGGCTTGAAACTCAATATAAAAAAAACTAAAATCATGGCATCCGGCCCCATCAATCTTGCAAGATCAAATCAGTCAATCCTAAAAGAAATCAACCCTGACCGTTCCCTGGAAGGCCAGATACTGAAACTGAAGCTCAAATACTTTGGCCACCAAATGAGAAGGGAGCACTCACTGGAGAAGACCCTGATGCTGGGAAAGATTGAAGGTCAAAGAAGAAGGGAACGGCAATGGATGAGATGGTTAGACAGTGTTACCGATGCAACAAACATGAAATTAAGCAAACTCTGGAGCATGACAGAAGACAGGAGGGCCTGGCATGATGTGGTCCATGAAGTCGCAAAGAGTCGGACTCGACTGTGTAACTGAACAACAATAACAACAACAAACTATGGACTATCAAAGCAGAGAGCCTGGAGACACTGCCTAAGCCAAGGAGGCATGTGTAACAGTTCAGTCCTCTCTTGGGAAACCAATCAGATTGAAAAGCCAAGGCAGAATCTGATAGGTCCAGGTTGAAGCATCATCTGACATCATCTGAACCAACAAGCTCCTTCTGGCCAGTTGCACTTGTGGTGCCAAAGTATGGCAAATATTTTCTTCTTTTGCTGGACCAAAATAACTCCTCGGAAACTGAGCAGCTAAGGAGAATCTGTGCTTTGCATTGCCATCTTTTGGAGACATGAAGAATATGCTGAAGTAGGGTTGCCAACTCCAGGTTGGGAAACTGCTGGAGATTTGGGGGTGGAGCCTGGGGAGCACAGGGACCTCAGTGGGGTACAATGCCATAGAGTCCACCATCCAAAGCATCCATTTTCTCCAGAGAAATTTATCTTGGTAATCTGGAGATCAGCTGTAATTCCAGGAGGTCTCCAGGTCCTGGAGGTTGGCAACCCTATGCTCAAAGTGGCTAAGCCAGGAATAATTTTGCTATGGAGACCAGTCATTTGAGAATACAAATTAAATATTCTGAAATGTGGGGCTTTGGAAGGATCTGAGCTTTCTGAACACTATGAGACATACATACTTCTGAGTCTGATCTCTAACTATGCTGGATTGGTATCAGATGTTTCAAATCAGAATATTAAAGGCTCCACTGCTAGAAATGCTGTTGCACTGTTTGAAGTTTGGACAAAATACTGTCACAAAAATGGTAAAGTGATGTTTCGCTTCTGGTAATACATAAGTTTTGTGCATAATTAGCAAGATCATGCATAAACATTAGACAGAATGGATGTTATTCACTTAAACTGTGAAGTGAACTTGAAGCTGACAGTTAATGCCACCAGTAGAATATTTTGGCTGCATTTTTAAAAAATAAAAAGCTGTCCTGGCATGCATCAAGGGAAAACCTTTGAGGGAAAAGCCTTAATAAGATGCACACACATTTAGGACCAAGTCTTACAGAACACACCTGAGGGCTGTTTCTGAGTAAACATGCATAGCATTAGGTTGGTGGGTTGTTTCTTTTCTGTTTGTTATCACTGGGATAAAAAAAACAAAGCAGTATCTTTCTTGAGAGAGGATGGAGATATAGAAAAAATGGTGGGGGGAGAAGAATCAAGACTGGACTCCACTGTATGTGCGTGGGTTAGAAGACTTAACTGGTCCCACCCTATTGGGCAAGCTCCTCTTTGATACTCTACCAGGAACTTGGGGCTATCTTAATAAATATAGTGGGATCCTGTCAAGCCACCCTAAGTCAACTGAACATATGCATGTGAGTGTGTATCTGAGAAATTCTATGTCTCCTGGGGGCAAGTCCCTCCTTCTTCTCTTTGAGAAACATGCATCTCCAGAGTGCTTAGCTTGTGGTGGGGAAAATAACCTAATCCAGTCATTTAATAAGAATAGATCCAGTTTTGAGATTTATTTTCTGAGCACTCACAAAAAGCAAGACAGTGGGGATTTTGGAATGGACATTGCAAAACAACAACATAAAACAGAAGTTACAGTTTCTGGCTAGTTCACATTTACAACATTTTGCTCCCCCTCTCCTTTTCTAAGTCACAGAAAAGGCAGACCCATCCATGCGTTCAGGCTCTGACAGCTGGCTGTTGATGGATGGACGATGGACACGATGGACAACTAACAGCTGATGTGTTATACCGGCCTGAGAACGTTAATTGTCAGGGGGTTCAAATGGAATTCTACTGTTGACCTGAGGATCCTGAAATAGGGAAGTGGAACCAGTACTCCTTTCCTGAGGGAAATGGCTCCCCGTTTGCGAGGAGGGTGGGGTATAAATATAATATAACAAAATAACTAACTAACTAACTAAATAAATAAATAAATAAAAGAAGGATAATCCTTATTCAGTGCTAAAGAAGGAAAATTGGAACCTGTGTGTATGTTCCTTTCTCCACAGACTTTAGTAATTTTGTGACAAAGAACCTTATGCCTATTTATCTAATAGTCAAGTGATCTTTTTCAACAGTTGTTTGTAGAACTAAACAGCTACATTTTTGTAACAAACTATCTACCTTACCCTGGATAAAATGCTGCTGGGATTTTATCCGGGATTCTTTCTTACGGGTTGGGATGTTCACACATCCCAACCCCGGCAGCGGTGGCAGCAGCTGGCAGTGGAGGAGGAGGCAGTGGCTGGCAGTGGCAGAGGCAGCTGGTGGAGGTGGCAGTGGCTGGCGGAGGTGGTGGCTGGCGATGACAGCAGGCTACCTGCCCACCAGCCCCTGCAAGCAAGCCCTGAAGGCAGCCAAAGGCAAGAGCCAGGCTTCAGCCACCTGAAGTTGCAAGCGCCTCCCTCCTCCTCTGGCACCTTGCTCCAGCGCCGCCCAGGTGCTGCCACCGTCGATCCCCCCACCTGCTTTCCCCAGCAGCTGTTTCCAGCTGAGCCATCTGCGCCTCTCCTTTTCTCTCTCTGGCGGTGGCAGCTGGCAGCAGTGGCGGCAGCTGGGGGAGGCACCCTTCCCCGAGCCCCGCCGGCTGCCCGGTAAGTTTGGGGAGAACCTTGTGGGGGTGCCAGGCAACAGTGGACAACAGGGCTTGGAGCGGAGCGGGGTGTTTTTTTTCTCCCTTTTTGCACTTGGCGCTTGAGTGCCCAAGTGCAAAAGGGGGGGGGGACTGGGAGGGACGATCAGACAGCTGTCTCTCGCAATCATTGCAAGAAAGGTCTGTCCAGATTGGCTCAATCGCAGGTTCCTTGTGCAACCACCGGGAAAATACTTGATTTTCCCGAGGTCAGAAAATGCAGGAGGAACCCGCAGTTGAGCCCACTTCGGAGTGGGAGTTGTCCCGGCTGTTCTGAACGGTCCCTTTAAATGTGGGAGTTCCTCCCGCTTTAAAGGGCCGTGTGACCACGGCCTATGTGTTGTGAATCAGCCCCTTGTGTGCCATAATCAGACATATTCCAACAAAGGTTTTTTTTGGTTCCTCAGCTGGGTCCAAATATATCTATATACATTTTAAACATCTTATGGGACAGACAGAGAAACAAAGAAGAAGAAAAAGGAGCCACTCAGCTAAGGGGGGTGGGGAAATCCAGCTGATTTTGAATTAGAACCCTACTTTGCTATTGAACAAAGTTCCTGCCAACACAAATCTGAACAATGACTTATCCCACAGGATAAGTTGTGGTTTTGCACTCAAAACGTTTGGGAACTGGGCTTGTGGGTCATATGCAAGAGGGGGACATAAAAAATGACAGCCAGGAGAAGACTCTCCTTTGTTCTCCTTTAGACTGAAGCTTGGCAGACCTTTGTGATAGGCCAGGTATTAAGATTTGTAAGGTACCATTCCATCCTGCCTGCTTACCTAAACTCAGGAGAATCGAGGGGTGGGGCTGTTTGTTTATAGATCAACTATTTTCTACATGCAAAACTGGCTTTTTCCTGGAAGTATGTACTAAAATGCTTTATCTGTGTCTCACAATGTTATATATATTATGAATGTATTTTTCTAAAAATGAAAACTATAACAAAATGGTTGAAATGAATCACTCTGATTTACTTAACACAAGTTGCAGCCAAATGTGTTGCTGAAAGCAGAGAAGCACAGTGCATCTTTGGTGGTTCCAGGCCATTCATGGTGGTGCAGACAACAAGTACTAGTATCTACAGGTTCATTTATCCCATTCCATCTCTTTCCAATCATGCACATGATACTTCCTCATGTCCTTCTCTTCGACAGCAGTCACATGGGACTCAAGAGCGGAAATTAGAGCTGTTTCCTCTCACTCTTTAAGTGCCTGTTCACATGGATCCCGCTCTGATGCTCACTCACTCGTGCAGCCTTCCGCTTTTCTCTTGCTTTAAAGGACCCCTGGAAAAACTAGTATTTTCCGGGTCTTAATGGAAGGGATGCATGAGTGAGCCAATCTGAACAGCTCTCTCTCTCAATGTTTGCGAGAGAGGGCTGTTCAGATCATCTGTCCTCCCCCACCCCCCCGTTTTTGCAGTTGGGTGCTTGGGCACTCAAGCGCCCAATTGCAAAAACGGGGGGGGGGGGAACCCCACCCCGTGCTCCGCTCCCAGCTCCAAACCCTGCTGGCCGCCGCCTAGCCCCCCCTTGCCTCTCTTACATTAGCAGGTGGCAACCGGCAGGGCTTGGAGCCCGGAGCAGAGTACAGGGTGAGCCAGGAAGCCGGGACGGGTCTGCCGGCAGCTGGCGGTGGTAGCTGGCAGCGGCGGCAGCTGGCGGCGGCTGGCAACGGCGGTGGAGGGGGGAGCTCACTCTCCTGTGAGCAGGAAAGGTGCCCCCTGCCACTGCTGCTGCTGCCACCGGGGTTGGGATGTAAACATCCCAATCCGGAAGAAAACCCCCCGGTTAAAATCCAAGCAGGATTTTAACCGGAATTCCCATGCTGTGTGACCTCAGCCTTCCATGTGCCTTCTTAATCTGCTTTTTGCATGTGTGTTGTTTATATCAAAGAGCAACACTAAAATCTTATCTGTCAGAAACTTTACAACTCTCTTAGAATACAGCATCCTTATACTGCATCAGATTTGCTTTTGGTGCCTCTCTTTTTCTGAACTCAGAAGATTAGGAACTGTTATTTGAAATAAGGAACCAGTAGCAAGATTAGACCGATTTCACACCAGGCACTGCTTCGCCGTCAGTCTTCCCTTTGCCCCAATTGCCTGCTTCAATTTCTCCCTATTTGCCGCAGGGCACATTTTGACCCGCGGCTTCACCCGATTTCCTTCACGGCTTCAGTGATCCTCAAAAAACAAGATCACTGAAGCCACGGGGGAAATCGTGTGACGCTGCGGGTCACAATGCGCCCTGCGGCAAATAGTGAGAAATTGAAGCACGCAATTGGGGCAAAGGGAAGACCGACAGCGAAGCAGCAACTGGCGAGAAATTGGTCCTTGTGTCAAGCAGTACTCTGTGATGCCTGCTCATAAGGAGATCTGCTTAGGAAGGTCTTCCCAATAAATCTGCTCTTGAAGAAGTGGACAACGTGACATCTATACAGAACATGACTATTTCTTCAAAGACAGACTTATTTTCCTGCAGCAACAGCTGGAAATGGAACATTAATCAGTGATTTTGTTCCAGATATAGAGTAGGTTGATAACTGACTATGGGCGATTATGCATTGGCTTTTCCCTCTGTTGTTTTACAAAACCCACATTGGAACAGAAATTCCCCTCTGCATTCCATGCTGCTTTCACTTTTTTTGATCATCGAGTTTTATGGTACCTTCTGCATAGATTTATGGCTACTCAGGGGTGACTTCACAGTCAGTATGGCATTGCCCTGAGGTATCCGAATGTGGTTTTGAGCTGAACTTTTTCCTCCCAGTTGAGAAAATGTAGAGCGAATGCTAGATGCAGAATCGCCCTATATTATCTGATAACTGGACTGAACGTCAATTACTGAAAGTAGCAATTATCAGTTCCCTACCAGTCCTGAACAGCATTGAAGGACTCTTCACAAGTAATATCATACATAAGGATAAATCCCATGGCTCCTCGGTAATAGGCAGTGGTAATGGTCCTGTATCTTTCTTGTCCAGCAGTATCCTACAAAAAAACAAAAAATAGATTTATACATTACATGTGTGTCCCTAAATTCAAAGCAGTGTAATCCCATGAGCATAAGGGCCATTTTACATGTTCAGTATTCTTTGTGCAGATGCAATCTTGTAGGAAAATATATACTCATTATTGACATCTATGTGTTTGTTTATTTATTTATTATTTGGATTTATATCCTGCCTAGCCAGCATCTGATTGTTAGCCTTCTTAGGTTTGCATTGAGCAGGAAGTTGGCATTAGTCAGATGAGCTTTTCTGCAGGTCATGTCTCCTGTGCTCCTGTTCGAGTAGATATCCTTTGCAAATAAATTCCAGAGTGGAAGCCATAAAAGCTTGTAAGTGAAGGAAAAAAGACTAATACCACCCGCACTTTGGGTTCCCACTGGGGAGAAAGGCAAAGTATAAATGAAGTAAGTAAATAAATAAGCTTTGTACAGCAAAAACAAAATTAATCTTTTAAGATTGAAGTATTAATTGTTATATAAGCTTTTCTGCACCAAAGGGTACTCCATCAAATGCATGAGGTACTACAAGAGTCCTTTGCAAAGAGTAAATGGCTTTCACATTAAAAGGTGAGATCGAGTTCCTTGAGAAATTAAGTTCTCTAATGACAGTAAAAATTGTCTTCCTGGTGAACAAATATGCTCCCTCCCCTCCCCTCCCCACCCTGCTTCTTTGTTGTGGTACTGATATGCTCCTTTGGAGCAATGGCAGTCAGCAATCTGTGCCCCCAAACACTGGAATCCAGATTTTGGAAAATATGTTTCTGTTTACAGTTCCCTTATAGACCCACAGCCTGTTCCTCTAATAGCAAACTTCATGGTCAAGTGCTGTCACAAAGGTTGGAAAAGGTTGGAGTTTGTATATATTCAGAGGGCCGCTTGAGCATGCAGGAAAAACTTAGTTTGTAGTGTGTAAATTTTTAAAAAGAAGAAAAAATCCCAAATTGCCTGATTGATTGAGCACATTTTGTGAGGGCACAGAATGTTGACAGATTTTGAGAGTCAGCTACAGGAGAGGGGATGGGTTAATAAAGAATATGGGTAAATTAAATAGAGGAAAATAGGTAACCTGGGTTGATCCTGGAAGGGAAAGAATTTCTCAGTTGTTCATCTCCCCATGATTCACTATAGGCCTCAAGGCTGCTGCATTCAGTAATAAGGTTGGAGGCCCTGGTCAGTCATTATAGCAGCACAACCAGCCGACCAAACAAAGAAGAAGGAAGTTTTTGTATAGCAAGAGGAATTCTGGGGTAGGCAGTAAAAATGTTACTTTTCCCCTTCACCAAGATGGGAGGGATGGAAACTGAGCTTGCAGGCTCTCCTCATGTTGCCATGGAACCCTGACAGCATGACAGCGGAGCACGCGAACCATCTCTTATTTTGATCATTGGCCAGTTACAGGAAAAGGGGTGATGGGGAGAAAAGTCCTTGTAGTGCTGTTGCTTTTCATTGCCCCTTGTCCCCTGGAGAATCAGATCTCACAAGAGTCTGCCCTATTCCCTTACAAGGGAGAAACAGCTACTCAGCTGACTGGCTCTCTGTGTGCCTGGCTCTCCTTTTTCTACTTCCATAAATCCACCTCTCTGAATAGCAGCCGCCACCACCACCACCATAGACGGTATCAAAAGAAATTCCCACCTGAATGGTCTGATCTCAGGCCCCTTTCTTTAGCAAACTTTAGAGATTTCATTTGGGCATTCCCCTTCTCTCCTCAACTTGACAATCCTGCAGACTATTGCCGGCACTTGTAAACTACTACAGGGCTCAGGGGTTTTCACTGCTGCTGCCCCTCTCCCACTTTGGTTCTTATTCTGGGCAAATGTGATCAGTTAGGGCAAATGACAGGTCACAGAGTTCAAACTACAATGTTTGAAATAAAAGATAATATATTAACAAAATGAAAACTGCAATTATGCTATCACAGCAAACTGAGCAAAGATCCCAAAAAAAGTGTTTAAACTCCTCTTTCCTTAAACACAATACATAACCTAAAGTATGTTAACTTAAGGTAGGCTATTTATTCTTGGAATTGCAAGTAGGCAGTTCATTGCCTTTGTTCTTGGAGCTGAGATTTCTTCCATTGTCCCTCAACACAAGGCAAAGTCCCTAGGTAAAGGTTCAGTACTTCATGCCTTAAGACAAAATGGCTAAGAGCAACTAACTGCTTCTTCCTTGTGGTCAGGGAATATATAACCCCCCTTCATAGGCGTCAACTTCAGGGGGGCTGGGGAACTGGAGCCCCCACCCCCCGAACTTTTCCAGGACATGTTGAGCCTCCCCTGGAGACAATGGCCTGTAATGTCTCTGGCTAATCCCCAAGCTCCCCCCCCCCCAGGAAATTGGAAAGTCTACACCCTTGACCCCCTTGACCACTCCCTTGTGGGTCATCCCTCTTTTCTTACTCAAAGGGAAGGGATGGGATACTCTTTCTACCCATGGGTCATTTAAGTTCTGTGTTCCTTAAATGTGATTTGCTAGCTAGGTGTGCGCTGGTATCTCTTTCTTTTCCCCAGGCCAGAGCTACCTGCATATCTATAGCACCCAATTGCTCTGTGTCTATGAGATAACTCATTCCCCTATAAACGTTTCAGTTTCTAGCGTTTAGCTTGTAGAAACGTCTCATGGGGCAAGTAAAGAGTGCAGACCCAACCACTGAAGTTCTAATGTAAAATTCTGGGGTGTGGGACATTTCTCCATAACCTTCAACAACAGCCCTATGAGAAACTTCAGAGTTTAATGTCGGGATTTTTTTAGGGCTGCTCCCTTGTGATTATTAACTTTTTGTAATTGTTAGAGACATTACACCATAGCACTGCTGTTAGTAGGTATTTGAGGAAGGTAAAGAACAAGCCACTTATCGGCTATCCTCGTAATAGTGCCTTTGTGGGAAAAGGTCCCCTTAAAGCTGCGAAACTGCATAAGTCGAAACACTCTGCAGTATTCTGTTCCCTCTACCAAAGGGCATGGTCGACTGCCTTTACACAGAACAAAGTTTAAGTCCAGTGGCACCTTTAAGACCATCAAAGTTTTATTCTTAAAGGTGCCACTGAACTCAAACTTTGTTCCACTGCTTCAGACCAACATGGATACCCACCTGAATCTGCCTGTACATAGGGCAGTGAAATGGCACCATCGACAACAAGGATGCCCTTTTCTCCTCATTTGTGATCCTCACACAGTGGCTGAAACTTATTGGCTTGTTCTGGCTTCTACACAGGACCTTCTCTTCCCCTCCCTTCTTCTTGGTCTCACCTCCTTTACTCCATCACCTCATATATTACAGATGAGGTGCTGGGAGATCTGTTAATTGATCTTACCAACTTTTCTTTTCACAAAAAGAGACACAGCAGCTGTGCAAGGCCCAGATTCAGACTGAGGCCACCTTTCCCTCTACAATTTTGCCAATCAAAACTAGCCTCCTCCTCTCCTAGTACTTACAAGCCTCAGAAGGGGGAAAAACAACAGATTGTAAGCATGTAGAGAGTGTCATATCATATTTGAATTTTTATACAATGAATTGTTATTCTAGGAGCTTTAAAAACTGGGTTGGATCCTGCAACTCCTTTTTTATTAAGGCTGATGTTTGCTCCATTGGAGCAACTCCTTTCTTCAGAGCCAGACTCACCACTTAATGGAAGGGAATAATCAAATCTAACCTACTGCTACTAGTTCTGCTTTTGCATTAGTCGATTATATTCTAGTCTGCCATGTGCATTGTTTCATACACACACGTTAATGAACATACTTAGGACGGAGAGGGGTGGAGTATTCCCGTTACATGTTCATTGAATGCTTTTAGAATGTCTGAAAAGGGCTTTTATTTGTTTCTTTCATTTTATTTATAACCTGCCCTCGGCTCTAAACAGGGTTTAGGGTGGGTAAACAACATTTCCAAAAATATACATAATGGTTTAAAATTAAGATTAAAATAGGCTTAACAGTTACCCGAAGGGGGAGAAGAAGGAAGGAGTTAGGCTAGCTAAAAAACCATTGCTGCCCTCAACCATAAGCCTAGTGGAACATCTCTGTTTTATAAGCCCTGTGGAACTGAATTAGGTCTCGCAGGGCACGGATGTAATTCAGCAGAGAGTTCCACCAGGTTGGTGCCAGGGCCAAGAAAGCCCTGGCTCTGGTTGAGGACAGCCAGATACTTTTTGCCAGGGATCACCAGCAGGCAGGCCCATAGCTACAGGGGGGCGTTTTGGGGCCTGCCCCCCTGACTTCCTGCCAAAGCCCCCCGAGTTTCCCTCCAGCCCAGGACCCCCCAACTCTCTGGGCCTCCCAGAGGACTCCCCCCATTGCCTTCACCAGGTGGGGCTTGCTCGAAGCAACTTCCCCACATGCCAGCAGCCCTGCTGGCTCCATCCTCATCTGGCATTTGGGGAGAGGAGAGGGGATGTGGGTCCCAAGCTGGCGGGCCGGCTGCGCTTGCCTTGGTTGGCTGACAGCTCACAGAACAGGCAAGCGCACCGGCATGCTCCTTTACTGCCTTGTCTTATCACCTGCCTGCCTGCTTTCCCTTGGAGGCAGAAGGGGCAGTTAATTTAATTAGCTTTAATTTAATCAACTTGGTGCCCCCTAAGAAATTTAAATGCCCCCTGAAAAAGAAAACCCTGGCTACGAGCCTGCCAGCAGGTGTTTCTCCACTGAGCATAATGCTCTTTGCGGGATATACCAGGAGAGGCAGTCCTGTAGATACTGTTGGTCCCAGATTCTTCAGGGCCTTAAAATAAATATCCCACTACAATGTTCTTTGAAAACCAGTTCTTGCAAGACTGAACTGTAGGGCGAAATTTCACAGTTTGTTATGTAAAGGCTGGCAGACAATGCAAAAAGCTTTAGGCCAAAGAAGCGGGACATTTCATAGTCTGCCAGCTTAGTCTGACTGCCTCTAACCATAACAGACTTAATTTATGGGAGCAAAATGTGGAACAGTATATTAGAGGATCAGGCTGCCTGCTCTGAGGGCATCTGAAAGACATTTAAGGGTCTGGTTCACCCTGATAGCTGGAAAGGCTCTCCAGACTGCAGGGATTCTGGCTTTTTGCTGTTGTCAGCCTAACTTGCTAGGTGGTCTACAAAAGATTAAAAAGACACGAGGCTCCACCTACAGGCTTGTAATACTAAAAAACATAAATTGATAGACTATACATGATTCAGATAAATAGACTGTACTAAGCAAAGCCTTCCCCCCCAAAAAATTTTATAATAAAATGTTTATTATAAGGGGGGAGGGTGATTGAATTCAAAAAGGAGTGGGAAAGGGGCAGAACAAAATACAAGGGATAAAACCACTCAAGAACAAACTGCTCAGATTTCCAGATAAAAATACAGTTGATCTAACTCAGCTACTCAGAAGTTCTGTGACAAATAGGTGGTCTGGCCAAAACTGGATTGTCCTTTGTACAAAATGGATTAAGTCTAGCAGAAGTGTCCAAGATAGAATGGAAATGAATAGGTTATTATTCAGATACAAAGCTCAGGTGTCCACAATCCCAGACGCTATAGGCAGGGGTCCGTTGGGGCCGGAGCGAGGCGTAGTGAAGCTCCGCCAGCTCAGGAGTGGCCACTAGGGCAGCCAGGGGCCGAATCAGATTCTCTGATCTGATTCAGCCTGCTGCCGAATTGCTGCCGAAATTCGGCAGCAACTTTAAAAGCAACTGGAGGGGAGGAGGTTTGAGGGAGAGGCTCCAAACTTGCAGGGTAGCTGCTGGGACCTCTCCCCCAAATACCCACCAAGTTTCAAGAAGATTGGACCAGGGGGTCCAATTCTACGGGCCCCCAAACAGGTTGTCCCATTCCCTCCATTGTTCTCTATGGTAGAAAAAAAGGTAACTTTTCCCCCCACCATAGAGAACAATGGAGGGGATGGGACAACCTGTTTGGGGGCCCATAGAATTGGACCCCGTGGTCCAAACTTCTTGAAACTTGGTGGGTATTTCAAGGAGAGGCCCCAGCAGCTATCCTGCAAGTTTGGAGCCTCTCCCTCAAACCCCCTTTCCTCCAGCCCCTCATATACCCTATGAGTTTTTGCCATTGATTTCAATGGCCCATAGGGTATAATAGGGCTGAAACTGACATTCCCTTTCTGACACACTTCCAGTGATGTCAAGGGATGTGGCATATGCTAATTAGTTATGCTAATGAGTTATGCTAATGAGCTCCTGCAGCTCTTTTTCTACGAAAGGACCCCTGGCTATAGGTAGCACTTGGGAGCCCTAGTAAGTGTCAGTTAACTGCCATGAATTCTTTTCAATAACTGTATGACTGCTACAAGATGTATTTACATGATCTCTGAAAAGGTTATCGGCTTTCATGTGTTTTACCCTCATGATTGGTGACAGGTCCCGCCCGGGAGTTCTCAACGGAGCCATGACTCCCTCCTCTGGAATGTGTGCTCTACTCCGCTTGCTTGCTTGCTTGGTTGCTTCGCTTGCACATGCCCGGCTAAGTTACTTGCTTCTCCCCTGTTATCTCTTTTGCCCTGTCCTTGAACAGGAGTGCTAGCAGTTCTGAGTGAGCCAAACTCACCGGTATTTTGTATTCTTCTTATCCATGTCTTGGGAACTGAACTTTAGAGATGTTCAACATCATTATTCTCTGGGAACTCCTTTTCCCGCATTTTCTATGGTAACTTCTGGCCAGTATATTTGAGCGCCTAAAATCCTGCCTAGTGATTGGTGGAATATCCTTAAGCCATATTTCATATCCAGTATATCAATACTTGTAATCCCTAAACCCAGTATTACTAACAGTGGAATTGTTTGACTCCAATGATCTTCTCTACAAATAAAGGACTCACTGCTTAAAGAGACCTGTTGTGGACTATATCTTTTGGGACATTCTCACAGTAAGATTGTAGGGTTTCTGTCACAAAGCCACTTCCCAGCTCTTCGCCTATTCATTCGCTTACAAGAAACCCTGGACATCTGTCCATGTTGCCCAGTTTGGAAGGTACAGACAGGGTCCACAAGTTTAGTGAGAGAACATAGACTTTATATATCAAAGGCCCAAAGGACTCTAGCATTGCTAGAATGAGAATTAGAGGAAGGAGTACATAATTATTATGTGTTTAATTCATTTATACCCCGCCTTTCTCCCCAGAGGGGACCCAAAGCGGATTACATCATTCCCCTCTCCTCTATTTTATCCTCACAACAACCCTATAAGGTAGGTTAGGCTGAGAATGTGTGACTGACCCAAAGTCGCTCAGCAAGCTTCCATGACATGAATAGGGATTCACACCTGGGTCTCCCAGATAGTAGTCTGACACTTAATCACTATACCACACTGGTTTTCAGTCTGCCAGAAATTAAATAATAAGTCCAGGAGAGAGTGATTAAAAATTAAGATGAACACAACCAAGATGATAGTGTTCTCTAGGCGTGTGCATAGACATTTTATTCTAATTCAGATGTATTTGTTCATTAATAATTTCCTAATGTTCATTATAGCTATTACATGTTGTGACAAATGTGCTGTGGCCTCAGACTGAGAGTTGGCCCTCTAAACCTGGGTTTCACTCCCCAGGGCATCCTCCTTGGCCTTCCAAGGGTGCTGTGCTCCCCTCCCAGGACTTCTCACCCATGCTGTCTTCAATCCCCAGTCCCCAGAGCCACCGCCTGTGCCTGGCTCACCTTTTCTCAGTGAGCTCTGTCGCTATCAGCCCCTCTTGCCCTTCCCAAGGCCTTTCCAGCTGTTGCTGCCTCCAGTCCCACAGCCGGTAGCCAAGAGCTGCTTTACCATTCCCAGATGCTTCTCTGTTCTAGCCATGTGCAGGCTGGGGCTCTCAAGCGTCTGCAATTATTGTCCAGCCTGGCCGACTTGTCTTCCAGTCAGGCTGTTTGATGTTTCCTGATGCTGTTCTTGAGGGCCTGCTCTGATGGCCACAGATGTATTACATATTCTTTATCAGTTTTCATTGGCTTCTGTGGGAAACATGTCTTCTGGCTGTAACTTTTCCCCTCCCAAGCGGCAAACACTGAGGGTAAATATCCATTCCAATGGGATGCTCTCCCAGGTAGTATGAAAGCTGTGTGGCAATGCTCTACAGCAGCGGTTTTCAACCTTGGGGTCGGGACCCCGTTTGGGGTCGAACAACCATTTCACTGGGGTCGCCGGCTGGCATCCGAGCCCCTCCCCTTCCCACCCCTCCCTCACCAAAAGCCCTGCTCCGCTCATCCAGAAGTCCGAGCAGAGCACGCTGTAGCTTTCCTATAGAGTGGTTTTTTTTTTTCAGAGTCCTCTATCTAAAAGTTTTGCTCCTCCAGGTTGCACAACTTCTGCATCTTCTGGTAAGCTTTTGTGTTGTAAATGCATAAATTGGGGAACAGGGTGAGATCCCTCCTCTTGTGGCCACCCCCTCCCTTTTATTTTGAACACCAAAGTAGAAAGAAAGGTGGAGTGTGTGTGTATGTGTGTGTGTGTGTGTATGGACAGAGAGAGAAAGAGAGAGGTGTAGAAAAAACTGTGGATTAAAAACAATATATATCTTTAATCAGGCTTCTTACTATTTTCAGTGCCCAAAAAGCTGAAGCAAAAATGTGGCTTCCATTTCCCCCTCCTGCTCCAACAGCAAAGTTTAATTCCAACCCAGCTCTCCTCTCCACTCCCCCACCCCCAGTCCTTTTTGAATTTCTCCAGCTTTTCCGTTCTTTGTTACTTCTTAGCTTTTAATTTTTAAAAAGAAAGAAATCAATTTTTTTTCTGTTGCTGACTGCTCATGCCAGAAAGAGATGTACTAAAAGGAAGGCAGGATTGCCCATTGGAAACAATGGGAAACACTTGAAGGCCCGTTGGAAATAATGGGAGCCAGGAATGCCAGTTGATTTGCATGGGCTCCACTGAAATACATTACAGTACAAGTAGAGTTGCAAAGAAAATGTGGAATGGATTTTCCATTAGGGTCTCTGGGCCCATATAGACTACTCTGGGACTGGAATGACAGGCCCCAGTTTAGAATAATAGCCCCAGGGGGTAGCAGAAGCCTTCTGGGACTGGAATGACAGGTCTCAGAGTGGAATGACAGGGCCTGGGGGTAGCAGGAGAGTTCTGGGACTGGAATGAGAGACCATGGAGTGGAATGACAGCCACTGGGGGTAGCAGGAGTATTCTGGGAATGGAATGACAGGCCCCAGAGTGGAATGACACCCACTGGGGGAGCAGGAGAGTTCTGTGACTAGAATGAGAGACCATGGAGTGGAATGACAGCCCCTGCTGGTAGCAGAAGTGTTCTGTGACTAGAATGAGAGACCACGAGAGTGGAATGATAGCCACTGGGGGTAGCAGGACTGTTCTGTGACTAGAACAAGAGACCACGAGAGTGGAATAACAGCCCCTGGGGTCAGCAGGAGTATTCTGGGAATGGAATGACAGGCCCCGGAGTGGAATGACAGCCCCTGGGGGCAGCAGGAGTATTCTGGGAATGGAATGACAGGCCCCAGAGTGGAATGACAGCCACTGGGGGTAGCAGGAGAGCCCCGGAAAGGCGGCAAAAGCCGCCCCCCACCCACCTACCTTCCTTCCCCCCCTTTCTCTCTCTTCCCCCTTTCTCTCTCTCTCTCCCACCCTCTCTCTTCCCCCTTTCTCTCTCTCTCTCTCCCCCCTACCTGCAACAGCCTCTCCCCCCCACCTACCTTCATTTTCTCATGGCATCTTCTGTTGAAGAAAAGTAAGTCTGAAGCCTGAGTGTTTGTTGTGTCTTGTTGGGAATAGCTTGCAAATATATGTGTGTCTAAAGTCTGTATTAAAGTTGTTTGGTGCTAACTGCCGTGCAAGAGAAAACATCTGAAAAAGTAGCTTCATTGTTGTGTGTGTTGGCAGAATTTTATGGTTGGGGGTCACCACAACATGAGGAACTGTATTAAAGGGTCGCGGCATTAGAAAGGTTGAGAACCACTGCTCTACAGCCATGACTAAGCAAAGCTCACTTCTTGATTAGTAAAAAGTTACAGCCCAGGTAGTTAATTACTGCAAAATGTGGCTGCTGAACAGGTATTGCTGAATTTCAGGCTATGAGCCCCAAGGCAAATTCAAATTCTCTCAGAACTGTGTCAATTTTGTATTCTGGCTTTTCCCTGGGGGTATTCAGGTCAGTCCATGGAAGGCTCTGAGCTTCTTTCCCAGCTGCCCAGAGATGTTGAACAGCAGTAAGGGTGCTCTATCATGCGCCTTTAGTCTAGTCACCCACAAATAGAACAAGTGTTGCACAACTTTTGTTGAACAGTGACAGCAGCAGTGACTTGTGCACAGTCTCCCTCTCTTTTAACTCCCCCATTATATTTCTCTTTTTAAAAGCTGTTCCCTTCAGTTGATAGGATTAGCATGGAAATGCTTATTTAACCTTATTGAAACAATAACAGACAAGAAAGCCCCAGTGCCTTTTAATTGTGTGGTACTTTAAGTACATTTTGTATTTCCCTTCATGCCCAACAGCCTGGACAAAGAAACCTTCCCTCCAGTGTTCTGATTTTTAAAAAAATGAAATTGACACACATCATTCACTGAGAAAAGCAAAAGCGACTGCATCCTTTCCAGTACTGAAGGGTATGTTCTGCTTTTAAAATGGCCACAGACAAAGAGGGTCAAAACAAACCCAGAGAGTGATGAGTAGATCTTCTCAATATCTCTGGAAGCTTAAGGCCCAATTTACACCTCCCCTCTGAAGTAGTTTGACTGCTGTCTTTTCCCAAGCTCATTTCACGCTGTTTTCACATTTCACTCCAGGGGGTCTGAAGAGTACTAAGCAACAGCATTTGTTTAAAGCAGTATAATGCTAGTTTGACCACAGGAGGGCAATTAATTAATGTAAACATTAATTTATAAACTAGAACAAGTATGGTTTGAAACTAGAAACAGGTATAGACAGTTTTTTTTGAAACTAGAATGATTCTAGCGGGAAAGTCAGATGTAAATTTGACCTAAGTTTTAACTGCTATAAGCCTTGAGTGACAGCAGTGCTCAGTGGGGATGGGAGAGAGAGCTTCCACTTCATGCAATTTTGTTAATACACCCAGGGGTCATTTCGAGCAGGAGCTCGGGGGAGCTCAGCTCTGGGACTTGGTGCCAGCCCCCCCCCCCCCATGGGGGAATGCCTGCTTGTGTCATGGCTGCAGCAAAATGACCCCATCCCCTGGAAAGGTCCTTGTTCCTCTGACCAGCCTTCTGAAGGCTTCAGCCACCACTGAAGCTATCCTCCCAGAATAGTGGTATTTCTGAGGCTTGGATTAGTAACTGTCCCCTCTCTGCCAGCGCTCTCTCTCTCTCTCTCTCTTTCTTTCTGTAATGTAGTAGTTCTGTGTAGCAACCAGCCTGCCATGTGCTCCCAGGTAATGGCGCCCGCCGCACGGCCAGGCAGAGAGGGGAGCTTGAATCTGGAGGAACAATAGACATCCGGATTCTAAGCCTCCACCAATGTGGGACCTAGTTTCTCCCTGGGGAGCCAATGCGATCAAAGGCTCCTCCAGGGAACCTATGACAAACATGCGCATATGTTAAGCCCCTATCAGGTCTTTTGGGTGCGGTCGGAGGTGTGGCTCCGGCCAGCATATAATGAGGGCCCTGGAGCCCTGGAAGCATGCTTGATCAGACCATCTACTGGACATGCTGAATCACTCAATAAAGGCTTCATGATTTCACCGTTCCTGGTCTCCCGAGTCCAGTACGCTTCACTGGCGACAAAAGTGGGATCCCGATGAGCAACTCCTCGGCCGACACCAGCACCGAATCGTGCCCAGACCAGATCCGTCAGCCACCGGCCCTGCTTGGCTCCAGCGCCACCACAACGCCATTGGCTCCTGAGGATCTCGCTCGATGCACTGCTGCACATCCCAGAATGGCCGCCACTCTGGGAACCACCCACCCATTTGATCCAGCCTGCCCCGAAGACAGGGAAGCCTGGACGGACCAGCTCACATCCTACTTTGATGCACAGGACATCACGGATGCTGGGAAGAAGAAGTCCTGGCTCATGGCCTCCTGTGGGGTAAAGATGCTGAAGTTACTCCGCAGCCTGCTTTCCCCTCGTACCCCAGTGGAGGCCACGTACGACAACATCATGGCGCTCCTAAGGAACCACTTCTCGCCGAGACCCTCCAAGACCACGCAGCAGGTGAAGTTCTTCCACCGGCTGCAGCAGAAGGGTGAGTCTGCCTCCAATTACCTGGCGGACCTACGCCATCTCCTGGTGGGGTGCAAGTTCGTGGCTGTAGAGGACACACTATACTCTGCATTCCTGTGTGGGGTCCGTGTCCCCAAGCTTCAAAGGAAGCTGATGGCCAACTCCACCACCACCCTGGATGAGATGCTAACCACGGCTTGTGCCTTTGAGGTCTCTCAGCAGGAAAAGCTAGGCACATCCGCCGCCGCCCACCAGACCGAGGCCACTGCAGACTCCGACGTATCCGAGGATGACGAGACACTCCAGGTACAATGCCAGCCTCCAGGACAGGGGTCCCGCAACTCAGGTCAGAAGGCTTCTTGCTCAGCAACACCACACTCCAAACATTCCACATGCGCTAGCTGTGGCGACCAGCATGACTGCCAGACCTGCCATATCCGGGAAGCAGAGTGCCGGTCATGTGGCAAGAAGGGCCACATCGCCCGGGCCTGCCGCACCCACTCCAACCGCTGCACCCAAGCCACGCACCAGGAGTCAGCCGAACTCTTCTAGACAGCAGCAACCTACCACCACCACCGCAAGACACAGCAGGTAATGAACTTGCCCCCCAACACCCCCAACAAAATTAAGGTCTCAGTTTTGATCGAGGGGACCTCCTGCCAGATGGAAGTAGACACTGGGTCGTCCTAATCCATAATCTTGGAGTCCACCCTCCACAGGCTCTGCCCCGGGAGGCCCCGACTTCGAAAAGTGCAGGGCCTAACCCTGCGGGACTTTCAGAAAACCCAATACCGATAAGGGGGTTGGGCAAGTTCTGGGTCCAATTTAAGAACTTTATGGGACGCTTGGGCCTCCTAGTGGTGGCAGGCAACTTCACAAGCCTGCTGGGACTCTCCTGGTTCCAGCCCCTAGGGCTGGGCGTCACTGGGGTACACAGCCTGCGGCCCACAGATTTTACTGACATCTGTGAGGAATTTCCAGCAGTTTTCAATGGGGCACTGGGCTCATATACGGGGCCACCCATCACCCTGGACCTTGACTCCACGGTCCGGCCCATGCGCATACCGGTCTGCCATCTGCCGCTCGCAGTGTGGCCCAAGATCAAGCGGGAGCTTGATAAGCTGGTCGCCCAGGGAGTACTAGAACCAGTGTCCCACGCCCGATGGGAGACCCCGATTGTGATGCCAATGAAGGCAAACAGGAACATCCGCATCTGCACGGACTATAAGTGCACCATCAATACGGCACTTCAGGCCCACGCCTACCCAGTCCCGATCATCAGCCACGTGTTGGCCTCCCTGGCCAGGGTGCGAGTGTTTGGGAAACTAGACCTGGCCCAGGCCTACCAGCAGCTGCCAGTCGACGATGCCACAGCAGAAGCACAGACCATTGTGACGCACAAGGGGGCGTTTAAGGTAAAGCGCTTCCAGTTCGGGGTCAGCATAGCCCCCGGTATCTTTCAAGGGTTAATGGACCGTTTGTTAAAAGGTCTTCCAGGGGTGCAGCCCTTTTTCGACAACATCCTGATCGCGACTCCAGACCAGTGTCCCATGCTCGGCCTGCCTACGCTCCGTCCTCCAGCGATTCCAGGATGCCGGCCTGAAGGTGAAACACAAGAAGTGCCTCCTCGGGGTGCCTGCAGTGAATTTCCTTGGCTTCAAGGTGGACGCCCACAGAATTCACCCCACTAAGAACAAGGTGAAGGCCATCTCCGGTGCCCCAGCCCCCAAGTCCAAGGCTGAGCTACAGTCTTTTCTGGGACTCATCAACTTCTACCACGCCTTCCTTCCCCACAAGGCGGTGGTAGCTGAGCCCTTACACAGGCTCCTGGACAAAAGCGCCACCTGGACTTGGGGTCCCCGCCAGGCAGCGGCCTTCTAGGGCATCAAGGACCTCCTAATGTCCAATGTGGTCCTCACCCACTTCGATGAAGCCCTGCCCGTCGTATTGGCCTGTGATGCATCTCTTTATGGGGTGGGGGCAGTTTTGGGTCACAAACTGCCGGACGGCCAGGAGGTCCCAGTCGTGTATTACTCCCGGACCCCAGCCCCGGCTGAAAGGAACTATGCTCAGATAGACAAGGAGGTGCTTGCGATTGTGGCTGGGGTCAAAAAGTTCCATACTTACTTGTATGGGCGCAAGTTCACGGTCGCCACAGACCACAAACCTCTTCTGGGCCTCCTTACCCCAGATCACCGCACGCCACAAATGTTTTCCCTGCGAGTCCTCAGATGGTCGATCTTCCTTGTGGGGTACGACTACGACTTGGTGCATCGCCTGGGGAAGGCCATGGGCCATGCAGACACACTTAGCCACCTTCCGCTGCCCTCCTGTGACCCTGACCCAGCTCCGGCTTACCACGTCGCTCTGCTCGAGGACCTGCCAGACCAGCTGCTTCAGGTATGGGACATGGCCCGGTGCACGGCCAGGGACCGTCAACTCTCCTGGGTCTTTGACTGGGTGGGAAGGGGGTGGTCCAAGAATCCGGACCCTGAGTTCGCGGCCTTCGCAATCTGGCGCACAGAACTCTCCAACCACAAGGGGTGCCTACTTTGGGGCTCGAGGGTAGTGATTCCGGAACCCCTCCGCCCGCGAGTGCTGACCGCTCTGCATGAACACCACCCTGGGGTAGTACGAATGAAGGCCCTGGCCCGGAGCTACATCTGGTGGCCAGGCCTTGACAAGGAGATAGAGGACCAGGTCTGCCACTGCGAAAAGTGCCAAGGGACCTGTCTGGACCCTCCACACAATCCCATCCGCCCCTGGGAGTCCACCCAACACCCCTGGTCCTGGCTCCACGTAGACTTTGTGGGCTCGGTACAGGGGAAGCTTTTCTTTATTCTAGTCGACAGCTACAGCAAGTGCTGGAAGTCGTTCCTGTGCGCGCCACCTCCTCTGAAGCCGCCATTCGAGCAATGTGGCCCATCTTTGCCACCCATGGCCTGCCGGACACCATCGTCTCGGACAACGGCACGGCTTTCATCTCCGCAGAATTCCAGCACTTCGTGGAGCTCCATGGCATCCGGTACATGAGATCCGCCCCTTTTCACCTGGCCACGAATGGCCAAGCAGAGCGAATGGTCCGCACCACTAAGGAGGTGCTGAGGTACATGGACCAGGGGGATCTGGGGTTTAAGTTAACAGATTTCCTATTTGGCCAGAGCACCACCCCTCACTAGGCTACTGGTTGCAGCCCCGTAGAGCTGCTCATGGGCCGCCGGCTGACAACCCAGCTTGACCAGCTCCACCCCGATCAGGTGCCGGCTGCCTCCAAAGAACCCAACGTCCCCAAAGCCCCCAGAGGGTTCACGCCGGAGGACCCAGTCTACGTTTGCAACTATGCCCGGGGCCCCCTGTGGTTGCCAGGGCGGATTATCCGCGTCACCGGTCCCCTCTCCTATGAAGTTCTGGGTGAAGAAGAACAACGGTGGAGGTACCACGTGGACCAACTTTGCTGCCGCCTGCACGCCCTCTCTGCGGACAATCCAGGGCTGGACTTCCCAGATGCAGAACCCAAGGTACCAGAGACAGACGATCCGCCTGCCCCACGATCAGCCGAGACTCTGCAGGAGGCACCACTGAAGCTAGCTGGCTGGACATCACTCCAGTTGCCGTCCCTGCGCCAGCACCAGACCCGGCTCAGCCTGTGGCAGATATCCCCGAATCTCCGCTCCCTACACTGGTGGCTCCAGCGACCCCGCGCCACTCGACCAGAGGATGGAAACATCCCACGCACCTCAGAGACTATGTTTGCCAAGGGACAGTCCAGACTATGGGGGGAGAGTTGTAATCAATGCTCCCTCTAAGCTGTGGAGTCTTGTGAACAAAAATTCAACTTTGTGAGCTCCTGGCATTAAAGTTGTGAGCAAACCATATGGCTTCTGCATAAATCAGTTTGTTTTGGAGCCATCCTTCCTGAGCTAAGACAAAAGTGCATGAGCCGGAGGCTAAAAAACTGTGAGCTAGCTCACACTAACTCAGCTTAGAGGGAACATTGGTTGTAATGTAGTATGTTCTGTGTAGCAACCAGCCTGCCATGTGCTTCCAGGTAATGGCGCCCACCGCATGGCCAGAGCACATGGTCAGGCAGAGAGGGGAGCTTGAATCTGGAGGAACAATAGACATCCAGATTCTGAGCCTCCACCAATGTGGGACCTAGTTTCTCCCTGGGGAGCCAATGCAATCAAAGGCTCCTCCAGGGAACCTATGACAAACATGCACATATGTTAAGCCCCTATCAGGTCTTTTGGGTGCAGCCGGAGGTGTGGCTCCGGCCAGCATATAATGAGGGCCCTGGAGCCCTGGAAGCATGCTTGATCAGACCATCTACTGGACATGCTGAATCACTCAATAAAGGCTTCATGATTTCACCGTTCCTGGTCTCCCGAGTCCAGTACGTTTCTTTCTTTCTTTCTTTCTTTCTTTCTTTCTTTCTTTCTTTCTTTCTTTCTTTCTTTCTTTCTTTCTTTCTTTCTTTCTTTCTTTCTTTTCCTTCCTTCCTTCCTTCCTTCCTTCCTTCCTTCCTTCCTTCCCCTCTCTCTCTCTCCTTTCTTTCTTGCCTTCTGACATACTTCCAGTGATGTCAGGTGGTATAGCATATGCAAATAAGTTATGCTAATGAGTTATGCTAATGAGCTCCTGCACCTCTTTTTCTATGAAATCACCACTGAATGCACCCACCCACCCACCCACCCATGCTACTGTTAGTCTTGAAAGGAAAAAAGAATGTGCAGGGAGAGGGGAGTGTTATTAATCCTATGAATTTCACAGACTGATTATGAATTTGCTCCATCTTTCCAGAGTTTTCTCATTTGCTATGTCATTTGTTTATTTGTTTGTCTGTTTGTTTAGCAAATAAGACAGGGCTGGCTCCCTGTCAAACCCCACGAGGAAAAAATCTGATGCCATCACCCAGGGCACCCCAATCCCTGGCAAAGGGCTTCTGGCATTCTGCCAAAATCTATAAAATTCCAGTTGACAGAGCTCTGGTTTGTATTGCCTGGATTAATTCAGGGGCCTTGGCTGCTGTTGATGGAGCGTGGCCTAATGTGAGAATCTGTGTGAGCTGTATCAGCCAGACCCAACAGAAGGATCACAGAGTATAAAAGTTTTCTGCTAGGGAAAATAATTTGTTTGTTTGTTTGTTTGTTTGTTTAATTCACTTATAGTCCTCCTTCCTTGCTATGACTCAAGGTCTCAGCAAGCAATGCAGTAAGGACAATACATAGAACCAACAAACTTAGGGAATACCCTAATACAACCCACAGTAATGCAGTATTACAAGATTGGAGAACAAAGCAGTGAGACATAATATTACATTCAACAGTAACAGAACTGAGTTAATGATGTACTGCGAAATTAGAGGGTGAACAATGTTAAAAACCACATAATATACACAATAAAGACAGCCTTAAATTCCACAAACATTAACTACATTAACTACGTTCACTTTAAACACAATGAAAGCCCTTCTCGACAGCTGACTTAATAGTCTGAGTTTTGACTTTAGTTTAATTTAGCCTTAAATTCCACAAACATTAACTACATTAACTACGTTCACTTTAAACACAATGAAAGCCCTTCTCGACAGCTGACTTAATAGTCTGAGTTTTGACTTTAGTTTAATTTAGCAGTGTAGAATTCTTTTTGTTTACCTTCCTGGTTCTCTTTTTACCCATTTCATTCAGTCAAAGCAGGTCTTTCTCCCCCCTTTTCTTTTCTTTTCTTTTCTTTTCTTTCAGTTTTGCCCAGAGTGTGTAAACCACAAGAACTAAAACAAATTTTGAGTCCAGTGGCACTATATATATTTTGAGTCCATCTGCTTATACATATGAACTGTTAACTTCCATTTCAATGTACCTGAGAAAGTGTGCCTGTGCACAGAATCTCATACCTTGAATAAATGATTGCCATAGGACTCAAAATTTGTTCCACTGCTTCAGACCAACATGGCTGCCCACATGGATTTATCCCCAAGAACTAGTTAGTTTAGCTTAGTAGGACCTGAGTAGATGTATGGCTCTTAGCAGCAGAGGAAGAGGCTGGTTGCTGTGGAGCTTGATTTTCTGCGCTCTTATTACCTTGTATGAAGTAACTGGAAAACTTTGTATGTGAAAAGTAATTAGTAAATGGGGGATTAAATGTAGTTTAACTGGCATTATTGTAGCATTCGTATTGTTATTGCAGGGCTGCCGGTTGACATGGACAGAGATGTAGCTGAGAAGCACCTGGCTGCATTGAATGATCTCCGGGACAGATGGTATGCACCCAAGAGTGCTCAGAGAAGAGTTTGCTGAGCCTTTGCCCATCATCTTCTAGACCTCTTGGAGGATGGGAGGTGTGCCACAAGACTGGAGGAGGGCAGATGTTATCTCAATTTTCAGAATAGGGAGGAGGGATGACCCAGGAAACTACAGGCCAGTCAGTCTGACCTCTGTCCCAGGGAAGATACTGGAGCAAATTTTAAAGGGATTGATCTGCGAGCATCTAAAGGACAACTTGGTGATCCAGGGGAAGTCAGCAGGGATTTGTCCCCAACAGGTCCTGCCAGACCAACCTCATTTCCTTCTTTGATTGAGTGACGAGCCTACTGGATAAAGGGAATGCTGCTGATGTTGTTTACCAGTAAAGCTTTTGACAGAGTTCCCCATGATGTTCTAATGGGTAAACTAGAGGACTGTAGACTGGACTCTAGGATAGTTAGGTGGATAGGGAACTGGTTGGAGAACCGCACTCTATGTCAATGGCATTTCATCTGAATGAAGGGAGTGTGTCCAGTGGGGTGCCACAGGGCTCAGTTCTGGGCCTGGTACTTTTCAATATTTTTATAAATGATCTGGATGAGGGTGTGGAGGGGCTACCCATTAGCCTTGCAGATGACACCAAACTGGGAGGAGCAGCGAACACACCAGAAGATAGAGATAGAATTCAACGAGATCTGAACACACTGGAAAAGTGGGTGGATGTGAACAAGATGCAATTTAACAAGGATAAGTGCTGAGTTCTACATCTGGGTAACAAAAAGGAGGAACACGCATACTGGATGGGGGATATACTTCTTAAATATGAGCAGCCAGTATGATGCAGTGACAAAAAAGGCTAATGCAATCTTGGGGTGTTTTCAGCAGAAGCATAACATCCAAATCGCAAGATATCATAGTCCCGCTATACAATGCATTGGTCAGGCTGCACCTGGGGTATTATATGCCATTCTGGAGGCCTCACTTCAAAAAGGATGTGGACAGAATGGAGCGGGTGCAGAGGAGAGCGACAAGGATGATCGGGGGCCTGGAGACCAAGTTCTATGAGGAAAGGCTGAGGGACTTGGGAATGTTTAGTCTGGAGAAGAGGAGGTTGAGGGGGGACATGATTGCTCTCTTGAACTATCTGAAGGGCTGTCACTTAGAGGAGGGCAGGGAGCTGCTCCTGTTGGCAGCAGAGGATAGGACAATCATGGGTTTAAATTAAGGGCAGGAAGGTACCGGCTGGATATTAGGAATACCTTTTTTACAATAAGATGTGCAATGATGGAATCAGCTGCCTAGGGAGGTGGTGAGCTCCCCCTCACTGGCAGTCTTTAAGCAGCATCTGAACAAACACTTGTCAGGGATACTGTAGGCTGATCCTGCATTAAGCAGGGGGTTGGACTAGATGGCCTGTATGGCTCCTTTCAACTCTGTGATTCTATGATTCTATGGATGAGAAAAAATCCCTTGGTGGACTTGAGAAGTAGGACTTAACTCACCACAAAGCATAACAAGCAAGATCCAGTTATTTAATTGAACTCAGATCTGTTGCAATTTCCTGTTCATTGCTATATTTATGTGTTAGCTAGGGCGATTTTTTTTGTGTTGGTACTTATCGATACTGAGTATCGATGCCTTTGGGGGGACTCTCCCAAGTCGTGAGGAAAGAACTGGTGGAAGTCAGTGCAACCTTATATATGACTACCAGCACCTTTTTTAGCAACAAAAAAGCACTGGTTAACTACATTATTTTGTCACAGTGCTCCCTATGATAGAAAGGCTGAGTTAAGACATTTTTATTTTAAATCAACTTGTCTTGCATGTTTTATTCTTGAATTAGTTCCATAGAACTCACAGAGAAAGAAATTATACATGTACTGTCTGAAATGCATCACAGCAGCTGCTGTGTGTCTGCTCCTTCTATACAAAGCAATCAACTGCTTTTTATCTTTGCTTTTGCACAGGTCTACCAACCAGTCTTGCACTGATTTTTATACATGCTTTCAACTGGGACAGGTTTTTATGGCAGCTTCCAATCATTTTCAAATTGTTCTCTTTTATGCCGGTTACTAGCACTTTCTGCAACCTTTGCAGCTCTGTTCTAAAGGAATTTATTAATAAAGTTAAAAACTCTTTTGGCCGCTTCCATGTCATAGAGTCACCCTCTCATTTAGGCAATTCTATCCTGGTTTTTTCAAGTTTTGGCGACCTCAATGGCAGGTGCGTCCCCGGTGAGCTCCAGGAGACATGACCTGAGCCCGGCGATCAGGAGGGGAGCTGAATGAATTTTGCCCCCCCCCCCCCGAGCCCTTGGTGGCGACCAAGGGATTGAGGCTCCCCTTTGCCTCCATAGATCCTGCTGCTGCTGTACCTGATGGCATTTAGAGGTGCACACTGGACAGCTGCAGGGACTGAGGCTGAAGCCAATATGAAAAAACACTTACCTGAAGACACATGGCAAGATCTGTAAGTTCCCGACTTGATTCTCCGGTCTTAATGTGAAGCGGAAGAACAGGGGTTTAAATGCTCCTCCTCTTTAAACTGGGTGATTCTCTGATTTGATCTGTGGGACTCTATTTCTTTAAATGACTGGACTTCAAGCAAATGACTGCAAATTGCCCATAAGCTTTTACCTAAGTGGACTTTCTTGAACTTTTTTACAACTTTCTGGAAACTGTAAACAAATAACAATGACTGGACAGGGAAAGAAAATGGTGACGAGACCAAAGCCTTCCCCTAAGACTGCATCAGCACTTTCAGCAGCTAAGTCTGAAGCAAGCACTGACTTGTTTTCTGTACTAGCTACGGCATTGTGCCCTCTGATGGAACAGCTGACTACTGTTATCTCTAAGCTGGATACTCTACAAAAGCAGATTACTGATGCCAACACTAGATCCGAACAGACAGCTAAAGAGAGAAAGTCAAAGCCAAGACAGAAACTATTAAATGAAGACTGGACGTGGTAGAAAAAGAGAGGTCCTCAGACAAAGATCATCTTTTGAGGCTGCAAATGGAAAGGTCAACATTTTTTCTAAGATTTCAAGGTGTCCCTGAACAGAAAGGTGAGAATCTCAAGCAACTGCTAAGTGAAGCATTGGCTGCAATGACAGGTTTACAGGCTGATTTACTACAAAGCGATATGGATATGGTTTATAGGACCTATCCTGAATGTCTGAAGAAAAAGAATCTGCCAGGAGAGATTTTGGTGAGATTCTCTAAGAAATCTACCAGAGATGCTCAAGGCCACTAACAGGACATTCTTGAAGATCAAAGATGAAGAAAGCAAAGTTTTAAAAGACATTCCACATGAAATCAGAAAGAAGAGGAAACCCTACAAAAGTTTAACCACATTTCTGCAAGCAAGATCTACCATGTACAGATGGATTACACCTGAAGGCCTGACTTGCAACTACAAAGATAAGAAGCAAAAGATTGACTCTGTTGCAATGTTTGGAACAACATCTGGAAAGAAGAGAGAAAATGTCCACAGAGGAAGAACTGGAACAACAAGAAAGCATATATGGACTGGAAAGTACTGACTCTTTAGTGAGTAACAAATCTGAGGGAGAAGACTCTGACGCAAAAAAAGAAGAAGCAGCTCCAAAATCCTGAAAAGTCAAATAAAACTTTGTTAAAAGAAGCGAAAATAAAGAAGAAAGAATAATCATTGTTATTTTGAAAGTTTGATTTTTGGCTATGTATTCACTTGTCTTAAACACCGTTATTTACTTAATTTAAATGCTTAGGGTTGGTAGCTAATACTAAGCTAGTGATGCCTTGATATAGTAACTATTTTCTTGAAAATAACTGAAGCAATATTATTTTACATATGGTAACAACTTGATCTCTGTATACCTTAGGGGTAGTTTAGTATTTTTAGTTTAGTATTCTTTGTAGTTTTGTAGAAAATAAAATTTAAAAAATCTCCCCCTCAAAAAAATTAGGCAATTCCATCCTCATAATGAAGAAGGCAGTACCAGGGCAAGGGGGGAGGTGTACTCTGGGCTCTTACAGGTTAATATCTCCCATTACCAATCCGGTGGTGGCAGCACATCATATCTGATTCATCCCAGAATTAATGGGGATGGACAGAAGGAAAAAAGAAAGGGCAAAGGAGTACAGGTCTGATTCTAATTGTCCTCTTTCCAGGTGACTCTTTTCCAAATCTGCATTGCTTTGATCTTTGATCCACCAGGGAAGCGGAGTAAAAAAGCCACTAGTTAAACTCCAGTATCAAACAGTTTGGTGGAGGCCACAGCCGAATTTTCCCCATGTGATCACGCCAGCACAAACTTGTGGCATCGGGGATAGTCTGTTCAGGCTATCCCAAAGCCATGCTGTTGGGTTTTTTTCCCCCTTCTCAGTGTGCACATCATCAAAAGTCCTTAGGGTGGAGGAGCGATTCATCAATCCCCCGTTTAAGCGAATCAGAAACCAACCACACAAAAAAATTTAACTTGCCCACAGTTGTGTCTGATCACACAGCGGCGAGTTGTGCCGGCAGGTCCACAGACCTGTGTGATCACGCAACTGTGGGGCAAATTGCTCCGGGGCAAAATAGCCTCACTTCCCCTCCAGATTATCTCGCTTGTGTGGCCACGGCCATAGAGTACCTTTTTGGTTACCTAATCTGTTCTGGCCCTGGATTGAAATTTTTCTCCCCCCTTTCTTGTTCATTGTCTAGTACAAAAAGTACAGACATCAGGGCAGGCCTGGGCATGGACACTAATCAAGAGAACTCTGTTGGCCACATTTATCTGCTTGCACTATCTGCACAGCAGTGCATCATTCTCACTTTGCTGAGTTACATCATTCCTTTTTATCTTGTTTGCCACTTTTGAGTTCTAATATGAGTTCCAGCCCTTGAAAGCATATCAAACATAAGTTTCTGTATTTTAAAACAGCTGTTTTTTGTAGACTTTCCTGAAACCTTTCATGGATTTCAAGAAGGCTGAATGAACAAAATCTATTGATTATTGCTTGTCTTTGGGAAAAGACATGAGATTTCCTGGAGCAGTTGGCAAAATCAAGCAGAATTGTAAAAACAGCAATCTTATATCTTATTTAATTGTCAGAGAAGAAATTTCTTAATGAATAGGTGTCCCAGTGCAAAAAAAAAATAGTACACTATTAATGAGGATGGTATGATCCATCATGGTAACAACCTGTCAAAAGTAAAGATTTATGTTTAGACTTTCTGCCTCAAAGGAATGGTTTTAGAAGCTCATGATGGCTTCTGATTTTAGTAAAAGGGGGGGAAAGGGGGGGGGACTCAACCCAACATAGCTGCAAACCGAGAGGGTCAAGCTAACAAAAAAATTATAATGGAAAATATAGACATTTATTAGGGTGTGCACATAAATAAAACAAAATTAAATTAAATTTTTAGTATGATTTTAATATTCTTCTAAGAAAAATCAAGCTAACCTTTTCTTCTTTAAGTTTAAAAGGTTTTAACATATTAATATTGAGTTATTGGAAACCTTATTCTGATCAATAAACTGTATATATTTATATATACCTTTTCAGCAGCTCATTATTTTAAGGCAAATAGACTGTTTGCGTGCATAGAAAAATAGCTACATATTCATATTTAATGAGCTGAGCTGAAAAAAAAAGCCCAGTGAAAGGAATTTAATAATTAGCTGAAGAAGATGTTTTACTTTTAATAAGACATCAAGATGAGGCTGGAAAGATTAACTGAACTGAGCAAAGGTACAGCTGTACTCTGCAAAAGAGACTTGAGTTTGGCAAATCCCTCTTTATTATTTGTTGTATGTTTTCAAAAGTTAAACACAACTTTTAATATTTTGTTTATAGCTGAGAATGACTGTTGTTTAAGGCTCATGGTATATTCCTGAATGTTTGTAGAAAAAGCTAGCTAGCTAAATTCTTTACTAAGACTATCCCTTATTCTCTAATAAGAAGCTTTGCTTGTTAGCCAAAGACTATGACAGATTTATTGATGCATAGCTGTGAGACAAGGATTTAAAAGTAAACTGCTAAGCATTATTTTAACAAGCAAAAATCGGAAAATAGCCAAAAGTATTTCCTCGAGCTAATGACCAGGTATATATTAATAACAAGTATTTTGACAATTTAAAAAGCTAATTACAAATGCAGAATTTATATTTTATACCAAAAGGACCCCTCTGGGCTAAAGCAAAATGGTATCTTTTTGCAAAATCAGAAAACTTAGATTTAATAGCTTTTAAAAATTCAATTCAAAAATTCAGTGATTCATGGAGAGTAAGTCTATCAGTGGCTACTAGTGACAGTGGCTACTGGTGACTAAGGGGAACTTTAGAAGCACTAAGTCTCTGAATCCCAGAACTAGGAGGCAACATTAGGGGAAGGTCTCAGCCTCTATGCTGAGTGAGTGAGTGAACTCAAGGCCCCTTGCACGTCTTCAATCCCGGGCTTAGATGGGTTTGGCCTGCTCATCCTAGAGGAAGTTGACAGACTCCTCGTGACTGTGCGCCCAACCACATGCATCCTTGACCCATGCCCATCCTGGCTGATTAAAGCTGGCCATGAGGGGTTGCGAGGGGCTGTCCGGGAAATTATCAACATGTCCCTCGTTGAGGGGTGGTTCCCCGGGGCACTCAAGGAAGCGATGGTCCGCCCACTCTTGAAAAGAATCTGGACCTGGCTGAATTGGCAAATTACCGGCCAGTGTCTAATTTGCCATATTTGGACAAATTAATCGAGAGGGCGTTGGCGTTACAGTTACAGAGTTATCTGGATGACACTTCAGTCTTAGACCCTTTCCAGTCTGGCTTTCGCCTGGGACATGGGACAGAGACTGCTCTGGTTGCCCTAACTGACAACCTGTGGAGGCATCTGGACCAGGGTGGCGTGGTTGTGCTGCTGTTGTTAGATCTGTCAGCGGTGTTCAGCATGGTTGACCATCAGCTGCTGGCCCACCGCCTTGCCGACGTGGGGATACAGGGATGGGCCTTACAATGGCTCATTTCCTTCCTTCAAGGTCAGGGACAAAGGGTGGTGCTCAGGGAGCAGCAATCCATGAGGCACCCGCTGGAATGCGGTGTGCCTCAGGGAGCGGTGCTTTCCCCGATGTTGTTCAACATCTACATGTGCCCCCTTGCCCAGATTGCTCAAAGGTATCGGCTGGGATGTCACCAGTTTGCTGATGACACCCAGCTCTATCTGATGTTGGGCAGCCAATCGGACTCTAGCCCAGAAGACCTGGACCGGGCATGGCACGCCATGGCTGGTTGGCTCAGGCAGAGCTGGCTGAAATTGAACCCGGTGAAGACAGAGGTCCTGAGCTTGGGTCAGAACAGCCGAGGGTGGGGGATCCCACTCCCGAGTTTCGATGGGGTGCCACTGGTGCCGACGTCGGGGGTTAGGAGTTTGGGAGTGCTCCTGGATCCCTCCTTAACAATGGAGGCCCAAGTAGCCGCCACTGCCAAGTCAGCCTTTTATCATCTGCAGCTGACTCAGCAGTTGATTCCCTTCCTTGACCGCAAAGACCTAGCTACAGTGATCCATGCAAAGGTCACCTCGAGTTTGGACTACTGTAACGCTCTCTACATGGGGCTGCCCCTGCTGCAAATTCGGAAGCTGCAGCTGGTGCAGAATGCCGCGGCCAGGCTACTGATGGGTTTCACAAAGTGGGACCACATCTGGCCTGTGCTGGCAGCACTGCACTGGCTGCCCTTAGCATACCGAATTCACTTCAAGGTGCTGATACTCACCTTTAAAGCCCTATATGGCCAGGGTCCAACATACCTGAGGGACCACCTTTTCCCGTATATACCCCAGCGAGCACTTCGGTCAGGGTCACAAGATCGACTCACTGTTCCAGGCCCCAGGGAGGCCAGGCTTGCCAGAATCAGGGCCAGGGCCTTTTTGGTGGCAGCTCCTGTCTGGTGGAATGAGCTCCCAGGGACCTTATGCAGTTCCACAGGGCCTGTAAGATGGAGCTCTTCCACCAGGCCTTTGACTAGAAGCCGCCACTGTTAGTACCACCCATCATTGCAACTACCATCACAATGAGGCTCGGCCCTGGAAGCAGCCCAGGCCAGGCGGTCTGGGAGCTGGACTCCAACCTTGGCAGGAAGCCATCTAAATATTGAACATCACTGAATTGTCATTAGTGTTGTGTTGTGTTGTTTTAAGATGTTTTATTGTAATTTTATGGTGTATTGAATCTGGCACTGTGTCCTTGTAAGCCGCCCTGAGCCCATTCGCGGGGAGGGCAGGGTATAAATGTGGAATAATAAATAAATAAATAAATATGCCCTGTTGTTGGTCTTTCATGGTAACTGGTTGGCCACTGCGTAAGACAGGATGCTGGACTAAATAAACCATTAGTATGATCCAGCAGGGCTCATCTTATGTTCTTATGTGGACAGTCAGTGAAAGCAGGCCCCAATTGCATGTTACACATTTTGTGTGATAGTTGTAGACTGTCTACTAAGCTGAGAACATTGAGTTAATCAATTGCCTTCTTTAGCTAGCTCTTTCATTAATATAAATACGTTAACTAAAATCTTAGCATGAATTATTTTAGAGATGCTGAAGGCCTGGTGGAAGAGCTCCATCTTACAGGCCCTATGGAACTGCATAAGGTCCCGTAGGGCCCTGATCTCCCTCGGGAGCTCATTCCACCAGACAGGAGCTGCCATCGAGAAGGCCCTAGCCCTGGTTCTGGCGAGCCTGGCCTCCATAGGGTCTGGGACACTGAGTCGATATTGTGACCCGGACCGAAGTGCTCGCTGGGGCCTATACGGGGAAAAGCAGTCCCTCAGGTATGTAGGACCCTGGCCATATAGGGCTTTAAATATTCTTTAGAAGAGGCTATTTTCTAGCTTCTGTGGATATCAGCCTGTGTGACCCTCTGACTCAGCCCACCAGACTCTTCTGATGTAACAGAATCATGGAACAGTCTTCTGCATGACTTTTTACAGGCTATTCTTATATCAGCCTTTCTTAAGACCTATAAGAACTCTTCTGTTTCATAGGACGTTGTTGGTTTTAATGAGTTTGTATGGACTCCATTTTACTGTGTTTACTGAACATTCTGATTAATTATTTATTCAGCTGCCCTGACTGTATGGAAGGACAAGCTGTGTGTGTATAAAGTTTAATCAAGTTGCAGACAACTTATGGCAAGGCAAGTGAGAAGCAGGGGTGGTTTGCCATCATCTTCCTCTGCAGAGTCTTCCTTAGTAATCTCCTCTCCAAGTACCAACTCTGTTTAGCATCTGACAAGATTGTGCTATACCATTCTGCCTTCCCTCTCGAAGGGCAAACTATGGCTGCAGTCACACACACTAAATAATCCACTTTCAATCCACTTTCAGTGCACTTCCCAACTGGATTTTTACTGTGTGAACTGGCAAAAGCCAGCTGGAAAGTGGACTGAAAGTGGATTATTTAGTGTGTGTGACCACAGCCTAAAACTCTTTAAATAAATCCCTATTGTAATAGCACACCAAAACCAAAGTAGCCTTCATGGGCCTTTACCTCACTGCCCTGTCAATTTAAATTTGCTATCCTGAATTAAAATTAACACATTCCTATTGCACTGCAATCTTTAAAAGAGTGATGGTCTTAGGGTGCGTTCAGATGGCTCTTTTGAGCTGCTCCAGGCACAAGTGCCTGGTGGATTTAAAGTGCACATCCAGACCTCAACATCTGGGAATCGTGCTGCTTTCGTTAGTAGCCCATCGATCCCCGTCAGGGATCCGTACTTAAAAGATAGTGCTTAAAGTCCAGTCTAAAGCTGGCCGATGGGCCAATGCCGTCCTTTCTACCAGCGCACAATCAGCCTGTAGGGATGGTCTCCTGACCATCCTGAATGGCCACCATTTAAAAAAACTCTTAGCGATGCACAGGGGTCCTTTCGTAGAAAAAGAGGTGCAGGAGCTCATTAGCATAACTCATTAGTATAACTCATTAGCATCTGCCACGTCCCCTGACATCATTGGAAGTGTGTCAGAAAGGGAATGTCAGTTTCAGCCCCATTATACCCTATGGGCCATTGAAATCAATGGCAAAAACTCATAGGGTATATGAGGGGCTGGAGGAAAGGGGGTTTGAGGGAGAGGCTCCAAACTTGCAGGATAGCTGCTGGGGCCTCTCCTTGAAATACCCACCAAGTTTCAAGAAGTTTGGACCACGGGGTCCAATTCTATGGGCCCCCAAACAGGTTGTCCCATCCCCTCCATTGTTCTCTATGGTGGGGGAAAATGTTACCTTTTTTTCTACCATAGAGAACAATGGAGGGAATGGGACAACCTGTTTGGGGGCCCGTAGAATTGGACCCCCTGGTCCAATCTTCTTGAAACTTGGTGGGTATTTGGGGGAGAGGTCCCAGCAGCTACCCTGCAAGTTTGGAGCCTCTCCCTCAAACCCCCTCCCCTCCAGTTGCTTTTAAAAGTTGCTGCCGAATATCGGCAGCAATTCGGCAGCAGGCTTAATCAGATCAGAGAATCTGATTCGGCCCCTGGCTGCCCTAGTGGCCACTCCTGAGCTGGCGGAGCTTCACTATGCCTCGCTCCGGCCCCAGCGGACCCCTGCCTATAGCGTCTGGGATTGTGGACACCTGAGCTTTGTATCTGAATAATAACCTATTCATTTCCATTCTACCTTGGACACTTCTGCTAGACTTAATCCATTTTGTACAAAGGACAATCCAGTTTTGGCCAGACCACCTATTTGTCACAGAACTTCTGAGTAGCCTCCAAACAGGTTGCCCCATCCCCTCCATTGTTCATTACTTTTTTCCCACCATAGAGAACAATGGAGGGAATGGGGGCAACCTGTTTGGAGGCCCATAGAATTGGAACCCCTGGTCCAATCTTCTTGAAACTTGGTGGGCATTTGGGGGAGAGGTTCCAGAAGCTACCCTGAAAGTTTGGAGCCTCTCCCTCAAACCCCCTCCCCTACAGCTGCTTTTAAAGTTGCCACCAAATTTCAGTGGCAATTTGGCAGCGGGCCGAATCAGATCAGAGAATCTGATTCGGCCCGTGGCTGCCCTACTGCCCCTCCTGAGCTGGTGGAGCAGTGCTCCACCTCGCTCCGGCCCCAAAGGACTCCTGGCGATGCGCGTATAACCGCTTAGACATGCGACATCTGCAGACGGTGAGGCACATATGCAGATACGTGCATGCACAAATAGGATTTTTTTTAAAAAAAAAAGTTGACTGCATGGCTTTTTACAGTGGATGCCATCTAGACAATCCACTGCAGAGTCACGCGTGGTAAAGCGATTCATGGGGGAGCTGTCTGGTCGTGCAATGCTGGATTTAAAAGATCTAGCTCAAATTACAGCCAGGCCAATGGCAGGATTAGCTGCCTGTCTGAATGCACCCTTAGGGTGGTATAACTGTGTTTAGGATTTTGCTGTTTGACAACTAAAGCTTCAGCTGATTTGACTACGACTTTAAGTTTGCTACCCCTAGTGATAGTCTCATCAAGTCTGCATTCAAAGGAAATAATCTGATATTCTGTTCAAAAATGTTAGACTGTTGAAATTTGTTAGCTATTTGGATGGCCTGATCACTAGAATAGTCTGAAAGGAGGATGTTTGTTTGGAGCGAGACCAGTATTCTAGGGGAGAGAGCATTTCAAATGTAAGATGTCCTTTGTATACTTAAACCATCCTTTGACAGCAAAAGGGCACAAGCAGTGGCAGCCAGCAATGCATGTCAAATGGGACAACACACACACACACACCAGGATGGATGGATATGGATTATTAGTAGCATTTTTTACTGGCAGCCTGGAATGTTCCTGTTCTTGCCACATGCAAGACATGCATAATTCTGTAAGAGTTTTCTGTTCATAATTATATAACAGTTCATAGGCGTCAACTACGGGGGGGCTCGAGGCTCGAGCCTCCCCCGAAATTTCCCGGGGGGGGCTCAGCCACCCCTGGCAAAATGGAGTGCCTGCCGGTGGCCAGTCAGCCGGCCAGCTGGCTGCCGTCGCCGCCTTTCCTTCCCCTCCACCCCCGGCCTGCCCTCCTGCCTCCCTGGGGCGGGAGGGGAGAGAGGCGGCGGGGACATGGTCCCGTGCTTCGCGCACACGCCAGTCAGCCAGCCAGCTGGCTGTTGAAACCGGGTCTACCTCCCTGGAGCCAGGGGGGGAGAAGTGGCAGGGACATGGTCCCGTGCGCACGCGCGCTTTGCGCGCGCACACGAAAGACCCCCCCTCCCCCGGGGACTTACATTTTTTCCTCCTTTGAGAGAAATTAATACACATTTTCATCCATATATCTAATAGCCAAGTGGCCCCCTCTGTGTGGATATCTAAATCTGCATGGGGGGGGGCATTTGAGGGGCAGGGAGATTTTCCTGCACACTTGGGGGACTCCCCACGTGTGCAGAAAAATCCTAAAAGTAAAAAAAAACTTTTGGAGGGATATTTAAAACCCCCAAAAAGTTAAAGAGCGTTCCCTGTGCATGCGCAGGGAACACTCTTGGAACTGTGTGGCAGCCCGGTGGTTGGGAGGCATCCAAGCCTTGCCACCAGAGTCAGGGGGGGAATCGGGGGGGCCTGGTGAGAGCCGCTCAGGCCTTGCCAGTGCTGGGGTGGAGAACTGGCGGGCCCGAGCAGCTCTTGGGTGTGGGGCCTTGCCATGGATCCGGAGGGGAGAGAGAAGACTCACCTGTGGCTGCTTCCTCCACTCGGTGGAGCTCCTTCTCCCCCCCCCCCGTGATTATCGTGAGTCCCCCCTTCTTGTATATTGACTAGTTTAAACATATGAAAACTGACCAGCTATTTCTCCCATTTTATCCCTTATCCTTCCTCCAAGGAGCTAAGGAAGGCATCCATAGGATTCCCCCCCCCCTTATCTTAACAACAGTCCTCTGAGGTAGGCTGGGCATTCAATCTTTAGCCTTTGCTTGAGAGCAAGTTGTCCCATATTGCCCTTGGGAACTTTATCAAATTAAGAGCAAAAAAATGTTGACAAGAATTGATCAGCTATTGTTCCTGCTAAAATAGAAATAGAACTGTACAGGAGAGGATGATGAGTCAGTGGCTACTAAGGGAAAAGAATGATGTTATGAAATGCTTTCAAACACGCTTTCCAATTTACCTGCTGGCAGTGGTGAATTAAAAACCTCCCCTGTGATCACTACCATGAAAAGCAGAAGCACTTACAGAGTTCAGTGCTCCTGATAACACTTCATTTTCAAACAGTTAACTATGTGATTTCCCTCTTATTACCCACTAATTGTTCCTATTCACTAAAACTCAAGCTGTAGCAAATTCCTCCTGTATTTGTACAAATTCATTTTGTCATGGATAAATGCTGGTTTGTGTGTTACTTTAATGGCATAGTTGCTGGTTCAGAGTGGCTGCTTTCCATTATGACAGTCATGGGAAGAGCATTTGGCAGAGGTCTTTAACTTGATTTCTTCCCATGCAACATCACAGGTCCAAGGAAGGGTGGCATTCCATGTCACATATGCTACAGAATAGTATACGGAAAGCTGTCTCATGGAGCCAACAACCATGATGTAGCTAAGATAAACTTTCTGCATTTGCTATGTAAAGCTGTTCCATGCTGCTGTGGTGCTGGCTTCCCATTTGTCTCAGTACAACACTCTCCTCTGAAGTTGTTTAGATAAGAGTGCACGGGAGGGGGAGCGGCCTCAGGAAATAACAAATGGTTCGGGGGCGGGCATGCTTCCACACAACCCCCCAAAAAATACGATTGCAAAAAAAATGTTCCCTGGCTGCTTTTAAACTCAGACAACTGAATCTTCAGCTAACTTGTTTCCTTTGTGACAATTTGCATATCTCAGTAGAAAATATGGGGGGGGGGGAGAATTCGGCTCCAGTTGTCTGCTTTTTGCTCACAACAGCTCGAGGGTGGGGAGGAGCAATGGTAGCACCCTAAAACCAAATCCAGATAAGACGATGAGACACCATAGTGACCTTGGAGTCACCACTAAATTGCAATAAAATGATGCAGACAGCCGATGCTGAGATGAAACAATAGGAGAGTGAATGCAGCATGAAATGTAGACAGAAATTTGTGAGATGATGGGAGATTGTTGGCACAACGGTGTGAAATACCAATGCAGATTGGACCTTATAGTTTCCTTAGGACTGCTTTGTACAGGAGTTCACATTAGCAATCACTGTGCCCATAGCTCTTTCCCACCTTTATGTCCACTTGTGCTGGGAGCTTAGTAACTACATGAAGAATTTCCTGATGGTATATGACACCCGAGAACTTAGCAAAGTGGTATCCAAGTATGTCGAATGAATGTTGGAAGTGTAAACAAACTATTGGTTCTTTTTTTATATGTGGTGAACGTGTAAATGTGTAAAAAAATATTGGACCTGGATTAATGAAATATTGCAAAATATGTTGCATTTGACTATACCATTTGTGCCAGAATTTTTTTTGTTGAATATGATCCCAGAAACTTTTAACAAACTAGATAAGTATTTGATTATTCATATAATAACTGCTGCCAGAATTCTTTATGCAAAGCACTGGAAAGGAGAAGAAGTTCCTTCTAAGGAGGAAATAATCTATAAACTATTGGAGACAGCAGAAATGGACAATTTAACATTGAAATTAGCAGATAAAAGAGATGAAATCTTCAAAAATAACTGGTTAAGGTTTTATAAATGGTTAGAAGAATATCTTTAAAAATGAAATAATTTTAACTGTATGCTCCTATAAAACTGTGATAAGCTAATTTGGTGAATTAGAAATTGATCCTAGTAGAAATATTAACACAGATATAGTACGAACTCTGTATCTGTTAGTATGTTTTTATCTTTGTATCTTTTTCATTTTTCTTTTTTCTTTTCCTTTATAAAAACTCAATAAAAACTGGGGGTGGGGGGAGAATTTCCTGGTATGCACAGTTGCCATGTTGTCTGTATGGGTGTACATATTTTCCATGTAAGTATAGCTTTGGTATGCACAAAGTGACCACTAAGTTTTCCAGGGTTCTGGTTCACACAAAGCAAAACTGTAAGCACATGGAAAATACATGCATTCTCCCTACTCAGAAAGCATGATGACTGCCAGCAGGAACATTGCATACACTCCAGATATGTGCCAGTAGCCATGCTCCTGGTATATGTGAGGAGAAGAAGAAGAAGAGGAAGAAGAAGTTGGATTTATACCCCACCCTTCACCTGTAGTCTCAGAGCGGCTTATAAACTCCTTTCCCTTCCCCTCCCCACAACAGACACCCTGTGAGGTAGGTGGGGCAGAGAGAGCGCTTTCCAGAACAGCTCTTTCAAGAACAGCTCTGACAGAACTATGGCTTGCCCATGGTCATCCAGCAGCTGCAAGTGGAGGAGTGGGGAATCAAACCCGGTTCTCCCAGAGTCTGCACATGTAACCACTATACCAAATGGCTACTTTGTATATATTATCATAAATGAACACTGTGCACAGCTCTATCACATCTAGTTCTTCTCTCCTTTATTTTATCCACACAATAATCCTGGGACAGGGTGACTTTCCTAAGGTCACCCAGTGAACTTCATGGTTGAGTAGGGATTTCTGAATCTGGGTCCCTGCTCCTGTTTTTCTGCATGTACAAACACTGCAGCAGTGGTCTGTAATAAGTATGTCTTGTATACAGTAAGTACCCTGCTGGAACAGAGCCGTGGTCCATCTATTCCAGCACACAGGCATCAACTACCGGGGGGGGGGGCTCAGGCCTCCCCTGAAATTTCCCCTGAGCCCCCCCCCCTGAGCCCCCTGAGCCCCCCCCGGCAAAACGGAGTGCCCGCCAGGCCACCCGCCATTGCTGCCGCCACGCCTTTCAGGCCCCTTTCAGGCCACCTTCCTTCCTAGGCAGGCCGGCCCACCCGCCTGCCCACCACCACCTCTCCCCATTGCCTGGTCATTCCTCCCTCCCCCTCCCTCCTGGGTGAATGCCCAGCGTGATGGCATCATCCGAAAGTGACGCCATCACGCTGGGCATGTTGCTGGGGTGATGCTCTGGCAACCACCCCGAAACCTTATGGCACCATAAAGTTTCAGGGCGATTGCCAGAGCGTCGCCCTGACAACGTCCCCAGCATGATGGCATCACTTCCGGGTGACGCCATCACGCTGGGCATTCGCCCAGGAGGGAGGGGGAGGGAGGAATGACCAGGTGGCGGGGAGAGGTGGTGTCAGTGGCAGCAGCGGGGACATTGTCCTGGGGGGTGGGTGTGCTTTGCGCGCACACAGGAGCCCCCACCCCCCCAGAAATGGATAACTCAATGCCCCTTGATAAGTATTGGAGTCGGGAGTCCATGGAATAGTGAAACAGCTAGATCTTTATTGCTGGTCTGGATGAAGCATACAACCCAGGGCTCGAAGCCCTCCTTTTATGCTGGTCAGGGACAATCCCCTGACCTCACCCAACACGCCTGATAGGCTATTAGAAGTCTATTTACATTTCATAGGTTCCCTGGGAGAAACCTAGGTACAGGATTGGTGGCCGGTTTGAATCCACCTGGCCTTTGTTCTACCTGGCTGAAGCTCAGGTAGTTTCTTGGCCATGTGCTCTGGCCATGTGCTCTGGCCATGCGGTCGCAATTAAGAGAGCACATGGCGACCGCATGGTCAATACATAACACCCCTCCCCCCATGGTCCAGAACCCCTCTGCACACATAGTCTTTGAGATAGTCCGGGCGTCTGCGCGCACGTCCAGAGCGCCGGGGGGTTGTAAGGCGGGGCGTGTTGCTAGTGTCGGCAGGTTGCGGTGTGGGTAGTTGTTCTGCTGGCGGGGCCTGTCTGCTCGGGGGTTGTTCAGGTGTGGATGGTGCGACTGCTTCGTCCGCGGGCAGAAGCGGCATCTCCGCAGTCTCCGGATCAGGGTCTGGCGCTGCTTCTGGAGTCGTGTCGATGTCACGGTCTGTTGGTGCAGGGAGTTCGGGGGCCTGGGTATCATCGTGGTTCTGGGTACGGCGTCGAATCTGGTCAATGTGCCGTTTCCAGACTACACCATCTTCCGTAAGGACCTCGTAGGAATAAGGCCCTGTGACTCGGACGATCCTCGCGGGGAGCCATGTCAGACCCCGCACAAAGTTCTTTGCAGCTGGCCGGTCCTCCGTTGTCGGGTTCCCCTCGATTGCTCGGTCGGGATGTAGGCGGTCCAAGACGGTTCCCAGTCGTCTTCCCATCAGAAGTTCGGCTGGCCGGCGCCCGGTCCCTGAGTGGGGTGTGTTCCGTTGGCAGAACAGGAACTTGTACAGCTGTTCTTCCCAGTCGCCATGCTCCATCTTCTTTAACACGTCCGTTGTCCTCACCATGCGCTCAGCCTGGCCGTTGGTTGCGGGGTGGAACGGAGCGGAGCGGATGTGGCGCAGACCGCAGGCTTCCACAAACTGTTGAAACTCACCGGAGGTGAAGGCGGTCCCGTTGTCGGTCACGAGAGTTTCTGGCATTCCGTGTGTCGCGAAGATCGGCCAGAGACTTCTTAAGGCAGCGTTGGTGGAGGTCGAAGCTACCAGCACTACCTCAAGCCACTTGCTGTAGCTGTCAACAACGATAAGAAACAACTGGCCCTGGACCGGTCCCGCGAAGTCTAGGTGCAGGCGGGACCAGGGCTTGTTAGTAGATTCCCAGGATCGTACAGGAGCGTGTGGCGGATCTGGCCGTGACTCCTGGCATTTGGTACACTTCTGGACCCGCCCCTCAATGTCTTTGTCCAGGCCTGGCCACCATACGTAACTCCGGGCCAGAGCTTTCATGCGCACAATTTCTGGGTGAGCCTCGTGGAGGGCCTCTAGCACTCGGGGCCGCAGGGGCCCGGGAATCACCACTCGAGATCCCCATAGCAGGCATCCCTTGTGGGCCGATAGTTCTTGCCTGCGTGCCGTGAAAGTGGCGAAATCTGGTCCCGGTTTTTCCGGCCACCCCCTTCCCACCCAGTCCGAGACACGGGAAAGGATGCGGTCCCGCCGTGTGCGACGGGCCACATCTGATACCTGTACGGGGCGCTCCGGTAGATCCTCTAGGAGCGCGACGTGCAAAGCGGGAGCCGGATCAGGGTCGCAGGATGGGAGGGGAAGACAGCTGAGGGCGTCTGCATGACCCATCGCCTTCCCCGGGCGATGTACCAATTCGTAGGAGTAGCCTGACAAAAAAATTGACCACCGCAGGACCCACGGGGACAGCATGTGAGGGGTCTGCCTGTGGGGGGCAAGGAGACCCAGCAGCGGCTTGTGATCTGTGGCCATGGTGAACGACCGTCCGTAGAGATAGTCGTGAAATTTCCTGACGCCAGCTACGATTGCTAGGGCCTCCTTGTCGATCTGGGCGTACTTCCGTTCTGCCGACGACAGGGTCCTGGAGTAGTAGGCAACCAGTACCTCCTTTCCGTTGGGTAGCCGGTGTCCCAAGACCGCCCCAACGCCGTAGGGGGATGCGTCGCAGGCCAGGATGACAGGGAGCCTCTCATCGAAATGCGCTAAGACCGCATTTGAAATTAATAAGTCTTTGACGGCCCGGAAGGCTGCATCATGCTTGGGACCCCAGGTCCAAGCCGCTCCCTTGTCCAGGAGACGATGCAGGGGTTCAGCGACCGCCGCCTTGTGCGGAAGGAAGGTGTGGTAGAAGTTCACAAGTCCCAAGAACGCCTGGAGTTCCGCCTTTGAGGACGGGCGGGGTGCACCTGTAATTGCCGCTACCTTCTCCTTTGTAGGGTGAATGCCGTCTGCGGTGGCTTGGAACCCCAAGAAGGTCACCGAGGAGACTCCCAGGGTGCACTTGTCTTTTCAAACCTTGAGACCCGCATCCTGGAACCTTTGCAGCACCATCCGGAGGCGAGCTGCGAACGTGTCGGCATCCGGGGCGGCGATGAGGACGTCGTCGAAGAACGGCTTCACTCCTGGAACATCTTTTAGGAGAGAATCCATTAGATTTTGAAAGATTCCGGGTGCTACGCTGATCCCAAATTGGAGGCGTTTTACCTTGAACGCTCCCTTGTGAGTCACAATCGTTTGTGCCTCGGCCGTTGCTTCGTCTACGGGAAGCTGCTGATAGGCTTGGGCCAAGTCTAATTTTCCAAATATTTTGGCGCCCGCGAGGGAGGCCAGAACATGGCTGACCACCGGTACCGGGTACGCGTGGTCCTGTAATGCCTTATTAATTGTACATTTGTAATCCGCGCAGATGCGGACTTCCCCGTTAGCTTTGAGGGGGGTCACAATGGGAGTCTCCCACTTGGCGTGGGAGACCGGCTCGAGCACCCCTTGTGCCACAAGCTTTTCCAACTCCGCCTCCACTTTGGGCTGGAAGGCGAGTGGTGGCTGGCGGACGGCCACGCGGATGGGCCGGACTGCCGGGTCCAGGTCGAAGGAAACCGGGGGTCCTTTGTAGCAGCCCAATGAGCCATCGAAAACGGCGGGAAATTCCTCGCAGATGGATGAGAAGTCAGTAGAGCCCATGCGGTGTATTCTGGTCCACTGCACTCCGAGCGGCTTGAACCAGGCGCGACCTAGGAGACTGGTTAGATTGCGCTCCACCACGAGAAGGTCCAGCAGGCCATTAAAGGCATGGTACTGGACCCGGACCCTGGCTAGCCCCTTAATAGCCAGTGGGTTTTTCTGGAAGTCCCGGAGGACCAACCCAGCCGGCAGCCGCAGCCAGTGTGCCCCCTTCGGGCAGAGGCGGCGGAACGTAGCTGCGGACACAATTGAATATGCTGACCCTGAGTCCAGTTCCATGGAGCAAGGAACTCCCTCTCTTCGGAGAGACACGGAAATTGCGCCCGGGATGGGCTGAGGCAAGTTCATTACCGTGGCCGTGGGAACGACACTACCCACTTCTTCGAAGTTCGCTGCTGGGGCACGGTGGCTGTTCTTCAGGCGGCAGGCCCGGGCGAGATGTCCTGCTTTCCCGCAGGCGTGGCAGATGGCATCACGGAAGCGGCATGTCCGTCTGTCATGGGGGTCCCCGCAGCTGGCGCACGTTGGGGCCTGCCTGTTGAGGGAAGCAGAAGAGGGAACAGAGACAGATGCTGGGCGCCGGCCCTTGGGCCTGGGGACGCCGGGCTCACCCTTCTTCGAGCGTGGTTGCATCCGGTGGACGTCCTCTTCTTCGCTTGAGTCGGGTTCGGGAGGAGCCGCCTGGTGGACTTTGGTGGCTGCCTTGTCCTTTTGCGTTGTCTCGAAGGCTGCCGCAGTTTCGAGCATCTTCTCCAAGGTTGGCTCCGGCATTGCAATGAGGCGCCGGCGGAGCTTGGCTTCCCGGACCCCTCCCATGAAGGCGGTCTCCACGTGGTCATCCATGTGGCGGAATTCGCAGCCCATGGCTAGTCGACGGAGTTCAGCCAGGAAAGTGGTGGCCGACTCCCCCGGCTGCTGCTGGCACTGTATGAACTCCCAGCGCCTGGCCAGTTTTGATGGCTTCGGGGTGAAGTAATCATCGAGGGTCTTGGTGAGCACGTCGTAAGACACCTCGGTGGGGTCTTGCGGGGCTAGTAGGTTCTGGGCCACCCGCATGACCTCCACCCCTCCAGAACTCAAGAGCCAGGCACTCTTCAGGTCCGCATCTGTGATTCCGTGGACCTTAAAGGTGCAACCCAGCGTCTTGAGCCAGGACTCCCACGTCTCGGGGCGAGACGTATCGAAAGGGGTAATTGGTCCCGGAGCGTTTGCCATATTTACCAGAGCAGGAGCGGCGGCGGCTGTTTGAGCGATGTCCTCATGTCTTGTGGCGGTGCCGGGGAGCGCTGAGGCTTGGCGCTGGCTAGTGCCAGAGGATTGGGCTCAGAGCGGCTTGTGGCGAGGCGTTGGAGCGCTGGAGCTCGGAGATGCCTGCGGCCGGCGGGACAGAGCTCGCTGTGCTGCTGTGGTCTGCTGGAGAGTCGCTCATCGGGATCCCACCTTCGTCGCCACTGATAAGTATTGGAGTCGGGAGTCCATGGAATAGTGAAACAGCTAGATCTTTACTGCTGGTCCGGATGAAGCATACAACCCAGGGCTCGAAGCCCTCCTTTTATGCTGGTCAGGGACAATCCCCTGACCTCACCCAACTGGCCTGATAGGCTATTAGAAGTCTATTTACATTTCATAGGTTCCCTGGGAGAAACCTAGGTACAGGATTGGTGGCCGGTTTGAATCCACCTGGCCTTTGTTCTACCTGGCTGAAGCTCAGGTAGTTTCTTGGCCATGTGCTCTGGCCATGCTCTGGCCATGTGCTCTGGCCATGCGGTCGCAATTAAGAGAGCACATGGCGACCGCATGGTCAATACATAACATCCCTGTTCCAGCATCCTGTTCAACACAGTGACCAATGAGATCCAAGTGATGTTACTATTTGCAGAATATAGTGGATTTATTATAAGGTTTTATCTCTGGTGGAATTTTTTTTCTGTTGCTTTCAGCAGTTCAGCTTCATTAAAGTTAGTAATATGCACAACACACATTGTGCTTATGGTCTTGATTTAATTCATCCTATCTGTGAAGTAGGTCATGATTCATTCCCATTACACAGCTCAACTAAAAAAATGGATATGTGTTACAGCTGGGTGGCCACCATGGAAGGTCTGCAAATGAAGTCTAGGTCTAAGTCCAGTGCTTCAAACAAATGTTTTAAGGTGTGATGCTTATTTGTGACAAATGTAAGTTGCAGTTTTACATTTAAATTGTCATGCTTACATTCTCCTGAATGAGGAAAACATTTTAATTAACATATTAATATTTAACACTTCACCATCATCACTATCACCACCATATATAAATACTTTACAACAAAGGTTTAGGTTCAGATTAGAGAAGATTCAGTTCATCTATTTATAAATACAGGTGCAGTTAGTTATTGCAATATTTTAACTTTAGACTCTGGATGATAAACAACATAACATGTTATGTAATATATGGTATTAACAGCTGCTGCTTCTGCCCTCCTGACAACTCCTATCTGAGGTTGCATTTCAGCCTGCCATGTGATTTTGGGGGCAGAACTGTCCTTTTGGTGGCTATTTTTAGACTATTCACCTTTACATTGGTGTACTTTTTGTCTTTCTATTTTAAAATGCCTTTGTGAAAACTCTTTCCTACATTTTAGAGCTTTCCTGTTTCAACCAGCTATATGTAGAGATATTTTGTCCCAGAAAACTGCACTTCAAGCCAATGTATGATATTCAGACAGCAAATACTATGTCTCACAATGTTTTATATTTCCCCATAGAACCTGTATACATCTGAAACCTTGGCTAATTTATTTATTGTGAATTCTACATTAGTAAGAGTCACATTTGTTAAGCTGAATTCTGAGATCTAAAGTCTCAGATTTTCTAAGCAGAATACACTCCACAAATTAAAGCTGTAGATTTGGTTATTTTATAACCACCACCATTAATCAAGTAGGTATTGGATAACACTTTTGTGAAGTCTGATGAAATCTGTTACTAAATATTATTTAATTTTCTAGCAAATATTGCATAGTTATAAATCTGTACTTTCTTCCTCTTCACACATGAATTCCCATTCGTCCAGATCCCTCCTTTTCTTTCTGTTCTCCTGGGGACTCTGTTCATTTTCTGGGTCTTGGGCCTTATTCTCCCTGGAGCTACATTCCTGCTCCTTTCTTCCCCTGCTGTTCAAATATACCCAATCACCATAATTGTTTTCCACAGCTGAAGAAAGCAAGGAATAGTGCATAAGCTACCATTCTAGTTTGATTCTTTCTCTGGTGAATTCAGAGAACCCTGAAATAAAGCTAAGCTATTCTCCATCCCCACTTCATTCTTCCTAATAGGATGGCAAGGAAAAAATGCTCCAGCCAGCCAGTTTGAATTCCCCACTCTGGGCAAGTGGCATTTTAATTAATGTCTCTTGAAGAGTCTTGCACTCTGGCGGTAGTTTATTCACTTGAGGCACAGAGAATGACTCCTGACTATGACAAATCATGAGCAACAGTGCCCAAGCCTGGAGCCCAACTAGACTGAGGTTAAAAAGGGTTCTTCTCAGCTAGAGCCTCTTTCTTGTTAAAGTCATTTAAAATGTGCATTTGCCTCTGCAAGGCATAAATAAATCTAATGCAGAGAAAATCTGTGCATTTCTAGTTTAACAGTTCGGAGTACAATACACATGAAGTTGTGACACTTCTGCTGCCCAGGTGACACTTTCTGGCAAGGCAATGCTTCTTGTCTGGCACTGTCTTGTTGATCTACTGACCGATTTCCCACTAGCGCTGCCCTGGCGTTCTTCCTCCGTTTGCCCCGGTGCTGTGCTTGAATTTCACACAATTTGCTGCGGGGCGCATTTTGACCCGCGGCTCCACCCGATCTTCCCCATGGTTTCGGGGAAGATCGGGTGGAGCCGCGGGTCAAAATGCGCCCCGCAGCAAACTGTGTGAAATTCAAGCACAGCACCGGGGCAAACGGAGGAAGAACGCCAGGGCAGCGCTTGTGCAAAATTGGTCACAGGGTTTTGTTACCCAGAATATGAAGGGCAGGGTATAAATCCAATCTCCTCTTCTTCAACTATCCCTTATTGTAATAGGACATGGTAACAAGACACCATATCAATACATCACCAATTACATCCATTGGGTGAGACCAATATGAGAATAGCATTGAAGATGATCAAGTTCTTGTGGCCCTTTCTTACACACCCAGGAAAATGCTGATTGCCACTTTGGAGTCAGAAAACAATTTTTCTCCAGGCCAGTTTGGCCAGGGATCCTGGAGGTTTTTTGTCATCTTCTGGGCATGGAACAGGAGTCACTGGGGGGGGGGGGGGGATATTTGTGAATTTCCTGCATTGTGCAGGGGGTTGGACTAGATGACCCTTGAAGTCCCTTCCAACTCTATGATTCTATGAAGTAATTGTGTGTTTTTTCATATTGGCTGAAAAGGTTTAAATTCCCGTCCTATAGAAAGTGACTCCTATCTAAGTACATTGAACAAAAGTTTTAGACTGGATAGGTTTATACTGTTGGAATACCTAAAAATCCTGATTGCATAAACAAATATTAATGGATATTATGTACCCAAGCAGATGTGAAACAGAACCAGCAGTTCAAATGAAGGAAAAATATACCTTATCAATGATGTCGAAGCCAATCCACTCTGCATTGATTCAAATATATCACTGCATAGCTGAAGTTCTTTAATAATGAGTTCAACAACCCATGCTATTCTAGGATAACATGTTCATGTTTACCTAACTTTAATTTTAATTAAACAACAGGCTTGCTGAGATGAATTTTTCCATCACAGGAAATGTGTTGTAAAACACAAACCACTTTCACAGCTGTGCTCACTTCATATTGGAGTAATGTGTCCTGATTTGATCCCAGGGCATCCACCCTAAAATATGATAATTACCACTATTCAGCTAAGTAAAAGCTCTATTGTTCTGAAATATAAATGGTTTTTTAAAAAGGACAGCAGAAAGTAGACAGAGAATAAAGCAAGCAGCAGAAATCAATACTAAGTCTGGCAAATAATGCAGGTTCATCATACTCTCAATTCCTTTTTAATTAACACAGAAATGCTAACACTACAGAGTGATTCAGCACATCATTAACAAGAAAATTAATCCCTCCTCAGATCACCACACTGGCTTTTCATCCCTATCCATAGCCAGCATAGAATTCAATTCCTTACCTTTAAACATTTCTATATTCTTTCCCCATCCTACCTTTCTATCCTGCTTTCCCATATCCAAATCAGTCACAGCTCCAACTCTGCTACCCACAGCTAACCCAAAAACTCCTCCTCTCCCCAGAATCTCTTTATTCTCCATCTTGGAACACTTATGTGCCCTCTCTTTTCTCTTTTCAGCTCCTTCTTCAGAAGACTGGGGGAGAGCCCCAGAGCCCGCGTCCCTAATTGAAAAGTCCAACAGCTGTCCTAGGCATATTTATTTGGAACAAAAGTTTGCATCTAATTTTTACCTTTCCACATATAAGGTAACTTCTATTCATGGAAAGTCTGATTTTACATCTTGTTCTAGAGCACTGTGCAAGATTTGAGAAATTAAAATCAAATTCACTATTTCAAGTGGTTGTTCAGTTTTTCCCACAAGTGGCAGCATGAGTACTAATACAGAAGCTACCTATTATAGCACTATGAACCCTTACATAATATCCTCAATAATACCACCATCTGGGTTTTCCCCCACTTGTGGTTCTTCTGGATCCAAACCAAGATTCACTGAATTCAATGGGCTTTATTCCCTAGTACATATGCATGCCATTGCAGCTTTGGTAGTTCACACAGCAGCATTGTTTATTCCTGCCTCTAGCTTCCTTCCTGTGCCTTTATTGTCTCCCACACAATCAAAATTTATGCCATTGCAACTCATGGTAAGGACCAGACTTTGATTACCTTTAAAGCACTATGGACAAAGACATAAAATACATAAAATAAAATCAATGATGGATTGAATCCAGAATGAAACAACAAAATGTTAAAGTAGTGTGAACAGCATATTTTGAAAATAAAACTATACAGATGTTTTCTGGTAAACTAATAACAAAACAGAGGAAAGTGAGTGAAGTGTATGATAGAATGATAAACACAATCTGTAATTATGTCAGTGATACAAAAATCCAAGGAGAATTTATTTTCACTTGTCTACCACTGTAGACAAATGGAAAACTTAGGTCATAGTATTTTTCAGACAGCCTTAATATTCCAGTTTCATTTCCTGTTGTTACCGATCCTTTGCTGTCCCGGTTTTTCAGCGTCCCCCCCCCCACACACACACTTTCTGAAATGTTCTGAAAGACTGTGGGGGGCAGATGGTGAAAAACCAAGACAGCAAAGGATTGCTAATGAAGCTGTATGGAGAGGGGGGAGGGCCAACAAAAGGAAATAAAACTGGAACATTAAGGCTGTCTGGAAGATGCCCTTGTTTCTTGGCAAATGTCAGCCAGTTTGAAGGAGATTTTTGGATATATGCCCCCACCCAGGTTCCAGTAATGGAATACATATTTTTGATTTGAACCAGGGAGGCCTGGGTTCAAATTCTGATCAGGCATGAAGCTCACTAAGTCCCTGGAAAGATTCAACTTGTCAAAATAACCTCTCTCACAGAATTGTCGTAATGATTAACAGGATAACTCCATGGATGGCATTTGGAGGGAAAATAATAGAACAGAAATTTAATAATAATATTTTAAAAATTAATAGCAAGTATATAGGGGTGTTTCTACATTTGTAAAAAATAGATTATGCAAGAGCATTTTTAGTTTAATTTATGTATTTGGATGTGGGTGACTTTGTAGATGCACACGCGTACACACAGACACATACACACACAAGCTAAATACAGGAGTCTTCAGCACAGAAGCATTTACTGCATTCCTCATTATTTCATTCCAAAACAAATTTCTGGCTCTGGCAGGTTGGCAGTCACTTCAAAAATGCCAGCCAATAATTTGATACAATTATTTCTGCTTGTACTTACAAGCACCCTAGAAATGACACTCATGAGTGTGTATTCACCATAATTAAGGTACAGCGGTATCTGACCTTTTCTACAACATCACAAAATGGATTCATAGCCTGCCTGAAGATCCCAAATGCCAAGCCTTGTAGTGAAAGAGTCCAGGCCAGGGTATTGAAAAGATGGAGGGAAATTTTTAAGCATCATGAAGATGAGGCCACACAGAAGATTTATAACCATTAATTTTATTGTAACTACCCCTCCCGCCTGGGGGGGGTGGGACCAAGGGAAATCTTGAAGTGAACAAGTGCTAGCAAGAGCCTAACCTGAATGGAACTAGAAACTGAAACCACTCTTGTTAAGAGCCTGAATTCCCACATTTTCTAGTAGGTCAAGCCTGTAATCTAGGATTGCCAGGTCTGGGTTGGAAAATACCTGGAAACTTGGGGGTGGATCCAGGAGAGGGCAGGGTTTGGGGAGGGGAGGGGTCTCCACATGGTACAATGCCATAGAGTCCACCCTTCAAAGCAGCCATTTTCTCCAGGGGAGATGATATCTGTCAGCTGGAGATCAGTTGTAAAAGTGGGAGATCCTCAGGCCCCTCCTGGAGGCTGGCAACCCTGCTGTGATCACTTTTGGAATATTGAGAGAGAGTGATCACCACCACCATAAAATAGCAGCCATGGAAGGCACTTACAAAAGGCTGGAAGATCACAGGCAAAGTATCCTCCTGTGATAAGAGCAGATATTTGCAAATCTTTGTTCCCTGCAGACCCAAAGTTGATACCTTCCAGCATCTTCTGGAGATCCTCCTGCTCTGATGAGGTAGATGAAAACCCTCTTGGACCCAGCCAAATGGAACTACCAAATGGTTCTTTGCTTGTTTTTAGGAGAGGGGAAACAGCCGTTCATGCTGTCTTCCACCCCTTTAGGGTTACATATTTTTGGAAGCCTTGCATATTTTTCCAGATTCACCAGACTTCACCCCTTGAGTCTCAATCAGCTATAATGAAGAAAAGGTGACAGCCCCATCTCCCCAAGTGAAGATAGAGGGAGAAGTTCAGCACTCAAAAACCTGGAACTCCAGGAAACAATGTACCTCTTCTTCTGGTCTTTTTCTTTCAAAATGTAACATAACTGATCAAGCCAGTGGTCCATCTTACCTGAAAAATCAGTGCATTTCTACAAATGTATACATAAGCGATGCAGCCACCAGGATAATTTTTGTAGCAAAGGGACATTGGGTTCAACAGAGCTTGATTGGTATAAGTGCTTGGAGGGTTATAATAAAATACAGTGACCATAATCATGAGGTTCAAATCCAAGCCCATACACATACTTGAGGCTTGCAGAAGGCCCAGAGGTAGAACAGTAATTACAGCCCACTCTTACATATTTTCCCACAAGTAATGTGGTGTAGTGGTTAAGAGCGGTGGCCTCTAATCTTGAGAACTGGGTTTGATTCCCCACTCCTCCTCCACGCAAAGCCAGCTGGGTGATCTTGGGTCAGTCACAGTTCTCTCAGAACTCTCTCAGCCCCACCTACCTCACAAGGTGCCTGTTGTGGGGAGAGGAAGGAAAGGTCATTGCAAGCCACTTTGAGACTCCTTAGGTAGAAAAAAACAGGGTATAAAAATGAACTCTTTTTCTTCATCATCAATCATCATCATCATCTAGTAATAATAAATAATGTTTAGGCATATTTCCTTTCATGACTTCCTGGCATAGCCAATAGAAATCCATTAGTTACCTATACACATACATAAATAAAAATGCAATATGCATTCTGATTCTTTAGTTCACAAAAAAAGAAACCTCTGAAGATAAACATAAAGCCTGTATAAAGAACATTTTAAGTGCATTCCTTTGTTAACTTACACGATCATATAAAATACATTACAATTTATTTTTGACTCACTTTCAAAAAGTCTTGACTAAATTTGAAGGCCTATTTCAAATAAGGGGGTGATAACATGTGGGTCTTTGATATGCCAGCTGTGGCTCTTCCAAGTACTGTTCCCAGTGTCGCACCCATCCCATGTTTCAGGAAAGAGGGTAAAGCCATTGTCTGGTGAGGCTGGTAGCTGGCAGGTGGTTCTCACTTTGAAACAGCTGGTAACAGAGGGATTGAAGGGTAGATAATCTGCAAGCCTCCCTAATGTTCAGGTCTCATGCCAGGGATGCAAGTAAAACCAATTTATATTAATGTGTGTATGTGTGGGTGTTTGGGCGGGAGGGGGCACACAGAGCACACTTTAATCATGTGGCTCTTTGATAGATGGTAATGGCAAATGTGACTATCCAAGAACTTAGGAGTGAGTACCACTGAACTAAAATATTAACTTCCAGATAATTAGGATGTACATTCCTGTTATAGCTTCGGTTGAGATTTTATTCTTCAAAGCAGAAAGTAAAAATGCAAACACACCAGCCATATTAGCCAAAAGCACCATGGATTTTCTGACCCTGAAAGTGATCAGGACCATTTTGTATTACTTTGGTCTTCATCACAACCTTATACATATCTATTCCCTGACTTTTACTTAATTTGATGGCTGAAGAACACTGATGATGATTCACAACTCTTTGTGTTTGAAGTTCAAGGTCACTATGTATATAGCATTTATAGCCCACCTTTCTTGCTGTGACTCAAGGCAGATTACAAAACATATAAAACAATTCAATCAGACAGCATGCACACACTCACAGAGAGGCGCATGCATGTGTACGTGTGTGCATGCACACACATTCACACACAAATACATACATAGTAGCAAAGCAATTCTAAGCAGTTTGGGTACTTCAGAGTTACTTTGCAATAAACAGAAGACATTGAAAAGCCAGCCATAAAATGCAAGGTCTGCATCATCAAGATTTCAGCAAAATCCATTGTAAATCCTAGATGGAGAAAGGTCGGATGAAATTGACAGAAAATCCACCAGACAGTGATACCTGCTATTTTTTTTGTGTACAGGAAGCCTTCCCCGATGCTAATTTTCATTTAAATACTGTGCTGAAATGGAATTTTAGGTTATAATCAAAAATGTAAATAGCCTTTGTTATGGTAGAAGGGGAAAGTGTGCCTTTCCTCACTGGGAAACTTCCTTAGGCCAAAGGTTCCCTGGAAAGTATTGTGGCAACCAGCTGCCACCACTCATGGACTCCTGAGAACATCTAGACTGACCTGCTGAGAAGGTAGTCTTCCAGTGCAGTACTAGAGTAATAACAAAATAATTTATAACCAGCCTGGTAGCACTCATGCAGCCTAGCACACAGGGATGAGATTAAGAGAGCTATCCCAGAGAAATAGGTTGTACTAAGCAAAGCCAAAAGAAAGTCTTTATTAAAAGGTTTATTGTAAAAGAGTGGGGGGGGGGGGAAAGGCTGGCTAAATTCAACAAAGGATGGAAAAGGGCAAAACAAAATACAGACAAAATCACACAGCAACAACAATACAAAGATATTCCAATGAAAGCAATACAATTGAACTAACTAAGCCAAACACATTACCTATGATCAGGGGTCATTTCGTAGAAAAAGAGGTGCAGGAGCTCATTAGCATAACTCATTTGCGTAACTCATTTGCATGTGCCACACCCCCTAACATGCCGGAAGTGTGTCAGAAGGCAACACCCACCCCTCAGGCTCCACTCCACAGGTGAGTGAAACTGACCTGCTCTTCCTCCATTCCCTTCCCCATCCAATACTTTGTGCAATAAAAATAAGTGTAAAGAACACACCCTCATTCTCTTCCTGCTCCCTTGAAACCACCAGGTTTCAAGTAGACTTGAGATACCCAGGACATGTGCACCACCCATCCCTTTCCCTTCCCCTCCCCACAACAAGACACCCTGTGAGGTAGGTGGGGCTGAGAGAGGTCTTTTGAGATGTGCCCAGATAAAAAATGGTATACTGTGTGCTCCCGTTCCAACGGACCCCTGCCTATGATGTATCTGGCTCTTCAGAGCATGTGCAGAGTTCCTTGTGGTGACAAGCAGGGGTCCGTTGGAGCGGGAACGCACAGGAGCACAGCTCTGGGAGTGAGGAGCCCAGGGGGTGGGGACATGACCAAGCCCCGCCCCCTCCTCGGCTTCCCCAAGCAGTGCAGAGGCGCAGCGCCCCAGGGAAAGCCCTGCTAGGGTCTTTATTGTTTTTAATGTTTTGTTTTAATATTGATAATTTTATCATTGTTCCTTTTATGACTGTGTGCTGCTTTTCCAGAGACTTGCTCAAGGTGGCATATAAATTTTCCAAGTATACCATTTTTTATCTGGGCACATGGCACATAAGTACTGGAGAAATTTCACCAACCCTTCAGCAGCTTCCACCCCATCAGTGTGGTGTGGTGGTCAGGAGTTGGACTCTAATCTGGGAGAACCTGGTTTGATTCCCCACTCCTCCACATGCAGCTGCTGGTGTGATCTTGGGCGAGTCACAAGTTCTCTCAGAGCTGTTCTCTCATGAGCAGTTCTCAAAAGACCTCTCTCAGCCCCACCTACCTCACAGGGTGTCTTGTTGTGGGGAGGGGAAGGGAAAGGGATGGGTGGTGCACATGTCCTGGGTATCTCAAGTCTACTTGAAACCTGGTGGTTTCAAGGGAGCAGGAAGAGAATGAGGGTGTGTTCTTTACGCTTATTTTTACTGCACAAAGTATTGGATGGGGAAGGGAATGGAGGAAGAGCAGGTCAGTTTCACTCACCTGTGGAGTGGAGCCTGAGGGGTGGGTGTTGCCTTCTGACACACTTCCGGTATGTTAGGGGGTGTGGCATATGCAAATGAGTTACGCAAATGAGTTATGCTAATGAGCTCCTGCACCTCTTTTTCTACGAAATGACCCTTGGTGACAAGAATCAAAGGAGTCTCTATCTCCTACCCAACTTCTGGTGGAGCCAGTTTCCACTGATGACAGAAAACTGAAGACGAGTGAAAATCCCAGATGTCCAGATATTTATGCTAAATGGAATTGGACCTAAGCCTTTCTAAGAATGACAAACTGATTTCTCCAATTCCATGCAAATCCCCAACTCTGATGTCAGAGCCTACTTTTACCAGTCAGAGCCATGTACAATATAGTCCCACCTCCATCAAGCACCTGGTAATGGTTTGGAACTTCCATGACAAATAGATGGTCTGGTCCAAACTGGATTGCCCTTTGTCCAAAAGGGATTAGGTCTACCAGGATGGTCCAATGTGGAATGGAGGTAAATAATTCATACTAATGGAAACTCTAGGGGTCAAAGATCTGAGAGCCAAGACAGACCTGTGAGAACTTCCAGCACACCATGAACTAGTGGCCAGGTATTATTGTCCACAGTGAGCTTGTTTGCAGAGTCAGGCAACCAAACAGAGGGAAAGCACAATAGAAGGCAAGGTAAAAAACGAATTAACCCACAACAACTAACAAAAAATTGTGGAAGGAAATAGTCTTCTCTCTGATTTGCCTCTACCATGGCCTGACCCCTGTGCTGATACAAGAAAACTGAATCAATGGCAGCACCAAGGCCGAGGACAGACTGTTGTTCTGCCGTGCTACAGGAGCGCAGCAGAACAAGCCGGGGTGAACTGCCCCACAGCATGGCGTTCAGACGCCGCTGCAAGGAAGCTGCCTGCAGCGTCCACACTGTGGGCGGCTTGCGGTGGCGGCGGCAGAACGCCATGAAGCTCCGCCTGCGTTCACACAAGAAATCACCAGGTTACAGAGATTCCCATGGAGAAAATGGCAGCTTTGGATGGTGGACTTTATGGGGTCACCTTCCTGCTGAGCTTCCTCCCCTGCTAGGGTTGCCAGCCTTCAGGTGGGGCCTGGAAATCTCCTGACAGAGATCAGTTCCCCTGGAGAAAATGGCTACTTTGAAGGGTGGACTCTATGGCATTGCGCCATGCTGAGACCCCTCCCCTCCCCAAACCCCGCCCTCTCCTGGCTCCACCTCCAAAGTCCCCAGGTATTTTCCAACCCAGACCTGGCAACCCTATCCCCTGCCCAAACCCTGTGCTCTCCAGGCACCGTCCCCCCCACCCAAAAAAATCTCCATGAAAATCTCAAGCTAGAGCTCATAACCCTAGCTGGAAGACTGGGGCAGGAAAATCTGCCATGTGGAAGCCCAACTGTACTGACATCACAGCAGCAATGAAGAAAACATACAAGCCTGTCCCCATGTGGAAAACAGCAGGGACACAGCCAGTATGACCTTCTCTGGATGAAGCACACTCCATCACACTATGTCATGAGTCAGTCACACTGCATCTCAGCATGAATCCACCCCCAGCAAAGCCACAATTGATCTTTATCTGATATTTACTCCAGTGCAGTACAGTCATTAGAGGGTTGGACTAGGATCTGGGAGACCAAGGTTCAAATCTCTGCCACAGAAGCTTGCTGGGTGATCACAGACCAGTTACACACACACAGCCTAACCTACTGCATAAGGCTGTTGTGAGGATACAGTGTGGGAGAAGAGAACAATGTAAGCCATTTTGGGTCTCTTTTGTGGAGAAAGGTGGAATAAAGGAGAAGTATAAATGGAATAAATGTGTTCCTATTTTTATATTGTATTATTACTGACACAAGAACAGAATTTGCAAAGGTCTGGAAGAATACAAAAACTTTAGCGTGAAAATATTTTGTTGAGAACGTTAAATCCTTTTATTTGCATGTTAAGTTATCTAAATTGTTGACAAACAAAGATATATCTTGGGCTGATGTTAAATGGATGAATATTATTTTTCAGATGGAAGAGCTGCTATAAATATGTACCTGCCTATTTTTTAAAATAAATAAATACAAAAAATCATTCAGGCAGATAGAGGATAGATAGATGATAGATGATAGACAGACAGACAGATAGATATTTTCTATCAGAACCTATGATTAAAAGTGGCTCAAGGTATTTTCAGCCATTTAGAATTTTGTCCTCCCTGCCAAAGAAAAAGGAATACATATAGGTAAAGATTTACTTTGTTCCAGTCTGTACGTATTATTCACATGGCAACTGAACTCTGGTGAAGCTCAACTTAAATAACTTACAGAGCTCCTATTCTGAGCAGTTCTCATATCTCATTTTATGTAAAGTTTACCTTTCTTGTCAGCAATATTTTAATAAACAAACAAATGATTAGAAATATTTGATTAGAACAAATGGAGGTAAAAACAATAAATGATTTTTCCAAAGGGATAAGAAAGCATCAGAGTCATACAATCAACAAACTGCCTAATGAGGTCTGCATTTAATGACAGACCCTATGTTCATGATGAGCAGACAGACTGTATCTTTATAGAAAGATATATGAATAAGTGGCAAAGATATCTGTTGTTGAGGAATCTAAGCCTAGCCTACTCTTCAGCACTGCAAAAAAACTGCTGAGAGTTAACTATTCTCTGTCAGCTTAACAAGACCAGATGTCTGCAAATTTGGGACACAGTCTTCCTACAGGCATTATATGTGAGCTGTTTGCCACTGATGGCGCTGAATATTCAGAGCAGAGCTAGCCTGCATGACACCCTTTTGAATCGGTTTTATTTTCATTAGTGGCACAGAGGATCACAGCAGGAAGTCATAGCATCCAACCAGCCAAAAAGCATTGTGACTTGTTCCTATCCAAGACTGGTCTGAAGGTACACAGATGTTCTGCTGTTGAAGCAAAGCAAATCTGGAGTCTGTGAACTGCCACACTGGGAACTGATATGTTCTGCCCGCTTCCTCAAACAGTGGGAAGCTCCAAAGACAATGCTGTATTACAGACTAATTTCCTTTGCTGGAGAGAGCACTGAAGACTTAGGGTGTCACTGTAATATTTGCAGCACTTACAAAGTATGCAAATAGAACACAAAAGCAGTTTCCCAAATAACAACCTGTACAAACTCCCCCATCCCCAAGCCTGCACCCTGAGTTTCAATTACCTCCAGATAGAAACTTTCAGCTCTTGCATGCGTTCTCTCTCTCTGTCTCTCTCTCTGTTCCCACAGCTGTAGAAGTGTCATCTTCTTCATGCTCATCTTAAACACTGGAGAGGGACTCCCAGCTAGCAGGTGACCATTTCCTATCATTCACTCCTACTGATTAAATATCAATCATCCTGGATTATTAGGCAGCAATTAGCCTAACAGGGGAATGGTCAGATATAACTATATCTTTTACTACAGGGGAGGGGAAAGATGTAATTAATAAATATTAATTGTTTCCTTCCTTTCCTCTTCTAGGTTGGTCTCCTGGAATGGACTCACCCAGATTTCTGATTTTTTAAAATTTCCTTCTAGCTTTTGATTCCTTTGGACCCCCTCCCTGTTATTTAGTGTGAAAGTCTGATATTTTTTCCAAGAATTTAATATTATCCAAATGCACTTATTTTACTTAATCTCAAAATTTAAATTTGGGTTCCATTTTATTAATTATTATTTCTGTTGTAATTACATTGATGCCCCACCTTTCTTTCACCACAGAACTCATGGCAAAGTATGTTGCATTCCCAGGAGATCACCCTGACCACATATATACACCTCCTTAGCTTCAGCAAGGTGCGCCCTGCAATCATCCTCTGGACCTACTATAAATGAGTAGAATATAAAAAACATTTTCTCCTCTACTGAAAAAATTAAAATGAGTTGTACAAATCCCCTCATCCCTTTCCCCCAACAGTACAAAACTCTCAAACTGACATTTGGTTATGCTGTTTAATCAAGAATTTAATAAATGCAAATGCTTAGAGAATTTATATTGAGAATTAACCTGAGCTCTAGTGAGTTATAATTCTGACTAGATGGAAGAGTATATTCCTTTGGAAGTTAATTTTTAATAGAAATATTTCTTAAGGGGAAAAATTGACAATATGTACAGCCTGTGTAGGCTACCAAAAAAGACAATGAAATATTTTCATAAACTTCAACTGTACATACAAGACCAACTGAAATCAGATCTGAAAATCCCCCAAGCTGCCTTATGCAATAAAAGAGATTGTTTATGAAATGATACTGTTTGGGTCTATTTTTCTTCCTACAAGCCAACAGAAGTACTTTGGACAGCACTATCTTCTGCAGACCTTCTCCAGGATATCAATAAATAAACAAGATGTAAAGATTGTAAACAGTGGGTTGGATCCAGACTAATATTTCCTTGGGTGCAGGGATCTCCACCACAGAGAGTGATATTTCAGCCTCCTTCCCACTTCTGCAGCATCCCAAAATGCCCTCTGAAATCTTGTTTCCCTCTCCCGCCTTTGGATCCTTACTTAAACCTTTTCCTGGTCCTCTGCCTCTGACCTGTGCTGCTGCAGCTGACTCCAAAACTCCTGAAGTTCCTTCAGCACAGGAGTGAAGTGCTTCATCTTCATTCAGAGTGACTTTGTACCAGTAACACCTTCCCTCTTTTCTCCTCTCAACAACCCTATGAGGTAATTGTGACTAAGACAGTGACTGATCTAAGGTCACCCAACAGTTTTCATGGGAGAGTGGGGATTTGACCTCAGGCTTCCCTGTTCCCAGGCTGACATGCTAACTACTACACTATACGGGCTGATGAGGGAAGATAATTTTTTTAACTTTGGTTGAGTAAACTAGGTTGTTTACACATTGTATGAAATTAGAACAATGAGAGTCAGTGTCCTCTATTTTACTGTCCCTAAAAATTATGAATATAATTCATAACCCGTGGGCACTCCATAAAATTGCTGAGCAGTCGGGTTAGAACAGATAAAAGGAAGTACTTCTTCACCCAAAGAGTGATCAACACATGGAATTCACTGCCACAGGAGGTGGTGGCAGCTACAAGCATGGACGGCTTCAAGAGGGAATTAGATAAACACAAGAGATGGGACCCGCGGAATCCGCAGGGGAGAGGAGAAGGTGGCAATCCACCCCCCCACCTAGTGCCCCTGTCCCTGCCCCGCTTCTTCCTGGTGAGGCCTGGCTGGGCCGGGCCTCGCTGCCCCCCGTCCCTCCCGTTTCTTCCCGGCGAGACCTGGCTGGGCTGGGCCTCGCCACCGCCGCCCCCCCGTCCCTGCCCCGCTTCTTCCCGGCAAGGCCTAGCTGGGCCGGGCCTTGTCGCTGCCACCCCCGCGTCCCTCCCCCATTTCTTCCCGGCAAGGCCTGGCTGGGCTGGGCCTCACCGCCACCGCCACCCCATTCCTGCCTCGTTTCTTCTCGGCGACGTGATTAAGGCCGAGGCCTACCGAGGCATTCCTTAGCCGGCGGTGCGATTAGGGCCGAGGCCCACCGTGCCGCCTCCCCCGGCCCCCTCCCCCCGTCCTTCATCAGGCGGCTGGGCTGCAGCCACCCGGCCGCCAGCAGCTCATCCGCCGCCACAGGGCAGGTAAGTCCCGTGCATGCATGGGTATTTTTTTTAACTTTTGGGGGGATGTAAGTTTTTAAAAAAAGATTTAGGATTTTTCTGCAGATGGGGGGATCGCCCCCCATCTGCAGAACCCCCCCTGCCCCCCAAGTGCCCCCCCCCACGGATTTAGGTATCCCAACGGGGGGGCCACTTGGGAATTAGATATATAGATATGGAGCAGAGGTCCATCAGTGGCTATTAGCCACAAAGTATAGATAGGAACGCTCAGTCTGGGGCAAGTGATGCTCTGTAACCTTGGTGCTTGAGGGGGGGCAACAGCAGGAGGGCTTCTAGTGTCCTGGCCCCACTGCTGGACCTCCTGAGGGCACCTGGTGTTTTTGGCCACTGTGTGACAGAGTGTTGGACTAGATGGGCTACTGGCCTGATCCAACATTGGTTTCTCTTATGTTCTTAATTGTAGATAGTTAAATATGCGTACTTTTTCCACTCTGGTAGACAGTGAGCAGTTGATTGTTATAACAATGAGCTCTGCTCCATGATGATTTCCCTTTTGGTCCATCAATTAATCTCTTTGACAGTAATAATCTTGACCTTTATAATTCATCTTTTTTGACAGATTGATTGTGAGCCCATTTCCCTCTGCACCTCAGGCTACATTCTCTCTTTGGTGGTCTAAGAAAAGATGACACAATTCTTCTCTGATCTTTATTTGTTATGAAAAGCACTACCGCAGTACCACAAATGCAAGTTTCATTTTCATAGTGCTGATGAGTCCCTGTCTGCAGCAGTCTGCTCATCTGATAAGAAGTCAGCATAGCTGAAAAACTGAGCTATGAACAGAGGGCAGGTTTCAGAGCTTCTATTTCCACAAAAAGATGTTTGACAACTGCAGCCCTCAGCCTTATGCTAATGATTTGGACCTGAGGTTGCAGTTCATCTGAAATGGCAAGCAATATAGGGTTTGACAGGAAAGTCTGAAGAGCAACAGTGTATCTTAAAGCCTGTTTATAATCCACAAGGTGGTTGCACTCACCTCTAGAATTAAAATTAATGTGATTTGCATAGAAGTAATGTTTGGTGGAGACTTCTTTAGGGCAACACTTTCACCTCTTACTAAAGTAATGATATTCATACCACAGCTTTTAATCAATGTATAACATTACTGACAGCAGTTGTTCAGGTGGTTGTTCAGTATTGCACTAACAACATGGCCATTTTGTTACCCAAAATAAAAGCCTGAACCAATATGAGCCACACCATTTGATTGCCTAACCATTGCTGCAGATACCAGTTGTTGTTCAGTCGCACAGTCGAGTCCGAATCTTCATGACCCCATGGACCACATCATGCCAGGCCCTCCTGTCTTCTGTCATGCTCCAGAGTTTGCTTAATTTCATGTTTGTTGCATCGGTAACACTGTCTGACCATCTCATCCTTTGCCATCCCCTTCTTCTTTGACCTTCAGTCTTTCCCAGCATCAGGGTCTTCTCCAGTGAGTGCTCCCGTCTCATTTGGTGGCCAAAGTATTTGTGCTTCAGCTTCAGTATCTGGCCTTCCAGGGAACAGTCAGGGTTGATTTCTTTTAGGATTGACTGATTTGATTTCTTTGCAGTCCAAGGGATACCAGTTAAAAGAAGCCAAATAAAATATACATTTCCCAATTCTACCTTCCGTCTTGATAACACTGTTCCAATACTTAACTGCAAAGCATCAATTGAAACAGATGAGTGCTTGTTTTGTTTTCTATTTATTGAGAAGGTTTCTGTGCCACCTCTCCAGAAAACTTGCTTGAGGTGGCTTACAATGTAAAACATACTAAAATCATAACTCACCATAAACTATTAAAACCCAGCATTAAAAACCCACCCACAGCATAAAAACAGCATAAACATGTAAGCCACCTTGAACCACAAGGAAAGGAAGAATACAAATATTTTAATTATTAAATAGCTAAATGAAGGATTTAGCAGGTTAATCAAGTCTCATAGAAACAGGCCAGAGACTGACCTTTTATAATAAAAGCCTGAGTAGAATGAAATGTTTCGGCCTGGTACCTAAAAAAAAGAGTAGGGCAGGCACCAGGTGAGTCTCAAGGAAAAGAGCATTCCACAGGAGAGGTTCCAGCACTGAAGGTAGGGTTGCCAGCCTCCAGGTGACACAGCTCCCCCAGAGAAAATGGCTGCTTTGAAGGGTGGCCTCTATGGCCTTGTACCCTGCTGAGGCCTCTCCCCTCCCCAAACCCCACCTTCTCCTGGCTCCACCCCCAAAGTCCCCAGGTATTTTCCAACCCAGACTTGGCAGCTCTAACTGAGGGACCCTGTTTCTGGTTGCCACTTGCATGAATCCATGTTTCCAAGATACATTATATATATTATTTATTGTCAACATTTCTATGCCATCTTTCTACACAAATAAGTTCTCCAAGATGGCAAACATTAAAACATTTCAACATTACAAACAATAAAAACATTTAAAATAAAGTATACTTACAATAATTCAATAAAAAGAATATAATAATTCTATAAAACAGTAATTCAATAAAATATATACAAACACAGTTAACACTGTATACCAGGGGTCTCCAGCATAGAGCTCATGGACATCTTTCCTGGTGCCCACCAAGTGTTTTTAGGAAGTAGGTGGGGCCACGTGGCGTTCTGGGCCAGGAGGACTGATTAGCCACAATTTCTGTGCAGATTAGAACAATTTTGTCTCAGCTGCAGCTGCCTCCACAGTGTTGGCATTATTCTGGGCTTGGAAATCCTTGGGGATGTTGGGGGCAGAGCCTGGGGAGGAAGGGGTTTGGGGAGGGGAGGCACTCAGCTGAATATAATGCCATAGAGTCCACCTAGGGTTGCCAGCCTCCAGGTGGGGCCTGGGGATCTCCTGCTTTTACAACTGATCCCCAGCTGACAGAGATCAGCTCCCCTGGAGAAAATGGCTGCTTTAGAGGTGGACTCTATGGCATTGTACCATGCTGAGGCCCCTCCCCTCCCCAAACCCCACCCTCTCCTGGCTCCACCCCCAAAGTCCCCAGGTATTTTCCAAGCAAGACTTGGCAACCCTAAGTCCACCACCAAAGCAGCCATTTTCTCCAGGGGAATGGATTGTCTGGAGATCAGCTGGAGGTTGGCCACCCTACTCACTGTTCTTTACTAGTGTATTTTTAAAATTACCCCTCTTTTTCCCTATATTTGGCCTCCACTGTGGGTATAGTTTTGTCACCATTTTCTGTGCCAGCCATTTTCTGATTGGCCAGTAACCTGCACCTAATCTGGCAGCAGCCAATGAGGGACAGGTGCAAACAGGAAGTCTGCCTGATTCACCTCCACAGGTGGCTCGGCTGAGGAAGCAGTTCTGCAGGGACTTAGCAATCCGCTACCGAGATGCACGCTGGCAGGGAAGGCGGACACTGAGCCCTGAGTACTGACAGGAATGGCACCACCACTAAGGGAAGCACTGGTGGAGGCCTATATAGCTCCCACTCGGGGTTGGGCTCTCCATGGAAGCAACAAGTTGCATCCATGCTGACCTCGTGCCCGCCCTCGGTTCCTGTTTCTGGACCTCACTCCTGTTTGGATATCTGGATTCCTGACCTCCTGCTTTGGATGACTATTCTCTTGGACTCTTGACTTGGCTCCTCTGGCTACGACCCCCATACTGGACCTGCCTCCTAACTCCTGGCCCAGCTCAGCCCATGACAAACAATTCTGATTTCTGAAAATGGGACAACTAACATGACTCAGTCATGTCTCATGGCTCTGATTGGTTTTGGATGGCATGAGAAATGTAACATGCAATCCAAGAGGTCAACACAACGAAGAACTGATTTCCAGAGGGCTGAATTATATTTCAAGATTACAGATGTTACTATGGCAAAGATCAGTGTGCACAGGATATTGGGTTTTTTTGTTTTTTGTTTTGCACAGGACACTGTTCACACAAGAGGACCTTAATTCAAGTCCAGAAATAATTGAAAGAAAAGTTCAATTAGGATCATCTCATTAGCAACCTTATTAGCTCCACTTTCTTCACAGGTATCAGTTTGGATATACTGTGTATGAACACATTCCACATTTCCCCTATCTGTTAGCAGTTGTGCACCTCTGTTAGAGCTAACTTAGAACACGAGGTTGCCTTAGTGTTGTCTGGTCTGACTGAAAGCAACTCTGCAGGGTCTCAATAGAAATATTTTTTCTCATCTGCTATATGACCCTTTTTTAAAAATGGGAATTGAGGCTGATTCCGCACTAGATGTTGCCCCGGCTTCACTCCCCAATAAAATCCAGGGCCAAGCAACAGTTCCCCACCTGTTGCTTCAGGTCTGCATTTGGCCTGAATGTAACAAGCATTTTCCACGGATCTTCCGTTTCCGGGATTTTAAGGTTCTTTTTTTTGCCACAGGAGTGAAGTCGGGGAATTCAGGTTGGGAAATCCGAAATCGGGGTTTCTTGCTCCACCCCTTTAACGCCCTCTCTCCCTTTACCCTCCCCTTTCCCACCCTAGCGTGAGCGGGGGGGGGGGGTTGTTTGCCGCTTCATTGTGTTACAACAACATGACATGACACTGGTCCACTGTTGTTGCAGCTGCAATCCTTCCAAGCCCTTTGTGCTCGTGGGTCCTTCACCCGCCTGCCTCCGTCCACCGCTCTGCCCTCCAGTGCCCAGATCGAGCGCTGCCAAGCCGGATCACAACACTCTCCCCCCCCCGCCCTCCTCCTCCTCCAGTTTAAAAATATCCCTGCCACCCCCATACGCCAAAAGGTGCGGTGGGGGGGGGCTCAGGAACAGCTGATCGGGAGTGGGGAAAGAGGATGGCGCATGGGAGTGTTGGGGAGCAGATTAAGTCATCTGAGCATCATCCGGGGAAAACGAATTTAATACTCTGCTTCTTTCTCTCCCCTTTCCCTCTCCTTTCCCGCCTTGGCGCAAACAGGGGTTTTTTTGTTCCCCGCTGTTATGTATTGACCATGCGGTCGCCATGTGCTCTCTTCATTGCGACCGCATGGCCAGAGCACATGGCCAGAGCATGGCCAGAGCACATGGCCAAGAAACTACCTGAGCTTCAGCCAGGTAGAACAAAGGCCAGGTGGATTCAAACCGTCCACCAATCCTGTACCTAGGTTTCTCCCAGGGAACCTATGAAATGTAAATAGACTTCTAATAGCCTATCAGGCCAGTTGGGTGAGGTCAGGGGATTGTCCCTGACCAGCATAAAAGGAGGGCTTGGAGCCCTGGGTTGTATGCTTCATCCGGACCAGCAATAAAGATCTAGCTGTTTCACTATTCCATGGACTCCCGACTCCAATACTTATCAGTGGCGATGAGGATGGGATCCCGATGAGCGACTCTCCAGCAGACCACAGCAGCACAGCGAGCTCCGTCCCGCCGGCCGCAGGCATCTCCGAGCTCCAGCACTCCAACGCCTCGCCGCAAGCCGCTCTGAGCCCAATCCTCCGGCACTAGCCAGCGCCAAGCCTCAGCGCTCCCCAGCACCGCCGCAAGACACGAGGACATCGCTCAAACAGCCGCCGCCGCTCCTGCTCTGGTAAATATGGCAAACGCTCCGGGACCAATTACCCCTTTCAATACGTCTCGCCCCGAGACGTGGGAGTCCTGGCTCAAGACGCTGGGTTGTGCCTTTAAGGTCCGCGGAATCACAGATGCGGACCTGAAGAGTGCCTGGCTCTTGAGTTCCGGAGGGGTGGAGGTCATGCGGGTGGCCCAGAACCTACTAGCCCCGCAAGACCCCACCGAGGTGTCTTACGACGTGCTCACCAAGACCCTCGGCGATTACTTCGCCCCGAAGCCATCAAAACTGGCCAGGCGCTGGGAGTTCATACAGCGCCAGCAGCAGCCGGGGGAGTCAGCCGCCACTTTCCTGGCTGAACTCCGTCGACTAGCCATGGGCTGCGAATTCCGCCACATGGATGACCACGTGGAGACCGCCTTCATGGGAGGGGTCCGGGAAGCCAAGCTCCGCCGGCGCCTCATTGCAATGCCGGAGCCAACCTTGGAGAAGATGCTCGAAACTGCGGCAGCCTTCGAGACAACACAAAAGGACAAGGCAGCCACCAAAGTCCACCAGGCGGCTCCTCCCGAACCCGACTCAAGCGAAGAAGAGGACGTCCACCGGATGCAACCACGCTCGAAGAAGGGTGAGCCCGGCGTCCCCAGGCCCAAGGGCCGGCGCCCAGCATCTGTCTCTGTTCCCTCTCCTGCTTCCCTCAACAGGCAGGCCCCAACGTGCGCCAGCTGTGGGGACCCCCACGACAGACGGACATGCCGCTTCCGTGATGCCATCTGCCGCGCCTGCGGGAAAGCAGGACATCTCGCCCGGGCCTGCCGCCTGAGGAACAGCCACCGTGCCCCAGCAGCGAACTTCGAAGAAGTGGGTAGTGTCGTTCCCACGGCCACGGTAATGAACTTGCCTCAGCCCATCCCGGGCGCAATTTCCGTGTCTCTCCGAAGAGAGGGAGTTCCTTGCTCCATGGAACTGGACTCAGGGTCAGCATATTCAATTGTGTCCGCAGCTACGTTCCGCCGCCTCTGCCCGAAGGGGGCACGCTGGCTGCGGCTGCCGGCTGGGTTGGTCCTCCGGGACTTCCAGAAAAACCCAGTGGCTATTAAGGGGCTAGCCAGGGTCCGGGTCCAGTACCATGCCTTTAATGGCCTGCTGGACCTTCTCGTGGTGGAACGCAATCTAACCAGTCTCCTAGGTCGCGCCTGGTTCAAGCCGCTCGGAGTGCAGTGGACCGGAATACACCGCATGGGCTCTACTGACTTCTCATCCATCTGCGAGGAATTTCCCGCCGTTTTCGATGGCTCATTGGGCTGCTACAAAGGACCCCCGGTTTCCTTCGACCTGGACCCGGCAGTCCGGCCCATCCGTGTGGCCGTCCGCCGGCCACCACTCGCCTTCCAGCCCAAAGTGGAGGCAGAGTTGGAAAAGCTCGTGGCACAAGGGGTGCTCGAGCCGGTCTCCCACGCCAAGTGGGAGACTCCCATTGTGACCCCCCTCAAAGCTAACGGGGAAGTCCGCATCTGCGCGGATTACAAATGTACAATTAATAAGGCATTACAGGACCACGCGTACCCGGTACCGGTGGTCAGCCATGTTCTGGCCTCCCTCGCGGGTGCCAAAATATTTGAAAAATTAGACTTGGCCCAAGCCTATCAGCAACTTCCCGTAGACGAAGCAACGGCAGAGGCACAAACGATTGTGACTCACAAGGGAGCGTTCAAGGTAAAACGCCTCCAATTTGGGGTCAGCGCAGCACCCGGAATCTTTCAAAATCTAATGGATTCTCTCCTAAAAGATGTTCCAGGAGTGAAGCCGTTCTTCGACGACGTCCTCATCGCCGCCCCGGACGCCGACACGTTCGCAGCTCGCCTCCGGATGGTGCTGCAAAGGTTCCAGGACGCGGGTCTCAAGGTTCGAAAAGACAAGTGCACCCTGGGAGTCTCCTCGGTGACCTTCTTGGGGTTCCAAGTCACCGCAGACGGCATTCACCCTACAAAGGAGAAGGTAGTGGCAATTACAGGTGCACCCCGCCCGTCCTCAAAGGCGGAACTCCAGGCGTTCTTGGGACTTGTGAACTTCTACCACGCCTTCCTTCCGCACAAGGCGGCAGTCGCTGAACCCCTGCATCGTCTCCTGGACAAGGGAGCGGCTTGGGCCTGGGGTCCCAAGCATGATGCAGCCTTCCGGGCCGTCAAAGACTTATTAATTTCAAATGCGGTCTTAGCGCATTTCGATGAGAGGCTCCCTGTCATCCTGGCCTGCGACGCATCCCCCTACGGCGTTGGGGCGGTCTTGGGACACCGGCTACCCAACGGAAAGGAGGTACCGGTTGCCTACTACTCCAGGACCCTGTCATCGGCAGAACGGAACTACGCCCAGATCGACAAGGAGGCCCTAGCAATCGTAGCTGGCGTCAGGAAATTTCACGACTATCTCTACGGACGGTCGTTCACCGTGGCCACAGATCACAAGCCGCTGCTGGGTCTCCTTGCCCCCCACAGGCAGACCCCTCACATGCTGTCCCCGCGGGTCCTGCGGTGGTCAATTTTTTTGTCAGGCTACTCCTACGAATTGGTACATCGACCGGGGAAGGCGATGGGTCATGCAGACGCCCTCAGCCGTCTTCCCCTCCCGTCCTGCGACCCTGATCCGGCTCCCGCTTTCCACGTCGCGCTCCTAGAGGATCTACTGGAGCGCCCCGTACAGGTATCAGAGGTGGCCCGTCGCACGCGGCGGGACCGCATCCTTTCCCGTGTCTCGGACTGGGTGGGAAGGGGGTGGCCGGAAAAACCGGGACCAGATTTTGCCGCTTTCACGGCACGCAGGCACGAACTATCGGCCCACAAGGGATGCCTGCTATGGGGATCTCGAGTGGTGATCCCCGGGCCCCTGCGGCCCCGAGTGCTAGAGGCCCTCCACGAGGCTCACCCAGGAATTGTGCGCATGAAAGCTCTGGCCCGGAGTTACGTATGGTGGCCAGGCCTGGACAAAGACATTGAGGGGCGGGTCCAGAAGTGTACCAAATGCCAGGAGTCACGGCCAGATCCGCCACACGCTCCTGTCCGATCCTGGGAATCTACTAACAAGCCCTGGTCCCGCCTGCACCTAGACTTCGCGGGACCGGTCCAGGGCCGGTTGTTTCTTATCGTTGTTGACAGCTACAGCAAGTGGCTTGAGGTAGTGCCGGTAGCTTCGACCTCCACCAACGCTGCCTTAAGAAGTCTCTGGCCGATCTTCGCGACACACGGAATGCCAGAAACTCTCGTAACCGACAACGGGACCGCCTTCACCTCCGGCGAGTTTCAACGGTTTGTGGAAGCCTGCGGTCTGCGCCACATCCGCTCCGCTCCATTCCACCCCACAACCAATGGCCAGGCCGAGCGCATGGTGAGGACAACGAAGGACGCGTTAAAGAAGATGGAGCATGGCGACTGGGAAGAGCAGCTGTACAAGTTCCTGTTCTGCCAACGGAACACACCCCACTCAGGGACCGGGCGCCGGCCAGCCGAACTTCTGATGGGAAGACGACTGGGAACCGTCTTGGACCGCCTACATCCCGACCGAGCAATCGAGGGGAACCCGACAATGGAGGACCGGCCAGCTGCCCGAGGATTTGCTCCCGAAGACCCCGTATACGCAAAGAACTTCGCGCGGGGTCCGACATGGCTTCCCGCGAGGATCGTCCGAGTCACAGGGCCTTATTCCTATGAGGTCCTTACGGAAGATGGCGTAGTCTGGAAACGGCACATTGACCAGATTCGACGCCGTACCCAGAACCACGATGATACCCAGGCCCCCGAACTCCCTGCACCAACAGACCGTGACATCGACACGACTCCAGAAGCAGCGCCAGACCCTGATCCGGAGACTGCGGAGATGCCGCTCCTGCCCGCGGACGAAGCAGTCGCACCATCCACACCTGAACAACCCCCGAGCAGACAGGCCCCGCCAGCAGAACAACTACCCACACCGCAACCTGCCGACACTAGCAACACGCCCCGCCTTACAACCCCCCGGCGCTCTGGACGTGAGCGCAGACGCCCGGACTATCTCAAAGACTATGTGTGCAGAGGGGTTCTGGACTATGGGGGGAGGGGTGTTATGTATTGACCATGCGGTCGCCATGTGCTCTCTTCATTGCGACCGCATGGCCAGAGCACATGGCCAGAGCATGGCCAGAGCACATGGCCAAGAAACTACCTGAGCTTCAGCCAGGTAGAACAAAGGCCAGGTGGATTCAAACCGTCCACCAATCCTGTACCTAGGTTTCTCCCAGGGAACCCATGAAATGTAAATAGACTTCTAATAGCCTATCAGGCCAGTTGGGTGAGGTCAGGGGATTGTCCCTGACCAGCATAAAAGGAGGGCTTGGAGCCCTGGGTTGTATGCTTCATCCGGACCAGCAATAAAGATCTAGCTGTTTCACTATTCCATGGACTCCCGACTCCAATACTTATCACCCGCTTTGTTGCGTTACAACAACACAACACGACATTGATCCACTGTTGACTGGCATTTAAATGTCTTTCTTAAAATGTAGTTTTATTGTTGATGTACCCACATTTCTGTGTAGCATTGTTTGCACAAAAGTTGCGCCTGAGTCACGCCACTGTAAAAATATGTATTGATGGCTTTGAGGCACAGCGTGAACTGGTTCCCCCCCCCCCACGTTGCATTACAACAACATGACATGGCATTGATCCATCGTTGTGTGTTTATTTTGTTCAGGGCCAATGTATTGCGGGTGGAGTGGTGGTGTGGACACATTTTTTGCAGGGGGAGCATATGTAGTGTTGCATGATCCCCCTCCATTTCCCATCCCTTTCCCACCCTCCAATTCCCCTCCAACCCTGATGCAATTTTTTTTCCCGCAGGCATTTCCTAATGGCGAAAGTGACCAGAGCTGTTTCATGCGCATGCGTGGAGGATCCTTGCCGCTCTGTGGGATGGTTCATCACACTGAAACTCCACCTACATTAAAAGGGGGGGGGAAGGGGGGGTGCATGATGTACTTTCCCGGGAATTATGAAAACCCTTGGCCAATCATGACCTTGTTGCCTCACGACGTTATAACGAAACTCCACCTACATTTTTTTTTTAAATGGCGGGCGGGGGCTCAAGATTCGGGGCAAGGACAGATGCGGAAATGAAGAACCGGCATCAACCCGGGTCAGATTCATGTAATGCGGAAACGCGCAGACTGATTCGGACCAATTAAACCCGGGAGGAAAGGGAAGCAAAGCCCTTGTGCGGAATCGGCCTGAGAGAGATTGAACCAGTGACCTTCTGCATGCAAAGGAGATATTTTTTCTACTGAGCCATGGACCTCCCCCTTAAAACTTTACTTTCAGAGTAGCTTTTCATTGAGGACTCTTTCACAGCTGCAATAAAAACTGGAAACTCAGAAAATAGATTATCATTTTTCATCCAAGCAAGCATAATTGTTCCATTTTTAATCCATTTTTTCAGTCTTCTAGTATGCAGCTATATAAACAACTACAAAAGTTCTATTTTTATCTATTTGAAAGGAGAAGGGAAAAAATCCTTGCTTGGCTATCACTGCTGCACCACTTAGATTAATTGGCAGGATGGTAACATGAGGCACCTAAGTGGCTTTAAAAAAAAAAGTTAACATATTTTGCTTGTAGGCAGCTGCAACCAAATCAATTTTTTTTAGAGGGAGGGGGAATAAAAAGAAACAGTCATTTAACATAATTAGTGGTTGTCAAGTTTCAATTTGCTTGAATCACCTCCAGAAAAATAGAATGATGTTATGTATTTCTGCTTGCAGCTGTGCATGATTGCAATGGAATGGTATCTCTACCATTCATCAAAACTATTAATATCCTCCAGGAGTTGAGTTCAGAAAATACAAAGTAAAAGTTGGTTTTTAAAAATGTTAATCAATTAGCCCTGTAGCTAGAACATATTTGGTAGGGGGGCACTGCCCCCATGTGCTTATGTCATTTCCATTGTCACTTCCAAAAGTGACATAGGCACGTGGGGGGAGGGGGGGTTATGCCGGGGTTCCCTGGCCACTCCATTCAGTCACTTACTAGGCTGAACCGGGCTCTCCTTCTCCCTCTCCAGCATTCTGGCACTGAGAAGGCAGTCAGGCAGGGTGGTGGGTCGCGAGCTCTGCAGGCTAAAAAATATGCCCACCATCCACTCTCCTCTGGGGCTCATCACAATGGCCTGCCCCACCTCGCCCCAGCACCACACTCTAGTGGTTGCTCTCTTCCTCTTGCTCATTTGCAGCAGCACTGTGTTCCCCAGGCTCCTCTTGCACACTGTGGCCACTGCAGCCATGGCTGTGATCAGCACGAGCTGGCAGAGGCAGACACTTTGGAGTCAGAGAATGGCAGGGGCAGGGCAGATTCGGGAGGGGGCACCACCCTGTGGGCCCCGCCAGGGGCTATGGACCTATTAATCCTACACAACTATGATTTTCAGTGGTTCTGTTAAATCTGGGGACTTTTTTTCTACTAAAATCTAAAACTTGTATTTTGATAGGCTGTTCAATTAAAGATCTCAAAAAGAAAGAAATACCAAAGAAAAATGCCTTTAGATCCAATGGGTGTGGAGTCAGACAAAAGCCAGGTAGAAAAGCAGCAATCCTGATTATCAGCTGTGCAAGGGGATGTGGAGGGGAGTATCTAAATCTATCCCAGCTTCCTCTCCTGAGCAGTTGCTCAACCCTCTTGCCAATTTTCTATTAGGCCTCCACATATACAGCCTTGGAGCTGGACTGGGAAATTAAGAGTGTGAGTGGCACCCATTTGCATCTGCAACTCCTCATCTAATTAGGATTCCATGTGTGAGAATCTGCTTCTGTGTGTATGGTCACTAGCTGTATCAGGGCAATGATTTCTTTTAGTTTTATAGCCTCACATTTTTCTTGGTTCTCACAATCGCTTGTTGTACTTTTTGAACCTGTTTCCCCCTCTTGTTGATCCTTGAAAAGTTTGTGTAAATAGCAAGGGAAATTGACTCTTACTGTTGGATATTGTAACTCTGCATGGAAGAGGATCTGGGAGGGAAAGCGTTAAGATAATTCTCTCACTCTGGTACACTTGGCAGTTGGCCCCACCCTCTCATTGGGTAGATGTTGAGCCTCTATGGGCATTGATTGCCTTCTATTTCATCTTATACGGGACCTCTCTTCTCTCTCTTACCTGGGCTTAGAGCTTTTTTGGAGTTAACCTTTTTTGAAGTTAATTTTTCACAATAAGTTAAATGTACCTACATGAATGTGTAATGTAAAATGTGGTTCTATTTTTGTAAGTAAAAATTCTTTCTCTTGTTACCATTGGAGTCAAGTCATAAAATAAATAAATAAATAAATAAATCTTTGTAATTTGTTTGAACACTGTTTTCCCCTTAGCGAGGAGCTGTGAAGAATTAGGATACTGTAGTAAAGCTTCTGTGCTTCCAAGTCAAATGATTTTTTTACATTTAACCCACTACTTACTTGGCCAAATTTGACGAAAATGTCCTATGGTGTATCAGGGCACAGCTGTTGGTTTCTGATCCTGCTGCTCAAGATAGCCAGGGTAAGAGCCAAGTGTCTTTGCAACCATTCCATTTCTGCCATTTTCCCCCCATGGGTATTCATTTCTTTTAACATTTTACACTGAAAACCTTGCCCTGTAACAGCTGAAAGCAGTAGACAAGATTCCAAAGTCACAGAAATACAAGGGGCTGATCACCAAGTATCCCGGCAGCCTGACTATTCATCCATTTTTATGCAGTCCCTAGCAATGCCTTGATTTCTGAACTGGACCTCTCCTCTCACTTCCGCCTTGAATTCTATGTCAAAGCTTTGGACTGACCTACTGAAAAATATATTTAATGCACTAATACAATAGTCACTGGGATCATTTATTAACAATAGTTATTATTTGATATTTACTTCATTTATATCCTGCCTTTCTTTCCAATCGGGACCCAAGGTGGCTTACAACATTCTCTTCTCCATTTTACCCTCACAACGATCCTGTGAGATAGGTTAGGCGGAGAGTGTGTGACTAGCCCAGTGATATCCTCGGCGATGCAAGAGGGCTATAAAACAGATTTCTGTACTTAAATTTGAACCATTGAGGTTTAAGGCCATCAGCAAAACAATTGTGGGGAATTTGCTGTATCCAGTTTCTGAGACTGCTCTTGCACTTTGCATATTCAGTCAGCAAGAACCAAGGTGGAGCTGGATGGTGATGCTCGTGGTCTACCATTTTCCATATATTTACTAATGTATTTGGCATAAAGCAACATAACATAAGTTTGAGTCCTATTTCTGAGCCTGTATTTCTTAATGGCAAGCCTAAACAACCAAATTTATTTATTTAGGTAAATGTACTCCACTTTTCTCCCCCATGGGAACCAAACCAACTTGCATCTTCCTCCATTTTATCCTCATAATAACACTAAGATAGGTTACTTCGAGAGAGGAGCAGCAAGCTTCCATGGGGGGGGGGGGGGGGGCTGAATGCAACCCTGCATCTCCCATGTCCTAGTCTGGCATTACGACCATACTCCACCATAATGGCTTGCTAACTTAGGAGGAACTAGTTTTGTTTCTCAGTGTGACGTTTGCATTACTGTCCCTTTCTTGACTTCCATTTATTCCCTCAGTTTATTTTTTTTAAAGCATTTTCTTTTGGTTGCTTGGCAACCCGTGTGTACAGAAACACTCTTGCAATCTGCTGTAGGTTTTGCTAAGTTACCCTTTTGATTTTTGTAATGAGAAAACACCTTTATCTGCTGATCAGTAATTAACATCTTTGAGAGTACAAAATGGGGTGTCAAAAGACTTATGATTGCGAGACAAAAGAAGATTATAAATTAGCTTCTTAAACATATTGGTTAGATGCACACACGGCATTTGCGCAGCCTGACTTCCCCCCCCCCCTTTCTTCAGCTGACCCTCCCCCCACCCCCGCCACTTCATAACCCACTTTTAAAATTCCCTTCCATTTTGAAAGCAATTTTCTCCATGTTGGAGGGAGCACTACTGAGTGATGCTGAAAAATGACTAACAGCCTCTTAGACTCATAAAACTTGTTTCATGGTTCTTTGTGTCCTGCCTGCAGTTGCAAAGATTAGTTATAAGAGCTTTCAAAAAGGCAAATATTAGAAAGAGTGCCATAAGGTACGTCTAAAAGCACTGCTTAAGAAACATTTTAAAAGATGATAACCTGATCTCATGAGCTAAACTGAAATAGTCAGTTTAAAAAGAGTTAGATCCAAAGACTGAACAAGTTGGATTCATGAGCAGAATGCAGTTCTACGCACATACAAAGAGATCTGTTACTTTTACAGATTTTCTAGTCTTCTGCAGCCCCCTGTGGTCCACACTGCTACCAAGGGTCCTCAAACCCTCAGGTACAGCTTTTGGTACGACATGTGTTACCACGTGTAGTCTATATGCACTCATCAGTAAGTCATGGGTCTTCTGCATCCCAAACTGGACTTGGAATCACAAAATAGCCTGGCATAGGGAAATAAAAAACTCTCCTCCATGGTAACCCCTCTCTTGTCTTAGCTGGCTTTGAATATTCTGTATCTCTCCTTTCCTTATAGCTCAAGGTGGCTTACATGTATTACAATTTAAAACCAATGGATACCCCCAGATACCCCCTCTGTCCAAAAGATACCTGCATTTAGAGCCCCTTTAAAAGCCCTGGCATTGCAGTGCCTCCTGTAATTTTTTGTTTGTTTGTTTTGCAATGGAAAGACAAGGACAGTAATAGTCTTTTTCCTTTGTTTCCATTGGTTTAAGAACTGAAAGGGTTTATAGTGCTGAGAGTTTAATAAACAAGGTTTTTAGAATTCATTTAAAAACAAAGTAAGTTTTTAAAAATAACCTTGATATCTGTTTTGTGGCTTTTGAGTTACCTTTTTGATTTGTGAAACACATGCAACACCCTGAAGAAATAAATTCACACACTGACATCATCCAAGGGTTGCTAGGCACTTGCATGAACCTCTTATTTATAAATAACTAGGAGCAAGGCCTGTTGTAGAGCAATACAACAGGCTCCAGCAGCCATCAGGGCTCGCGTGGCCCCCACCTGCGCCCACCGGCATTCCTCCCGCGGCCCACCCAGGTACCTGTGGGCATCGGTCACTGTGCTGTCAGGAGCAGCCTGAGGCCCTGCGTGCGGCTGCTTGCGCTCACCGGCAGGTCCCCACAGGCGGCAGCAGCAGCCGGAGTGGGCTGAGGTTTGGCATCCAGCTGGCTCCGTCATCTTGTGATGTCCATGCATCAGTGGCCGCCCCTTTTGGCTGCTAGCAGAGGGTGCGCCCTGTCTGTGGGCTCACAGCCTACTGAGGCTGGGCAGCGGTTCTGTGGGCAGGACTACAGCACAGCATGGACGAATGGCGGGGCATGTTCGGGCCGGTGCCACAGCGGCCGGTGGCCAGGCTTCCCGGGCTGAGTAGCGGCTCATTCAGCCTACGGCTGAGGGAGCGCATCGTACGTGGCCACCCCAAATCGGCTTTATAATATAGAGAGATCTTTCCTATAAGCACTTTAATGCTGCCTAGGTTAAAAATACAAATAAATAATGTCTAATATATGCACACCTCCTTAGAATTACTGTTTGGTGATTTTTTTGTTACCTTTAAGAATATACAAATCTATCTTGATTTCCCCCCCCCAGCACAGTTTCTGCTTTCTGAAATCTTCAGCTTCAGTGGTGGTGGCGGGGGAAATATTAACATGGCATGGCATCTGGGCAACATTTTAAAATGTAATAGGTAGGAAACCCGAATGCTATTGGTAACTTTGGCTACTAAACTGCTGAGGAATCATTAAGTTAAAATGTTAACATTATGTTTAAACATTTTTGGTTACTAACACTGTAGCCTGAAATGCTGAAAAACACTTCTTTGTTAGTTTCAGTGTTCAAAATCATAGTTTCACTAATGAAAATCATTAGTTGCACTAATGGAAAAAATTCTGGTGGTGAATTAACACTCTCACCCTTGTCTCATGAGGATCGCCACAGCACCATATATGAGTACAATATTGAAGAGTCTTTGATGCCACAATAAAATCACACTCCAATATCTTACAACCATTTTTGCAAACAGCAAATTTCTTACTACTACAGAAAATGAGAAATGTGCTTACACAAAGGTGCTTCTGCACTGTATATAGAATAAAATTTTTCACCACCATCAGGACCAGGTTGCCTAAAAAAAAAAGAATGCCTTCCCTTACAGCTTTCTTTAAACAGTCAGGATTTATAGACATTATTTAAATATATCAGATGTTTCATACTGTAGGATATGATACAAATGGACATCTGAATTCACTGTCCATTCTACTGTTCTGTAGCAAGGGTCCACAAATTTGTGGAAGCTTTTGGAATGTTTGAAGAATGGTAGTGGATGAAACCACAAAATGACTGCCATGGGATGTGGAACCAATCAAAAACTGGCTGTCTTAAGCAGTGGAGGGAGGCAATCACAAAATGTGGGCAAGTTTCAAGCCTAGGATCCTCCTATGATGGGGACAGCTATTCCCAAACAACATTTACTACAAAACATAAATAAGCAACAAAAACACTCAATAGCTAAAGGCTCAGTAATGGTATGTTAAAGTGCAGTCTGTTTAAATAAAATGCAAATAAACAAGTAGTCTGTGAACAATAAGCATACAGTAATCCAGGATCATTACGTCTGCTACCTCCCACTATATTTTTGTACAAGTTTAATGATTTTAGAATCACTGGTACTTACCCAAATCTGTAGTTTCACTCTCTTGTCATTCCTGTAAACAGTTTTTACTTTGAAGTCAATTCCCACTGTACTGACAAAGGCTGGTGTGAAAGTGTCATCGGCATATCTAAAGAGGAAGGATGTCTTGCCCACGCTGCTGTTGCCAATGATCAGGAGTTTGAACATATAGTCAAAGTTCTGGTCGGAAGCATCCTTGGGTCCATATCTGGCATCTGTTATGGAAGCCATCTAAGAAAACAACAGCACCATTTTTCCCTCCGTGATTTAATTTATTCAGTCATAGAACAGTCGCTGTCATCATCTCCAATATAAATTTGGCCCCTGCCTCATCCTGTCTTAACAGGCCATCAGAACTGACAACACTGTGGCCACAGTTCTGCAACAGGAACTATTTTATATACTTATAAATGTGATTTTATTTTACTGGTTATATAAAATACATGCATAAACACAAGTGAGAACCTACAAGGACTTGCAGGGAGCACCTCATTTTCTCCTCCCCCCACTATTTCCTCTTTCCCTTCCATAGCAGCCCCATAGCCTCTCCCCTTTTCCTGCTTCCTTTTCTCCTTCTCACCCACCAGAAATCTACCTTTATCTGCCCCCATCTTCAGTTTTCCTTCCTTCCCTCCCCCTGGCAGCCACTCCCATGGAAAACTCTGCCTGAGTTGCACAATGCCAGCTAAACCGGGTCCAGTTGTGTGAAGAAGAAAGACAGATTGGATTTATATCCTGCCCTTCACTACCCGAAGGAGACTCAGAGAGGTTGACAATTTCCTTTCTCTTCCCCTCCCCACAACAGACACTATGTGAGGTAGGTAGGCTGAGAGAGGTCTTTGGTGGGGAACCTGCAAGGACTTGAGGGAGTACCTCACTTTCCTCTATATCCACTCCCCACACTACTTTCTTTTTCCTTCTTCCTGACAATCCCCATCCTCATCTTTCTCCTATCCTTCCACCCACCCACCAACCTTCCTTTTATCTACTCCCCTTCTTCAGCTACATTATTTATTTCATGTATACCCCACCTTTCTGCACAACAGAGACCCAAAACAGTTTACAGCATTCTCCTCTCTTCCATTTTACCCTCATAACAGCCCTGTGAAGTAAGTTAGGCTGAAAATGTGTAACTGACCCAGTGTCACCACATGAGTTTCCACATCACAGTGGGGATTCAAGCCCAGGTCTCCTAGATCCAGTTCTGAAATGCTAACCAATATATCACACTGACTTGTGTGGGATGGCTGCTGTTGAACAGCAGCAAGCAGCTGGGCATGGGTGAGTCATGCGAGTCACTTGATAGCAAGTTGCCCAGTAGTTGCTGCCAGGCCTGGCCCTGATGAGTTTTTGTTAAATACCAAAACAGCTCTGGAAAGGGCCCTGCCTCTTTCCACTACATTTTACTGACAGAAACCAAGGCTTGAAGACTGACAATACTGTTGTGGTTGCTTTGCAACAGTCACTGAGGGCATTTGTTTCTTAAAGCCACAGGTACTGCTTCTATTATTTGGTTTTTTTAACTCCTCAATTTTTTTGTGTTTAAGTTTTCAGATTTTTCTGCAAACTGGAGCATTTTCATGTTTGTATACATATCAGTCTCAAGAAGATAAGAAGAACTCTGCTGGATCAGACCAGTGAGCCATCTAGTCCAGCGTCCTGTCTCACATAGTGGCCAACCTCTGGAGGGCCAACAACAGGGCACAGAGGCCAAGGCCTTCCTCTAATGTGGCCTCCAGGTACTGAGATTCAAAGATTTACTGCCTCTGAATGTGGAAATTCCCATTAGCCACTGGTAGACCTAGCCTCTGTGAATCTATCTAACTGCCTTTTAAAACTATCTATGCTTGTGGCCATCACTACATCCTCTGGTGGTGAATTTCACATTTTAATCCCTTGTGTAAAGAAGTATTCCCTTATATCCATTCTAAATTCAGCCCTTCAGCTTCATTGGATGTCCTCAAGTTCTAGTATTTTGCGAGAGGGAGAAATAGTTCTCTCTGTCAACTCTCTCCACCCCAGGCATTATTTTATAAACTTCTATAATGTCTCCCCCCTTAGCTGTCTGATTTCTAAACTGAAAAGGCATTTCTAAACTAAAGCATCATTTCGAAACTGAAAAGTCCCTGACTCTTCAGCCTTTCCTGATGGGAAAGCTGCTCCAACCATCTTGCAATAATCTTGGTTGCCCTCTTCTGTATTTTTTTTCCAGCTCTACAGTGTCCTTTTTAATATACAGTGACCAGAACTGCACATGGTATTGCCTTGTCTGTTTGTGGCACCAATCTCTGGATTTAAGTATCCACAGATTTGGCATTGTTGAGAATTACATATATTGATGGCTAGATACAGAAGTCCAACAAGACCAAATGCCTGCTCTGCACTCTTTTGCTGGACTCAATAAGTGTACTGGATATAATATTGTACTGTCTACTCCAAGGGTGTCCAAACTGCTGCACGGGAGCCACCTGCAACTCTTTCACACATATTGTGCAGCTCCAGGCAGGACAGCTGGGGAAGCAAAGGGGAGACATGCTTTTTCTCCCTCCCTCTCTCCCTCCCCTATCTATTTGCTTTCTTTGTTTCTCTCTCTTTCCACCTCTTTCATTCTTTCTTTCCATCTTTCTCTCTCTTTCTCTTAAACAAATAAATGTCATTAGCAAACAAATATCATTGGACAAATAAATATCATTATCAATATCTGTTTTTACCCCTTTTGTTTTTAGTTTTGGCAGTCTCATATAATGTTAATAAAAAGCAAATTCACATATTTCTAATAAAAATGTGTGTGCAATATTTGTTCATGTTTTGTGGATCTCAGACATATGACATTTATTCTATGTGGCTCTTACACTGAGCAAGTTTGGTCACTCCTGGTCTACTCCAAATGGAAGCTTATTTGATTGTGCTCCATTCCTTCACTGGAAAGGGATTTATATTTTATTTATTATTTTATTTTTATTGACGTCTGTCTCTCACACAGGGACTCAAAGCGGATTACACATAGTGAGCTAGTAGAATCACAAAAAATGGGACATTCATCAATCAATGCATTAGAAGTCTGGAACCACCAGAAAGAACTGAAGCATAGCATAAGTATTCACATGACACATGAAGCAGTATAGAAATGACATAAATAGGACCCTACTTACAATAAGCTAAACTCAGCAGTCCTTAATTATTTATCCAAACAAGTTTGTAAAACTGTTTTGTGCAGTGCAGCCCTATTACCTGTGCAGAAAGCCTTCTTGAAAAGTTCAGTTTTGTGGAAGGCCAGGAGAGTGGAAGCTTTTCTGACCTACTTGGGCAGACCATTCCACAAGATGGGAGCCACGACAAAGAAAGCACAAGTACAGGCAGTTATTGAGTTGATTCATTTGCAGGTTGGCACCTGCAGAAGCCCCTGCTGACTTGAGTGAAGTTGTCATGGTGCAGCATAGGAAGAAAGGCAACCCCACAAACAAGAGGGGGCATGGCCATGAAGGGCTTTGTATGGGATAGCCAATACTTTAAACTGAGCCCAAGAACAGATGGGCAGCCAGTGGAGCACCTGAAGAATGGGAATAATAAGCACGCTCTGTCTAGCTCCAGTTAGCATTCCGGACCAGCTGCAGTTTCCAAGTTGATTTTGAGGAGAGACCAAGACACAGTGCATTAGAGTAGTCTAGTCTTGATGTTACTGTAGTGTGGACCCAGGTGGCCAGGTCAGCTGTATCAAGGCAAGGGGCCACCTTACAAGCTAGGCTGAGTTGGTAGAAAGCCTTTTTTTGCAGCTGCATTACCTTGTTTTTCCAGTAAGGAAGCTGAATCCAGTATGACCCCAAGGATCCAGTATGACCCCAACTGAGTCAGCAAGGGTCAGCTGAACCCCATTAAAAATGGGGAGAAAAATGTCCTTTAAGGCCTCCTCCTTCTCAGCCAGAATTACCTGTCTTTTCAGGGTTCCGTTTCAATTTGTTCCCTTTTAGCCAGTTAACCACTGCAGCCAGGACCTCTACCACATCACCAGGAAATTTGGATAAAGATATATTATCTACAGCTGAGTATCATCAGCATGACAATAGCATCATCAGCATGAAAACCAACACCATCACAGTCAAAACATATGGAGAGAGGTGGAATGGTATGCACATTATATCATGGGGAAATTTCCTAAGGCATTTATAATAGTAGGGGTGATTTTAATGCAAGGCTGGGCCATAATGATGACCAATTATTTGAGGAGTTTGGGTTGGTGAAGCCGTTCAAAGAAGCAATGCAGATAATGTTGGAGCGCTCAGCACTGGACCCTGTGGCCAACTTTGCTGGTACATGCCTGGCACAAATGGCATACAGATTCAATTTATGTATACTAAATGGCTCGATACCAGGAAATTACCCAAGCCAGTTCATATATTGGTCAGGCCTGAAACACTATATATTAATTTCCCGTGAACTGTATGATTATGATATTAACTTTAAAGTTGATGTGAGAGTGGAAAGTGATCATTTACTTCTTAATTTCAGCTGGCTAGGGCCTTTACGATCCCTTAAGGATACAGTCAATATGGAAGCTGATACGGCAGAGCAGACAGGAAGAAGGAGAAATAAATGGGGAACACAGATAAATGAGAAATTCTTTACCTGGTCACAGACAGAAAAGGGAAATTCCAGGTATTAACATCAGCTACAGTTGATGAGGAATACCTAGTAAATTTATATAATAGACTCATCTTAAATTCTGTATTTCTTTTATCAAGACCTAATAGCCTTAAAGATGGAGGAAAATCATTTACTAAAAAGCAGTTTGATCTTGAGTGTGTCCAAGCTAAGATAGAGTTTATAGAATGCTTTAAAGCATTTCAATCTATCCCCATTCCAGATACTAAAATTGAAACTCAAGCCAAAAAAAGGGTGGACAAAATCCTGTTGAAAAACAAAAAGATGGCAGCCACACCTTTTATGGCAATCACTTATTAAGGCTACTATGGAAAAAGATAATGTAAGTTTTTGGAAGATTACTTCTGGCTTACAGGGAAGAAAAGTTGATACTTTGGCAAGTTCTATACAAGTGGAGATCTGGGAAAACCATTTCGCCACTTTGTATGAAGACCTACAATATAAATCACCCATTATTAACTCCTTGTTCCATCATGGTTGCCAGTTACAGTACGTGAGGTCACACTGCTGATATTGCAGGTGAAAATGGGAAAGCCCCAGGAAGTGATTTTATAGTAGCCAAGCTACTTAAATCACATGTAGATTGGTGGGCTCTGATACTGGCCAATCTCTTCACATATATAGACTCAACAGCACAAATACCGAAGGACTGGGGCCTGGTCATTATAGTGCCTATATATAAGAAAGGTATCAAGACTGACCAAAATAACTTCAGGCCAATAAGTGTTTTAAATACCGTTTGTAAATTATATACCAAGCATTTATGCCTGAAGTTATGTAAATAGTTAGAGCAAGAAAACCTATTAGAAATTGAACAGGCAGGATTTACTCAAGGCTGCTCAACTTTAAATAATTATTTGGCCTTAGATTATCTTGCCCATAAGTATACAAAGGGTAATCTATATGCAGCATTCGTTGATCTTGGAGCAGCTTTTGATACTGTTTCAAGGGGAAGACTATGGGCAAAGCTGGAAGGCACATCAATAGACAAAAGGTTGTTACACTTGATAATTAAATTACATGAGGATAATAAGCTTCATATAAGATATACACCGGATGGTAAATTATCCAATAAAATCCCAGAACAAAAGGGAGTCAGACAAGGTTGTCTGCTTGCACCTTTTTTATTTAATATATATGTGAATACTTTGATTTAATGTCTGCATACAATGGATACCCATGCCCCCAGTTTATCAGGAGCGGGAAAGGTGTCAGTCTTGATATATACAGATGATGCTGTTCTTTTGTAATAAACCAAAGTTCGCCTAAAATGTGCCTTAAAATATTTAGTGATCAATGTGATCAATGTGATATTGAACAGTTATTAATCAGTTCCTCAAAACGTAAAATTTTATGTTTCAGTAGATAGTATAGGAAGGCTAACTGGAAAATCAAAGGTAACAGCACTGATCAGGTCAAAACCTTTCAGTATCTAGGAGTTGTTTTTACATATAGTGCTAGCTTTAAGACTCATTCGATCGCTTCAGCAAATGCTGCAGAAAAAAGTGCTAATGCTATCCTTAGGTTTTTCAGGAAAGAGGGCTCAGGCTTTATACCTGCAGCTCTAATTATTCCAAGCAAACTGCTTAACTCTACTTTTATATGGGTCACAAATTGGTTTATCTGCTAATGTTAAGATCTTAGAAACTGTACAATCGAAATTTCTTAGGGTTTTGTTTAATGCACCTAGATGCATTTCCAATGTTATTTTAAGGCAAAAAACAGGCCTCTCCAGAATAGAGCTAAAAATATGGGAACACACAATTTATTTCTGGTTAAGGATATATTTAAATCCGAAGGGTTAAATACCCTGTCTCCTAGCCACTGAACCCAACCAGTATGGTCTGCAAAAATGACTGATAAAGTTAGGATGATTGGTTTGAATCCAGAAGAGCTTTTCGATATGGGTTGAATAAAGCAAAGGCCCTGGTATTACAAAGGCTGAGGACAGACTGAAGATCTGCCCTGGATCAGTCGCGGGGCCAAAAGCCCCGCGGGAAAAGCAGCCCGGTGCGGCCCGTTCGCACTGGCTGCGATGTCCCGGGGAGGAGGTGGGGAGGAGGCGCGCGGCTGCAGGTCCGTCCGCACTTCCGCCCCCGCTTCCGGCGCGCTGCCGACGCATCCACACTGCCAGGAAGCGGCAGGAATGCACGGCCGGAGTAACCTGTTTAAAGTGGTCTCCGGCTGAAGCGGAAGGACGGCGCCTCATGGACAGGTGAGTCTGCGCTGACGACGGGGAACAGATGCAGCAATCTGAACGCCCCCTCTGCCTCCGCTTTAGAAGCGGAGGCAAAGCGGGGCAGATTGCCAGTCTGTCCTCGGCCAAAGACTGAGTAACACTGAATCTCAAAATGATGAAGTGATGCTACCTATAAACTACAGCAGTTTGAAAATGTGGCCAAATTATACACCAGCTCCATACCTCTCAAATATCACTTACAAGAGATATAGATGGACCTTTTCGAGAGCACGCTTTGATGCATTTCCTTCTGCAGTACTATTTGGCAGATTTTCTCTGTTGCCACTGCAGAAGCGATATTGTCCCTGTTCTGGAAAAGTGACTGAATTTGTTACACATATTCTCCTGCATTGTGAATTTTATCAAAAAGAAAGATTGCAATTAATTATTCCACTCCTCTCTTAAATTCATACCACTGAAGTATTGTATGAACTTCAGGTCTGGAGTACTCTGGAAATATCTCTTAGAAGAGATGCAGAAATCTGTAACTCATCATCATTGCTTTATTACAGTTTGTAACCAGCACAAAACAGTCCAGATATATCAAAAACTGGATATTAAAATATGACTATAATAATATGAAATTTAGATACTAATGTAGAGACAGAACAAAACAGAAGCATTAGAATAACTTATGTGGTAGCAAAATTTTGGACTATAGCAATTAGAAAGCAGAAATATTTGGAATTAATAGGGGGGGTTTGAGCTCCAGGTTTTATGAATATTAGATGGTTTTAAGAGATGTTTTGATCTTATGTGGGTTTTTGACTGTAATAAACATTGACTGACTGACAACCAACACCAAAGCAACAAATGATTCGTCCCAAGGGCTTTACATAGAGATTGAAAAGCACAGGGGATGGGACTGTGCCCTGTGGAACCCCACAAAATAGGTCCCAACTGGTTTCCAATAGCAACCCTTTGAGTCCAATTCATGAGAAATAATTTGAATAAATTCAGTGCACATCACCTGATATCGACTTCTATCTCCTGGTGCCTCAACAAGATGGCATGATCTAGGGTTGGCTCCTTATTTCTTCCTAGATTTAGCAATAAAATATACGTGTGTAGATAATATAATTTTCAGATAAACTACCTTAGAAACCGAGCCTACTCCTTTCAGTTAATAATGGTATGCTGCATTCACTTTAGGACTGATTATGAATAACCAGCACATTTTAGAGATGATTAATCTGTTTATATTAAGTGGTTGTATGGTTGGGGAGAGAAGCTTTCATCATTAGAATTCACTGGCATTGTTTAACATTTTACAGAGGGTGGAAACCTACATTGTGCTAAGACTAGATGGAACCACCTGGCTTCCAGATTGTGTTAATTATTGCATTGTTTCCTGAACAGTGGCTAAAGCGACAGATGTCAACTCTAGTGACAATCCTGGGTGGAGGACATTCAGTGAAGAGAGATGCTGTCAAATTTTATGTTAAATTCTCCAATATTAAATCAGACAAGTCCTTTGCTCACCTTGATGTAAGGAGAAATAATCTCTAGTAAGGTTTTGGTAGTAGAAATCTTAAATACAAACAAAATTACTTCTAGGAGACTAACACAAGAATCCTCTGTGTGACTGAGAAAACTGTTTGCTATTAAAAATGGTGCTGCCAATTACCTAGTCAATTTAATTCTGGCACTTATTCTCAATGTTTTTGTACCTCTCCCCAAGGCGAAATTCATTCATTCTTGACAATATAGCCTTTCCCATTTACCTTGTCAATTTCACTCTAAATGGTTAGAGCAAGGTTTTTCTTGTATATTTTCTCATAGGAAAAAGCATTGTGCTGTTTTAGGAATCTAACCATAAAACCAATAATCTTTACCTTATCAATATAACAATGTAAATGAACTTAGTGAGGTAATAATCAACCAACTGTACAGACAACATCATAGACCCACAGAAACATTACACGATTGGAACCTGAAATGTTTAGATTGAAGGTAGTTAGAACAGAAGAAGTCCCTTGATTTAGGGTATTCAAAAGGAGCATAAGATGTCACTCATGAGCTTATTAATTCACCTACAAAATGTTTTGCAATGCAAAGTATGTGCGCATATACATGTTTCATATAAGTAGTCATGCCAGGAGCCTGAATCAATTGATTCCCACGGCAAAATACGAATTTAAAGTGGCCCTTGCACCAGATCCTAAAGTATATTTTGAGAGCCTGAGTAGCAGATTAAGCACTCTCACAATAAAACAGTTAACTGCAAGTAATCCACAACCAATGTACAGAATGAAGACATAAATAGTTCCCATTTTAGGAGTGTATGGTCATATAAAGGTCATGAGCACACAGTGTCCTGCCTCCGGATTCAGTGTACATTGTTCTCTTCAAAGTACTTGACTTCCATTAATGTTAATAAAAACTGATGTAAAAAATAAACATTCAACCTCCTGGCATAAGTATTTATAATATGGTAAATTGGAGGCTTTACAGTAAGATTTTCCAAGATTCAAATAATTTGCTGAATAAATAGGATTTGGCATAACCCTATTAAGTGAAACTATTCATGGGGTTCAAGATCGTTATAATGAAATCACCAGGCCTGGGGAATGCAAAATTGTAAAGGACAACAAGAAGTACTGCACTCAAATCCACTTTTAAAATGTGACCACAGCTTGTGAGTCAGTTTTTTTACTCTCCAACAACAACAAAAAATGTAGAAGTCAGTGATTTTTAGAAAGGACATGTGATTGCTGCCACAGATGAATACTCATGCGTGGCTTACATAGTCCAAAATGCTGCAGTTCAGCTCCTGGAAAGAGTAGATAAGTTAAAGGGACAATAGGAACAGTTCACAGAGATTTTAAATCGGAAGTGCTACCTGTTCCACGTCCAGGGCCGGAGAGACAAGCACAGATCAGGAGTCTCAATGCGTGGATGAGGCGATGGTGTAGGGGGGAAAGGTTCAAGTTTGTTAGGCACTGGGATGCTTTTTGGAACAAGAGGGAGCTGTACAAGAGAGATGGTCTCCCCTTATCCCGGGAAGGAACCAGGCTGCTGGCGCTTAAAATCAAAAAGGTGGCAGAGCAGTTTTTAAACTGAATATTGGGGGAAAGCTGACTGGAGATGAAAAATCTCTAGTTCGGGATGGTTCATCTCCAGGAGTCCTTTCGTAAAAAAAGAGGTGCAGGAGCTCATTAGCATAACTTATTTGCATATGCCACACCCCCTGACATCACCGGAAGTGTCAGAAGGCCACACACCCCTGACGTCACCGGAAGTGATCAGAAGAAAGGAAGGAAGGAAGGAAGGAAGGAAGGAAGGAACAGGAAGGTAGGTAGGTGGGAGGGAGAGAGAGAGAGAGAAGAAAAGAAAGGAAGGAAGGAAGGAACAGGAAGGTTGGTAGGTAGGTGGGGGAGAGAGAGAGAAGGAAGGAAGGAAGGAAGGAAGGAAGGAAGGAAGGAAGGAAGGAAAGAAAGAAAGAAAGAAAGAAAGAAAGAGAGGGAGGGAGGGAGGGGGAAGGAAGAAAGGAAGGAAGGAAGGAAAGGAACAGGAAGGAAGGTAGGTAGGTAGGTGGGGGGAGAGAGAGAGAGAGAGAGAGAGAGAGAGAGAGAAAGAAAGAAAGAAAGAAAGAAAGAAAGAAAGAAAGAAAGAAAGAAAGAAAGAAAGAAAGAAAGAAAGAAAGAAGAAAGAAAAAAAGAAAGAAAGAAAGAAAGAGAGAGAGGGAGGAAGAGAGAGAGAGAGAAAGAAAGAAAGAAAGAAAGAAAGAAAGAAAGAAAGAAAGAAAGAAAGAAAGAAAGAAAGAGACAGACAGACAGACAGACAGACAAGGCGCTTCTCTCCCCCCCTTGGGCCGAGTGGCTGTCAGCCACTTGGCCCGGTGTTTTCCTCCCTTCCTCCCTCTTGCTTGGGCACTGGGGCCCAGCTTTTCCCTCCCACCCTCCCTCCCGCCCCCCTCCCGCCCGGGAATGGTGAGCAGGGAGGGATGGGGGCTTTTCCCAGGGCCGGCAGCCTGCCGCGGCCTGGGAAGAGCAAGAGGGGGGAGGGATGGGGGCTTCTCCCTGGGCCAGCAGCCTGCTGAGGCCCAGGAAGAGCGAGAGGGGGGAGGGATGGGAGCTGAGCGAGAGGGGGGAGGGATGGGGGCTTCTCCCTGGGCCAGCAGCCTGCCGCGGCCCGGGAAGGGTGAGCGGGGGGAGGCTTTCCTCCAGCTCTGCACCAAAGCGTGGGCCGGGGAAAGCGAGCTGGGGGCGGGGCTTGGTTATGTGCCTGCCCCCCCGACCTCCTCTCTCCCGGAGCAGCGCCCCAGCACGCCCCGGCCCCAATGGAGCTCTGTTCATCTCAAAGAGATGAAGGGGTAGCTGTTACTTTCCTACAAGGAAATGGATCAGAATTGTTCTCTGAGACTGTGGCAAATGATAGAGACTGCCTGGCAAGGACTCGAGGCAGCAAGAGGAAGCCTGTGGGCTTAACATGCATGAAAAACTATAGATGTTTATATACTAATGCTAGAAGTGTCTGAGGTAAAATGGGGGTGCTGGAATGCTTGGTGTTGGGGAAAAACATAGACATTGTGGGTATTTCAGAAACTTGGTGGGATGAGGAAAATCAGCGTGATATGGTGATTCCTGGTTATAAATTATTTCGGAAGGATAGGGGAGAGAAAGTTGGAGGTGGGGTGGCTCTTTATGTCAGAGAGGGTATACAGACCAGTAAGACTGAAAGGGTAGGAGAATTGGATTCACTTCTGGAAATGCTGTGGGTTGAATTAGTGGGCCCAAAAGGAAGCTTAACATTGGGAGTTTATCGCCCACCAAATCAAAAGATAGAGAAGGATTACAAAATGTTGAATGAATTCAAGATAGCAGCTAGACAAAATAACTGTGTTGTAATAGGTGACTTTAACTACCCACACATTGATTGGGTCAATATGTGTTCAAGTTGGGAAAAAGAGATTGAGTTTCTAGACATTCTCAATGACTATGCTATGGAGCAGATGGTTACAGAACCAACCAGGGGAGAGGCAATCCTTGATTTGGTCCTAAGTAACGCCCAAGACCTGGTGAGAGATGTTAAAGTGATTGCACTGCTTGGGAACAGTGACCACAATGCTATTGAGTTCAACATTTGTATAAATAGGGACATAGGCGTCAACTACGGGGGGGCTCGAGGGCTTGAGCCACCCCCGAAATTTCCCGGGGGGGACTGAGCCCCCCCCCCGGGAAAACAGTGCACCCTCCGCCGCGCCTCACTGGGCCCTTCCTAGGGCTGCCGCTGCCGCAAATGCCCACCTGGTCCCTGGACAGACGGAGGGAGGGACGGAAACAGGACAGGTCAAACCGGGGGGGGGGGGAGGTGGCGACGGTGGGAACATGATCCCGGTGCGCGTGCGCGCTTCGGGCACGTGCACAGAAGAGCCCCCCCCCCCCCCGGATTTTGAAAACTTGACACCCCTGAATAGGGAGTTGCCCAAAAAGACTGACACAACCACTTTTAACTTTAAAAGGGGTAACTTCTCTGATATGAGGGGATATTTGAAGAGAAAACTGAAAGGAAAAGTAGAAAGGGTAAAAAACATTGGGGAAGCTTGGAGATTATTTAAAATTACAATCCTAGAGGCTCAGAGAAAATATATACCATGAGTTAGGAAAGGCACAAATAGGTATAGAAAAAAGCCTGCATGGTTAACAAACAAAGTAATGGAAGCTGTAAAAGGTAAGAAGGATTCCTTTAAGCAGTGGAAAGCTAGTCTCAGTGAGGCTGATAAAAGAGAACATAGGCTGTGGCAAATAAAATGCAAGTCTGTGATAAGGGAGGCAAAAAGGGGATATGAGGAGCATATTGCAAAAAACATTAAGACCAACAATAAAACTTTCTTCAAATACATTAGAAGTAGGAAACCAGCCAGGGAAGTAGTGGGGCCCTTGGATGACCAAGGGGTAAAAGGTGGACTGAAGGATGATAGGGAAATGGCTGAGAAGCTGAATGCATTTTTTGCCTCTGTCTTCACTGTGGAAGATGAGAAGTGCCTGCCCACTCCAGAACCACTGATTTCGGGAGGGGTGTTGAAAGACCTGAGTCAGATTGAGGTGACAAGAGAGGAGGTCATATGACTGATAGACAACTTAAAAACAAATAAATCACCGGGCCCGGATGGCATATATCCGAGAGTTCTGAGAGAACTCAAATGTGAACTTGTGGATCTCCTGACAAAAATATGTAATCTTTCCTTAAAATCTGCCTCCATTCCTGAGGATTGGAAGGTAGCAAATGTCACTCCTATCTTTAAAAAGGGTTCCAGAGGAGATCCGGGAAATTACAGGCCAGTCAGTCTGACATCGATACCAGGTAAGTTGGTGGAAACTGTTATTAAGGAAAAAAATTAGTAGGCACATTGATGAACAAAATCTATTGAAGAAGACTCAGCATGGGTTATGTAAGGGAAGATCTTGTCTCACTAACCTGTTAGTGTTCTTTCAGGGAGTAAACAAACATGTGGACAAGGGGGACCCAATAGATATTGTTTACTTTGTCTTCCAGAAAGCTTTTGATAAAGTTCCTCATCAAAGGCTCCTAAGTAAGCTCAATAGTCATGGGATAAAAGGGCAAATCCTTTTGTGGATCAAAAACTGGCTAATTAAAAGGAAACAGAGGGTGAGTATAAATGGGCAATTTTCTCAGTGGAGGGAGGTAAGCAGTGGGGTACCGCAGGGAACAGTACTTGGTCCGATGCTTTTTAACTTGTTTATTAATGATTTGGAGTTGGGAGTAAGCAGTGGAGTGGCTAAATTTGAAGATGACACAAAGTTGTTCAGGGTGGTGAGAACCAGGGAGGATTGTGAGGCACTCCAAAGGGATCTGTCGAGGATGGGCAAGTGGCAACGTGGCAAATGGGGTTTAACGCGGCCAAATGCAAAGTGATGCACATTGGAGCTAAAAATCCTAACTATAAATACACGTTGATGGGATCCGAACTGGCGGAGACTGACCAAGAGAGATATCTTGGAGTCATAGTAGATAACTCAATGAAAATGTCGAGACAGTGTGCGACTGCAATGAAAAAGTTCAACACTATGTTGGGGGTTATTAGGAAGGGAACTGAAAACAAATCAGCCAGTATCATAATGCCCCTGTATAAATCAATGGTGTGACCTCATTTGGAGTACTGTGTACAGTTCTGGTCACCACACCTCAAAAAAGATATTATCGCATTGGGAAAAGTGCAGAAAAGGGCAACTAGAATGATAAAAGGATTGGAACACTTTCCCTATGAAGAAAGGTTGAAGCGCTTGGGGCTCTTTAGCTTGGAGAAACAACGGCTGAGGGGTGACCTGATCGAGGTTTATAAGATTATGCATGGGATACAGCAGGTAGAGAAAGAAGTCCTTTTCTCCCTTTCTCACAATACAAGAACTCATGGGCACTCTATGAAATTGCTGAGCAGTCAGGTTAGAACAGATAAAAGGAAGTACTTCTTCACCCAAAAAGTGATTAACACATGAAATTCATGGCCACAGGAGGTGGTGGCGGCTACAAGCATGGATGGCTTCAAGAGGAAATTAGATAAACATATGGAGCAGAAGTCCAACAGTGGCTATTAGCCACAAAGTATAGATAGGAACTCTCAGTCTGGGGCTCTGTGTTCTTGGTGCTTGGGGGGGGGAACAGTGGGAGGGCTTCCTGCCCCCACTGCTGGACCTTCTGAGGGCACCTGGTGTTTTTGGCCACTGTGTGACAGAGTGTTGGACTGGATGGGCCACTGGCCTGATCCAACATTGGCTTCTCTTATGTTCTTATGTTAAATGTACATAAGATGCAGAGGGCCTTAACAAAATTATGTAAATTCTGCCTACTATAGATAGCTGCTGGATTTAGAAATGGATTAAGAAACCTTAGGATAGACTTCCGGTCTAATGGCGCTTTGCAGCGGGCTCTGGTCTCAGACACTCCGAGACAGAGACCCGGTCTGCTGAGAGAAGGAGGGGATTCCCAGCTGGCTCGGACCCCCCAGGGACCCCCAGAAAGGGGGCCCTGCTTGGGGCGCACGGAGCTCCCTCTCCCAGGATGGCGATCCCGGGATTGAGGCTGCTCTATGCCCTGTAAAGTCCTCCCTCAGCTAGAACCCCCTGGGGACTTAGAAGTGACCGCCAGACGGCCTGCAGGAATCTGAACTTAAAAAGAATCAGTAATCTTACCTGAGATGCATGGCGATAAACATGAGTCATTTTTAGTAAGATTCTCTGATGTGACTGTGGGATTTTAAAAAAACCCTCCTCGGCTCTCCGCTTCGGTGAAGAGGGAAAAAGAAAGCTTTGTTATGTAAAATCAGAGAATCACGGCTTGATCTTTCTTTCGAGATCGTGGTGTGTGAAGTCTTAGCTTCATTCTGAGGAACTTTAAAGAGGCCAGTTGATTTCTTTGGACTTTCTTATCTTCTGGTAAAAAAGCCACGAGGGCCGGGAAGGGAGAAAAAATGGTGCCGAAGATCAAACCTTCTCCCAATATAAGCTCTACGTTACCTAACGTACTTCCTAGTTCAAAAGGCGATGTAACAGAGTTTAACTCGGCACTAACAGCAGCTTTGCGCCCCCTGATGGATCAGCTGTCTGCAGTTAACCAGAAGCTGGATACATTGCAAAAAGATATCTCAGAGGCAAACAGGAGGTCTGAGAGAATGGAAAAGGATTTGTTGGATGTTAAGACCAAAACAGAGAAGCATGAGTCAAGATTGTCCAAAGTGGAAAAGAATCAATCCTCTGACAAAAATGCTTTATTGTCTATGCAACTGGATTGTTCTAATTATTGTTTGAGATTTCAGAGTGTTCCTGAACAGCAGGGAGAGAATCTTAAGAAGTTACTCAGTGAATCACTGGCCCCAGTGACAGGGATAAAAGCAGAAGAAATACAAAGCGATATGGATATGATCTATAGAACATATCCAGATTTTGTAAAGAAGAAAAACCTGCCTGGGGAAGTAATGGTGCGATTCTCCAAAAGATCTACCAGAGATGCGGTTCTCAAAACCACCAACAAAGCCACTCTGAAAATCCAAGACCAGGAATTTAAAGTGTTAAAAGACATTCCATACAAAATTAGGAAGAGGAGAAAGGCATACAAAAAATTGACTGTTTGGCTACAATCTGCTAATATTTCTTATCGCTGGATTAATCCAGAGGGCTTAACATTCAGTTTTGAAGAAAAGAAGAAGAAGATAGACACTATTGCCAAGGCAGATGCTTTTTTGGTCTACTGTAAGAAGAAAGAAGGGAAAAAAGGAAAAGAATCTTCATCAGAGGACTCACTGGATCAACAAGAAAACATTTATGGACTAGAAAGCTCATTTTCAGAAGGTTTGGGACTTGATGAAGGGGATTTGGAATCGGAACTGGGTGCAGCAGGTCCCAAGATCCCGAAAAAAGGGAAGAAAAAGACGCAGAAGAAGGAAAAACCAAAGAAGAAATAATTGTTATAAGCTGTAATGTTTATCTCTTTAAAGTTTGATTGTTTTATTTAGTTACACACTGAATCTCAAAGATATTTCTATAACTTGCTTAGAACCTAGAAAAAGAATATGATATAGCCTGAACTATGTAACCATTCTTTTAAGAAAGTCTTGTAAGGCATAGACTAACTATTATCTGGATTCCTGTTACCTTAAAGGTAGTTTAGTTTTTCTTTTTTAGTTAATGTAATTTTGTTTTGTAGGTGGTAGTGTAGGGTAAAACAAATCAATAAAAACTTTAAAAAAAGGAAAAAAAAGAAACCTTAGGATAGAAATGAGCACTCAGCAGACTAAACACAGCCTAAGACTTGTTGATGGGGCTACATGTGACTGGCAGAGAGAAATTGGCCTTAGTCTCAGCTGTGTAGCTTGTCTAATACTCCTTCTACTTTCAGTTGCCCAAATGTATTTGGTTTCTATTGGCTTTTCTGCACACTTGACTTACCCCTGATTTTCTTGGCAGTTGATCCACAAGCACTGGAATTGGTTTGGGCACAGTTCTTTCGCACATCTGCTCTTTCTCTGCATTTTTAAAGTTGCAGAGTCAGTTTATTTCCTTCTGCACATGCCTTCAATAATGAGGATTTTCAGGGGAGGGTGCTGTCTTCATCGGTAGCATCACAGCATCCCTTTTTTTAAAAAAGGCACTAAAATATTGATATATTGCTAGCATATTCTCTGAATTCCCAGCCTTCTTTTTAACGTAGGTCTCTGTCTTCTTCTCTTGCAGAGATATAGGTGGAAAGGTTTATATCTCCATGAGGGGAGAGACTTTTTGAAATGTGAAAGCTGGGACTTCAGAGAACCCGCTAAGCCTATTGTAACACTGTTCTAGTCATATATCAATATTTTCGTGCCTTAATCAAAAAGCTATTAATTTTCAGATTGAGGGGGAGAAGAGGGAGTGTTTTGACCATAATGGTGCAGTCATCAAAAAGTGGGCTAGAGGTGGGGTGGGACTAGGCAGGACAAAGAAACATTCTCAAGAAAAAAGATGACTCAAAATTGGCTCCCAGAAAAATATAAGGGTAAAAGTGGTCTGAAAAGAACCAGAAAACAACCGGGGGGTGGGGGGGGGTGGGATGGACTAAAGGCACAAAAATGTGTGTGGAAATCAGGAGATGGGGCTAGCAGTATGGGACTAGAATCAACAACAACAACAAAACCATGTGGAAAAGCCCTCAGACAAATTCAGCTAATGGGCAGGTTCATCAAGGAGCACCTTTAAGACAGGTTGGTTTCAAACATTTAAGTTTTTTTGAAAAAGTTTCCTGCATAGAATTGTGCCCAGAGGTTCTGAGCCCCCTCCCCCCCATTCCCAGTGCTTTTGTTTTTAACTTGCAATTTTAAACAGAGTTAGATATGTCTAAGTCCACCAAAGTTAATAGGCTTAAGCAGATATATGCTTTTAGGACTACACTGTACAAATTCTCAGCCCATCTGCAATGTGAAGGAGAAGGTTCATATGTTATTATTGTCAGGTCATCCAGATGCAAAATTGTATATTTAGGAAATAATTCATATTCTACTCAACTTGTTTAAGGGGTTAAAGTAAACCAATGCAATAAAATCAATAAAAATTATCATTAACAAAACAAAACAAGTTTGTTAATGGTTCCTCATCCTCTTGGAGAGGAGTGACAAGTGGAGTGCCTCAAGGATCTGTCCTGGGACCTGTTTTGTTCACTATCTTTATCAGTGATCTGGATGAAGGAATAGAGGGAGTGCTTATTAAATTTGCAGATGATACTAAGTTGGGAGGGGTAGCAAATACGGTAGAAGACAGAGTCAGGATACAGGATGATCTTGACAGGCTGGAAAACTGGGCTACAACAAATAAAATGAATTTCATTGGGGATAAATGTAAAGTTCCACATTTAGGAAGGAAAAATCAAATGCATAATTATAGGATGGGGAGACTTGTCTTGGCAGTAGTATGTGCGAAAAGGATCTAGGGGTCTTAGTACATCATACAGTGAAGAAGAAGAAGAGGAAGAAGAAGAGATTGGATTTATACCCCGCCCTTCACTTGTAGTCTCAGAGTGGCTTACAAACTCCTTTCCCTTCCCCTCCCCACAACAGACGCCCTGTGAGGTAGGTGGGGCTGAGAGAGCTCTGAGACAACTGTCCTTGGGAGAACAGCTGGTACAGAGCTATGGCTTGCTGAAGGTCATCCGGCAGCTGCAAGTGGAGGAGTGGGGAATCAAACCCGGTTCTCCCAGATTAGAGTCCACACACTTAATCACTACACCACACTGGCTCTCAGTGAACATGAGCCAGCAGTGTGATGCGGTAGCTAAAAAGGCAAATGCGATTTTGGGCTGTATCAACAGAAGTATAGCATCCAGATCACGCAACGTGATGGTATCACTTTACTCTGCTCTGGTTAGACCTCAACTAGAGTGTTGTGTTCAGTTTTGGACACCACAATTTAAGAAGGCTATAGACAAGCTGGAACGTTTCCAGAAGAAGCCAACAAAGATGGTGAGGGATCTGGAGACCAAGTCCTGTGAGGAAAGGTTGAAGGACCTGAGTATGTTTAATCTAGAGAGGAGACAACTGAGAGGTGATATGATAACCATCTTCAAGTACTTGAAGGGCTGTCATATAGAGGATGGTAGGGAGTTGTTTTCTGTTGCCCCAGAAGGTCAGTCCAGAACCAACGGGTTGAAATTAAATCAGAAGAGTTTTGGGCTAAACATTAGGAAGAACTTCCTGACAGTTAGAGTGGTTCCTCAGTAGAACAGGCTTCCTCAGGAGGTGGTAGACTCTCCTTCTTTGGAGGTTTTCAAACAGAGTTTAGATGGCCATCTGACAGCTATGCAGATTCTGTGAACTTAGGCAGATCATGAGAGGGAGGGCAGGAAGGGTTGTATCAGTGCTTAGTTCTTGTGACCCTTCTTACATGCCCAGGGAAATGATGATCGCCACTTTGGGGTCGGGAAGCAATTTTTCTCCAGACCAGTTTGGCTGGAGATCCTGGAGGTTTTTTGTCATCTTCTGGGCATGGAACTGGGGTCACTGGGTGTGTGGAGGGTGAGGTATTTGTGAATTTCCTGCATTGTGCAGGGGGTTGGACTAGATGACCCTGGAGGTCCCTTCCAACTCTATCATTCTATTATTCTAACAAGCCAGGCATAAAAAACAATGTTCAGCAGCCTAAAATTATGTTCACTAAACAATCCTCAGGCCAGAAGCAAACCACAAAACAGCTTTTTAAAAATTGAACCCTTCAGTTAAAAGCCTGTGTAAAGAAGAAATGTTTTGTCCTGGTAACAAAGGAACAATAAAGTAGGCACCAGACCGGCTGTACGGCTCCACCAGTGAAAAAGTCCTCTCTCTGATCAACACCCACCTCACCTCTGCAGTATAGGACTGCCAGCCTCCAGGTGGGGCCTGGGGATCTCCCGTTTTTATAACTGATCTCCAGCTGACAGAGATCAGCTCCCCTGGAGAAAATGGCTCCTTTGAAGGGTGGACTCTATGGCATTGTACCATGCTGAGGCCCCTCCCCTCCCCAAACCCCGCACTCTCCTGGATCCACCCCCAAAGTCTCCAGGTATTTTCCAACCCAGACTTGGCGACCCTACTGCAGTACAAGAATGGAAAGTAGGGCTTGGGATCTTAACTTATAGGATGAACAATATAGGAGGTGGTGGTCCTTCAAGGACCCAAGCCAAAGCCATTTAGGGCATTAAAGGATCTACTCATCCATCTGAAGTGGGCTCTAATCCATGCTGGAATAAAATAATCTTTAAGGTGTCACAAAACTGATTATTTTTTGCTGCAGCTGACTAAAGGGCTGATACCTCTGGAACTAATGCCATAATGGCCTTATCAGTATCTTCAAGCCAGGTTTCAATTACACATGCTAGGGCAATCCTCTGTAAGTAAAACACAGAGATCTTATTTTAGTGACCCAGCATTCCACAACACCAAAGCTGAAGCTGGGGTAGCACTGAGAGCCTTTTTCACCGATGTGCCTCTAGATGGAACTTTGATTGTACAAACTGCAATTCTTGGTATATCTCATTGAATGTCCCAATTGTTAAAAACAATCAGAAATGGGACTTCTGCATCTTGCATAGGGATGGACATGAACTGAGGAAATGCGATTCGGTTTGTAGTTCATGGTGTGCCTCGTTCATGAACCACAAACTGTCATGAACTTTCAGTTGCCAAATGAACTAGTTTGGTTCATGACGTTCATGATGTGGTAGAATGCCAGCCCCGGCATGCTAGAGACCTCACACTTGTGGGGGATCTCCGACTGACTCTCTTCTACCTGTCCTCCAAGTTTGGTGAGGATTGGATTTACGAGGTCTGAGTTACAGGCCCCCCCCCCGAAGGTGCCCCCAGGAAAGTGCTTTCTGGGGAAATGACAGGCACAGGCTCAGGAGATTCAAGAGTGGATAGAATGAATCCTGTGCAAGCTAGAGACATCAGAGTAACTGGGGGCCTTCCCTGGATGCTCCTTTACATGCCTCTAGGTTACACTGCTTTGTAGTTTGGTAAACATTTTGATTGAGCACAGGGCTGGTGCCTGGTTTTTTTGCACACTAGGCAACGTTACCTTCTGCCTCTCCCCCCGTGCACCCACCAATTTTCAAACATAAAATGCATTTTAGGAAGAATGAAAAACACAAAATTTGAAACTGCTAATTTCTTTTTTTTTCAAATTGTGAGAACAACAATAGAATCCCTGATTTCTCTCTCAAACAGAAAAACACAAATCACAAAGCATTTTGAAAAATCCTTTTGTGATGTTGAAATTTAAATCTCTTTAATGTTTCCATTTTAGGAACATCAGAATTCACATCAGAATTATTCAGTAGCCGCCCTATGCTACTGAATAATGTTTCACCCAGTTAGTCAGTGCTATAGTACTAATTACTCATTACATACAGCTACACATGTGTCTATATAGACTGTAAAAAGCAGTAAGTGTTACAGGTATTTAAACCTGAACATCACAAGCAGCACTTCTAGCAAGGGAGGGGAATCTTGAGAACAGATAAGGGAGATCTGGGCTGAGCTTCTTTTAAAGGTATTAATGCTGGGTGTGGCCAGGCCAGTGGATTCAGGAACAGCCCAGGATGTTAAAATTGTATTATATACCTTATTCTTTGTTTGCTTAAACAGTTTTGTATGCTACTTTGAGCCCTAGGGGGAAGAAAAACAGGCTTGGAATCCTTAAACAAAAATCCTAAAATTAATTTAATGATTGCATTCTGGCTTATATTTTATTCCTAAATTAAAGTACTGTTACCTAATCCTGGGCCATTGTAGGAAAATAATTGGGTTTCCTTGCAACAACTATTAAATGTGCAGTTATTATATTGCCAGAAAGGTATTTTATTTATTTCTATTCCTATATATACTTGCTCTAAATAAATCCCATTGTCTTCAGTGGGTTTACTATTAAGTAAATAAGCAGTGGATTGCAGCCTTGCTTAAATTTCACTAAATGACCCTTTCTTTTTTCTGGCATACCTGAGAGAAAAACTAGTCTTGTATTTGAATAAATACTGCAATATTGATGTTTCATATTATTTTACTTTGGAAATAATCTCATGTGAACATGTTAATCCAGAATGGCGCTTCCACCTATAACAAAACACCACTGATAACTTGTTAATGTGTTGAAGTATCAGTGCTGTTAATGAAGGAAGGAATGTAGAAGGGTGCTATTCTAGACCATGTATGTTTTTTATTTGCATTACAGATATGGGAAATGCAAAAACAACATTACTGCTATCATCACCATGTATGAGAATACCCTAAAAGTGTTTTGCAGGGCTCTTTTTGTAGAAAAAGCCCAGCAGGAACACACCCCTGACAGCACAGCTCATTAACATATTAGGCCACACCCGATGTTCCCAGAAGTGTGGTCATCCAGCCACAGCCACCTTTTGCTTCTTATTCTGTTTACCTTGTTGTCAAAACAGTTTTGACAAAACCAATAAAAACATTATTTTCTGTCCCATCTATACAAAATCTTGCCTGAACCAATATCTTATCTCCAACGATTATTCCCACACTGGATTGGAATCAATTCCTAAAGATTAGGTTCCCATGGAAATCAGCTTGCCTTCCTGCAGAACTAGTACGCTGAAAATGATTTTTTAGGATTGCCAAGCTACAGGTGGGGTCTGGAGATCTCCTGGAATTACAACTGAGCTCCAAACCACAGAGATCAGTCAATGGCTGCTTTGGAAAGTAGAGTCCATGGCATTATGCCTTGATTAGGTCCCTCCTTCCCCTAAACCCCACCCTCCACGCCCAAATCTCCAGGGATTTCCTGAACATGGAGTTGGCAACCCTAGTTCACTGGCAGAACAACGCTAGGAGCCAGTTTGGTGGAGTGGTTAAGTGTGCTGACTCTAATCTGGGAGAACCAGGTTTGATTCCCCACTTCCCCCCTTGCACCTGCTGGATGACCTTGGGCAAGCCATAGCTCTGTACCAGCTGTTGTCTCAGAGTTCTCTCAGCCCCACCTACCTCACAGGGTGTCTGTTGTGGGGTGAGGAAGGGAAAGGAGTTTGTAAGCTCGGAGACTCCCTTGGGTAGTGAAGGGCGGGGTATAAATCCAATCTCTTCAAGATATAAGATTTCATGTGCCACCCACACTTTTTCAGATGGAAGAAGTGTGCATGCACACAAAAGCTTATACCTTGGATGAAATTTTGGACTCTAACTTTGTTCTGCTGCTTCAGACCAACACGGCTACCCACCTGAATTATTACACTATAATACTTTTTACAAGCAATTATGTACCAGTGGAGTGGTTACCATGCAGAGTCTGTCCCACAGGTAAAATTATCCTGTGAACAGGTGGTCTTTACCACATAAAAGCATCACAACCATCACAAGATCACCAATCGTTGGAAGTCAACTTCTCAGAAGCAGAAATCTCTCTTATTAGGAGGTTTAAGAACATCAACTTTGCTGGCCCATTAAAGGCAGATGTCAGCCCAGTGGCAGGAGAAGAGGGACAATAATCTTCATCAGAAACTCTGCCCACTTTTTAAATTTCACAAAACAGGCAATCTCCAAAGTGCGGCTGACCATGCTCATTTTTGGTTACAACTCTGTTTCTCTGCAGATGTCCCCCAAAGTCTCCCATGCAACAGTCAAGTGTTCTGCCAACACACACAACAATGAAGCTACTTTTTCAGATGTTTTCTCTTGCATGGCAGTAAGCACCAAACCACTTTAATATAGACTTTAGACACACATATATTTGCAAGCCATTCCCAACAAGACACAACAATGAACTCAGGCTTCAAACTTACTTTTCTTAAGCAGAAGATGCCATGAGAAAACTAAAGAGATTCTCAAAGATATCGTCAAAACCAGCATTTCATGGGCTCTCTGCTTTTTTACATCCCTCCCCCTTTTCAATATTTTTTTATAAAAACACAAAGAAAAGAAAAGAGAGAGGTAGGTGGGGGGGATAGAAAGAGAGAGAGAGAGAGAAAGAAAGAAAGAAAGAGAGAGAGAGAGAGAGAGAGAGAGAGAAAGGAAGGAAGGAAGGAAGACAGACAGAGAAAGGAAGGAAGGAAGGAAGGAAGGAAGGAAGGAAGGAAGGAAGGAAGGAAGGAAGGAAGGAAGGGGGAGGAGAGAGAAAGAGAGAGAAAGGAAGGGGGAGGGAGAGAGAGAGAGAGAGAAAGGAAGAAAGAAAGAAAGAAAGGTGGGGGGGAGAAAGAGAGAAGGAAAAGAGATAGGGGAGGCACTTGCCGGAGCAGGGAGAGCGACTGGACATCGGCAAGCCAAATGCAGAGTGCAAAGTGCCTAGCCCCTGTGCTTAATCTCTGGGCAGGGCTTCCTCCTGCTGGCTCTCTGCACTTAAAGGGAAAGCGCCCGGTGGGTTTTTTTCTGCTGGCTCTCTGCAGGAACTTTCCCTTTAAGTGCAAACAGCTCAGGCCCGGCAGGGAGGGGGTGGGGCAGGCTCAGATGCCAGCCAGAATGGCGTTCCAGTGCGTTCCTGCTGAAAAAGAGCCCTGGTGTTTTGTATTTTTTGCTTGGCAATGTAATGTTAAACCCTCTTCTCCTCTTTGTTCTGCTTGAGTTTAAGCTCTTGCTAGACTGGATCATTTTAATCCAGGACTCTGAATCCAATAGCAGCAGCCACCCAGGTTCCCCTGGGAATGTCACAGGCAGAGCAAGATGGAGATAGCTATTCCTAGTTGTTTTCCACACCACCTTAAGGACAAGAGTGAAATCACAGGAGGAAAATCAAATGCACATTCTAGCCAACATGGGCTTTAGAGTTAGATTACAAGCAGATGCAAATAAAAGCAAAATCCTACAGCAGCTTTATGTATGACATTTTTTAAAAAATTCAGTATTCTCTAGAGATGCTAAAAACAATCAGTGTGGTATAGTTGTTACAATGTCAGACTAGGGTCTGGGACTGGGAGACCCAGGTTTGAATTCTCACTCTGCCATGAAAACTTGCTGGGTTGTGTGAGGATAAAATGGAGCAGAGCAGAACAACATAAATCGCTTTGGGTTCCCCACTGAGGAGGAGGGTGTGGTATAAATGGAGTAAATAGATAATTAAGGATCAAGTATGAAAACATCCTTGAAACATCGAGTAAAATTGCCCTGGAATTTTTGGGGGTTCCAAACTAACTCTAGCATCTCACCAAAGAAAAGCATCGCTGCCCTTCTTTCTTGATAGGAACCTTCCTGTAAAACAGCTACATCGTCCACTGAAGGAACTTGCCCTGTCCCTTAGGAAGTGGTGGGATGGGGATGCATTTACAGTCTCTCCCGGATGAACTAAGCAAATGAATCCCTTCCTTCCACACTTTGCACTCGTCAGTAACCCGTCAGATGCTGAACACTGGAGCAAAGGGGGGGGGGGTAGGGTTCACAGTCACCACCTGCAGATCTGAGACAGAGTTCAGTTTGCGACTGCATGTCCTAGCTGATTGTGAAATGAGCATGTTTTCTGGGATCAGATGTAAGTCTTATTGTGGGGCTTAACTCCTGGGAAGCTGTGCATAGGTTTTGCCTTTGGAAGGGGACAGCAGAGAAAGGCGATGATCAGTCCGATGCTAGACCTGGGCTGCCTGCTGGGCAAATAACCCAAGCCAGAGTCCTGGCCAGGCAAGCAGCTTCTTTCTCCACCTGCCCTCCTGCCCTCCCATAGCCTTGCAGAGGGGAACGTGGTGGCAGCTTGTGTTTCTTTCCCACCCTGTTGCTGGGTGGAGGGGAAATTTAGCTGGGAAAGGGTGGGAAGGGGGTGCTGGGTGATTTATATGAGAAAGAGTGGGGCATGCCCATGGGAGATGACTGGGCAGGGGGCAGTGGGCGGGGGGCAGGCCCAGGCGCAGGAAGGATCCTGCTGGCCACTGGCCTTGTCACTCGGCTCGGCTGAGCGAAGAAGGACCAGCCCAAGGCTGTCTGAATAGGGCTCTAGTCTAAGGATGAGCCTCCCCGGTCCCGTGGCCACTCCCAGCAGGTGACACTCACACACACACCCGCCGGGAGAAAGTGGCTGTTTTCTGTGACAGTGCTACATCCCAGTGAGGTTCCTCCCCTCCCTGGAGCCTGCCCCTCCAGCCTCCCCCCTCCAATCTCCAGGATTCCCCCAGCGTGGAGGCGGATCTGGCAATTCTAAGCAAGGGCACTCCACTCCAGCCAAGGGTGCACTTCGGGGCCATGCGAGGATGAGGGGACAGAAGGTGCACCTCACCCCCCCTCTTGGCTGCTGTTGCCGCTGCACCCTCCAGCCTCCTGCTCTCAAGCACTGGGGCCAGCAGGCAACAGCAGCCTTGCATGGGGCGTTACTCTCTCTGTGGGCAGAGGCGGACCAGCACTTGACCGCTGGTTGGGAAACCAGCAGGGCGGAGGAAGAAAAGAGGTACGCACGGAGGGCAGGGAGGGGGAGGAGAAGCAGCTGCTAGAAAAGGACCCATGCCATGTGCATAACACTGCCCAGCTCGGCTGCTGCCCCGGCAAGATGCTCCAGCCTTAGACTGCTCACTGGGCACTCTTGGCAGGCTGTGGCACCTCCCAGAGGTCTGCGCTCAAGGCGGTCGCCTTACCTTGCCTAATGATAGAACCGGCCCTGATTGAGCAGAGACAGTATATATGGAAATATATCTGTTCATGAACTGCCATGAACCACCATAAACAGCTTGAAAATTTGTGGAAAGTTCGTGCTGGTTGACCTGCCACGAACTTCAGCTTGCGAACCACAAACCAGCCAACATTTGTCATGAACTTTAGTTTGTGACCCAGTTCATGTCCATCCCTAATCTTGCATATTCTGCTACGCTGTAAGGATTCAGTGGGGAACAGGAGGAACCTGGTGTATTGCCCCCAATAGCTTCAAATATGGAACAAGTGCATCCAAAGGAAGGCAGGATAAAATATAATAAATAAAATGATATGAAAGGCAGCATCTGGTGTGAATGTGTGTGTGGGATCAGCAACCATGAGTACTGCAGTTGTCCTACATAAATTTATGAGGCCCACCTGTTAACGATTCAGCACACAAACTAGGCCCTAATTACAAGCATACAAGGGCTGCTTACAGGAACATAAATTCTGGCTTGAGAAATTATCCAAGAGATAAACTACTGCTCAGAATATTCTGTGGTACATAAGATGCATTTGACATCCTGCATTTCTGTACAAGAGGGCAGATAATAAAAACAAATTAGACTGAGGATACATTCTCCGATGTGCCAACATATTTCTTTTGCAACAAACGAATACAGCACTTCTGCAGTTGACATCACCCTAATCACACAAAACCAAGGCAAGTGGTAGCAAGGATGGAGTAAAAAAAGAGCCAGGAATGAAACTTTGGCCTTATTTACATTTACTTATTGAGGCAATGTTTGCTAACACAAAGGTGAGGAGTCATGCAGTCCTGCATGCAGTCCATACAGGAAAAAGCCTGCATGGATTAAAAAGGAAGCCCCCAAACTGGCATGTGAATTAGGATATAACAAGAAGTGGGACCCACGATACTCGCGGGGGGGAGTATTCCCCACAGCTCCCTACCTGCAGAAGCAGGAGGAGCTCCGCAGGAGGAGGAAGTGGCAGCACGTGAGCCCTTCTTCCTCCCTGCCCCCTGGCACTGGCAGCAGGCCTGAGCAGCTCACAGCCGCTGGCCCGCCAAGCCTTCTCCCTCCCCACTGGTGGTGGCGAGGCTGGCCCACCAAGCCTTCTCCCCCTCCCACAGTGGTGGTGGCAGTGATGGTGAGGCCGGCCCACCAAGCCTTCTGCCCCTCACACGGCGGCGGTGGCAAGGCCAGCCCGCCAAGCCTTTCCCTCCCCCCCAGCGGTGGCAGCAGCAAGGCTGGCCCATCAAGCCTTCTCCCCCTCCCATAGCGGCGGCAAGGCCTGAGCGGCTCACAGCCGCTGGCCGCCAAGCCGTCCCCCATCCCTCCTGGCACCGAGGCCTGAGTGGCTTACAGCTGCCAGCCACCAAGCCTTCTCCCGCCCCCCGCGGTGGCATTGGAGAGACAGTTGCCAGGGCATTCTCTGCACATGTGCAGGGAACGCTGTTTTACTTTTGGGGAGATTTAAGTATCCCCCATATAGTTTTTTTTACATTTTTCAGATTTTTCTGCACATCTGGGGAGTGCCCCAAGAGTGCAGGAAAATCTCTTTCACTAGGGGAAGAATCTTCTTTGACACTTCACTTTTGCTGCTAGGTGCCAGAATCCAAGTGCCATTTTCCATCTTCACATCCAGGGGAATTTGGTAACCCAGTCTGGAAAACCCTGTTCTATGCAATCATCTTGAAGGACTGTTGGGCACACACACACCACCTACTGCACATTCACAAGCGATGCACCCAGCTCTATCAGGTTTCATTAATAAAAAAAATTCTTTGAATGCAGCTGGATTTTTTTTCCACTCAAGGTTCTGGTATAAACTACACAAAGAAAAATGGGTGTTCTACATACACTCTGAACAGGTTCTTTGAATACTGATTCCTTTCACAGATTTTGTCGACAGTTAGGATTAGAGGAACAGGAAGCTTTCTGCAAGCAAGAAAATATCATTCTATTTATTAAAGCCCCCCAAATCCTTATGCAGTTTTAGCAATTTGTTACAGATCCAAAGCATTTTGAAGTAGAAAGCTTCCAGCTGTGTTAGCATTACCAGACAAACTTGATTACAAAATTGGATTACCTGCCATTTACAGTAATCTAGTTTAAATCTACATTATAAATTACTCTAGTCTAACAGCTTCTTGAAGGCAGGAGATTGTACCAAGGTCAGTGTGAGCAAAAATGCTTTCCCTTGCAGAATAAGTAAATACATTCTAGCTTAGCCATGAGTATGTTCAGGCCCAATTTTTTTCCTGAGCCCAAATTCTGACCATATAATTCACCTGATCAGACACAGCAGGAGTCTACAGTTTTTCATGCTCATCATGCATCCCAGGCACATGACGGCTTTGCACAGTCAGCAAATAGCCTGTGCTGTACCACCTCAATCTGCAGTTCAGGAATTGTATATCGGATTTTCTCCAAAGTAAATAACTCCTTAACTACAAAAACACTAGCACTGTTAAGAAGGCTTTAATATGCTAGCATTCTGCAAACAGAAAGCTGTTCCTCCCCCAAACATGGCTGATCATTCCAACATGTGAACCTCACTACATTCTGCAGAGGTACAATCCATCATTAGGAAGCGCTATATCTTATGCTGTTTGTTTCTGCACATTTGAATCAACCCTTAAGTACTCATTAAAGACAAATTGGAAGCACAGCAAACTGCTTTGGTGGAAGGTCACTGCTGTCAGCCCTGTCAGCCTACCAAATATAAACTTCTTATATTTTGGAACTAACTTAATTAAATTAAAATTCAAAGATATTTTGTCAGGTAATGACAAAGGATACCAACATTGCCAAAGCCTATGGGAGGGATCTTTAATGTACCTGACAGGGATCCAGAGGATGTGGTCTGGATGCCTTGCTTCTGTTGTTCAGTCTTGATTCACTGTCTGAGTAGCCAACTCAGCCATACCTCTCAGCCACTTAACACACCTCTTAAATGCTCTTTGTAGAATAATGTATGGGATACAGTAGGGATAGGTAACTAGAAGCCCAAAGCTTCAGTCAGACCCAGAGCCTTCCTATTCATCCCCTAGCATAGCGTTAATTTTTCTCTTCATGGGATAAGATCCCATGCATTCTCTTATGGATTAAAAATTGGTTAAATGACAGGAAACAAAGAGTAGGAATAAATGGATAGTTCTCACAATGGAGGGAGGTAAAGCAGTGTTCCTTCTAAGCCGAGTTAGTGTGAACTAGCTCACAGTTTTTTAGCCTCCAGCACACAGATTTTTGTCTAAGTTCAGGAAGGATGGCTCCAGAGCAAACTAATTTGTGCAGCAGCCAAATTGCTTGCTCACAACTTTAATGCCAGTAGCTCATAAAGTAGAACTTTTGCTCACAAGACTCCACAGCTTAGAGGGAGCACTGGTAGTGGGGTCCCTCAGTGATCAGTATTGAGGCTGGTACTATTTAATTTGTTCATAAATGATCTGGAACTAGGGGTGAATAGTGTAGTAGCCAAGTTTGCAGATGACACCAAATTATTCAGGATGGTGAAAACCAAGGCTGATTGTGAAGACCTCCAGGAGGATATCCACAAATTGGGTGTGTGGGCAACAATGTGACCGATGAAGTTTGATGTTGGTAAATGTAAGTGCACACTGGAACTTGCTGAGATTGAGAGAGAAAAAGAACTTGGGGTCATAGTAGATAGCGCAATGAAATTGTTTATCCAGTGTGCTGCAATGGTGAAAAAGGCAAACCCTATGTTGGGGGATTGTCAGGAATGGAAATTAAAATAAAATGGCAAATATTATAATGCCCCCGTACAGATCTATGGTAAGGCCTGAGTTGGAATACTGTGTGCAGTTCTGGCCACTGTTTCTCAAAAGAGACACTGCAGAGCTGAGGAGGCGGGGCTACACCAAAGAAGCAGTCGATCCTTGGGGCATTCCTGAGTATCGCTGACACTTCGTGCTTTTAAGGGGATTTCTGGGGTCTCCTGGAATCCCACCTGCTCTCCTGGAGGGAGATCGGTTTGCAGAGGATTTATTTCAAACTTGTTGTGAGCAGCAGCAAGCGATTTGAACTGTCCTGAAGCACAAGCACGGAGGTGTGTAGACATGGAGCCCAGCTGTGAGCACCCTCCACAAGAGAGTTTTGCCTCAGCATAACATCGCTGAAGGTGAGATCTACACCGAGAGTACCAGGGAATGCAACATTTAAAACCTGATGGTCTTCTAATTAAGCCCCCTTACATTGTTCCCCAAAAGCTCCTTTGTTAGCAGCTGTAACAAGGCTGGGACTTAAAGACTGAATTAACATTGTAGGGGCAGAACAACTTAACAACTCTCATTTCAACTTTACAACACTCTTTATAACCTTCCACTGAACTGAACTTTAAACAAACTTTCTCTTGATTTATTGCATGAGACATAAAAAGAAGCCTATTTACATTTTTGTTAGAAAAGATCTCCCCTCTAACAGATTGTGATTTCCAATATCTTTGCAACTTTTAACCTAAGACTGCGTTTTTCCATTAAGAATTTATAGAAGATTCATTGTTTTCCAGGTATACTTTGAGGCTCTACGTTGTTTGGGTTATAAGAAAAGATTCTTGGGCTATAAAATAGCCACGGCGGTGTGGTTTTGGGAGCAGCAGATAGCTTTCTGAGACGAAGTGAAACTTAGGAGAAGATGGATTTCCAGCTCACGTGTAATGACATGGATGCCTTTGATGGTATGCAAGTGATACAATTTACCAGGAAGCAAAAAGAGGAACTCTCAGAAATTATTCAACGTGAAGTCAAAAAAGCAGTTCAAGAAGTATTTCAAAGACTCTTTGATAAGGAGAAAAAGGACTCTGTAATGGAACAGGAGCAACAACAACAGACCACACTAGAAGAGCAAACTTTAAACCAAGAACTGATTTTTACAGCCAAAGAGAAGACAAGAAATTGTACAGGGCAATTTAACACCATTAGCAAAAACCTGACAAATTTCTAGGGTTGCCAAACCGGGGGGTGGGGGGGAGTCTTCTTCATTCTGGGAGTTCCCAGGTGTGCGTCCAAAGCACGCACATTGCAATGATGTCACCAGAAGTGACATCATCATGTTGGGCACATTGCCAGGGCAACGCTCTGGCAATCGCCCAAAAACTCTGTGGTACCATAGAGTTTTTGGGGTGATTGCTAGAGCATTGCCCCGGCAACATGCCCAGCATGATGATGTCACTTCCGGTGACATCATCACACTGGGGCAGTCGTCCTGACCGGACGACTTCGGGGGTGGGGTTCCCCCACCGGCCAAATCCAGGCTGGCGGATTGGGGACTCCTGTAGCGGGGGATCCCCCGCTCCCCAGGCGGACTTGGCAGCCCTACAAATTTATCTGCTCTTGAGATGATGACAAAGAAGACTATTCTTTTGGATGATAGACCAGAACTTAAATACAGTTGGAATAAAACAAGACGTTTTTTCTCTATATAAAGATCAAAGACATAAAAACATGCTAATCCTAAAAAAAAAGAGTACAACAGAAGAAGAAAAAGATTAAACATTATAAATAAATTGTTTTCTGTGTAATTATGCCTGCTTTTATGGATAGTTGACAATATGAATTATAGTCTAACCCAAATTTGGTAACAATTTGTTTAGCAATGGTTAAATGGAGACTCCTCAAAATTTATTTTTTGCAAACATATCTAATTGTCCTATGGCTAATTTTTTTTTGGCTTAGGAAAAACTGATTATATAAGCAAGTTCTTATTCCCAAAATTGTTTGATAGAAAGGTGTTGGAAATGTGTAAATGGAGATTCTTTTTTTAGAGAATTATATTATTAGAAATGTATTCATATGAAGACCTTAATAACAATATAATGGGTAAATTTAAAGCAGTAAGAACTAGTATATTGGATAGACATGAGGACTGAAGCTCTTAACAAATTTATTTGAAAAATTATAATTTTGCTTTTCTTTTCTTTTTTCTTTTTCTCAATTATTCTTCAGGATATTCTCTCATAGATACTGGAAATGCTTAAAATTAGATATATAGTAAACAGAAAATAAGTATTCTATAGGAAATATGATAAACATGAGAATATCCTGGCTCTTTCTTTTTAATTATGTATTATTTTCCCTTGTAGTTCAAGATCTTAGTTAAGAAGTTATGTAATTTGATTTCCAGATTATGTTTAGTGGAAATGGCAGTAGAACATATGGTGGAATATAGATAGTTAAAAAATTAAAGGAAACCTATAACTTTTTATTTTGTTTTATTCTATAATGTTGCTACCAGTTAGTATTTGAGAAGGTAAAATTGTAGAAAATGTTACATATGAGATGTTATGTATGAGAATTCTAAACAGATACTGTGAAGATGTATGACTCTCCATTTTTCCTTCCCCCCCTGAAAATTAATAAAATATATCTTAAAAAAGAGAGAGAGACTGCAGAGCTGGAAAAAGTACAGAACAGGGCAACCAAGGTGATTAGGAGGTTGGTGCACCATCCCTATGAGGAAAGACTGAAGAGTCTGGGATTTTTCAGTTTAGAAAAGAGATGACTAAGGGGTGGGCATGATACAGGATTATACAACTGTACACAGGACAGAGAGAGTGGGCAGACAGAACTATTCCTTTCTCTCCCAAAATGCTAAAACTTGAAAGCATCCATTAGATGGGCATTAGATTCTGGACAGGCAAAAGGAAATACTTCTTGACGCAGCAAGTGATTAAAATGTGAAACTGGGACCGATTTCTCATAAGTGCTGCCCCGGCATCATTCCTCCGTTTGCCCTGATTGCCTGCTTGAATTTCCCACTATTTGCTGCAGGGGGCATTTTGACCTGGGGCTTCTTGTGATTTCCTCTGTGGCTTCAGTGATCCTCAAAAAACAGGATCACTGAAGCCACAGGGGAAATCGCGTGAAGCATCGGGTCAAAATGCACCCCATGGCAAATAGTGGGAAATTCAAGCAGCAATCGGGGCAAACGGAGGAACAACGCCGGGGCAGTGCTTGTGGGAAATCGATCTGGGTCAACTGGGTTGGGAGAAGGAGTATAGGAGAAAGCTGCTGGGAAGGTGCATTAACTGCTGGGGTACATTAACTGAGGTTGCTTTGTGAGAGGACAGTGTTTGAGGGTGAGTGGGTGCTTGTAGCCTGCTGGAGAGTGGTGTTTTGTTTGTCTGGTTTGTTGCTGATTGAGAAAGGTCTGTGTTTGCCTGTGGCTCATTGCTGGCCCCACCCTCTGTTGTTGCTGCTGAGAGGTGTTGAACTTTAAGGCTCTTGGTCAGAGATGTGAGCCTTTGGCACAAGCTGAAGGGCAAAGCCAAAGAGCTCTTGGGCTGTGGCTATTACCCTGGGCATCAGGTCTGAGGGCCCAGCAAGAAGCTAAGATAGGGTTGCCAAGTCCAGGTTGGAAAATACCTGGAGACTTTGGGGGTGGAGCCGGGAGAGGGCGGGGTTTGGGGAGGAATGGGGCCTCAGTGTGGTACAGTGCCATAGAGTCCACCCTCCAAAGCAGCCATTTTCTCCAGGGGAGCTGATCTCTGTCAGCTGGGGATCATTTGTAAAAGCAGGAGATCCTCAGGCCCCACCTGGAGGCTGGCAACCCTAAGCTAAGAAGTTTTAAATTCTTTAGCACATGGTTCTGCTGGGAGTGGCTTCTGCTTGTGTGAGGTGAATCAACTGCCCTGCTACTGTCTGACTCCTGGGGATGGAGCCACAGCTCTCAGCTGTAAGGCACAGCTCGTGAGTCTGTTGAGCCTGTAAAAGGCACAGAAGGTTCCTCTGGGGCTTGGTCCTGGGACTTGCTCATGGTGCTTTGAACAGGGGAGTTGAGCTTGGGAGTTCAGCACAGGATGTTGTCCTGAGAACAGACATACAAGCTCCACATCAGCAAGGCAGGTGGTGTGCTGCTATATCCTCCCTACTACAGAAATCCACACTAGGTTAGTTAAGCATCCTATGTCACTCTAAGATTCTTTACACAACTAACCAGTTATGAAGGTAAAAAGCCAGCAGGGGAGTGGGGGCTATCCTTTTTTTTTTTTTTGCAGAGAGTGCCACATGTATGATTATCTACCCACTGGGTGGAAACCATGGGTGTGTGCTTGCTGCATGGAGCTCTTGAGTCTCAAGAAGCAGGTTTTTTGCCTTGAGACTAGGATTGCCAACCTGGAGAAGCTGAGGCAGAAAGATAGGTTTGGGGAAGAGACACTCAGGGACCTACCAGAACAGTCCCATTCCTGTAGTGTGCTGACAGCTCTTCTGTGGTTGTGAAGAGTGAAAATCTCAAGGTCAGAGGGCATCAATCTGAAGAGGAGGGATGTGATCCCTTAGGAGGGACCCCTTCCTTGGGCGATGGACCAGTTTCCTCTTGTACTGAGGATACCCCTCTGAGGTTGGTGGGAGGTGGGATTTTGGTAGTGAATGATTTGATCATTAGGAATATAGAGAGTAGGCTCTGTGACAGGCATTTTGACTGCATGGCAACTTGCCTGCATGGTGTGAAAGTTGTGGACATCACGTGCTGTCTAGATAGGTTGACAGATAGTGCTGGGGAGGAGTCAGCAGTCATGATGCATATTGGGACTAGTAACACTGGGAAATGTAGTTGTATGGTCCTGGGGGGAAAATTTAGGTAACTAGGCAGAAAGTTAAAGGCCAGGACTTCAAAGGTAACATTCTCAGAAGTGCTGCTGGTTCCACACACAGGGCCAGCTAGACAGGCACAGATCGGGGTCTCAATGTGTGGATGAGAAAGTGGTGCTGGGAGGAAGGGTGGTTTTAAGTATTGAGCAGGAGGCGATGAATCAAACAAACAGGCTTTTATTCAAACAAATTGCTTCAGCTCTAAGACAGCTCTAAGAGAGCGGCACCTTAATTTATACTGTTTCCAACTCATAACTTCAACAATGTAACTATGTACAAACAATCCTATTGGATCTAAGCGAGGCTCAGCAATTGGTTACCTAGAGTGGCTTAAGGACCAATGAGAGTCTTTATTTGTTAGCCAATCAGAAAGGGGCTTTTGCATCCCAAGGTCTCTGCAAGCTGTGGCTGTAAAATAATAAGAATACAACAGGTGGAGATGTGTTAGGCACTGGGGAACTTTCTGGGACAAGCCAAACCTGTACAAAAGAGATGGGAACCAGGCTGCTGGCAATTAATATCAAAAAGGTGGCAGAGCAGCTTTTAAACTAATCCTGGAGGGAAGCCGACAGGAGCTGGGGAACCTCCAGTTTGTGACAAGTTAGTCCAAAGGGATGATTGTGTAAACACTCAGGGTAATATTGATAGGAGCAAAATATAACTTAGGAGTGAGGGTAGGATGGCAACTGAGAGACTAAGGAGCTGAGGGAGGCAAGAGTTACTGTAAGCTCAGTGACAATTTAGATATAGTAGGTATCTCAGAAACATGGTGGAATCAGGAAAATATATGGTACAGAGTCATTCCTGGGTATAATCTGTGTAGGCAAGACAGGGAGGGATGGGTTGGTGGAAGTGTTGAGTTGTACATCAAAGAGGACATAAAATCAGATAAGTTAGAAAACATCGGGGGAATTAACTCCCCAACAGAAGGGTGGAAATACTAGATATTGTTACTTAAAAGTGGGGTGCACTATCACCCACCTGATCAAACCCTTGAGGCTGATCTTGAGATGCAGAAGAAAATATAGGAGGTGACTAAAGCAGGTAATATTAATATATTGGGAGACTTTAACTATGACTGGATAAACATGTACTCAAGTCATGCTGAGGAAATTAGATTCCTAGACATCATAAATGACTGCTCTGCAACAGTTGGTCACATGGCTCAGCCAATTAGAGGGGTAGTGATCTTGAATTTGATTCTGACTGTGTCTCAAGACCTGGTGAGAGATGTAGAGGTTGTTGCACCAGTTGGGAATAGTGACCACAAGCTATTAAGTTCAGCATTCAGGTCAATGGAAAATTACCCCTAAAGTCCAAAAGTGTAACATTTGAGTTCAAAAGAGGAGACTTCACGAAAGTGAAGGGAACAGTTAAAAGAATGCTGAAATGGAAACACAAGACAGTCAAAACACTGGAGGATGCTTGGAAACTATTTAAAATCACACTAATTGAAGCCCAGATAGACTGCATTCCACAGGTTAGGAAAGGCACTGCCAAGCCGGCATGGTTAACAATGCAAGTCAAGGAAGCTGTAAAAAGTAAAAAGGCTTCTTTTAAAAAGTGAAAGGTCTGCCCCAATGAATTGAACAGAAGGGATGACAGGCTTGGCAAAAGAAATGTAAGTCCATAATTAGGCATGCAAAAAGAGATTTTGAGGAGCGGGTTGGTAAAAGCATCAAGATGAACAATAAAGATTTCTCTACATATATCTGGAGCAGGAAACCTGCCAGAGAAGCAGGTGGGCCTCTGAATGACAAAGGAATAAAGAAGAACAAGTTTGAATCCAGTAGCACCTTTAAGACCAACAAAGTGCCAACCCAGTGTTCTCCAGCAGTGAAAAAGGCAAACTCTTATGTTAGGAATTCTTAGGAAAGAGATTTAACATAAAACAGCCGATATTATAATGCCATTGTTCAGATCTATGGTGTGGCGTCATTTAGAATTCTGTGCACAGTTCTGGCCGATATTATAATGCCACTGTATAGATCTATGGTGTGGTGTCATTTAGAATTCTGTGCACAGTTCTGGTCACTGTATGTCAAAAAGGACATTACAGAGCTGGATAAAGTACAGAAGAGTCTGAAGAGTCTGGGACTTTTCAGTTTAGAAAAGAGAGAACTAAGGTGGGGACATGATAGAGGTTTATAAAATTATTCATGGGGTGGAGAGAGTTGACACAAAGAAATTTTTCTCCCTCTCCCAAAATACTAGAACTTGAGGGTATCCAATATAGCTGATGGGTAGTAGATTCAGGAAGGACAAAAGGAAATATTTCTTTACCCATAAAGTAATTAAAATGTAGAATTCACTGCCAGAGGATTTAATGATGGCCACAGGAATAAACAGTTTTAAGAGGAGATCAGATAGACCTATCTTCTGTGAATCTACTGGTGGCTACTAGTCATGGTGACTGGGGATAAACTCCACATTCAGAGGCACTAAACTTCAGAATCCCAGAGCCAGGAGGCAACATGAGGGGAAGGTCTTGTCTTGGCTTCTATGCCTTGTTGCTGGACTTCAGGAGGAACTGGTTGGGCAGTGTATGAGACAGGATGCTGGACTAGGTGGACCTCTGGTCTGATCCAGCAGGGCTCTTTCTATGTTTTTTCACAAATTTGCTATTTTCTTCTTCCCTTTCTATTTCTTTTTCCTTTTGAGTGATGGATATTATATTGTAGGCATTATTTTGAATTGTAAGCCACTTTCAATGCAATGGCAGAAAAGTGACATATGCATTACCAAATACATTTTTAAACAGTCCATTGCAGAGGCCCATGTGCAAACTAAGATACAGGCCAATAAAAATGAGCAGAACATAAGGGGAGATCTCAGAGAGTGCTTTTGGAGGAAGGGGATAAAGAGACCTGTTAAAAATAGGCATCCAGTAACACTTAGCGACTGATATTTATTCCAGATAAATTTTCATGAGTCAGAGCTCTTCATCAGATACATGCACATCTAGAAGGATAATTAATATATATTGAAAATTAACATTAAAAATAAGTCACCAAACAGTAGTAATAATACTCTTCACCAGAACATGTTATATGGCACAAGGTGCATAAATACAATTCAATTCAGTCTCTGTAACTGTTCCCCCCATAACCCACCCTTGCTACCTGTTCTCCAGTATTTCAATTCTCCAACCTCATCCAGCTCTCTCCAGCTCTTGCTTGCTTCTCAGAATCAGAGAAGAGAGGAAGGATCAGCTTTGAGTGGGTGCCCCTCTTCTCAGTTTTAACAGTGTCAACATTTCATGTCTATTACACATTTTGTTTCCTGATTCTGAAAACAAGATATTTTCCGATCCCACAATCTGCTGATGGAAAATATTTTTATCAATGCAGCTGAAATACAAGTTGTGTGGTGTTATAAAATGTTCTGATTATAAACTGTCATAAATATATGTGGGTGTATAGAGACTTTAAAGTTGATTCCTTTAAGTATGCTATAGAACAACCAACACATGTTATGTTTTGTAATGAAAGGCAAAATCCATTACTGTAACAATCCATAGAAATATATTACTAAGAAGTATTTGAAGCACTGTTAATTTTAAGTGTTTGTACTGAGAGACTGGTGATAAGGAGCTGATACATTGACAATTTTATATCTAGCAACATTTTAACAGATGAGCCACAGATTGGGTTGGAGTCCTAGGGATGCCAACCTCCAGGTGGGAGTTGGGGATCCCCAGGAATTATAGCTCATCTCCAGACTACAAAGACCAGTTCCCCTGGAGAAAAGGGATGCTTTGGAGGGTGAACTCCACTGAGGTCCCTGTCCTCCACAGGCTCCATCCCCAAATCTTCAGAAATCCCCCAACCTGGATCTGCCAACCCCCCATCCTCCATTGGTGGCCCAGAGGGACCTGGCAACCCTAGGCTGGACTACGTTTACATACTTCAAACAATCTTAAAATGGGTTATTAAGGAAAACAAAATAGGAGGCCCAATTAAAAATAAAAATAGCAGTTCATTGACATTGTTACTTAGCCTATTACAGTTTGGAGGAAATTAATAGAAAATCAACCCACACGTTATAAGAAAAGGTTAAAATATAAATACACACACACACATACATTCTCTCTCTCTCCCCCTCTCCCCACCCGCCATGCCTCTACACTGGAGATGCTTCAAGGCTTCCACTGCTCAGTGTGTCACTGTTCTTTCACTGCTATTTCAGCCCCTATAAAGAATTCCCAGTCATAAACATGCAAATCAGTAACTTGCATAGTATAATACTTAACAAATATGTCTCATTTGCATCAATTTTCATTATAATATATTCTGAAAATGTAACCTGGACTTCCTGGCTGTAAATTTTGTTTCTACATTTTGCAAAATCCTAGTGATTTGGTGTAATAGTAACAGAATCCTACACACAAAGCTTGCCAGTTAGCCCTTATTTTATTGATTGATGTAGACAACTCAGGGTGGCTACTGTCTGTGTATTCTGTTTATATCTGCGTATTCAGAGATGCATTTGAAATCATAATCACTGACTGCCAACCGGTCACTGACAGCCAGTTCAAATTTTATGTCTGTTCTTCGTTTCAGGACACAGAAGCTCCACAAAACAGTCTTCCCAGCTCCAAGTAACTTACTGTTCTTTTAAAATTCAGTATAGCACTCCTGTGATGCTCCATGATACCTACATTCCCTTTACATGGAAACATATAACTTTATATGGAAACAAATAACTCAACACTAGGGCTGCATTAATGTTGTTTAGCATACCCACATAATGCTCACTCTAGTATTTCTTGCTCTTTCCATTCATAATTTGCCATTGTGCAACACATAAAACCTACATTATTCACTGCATACAGAGTTAAAGTCTACACATTGTGAATTGCCTTCTAGTATGTCACAGAAAAGCTATAATAAGAGGTTCCATTCCAGATAATAAAGAGAAAATATTAGAATAATTGAGTTTTTAAAAAATTTAACCAGGGTTGATTTATTCTTTTTGAGAAATCAAGCACCTGCAAATATCTGTACTATTAGCAGAGCAAGCGTTCTGCTTTACATATTAATAGAATACCTGTATAAATAAAAACACAGCACCATAGTCTAAATTAAATATTTATAATTATATTTATATGTGTATGTGTAATTATAAAGCATAATTAATTATGTTTAACCTTTTGTTATAAAATTGTTACACTTTTCCAGGGAGAGAGATGATTAATGTAAGATACTGGAGATGGCAACTTGCTGTGCCGTTACATCACCTTTGAAACAAAAAGCTTGTTTTGATGTCTTTTAAAACATTTAACCCATTTTATTCAAAACATCAATTTAGAACAAAGCAAAAGGTAACAGAAACTAAAACCTGTCCCATTCTGAACTGGCTTTTCAGTTTCTTAATGAAATTCACAAGGACCCTTACATTTGTGGTCCTCGCATGGTACCAGGCAGGAGAAAAAGCAGAGAAACCCCTCCCAAGTCCCTCCTCTCCTACACTTCAGAGGCACAAATTGTGTGTGTAAAGTGCCATCAAGTCTTAGCCGGACCCTAATAAGGGGCTTTCAAGGCAAGTGAGAAGCAGAGGTGGTCTGCCATTGCTTTCCTCTGCAGAGCCTTCCTTGGTGGTCTTCTTTCCAAGTAGTACTCCAGTGTTCCCTCTAAGCTGAGTTAGTGTGAGCTAGCTCACAGTTTTTTAGCCTCCGGCTCACACGTTTTTCTTAGCTCAGGAAGGGTGGCTCCAGAGCAAACTAATTTATGCAGTAGCCAAATCGCTCGCTCACAACTTTAATGCCAATAGCTCACAAGTAGCATTTTTGCTCACAAGCCTCCACAGCTTAGAACATTGACTACTGACCCTGCTTAGCGACCGAGAGCTGAGGAGTTCGGCCTATAGCACGCCGCCTTCCCTCCATGCACAAATTAGCAATGTCAAATAGGAAAGGTACCAGGGAAATAAAACTTTTTCACTGGAAAGACCAAAGGAAGGGGCTGGTCAAAGCTGGTCAGCGACAAGGCAAAATGCACTCTGCGCTCTTCTTTCCGCACAGGCTCCGGGACTGCACCAGAGCGAGCCTTTCGAGCTAAATCACGGGTGAAGTTGAGCTCCGAGAACCCCCTCGGTCCCCTTTGTCCCCCAGCTCCCCCTCTCTCCGAAGCGCTGGGAGATGTGCTTGGGGCGTCTCTTCGCTTCTCTTTCCTTAGCAGCGACGGCACAGGATCCACTGGCTTGCCAGGCTGCGACCCCGACCGCGAAGGGGAGATCGAGACAGGAGGCACGCCCTCGACCACCTGCTGGCCGGGGGAAGTTGGGCGAAACCCGCCTTCTCATTTGGGCTCTTACCTGAGGCGCAGGTGAGGGAGCCGCTGGCGATACAGGGAGAGGGAGAGAGAGACGATGAGCGAAGGGCGGCTGCGGCTGCCTAGCTGGAGACTCCCACGCGGGACTGCCGCCTGCACAGACCTGGGCGGAGAACAGCGCCTGTCCAGTTGCAGCAGACCCTCCCAGCCCGGCACAGAGGACAGCCCCCAGGGCGGAGCTCAGCAGACTAGGGATCGAGATCAGGGTTCAGGAGCAATTATCGCCGCAGGCAAGAGCACCAGTCTGAGCCCAGCCCCACACTGCTGAGGTCGTTCCTCTCACCTGTGAAGTTCTGCTTGTTCTCACATCCTACTCTTCCTTCCCCATCAACAGATACATTCCGTGGAATTCTCCTTGCAGTTTTGTTTCCAGTCTCTTGCAGCTCCAACAAAAGAATGCAATCCCTTCGTGCACATGCAGAGTGTCCTCTGCTGAGGACTAAACTGCAGCTACCCTTTCTTTAAAAGAGAAAGACTTTCAGGACCTTCACAAAAACTAATTAGAAAGGAGGAAGTATAGGGTAGCCTGCCTTTCTGAAAGAACACATAAAACAGTCACATGTTGAAAATCCACAACCAGGATTATACATTCCCTGATGTATATCCCACCCTGACCTCCCAGGCACACACACACAGACAAGTACCATAAGAGCTATAAGCTCAGTGACACCAGCATTATGACAACCCTTAAATACTCAGTACGTACTCAGTAACATATCCTACACTACATGCTGAGAAGAAGAGGAGATTGGATTTATACCACCGACTTTGTGTCCCAGGCCCCAGGGACGTCAAACTTGCCAGAACCAGGGCCAGGACTTTTTCGGTGGTGGTTCCTGTCTGGTGGAACGAGCTCCCAGAGGAGATCAGGGCCCTGTGGGGCCTAATGCAATCCTGCAGGGCCTGCAAGACAGAGCTCTTCCGCCAGGCCTTTGAATAGGAGCCGCCGCCAGGGATGTTACCCATCACACACGTTACCTGTGATGTAGCTGGCCAAATGTAGCTCGGGCTTAGTGGCATGGGGCCATGGTCCTCCCACTAGGTTGCCATCAGAACACCTGATATTGGAAGCTTGTTTGTAATGTATTTTAGCTATTGGAATTGTTTTAGCTGATTTTACTATTTTAATGTATTTATGTATTTAATGGCCTATGTGCCCATGTTAGCCGCCCTGAGCCCATTCGTGGGGAGGGCGGGATATAAATTTGAAGAATAAATAAATAAATAAATTTATACCCCGCCCTTCACTACCCAAGGGAGTCTCAGAGCGGCTTACAATCTCCTTTCCCTTCCCCTCCCCACAACAGACACCCTGGGAGGTAGGTGGGGCTGAGAGAGCTCTGACAGAAACTGCTCTTTTTCAAGAACAGCTGTGCCAGAACTACGGCTTGTCCAAGGTCATCCAGCAGGTGCAAGTGGAGGAGTAAGGAATCAAACCTGGTTGTTCTCCCAGATTAGAGTCCATGCACTTAACCACTGCACCAAACTGAGCTTCGTTGTATGCCACATAGCAACAGGGGTGTGCACATCCCCCCTCCCAACAATGCTATTAAAGAGAGCTGTCAGAGTAGATGTCAGTATATAAATTCACACTGTCAGTCTTTCCCCTACAACAAATGCAGCTGCAGGTATGTATGAGACTGCAGTTCCCCTGCAGTCAGATAAGATCTGAATCACAAGCTACAAACTTACCTCCACACACGTTTGTCACACCCACCCACTTGCAGGATTCTGAACCCCACAAGCCACTGCTGCACAAAAAAAAGAATTCAAATATAAGCTGTTGACAGAGAAATTATTATTCTGTTGGGTTCAGTCAAAGGGGTCAAAGGAAGCAAAACTATATGCAGTAGAAGCAAAGCCTTTATTCATTGATACCAAAACACTGTGGCTATAACTTGTGGTAATGGCGGGTTATAGGTATGAGGTATTCTATTTGTGAACAGCTGTTCCTTACTTACAGGAAAATATAGTCGGTAAATGTTGACCACTTTCTAGAAAGTATTACAGATGGTCCCATAGACTGAATTTATATGTCATTTTGAAAAATTCAGCCTTTCCAAATTCTAGCTCATACACTGTGATTTTTAAAAGTTCACTGCATATATACATATGTGTGGAACTTTGTGAATATGTATTAAAGAGGTAATATTTTCTAAAAATTGGACAGTTTCCTTCTGCTACAAAGAAAAGCAATTAATTTTAACCAAATCCTACAAGCGGAATTAATATAAACATACATAAAGCCCCATTTCCCCCCTCAGAAGTAGAGATATTCCCTCCTCCAATCCCACATCTTTTAAAGAGACCTGACAATAAGAAAAAAAATACTTCATGAAGAAACAAACAATAATACACATTTGGGTTTGGCTTAATTGGCTTTTCTTTTTTTTTTGGCATCCTGTCTCCCGTGAACAGGCTCACCACTTGAGGAAACCACAAACATAGGACATAAAGTAGATTTGCTGGTTTACTAAATTACATATTGTAGCTACAATGATCAGACAAGCTGCTCCACCTGGTGGTAAATTGAAGAGTATGCACCTTTTTTTAAAAAAAAGAAGTTATTTTAAACAACTTCCCAAGCTTATGCATTTATGCACTTCACAGTGCATTTTTTTGTAAAGAAGCAATTTTTTACAATGCAAATATATTCACAGATTTCTCTCTTTCTTCCCAAGTAGAACTTAAATAAAAAGAAGCATGACAGGAAGAACTAGAGTTGAAATATACCGCAGCAAATGCAAAAGTTGACATTAGTATGTTACATATACTGAAACCAGTAACAACCACAGACTAGGGGCCTGCTCCCCTAGCCCCCAAAGAACTGTACTGGGCCAAGCTCATATGGAGGTACGTTTGTGGGTACCAGTGCCTCTAGAGAGTGAATTTATAGGCAACCATTCCAGTGGAGATTGCAACACTTTTGCAATTCATGGCCTGTGTGCGTGCGCATATATGTGTTATCTCACTTATGTGCAACTACTAGTTTACATAACCAGTGCCTCCAGATAAACTCAACTGGCAGGCCCACCCTGTCATGACAAAATGGCAAAGGGTGATGGTGCTCATGAGTAAACTAACCCTAACAGACAACAGCAGAACATATTAATGCAGCACTCTGAGCGAATCTAATGTTCAGAGTTTTTGTGTGCCTTCTTGTGAAGGTCACTGCACACTTGACTCAACATTAGCTGATCTTCAAATGAAGAGAAACAAGTTCAGGAGCAACCTTAAAAACAAGTGATGAATGGAGAAACTGTTTTTTAAAATAATAAATTTTTACAAAAATTGAGTATTTTTACCCAAAAGCAGGGGTCATTTTGAGCAGGAGCCTGGGGGAGCTCAGCTCCGGGAGTTGGTGCCAGCCCCCCCCCCCCCCCCCGGGCAGGGGAATGCCTGCTTGTGTCATGGCTGCAGCAAAATGACCCCGTCCCCTGGAAAGGTCCTTGTTCCTCTGACCAGCCTTCTGAAGCCTTCAGCCACCACTGAAGCTATCCTACCAGAATAGTGGTATTTCTGAGGCTTGGATTAGCAGCTGTCCCCTCTCTGCCAGCTCTCTCTCTCTCTCACCTTCTGACACACTTCCGGTGATGTCAGGTGGTGTAGCATATGCAAATAAGTTATGCTAATAAGTTATGCTAATGAGCTCCTGCACCTCTTTTTCTACTAAATGACCCCTGCCCAAAAAGGATTTTCTCTTTCTCTCTAAGCAATAAAGATTAAAGGCCATAATCCTTATTAGATATTAAGATGGGTGTTGAACAGCAAACATTACTATGGAACACACAATCTAGCCTTTGAAAAAGGATAGTATGTTCATAAGTGATTGTCCCACTACTTTATTTGGCTAGTATACAGTATAGCTTGTCTGTGTACAGTAAACATATTAGGTTTTCAATGTACAATAGTTATTTAGTTTAAGAGGTGAAAGTTTGTTTAGAACCATAAATTATTTTCTTTACAATGAGAATGAGTAAATTTTTAGACAAGGGCCTTTCCATTAAGTTTGCTGAAGTAGAGCTCCAGAACAGCTGAAGAGCCATAAAATGATAAGAACAAGTATTAGTGACATGAGGAGCAATTCTAAACCAGTTTACTCAGAATTAAGTTCCATTTTAGTCAATGAACCAGGAATGTGTTCTTAGAACTGCAACTATGATCACTTAATACACGATACTGGACATTAAGACTATAGATATCCCATGCATAAATTGCCTAAGGGATTGGAAAAAAGACATTTAATAGGAAATCCACAGTTTCAACAACCAAACCCATGATTCCTAAAAAAAGGAGACAGAAGTTATTTGAGAAAAAACTAAAAAATAAGGGGGGGAAAAATCAAAAATCAATTTTATTGTATTTTTTACCCTGATACAAAAATACAGAACAATATGATGAGGCAAGATATCCACCCAGAACATTCAGCAAATAAGAGTGTATTAATGCACAAAATACTTGAATATGTTATCTCTGCTAACAAAACAACTGAAAGATGAATATACAATGTAAGAGTTATGTTTCTGGCCAAAGACAAGCAAGAGGACAGATAGCTCTATTAAAAGAGAGATACATTTATACATCCAATATTCTTCATGCTTTTTCTTGAACTGATTAGAAAACTACTTGATGAACTGTCCACAGCAGATCCATCAGTGAATTTGGCTTTGTACAAAGGCTCACATATGTGGTTATAATTCAGGAAGGAATTAAAAGCCGAGAGTGGAATCCTAAAAATTCTTACCTGGAAGTCCTTACTGAAGTGAGGACTTCATAGGAAACGTATTTAGAGGAACACTCAAGGGGATTATTCTCTAAGACTAGTGTCCTCAATACAAATCATGCACCAACCATCTTACTATTTTAAAAATGTAATTTAAAAAGGAGAGTTACACCTTAAACACCAGTGAAGCTCTTTTTTAATTTTGTCAGGATCAAGGCATTGTTTCATTAAATAATACATGTAATTTAGCTTTATTTCTCCTATAAATAGGCATCTCAGTGTAAACAAGAGAGAAAATAATGCTATACTTGATTTTATTTTATGGGGGGGAATTAGAGAGTATTCAATCTAAGAAGTTACCAACAGGAAAAGGTCTTCCCAGTACAGCTACAATTCCTTATCCAGTAAGTAATTAGGAAGAACAAACAGTCATATTATATTGGATTTCAAATTTATATAAAACACATCTCTGCTGGATTATAATTCATCTCCAAGATGTTTTTTCTTGAAAGCATCACCTGTCAGCTTTGCTTCAGCCTCCTTCATTCCTTGGATAACTGTATTATTAAGAATAAATTATGTGTCATACTTGGTTCATTTCATATAACGGATTAATATTAAAAACACTAAGTACTAAGGAAAGAGTGAATGCACACATGAAAAGTAAACAGTAGTTTATGTGCCAATACAATCCTTTTCATCTTTCCCTTTCTTTATTCATATTCAACCATTGTGTGTCCACTTCTACCCAACAATAGATAAAAGGATTGTAAAATTTGCTGTCTACTGCCAACCCTTTAATGAAAGACTCCCAAAGACCTTGAAGACCTGTCATATGCCTGAATGCTCACAAGCAACCCTTTAAATTCCAGTTATTATACCGAAGCCAAAGACAACATTATTATATGGCCAGTTTTTTCCCCCATAGCAATCTCTGATTTATTATCCTTTGAAGGTACAATCTCTATCTCCATCTTCCTTGTTAAAAAGGAAATCTGGCAAAATTCATCAGAAAGCTGCCCATGGTTGTAGTCAGGGCTTTTTTTGTAGAAAAAGCCCAGCAGGAACTCATTAGCATAATAGGCCACACCCAACAGCAGAAACTTATTAATATATTAGGCCACACCCCTGACTGTGCAGCTCCCTCCCAGGATTGGCTTCCCCAGGTGCCCCGTGGCTTGCAGGGCGCATGGAGAACCCAAGAGAAGGAAGGCAGTTTCTGGATTGGCTTCCCCAAGTGCCCTGCAGTTGTGGGGCACTTGGGGAACCTGAGGAGGGGAGGCAGTTTAAACTGCCTTCCCTCCTTGGTGTGGCTTGGCTTCCCCAGGCGCCCTGTGGCTTGCGAGGTGCCTGGGGAACCCGAGGGGGGGGAGGCTGTAGGTGTGGCCAACTCGGAAGCCAGCCAGAACTCCGTTCCTGTGAGTTCCTACCTAAAAATAGCCCTGGTTGTAGTCAACTGATCTGGAATGCAATTTGGACCCAATCCACTCATACCTTGTTCAGCATTGGTATAGAAATACTTATAACTTGGGTTTCCTCTCTCATTTATGATTTCTGGATGGATATTTCCACTGGGATCTGTGAAATGGAGAAAACAATTAAATATCCCTGCATTGGTAACAGTGGAAACCCAAGAGCAAAAAGCAATGATTTTGATACGCCTTACCCATGAAAAGGATTCTAGGAATGTAGCCGCCATCAGGACTAAAAGCTTCATCCTTTGGTTCTTCTTCATCCTGCAGATAAATGGTGACAATGAAGGAACATTGCCACTGCTTACGTATATACAATCCTTCTTAAAAATGTACTTCAATCAAACCATCTGTCTTTTCCCACAAAGTTTTAGGAAGCATAAATGCCTTGAAAAGAAGACAAATTACTCCAGTTTGCTTATACTCATCCACAGCGTTATTTTGCAAAAACAGCAAGACACAGCACCAACAATAGTTCAAAAATAATATACAAAATCAATGAACGGGAGCTCTTTCTTAAGAAATATGAACAGTATCTTATATCTACATTCTGCATCAATGTGAATGTCAGTAACCATATTCAAAGGAAAGAAACATGAAAAACCATTCCATTCTACTGCCATAAAAAAGACATAACTTAAACTGACTTTACCTCAAGGTTGACCATCACAAAGTTATGGGCAAGCTCTGAGATTTCCTTAGATTCAGCAAACTTTGGTTTTAAAGCTAAGAAAATTAGAAAAAGGAAATTAAATTAGGCAAAAGTGGAAACAGTGACCAAATAAATGACACAATTTATACATATATCATCTTTAACACAACTGCTCTGATCCCACTAAAGTTAGCTGTGCTCCAGTCCTACTGAAATCATCTGAGCATAAATTAGTCATGACAGACTTGTCTCATTGTTATCATAGGACATAAGCATGTCCAATTGTCACTAGCTAATTTTTGAACAAAATTCAATTATTGATTAGTCACCTCTGACTGAATTAATCTGTGCGCCAGTTCTAGTTGGAAGATCAGTTTTCGCTCAGTGTTTCTTCCTCGCAGTCAGTGCACATCTCAGTTGCCTTTAGCATGGCACTGTTTTTTTGTAATAGGTTGAAAGAATCTGAATCTGTGACAAGATCACTTTTCCGGAAGGCAAAGGCTGATTAATTTCAGAGGGCATCCTGGTAAATTAAGCAGCAGGCTTAGATTTTGGACATAAATCTGAGATCTGACTTTCGTGTTAGTTGGTGTTGAACTGTTTTTTTTAACTGTGAGCTGCTTTGAGCTTTTAGGAAAAGCAGTTTTCTAAATAATGATTTCAAAAGTACTGTAATACTTCAGAATGTGTGTGTTTGTGTGTGTGTGAATGTATACACACACAGCCACAGTGTTCATACATTAGAAAAGGTAGCCAAGTATAACAGGAAAAGTCCTGTTATACTTCAGAATGTGTGTGTTTGTGTGTGTGTGAATGTATACACACACAGCCACAGTGTTCATACATTAGAAAAGGTAGCCATTTCAGCCTTTTCAGGACATACACAAACAGCACAACTCCAAAACTGTTTGACAAAGTGTAACTTGAACATAATAGGACAATGCTCGCTGCAACATGCCTTTAAACAAGTTCAGGGAGATGAGTGCTGACCAATGTTTCAAGTAAAAATTTCTATGCTGAATGAAAAAATACCTTATATTTGAATCCACTACACAGAATTAAGAGACAGTTCTCAGTTTCACCACCATATTGGAGTGAGGAAAGACTTTACTAAGTTAGAGACTTTACCAAGTTAAATTACCAAACATTGGCCATGTCCACACTGTCATTTTTGTCACTCAATTGTCCCTATTGCTTCAGGGTCCCCCCCCCATGTGTTTTGCTCTCTCTAGTAGTCCCAGAGGGAGCAAAAGAGTTGTGGAAAAGGGGGGGGGGAACCCAAAGCAATAGGGGCAGACAAGTGACAAAAGTGACAGTGTGGACGTGGACGTTAACACTTTAAAAAGAGCATAACACTTTAAAAAGAGCATACTCTGAACCTTTTAAAAAAGACAATATTAACTAAAATTCCTGTTAAGACTTTTCCACTTAGGATAATAGCCTATGAAATCAAAGTGTAAAAGGGTCATGACTGCCATAGAAAGTTAGTCTACCTTACCTTTGCAAGCACCACACCAAGATTTGTGAATTATTATCATTACAGGCAATCCACTGAAAGAGACCAAGAAAACACACACACAGTTAATATATTTCAGTTTCCTTGATGTGTGATTTCTAAATATGGTTTCTATAAGGAAAATCTTGACAGTTTATTTCAAGATCAATACATCTTGACCTAATAACAGACTTGCATTGTACTATGCATGTTTACTGGGAAATATTTTTTCCAGCCTAATCTATTTGCTTTAGGCCAGCAGCAAGTAGCCAGTTAAATTGAAATGTTATCCCTTATCAACAGCCTAGTTACCACAATGGGAACTGTGCAGTAGGAGCCCTGTCTAAGTCTCCCTCCATTGGCAAAAGTATCTAACTTACTAGCAACTATACAATGAAATGTATCTTCCTACATCAGTCCAGCTCATAATTACTTTGCCTTACTGTGTCAAAGATAGATTCGGGGGTTGGGGGGTTGGTTGGTGTCAGTCTGAAGCAGCCGAATGTTTTGAGTCCAGTGGCACCTTTAAGACCATCAGAGTTTTATTCTGGGTATAAGCTCTCCTGTGCATGCACACTTCTTCAGATGTGCATGCATGCGAAAGCTTATACCCAGAATACAGTGCCACTGTCTTAAATGTGCCACTGTACTCAAACTTTGTTGTGTTGAAGATATTTTTACATGTTGGAATAAGCCAATGTCAACTGATTTCAGTAATACCTAGTTCACATGCAGCCATTTTCTATTAATTCTTCAGAACACTACAGTCATTCTCTGAGGTCTCCACAATAAGCAGTGAAAAGCATCATAATGTGAGATGCCATTCATAAATCATATGTTTTGGGCCATGCTCCAAGTGTCATTCTAGAATCTGAGAGACCCACGCTTGAATCTCCACTCTGTCATGGAAGCTTGCTGGGGGAACTTGGGCTAGTCATACACTCTCAATCTAACCTACCTCACAGGGTTGTTGTGAGGATAAAATGGAGAATGATATAGGATAGCTGACTTGGGTCCCCAACGGGGGAAAAGGTGGGGTATAAATGAAGTAAAATAAATAACATTGCTTTTCTTTTTCTGTCTAGTATGAAGATGGGAAAGCTAATTAAATTCTAAAGTATGAAACTGCAAGGGTGTTTTTGTTGAACATACAGCTATACAAACTATTTCCAACGCTTTATTTTCTGCCACTGGTAAAAAAAAAACCGCATTCCAATGCAAGTTTTCAGAACATTACTTAACTTTCAGAGCATCAGAAGGCACTCTGCAACACAATCCCACATAGTTATTCTAGTCTAAACTGAATGAAATCTGTGAGTTTAAATAGGGGTAACTCTGTAAGGGATTTGTACTGTTATTAAACAATCCCAGAGGTAACCATACATATAACTTTCCATACAACCTCTCCTTTCCATGAAGTACATTTCTGTATAATAGCAACAAGTATTGAGGTAACGAACAAGAAGGAATAAAAAAATAATCAGGTTTAATGGGCAAGAGCTACCATGGATATTAGACCTGTGTCAGTAGCAACTAGGTCCCAAATGCCTAAAAACAGTTTTCTATTAATCATCCTATAAATGTGCAAGTAACTAGTAGGGTCATGCCCAGGACTCTTTTTGGGCCAGAACGCACCAAAATGGCGTTCCAGCTGGCGTCCAAGCCCACCCCTCCCCACCGGTGGGAAAGGGCCCTGCACTCCAAATCTCCATGCGGAGATAGAGCACAAGGCCAGGACTCCCCGCTCTTTGCACTCAAAGGGAGCGTTCCCTTTAAGTGCAAAGAGCAGGGGGGAAGGGGCCCCGCGCTTTGGATCTCCGCACAGAGATCGAGCACGAGGCCTGGCCTCCCGGTCTAAACTCTCCTTAAAAGCTAAAATGACCAGACTGTGGCTCTCATACTTTGGTCACATCACAAGAAGCCAAACTCACTGGGAAAAACAATAATGTCAGGAAAAGTTGAAAGCATCAGGAAAAAAAGAAGACCCAACTTGAAATCGATTAACTCAGTAAAGGAATCCACAGCCTTCAGTTTGCAAGATCTGAGTAAGGTTATTAATGACAGAATGTTTTAGAGGTCATTGATTTATAGGATTGCCATAAGAGATTTGATGGCACATAACATACGCAGAGACAGATGCACACAACTCTGCAGTTAGGATTGCAGTTAGGATTGTACTATTAAAGAATAAATATTATTGTTTAGTGTATAATGTATGCAGTCTTTGTCATAAATTGAGGGATGAAATGGACCATGTGATTTTAGTTTACTTCACCATACATGTAACATTTACTATATAAGAATACACATGTATACACACACTCAAAATACCATGCTCATTTACTCATGCTGGGGCTGGCCAGACCTCTTGAATTCCTGAAAAAGGTAGACTGTTGCCTTGAGGTCTCTGAAGACATTGGTCAGAAGAAAATAATTTGGTGCCTTGTAGTCTCTGTCTTGTAATTTGAAGAAAATGTTGTGATGTACAAGATTGTTCAGGGGGGAAGGCAGCATGGTATATAGCCTGATCTCATCAGATCTTGGAAGCTAAGCAGGGTTAGTACTTGGAAGGAAGACCACCAACCAAGACTCTGCAGAGTAACATAATAGCAAACCACCACTGCTTCTCACTTACCTTGAAAGCCCCTTGCTGGGGTCATTGTAAGTCAGCTACAACTTGGCAGCACTTTACATACACAAGATTGTTCTACATGGACAGAGAGAAAGTGGTTATCCAGCTGGAGCAGGAGACACGGGAGGTAATTGGAGCACCAGTTGTGTCAGGTGGACCAGGTACAATCCTCCACCTTGTTTCATATTCCATGAACCTTATATAGGGTTTCAAGGTCTTTGTCTGCCTTACAGAACTTTCCCTTTTTTGTACTCAACCAGCCTAACTTGGCTCACCAACTCATGTTTGCCCCTATCCTGTAAATATTGTGCAGTTCACCCTCTATGAAAGCTTTGTGGATTTAGTACTGTTTTCTTATGCTTACTCTATAAGGATAAAATTATTTTCATTTATATTTTGTACAAAGTATAGCATTTTTAGAAAATCATAATCCAGGTGAATGAATCAGCTATTGACTTGCCTTTACAAAATATTAAAACGTTTCTGAAAGAACGTATAGGAGGACTTTGTTCCTGAGAATCAAAATTGCACTGAACTAGAAAAGTTTTATTCTTGCAGTTTTACAGTGTTGTCCTAAACACAGCCACATCCTCACTGATGCAGAAGGGTGTAACTCTATTTAGGATTGCATGGTTGATGGCTTTGGGGGGAGACTGAGGAAGGGAAATGCACGACTGAAACTCACAACCCAAGCCTAGGCAGTATGTCTTGTTGGGAATGGTTTGCAAATATGTGTGTGTCTAAAGTCTGTATTAAAGTCGTTTGGTGCTAACTGCCATGCAAGAGAAAACATCTGAAAAAGTAGCTTCATTATTGTGTGTGTTGGCAGAGCACTTGACTGTTGCATGGGGGACTTTGGGGGACATCTGCAGAGAAACAAGAGTTGCAACTAAAAATGAGCATGGTCAGCAGCACTTTGGAGGTTGCCTGTTTTGTGAAATTTAAAAAGTGGGCAGAGTTTCTGAAGATGATTGTTCCTCTTCTTCTGCCACTGGGCTGACATCTGTCTTTAATGAGCCAGCAAAGTTGATGACACATGCAATCTTATACCTTGAATAAAATTTTGTACCTTGAATAAAATAGTCCACAAACTACCCCCGTCCAGTGCATCCACAAACCTAGGGTTGTTCTGCCAGTGAATAGGGTTGCCAGCTCCAGGTTGGGGAAATCCCTGGAGATTTGGGAGTGGAGCCTGAGGAGGGTGGGGTATGGGGGAAGGAGGGACCTAAGCAAGGCATAATGCCATGGACTTCACTTTCCAAAGCAGCCATTGACCTGATCTCTGTAGTTTGGAGCTCAGTTGTAATTCCAGATCTCCAGACACCACCTGTAGGTTGGCAACTCTAAAAATACATATTCAGCGTACTAGTTCTGCAGGAAGGCAAGCTGATTTCCATGGGAACCTAACAATTAGGAATTGATTCCAATCCAGTGTAGGAATAATTGTTGGACATAAGATATTGATTCAGGCAAGACTTCATATAGATGGGACAGAAAATAATGTTTTTATTGGTTTTGTCAAAACCGTTTTGACAACAAACAAGGTAAACAGAATAAGAAGCAAAAAGTGGGTGTGGCTGGATGACCACACTTCTGGTAACATAGAGTGTGGCCTAACATGCTAATGAGCTGCACTGTCAGGGGTGTGGTCAAATACACTGAGTTCCTGCTGGGCTTTTTCTACAAAAAGAGCCCTGGTCATGCCTCTGATTTACAAGTATAATGCAAGAGCCACCCCTAGTCACAAAGTTTGGCAGAGGTGAGCAGACAAAAATCTAGGTGGTTCTAAGGGGCTAGTCAAAAATGTTAAGACTAAGATCTGCATTCCAGACTTTCTTTATGATCAAATACCCTATTTACCAGAAATGAATATGAGTTTTTCTCTATATGTGCCTTCAAGAAAATGAGAAATTCATCTTAAATATGCATACAAGTTAAAATTATAAACCATTTGCATATATTTGGGGGGGGGACTGACACATTCAGGGTTATCTTCCTTTTGGGTAAATACATAAAGCCATACCCTTCATACTTCCCATATCCTATTCATCCCCCATGTACCTTGTTTACAGACTATTCCATCTTATCATATCCTTAAGCCTGAGGCTTAACTCAGCTACAACTGAGAGATGCTTCCTCTTACTGCATGTAATTGTTTTGCCCTTTACTGCACTGATGTGGGAATGGGACTGCATCCTATATGTTTTCCCACGAAAGCTCACAGAACATATTAACAAAATGATTATAAGAAAAACCATCACTAGCAGAGGAATTATAATAACTACATACAACTCAGCTTTACAAATCAATATCTACATGCTTCTCAGTTGCCACCACACATCAGGGTGTGTCAGTTACAAACATCAATCAAGCAAAAAACAATTAAAGGAAAAAAGACAAGAGGCTAGAGGCACTTATACTGGATACATCTAGCTATCTGCTACAAAGTGGTCCTGACAGAGTACAGTGGACATTCTCCATTATGTCATTTCCCTCATTAATCCAGCACAGCAGTTTATGCTACATATGCATAGGACAAGTAGTAGGCCAAACAGAATAGGCCTAGCCCCAGGATCCTGGGGACAAGAAAAGGGCTCTGGCCCATCACTGCAAGTTGCTACTCAAGTACTGTAAGAACATGCTGCCCAGCTGGGGCAGATTCTCTTCTCCTTCTCCAGGATGCATCTTGGCATAGCTGAGAAACTGTCTGCGGAGCCTGCTTAGTTCAGGAAGACTGATAGGACGGTGGAGCAGCAGCCCCTGAGATTCCTGGCCTAGCCCGTCCATGGCCAGTGGGATGAACTGCCCAGGCTGAATGCCATTCCTCTGCGCAGCCATGAGGGCAGCCACCATGTCCTGGGTGAGGCGGTCGAGCTGGTGGAGGAACCCGGCAGCCTGGAGGGGCTGGGAGCGCGTAGACTTGTTAGCAGGAGGTGGGAGGCGCTCAAAGAGGGCAGCGCGAATCTCAGGCACGGGAAGCAGCTTGGTGAGATCCTCCGGCGCCGTGAAGAGAGGCCAGTCCCAGCGGTTGTGCGAGTCTGGCAATTCCAAGGGAGGACGGTCGGAGCACGGAGTGCCTCCGGGGCACAACACAAGGCAGTGTGGGGTCCCCACATGCTTGCTAAGGCAGTAAAGCTCATAGCGGAAGCTTTTCAGCTCATTGCCCGCGTCTATGATCACCACATCCCGCCGGCTCAGCAGCCGCTCTGCCTCTGCTCGTAGCACAGCCCTGCTGCTGCTTTCTGCTGCCGCCACCTCTGCTTCGGCCACCACAAAAACCTGACGCTTGCCACCTCCCTCCTCCTCAGAGCTCAGCGCGGCCCGCAGCTCTTCAGCCCGCCTGCTCTTGCCGCTCCTCGGCAGTCCACACAACATTATAAGCGGCATCACTCCTTCAGCTCACTCTGGAGGGGAGCAGCAGTTACGGCCTCTTCTGGGGAGGGGAAAGTGAGCAGGGCGGGCAGGCGGGTGACTGGTGAAGTGAAGTCCTTCATGCGTCAAGGAGTCAGTAATGGAAGGCCCAGCCCACCGCCTGGCAATGGCTTCAGAATTGACTGTAACTAAGAGGCACGTGGCTGCCCTCTTCTCTTCTGAACGGCAGGGCTTCCACACGGCACCGGCACGACACTAAGAGGTGAAGCCTGGACAGTGGGGGTGGCATATCATACATCAACACTGAGATACAAATAAACAAATTTGCGTGTCAGCAGCACATATCCTAAAATTGGAATGATACAGAGATTAGCATGGCCCCACACAAGAATGACATGCAAATTCATGAAGCATTCCATATTTTTTATTACATTTAAGCAAGGAGAATCGACCAGTTGGATTTACGTGCATACCTTGTTATCAGCACCTGTGAGCACAATTACTGTTGTTTATTTGTATCTCATTGTTGATGTATGATATGCCATGAGCACATATAACTATATTTGGGGACATTGTATTGTTTTGGGTTGTGGACCACCAACCCATTATAGACGTTTATTTGTAACTTAAAGACTTATTCGGTATATCATATACTCAGACATTTCAAGTGTATATAATATTAATTGTCTTTCCTTGGCATTTTTCTGTTTTCTACCCTTAATTTTAGTAGCTGATTATTTTAAAGTTATACATAATAATTCAGGTATATTACTGATCTTTGCAGCATTTAGGTATCTAAACAGAGTTATCCTTTTAAAAGCAAGGAACTCATGCACAAAATTATAAAGCTATACATTAACTGCAAAAGCAAAATAAAAAGTTTAGTCTTCTTGTAAGATTTAAGTACAAGCTTTTTACACATGCAATTTCATAAATGTTGTAAAATATAAAAACTACTTGTGCAAATCCTTTTAAAAGCAAGGCACCCATGCACAAAATTATAAAGCAAAATTACAATATTATTAAAGGCTCCACACTCTTTAGGTCTTTAGATTACATAGAATTGCAGTGGTATTCTTGTGAAAAGTATGTAGCCTGATTCTGTGCAGAGTAAAGCCCAATGATTTTAAAAGATTTATGGCTTCAAATGCCTTAGAATTTACTAATATTAACTCCAGAGTAAAAAAAAATGTTTAGCACTGGATTTTATCTCATAACTGCCCTTATGGATGCTGAAAGGAAGGGGGAAGGAGGACTCACAATCAGAAACACTCTATTATGCCAAAGTCTATGATATACTTAATTAAACCACCAGTTTGACTGAATATCAGTGGAGGATGTTGGGTTAGCAGTAAGGCCAGCCTTCTGAGTTTTATCTTGCATTAATGCTATTTATGCAAAAGCAGTCTCACCGCAAACAATGGCATTTTCTAAAGAGCAAGCCTACTTACAGTTGCAACCATTATTGTAAAACATACCTGGATGCTGCCTCCTTTTTCCCATCTTCTAACGTCCGCCAGTTAATGTGATCTCCAAAACCTTGGGAGGAAAAATGTGGTACATTACCATACATTATTCACAGGAAATACAAATAATTACTCATACACCAGCTGTAATGGAATAATAATAGAGGATGTTCTTTAGAACATCTGAATTAGAAGAAGAAGAAAAAGAAGAAGAGATTAGATTTATATCCCGCCCTTCACTCACTTGGGAGTCTCAGAGCGGCTTACAAACTCTTCCCTTCCCCTCCCCACAACAGACACCCTGTGAGGTAGGTGGGGCTGAGAGAGCTCTGAGACAACTGTCCTTGAGAGAATAGCTGGTACAGAGCTATGGCTCGCCCAAGGTCATCCAGCAGGTACAAGTGGAGGAGTGGGGAATCAAACCTGGTTCTCCCAGATTAGAGTCTGCACACTTAACCACTACACCAAACTGGCTCTCCAAATTAGAATGATATAACACTTAGGATGGCATTCTCAGGTCCTACTCCAACATTCTAAGGAGAGTTATGCCCTTCTAAGCCCATTGACTTCAATGGACTTCAAGGAATATAACTCAGGGCAGCACTGTGAGCAACTTAGGTTCAGATGCCCGCTCTTGTCATGAAACTCACTAAAAGAGCAATCCTATGTCGGTCTACTCAGTAGTATGCCCCATTTTATTCAGTGAAGTTTACTCATAAGAAAATGTCCTTATGATTGCAGCCTAAGTGACCTTGGTTGGGCCAGTCACTCTCAGCCTAATTCATCAAACGGGATTGTTGTGAGGGGAGAAGAGGGGGAGTCCGATACATGCTGCCCTGAGTTCCTTGGAAGACGGGTGGGATAAAAACATACTTAAATAAAAACTTCTGTTTTGCAAATGCTTTTAACATTTATTTCTTGCTCAAGATTTTAAAGTGTTAGCAGTTTTATTATATATCACCTTATACCCACATGTACAAACCTGCAGTTGCAGTTAACATTTTGTAACTGAACAATATCAACCAAATGATACAATCCTGTTACAAAGCATGTAAAAGAAATATAAATAACTTCATACCCATGTTTCAATATTTATTCCTCACTTCCACTTTTAAATACTAGGCCACTGTTGAATAACTGCAGGTTGAGAAACAGAATAGCATTTCTCTAATAGACATAATCCTGGCTATTACTTGAGTTTAACATTACTTGAGAACCCGAGTACAGTGGCTATATAAACATTTCATAAATAAGGAAGACTGTGGCACATTGATCTCTATTGTAACATATGCAACCAAGCCCTATGCATATGTATATATTGGGTTGTATTGGGTTGCAGCAATGTGTAACAAAAAATAGGTGAGAACAAAAGACCAAAGCTGAAACAACTGAAAATGTGCCACCCTCATGTCAAGCTAAAATTTAATAAAGAAAACAGGAGATTTTGAGACTGAGTAGTTATCAGGAGTCTCCAGTGTGGTGACTGTGGGCGGCACAGTGCCCACCAACACCTTTCCTGACACCTACCAAGGGCTTTCAGAAAGCAAGCAAGGCTAGATAGGACTTTTGCCCAGCAGCACTTCAGCAGATTCAAAAGTATCCTGTTAAATAGAGCTCCTGCCTGAAACTTTGAACATTTAACTATTAGAGTTATATATAACATCACCCCTGGCATTTGGTAGTTGGTTCCACCTCCTATGGCAGCCATTTTGTGCCCACCATCCTTTGTTAGAAGTCCAGAAGTGCCCACAGGGTCAAAAAGGTTGAGGAGCTGTGGGTTATATGTTAATCTTTACTTAGACAATTTGTTTACAGTTGTGTCAGTCAAAAGTAAAAGCCAAAAACACAATCCATGTAATACCTTTTATTAGGACCAACCCAATGACACCTAGCAGCATGCAAGTTTTTAAGTTCACTAGAACTCTTCATCAGGCCAAATATAAACAAAATCAAACAAACTAAGGAGGGATTTTTTCAGGTCCTGATTTTGAGATTTTGTTATGCCAGTATGTGGTGGATCATACAGTTAAGCATAGGGGTACTTGAGTTTATTCTAAAATGCAAAATATTTAATTTCAGTTTGATCAAGAGATCAGTTACAAAATTAATAAATAGGTAATAGGTGTGTCCTCCCCCGCAGAAACCTTTTTTTGGATTTACTTGTAAATGCTAACTATTTTATTTACACTGCACTTTAAAGTCCCTCTCCCGCTTTTATTTCTACAAAGTGAATGCATTTCCTTCGTTGCTTATCATTAGTTAATGGCCTATGAAACTATTCTTTTCAAACCGATCGTCTCTCGGATAGCTAACCTAAGTAACAAGATTATATACTTGCAAAGGCATAAAAGGTTCTTTTTAAAAATACAATTGATGGATGCCTGAATGCCCGACAAGGAAACTGTTGCCGCTAATTGTTTGTTTAAAGAAAGTAATTTAAAACACAAGTAAAAATTTAAAAAGGAAAGAAAATTGATGGCTAACCCTTTCCAAGCCCTTCTCCAGCCGAAACTGTAACAAACAACTGACAGAAAAAGCAAAGAAAAAAAGTAGAGACCGCAGTTAAGGGAACCTTCATAATGCCACCCGGAACCTTCATAAGCTTAGCTACTCCGATCAGCACAGCACAGCAATATCCGATCAATTTAAATCCGCTTTCTACTTCAAAGGAAGTGATGTTTTCGGGCGGGTAGGAGGAGTGTGCCGATGATTTGGGTCCGGAGTGAATTATGCGGTACTACTCAATACAGTCTGGATAGGAGTTCATAGAGTGTTTTGTGTGTGTATTTTTAACCTCCCGGAAGTTTTAAAAATCTCAAACTATTAAAACAAAGAGCAAAAACTGTGTGCATTTCCGAAGAAGAACTATGCAAGCTCTTTGACGATGGTTCATAAAATCAACCATAATCTCCGCCTAGCATTACATGGCGATACCAACGCTAAAGAAAATAATTAAACATGTCCTTTCCGTTTGATTCTCACAAATTAACGTGCCGAACGTCAACTGGGAAAAATATAGTACGAAAGCACAGGGGGCAAAACAAAAGCCTTGTCTTTTTGGGGGGGCTAACAGATGAATAGTTTGTAAAATATCACGTCCCTTTAAGAGAGTCTTAAAGCGTGGAAACGAACAGCTAAAGCTTTTCATGCCATGAAAGTAAATAACATCACCTGGCAAATAAAGGCCGTTAAGTCTCTATTAAAGGGACAAAATATTTTCTCCAGGCTTTTCGAGCACCACCGCCGGTTTCCAGCCTCCTAAAGACTACAATTCCCGGTATACCTTGTTTCATAGGCACGCCGAGGCCTGTCGTTGTATTGTCTGAGTCAGGGAAGCCGGAAGAAAGAGTGATCGTAGCAGGTGACCCTGGTGTTGTGCGAAGACAGCCTATTCTCTTCCAATCGGGTGTGAGGGGGCGGGGCAATAATCCCGTCCCGTGGTCCGAGGACTCCTTTCTCTGGGCGCCTCTCTTCCCCTAGCTAGACGCCATCTTGTTCTTGCCGCGTGTTGCCTTTGGAGGGTTCGTCAGACTTAGGTGAAAACTTCTTGCTTGACCCTTCTTGCCTTTGTGGGCTTCATGACCCCCCCGCCCCCCAAGGGCAACTCTGCAGCTTCCTCGCGCGCGCGGAGAGCCGTGTATGGTGGGTGGGAGGGGCTGCGGCCTGCTGGTGGACCGTGGAGCAAGGGGAGGGGAATGGGCCTGCAGCTCGACGCTTGTTGCCGGGGTGGTGGTGGTGGTGTTAGGCTTCAGTCTGATATGAATGTGGCAGTTAAAACTGTGCGGCCCCAGCTGTGTCCAGAGTCTTGCACCTAAGACTCCCTTCCTAGTAAGGGGTCCCATGTTTCTGTATTAGTTTCAGCCCTTTCTTAAAACAGCGATCGACGAGGCTTTTTCTCTTACAGGAGTCGTGCGATTGTTGACCTCCCCTTTTTCAGAACATTTTTTTTAGGTTTTAACTCATCCTTCACTTGAGGTGATTGATTTCTCTGTGTGGGTGGGGGTTCTTCTTACACTGAAGTTCCCCTAAGGTGTCCCACATGTCACGCTGGGCATTAATTAACATCCTGCTTTTCCTCCAGAAATCTCTGCCTGACATACATGGTTTTCCTGTTTAGTCCTCACAACAACCGTGTGTGGTAGGTTAAAGTTTGTGACTGAGTGACAATTTACACCTGTTCTCAAGTCAGCACTACAGTCCTTGCGCGACAGTACCTATTTCACCCTTAGTGATGTGGAGTTTCTTCTTCACCTCGCTGTAACCAGTTAAGTTTTTGTATTCATTTTGTCCACAGATAATGATAAGAGAAGTTTACAGATATCTAAAACTAAGTTATTCATAAAATTAATAGCTGAGAGAGTCACATTAACAAAGCAGTAACACCATAACAACTGAACAATACTTATCTAAATCTTAACAGGAGATTAATTTTCAGTTTGCAGTACAATTGTTACCCTACAGACATGTTTTGAGGGTGTCCTGTGTGATTGTTTTTAGTGTAGATACCATTCTTTAATTTTGGTTGCTCCCTTCTCTTTAGGACATGACTTCTTTTATAATATAGTCTGTCACTAGTTCATATACTCAGCTGAATTTGTGTTAGTGTTTTTCTTTTAAGGACTTGGGGACACCACTTTATAATAGAATAAGAGTTAGGGGAGCTGTAGTATTTTGAAGCAAGGAAGATCCTTATTACTTAGGAAAACTGTTGCTTTTTGCTTTTCCCCATATTTCAGTAAGGTATGTCTTCCTATCCCTGAATACTAGCTTAATGCCCTCTGTATCTCACAGTTGGATTTCTGTCATCAAGTGGAGTGGGAGCTCATCTTCCTGGATGTTTTCATTATGTAGAACTGCATTCCTATTCTCCCATTCTAGGAAACAATTATCTCTAGAAGTACTTTTCTTTCCCATTTTCATCAATCCTCATATAAATATACACCATCTTTCAAGGCTGAAAGACAGGCAGTTCCTATTGTGTCTTTCTTTCATAATCTGAACTTCTTTGTGCACTTAGGGGCAGGTGATTGGAACACATTATGTGTCGGGGTCCTTCTGTGAAGTAATTGATGCAGGGATTGCCGTCGCCAGTTTTGGAAAACCTCTTTCCTCTTTTTCATCCCATCAAAGGGTTGAGTCCTTTCTTCTTATCATGAGGATTCAGATGGGTGCCTCAGTTTATATGTCAGAAGGAATTAGAGTTAGTTTCAAACCAGGAGTCTTTAGTTATACTCTGTGTGATAAGGAATGACCAAACTGAACATGCAGCATATGAGAAACAAGTTGTGTTGGGCCTGTTGCAGAAAATTGTGGCTTGCTATGACATCTGAATGCTTTACTTACATGTTTATATAGAGGATGTACTCATATAGGAAAGGCTATATGCATGTTCATATCTGATTATGTGCATTGTGAAACTTGATTAGCTTCCAAATATGTGTCAAATGCAACACAAAAATGTTTCATTTTGGCTGTTATGATAATATATGCAATACATGAGCATGAACTGCTGCCTAAAGCATACAGTGTTTGTTGGTCTTTGCATGCAAGTGTGTCTTAGATTGGTATTGTTTATGTTTAAGTAGGTTTGCAGTTCTCTGCATGTTAACTTGGTCACATTTTAAAACTGAAGTAAACATGTTTAGGATTATGTTGCACAAATGATGCACAAATGTGTTGGATACAATGCTGGACTGGGACACGGGAACTTCAGGTTGAAAGCCCTCCATGTTTCCTTGGGTAAATCGCTCTTATGCAGTCACAGGAGAGTTGTGAGGCTAAGTTGCTCCTGTTAACCACTTAGAAGGTGGTCAGGTGTGATCAACCTTAAGTATAACATGAAAGAGCCAATGTGATGTAGTGGTTAAGTGTGCGGACTCTAATCTGGGAGCACTGGGTTTGATTCCCCACTACTCCACTTGCAGCTGCTGGTTGACCTTGGGCAAGCCATAGTTCTTTCAGAGCTGTTCTTGAAAGAGCAGTTCTCGAAAGAGCTTTCTCAGCCCCACCTATCTCACAAGGTATCTGTTGTGGGGAGGGGAAGGGAAGGAGTTTGTAAGCCGCTCTGAGACTCCCAAGTGAAGGGCGGGGTATAAATCCAATTTCTTCTTCTATAACAGGGGTGGCCAACCTTGCTTAACGTAAGAGCCACATAGAATAAATGTAAGAGCCACATAGAGATGTCTGAGAGCCGCAAGACAGGAACAAATATCACACACACGTTTTTATTTTTAAAAATATGCAAATTTGCTTTTTATTAACGTTAAATGGGACTGCCAAAAATAAAAACAAATGAGGAAAACCGGTTATAAGAAAGAGAGAGAGAGAAACTAGGAAAGCAAATAGATGGGAGGGAGGAGGGAAGGAAGGAAGGAAGGGAGAAAGAGAGAAAAAGCATGCCTCCCCTTTGCTTCCCCAGCCGCCCTGCCAGGAGCCGCACAATATGTGTGAAAGAGCCGCATGTGGCTCCCGAGCCACAGGTTGGCCACCCCTGTTCTATAATATAATCTCCAAAATTCCCTTTGTTTTTGTCACACACGTTCCCAGCATTCTGACACACTGGCTTGACTAAAGTGGTACATAAGGCAGAGCTGTGCAGATGCAGGTATAGAGTTATATGCAGAGGGGGTGGCTAAGCTCTCACTGAGTCCCATTGAATTTTGTGATACAAAGAAAGTGGATTTCAATGTAGATGTAGGACATGGTCAGAGGGGAGGAAAACCTTCTGGTTTTAGACACAGATTTATTCCACACGCCACTCCATTTGTGCATAGTTTTATTTTTCTCTGCTTTATCAATGGCTGCTACTTTTTCCTATGGAGAAAATGAGTACTGAAGTTATAAATTAGGGATGGGCACAGACCAGAAAAATTGAGGTTCATATAGGTTTATGCAGTTTATGCCTCTCCCCTACGCTTGAGATTGTCAATTAGGGATGGGCACAGACCAGAAAAATTGAGGTTCATATAGGTTTATGCAGTTTATGCCTCCCCCCTACGCTAGAGACGTCAAACTCACAGTGAATCTCTAGCTTACTCTCCTCTACCTGCCCGCCAAGTTTGGTAAAGGTTGGGGGGGGGGGGGAGTTACAGCCATCCAAAGCAGGTGCCCCCAGGAAAGTGCTCTTTGGGGAGATCACAGCCACAGGTTCAGGAGTGTGTTGAACAGACCCCCTTGCAAGCTAGAGGCATCAAACTCACAGAGGACCTCTCTGGGAGGCCTCTCTACCTGCCTTCCAAATTGTGTACAGATTGGATTTGGGGAAGGGGGAAAAGATCCCTAGGGTCCAATGTGCAAAGTGGGGAGGAATGTGTCAAATGGCCCCTCTGCAAGCTAGGGGCATCAGACTTGCAGAGGACTTCCCTGGGGTGCCCCTCTACCTACCCTCCAAGTTGTATGCAGGTTGGTTTTGGATTACAGCTCATTTCCAGATGCAGTCTGCTCCCATAGAGCAGAATGTGAGCTCTCTTATTGGCAGCGAGAGCTGGATTCAGGAACAGGAAGAGATGCAGTTATTTTTACTTGATTGCTGGAGTTCCAGCATTTAGAACATAATAGGCATAAAAATCTTTTAAATAAATTAAGAATGTGTATACTTGATATCTTCACAACATAGACAAGCAATGATTTTTTTTAAAAAAATGAATGTTTTTTAATCCTACCTGGTGTATGTGCTCTTTCAGAATAAAGGAAGATGAATCAAGAAAAGCTGGCTAAACTTCAGGCTCAGGTCCGAATAGGTGGAAAGGTATGCATAGAGGGATATATTATTTTGCATTTACAAAGAGGCATTATCTTCCATACTAGCAGGTTTTGATTAACAATACTGTTTTCAACAGGCCTACTGTCCATTCTGATGCAGACATGGCTTATAACATGCCTGTACCCAGCATAGTCACAATATATGTCCCATCAATTGAGATCTTCGCCTGAGAGCCTTCTCCAGGAAGGGGGGGTGCTTTTGGAGGTTAAAGAAATGGCTGTCAGAGCAGACATTTCCTGTAGTGGTGCTGTGGTTGATAATTCCCTGCCGAGGGAGATGTGCCTGGAACCATCTTCATTATCTTTTAAGGGCAAGTTAAAGCCATTTTGTTTTCCCTAGTCTTTAATGGTAAGTGATTCACCTGGGTGATTTTTTCCCCCTTGGTAATCTTATAACAATATGATGATATTGTATTTAATCAAGTGGGTTTGTAAGCTCTGAAGGCTGTTTTAGAGGAAAGGTGAGATGCAATTTTAAAAAATAAACACATTATAATAGTTTTAGGCAACCTTTCAGTCTTACCTTTTCATGTTCTGCTTAAAAAGTAGGTGGCAAAAATAGAATTGGTAGTGTAGTTGTCCTAACATCTGTAGATACAGTGAGGCATGTGATCATTCATCTTTATTTGGCCTCCATTCTCTCACATAGAACTTGTGGTGCAATGAAGCCATCCTATCAAGTTAGTGGACATGGTAGGCAGCTGTGGTGACCTGCAGTTCCCTGCTCCTTCATGTAAATTTGATGCAGTTAGGAAATCTGTTGATATATAGTCTTACTAAATCCCATAACACAATAAATATGCTTATCTTTAAGATGCCACAGGACTGTTAACACTGTTTTTGATTAGGTGGGACAGATTTACTTCATTTAAAGTGATGCTAATTTTCTTATGTTGTGTATCTCAGGGTACAGCTCGTAGAAAGAAGAAGGTAGTTCATAGAACAGCAACAGCTGACGACAAAAAGCTTCAGAGTTCCCTCAAAAAGTTGGCAGTAAACAATATCGCTGGCATTGAAGAGGTACATCAATGTAAACTATTTTCCAAAAGCTTTATTCTTTGATTTACACAGCAATCAAATTCTATGCTTTATTTTAGTTTAAATACAGAATAGGGTTATCCAAATGGTCTCCTTGTTAGTCCCTCGCCCCAGCTATTTTATCTGGCCCGCCCCCAGCAATTCTAGTGATATTTAATCAAAGTGTGATACAAACATTGCTGATAGATACGCACTTATAGTTAAAAATGTTTTTAAGTATTGTAGGATTGATCTCAGGTTTTATCAGGTCATGAACCACTTTGAAAAGTTGAGCTGGACAAGATTCAGTGGGGGCAGAGGAAAAAAAAACTTCACTGGTATTGTTTTTATTTATTTATTAGATTTTTAAACCACCCAATTCCTGCAGTGCAGTGCAGGGCAATGCACTTCATTCATAAAAACATCAAGATAAAACAGTTAGAACATTAATCAGACATTATTAACATTACCATCTCATAGCCTGAAACCTGGTGCTGGGCATGCTATGTCTGATTCATCCTGAGTCTACCACCAGCATTGCTCTAGTCACCTCCCAGTCTGCTTCATGCCACTGTGGTGGAGAGACCCAGTGTGGCGGACTGGTTAAGAGTATGTAAGATCTGGGAGGCTCAGGTTTTAACCCTCAGTGTGCCATGGAAACTTTCTGGTTGACTTTGAGCCAGTCACAGACTCTCAAATTAACCTATCTCACAAGGTTGTTATGCAGATAAACTGGAGGAGAGGATAGTGATGTAAGTTGCTTTGGATCCCCACTGGGGAGAAAGGTGGTGTATAAATGAAGTAAGTAAATTTTATTTATTGTGTTATTTATTCATTCAGTGGTTTAGCAGGGAGCTTGGGAGCCTGTGAGAGTGTGGGAAAGGCTGTCAGTCCTGTTTATGGTCTCAATCAGCCTGTAATTGCATGCAGGTACAGGGCCTCCACAGTGAATAGAGGGCTCTCAAAATCCCTCAGATCCTCCTGGAAACTGACAGGATCAATTAATTTGTGAGGATGGACCATTCAGATCATCCACAACTCCTGTGGAGAGGAGGCAGCAAGCTCAGCTGTGCGTTTGACAAGGGTAGAACCTGCAGTCCCCCTAATGATATCACCAGCAAGCTGCCTAGTGCAGAAAAGAAGTTCTGGCATATGTCCTTCTTACGATTGGGGCCCCATACAGCCTGAGGCAGCTCCATGGTAGGTGAAGGATCTTATACTCTGATGATGCCAGTTGTGCCAAGCTGATGACATCAAATCCAGCCCACCCAGATTTCAGTCAAGCAAGCCAGGTCCACCTGTTCCTCATACTACTGTTAAAGGTATCTTATTTTTCATAGACCTGGTATTGCACAACATCAGGGTCAAAGGACTTGCATATGGGACTCTGGAAATCCAATGGCCATTAAATACCAAAGTTTTCTTGTCAGATTTTGTAAGATTCAGATAGGGAATTTGATTATGTTAGGTCAGCTGCAAGAAAATCACTTGTTGCACAGAAGACAGTAAGAAACTCATTTAGAAACATAATTTTGCGAGAGACAATAATTTAGATACAAACCAATGTTGGGGATCCTCAGCATATTTACTTGAGAGCAAGTTACTTTGTAATAACTTTACACTTCCTTCCTAAGAGTAATTGTTATGCATGGAAATAACTGGAGTATTGGAAATGAATATCTGCATGAAGCTCTGAATGTAGGAATGGAGAGTAGCCATCCACTCTGCTTGGTAATTTACAGTGCCATCCTAAGCAGGTTTACTTAGAATTCTATCAAAGTCTATTTAAACAGGGCTTAGTGCAAAGAAAGTGTTCTCAACATTACGCTTTTGCTGTGCAGCTTGAAGCAAAATTACACCCTTCTAAGCTCACTGCAGCCTACTGACTTCAGTGCACTTAGAAGGATGTACATCTGTTTAAGATTGAACTTTCAAGCAGTTGCTTATATCAGCTGTCGGAGAAAACTGAAAAGCTGTTTCAGCCCTGCTGGATCATGTCTGTTGCTGAACTGTATACTTTGGCTCACCACCAAAGGAGTATGTGATACTAGCGCACTCTGTTAAGATCAGGGTGTGCCAGAGCAGTATTACGGGTCGCTTTGATATTGTGGTGCTTTGTGTTCAGGCAGTACAGTAAAGAGACACTCTACCAGATTTGATTGCAACCTAAAAAAAATAGCCAAATTACACAATTTACACCAATTAGAAATTAGTTAAAAACATGGATGTGTCCCCTGCCCCTGAATTGTAATTTTGCAAGTGGCGAGGATTCTTTGTTAAATCGGGGGGGGGGGGGGGGGTGTTTCCATAGAGGTGGGAGGTGAGAAAGGTCTACTCTCTGTTTGCTAGACTTTGCTATGGAGCATGGAGGTTTTTCTGACATTTTCCAAAATAGGTAGTGCTCATAAAAAATTATAGGGATAAAGATTTTGTGTTGTATCCTATGCATTGTTCTACTAGGGAAAGGAGTATTCCCTTTGGCATGAGATTCTACTTCCTCCCCCTTCACACTGTTCCCGGGCTTCACCAACCCCCCCAGGTGCACGATTTTAGTGAGCACAGCAGGCAGCAGCAGGAAGGAGGACATAGGGAAATTTAATTCCAGGAGTGCTGGGATTAAGAGACAGTCCTTTGCTTAAATTGTTAACTGTGTGATAAAATCATCTGCAGCTTCGGTTATGTGTTAAACTGAATACTAATTGCATTGAAAAATCTTATATTCATAGCTTTTCTGTATATTTTGTGTATTTAACAATAATATATATAAATTCCATTTATTTTGATTTTATATGAATGCTCACTATACCAAAATGAATCCTTGATAGTACTTTTGGGTATGCTAATTAATTTGGGAGTTATGAGTACTAATAGATCTATGTTTAAATAGGTGAATATGATAAAAGATGATGGAACAGTTATTCATTTCAACAACCCTAAGGTCCAAGCTTCACTCTCTGCAAACACCTTTGCGATTACTGGTCATGCTGAAGCCAAACCGATCACAGAAATGCTACCTGGCATCTTAAGCCAGCTGGGTGCAGACAGCTTAACAAGTCTCAGAAAGTTAGCTGAACAGTTCCCAAGGCAAGGTAGGTACCTTTGTCTAAGTACACTGACCACTGCAGATCTTGAAACACATAATTTCTGTTGTTTATTTAATAAACTCATTTCTTGGTTTAATAAACACATTTACTTGACTTTGTAAATTTACTTCTGTCACATAACTGGAGTTTCAATAACATACAGCGGCTAAAACTAAAGTCAAGACTTATGCCAGTATTACCTTAACTTCGCAAGAACTCTGTGGGTGCCTTGTTTTGTGTTTTGATTTATGTCATTGATGTAAGCTTTTTCTGCACCATCATCCTAATCCAGATTCACAACCACAGCCTTAATTGTTAAATGTTTATTTCATATGGTCCTCTGGCTATTCCGCCACTTAAAGTAGCCTGGCTGGCATCCAACAGAGTCCCTGCCTCCTCCATTCTAGTGGAATAGTCTGCCTGAGGAGATGTGTGGGGTGCTGTCTTTTAAGAGTTTTCAGAGATGTTGTGAGGTTACTTTATTTGCCAAGGCTTTTATCATTGTACAGACTGTAGGCATCCCTTGGGAGGAGAGGGGTTATCTGGGATTCTATTTCATATATTTTAAAATATGTTATTGATTATGATGTTTCTAATTGTGAATTTGTGATGCTTGGCCTTAAGCCATGAAGAAAGGCAGGATATAAATATTTTGATAAATAAAATTGCTTTGGTATGATCCAGTAAACCAGATCTAGACATTAATTTGTTGGGGAGTACTATGGACAGCATATTGCAATGAAAAAAGGATTTTTGTGATTTATCTTGCCTTTTCGACTTCTATATAATTAGGAATAGTTGCCTTCAGTGATTAGAAATCTGCTATATTTTTATTCTATGCTGTCCTGTTTTATCCTTACAAGAAGCCTGTTAAGGAATCTAGATAGGAAAACCGATGACTTGCCAAAGCCGGCTCAGCAAATTTAAGTCCTCTGTATCTGTTTTACATTAAGTATTTGTGTTTAGAAATAAACAAAACAAAATCCAGTCTGAAATTCTTCAGTTATTTAATGTAACTAAAATGCCTTGATTATTTAATGTAACTTAACTGGTCACTAAAACTAATGACATTTGTTAACCTTCCCAAATTTTTGAAACGGGCTATTCTGATACCTCACTGTCTACTTTTTAGTTTCACAAGCCAAGTATAGGAATTGGGAGAAGCAACAAGGGGAGAAGGTGACTAGATAATCTAGATAACTCAGTTACCTTCCAACCAGAATAGTCAGCAGATGCTCCCACCATTTGTACTGGTTTGGGGGTGTGGGCTTTCTTGATTCTGTATAAGCTGTGGACTAGTTGCTTGCTCCATTGCAGTGCTATGCTGCCTACTCAGAGGCAAGTGTTTTGCTTGTATTCTTTGAAGGCCTTCCTCCTGTATGTTAGCAATCAGCAAGGATCAGATTTGAGATCACAGTCTTTCATTTCAGCTTTGTCGTTTCCTGAGTTACAAACCGGAAGGTCGGTAGCTCGGCAGTTCGAGACCTGAGTACCACGTGATGGAGTGAGCTCTCGTCTCTGTCCCCAGCTCCTGCCAACCTAGCAGTTTGAATGCAAGAAATTGCAAGTAGATAAATAGGTACCACTTTAGTGGGAAGGTAACAGCATTCCGTGTGCCTTGGCATCAAGTCATGCCAACCACATGACCAGGGAGAAGTCTTTGGACAATGCTGGCTCTTTGGCTTGGAAATGGAGATGAGCACTGCCCCCTAGAGTTGGATTCGACTGGCTTTCGAGCAAGGGAAACCTTTACCTTTGCCATCTGAGAATGGTCGTCCTCTTTGACCAAGCACACAGCTTCGGGAGGGGACGCACATGGATTGGTGAGGGAGGTAGGGGACACCCACCTAGCCAGCCAGATCAGCCAAATCAACTCTGGCGATCAGTGGGGTGACAGATGTCACAGCCAGATCACCCTCACATTCTAACCCTCAAGCTACGCTCGCTCGCTCCAGATTTTTGGCTGCAGCCTCTAGAATCCGCAAAGATTATATAAAGGAGTGATATAAATGTCCCTTAGGCTTTGCATCTTTTTTCCCTTCTTTAAAATATTTATTTCTTAAGTCTTTGTATATTTTATTATAATATTCCCATACAAATGGCTGTGCACTTTCTGTATTTTACGTAAACTAGTTTGCTTCGATCTATGCTGGCTAAGCTATGAAACTATCTTTACGTGATACAAATCTCACCACACCCGCACCCTGCTGCTGTTAACCCAATAAGGAAAAAAGGCTGCAACCACAAATAATAGAAGGGGGAGGGGGAGCTGTTTTTTTTATACAAAAGTAGAGCACATGAAAAAGAAAATAACTCATTATTGATCTCTCCCATGACTTATTCCAATGTTTGAAACATTTTTCTCCTGGTTCTGCTCATTTACAGGACTGGAGAAAAATGTTTCAAATACCAGTAAGGTTTGAAATAGAGAGGGTGGGGTTTAACTCCCTTTTATCCACGTGTTCTGGTTTTGTTTAAAAACAAAGGGAAAGTCACTGTTTAACGCAGATAATAAATCACAAACAATATAATAGCCCAACAGGGTCTATATGTGTGAGTCTGTGAGGCTATGTGAGTCTGTGTCCCTTTTGGATCGGTTGCCCGTCAATGCTCTTACTTTTGGAATAATCTTCTTTGAATATAATAGAAATTGGATTTCTTGTTCTGAAGAGGTTCAAGCTGAAGAAGCTCCTGACGAAATGAAGGATCAAAGCCGGCATCTTCGTCCTTCGTCTGAAGAAAATGTGTCTTTTTTTGAAGATATTCTGTATAAGAGAGACCTATATGTTTTATTCATAGACCCTGGCGGGTCGTTTATTATATAGACCCTGTTGGGCTATTATATTGTTTGTGATTTATTACCTGCGTTAAACAGTGACTTTCCCTTTGTTTGTATATTACTGTGGTTATCACTGTATGGTGCATTTTGTTTAAAAACAGACATTCATACTTACATCAGGGATCTCAGAGAAGGAGGGTAAAACTTGCACAAAAATTCAGGCATAATTTGTAAGATAAAAGGAAACTTGCTGTTTGAATGAACTGGGGAAATTATTTTTTGTAGTTAAAATATTTATCTATATATAGAGGTATAAGGCCTGGCAGTGAGGAAAGCAGAAATGGGGGGGGGGGGGGGGAGCCGGACGACATTTTGGGGGCGGGGGTTCTGATAAGGAAGTTTTGGGAAGAACTGGGAAAAGGCCTACATTTTTGTTGCTGCTGCTTTGGAATGAATGAAATGAAAGACAAGCTTTTACTCAAAATACATATTATGAATTTTCTAAGCTGTGGAGTCTTGTTAGCAAAAATTCTACTTTGTGAGCTACTGGCATTAAAGTTGTGAGTGAGCGATTTGGCTACTGCATAATTAGTTTGCTCTGGAGCCATCCATCCTGAGCTCAGACAAAAATGTGTGAGCCAGAGGCTAAAAAACTGTGAGCAAGCCCACACTAACTCACCTTAGAGGGAACACTGCATAAGACAGTCTACAGCATTAGATTACAATTTGGGCAATACTCAGCACCAGCATGTCTGGCTCAGGGACTGCTCCCACAGACTGCATATACCTCCATGGAAAACATGGCAGTCCATGGGCTGTCTGTGAGAGATGCGATTGCATGGACCAGGCTCACAGACTGGGCCCTGGTCCATGACAAAATTTGGTCCGTGAACCAGTCCATTGCCATCCCTAAATGAGACTATATTAGAGTGCTTTTGCCCAAATAATTCACTTTCTCTTGTTTACTGCAGAATTTATTTTGTACCTTCAACCTTTGTTTTTCCTATCGCTTAGATGACAAAAACTAAATGCCTTGTCTTGTGGTAGTGTAGAGTGCACCAGTTTGCAACTCTTTCTCAAGTATTTTCTTATAGAAAACAAAGACATTTAAAGTATAAAGACATTTATACTTTAAAATTCATAAATGCGCCCAATAGTACAGTTTTATGTGTTAACTAAGGTTTAAATGTTGGATTTTATGTAAATCACTGAAAGAAGCTTAGGTTTAGAAGCAGTGTTATACATTTCAGTTTTCCAAAGATTTCTTTGTTTTTTCTGGACAGCCATTATTTATTAAACATTTCTCTGCTACCTTTTCACCTAAATAGGAACTGCAAGGCTGCGAGCATTAAAATATCAAGACATTAACACAGCATCTAAAATATGTGTATATAAAATATTTAAAGAATTCCATATATCATATAAACACAAAACAACGATCACCATGGAGAAGGGCCAATAACAGTTAGTGGAGGAAATGCCAAACAAAACAGAAGACAATGATAGAATTTTTTTCTCATGTCTTCAAAATTTCTGGGAATTTTGCATCTCTCCTTTTAAAGTGTTAAAAATACCACATAGGTAATTACATCCTGGGCTGTTTTGTATTTGCGTGGGAATGGAACTATTTAATTCGGCAGCACAGCAAGAGCTGCAATATTTTTATATTGTGGTTTTATTCTTTTGGAACATACAGTAGAATTACAAGTTGTAAATATCTAACTTCATAATGGTCCCTTAGAAATAGGTGTTAGTCTGGTACAGTTTTGGTCTCAGATTATCCCATAAATAGAGCTTCCTTGTTGTTCAAATATGGAGACTCTGTGGGCTAATCTGAGGCCAAAATTATACCAAACTAATATTCCCCCTCCCCCTTTGACATTCTGATGGGCTAAAGCCAAGCATGAATACCATATCCATTTAGACCAAATTACCCACTTCTATTTACCAGCCAGGCATCATCCAAAGATCAATGGGAACCTTAGCCTGTTCCCAGGCGCTCTATTACTATTCGTATCAGTGCTGATCAACAAGGATTATTCAGACTGTCCATGCAGGTGTGAGATTGAAGCTGTAACTGCTAAGCAGAACAAAGGGCCTGGGAATGAGGCACTGAGTTGCCAATTAGTGGTTATAGCTGCTGCCTAATGCCTGTGTGGGTTTAGACTACCCATCAGAGATAAAAACCTGTAGGAACAAACACCTCCTGTGTAAAGGGACTGAATTATCGTTAGGTGCCTTTGTATGAGTGGAAGTAGGGAAGTCTATGGTTTTCCCATGCAAGTTGCATCTTCTGATACTATATCTACAGTGTCCTTGAGAAGCAGCTTTTTGGGAGATACACAGACAAGACAGGAAAGTCTGTTCATGAGTGAAGCTCTGCTTACATCCAACCCAGTGTTTCCTAGGCAGTGGCTTTGCCACCTTTGTGTAACAATCTGCCTCTTTGAGTCCAGGGGCACATTTAAGACAAACAAAGTTTTATTCTGGGTATAATCTTTTATGTGCACATATACTTCTTCAGATACATTGAAGTATGTGTGCACTTGAAAGCTTACACCCAGAATAAAACTTTGTTCGTCTTAAAGGTACCACTGGACTCTTAACTTTGTTCTGCTGTTTCAAACCAACATGGCTACCCATCCAAATCTGTCTGCCTCTTTGCAAGCTTGCCCTTATGTGTTGTACTATAAACCATAATCTTTTTCTTCTAGGTGATCTGTTCTTTTGTAATGCAGTAATTCTGTTAATTCCACGTATCAAGTAAAATAATTTTATTTTACAGTGTTGGATAGTAAAGTACCAAAATCAGAAGATATTGATGAAGAAGACGATGACGTTCCGGGTAGGATTCTTTTGCTTAATTTAAATAGCATGGAAGCTGCTTGAAATTGCATTCATATGACACTTTATGTCGAGCTGTACTATCCAGAAGCATACCATGCAGATTAGCCCCTACTATAGTGTGTCTGTGCTGTTACAAAATACAAAATATTGATGTTGCTTGATGTTTGAAGTATTGTGGGGAAAATTATTTGCAGGGAATAACAGAGACAATTTCTGTCAGTCACTTTAGCCAAGAATTTGTACTCTTGTCCTCATAAATTGATGTTTAATGTAAACCATTGATTCCCTGTTAGAATTATCCTTTAAGAACAAGGAAAGTCTGGGAGCAATGGTATTGAAGTAATCATTAGAACTTGCTGCTAATGATTGTCTTTGTTAGAAAATTGTTAATTATTCAGAGGGGTTGGATTTTGTTGGATCTAGAAGTAAATGGCTGGATCAGTGTTGAGCCATTTAGCCCATTCACAAACACATTGTAGCTGGAATGTTTTTCAGATAACGTCCCAAATTGCCATGTATTTTGTGCATTGTTGGTGAACAAGAAGTGAATTTGGAAACCTACGGGATCCTATCAAAAGGATCAACACTTGCAAGAGGAGGGGCAATTCCCCAGTCCTGCAGCAGTTTACCAACTCCTCCTTCATGTTGCTCCTGGGAGTCCCCTGCCCCTCTGGACTACTATTTTAGGTGGCAGGGAAGTTATGTTCCATTCTCAGAAATTCGATGGGATCCAAGCCACTTATAGTATTTGCTAACTGCTATGCAGAAATTTGGTGTGGTTGCTGTATTGAGGTGGTTAGGTCAGTTTTGTGGAATAGCTGAACATAATCTGCCTAATAAATGTCCCATTGTCCGATGCCAGTCATTGAGAGGCTATGACTGTGTTCCAGTGCTGCCGTGATATAATTGCTGGTTATAAAGCCATCAATTAAAACGTTGGGCACTAATAAACAAAAGGTTTTTTAAAATAATGATACTTTTGAATAAAAATAATCATGCAGGGATAATATTTATTATATTATAGGCTTCAAAGAGAAATATTATTAAAATATATGTTGACTTGGCTCGTGAATGCTAACTGTATTAAATATTTCTGTCTTTCAGATCTTGTAGAAAACTTTGATGAAGCATCAAAAAATGAAGCTAATTAATTCAGTAATAGTTCTGGAAGTTGACATGGACTAGATTTAAGAAATCAGCTGTGTGGTTCCAAAGTTTTACAGAAACAGCGAACATTACCCGTTTAATAGTACAATAATATAAAATACTTTGTATTTTAATTATGCTGTTTGTTCAGCATTTCCTGTCAGTTGATTTTTGCATTTTGCACTTACACCCAGGATCAACCCTTTTGGTAAAAAGGAAAAAAAAAGATTTTCAGTACAGATTAAAGGAGATGTGCATGTGTGTGGATGTATGTATGTGGCTTTACGTACAGTGAAAGGGAAATTGGAGAACAGTTCTATTTGACTTTCCCCTCTCCCTCTAAAGCTGAAATAAAAGAAGTCTTTAACTTGGTTAAAGTAATTTTTCTTATTCCGATCAGACAGTTCACATAAGCAGTGAAAAGTGAGTCTTTCTTGTCCACATTTCATGAATTCCAGATATCGCTTATTAATTGAGTTAAATTTCCTGTGTTAACTATTGTATTTGCAAATGTTTTTCTCTTCCATATTGACAGTGTATACATGCGGCTTCCCTTCAGCCTCCTTTTGATTTTAAATTGTACCAAAGACAGGATATTAACAAGCCTGTTTGTTGCAACATTTAAAAATATATATATACTTTAAAAAATTCCTTTTTTTTTCTTTTTAAAGCTTTGCTGTTATTTACCCTTAATACTGAACTTAGGTCGCATTCACATATTAGGGAAAACCCACTTTCTCTTAAATAAAGCACTACCCTGACCTGAGTGAGTGCCAGCCCTGCACCTGTGTAATGACTTCTCTTAACCTCTGTAAGAGATCACTGTCATGCTTGTACAGTGTTGCTAGAAAAAGGCCACAATACCAGTAACTGATTTTAAAAAACTGCAGTTCATTTCTACTGGTTGAAAATCGTGTGCATGTTAAAGCATAGTGCTGGATCCTACTACCTTGTGGATTGGATCCTGCAATCTCTCAGCAGAATGTGCTGAGACTGTGGATTTTCCCAGCATTCTTCCTGGCCCCCCCCCCGACCTTGGGAAAGTTTTCCTAGGGTCATGGGACCCACATGGACAAGTGCATGGGTGGGGAGAGGGCCTGCAGTGTGAAAGAGGAGGGGGTGGAATGCTTTTTGCCTCTTCTGTTCAGTGAGAGGGCACCTTCACCCCCTTTCCCCTCCCCACTGTATCCTCCCAGGCTGAATTGCTATTATAAATTTTCCTAGCATCAGACAGGACTGCTTGGGGGCAGGGAACACAGGAAGGATCCATGGTCCCTTAGTGATGCTTGGTATAATTAGCCATGTTTAAAGCTGAGCACTCCTCAGAGTGCTGAATACTGTTTGATCTTTTTTATCTCAGCACGGCAAAGAGTTTGTTTTCCCTTTGACCTGTGGATATGTTTTCCAGCAGTATTTCACTTTGAGAGGGAGAGTAGCACACTGTCAGGTGTGCTCAGATGTTCACTATGAAATAGTGCATCATTCTGCACAGTTGGATCAGTTTGCTGAAAGACATCACGATTCTAGTATGTTAATCTCCTAAAGGCATGTGAACTGCTTTCTTATTGCAGGATACCAGTATCTGGAAGAGTAATTTGGGAAATAAAATTAACAAGGATAAGGCAGTTGGTTGTTGCGTGTGCACATTTAACTGCCTTAAGAGGCTTACAGTGCAGTCCAATGCAAAGTTACTCCTGTCTGAACTTTCAGTCAAAGACTTCAGGAGGTTTAGGCTAGAGCAAATCTGCATAGGATTGCATTGTTAGAACATACATTGTCTGGTTTATATTCTATTTTACTTGCAACTGCTCCAGGTTGGATATAATGGTTACAGTCACACTTAAATATAGAATCCATGTTCTCCTATACAGAGGATACAGATAGTATCACAGGGTCCGCTGCAGTATTTTCAGAACCTTCCTTCAAAATGCTCAATGTGAAGCTCTTTTCAGAGGTTCTTCAAAGGTGCTTGATGTAATTTTTGTAATTGAGCATCATTGCCAACTTTGTCAAGGGCAATTATGGCTTGGGAAAGCCATCTTCAATCTCAACTTTGGCTTCCTTCTGAAACATATCCGCTTTCTCTGTAGATATGTACACTCATTGACTAAATGTGAGGCTATCAATATATCAACATTCTAGGGACATCAATTTGAACTATGAAAGCTGAGCTTGTAGTGGTTTGTCATCTGGACTGCTCACTTGATTTTATAGACTTGTTCAGTTTTCTTGTTCTATTTTATATAATACATGGATCTTAATAAAATAATGGAAAAGAGGCAATGCTCCCTCTTGTGTGTCGTTTCCTTCTCCCCAAAATACTAAGAGAACAAAATGTGAATGCAGGTGATGCTTTAACCAGCAATATACTTGTAATGCTACTTTTTTGACGGAAGTAGGGAGCAGGGTAAATGTTCTGCCAAATCAATATCTAGAGTTTTTTGTAATCCCACATTGTTCTGTTAATCCCAATTTTCTTTTAGATTTCACAACAAGCATTTCCATACACAAGCATTTCCATACTTCTAAAACTACTCAAATATCAGTTTGTTTAATGAGGGTTTATGCCTTTTCTATTCATCCATTCAAATGCTAGACACACTGCTTCACCATGAGACATCAAACTAACATTTACTAATATTTTTGCTAAGAGCTTGCATTGATTAATAAAATTAGCAGATGTGAATTAGGCTTGAATCCTATGCCCCAAAAGATGGGGAAGGCAGATTTTACTGGTAGCCCCCTTCACCTCCACGCTGTTCTTGGTAGTCCACAGAAAGGGGGCATAGAAGACTGCAGCAGGAAGGGGCAGGTAGAAAAGTTACCATTATAGTAGTATAGCTTTGCTTACAATACATAGAATCCAGGCCATATCAAAAAATACAGAAACCTTCATTTCCTGTCTAATAAGTCTAAAATTAGTTACTTCAGGATACTGAAGGATAAGAATCTGAATCAATATAATTGTTTACAAAACACTTCCCAAGATTCCAGATACTCATTTTTCATGTGTCAAATCATTTGTAACTTTACACTTGGAAATTAACAAGCTAACTTGCATAGTCCTGAGTGTATTTTCCTATATGCAAAGAACTGGTGACCATTTTTTATTTAAGTATGATTGCTTACAGAAATCCATGCAACTGTTGGTAACTGAATGTATTTAAATCATTTTAGCCCAAACCTAAAAAAAACAAGGTGGGTTACAGTTACTTTTAAAATGCACCAGAAAAAAACTGGAGACTGATATATAGCACAGATTTAAACAACTTCAGATGATCAGAAAACCTTTATCTGCTGGAATGCTGTACTGCTGTCAAAATGCTAATAATCTGTAGGTCTTCCTCACCTGCAGAAGAATGTCCTTTCATCACTCAGGAACCACTGTTGAGAAAGCCCTGGCGTGGGCAGATGCTGCCTAGATGTCGGTACACAAGTAGGCCTTAGTCTGATTAGTCAAATCGCTGCCAAGAAGTAGATTGGGAGAGACTGTCCTGAAGATATGTGGGTTCTAAGCCATGAAAGGCTTTATAGGCCATAACCAGTACCTTGAGTTGTCCCTGGAAGGTGTAAACCATTAAGGCGACTGTATAATTTCCTAGTCTTCTGTTGGTGTTTGCCTGTAACCAACAGTATCCTGGGACATACCATCGAAATAGTTCCTCCGATGGTCATACATTTCATCTGTATTAAATAGTAAATTAAGAGTTCAGTGTGTGGTGGTGATATTTCTTGATTTATTCATGTCAAATATTTGAGTAAACAGAATTTGTAAACCACATCTAATGATTAAATAGCAATGTACTGGCTCTGAGACTATGTAGCATCTCTAGAGGTTAAACATTAAAGCGATTCGTTAAAGCATAAATTATGTAGCACTGGCAGCTTTATTTATTCTAAAAATTGTATCCTGCCTAAACTCTTAGACCCAAGGTGGCTAACAATGCAACAAGCTGCAAGGACCCAAGGCAACATAACAGTCCATTAACAAGATAAAAACAATTCAACAATAAAATATTCAGCCCAATTCGCCAACCCACCAAATGCCCTCTGAACTAAGACTGTTCTGCATGCCTTCTTAAATGTGAGTGAGCACCTTTCACAGTCATTTAGGTGAGCCATAGCAGAGGACTGGATAAGTAACAAAAAGCCCATCAAAGGACCATCCTGAGAGACACTAGTAAGAGAAGAGTGTCTGAAGGATTTAGCCAGTACATGGTTCAAAAAGTAAAAGGGCTCTAGGCCATTTGGGGTTCTAAAGGCAATAACCAGCATCTTGAATTGTGACCAGAGCAAATATGTGCAATTGACATGGAGTTGCATGTTCTGAGTGGCTAACCTCAGAAAGGAGTTTCTGCTGCATTTCATATCAGTTGAAGGTTCGGGGAGCTCTTCAAAGGCAGCCCTGTAATGATTTCAAGTTATATGTGTGTGTTTCTTTAAATGGTAAGTGTCAGAAGAACAAGGGGGTGAAAGAGGGAGATGGGTGAGTGAGGTGATTGGTTGGTGACTTAAGAGTGTGTGGGTGGAGCTAGGGTGTGTGTGTGGTGTGTGCGCGTAGAGACAGAAGGCAAAATGTTCAGTCTGAAGTTTCAGGTCTGAAGTCAGAAGTCAGCAGTCAGCATCTGTCAGTTGTGGTCAATGTATACAGTCTGAGAAGCAGTCTTCTAATTAGAATCATTTAGAGGTGCTGTGAAAGGCAAGATTCTAAAGGAGAAAGAGAAGTACTTCAGGAGGCAATTTAGGCAAAATCTAATATAGTCAGAATATATTAAGGCTGTGAGGGGAAAAGCTGACAGAGACCTGAGTAAAAGGGAAAGATTCTACTCAGCAACTTAACAAAACATCTTGTAACCAATACACCTCTTTTACCAATAAAGTTTTATCTTGTTTATTATTAACCCAGAGTCTTATCCTCAGAACCACATAGTCCAATGAAGGAGCCTTAGAGCTTGGGCACAATACTGTGGGAAACATTAATTAAAGACTGGAATTAAATTCCTGGTGGCAGCAATAGATACTTTGAGTGAAAGAAAGAAACAACAAGAAATTTAAAACTACATCACACCTAACCACACAAAATAAAAGAGAGGTACCATCACAAGCCCCAATAGATGGTGTTACAGTAGTCCAGTATAGAGGGTCCAGTAGTGTGGCTCACTATATAAGGGAATAGTCTGTGAGCAAGATGTAACTGAAGGAAGGAGTTGCTAACAACACTGCTAACCTGTTTATCCATTGAAAAGAACGAAAGATAACTTAACTTCAGCTGTGTCTGGTAGATCAACATAAGCCAAACATTCTGCCTTCCCATCAAAATCTTGTTCATCTTGTCTGTAGAACTAATGTAGAGCCAGTGGCACCTTTAAAACCAACAAATTTTTAGTCAAAGTGTGAGCTTTCATGTGCATGCACGCTTTTTCAAATACTTTCAAAATGTGCATGCACATGAAAGCTCATACCTTGAATAAAACTTTGATGGTCTTAAAGGTGCCACTGGATGCTAAATTTGTTCTACTGCTTCAGACCAACACGGCTGACCACCTGGATCCATCTTGTCTGTATTCAGCTTAAAGTTTGTTTACCCTCAGTGACTTGATCACAGTGTCAGGACACAGAGGCTTAGATAATAAGATGTAGTGCTGGATGTTATTTGCATATTGATAGCAACCCACTCTGGATTATATTTGCAAAAGTTAAAAAAAAATTATAGTATTGGAGTTAAAATTAACCCTTGTTGCATCTGGCATATCAGGTCCTACCTAGCTGATACTGTTATGGAAAATAATTGTTTCCTGACAACAAGAAAAGCTGCCAGGTTAGTGACTGGAACATCATGGTCATAAGAACATGAGAGGAGCCATGTTAGATCAGGCCAATGGCTCAACTAATCCAACACTCTCACACAGTGACCAAAACTCAGTGCCATCAGGAGGTCCACCAGCAGAGCCAGAACTCCAGAAACCCTCCCACTGTTGTCCCCCAAGCACCAAGACTACAGAGTATCACTGCCCCAGGCCTAGTGTTCCATCTATACCTTGTGGCTAATAGCTACTGATTGACCTCTGTTCCATATATTTATCCAGTCCCCTCTTGAAGTTGTCTATGCTTGTAGCCGCCACCATTTCCTGTGGCAATGAATTCCACATGTTAGCTACTCTTTGAGTTAAGAAGTATTTCCTTTTATCTGTTCTAAACCTACCGCTCATCAATTTCGTTGAGTGCCCACAAGCTCTTGTATTGTGAGAAAGGGAGAAAGTACTTCTTTCTCTCCCTTCTCTATCCCATGCATAATTTTTTAAACCTCTTTCATGTCACCCCTCAATTGTCATTTCTCAAAGCTAAAAAGCCCTAACCTCTTTAACCTTTTTTCTTAGGGAAGGTGTTCCATCCCATTAATCTTTCTAGTTGCCCTTTTCTGCATTTTTTCCAATGTTATAATATCTTTTTTGAGGTGTGGTGACCAGAACTGTACACAGTATTCAAGATGAGTCTGTACCATAGATTTATACAGGGGCATTATGATACTGACTGGTTTGTTTTCAGTCCCCTTCCTAATAATTCCCAGCACAGCATTTGCATTTTTTATTGCAGTCACACATTGAGTTGACATTTTCAGGGAGTTATCTACCACGACTCCAAGATCTCTCTCTTGGTCAGTTACCACCAGTTTGGACCTCATCAACGTATATTTATAGCAAGGATTTTTGGCTCCAATGTGCATTACTTTGCACTTGCCCACACTGGACCTCATTTACCATGATGACACCCACTCACCCAGCCTCTACAGATCTCTCTGGAGTGCCTCACAGTCCTCCCTGGTTCTCACCACCCTGAACAGTGTTGACCTTCAAAGCCCTCAAGGGTCTGGGACCCTCATTTCTATGGGACGGCCTCTCCTGTAACAACCCTCTGTGGTCCCTTCCGTTATTGTTTAGGGGCCTCTTGCAGGTGCCTGGCCCCAGGATGGCTTGGTTAGCTGTCACCAGGAAAAGTTACTAAAAGAATGATTCTATTGGTTTTAATCTAATCATTTCCCCATAGCTATCATTCAAAAGAATGATTAGACAAATTTAGAGAAAGGACAATCGCATGGCTTAACTAAAGTAATAACACAATGATTTAATCAGGGTTAGATAGCGACCAAATAAGTGTTCCAAATCACATTTACCTTAAAGTAAAATTAAGATTTAAGCAGATTTACACCTTGAGTAAATTTCAATACACATGAACATATCAACAGGAAGATGGGTATACTTCTCAAGTAAGAAAACATAAATGTTTTGTATGTGGCTTTGCCCTCCCCCCATTTCATATAAATAACTAATTGAAGCTCTTTACCAAGTGTATAATTTTTATGGCTGACTGTGGCTTTCCTTTCCTTGTACTTGCGTTTGATCAAGTTCCCTAAGGGTACCTGGGACAAATGTGATATGCCCCCAGCAGATAATAGCTCTTTTCAACACCATTCTTGCTATGCGTGCATGTGTGTGTCCTAACTAATCATACCCCAACCATGTGCAGTGAAGAGTTACTGACATGTAACAGAAGTTAATCCAGAATGATGTCTACATAGTCATATACCCAGCTAACTCTTCCGTTCCATTTATTCTTCCCCATTTTCTCATATCCATAAGACTGTCACATCACTTTTTCCCTTTAAGCATCTCTGGCTGCAATCCTAAACTCAGTTACTAGGGAATAAGTCCTGTTCAATATAGTGGGATTGTCATAAACAATGCATTGAAATATATTGCACTTTCTGACTCTCCATGCAGATCACTGCTACCTTACTAGATCCTTCTTACCTGTTCAGTACATGACAAGGCTGCAATCTTATGTCCATTTATTTGAGAACAAGTCCTATTTACTTTGGTGGAACTTATAAGTAAACATGGAGTCTGTCTGAAGAGCAGATGCCCTTGGCATCCTTTAGCTACTTTTCAGGCCTGGGATTTTATGGTGCTGGCAAACAATGGCATAGTCCAGTTGGACGTGGAGGGCTGGATTGCTTGAGGGATCCCTCATCAGGGATGAATTGCACCTTTGACTGGGTTATCTCAAATCTAACACCCCAGATAAAACTGTCATGCCACCATGCATAATCTCAAATGGAGTCATTTCATCCTTAAGCATATTTGCATGGTTATCCTAAGCCAGTTTGCTCAGAAAAGTTCCATTGACTTTAATGAGACTTATTCCCTTTTAGGATTTCAGCCTTAAACTGGAGCTTTAATCAAAATGTATTTAACCATGACCCTTAAATTCCAGTGACGTGTAAGAACAAACCTAAGCATGCAGTTCTAAACAAATAGGCTTGGGAATGACACAATCAGACTTCCTTCTGAGTAAACGTGTATAATGTTGGGCTGTTACTAGGACATAATTCCTGCTTAACTCACTGGGACTAACTTCTGTGTAAAATGTTTTTCCACATCTGGAAAACCTAGGCATAATTTCCACTTAATTATATCCCCAGCAAATCAGACTAATGAAGGTTGCAGTCCTAGGCACACTTACTTGGGAATAAGCACTCCCAAATTAACAAGCTAAGACTTCTTAATAAGCATGGAATTGGGTTGCAATCCTATACACATCTACTGGAGAATAACCACCATTGAATAAAATGGACAACCTTGTTCTCACCTGTTGAAGTCAAAGGGAGTTATTTGTGCATAAACATCCATAAGATCAAGCTGAAAAGAGAAAATAGAGATGATCCCAATCCTCATATCTGTGAATATGAAATCAGTATGGTAGTTTCTACTGTGTATAGTTTGCTATAAGTTAGAACCTACTCTGCTTCGCTTTAATGTTGTTTTTTAGATTTCTGGTTGGTTCTACTGGTTGGTTCTACTCTGGCTGGTATTTACTCACTCTGTGTAATGTGCTTTGATTTGCAGTGAGAAAGGCGGACTATAAATAATATAGGTAAAATTAAATAAATAAAATAGTTAGCCAGAGTGATGTAGCTGTCAGAGTGTCAGTGTAGGATCTGAACAAAGTTTGAGTCCAGGGGCACCTTTAAGACCAACAACGTTTTATTCAAGGTATAAGCTTTCATGTACAAGCACACTTCTTCACTGTATCTGAAGAAGTGTCCTCGCACATGAAAGTGTATACCTTGAATAAAATGTTGTTGGCCTTAAAGGTGCCCCTGGACTCAAACTTTGTTCTGTTGCTTCAGACCAACATGGCTACCCCCCTGAGTGTAGTATTTGAGAGATTCAAGGTCAAATCCACCTTCTGTCATGGAAGCTTGCTGGATGACCTTGAGTCAGTCACACACTTTCAGCCTAACCTATAGCAGAGGGTTGTCAGGATAAAATGCAGGAAAGGAGAACGTTGTAAGCTACTTTGAGTATCCATTAGGGAGAAAGGCGGAGTTTGAATGAACTAAGCAAAAAGGAATTCGTTCTGGAGGAGTACAAGGTGTAATAATGTAATTGCCACTGGAGTTCTGTTTTGATTTCCAGCAGTATCCTTGCTTCGTGTCCTTGCTTGGTAGCTCTTCCCAGACAGCTAAGCTAACGATGTTTGAGTCCATCCTTACACAGAAAGTGTACTTGTTTATACCCCTGTATTCATATTTCTACTTCCCCACAGAACTTAAGTCTCCAGACGCATCTCTGGTTCGCGCACGCTTGCGTAGTACCTTTGCGTACTACCTCCCCAGCCGAACATTTCTCGCCAAACAGGCAGCGAAAGGGGACAATAAGGGGCGCTTGGCTACCCCGCCCGGGCCGGGCTCGCAGCGGCCTAAGGAGGCTGGACAGGATTTTCACTTGTGCCGCAATGCCGTGTGCTGCCGGTAGGGTCAGCTAGGGGGCGCTGGTTGTCGAGAGCGAAGGCGGCCCTCAGAGTAAGTAAGTAAGCGAGCGAGCCAAGCAGCAGCGGCAGCAGCCCTGGGAACTGAGAGAGGCTGGGCGGGCGGCGTACTGGACCTTCCTGCGCTCGCTGCGTGTGAGGCCCGACCGACCAGTGGAGCGTTCGGCACTCAGGGGGCCCTTCAGCAATGCAGGCCCGGTGGCGCTTGCTGTTGCTGCCTTTTGAGGTGAGTGTGTGCCGGCCTCGCTGCAGAGGCCGGGGGCATCCCTCTTTCCAGGCCCCTGTAGGCAGGCGGTGTGGGGCGCCGCCGGTTGCCTCTGTTTGGGGGGGGAGGCGGGGGACACCCGGTTAAGGGACAACGGGGCCGCTGCTCTTTGAAGAGCCACGCTGGGAAAGCTGAATCAATGTCCCCCTTTTAGCGAGGACACTCGGAAAGGGGAGAGGGACCACCGACACGGGCGGGAAAAGCGACTTATTTGCTTCCGAGGGGAAAGAAACCTCGGCGCTTATCCCTCAGAGGGGGAAGCCCTGTTCGTAGGTCTGTGCGCCTCACCTCCTTGTTCATATTGGAGAGACGCTAAAGGAAAAGAGGTATGCTGGTTTATGCCTCTGCTTGTTTTGTTTGTTTTCTCTAGGGTTGCTGGCTCTGATGGAGCGCACTATAGGAGCTCTCCCCCCCTCCCCCCGCCTGGCTGCCTCTCATAATTTATGGCTCCTCGCCCTGTTCTTTGCCTCTGATCGTTGGAGGCCGCAGAGAAGACGTGGCGAAAGCCCAACTGCCCCCCCCCCCCCCACTAATTACCAGAGCTGCTTCTCTCCCCCCAGCCCGTGACAAGGCCCCATGGAGAGTTTATGCCACTTCTTCGGTATTCCTTGTGTATTTGTAGTTATATTTACGCATCCATGCATCCCTTTCTTCCTTACTAGTTTATAAGGCCACATTTGTTTACAACTCAGGGTTCTCTTTATGGTCTGACCGAATTCCTGTTGGCTGCTAAGGTGTCTTATCTGTGCCTACAGTGCCTTGTGTTGATTTGTCTTCTTTTGTGCTAGTAGTCTGTTGTATATTAGAATAACCTGAAGGGTAACACTTGCTATGAGGCAAGGTTGCAGTTAATAATATGTGTGGACATGCTTATTTAGACAATGTGCAACTTGGTGATGAGTAACTCTTCAGGTTTTCCAGAGGTCTTTAACTCACATAAATGTGGGTAAGTAGGTCCAGATGATGAATTGCAGTGGAGCAACTTAAAAAACAACACATTAATAGTATGATGGAAATTAGTTTGATAAGTTAGGAGATCTAGATACTTACTATCTATGTAAAAACATTGTATGTACTGAGCTGGAGGATCACATGTTGTATAGCTGAAGAATACTTAATTAAATATTTAAATAATGTTACAAATACACATTTTCAAGGTACTCTTGATTGTTTTGGCAGTTTTTGGCAGATTGTTTTGGTACAGATTTTCACATCTGAACCTGCTCCTGTGAATTTATGTGGAACACATGTAAAATATCCCACAGCCTAGTAGAGTGAGTAAGGAGAACATGGAGGTTAACAGAGGTTATGACAGCAGTTTGATCACTCATATAATATAGTTAGTTAGAATGATAGCTTCTTGATAACGTAAAATAACTAAGCCTGTATGGAACTGGTTTATTTGGAAATTGACAGTTTCATGAGATTTGGCATTGCATAGGATAGCATGAAAGAAAACAGCTTTATTGATTAGCCGCACTAAAGTGCCCAGATTCACTAATAAAACAATATTTATTCTATGAAATAGATTTAATATCTCAAATCTTTTAAATATACTGGTAATGACTGGATATTAATAGTGCTATCTTATGTAGGTTCAATCTTATGTAGGGTTACTCTAGACTGGAGTAATATTGCATAGGATGGCACTGGAAATCTGGTGGACAGATTTCAAATATCATCTGGTAAATGCTACCACAGTTAAGGGGGATCTCCAATGTCATAGGGTCCTTCTAAAAGTTATACATGCTGTATTGGTAATGAGCTGTATGGGATCCAAACTGGAATGGTTCCCATGTGACTGGGGTAACATTTAAATGACTTACAGTTACACTGCCATCCTAAACTGAGTTGCACACTTCTAAAGAGTGTCACTTTGCTTAAAATAGCACTATTAACCACCATGGTAAAGGCCAAATGCAGAGTACTGCCTATTGAAGTCAAAATCCATGCAATAAATGACCCAAGCCCTGCCCAAGTAAATGTTAACCAGTCACATGGGAGATGTTAATAAAAGAGTGGCTGTCATGTGGTTAGGGAAAACTTCAAAGGTACCATAGTCATTTGTTTGCATGTGTTATTTAATTGTTTAATATTTAATGAATGTGATGACCTTTGTGACATCTAATCTGGCCTTTGAATCAAGTTAGGCTGAGGACAGACTGGCAATCTGGAGTGGGATGAATCCGGAGGCAATAGCTGCGGGGGAAAAATCCCCCGGGGCTGGCTGTCCACATTGGTCAGGGTATTGCACAAAGATGCCGTTACAGAGTGTTCAGACTGCTGCGGAGTGGCCCCAGGTGGGCTGGCCTCCGCAGCTCGTGATAGGGCTGTTTCAGCAATTTACTCATGTGCGCATGTGTTCATGTGTGCATGTGCGCATGAGCGCTCATGCGCAAACTGGCAAAACACTGCGTTTGCACTGCCGCCTCCGCTTGCCTTCCGCCTTCTTCCGGTTCACACTGCCTGGAAGCAGGAGGCAAACGCAAGACGGCCTCCAGACACCAGTTTCTCCCAGTGTCCTTCTAAAGCGCAAGAAAACCGGCTTCAAAGCGGGTAAGTGTGGAAGGGAGCCGAGGGACAGCTGCGCATGTCTGAACAGGTTCCCTTCCCCCGCTTCCCATGCAGACCTATCCCGGGGCAGATTGCCAGTCTGTCCTCAGCCTCAATGTCTAAAGTCTTAGTTTTACCATTAATCTACATTTACACTTTTGTGTGTTTATACTGACATTTTCAGAAGCAGTTTACAAGTTAAAATTGTAAGACAATACATTTTATGTTTAACAGTCACTTCATTACTAAGAGCAGTAGAGTATTACAGTAAATATATAGTCTTCCACCTTTAGAAGTAAAATGTTAAAAATAAACTTGTAGATTCAGAATCCCAAGCGTTATGGACATATCATAGAGTAGTTTTAATAAATGTCCTTGCAGCAGAGTAAGTACAACAGTTCCCGTCCCCACGTACTTGGTGGATTGTTTTAGTAATCAATGATGGTATATAGACCTTAAACAAAAGGAGAGTCTTGTGGCATCTTAAAGTCTAACTGATCTGTTTTGGGATAAGCATAAATTTGTTGGTTTTTAAGATGCAAAAAATACTTTTTCTGTTTTTGCTATAACAGATTAACACTTTCACCTCTGGGATTTGTATAGATTTTAACATTCTGTAAAACAGAATTTGGTTTTTGTTATGACAAAACAAGAGTTTTGTTCAAAGAACTGATTTTCTTAAAAAAATAAAGTAAAACGGTTAATAACTAATCCTTCCATAAACTTGGTGCCCTAAGTATAAATTTATTTAGAAAACGTGTATGCCACCTCTCTAGAGAATCTGCTTTTCAAAAAAAGCCATTGTGTATAATGAAAGTGTAGGAGCTCAGTTTGTGCGCTTCTAATTGGTTAATAGTTAGATGTTTACAGGGGATTCACCTCTCCCCATGTGTGGGAGTACTGTAGTATGTTTATGCTTCTCTGTTTCTTTCTCATTTGACCTTCTATACTGGTTCTTTAGTTTGGGTGGGCGGTAGATAAACAATGTAAATTGATGCAGAGAAGTTTGTTGAAATCATGAAGGTGTCATTTACATATCCATCCTAAGATTTGGTGTATAGGATTTAATGCAACAATATTTGCCAATGTAGGTGGATATTTGGGATTGGAATAGCAGAAGGCTTATTCTATTGTATATGTATTTTTGTAGTTACAAATGGTTCTTCATGAAGAATGATTATTTTAACTACAGCTAAAAATGAATGTCAATCCAGTTAGACTTGTAAAGGCTTAATTCTTTCTTTAGTTTTGTCTGTTGCTGAAAGCTTAGTATATACTGTATAAACCCATATTTAAGGATCCTGTGTATAAGACTCCACCCTCCAAAGCATCCATTTCCTCCAGGGGAAATAGGGTGGCCAACATCCAGATGGGGACTGGAGATCACCCAGATTTACAACTGCTTTTCAGTTATAGAGATCAGTTCCCCTGGAGAAAATGGCTGCTTTAGAGTGTGGACTATATGGTATTAAACCTCACCCAAATCTTGATCTGACAGCCCTAAGGGGAACTGTAGCTGGGAGATCTGTTGTGATTCTAGGAGATCTCCACCCCTCACCTGGAGGTTGGCAACCCTAGAAGGAGAGAAGGGAGTGATGATAAGGGTTTTCAGGAAAGGGAAAAAGGAAATACTGGGAGAGGGGGAAGTGAGATGCCTCCCACAAGTCCTTGTGGGTTCCTACTTGTATAACTAGTTTAGCAAGTTCCTACCAATAGGTAAAGGTTTCCCTTGCTTGAAAGCCAGTCGAGTCTGACTCTAGGGGGCGGTGCTCATCTCCATTTCCAAGCCGAAGAGCCAGTGGTGTCTGAAGACTATTTCTGTGGTCATGTGGCCAGCATGACTAAATGCCGAGGCACACGGAACACTTACCTTCCCATTAAAGCGGTACTTATTTATCTACTTGCAGTTCCTTGCTTTCAAACTGCTAGGTTGGCAGGAGCTGGGGACAGAGATAGGAGCTCACTCCATCACGTGGTACTCGGGTCTCAAACTTCCAAGCTACTGACCTTCTGGTCTGCAGCTCAGCGTCTTAACCGCTGAGCCACCACAGCCCCTTTCCTATCAATAGGACTTGTTTATCTGTGAGTGTGTATGTTTAGGATTGGAGCTCATTTTCATGTCAAGGAGTGGGTGCTTGTAAATCAAGTATATGCGTAAAATAATGGGTAAAAATGCCTTTTGATAGTTTGTGTGAGCAAAAGTATGTCTCACTCAACTCCTTAAAGCAACTCATGCCTCTGACCCATGCTCAGCACTATGGTTTGTGGCCTCAGAAGGTCCAGCCTTTGCATTCTTGTTCTTGCATTCTTGTTTCCCTTCAGTAATAGCCCTGGCCATTCACAGGAAAGTTTTATGAGGTCCTGCTCTTCTCCCCCCCTCCCTCAGTTTTTCAGTCTTTGGCTAAACCTGTACTAGCACTGCTACCTCTCCTTCATGCTGATTCAAAGCAGAGTCCAGTTGCTAGGTCCGGTGGCGAGATTCTACTAGAATGCAAAATATTACTTCTTTTAAACTTACAGGTTAGTCTCTGTACAAGAATAAGCTTGCATTTCTGTACTATAATGAAAAAGAGTTTTTTTTAATGAGTGCCATGTCAAGAAGTTGACACATACATCTGCTGTCTATAATTAGTTTACCTGAGGCAAGCAGATGCTCATGTAGCAACCTTTGCATAGTATGAAAAGAAATGGAAGATATCTGTCAAATTTATTTCAATTTGTAGGAACAACTGGCCTAGAAGTTCAGTTTTTACTATATTAGTACTTTTAATCTATAATATAGGTTCTGGTGAATGATAAAAGGATTAGAATATGTTTTTTTTAGCATTTCCTATACTTGTTTGCTTTTTAAAATGGCGACTACTCCAGTTCATAAGAACATAATGTTGGATCAGGCCAATGGCCCATCCAGTCCAACACTCTGTCACACAGTGGCCAAAAACACCAGGTGCCCTCACAAGGTCCAGCAGTGGGGGCAGGAAGCCCTCCCATTGTTGCCCCCCCCAAACACCAAGAATATAGAGCATCACTTGCCCCAGACTGAGAGTTCCTATCTATATTTTTTGGCTAATAGCCACTGATGGACTTCTGCTCCATATGTTTATCTAATTCCCTCTTGAAACCGTCCATGCTTGTAGCCGCCACCACCTCCTGTGGCAGTGAGTTCGTGAACTGATGTGACTTCTTGTATAATTTTTATTTATTTTATTTATTTTTGGGACTTTTATCCTGCGAACGGGCTCAGGACAGATTACAAAATATCATCCAACAATAAAACCATACATTAATTAAATAGGACAGTTCATTAACTCAAACAATTTAAAACTTTAGTTGACTCATTTTTAAACTTTTTATTGTTTTTCAGAATTATAAAACGATAAACATTAAACCATAACAAGGGGGGCCCCCACGATATTCGCGGGGGGGGGGGAGAAGCTGACAACTGCTCCTCCTTTCTCCACCCCCCCTTCCCCCCGCGTTCCAGCCTGCCCGAGGCGAGGCCCCTCCGGCGCAGAGCCACGGGCCTCGCCATCTCTTCTCCACCTCCCGCCCCAGCTTGGCCCAGCGAGGCCCGCGGCTTTGTGCCGGAGGAGCCTCACCGTTCCTTCCCTCCCCCCTCGCGTTCCCCTCCCGCCCGTTCTCCTTTGCCGTGGCTTGAGTGGCTTAATGCCACTCAGGCCCAGCATTTCCCTCCTCCCCCGGCACCATCCCCTCCCTCCCCCCCGTGCTTGTCCGCCCGCCCACCAGCTCACTCTTCTTTGCTGGGGCTTGAGTGGCTTAACGCCGCTCAGGCCCAGCGTATTCCTCCTCCCCCCCGGCACCATCCCTTCCTGCCCCCCCCGGCCACGCTCGTCCGCCGCCAGCACTCCCGCAAGTCCGCACACGCAGGGAACCACCACCACGTTGCTGCCACCAGCAACAACCACACGACAGGTAAGTTCGTTCCCTGCGCATGCGCAGGGGACGCTTTTTTACTTTTTGGGGGATTTCAGTATCCCCCGAAAACTTTTAAAAACTTTTTTGATTTTTCTGCAAACGGAGGGATCACCCCCCATCTACAGAACCCCCTCCCCACCCCCCAAGTGCCCCCCCGTGCGGATTTAAGTATCCGCACGCGGGGGGGCACTTGGGAATTAGATATATAGATGATAATGAATTATTAATGTTATAGATAACATCAATGCTTAGTCCAGCCCTACTTTTATAATAAACTTATTCATCAATCATGTTTGAGAAAACTCTCAGTGAAAAACTAACCACCATATCTCATATACCTAAAAATATAGAAATTGTATACAAGGTTTAAAGGAATTATATTTTGTTCTGCCATGTATTGCAAAACTGGGTGCTATATTGCTATAAATTTGGAGAGATGTTATGTTTCATCTGAGTAAGATATGTTGTCTGAGATTTTCCCCATTATAAACTGATCCCAAATTTTATCATGCCAAGTATAAACTGGGATGGGGTGGGTGGGTTGCATGGGTCCTTCTCTTTTGTAGCTATTGTTAAAAAAGCAACTGCCAATAAAATAGTGATCAGTTTCCTTGTAGAATTTCTAATGAACATCTCTATCCAGTAGTTTAATGGTATTGCTTTAGGTAGTTGTTCAATAAAGGGTTGTTCAATACCTGTAATCATTTTAATCTGATTAACAATTTCCAACCAAAATTTGTTTGTATGGAGGCAATCCCACCAACAATGTCAATAAATTCCAACTTGACTGCAATACTCGACTAATTTAGATATCTATTGGCAGCTTGGTGAATAGTTTTTTCTTCTTTCAGTGTCTGCTGGGTTCATGCCAGGAAGGGGAGGTTGCATTCTGCTTGAACAAGTCAGTCACTCAAGATGTAAATAGGGCCATGGTTGCTTGAGTAGGGGAGGCCGATGTTATTTGACGTCACTCCCTCAACCAAAGGCCTTGCAGAACAGCTCTGTTTTGCAGACCCTGCAGAATTGCAACAAATCCCACAGGGCCCTGATCTCAATTGGGAGCGTGTTCCGCCAGGGTGGAGAAGGCCCTGGCTGAGGCAAGTTGGATGTCTTTCGGGCCAGGGACTGCTAGATGGTGTTGGTTTGAAGAGTGCAAGGCTCTTTGGGGCACATATGGGGGAGAGATGGTCCCCCAGGTATGCTGTTCCCTGTTCACATAGGATACTTCTGCTCAGTTCATTATCTAAAATAGTTTTGATGCAGATATGGGCCAGCACAAAAGGGCAAGGGTTAAATGTGTTTCTGAAGTACAATAGCTACTCTTTTGTCACTAGAATGGCAGATGGGAAATCATACCCTTACGTTCCCGCATGCATTGACTACGAAGGATTTACCGTCATCTGATGGTCTTTAAATTAGGCTTCTTTTGTGCCAGTGCTTCTTGAGTGCTTTATAATAAAAAGCACATTTAATGTGTTAATAAAACTTTGCAAATGTGTTTAAAAATTGATATTGTCTTAAAGTTTTATGTAGATCGCATTTTGAACTAACATGTAATACTGTAGAACAATCTTAGTCTAAAATGCTTATGTATAGATATAGAAGTGAAACTATAATTTTTTGTGTTTTCTTTCAATGTACAGTATTTAAATACATAATCTTTCTGAAAATAGTATAGGTATTTTAGGAATAAATTAATTATTTTAGAAATTCTGTAGCAGTCTGTTAAAAGCCTGTTATGATTTCTTATTTTTCTAACACATAATGTGAAAAACCTATGATCTGTAAAGTTTGGTGTACGAGCAGCATCAGACAGCTTTTTAAATCCTCTAACTGTTCCAGCTAATAATGACACTTTTACTACTAGAAACAGTTCCATATTTTCTGATTTCATTTTGCTGTGTCAGTTCTGCTTTGAGCTCCGTTCTGAACATGTTCACACAGGTGTTTGTGCGCTGGAACTAAAACAACTAAACTGGATAAAGTCAGGATAAGTCAGGTGTATTGATGCCTTACATTAGCTCTAACTATTCATACCATTATAACGTTCATAATACTGAAGAATTATTCTACCACTAGTGTCCTTAGGTTATTCCCCTACCACTTCCTTTCCCACCAATTTTATCTCAGGCGTTGGGTATATTTGCAGTTCTGCTTATACAAAACTAAGGCATTTATAACTTTTAAATTCCAGAAATATGTCAAGCATTGCAATTTTACATGAACTATCAATGAAACATGTATGTGAGCCAGTCAGCTGTTATCTGAGGAGCTTATGGACATGTTTCACAAACTGCATTTATTCTCTCACTGTTAGAGTAAGGAAAAAAAGAAACATTGGTCAGCCTAGTGAAAGAGTCACCAGGGTGGAATATACCATATTTTAGTGTTTGGAGAAGCTGGTGCTTCAGTGTGCAGTTACAAGACATTTCTGCTTATAAAGGCCACATGACCAAACTTGTCCTATAAACCTGGATATCAAGAACATTCAGAGAAAGGCCTGGCAGCAGCATCGCAGATAGGCTATGAATAGACAGACACCACAAAGCAACCAGAGTTTCAGCTTCAAATGCAAGGCAACATTAGGTTCCAGAAGATGGTTGATTTAGAGCAGATTTTATCCAGATTTTACTTTTTGTACATATGAGTTTGGGAGCAAGTTTTGAGTTTTTCAGAATTTTGCAGGCATGGCTCTTAAATTTTGAAGTGTGTTGCTGTGATGGACTGAACTTTTAAAAGCTTAGAAGTGCTGTGTAAATAGATAGAGGACTGTGGTTGTGGCCACACGAGCGAGATAATCCGGACAGGAATCGACACAAATTTGCGCTGCCGTAATTTGCGCTGCATTTGTATGATCACACAGGTCTGTGGACCTGCGAGGGCAAACCACCGCTGTGTGATCACGCGCAACTGTGGGCGAGTTGGGTTTTTTTTTCCCGGCCATTTTTGATTCGCTTATTCGCTTAAACAAGGGATTGATGAATTGCCTCTCCACCCTGGGGGTTGTCCGATTATGGGAATACCGGGAGGGGAGAAAAAGCCTGATCCCCGATGCCGCACGTTTGCGCTGGCGTGATCACACAGGGAAAGTCTGGCTCCGGGCCGTCGCAAACCATTTGATACTGCCTTTTCGCTGGTAGCTTTTTACACCGATTCCCCGCCGGCTCAAAGTGGCTTGTGACAGTTTGATGACAGTTGTGGGACACTTCCCAGATGTGCCGGTGTGATCGCACCACTTTGAGCCTGCGGGGAATCGTCCCTCTTGCGTTGCAAATGGGTGCGTATTATTGCACCCTGTGAGTGGTTAATTCTTCACAGAGCCAGAGAGCCTTGAGTCACAGGCTGCTCCAAGCAATCTGATTGGTTAGCATCAGCTGGAGCAGAAAGATTTGAGAGCTGCATGCTGAAGAGTCAGTCAGATTTCTGCCTTGACTGAGTTTAGTGCTGATACATCCTAATTTCAGCCTTAGCTGAGAGCAGTTTAACACAGACAGGAGCATTGAGGGAAAAGTTGGCAAAGAAGTTTGGGAAGTTAGGCAAAAACTCATTCAGTCTAAGGAAAGGGGATAGATCTTCTAGAGAGAGGAGGAATTTCCTTACCCAGTCTAAACAGGGAGATAGTTCTGAAGAGTAAAGAGATCCTTGGTATGATGTGGTTAGAAACTGCCTTTGGAGACCTTAAGAGACAGTCAAAAACTCAAGACGAGTACTGGTGTTTCAAGAAAAGGGGTTTGGGTACTGGAAAGAGTGTACTAGCCTTCTGGAAACCAAAAGTGTCAGTGAATCAGTCAAAGAAAGTGTACTGCAGTGTTTGGAAAACACTGGAACAAAAGTCTCTCAACATAAACATTTAAGTAACTGCGAGTAGCTTAAGAAACTCTCATTAGCTTGAAACATAAGGTCTGTACATGTACTTGTTTTACTTCAGAGTTCTCTATATTAAGTTACCTCAGAAATTTTATCCTCTGATTTCACCTGACCTCTCCCCTCTATATTGAATAAATTATTTTGTTAATTTTGAATTTCAAAATGTCTTGAGTGCCATTTTCAGTGGTTTAAGTTAAAGGGCAATCCCGACTCTTTCCTTAGGTTCCTTGGCTGAGCCAGCAGTAAAATATTAGTCTGAGACAGGGTCGGACAGCCAGAGTTCTTCAGGGAAGAAGAAAACAGATCACTAGGGCTGCTCAGTCAGAAAGGGAAATAGAAACGGAGGAAAAATCTTGCCTCTGAGGGAGGGAAAGGGAAGGGGGGGTGTCGTTATTGTTGCCTTAAGGATCAGTAAAATCTACATCAGTAGATTTTCATTAATGAATAGTTGGCAATAATGTGTTAAAAGGGCCTTCATTTCAAAAATCTTAAACATTAAAATCTTTCTAAAGTAGGAAAGAAAACAAGTACTTTCTTACTTCAGAAAGTTTTTAAAACTTAAGATTTTTGAGGAGGAGAGGCATTTTGGTACTGAGAACAGTTTGATCAAGAGCCAGTTTGGTGTAGTGGTTAAGAGCAATGGACTCTAATCTGGAGAACTGGGTTTGATTCCCCACTGCTCCATTACATGAAGCCAGCTGGGTGATCTTGGGTGAGTCACAGAGCTGTTCTCTCAAGAGCAGTTCTATCAGAGCTCTCTCAGTTCCACCTACCTTACAGGGTATCTGTTGTGGGGAGAGGGAGGGAAGGTGATTGTAAGGTGCTGTGAGACTCCAAGTGAAGGGCAGGGTATAAATCCAACTCTTCTGCTGCTTCTGCTTCCAGCGCTGTTTTTCTCCCTTACAATTGTCCTGGTGATGGTTCACCCCAGAATACCTCTAGTATCCGTATAACAGCCAGTATGATATTCTTGCAGTGAGAATGTTATAGATTAACAACTATACAGTAATATCACCTTGAACATCTGTAATAACAGATGCTTTGTTCTTATATGGTATTTTCCGAGCATTCATTACGTATTTATATTAATTTTTATGTATAGTCATCAAAGATAATGATGGGTTGTGGAGATACCTGTGATTGATGGCTTTTACTCTGGCAACTCAAGTTTCCTGTACAGAGGACTTCCTATAATTGTCCCTAGATTGTTAAATTGCTGCACTTACGTTTCCCTGTGTCCTCCATACTTTTAGCACAGTCTGTTTGCTGGTAGCCTCCATGTTTGACTGTTACCTCCATAGGTTGTATTATTGTCAAGCCAAGCAAGGAACCAAGAAGAAAAGGTAATCCTCCTACTATAGGGTGCTGAGTCAGTTTGTAATGCAGTGAGTCACACGTCCTAATAGAAATGAGAACTTGTGCAGACTGTTGTCCAAATCATTATTGAGACTAGTGAATGAAATTTTCTATTGCAGCTCAGTAACTTTGTTATCAGTAACCCAGGTGAGAAGATTGCATTCCTTCAGATTTGTATCTGGCAATTTTTTGTAATCTCAGGGCTTGGCTATTGTAATGCTTTCTGAAATTGTTGGGGAGGCAGGATGTGCTGTTTTATATAATTAACTGAATGCTGATTATAAACTGATTTTAAGCCTGTCCCACTTATGAACAGCAAATTAATATCATCGTAATTCTGCATGGATGTGTGAGAGAAAGGTACTTTGTGGCTTTTCTGGGAAATTCTGAACTTTTTAGGGAGCTGTCTTATAGAAGTACTGAAGGGTCTTTTTCTTGGGCTGGCTTTTGGTGGCCAGTGGAAAGATGATGTATTTAGTATCTTATTTCAGCAGGCTTTTAGAGAAAGAAATGTTAGATGATATTGGATTTCATGATAGGACAAGCAAAAAAACTAAATTATGTTTTATGACGTTGTTAATGAATCTAATGTGTGGTATATTTGTTTCATTTTAGAGTCAAGTAGAACATACAGATTCAACTCAACTAGCTGACTATGCAGAGTATATCATGGATAGGTGTTGGCTCTCCTGTTTCTTAATGCATGTATAAGAGAAAAGGTAAGAGGGTGCCAAGTGATATGATACATCTGGAAGATCTGGATCAGGATGCAGTGATTTTAGTTCTGTACTCCTGTCTCCGTAAAGCTTTAAACTATTGGAGTCCTGATGATTTTTTTGTAGCTGCCATTTTCTTTTAATTTTACTGAGGGCAGACGTCGTTTTACCTCAAGGAACTTCTGATTCTGTAGCAGAGTATAGCTCCTCCTCCCACCTCGAAGCACAGTGAAAAGGATACTTCTGTGTGCTGGAAAGGAACTCAGACTTGCTTGACCCAGCACTATTGGATGCTGGGAAAAGGCACTGGGTATTTCACATTATTTGTGGTGATGCGTTGTCCTCTGTAATCATTCTCTCAGTAAAGGTGCCTGGAATCTGAAATGGAATGAAAGCATAGCAAGGCTTACTTTTTTGTAAAACTGATTATATCACTTCTGTTTTTCACTCCAGGAGTTTTCCATTTGGGTTTGTGATAACTGTTATGAAGTAGTCTATGTTCTGGTAACAGTGTTCTTTAGTTTTATAGTCATTGTCTAAGAGTAATTTGTTTAAATAATGGTGAACTACTCCTTGCAACTTTGCATTTGAAACTTTTGGGGTCTCCTGGGTTATAGAAATTAAAATCTGTTTTCCCTCAAACAGTGCTTGTAAAAAGCCTTGCTATTTACCCATTCTGTTTCAGCATTTGAAAGGGTTCTGGCAGTAACTTATGTAGTTTCAGGTAAAGGAAGGGGGGTTGTGGCTTGGAGACTTCTTACACTACTGAAAACTTGGTCCGCTGACCCATTTTATTTTAATAGAAACTGAGATGTCCCAGTCATTTGCCTCATCTTTTCTTTCTTCCCTCACATGTGCTGCCTTGCATGTTGGAGGGGTTCTGTTCCTCCTCATTGGAGACCTAGTGATGCACATAAGGAAGGGAGTGGCTGAATCAGGCAATTATTGACTGTATTATATTATTGGCTGTATTATATTATTGGCTGCATTATATTATTAGCATCTGTAGTTAATACATGCTCTCTACATGGGGCTGCCCTTGTCCCAGCTCCGGAGGCTACAGCTAGTTGTTGATGGGCCTCTCAGTGAGGGCCCACATCCAGGCTGTGGTGAGTGCGCTGCACTGGCTGTCTATGGCGTACCGAATCCAGTTCAAGGTGCTGGTTTTAACCTTTAAAGCCCTATATGGTCAGGGGCCTGCCTACCTAAGGGACTGCCTTTCCCGGTATACACCCCAGAGAGCACTGCGGTCAGGCTCGCAACATTGCCTGACCCTCCGTGGCCCTAGAGAGGCCAGGTTGGCAACCACCAGGAATAGGGCCTTCTCGGTGGCGGCTCCCTACTGGTGGAATGAGCTCCCAGAGAACATCAGGGCCCTGGCAGGACCTCTTGCAGTTCCGCAGGGCCTGTAAAGGGGAGCTCTTCTGCCAGGCCTTTGGAGCCGCCACTGGGGGGGATGGCCACTAGTATGGCCTGGTACATCTCACAGGCCTGACACATTTAGGGTGGAAGCCTCCTGGCCAGGAATATGCAGGATGCCGTGTCCGGTGCTGGATTCTGTTCTGTTGTTATTTTTTGCCGCCATCTGCTATGCTTTTATGCTATGCTGTCTGTTACATATATGGATGTGATTTTAAATGTGTATGTTTTGATTTTATATGCTGTTAGCCGCCTAGAGCCAGTTTGTTCTGGCTAGGCAGATACAAATCCAAATAAATAAATAAATACATTTAAAGGTATTTTAAAATAAAAATTTAACTCACATAGAGCTGTGTTTTGCTATGGAAGCTTGTATGTTCTTATTTTCAGTCTTCTGTTGGTGCTCGTAAGAGGCTGAGTATTTAGTGGGCTCTCTGGTATGAGAGGTACTGGGACCTATTGACAACTGATTGGGATCCATTCCTAATGTAAAAGTTCAACCATTGCCATGTGTAATGAAAAGGGGCATAAATAAAAGATTGGCTGTGGAGAAAGGGAATGGAAGGAGAAGGGCTGCTTGTTCTGTCAATACAGGTTATTTAAATACCATTCTCTTCATCCATGTGTGTTCAGGAAATACATATGAGTAAGCAGCAGTTGGCTTGTTTGAAATGGTCTCTGTCATTTTAACTAATATGCTGAAGAAAATATTTTAATGTATTTTACTTCTTCAGCTGTTAAGTAATATAAACTTTAGAAACCGTTTGAGTTATGTAATGAGTCAGTTTCACTAAGATCTTGATTCTGTTGCATTTGGGTGCCACTTTCCTGGTCTGTAAGTAACTTGTGTGCTAGAATGTTTGCAGAAATCTGCTGAATTACACTTAACATAGGGTCTGGATGCATTCCTAGCTTCCTTACGGTAGTTGCTCTTCTGTTCATGGCTGTAGCCATATTAGAATAAATTGATTGTTTGATTAATTTGTCACAAGTAGGGCTCACTGTTTGGAATTGAACCCTCTTCAACATGTGTTGAATGGTAACATGAACAATTGCAGGTTCTTCATGTGATGAAACAGTGCAGGAACATATGATATAAAATACCATTCTTGAATGAATAAGGATCATCTTTAGAAATATTGATCAGATAATTTGCTGGCTGAAGTGGTTGGGATACCAAGGTTCATATTAATTAATTAATTAATTAAAATTTTATCCCATCCTCCCAGCCAAGGCTGGCTCATAATCTAGTTCTGAACTAAAGCTCACTAGATATTATGAGAGAAATTGTAAGTTACGTATACATTAAAGTGCTGAATCAGTATGTCTGCTAGCTCAACCTGAGCCATTAAAAGCTTTCTCACCTGAAGAAGGTCAGTCACTGAGCAGTCTCCCAGGATAAGAGAATTATTAGGATGCAGGCAGCAGGTAATGTTTCTCAATTCCTCATTCAAATCTGGCAAATGGATGATAAACCTTACATTACAGTCTTGATCCATCTTAGATATTTGGATGAGGCATGTGGGTTTGGGTGTTTAAGTCATTAGCTCTGATTTGATAAGTTGTCTGTAACATTAGTGTATCATACTCGACAGCACTACTTTTTATCATTTTTAAGTAATCATTGTTATATACTTTGTTTCTTTCATAAGGAAAACCCAAGCTAGGTGACATCAGAAATACAAAATATAATTAATCTCAGCCTTCCATTCCATGCCACCCTGTGTCTTGTTACTTGCAAACTTTTTCTAGGTAAAATATTTTTTCTGCCTACAAAAAAAGTTTACTACTGGGAAAGTACTAGGATATGCAGTTTGCGCAGTCCACCTAAGTTAGTAATGACAAAATCCTACTGAAAGCAGTAGAATGGGATTTTGTTGTGACTATTGCTTTGTATTCAGCTATTAACATAATTGTCTAAATTGAAGTTAAATTGATGTTGTAACTTGATGTAAATTGATGTTTGCAAAAGGGATACATCCAGCATCATATACATAAATAAAACCATAAGCTGAAAGCCACCTTCCCCAAGCTGTTGCAAATCCCTTCTCTTAATTTTACTACTTTTCACATGTAGTTACATTTAAACAGTTATTTAATGCTGTTGTCCAGTTTGTTTTTAAACTTGAGTTGTATTGATAAGGTACCAGCTAGGAAGCAGATTTAACAAATTAATCTGCTAGCAATTTTTGAATACTATATTGACTTGGTGTAAATTTTAAACTCATATTGTAATTACTCGCTCAGTCTTGCATTCAGATGCTGGTATATTATTAGAAGCTCATAACTGGCTATTTGCTCAACAGGTTCAGACAAGGATCTGGGTGGCATTTCCTGACAAATGGAGAACTATTTCCAAGCAGAGGCATATAACCTTGATAAGGTTTTAGATGAATTTGAACAAAATGAAGGTGAGTAACTTTAGGACAGAAGATGCAGACTGTCCTCTAGATCTGCATGTGTTCTGTCTTTTTGCTTTTCCATTGGAACTGTTATATTTGCCCTTAGTGCAGGAATATTTGAAAAAGACACTGGAAATTGTTTACAAATTTTGACTTGATAGGACACTAATGTAATTGTTTTAAAATTTTGATAAACACTTGAATTATCTCCCTGCATTAATGGGATATTCAGCCATTGTGACAGTTGAATAAAAATATAATTTTCAAGGGGAGAATTGCCAGGCACAGACTTAGTAGGTGAACTGTTAAATAAGTTCAGAGTGCTTACATGCTCCATCCTGCCACCTAGTATGTACATGTTCCTCCTTCATCTCTTTCTCTGATATTACATCTATTAAATGCCATTAAGCTTTTAGAATTCCTTATTTAATTCCACATCAATTCTTTGACTCCAGCAAACAGCTTGCTAACATATCTGCACTAGTCCTTATTATGAAATTCCATTTTTTTTAAACCCTGAACATCATTATATTTAGGCTTTAAAACTTAAACAACAGATTTGTGTATATGTGTTGATCTTGTCTTTCTCAAAAGGCTGTGGGGGAGAAATAAGCAAGAGAAGTAAAAGTAATTTTATATTGCTGATCTCCGTACATGGGTTAAAATAAAAGGAAAATTGCATCTCTCAAAAATGGATGTATCCTTTTAATCTCTCAAATATAATTGCTATAAACCACACATTGCTAATTCTGTTTTAGATGTTTCTATTGCATTGATAAATATTATAAATGTTTTTTAAAATTAAATTCCCAACCTGTTTTTCATGCCTGTGACTGGTGTAGAACCCATTACCTTGTTGTGAATGTCGCAGAGCCAAAGTTGCTTCCCATAATATGTCTGTTCTTTAACAAATAGGATTTATAACTTTTCATGTAGGTATTAGGCTGTAGCTCTTTTCAGTTTAGTCATTTTTTATTAGTAGGACAGATTTGAGTGTGAACACTGTAACATTGATAGCAGCTGTTACATGGAAGATTCTGTCTTTGGTATTTAATGGGGCTGCAGTTGTGAAGATAGTCAAGTGCTATCAAAATTAATGGGATTTTATTACCTTTTCTGGTCATTGTTTGTTTATTTTGATTTACAGACTTGCTTTCTTAAACAATAACTTTATTTCTTTGAAGTAACAAAAGTGTTGTGAATATGTGGGTATAAGTTGTAAACCCAGTGTTCTGTACTGCTGTTGTGTTTCTTTCTCCTTATGGCACTTAACAGTGTAAGTGTATGAGGAAAAAGAGAAGGTACAGCAGCAGTCTGGAAGAATGGCTGGAGTCTGGCTAGAAGAAAGAATGATTGGAGAGGCAAACCAGTATCTCTAGGCAAAGGAACACTGTGAGGACTGTAAATTAGCATAACCCTCTCTTTTCTGGTTAATTTTTTATGTTATTTATAGTCTGCCATTCTCACTGGGTCTCAGGGTAGATTACACAGAATGAGTTAATAAGAGTGAGTCAATACAATCAACAAGTTGGGGCAATCAATAAACAATGGAATAGGATTTAGATTGTAGAATGAACCAGAAGTCTAAAAAACAGAACTGAAGCAAAGCATAATTGTTAACGTAACACATATTAAATTATGCAAAATTACATAAAAGGATCCAATTTACAACAAACTTTACACAGTAGTATAGACCACAGTCCCTAATAATTTATCTAAGTAACTTTGTGAATCATTTAGTCTATTGCCTGCATAGAAAAGCCCACTTAAATAATTCAGTTTCGTATAGTTTGTGGAAAGCCAGGAGAGTGGAAGCCTTCCTGTCATTCTCGTCACTGAGTTTATTGTACCAAGAAGAAAAGAAGCAGTAGGACAAAGATTAGAGATTCCCACTTTTGTTTCTTTCTTGCATGCCCCAAACATGCTACCTTTCTGGATGCAGCTGGACTGTCCAATTTCTCTTTATCGGGTATAGGGAGTTTGCATTTCTGTCCCTTTCTTTGGCAGCTAGGATTCCCTGTTTAGGGAATCTAATGCACAGCTTTTGCTTATTCATTATCAGTTACAGCAGGTTTTATGTAATCTGCTTTGTACATAGAGCATATCAATCAAAATTTTAAAATTGATTATGCCAATCAGAATGATATTACTAGAAAACATTTAGGTTCTAGGCTTGAGACATTTAAACTGATTTCAACCTTGGTAACTGTTATAATGTTCCCCAAAGAAGGATGGGAATTGTAGATCTGTAGTTTCCTCACAGACCTATAGTACTCAAGAGTTCCTTCAGAAGAAACCACAGCAGTGAAATTAGTATATATTTGTAGTGTGAGAATTTCCCAGATACTATCCTTTTAGCTGCTGATGAATTCACAGGTAAGTATTGCAGTCTTTGTCAGTATTATTGGACATTGTGGATTTCTCTTTCAGAAAAAGCTTAGATGTAGAAAATATTGGTAGTTTTACACAAAACAGATGTTTCATAGTTGTGCTGAATTTACTGTGTACTTATTTAAGCTTTTTTTTTTCAGATGAGGTTGTTTCGCCTACATTGCTGGAAGCAAAGTGGAATCAGATACTGGATCCCCCTTCTCATCGGTTGTCTTTTAACCCATCTCTGGCCAATGTGAATGAATCAGTTCCTGATGAATGTCCACAGAAATTAAAATCCTTATCCCTGTCTCATTTAGCTGCTGCATCAATAGGAGAAGGGAATTTTTGTACTAATGGAAATAATCTTACTATAAGCTCAGAGAGCCCACATTTGTGGATTGATGATCAGGTGACAGCAGATGATCAGCTTGTTAAGAGAAATAGTAACCAGAACGCTCAGTGTAATTCTGTGAATGAAGAAGAAAAGAAATGTAGTGAAACAGCTTGTTTACTAGAGGAGAAAAATGTTCTAGTTGTAGCAGTCATGCATAACTGTGACAAAAAGACACTGAAAAGTGGTGATCTAATGGACTGTAAAAATTACAGCAATCCCTCCCTGATGGATACTGTTAGCTTTACACTGGACAATGAAGCCCAACAAACTGATCACACTGATGTTACTGTAAATGGAATAACTGAGAAAGATATGGATACTGAAAAGGAAACAGTGCAAGAAAACAAGCTGTATACAGAAGATCTGGTTAATCATTGTAGTGTTGTCGCTACTACTTTTGATTGCTTATCCAGTGGAGATTCTTCTTCTCATTTAAAGGAGGATGAGAATACAAATGAAGACTTTCGAGTCTTAGAGTCTGCAGCAGCAAATGTAGTTACCTTACACAGGCCACCTGGCAGTACCAGTAAAATGCAAGAGGGTTGTTCATCAGGTGAGGGTTTTGATATGTCTGCTGTTGCCCAGAGAACTGAGCTAAAAACAAGAAATAGTTCACCTGGTTCATGCAGTGGGGATTTCTCCCAAGAGATTTCTGCAGTAGATCAAACACCCCAAAAGTTTCAGTCAGGGGTACCTGAGATCTCTGAAACCTATCGGTGTGATGCGTTTAAAAGTGACAATCACTGTGAGCATTTTCACAGACATTCCACCAGTCAAGATGGAAATGCATTTGAAAAAAAAGCTGACAAATGTGAAAAAATTCTCAATACCACTGAATTGCTTAGTGTGGCGGAGTGTTTATCTGAATCTCAGGAGATGATTAATGGGGAACTTATTAAACAAAATGAGATAAGTAGTAAACAAACATGTAGAGAAAATGAAACACTATTTCATATAGCCAAGCATGAGGAGGTCTATAGTAGTAATGCTGATAACTGTGAAGGCATGACAGAAGGAGATATTGATATAAAAGGAATGTGTATAGACGAGCTTGAAGATTCCAGTCCTATTGGAATCATGGGTACATCAGCATCAAATACTCTGCCCAATAGTTGTGATTCTTCTGGAATACAGAATCCAATTCTTACGCATATTCCAAAGACTTTACCTTCTAAGGAAGACTCTGTGACTGAGGAAAAGGAGATAGAGGAGAGCAAATCAGAATGCTATAGCAGTGTTTATGAACAAAGAAACAGTGAGTCCACAGACAGGAGTGGTCTCATTTTGAATTGCACTGGAGACCAAATGGGGAAAAAAAATTTACATAATTTCTGCAGTCCAGCATCATCTGAACCAAGTGAAACATCACCAAAACCAGCAACTAGCCTGCAAACTCCCAGTGTTCCTTTTGGTGGTGCCCGACCCAAACAGCCCACAAATCTTAAACTACAAATTCCAAAGCCATTATTGGACCATTTACAAAATGATCTGGTTCCCCCAAATTGTGGAGGTATCAGTAAAAACAAAAATGATGTATCTGGAAAAGGAAAACTAGGTGAAAACTTACCACCAAATCTGTTTCCAGATGAAACATCGCTGAGTGCATCAGTTATGGATACTGGTGGGGAGCATTCAGTTGAGTACGAGTCTGGAGTCTCTAGTAGTTTGTGCCTTGCAGCAGCCTCAGATAGTCCAGATAACGATCTTGGAGCTGGCCAGTTTGGCATCCCTACAAGAAAGCCGTTTACTACTTTGGGTGAAGTGGCTCCAGTTTGGGTTCCAGATTCTCAAGCACCAAACTGCATGAAATGTGAGGCAAGGTTTACATTTACAAAAAGGCGGCACCATTGCAGAGCCTGTGGAAAGGTAAGGTTATAAATTATAGAAAATGTAAGGTCTAAAACTACAGAAAAGTTACTGCTAGTTCTACCATCTTCTAGAAATATTTAATTAATTTTCAGGTAAGCATATTATGCTACTCCTGTTTATTTTTAATTGTTACTGAGAATAGTTGGTGGTTATTAATGGTCTAATTGTTATTCTTTTTAGGATATATATGTTCAAGAATTTCTTAAATATGTAATTTGCATGGAAAGACTTAGCTATATATATTAAGTTAGCTTCCCCAAATTATTACATCAATAATTTTAATTAATCTGTCCCCTGGTTTGGAGTAAAAGGCTATTTTATTAGTTTTTCTGTTAATGTGTCTAAGATAAATTCATGATGTTTATTCCCTCTGTGTTATATGTTCACAGGGTACAACAAGTGTGTTTGTGTGATGTCTATAATTTTTTTTAATTTTAAGATTTCAGTCTTATTAGTTGCAAAAGAAAATCTTTTGGAGATTCCATCTGTCTTTCATTAAATATGAAATCAAGAACAGCAGTACAAATACATGGTTGTAAAGATTTTAGTCTGTTTGGTGAATAAGTAGTTTGCTCATGGCTATCATACATTTGAAATACTAATATTAGAATTAATGATTTCTCCAAATTCATAGACATTTCAGGTAGTAAGGTGTCTCAGGCAGCAGGTAAAATGTTTATATACGTGCCTGCCCAATTACACTTAAATGTGAAGTCATTATGAAAAGATGAGGTGGTCATATACTGAGTCAGATATTTAATTAATCTGGCTTAGTATTGCCTGTTCTTGACTGGAAGCAGTTCTCCAGGTCCTGCTACCTGAAACCTTTTAAATGAACCTACCAGGAACTGAATGTGGGACCTTCTGTATGCATATGCTACCACTTGTGACTTAGCCCAGTCATTTACTGATACTTCAGGGTGCCTGACTTGTCTGCAGCAGCCTCCTGTAGGGATGGGCACAAACTGGTTCATGAGCCCAAATTTGACACAAACTTGGCCTGGTTTGAAGCCCCCAAACTGATGTTTGGGGAATGCGTCTTCCCTGAACATTTACCAGACTTTGGTTTGGCTGTTCAGGCCATCTATATATCTAAGTGCCGCCGTCCATGCGGATATCTAAATCTGCACACCGGGGGCACTTGGGGGGCAGAGAAGTTTTCCTGCACACTTGGGAGACTCCCCAGGTGTGCAGAAAAATCTTTAAAAGTTTTAAAAACTATACAGGGGATATTTAAATCCCCCCAAAAGTAAAAGAGTGTTCCCTGCGCATGCACAGAGAACGCTCTGAGAACTGTGGTGGGGTGGTGGCTGGGAGCCTCTGAGGCTTCACCGCTGGTGCCACGAGCAGAGGGGGGAGATCGGCGGACCCGGTGGCTCAGAGCCATGCAGGCCTCACCGTTGTTGCGGGGGGGAGAAGGATTGGCAGCCCTGGCCTCACCGTCGTTGCCTGGGGGGAGAACCATGCGGACCTCGCTGTTGGTGCGGGGGAGAGAAGGATTGGCAGCCCTGGCCTCATTGTCATTGCCGGGGGTGGGGGAGAAGGCTTACCTGTGGCTGCTTCCTCCATGTGGAGGGCCTTCTCTCCCACCCCCAGTGAGTACCATTGGTCCTGCCTCTTGTTTAAATCTAACAGCTAAATAGCACGGGTCCACAGCTTTCCTGTTAGTTTTCAGTGGCTGCCAGCCATTGAAATGTAACAGCACAGTGGGTCCACCCATCAGCTGTTAGATTTAAATGTCCGTGAACCATTAAACTTGTCTGTTTCTCTCCCCTTCACTTTGAAGCAAGGGGAAGCAAAATCGTGGGTTAAATGGCTGCCAGCCATCTAACCCTTCCTGAGTGATCCGAGCTGGCCAGTTTGGTTTGGACCTTTTTTTTGTTTGATTCGGTTCAGAGTTTTTGGGAAGAGTTGTTAAGGGCAGAAGGGCTGTCCTACAATAAGTACAAAAAACAATGGAAATGATATATGTAATAACAAAATAAAAGCAAACAAATGGGTCTTATGTAAAATGTGAACTTTTATATTATCTTCTGCTAAGCCAAGAAAAGTAAAATTAAATGAATAAAAGGATAACACAACTGTGTGTGGTACTCAAGAATATGAGTAAGATGTATTATATAGCATACAAATCTCAAACTAAAGTCCTCTGAATTGGTTCTTGAGTCTTGAATGGTTCTAAGTCTGTACGTATTGTTGCATCAGTAGGGAACAGTGATCATAATACTACTGTTCAGCGTTTATATCAAGGGAAAGTTGCCCCCAAAGTCAAAAACAATCATATTTGTCTTCAAAAGAGAGAACTCTACAGAAATGAGAAGACTAGACAAAAGGAACTTGAAAGGGAAATCAAGACTGTCAGACCCATCTAGGATGCTTGGAAGCTATTTAAAACCACACTAATTGAGGCCTAAATAGAATACATACCTCAGGTTAGGACAGGTGCCACCAGGCCTTAAAGGATTCTGCATGGTTAACAACCCAAGTCAAGGAAGCTGTAGAAGGGAAAAGGGCTTTGTTTTAAAAGTAGAAAGTATACCTGAATAAGATAGAATCATAGAGTCATCTCGTCCAACCCCCTGCACAATGCAGGAAATTTACAAATGCCTCCCCCTCCACACCTCCAGGATCTCCAGCCAAATTGGCCTGGAGAAAAATTGCTTCCTGACCTCAAAGTGGCAATCAGCATTTCCCTGAGTGCATAAGAAAGGGCCACAAGAACTAAGCACTGATGCAACCCTTCCTGCCCTCCCTCTCATGATCTGCCTAAATTCACAGAATGAACAAAAAGGAGCAAAAGAAATGTAAGTTGACAGTGGATAACAGGATTGATAAAGGAAGACAGAGAAATAGAATTAATTCAGTTTCTCTTCCTTCTGTTTTCATTGTGGGAAATATGGGGAATGTACCCATGCTCTAGCTGCTGTTTTTAGAAAGGGTGTTTGAAAAATTGAGTCAAATGGAGGTGCTGAAAGATGAAGTTCTAGGACTACCGGACAGTTAAAAACTAGCAAGTCTCCAGGTCTGGATGGCATACACCCAGGATTTCTTAAGGAACTCAGATGTGAAATTGTTGATTTACTAGTATATTATTAAAATTGGCCTCTGTACCAGAAGACGAAAGTAGCAAATACTATGATTCTTTAAAAAAAGGGATTCAGAGAGGATTCAGGAAATTTCAGGCCAGTTGGCCTAAACATATGTTCCAGGTAAATGAGTAGAAACTTACTAAAGATAGAATTATTAATGACATAGAGGAGAAAAACTTCTGCCTTGCCAACTTTTGGTGTTCTTTAAGAAGATTAATGAGTGTGTAAATAAGGGTAATTCAGTACACTTGATGTACTTGGATTTCTGAACATCCTCTTATGTATTAAAATTGGTTCAATGATAGGAAGCAGGGAGTAGGAATAAATGGACAGTTCCTGCAATGGAGAAAAGTGAACAGTTAAGTCCTGCAAGAGATCAGAACTATTTAATTTGTTCACAAAGGATCTGGAATTCCGGGTGAGCAGTGTAGTGGTCATGTTTGTGGATGTTAGCACATTTTTTGGTATCGTGAAAACCAAAGTGAATTGCAAAGAGCTCCAGGATTATCTGTCTAAATTGGGTGAATGGGCAATAGGGTGGCAAATGAAATTGTGTAGGTAATTATCAGGGGATGCACACTTGAACAAAAAAATTGTAAGCTTAAATATATACTATTAGAGTCTGAACTTTCAAGACCGAGAAGGAAAAGGGATTGTAGCGGATGGCTCTGTGAAAGTGGCGTCTGGCAGTAGTAAAAAATAAAAAGTACAAACACTGTGCTTGGGATTATTAGGAAAGGGATTTTTAAAAAGCCACTTTTTACACCCCCCCACTTCGTGTAGATTTATGGTGCAGCCTCATTTGGAATACCCTGACCTGGGTGGCCCAGGCTAGCCTGATCTCATCAGGTCTATATATGTGTGTGTGTGTATAGCTATGTAGCAGACCTGGGAAGAGGGCAGCCAAGATGATTAAAAGGTAGATGATTAAATTATTTGAGCCCCTTTCCTGTGAAGAGATGCTGAAGAGTCTGGGGTTTTTCAGTTTTGATAAAGTTAACTACAAAGAGACATTATAGAAGTTAATAAAATTGTATGGATTGATAGAACTTTTTGTACTTGTCCCATAATACTAGAACTAGAGGGCACCCAGTGAAGTTCATGGACAACAGAAAGATGAAAGGAAGAACTTAAATTTTGTAAGGAAGTAATTAAATTGTGGAATTCACTGCCAGTGGACATAGTAATGGCAACAAGCATAAATGTCTTTAAAAAGGGATTAGGCGGATTCATGGAGAATAGTGGTTGCTATCCATCAGTGGCTACTAGCCAGTATGACAGAAGGGAATCTCCATGATGCAAGGCAGCAAATTTCTGAATACCAATTCCTAGGAGACAGCATCTGGTGGAGGGCCTGGCTTCTATTCCCTGTTCGTTGGCTTTCCAGGGCAGCTGATTGTCCATTGTGTGAAACTATGCTAACCAGTAGTCTGACCTGGCATAGATGTTCTTGTTTTATTTGGATGCTGCTGATACAATCTTTTTTTATGTGAAAAAGTAATTAAGACATATGATGTAAGATTTTAATCCTGCATACATGTGAATGCCTAATTTGGGTGTAATGCCTAATATGTTTTTCAGCATAATTAAAAAGGGGTGCAACAAATGACCTCTAATAGCACCAAATACACTGATTTGCTATTTGCCTGAGAATGTTTTTATGCTCCAGCTTTCATCTTCTGCCCCTTCTGGTTTCTAATCCAGTGGGGTGAAAAGAGGAAGGATCTTAATTGCTTGAGAGATAAACATTATGAATTGCAGCTGGACTATCCTTGTGACCTATTAGTTGAGAGCTAATGTGGAATTTTAGATTAGTTAAGGGATTTATCTTAAAGTATATGAATGATTTTTAGTGCAGAGTATTTATCTCTGTTCTGGGTTGAATATTTCCTTATGCCGATTCAGCTTTAACGGTAAACATTAGTGATATTCATACTTTTATTTTTAGCTTACAGTTTAGTTTATAATAATATTGTTCTGAAATTGAATGCAAACTCCACAATGATTGTAGATTTTTTTTTGTATTTGCACTGAAGCTTGTATAATTAGTTTCTATGCTTGAACAAAGCCTCTCTGAAGTATTTTCCTTGTAGTATTTACAAAAAGAGAAGAAATTAGACCTAACTACACAGGTAACTTGCACAGAGTTCTGTCTTAGTAATAAGAAACTGCTAAGTGACTGAGTGTATTTCTCCTATTTATTTAAGGTCTTCTGTGCAGCCTGCTGCAGCCTGAAATGCAAACTGCTGTATATGGACAGAAAGGAAGCCAGAGTGTGTGTAATTTGTCATTCAGTGCTAATGAATGGTAAGTAATAAGAGGAGGAACTAAATGTAACATTCTGCTGACTTTATGCTAGATGGGAATCATCCATGTGCATGAGTGAAGCTGATACTGTCTTCCAGTATATTTTGTGTTCCTGTTGGAACTGATTATAATTTGGAAAATTATTTTCATTATGGTAAACTGGGATATATTCATGCATGGTTAACAAAGTAATGAAAGCTGTAAAAGGTAAGAAGGATCCTTTTAAGTGGTGGAAAGCTAGTCTCAGTGAGGCTGATAAAAGGGGACACAGGCTGTGGCAAATAAAATGCAAGTCTGTTATCAGGCAAGCTAAAAGGGAATATGAGGAGCATATAGCAAAAAACATAAAGACCAACAATAAAACTTTCTTCAAATAATATTAGATGCAGGAAACCAGCCAGGGAGGCAGTGGAGCCCTTGGATGACCAAGGGGTAAAAGGATTACTGAAGGATGATAGGGAAATGGCCAAGAAGCTGAATGCATTTTTTGCCTCTGTGTTCACTGTGGAAGATGAGAAGTACTTGCCTATTCCAGAAACACTGATTTCGGGAAGGGTGTTGAAAGACCTGAGTCCGATTGAGGTGACGAGAGAGGAGGTCCTACAACTGATAGACAATTTAAAAACTAATAAATCACCAGGCCTGGATGGCATATCTCCAAGAATTCTGAATGAACTCAAATGTGAACTTGTGGATCTCCTGACAAAAATATGTAATCTTTCCTTAAAATCTGCTTACATTCCTGACGCCTGGAAGGTAGCTAATGTCCCCCCCATCTTTAAAAAGGGTTTCATCGGAGATCCAGGAAATTACAGGCTAGTCATTCTGACGTCAGTACCGGGTAAGTTGGTGGAAACTGTTATTAGTAGAACATTGATGAACAAAACCTAATGAGGCAGACTCAGCATGGGTTCTGTAAGGGAAGTTCTTGTCTCATTAACCTGTTAGTGTTCTTTGAGGGGGTGAACAAACATGTGGACAAGGGGGACCCAATAGATGTTGTTTACCTTGACTTCCAGAAAGCTTTTGATAAAGTTCTCATTAGAGTCTCCTAAGTAAGCTCAATAGTCATGGGATAAAAGGACAAGGCCTATTGTGGATGAAAAACTGGCTAATTAATAGGAAACAGAGAGTAAGTATAAATGGGCAATTTTCACAGTGGAGGGTGGTAACCAGTGGTAACCAGTGGGGTACTGCAGGGCTCAGTACTGGGTCCGATGCTTTTTAACTTGTTCATTAATGATTTGGAGTTGGGAGTAAGTAGTGAAGTGGCTAATTTGCAAATGGCATGAAATTGTTCAGGGTGGTGAAAACCATGGAGGATTGTGAAGCACTTTAGAGGGATCTGTCGAGGATAGGTAAGTGGGCGTCAACGTGGCAAATGGGGTTCAGTGTGGCCATGTGCAAAGTGATGCACATTGGGGCCAAAAGTCCTAACTATAAATACACGTTGATGGGGTCTGAACCGGCAGAGACTGGCCAAGAGAGAGAGAGATCTTGGAGTTGTGGTAGATAACTCACTAAAAATGTTGAGACAGTGTGTGACTGCAATAAAAATGGCCAACACTGTGCTGGGGATTATTAGGAAGGGAATTGAAAGCAAATCAGCCAGTATCATAATGGCCCTGTATAAATCGATGGTGCGACCTCATTTGGAGTACTGTGTGCAATTCTGGTCACCATACCTCAGAAAAGATATTATAGCATTGGAAAAGTGCAGAAAAGGGCAACTAGAATGATAAAAGGGTTGAAACACTTTCCCTATGAAGAAAGGTTAAAGCGCTTGGGACTCTTTAGCTTGGAGAAGTGATGACTGAGGGGTGACATGATTTTATATATTATTTTATTTGTACCCTGCCCTCCCTGCAAAGCAGGCTCAGGGCAGCTCACATTCCTCAAAGTATATTACACAATACATAAATAGCAATAAAATAAAAACTAAAACCCAATAAAATCATCCTAAAAATTAAATTACAATACTAATAATAAGTGCTGTCAATGTTTCTCTACTTTCAGAGATGGCATAAGATTTTACAGATTTTACAGATAGAGATTATGCATGGGATAGAGTAGGTGGACAAAGAGGTACTTTTCTCCCTTTGTCAGAATACAAGAACTTGTGGGCACTCCATGAAACTGCAGAGCAATCGGGTTAGAATGAATAAAAGGAAGTACTTCTTCATCCAAAGAGTAATTAACACGTGGAATTCACTGCCACAGGAGGTGGTGGTGGCTACAAGCATGGAATTGGATAAACATGGAGCTGAGATCCATGTATTAGCCATAAGGTATAGATAGGAACTCTCGGCCTGGGGCAGGTGATGTGCTGTATTCTTTGTGCTGGGGGGGATGGACAGTGGGAGGGCTTCTAGTGTCCTGGCTCCACTGGTGGACCTCCTGATGACACCTGGTATTTTTGGCCTCTGTATGACAGAGTGTTGGACTGGATTGGGCATTGGCCTGATCCAACATTGGCTTCTCTTATGTTCTTATGGAGCTTTTTCAGTGGTGGTTTCTTAGAGTTTGCCTGACAAGTATTGTATTGTCTTTTAGGTGCCAGGCCAAAACAGTTCTCTTTACTCATGATTTTAACTGAAAGGTTCAAATTTTTAAAACTGTCTTATGGCCTGCTTCTAGTTTGAGAGCTATCTTATGAAATTGTTTTTATGTCCATCATCTGCTTGTGGTTTTTATTGCTGGTTTTAATTTTTATGCTTGCTTTATGGTGGTATTGTGTTGTTTTTGTTTTCTGAGGCTCCTTGAACTGGTTTCTGGAGAGGAAGGATATAAATTCTCTAAATAAATAAATAAATAAATAAACAATCCATCTGAATCCAGGACCTTTAATGCACTCAAAGAGGCTTACTGGAATAGTCCAGTTTTCTATAGTTTCAGAGGTACAGCTGTGAGGTGGAGAATTTCCCAGAGTTTATTTTTCCATGGAAATTTTTTTATTTCTTTGTCTTATGGTTGTAATAACAATGAATAGATGCCATTGCCGGTGCAGTATTAGGCAGCTTGACCATTGTAATGGTTTTCATTTGATTATCCCTAGGAATTCTGTTAAAGTGCACAAATGTATTAGTGATTTGTAAACTGGGGTAAGAGGAATAAAGCCACAAATGAATATAATAATCCCAATTAAAACTCAGGTTATGAATTCACCTGATTGGCTATGCTGGCCAAATCAAAACCAAAGCTGAAATTTTTATTGCTATGTCTCCCCTCGCATGATGGAAGAGATACTGTAATCATGACTCTTATATGGAATTAATAAGTTCTGCAGGTGATGAGGTGTCCTAGTAACCTCTGTGGATGAAAGTTATGTTTGATTAAAATAGATGAACAGATAACCATGACCATGGCATAAGAAAGCCAGTTTGGTGTAGTGGTTATGAGTGGTGGACTCGAATCTGGAGAACAGAGTTTGATTCCCCACTCCTGCACATGCAGCCAGCTGGATGAGCTTGGGTCAGTCACAGTTCTCTCAGAGCTGTTCTCTCAAGAGCAGTTCTCTCAGAGATCTCTCAGCCCCACCTACCTCACAGAATGTCTTTTGTGGGGAAAAGAAGGGAAGGTGATTGTAAGCTGCTCTGAGACTCCTTCGGGTAGTGAAGGGCTTGGGTATAAATCCAACTCTCCTCCTCCTCCTCATGCAAAGTTCTTCAGATGTGCTAAAATTAGTGTCAGCAGTTTTCAGTGTCTCTTTGTTTTTCCCCTTAAGTTTATAGCATATAAAGGATGTAATGGTGTAATGCCTTTAAAGTTTTACAAGTACTGTTGCAATAAAAAATAATTTCCACAAAAGCTTTGATGTTGTTTGAATATGACATTTAAGCCATCCCTGATATTTTTCCTAATCAATACAAAGTATTAGTTGCTGTTGGAACATAAAATTGAGGTACTTACATTTTCTAAATGTAAGTCAAAATAAACATGCTATATTTACTTATTTATTTATTTATATTCTAATTTATATCCCACCCTACCCCGCCAAAGCGGGCTCAGGGCGGCTTACACAAGGTAAAATACAAATTAAAACAATCAGATCATCAAACCATTAAAACAATTCATTAAAACAATACAATAAAAGTATTAAAGTGCTAGCAATGATGTTATTCCACTAACAGTGGCGTTGCTATGTGAGTGCATATCATATATTGTTCATTTCCAGCATTGATCTTAGTGTGCACAGGCTGTCAATAATTCACCAGGAACCAGGCTCTACTGTTGTTACTAATGATGGTGGTGGCTCCTAGATGAAAGCCTGGAAGAAGAGCTCCATCTTGCAGGCCCTGCGGACTGTAAAAGGTCTTGCTGGGCCCTGATCTCCTCCGGGAGCTCATTCTACCAGTACGGAGCCGCCACCAAAAAAGCCCTGGCCCTGGTTACAGCCAGCCTGGCGTCCCTAGGGCCTGGGAGTGCCAGTCGATTTTGATTCCCTGACTGTAGTGCTCCCTGGGGTATATATGGGGAAAGGTGGTCCTTCAGGTAAGTGGGACCCTGGCCATAAAGGGCTTTAAAGGTAAGAACCAGCACCTTGAAGTGAATCTGGTATACTGTCAGCAGCCAGTGCAATGCTTTCAGGGCTGGCTGGCTGTGCTCCCTCAAGGGGAGACCTATCAGAAGCCTAGCTGCTGCATTTTTCACTAGCTGCAGCTTCCGGATCTGCAACAAGGGCAGCCCCATGTAGAGAGCGTGCATGGAGCCTCGAGTTCACTCACTGTATCAACTGTGACAGACAATATTACAGCATAGTGTATTAGAGCATCTGTAAAACTTCTTATTTTTCTGTAAAACCTCCATCACTGTCATAGGATGCTCAGTGTGATTTCTATTTCACTAATTTAAGGAAGAAAATTGTGTGTGAATGTAGGGAGTATGGAACCCACCAAAACTGTAGTTTTCGCCCAATGACTCTAGTAAAATTAGCTTGAACTTTTTTCTGGTTGGAATCTTTGAAATTCTTGCTTTCTAAACAGGTTAAGTAGTTACAATTGAGTATTTTGTCATCAAACCGATGTATTGTTGTAGAAGCTCATTTTCAGCAGAGAAAAATACTGGCAACTTTGTTCTCATGATAGACGATCAAAGGGAAGAAATGCTTGCAAGTGACATGTTCAGTGATCTTAACAGTGGTGTTAGACATTTTTGCCTCGTTCTTTAGTACCTTAAGAGAGCAATCCTAAGCTGGTCTACTCTGAATTCTACTACAGTCTAGTCAGCAGGGCTTACTCCCAGGAAAGTGTCCTTAGAATTGTGCTGTAATGTTTGGTGTCTGCTTGGCCTAAAAGGAATTTGTCATTTCTTGGCTTACTTTTATTGCACCCTTTAAAAGGGTTAGAACAGTATAAGTGCTGTTTAAAGTATCAAATATTAATATCTTTCCCTGAATGCTGATAAAATGTGACAAGAAATGGTGGGTGTATTGCAACTATGAATTAAAAAGTGGTGAGTAAGGTGAGATTGTTGGGGGGTTTTGAGGACAAGAAATATTGAGGTAGGAAACATGCATATTCAAAATAAATATTGTGAAAGGTCCTTGTTTCTGTAGCAAAGCAGAATGTGACATGAAATCATTTGAATCTGAAAGTGTTCTTGTTAAAAAAAGTGAAATAAAATTTAATGCTTTTAAAATGATTTCATTAAAAAACTTTCTGTTTTAGTGAGAACTTTTTAGTGACGAAGAACAAAAACATTTATAAACTTTACAAGTTGAGCCCATATTCCTTTATCTTCAATTTCATTTATCTGGAACCTAACTGTTGTATATCTTCATCTGGTAAAGTTGTCCTGATGCTTTCTTTCTGCTTGGCAATTATCTCTGTCATTTGATCTACTCTTGTGTTCCAGATTCCTCTGGTAACATAAAGCAGGTTCTTCATCATTCTTTGCTCTCAGAAGGATCATACACTGGATGTAATTTCCCTAGATTGTTTAATTTATTGTGTGTTGGACAGGGGTGTGTGTGAATGTATATTTGTGTTTCTGGCAGTCATTCATATACAATGATGAATGAAGCTGTTTTTAGTTGATAGACAACAAATGAAAGAGGGAGGGAATCTTTCATAATTTTTAATGCCATAGATGAGAAAGAGTCAGTTTTTGTGTGGTCCCCCCCCCCGGGGGGGGCCTTTAAACTATCTGTTATTATAAGAACAGGCCAAGTCCCCATTTGGCTGTAGCATATCTTCCTTTTAATATATTTCATTAAAGTTGTATCATATATTGTCTTAAAATCACTTCTAATTGGATTTAGGATAGAATGATGAGGTTTCTCCTCTTCAAACAAAAACAAGAAATCCTCTCTGAGCCCAGTCCTGTCCTTTCCTGAGCCAGGTATTCTAAGCTCCCAGCAAAGGTGAAAAGGGGTGCTTGTTTCCCAGCTTTCTTTGGGCTAGAAACAACCTCTGTCATCTGTGCCAAACATCCAAAGGACTGGAGGAACAGCCTTGTTCCTTTATTGCCAGTAAAACAACTATAGTATGAAAGAAGTTTAGGAGGCACCTAGGGCAAAGTCTCCAGTAACTTGCTACTTTAACTTGTTCCAGACAGGCAGATATGTGGACCAGAAGAGCTAAAGCTCTTGATTAGGGTCAAGCTGTCCAGTAGCAGTACAAAGGCTCTGTGTTTAAGCAGGTGCTGATATGGAAGCAAAGAGCTGCTAATGCAAACTGACAGCAATGAAAAAAAAAAGCTATCTTAACGATCAGTTGCTTGTCACTTCTGTCTCCCCCCCCGATGATAGTAATGGTTTTGAAGATTTATATAAGATAAATCAGCAATCCAGTCATCTTATATACTTGTATGCTCAGTGGAGACATCACAAATATCAGTTTGTTCATTGTGGGCACAAACTTGGTTTACATACACCATCTTCCTTCTCTCCTTGTACACTGAGAATGAAGACAGAAGTCTGAATGTGGGTACCTTCATTAACTAAGGCTCATATTTTCCTCAGTAACCGGGGTTCTTAAGCATGATCTGATCCTGGTTAGACCTGTAGATTTGAATTGAGCCATTCCTGTGTTAGTTCCACATTGACAGCCCTCTCCCCCCCGGTCATCAAATTCTTCCCAAAAACTCTGCAAAACTCTGCAAAAACTCATGTAAAACTGTCTGCCTTCATTGCCTAGTTATGATTCTCATTCGCCAGAGGAATAGGGTTTATTTTCTGTTGGACTGACGTTTGTCTTTTCTAATGAAGAGGAAAAGCCTCTGCCCTGGTAGGTGGAAATCCTAGAGTTGCTTGTAGTCGTAAGGTTACTGTTTCTGTGACTCAGTGCTTTCTCTTGTGTTTTTGTGTTTCCTTAGCCCAAGCCTGGGAGAACATGATGAGTGCCTCAAGCCAGAGCCCTAATCCTAATAATCCTGCTGAGTACTGTTCTACCATTCCTCCCTTGCAGCAAGCCCAGGCTTCTGGAGCCCTGAACTCTCCTCCGCCTACCGTTATGGTACCTGTGGGAGTCCTAAAACATCCAGGTGCAGAAGGTATGGAACTCCCATCTTTCCTTCCATATACAACTATCCTTTCATCCGTTTGTGAGCTAGAATATTCCAGTGGATAGGCTTGGACTGAGAAGATCTGATATGAGATCTCTTTCAGCTATGAATTTCCTCAGCAAGTTAGTATGCTGCATCTTTTTTAAATCCGCAAAATCAGAACTGTGACTAGGCCCATGGAGGAGTTGTGTATATTTATGTAATGGCAAGTGTGCAGTGCTTCTGTACACCGTGGTATAAAAGTTGCTATTTGCTTTGTTTACTTTGGCTGCGGTCTAAAACAGTGATATGTGCACATGGAAGAGAACGGTGTTCAGAGGTTGCACTTTGCTTGCTGTTTCTGCTGCAGTAATTCTTCTGTTAGAGATATGTAGCTTTTCTAACTGAAGTTTTAAGATTTCAGCTGTGAGCTGTTTGTTGCACCAAAAAAAGAGAGAAGAAGCTCTGTTTTGGATCATGGCCTTGAGCAGCATTCAAGCTCCAATCAATGCTGTTCTTAGTTTGCATTTAAACATTGTTCTTTTACCACTGTTTTATAAATTTTCACTTTATGCATGCACTTCTGTTAAACTGTTCTCACCTCTCTCCCTAGTGTCTCAGCCCAGAGAACAAAGACGTGTTTGGTTTGCAGATGGCATATTACCCAATGGAGAAGTAGCTGATGCAGCAAAGTTGACAGTGGCTGGAACAACCTCCACAGGAACACTAGCAGTGTCACATGATCCAAGCAAGCCTATAAACAACAGCACTTCACCAGCAGAGGTGGGAAATGATTTGTTGCATGGTATGTTGGGCAGTTCAAATATTATTGGTTCTTTAAATATTTGTAATACTTGGAGCAAGGCCCATTGGAGAAGGAATACAACAGGCGCTAGAGGCACCGTCCCTCCTATCGTCCGCCACAATGTGTCGTTCTCCTGCTGCTGCCGGTTCCCAGCTGTGCGCCGCCCTCAGCTGCCAGCCACCCAGGCACCCATGGGGCGGGGTCGCAGCGGTGTAAGGAGCGGCGTCAGGCCCCACGTGCGGTCGCCGGCCACCTGGGGACCTGAGCTCGTCTTGGCCACTGGTGGAGTGCACAGCCTGTCCCTCGCCTGGCAGTCTTGGCGCTCGCCAGCCACCAGGGGACCTGAGCTCGTCTTGGCCACCGGCGGAGCACATGGCCCGTCCCTCGCTTGGCAGTCTTGGTGCTTGCCAACCACCGGGGGACCTGGGCTCATCTCGGCTGCCAGTGGAGCGCATGGCCCGTCCCTCATCTCGCAGCCTACTGAGACTGGGCGGCGGTTCTGTGGGTGGTGGAGTGGGACTCCGCCATGGTGTCCTCGAATGGCGGGGCACGTTCATTCTGGCGCCACCTATGTGGGTGGGCGCCAGAGACTGCAGCCAATGGCCAGTGGCGGCAGCATGAGTGGTGGCTCCCTCAGCCATAGGGTGAGGGAGCGCATCCTGCATGGCCACCCCAAATCTGTTTTATTAAATAGAGAGACAGTATACATTGAGGGAGATGGGTCCTTGTACCTAGTTGCATGGGAAGAGCAGTTTCTATCCTTTGCCATGTGCTTCTGCAAATGAGCTAGCTGTCAGTATATTTCTTTTGTATAAAATGCTATGGAACAGATTGCTCTTTTATCTTTGTTGACAAGCTGAAAGTTAGTGTTATCCAGGTTTACCCTTTATGCCATATTTGTTTGTCACCTCTTGTAGACTGAAAACACACTGACATTTTCGAGAAGTATAACTCAGGTTGGAAGTCCAGTTGGCAGTGCAATGAACCTTATTCCAGAAGATGGTCTTCCTCCAATTCTCATCTCTACTGGGGTAAAAGGAGGTGAGAGTACAACAGTAAACTATCTGTAACTGGGATTCACGAATTGGCATTTACTCTAGAGTGGCCCATACTGAAACCTTAACCTGTGCTGGGTCAGGGAGAAAATAGGTGTTCACTGGTTTAATAATAGGGTAAAGTCTGGCATAGAGAATGATATCCTATTTATTATTGTGGCATTTTATATACAGAATAGCATTCGGGTGTACTGGAGAGTGATAGGGAGAACAGGAGGTTGAAATTGAATGCCAGCCAAATTGGAAATCAAATGTTAAACATTTTTCCCGGTCTGTGCTGGAAACTGTCATTGCTAATGTGTGCCTGGTGGTCATATTTGCTGCAGATATTCAATGTCCACTGTGTTTGGCTGGCAGACATGCATCCTTCTTGTCCTTAACTTTCATATTAGGGTCATTCTGAAAGCACTGGGAAGGAACTGTGGGATGAAACCATTCGTCAGTAACTCTGAGTAATCTCCGTAATAGTAATGATGTACAAAAATAAATTATTACCTATGTATTCTATATTAAGTAATTGTTCCTGGCTATAGTACTTTGTTTATTACTTAATTAAAATTAAAATTAACTAGCCAATTAAGTTCGTAGGCTTAACAGGGTTTTTTTAAACTACTATGGGCATATTGTTATTGGTAATTGGTTTTTGCAGTAAACTGTGTTCCTGAAAAGCACTTTATCTTATCAGTAGACTGATATTAAAATATAGAGAAAAAGTCGGACAGATGTCTCCTCCACTTGTCTTTTTCTTATAATATTTTTGCAGAACCATACACTCACAAAACCTAATAGCTAGGTTCCAGTGCTGTATTTTAGCATGGCTATAAAACAGAAGCAACACTTGGTTTATGCAGAGGAGCAGAGTAGACTTTTTTTGGCTGGAACAAGGGGCAGATTTAGATTTGACCCCAGTGGTGTCTTTAAGTACCTCTACTTTGCACATATTACACTTACATCCTGCTTTTTTTCATGGCATTCAAATGGACATAGGACACCAGGTCTCCCATCCATGCACTAACTAGGCTTACACCTGTTTAGCTTCAGTGAGGTAGCTGCATCCAGTGTCTTTCAACCATAACTAGGAAAAATAGCATTTCTTCCAAAGGGGATAATTAAAATTCTGTCCTGGGGACACACAGTATAACATCTATACTGGGTGGTTGAGCCTCAGCTGCCAAGGATCCTGCAAGAGCACTTGGGGTACAAGTGGAATAATAAAATTAAGTTAAATTATAAAAGGTCAGACTGACTGGTCTGTAGTTTCCTGGGTCATCCCTCCTCCCTATTCTGAAAATTGAGATAACATCTGCCCTCCTCCAGTCCTGTGGCACATCTCCCGTCCTCCAAGATGTCTGGAAGATGATGGGCAAAGGCTCTGCAAGCTCTCTAGAAAGTTCTTTGAGCACTCTTGGGGGCATACCATCTGGCCTGGGGGGATATGTACTCATTCAATGCAGCCAGGTGCTTCTCAGCTGCCTCTCTGTCCATGTCAACCAGCAGTCTGGATGCTCTGCCTTGCCTACTGCCATCTCTAGATGAGCCTGTTTTCTTCAAGGGAAAAAACTGAGGCAGAACAGGCATTAAGCCTTTCTGATTTCTCTCTGTCAAAGTGTCTCCATTTTCACCCATCAGTGGGCCCATCACCTCTCTTATCTTGCGTTTGCTCCTCACATATCTGAAGATTTTCTTGTAGCGAGCTTCTCTGGCCAGCTTTTGCTCACTGTGAGCTTTGGCCTCTCTGATGGCTGACCTACAGTGCATAGCAACCCGTAGGTACTCTTCTTTAGAGGTGTGTCCTGGCATCCATTTCTTGAACACTTCCTTTTTCTCCCTTAGCACATCACACAGTTCTTTGTTCCTCCATATTGGCTTCTTGGATCCCCTACCATGTTTCTTTCTTGTTGGAATAGAGATGGCTTGAACTTGCAAGAGCTCTTGTTTTAGGAGAGACCACTCTTCTCTTGCTCCCTTCCCTTCCAGCAGTCTTGCCTGTGGAATGATTCTCCTTATGCCTCTGAATTTATTAAAATCTGATCTCCTGAAATCTAACATACATGTATGGCTACAAACTTCCTTGGTCCCCCACAACAAAAGGAGTTCTAGCAGGCCACCACCTTCACCCCATCTACCATCTCTTGCCTGCTGGTCAATATTAAGTTGAGCATGGCTGTGACCCTCGTTGTAGTTTCCTCCACCATTTGGTGAAGGAAGTTGTCAGCCAGACAGGTCAGGAACGTGCATGACTATGGATTCTTTGCAGAGTTTGTTTCCCAGCACACATCAGGGAAGTTGACGTTGCCCATAACTACCAGGTCATGTTGTTTGGCTACCTTATCAAGCTGTTCAAGGAGGGCAGCATCCACCTCTTCATCCTGGTTGGGAGGTCTGTAGCAGACTCCAACCACAATACCATTTGTCCTTCCTTCCTTTATCCTCACCCAGATACTTTCCACTGGGCTGTCGCCCTCTCCCTCCAGTATTTCTTGACAAATAAACCCTCTCCTCACATACAGCGCCACTCTACCTCCTCTTCGAACCTTTCAGTTTTTCTTGAACAACTCATATCCATCCACTACTACATTCCAGTCCTGGGAATCATCCCACCAAGTCACTATAATGCCCACTAAATCATATCCCTCTGTCTGCATTAGAAGCTCAAGCTCTTCCTTCTTATTGCCCAAGCTTTGGGCATGGTATATAGACACCTGAAGCCCTGAATCTTTGGCTCCATTAAACCCAGCCCTCCCAGATGGGCCTCTGTTATATGGTCACCTTCATTTAAATCCCTATGTTGGTCATCTCCTTCCCCTTGTGGTGTCCGTTTAAAGCCCTCTTGATGAATCTCCCCAGGTTTCTGCCAAAAACATTCTTCCCCGACCTTGACAGGTGAAGTCCACTGCATGCTAGCAAGTTGTTGTCCATAAAACCTAGCCTGGGGTCCCAGAATACCTAAACAGGTATTGTATTGTGACAGCTGGGCTGTTACAGGCATGGCAGGCAGAACCAATCAGGCCAGCGGGCCAGGGGAGGCTAGCCCTGCACTTGTCACAGCCAAGGTGGAAGGGGTGTGGCCAGGGGTGGTGGCTCCATGTCTGCAGCACACCACCCATCCCCTTAAAGGGACTGGGCCTTGCCCTCAATCACTGGGCAGCTGACAGAGTTGTCAAGGACCCCAACAATCCCCCTCATGTAGGACCTTTACCCACACAGTGCAAAGGGTGCCATCACCTTGAAAGGGGTGTGGGGACACACATGGCCCATGAGGCCCCTGTTCCCTTAGACATCTGACTGGGACAGCGGCCTCTCTTCTGTCCTTAGAGAGGGCTGACTCTCCAGCAACTGTATTGTCAGAACCCCCTTGTGCTTGCAGGTGGTTGCAGGGCCCCCAATCCACTCTGCCTGGTGCCACTGTGAGCTTCTCGTGCAATGTAGGAGTGCTTCAGTGTCTCCTGGGTAGCCCATTGGAAGCCCTTAGCATTCTAGGTCCCTGCCTGACCCGGAGGTCCGAGGAGCCCCTCCCTGTGTTCTGCTGGCTGATTCTTGTCCTTCACACCAGCTCTGTGGCATTGGAGTGAATGAAGCAGGGTGGGGAGTAAAGCTCCTCTCATGCAGGTGGAACCCCTTAAGTTAGAGGATAGCTGTATTGAAAGAAGCGTGTGCTGCCCAAATGCAGAAACACTGTAACACACTAGTAGTAATAGCTGCTGGTTCCCAGGGGGTGGGGGTGGGCCGGGCCCACATGCAGGCATGGGCTTCAGTCCCGGGTGATTTTCAAATGTCCCAGCCACAAACCTCCATGGCAATACTTGGGTTGGGGGTGGTGAAATGGACTGTGCAGGCATTGTGAGTGCATGGAACCTGTAGCTTCCTGTTTTCAGACTTACGCTCAGTTTGTAAATAGGGCTGTTGTCTTCTCTTTTTCACTAAGTACAGGAGGGAGGAGGGAGCAGCCAGGCCACTCCTCCAATAGAAATGGAATGGTTATTCCCCCCAGCTGTCCCTGTCCAGTGAGGTTTACCAAGGCGGTGAATCACTAATTCTGTTTGATAATAGGCTCTGGTGATCAGAACTACGTTGAATCCCCACATGGAAGTTTGGTGCAGTAGAGTTCTGGCAAGGAACCCTGAGTGCCTTAGCTGGACTTACTGGACCTTCTTGGTGGTTGTTGAGACCCAAATGCTCACAGTGGCTTCACTGCAAACGTCATGGCTGGGAGCTGCAAAATGTATCTGTTTACATGCTGCTTTCATTTTCGTGACTTTGTCCCCCTTTGGCTGCTTTACTGAGAGATCATTCTATTCCGACTGGCCATTAGCATACCAGAACCCCATACAGAATGCATGGAGATGGGTCAGAAACCCTGGGTCCTGGGAGAACTCTTTCTTGAACTCCTCCCCAGTCAGTCATTCATCAACTGGGCACCCACTCACCCAGGCTGCATGTGCTTGTGGGGGGGGGGAACACCAGCAAATTTCAGACTGACATTAGCATCCTCAAACAGCTGTGGTTTCATGTGTCTGTCTCAGGGAACAAAGGAATGCAGAAACAAGACTAGCCACTCAAGGGACCCTTTAAACATTGACTCCCAAGTCTGTGTGATGAACCCAAAAATTTTGGACTGTCTCTGGAGACCACATTAGCACCTTCCACAGAACTGTCAGATATATTTGAGTGAGCAATAATTATGTAGAGAACAACTCCCTGGTGTTCCCCCTAAACAGTCCTGGAGTGTCACTAACCAAACACATGCCCTCACACTAAGAGACACAGAGTTGTGGCACAAAACCAAAGTTTATTGGTCAGCAAATGGGGGAAGGGGCTGAGGACTCCAGAGACCACCTCCAACAAGCCACAGGGAAACAGACTGTTTCTCTCCAGGGCAGCAAGCATCCAAGTGGGATGGAGCAGCAGGCTAAGACTTACACTCAGACTGTAAGTCTAAACTTACACTCAACTTCTGAAGGCAGGCTGGGACAGCAGCCCAAGGAGAATGGGGGCAAAGGAAGTACTGGCCTTGGTTTGTATTTTGCCCTGTTGGATTTTTGCCTGCAGAAAAGCAAAATAGAGACAACAAGTGGCCATGAGTGCCTTGCTGGGCACAGCCATGTCCACTACGGCCTGCCAGAGATTTTACTCTGTGGCCTGTGGGACAGTACTCCAATGCAACCCCCCCCCCCCCAAGGCAGAGGCTGGTGCTATCCAAACCACACTCACCTATCTTGTGTTGAAGTGCTCTGTGAGTGCTAATGATCTATACACTGTGGCAGCTGCTGCACAGGGCACTGTTCCTATAAAAGAATGAGTTCAAAGGTTGTGTGGCTACCTGCTCCACTTAGAATGGAGGGATTCCACCACACACACCTAGCAAAGTGCCCTGTCCCAGGGAAAGGAGCGCCCTGCAAAGGAATGAGCATATATATCCTGGTGTGGAACTGAAAACTTGTGCCCCCTCCCCTGGCAGCTCTCCTGGTGTACTCACCACACACTAATTCCCCTTGTGCATAAGAGGCCATTGTGCTGGGAGGCCATGGCTCCCTCTGCCCCCACTCAACCACTGTACGTCTGGGCTTGGGTGTGGGAGTTGGCATTGCTGGGGGAATTGCCAACCATGAGCAAGGGGAAAAGGGAAGCATGATTGGGAACCAGGCCCCTGCTTACCCGTCAGTGTATGGCCACCCCTTTGGGTCCTGCCTCCAGAGATGGGGTACATGTTTGAGTACTGAAATGGGAGAGTCCCGTGCCACACGCCATACCTCATGACCTGGGCTGTGTCCTATTTGGGGCTTAGTAGGCCTGGAAGGAGGCAGCAATTGGGTTCTGGGCGGGGTACTCGGCTGCTACAGGGGGGGAGATGACTGGTCATGACTGTAGTCAGCATACTGAGCTCCTCCAGCCCTTCTGGGCATAGTCGCAGCAGTAGGGAGGACACTTGAATTTTTACAACAATTGGTGCCTGTAGGCCAGCCATGTTTTTTATTGACATAACTCCACCTCTGACAGGGCATTCCCAGGCTGAAAGGGCTTAGGGAGCCAACTAACGCCATCTACACCACCAAAACCACCCACAACCATGCTGGTGCAGGGGCCTACATATCAGTTGTGCTGATGAGCGTACACCAGTGCCCAAGAATGGCGGAGCTATGCTGGGGCCCTGTGCCAGCGTAGTTGGCTCTTATGCTGGTGTATCTCAGAGATATACCACTATAAAAGTCAGTTGGTGTATTCCCCACCCCCTTAAGATTGCACTGTAAGTCACTGAAATGTCTGAAGCTTTACTATTAACTCTTAAAATTCTACACTTCTGTTTGGAAAAGAAGTTAGTTTACTTATGCTTAAATATTAAAGGTTCATTATTGCCAAGTTGTATAAAGTATTTTACAGTAATTGACTGCTAAATCTTTTTAAATAGATTATGCTGTGGAAGAAAAACCATCTCACATCTCAGTGATGCAGCAGCTAGAAGATGGTGGCCCAGACCCTCTGGTGTTCGTTTTAAATGCAAATTTGCTGTCCATGGTTAAAATTGTGAATTGTAAGTCCTATTTAAGTTAATAAGATGGCAACAGTGAACCCCCTTCTGCTTTATAAAACATGCTTCTATGAATAATTTCTCACACAATCAGAAATGAAGGAGTAAGGAAACATGGATGCTCTTCTTTGGAGGAAGGGTAGGATAAAAATATAATAGAAATCTGTCTCGCATAATGGTGGTGAATTGACTCTCCCCCCATGTTTCAGTTAAGGGCCATTATTAAATCATAAGCTTTCAATATTGTTTGCTTACACCTTACAAATGTTTATTTACTGATGTAAATCTGTACCTTACTTCTCTTCTGCAGATGTGAACCGGAAATGTTGGTGCTTTACTACAAAGGGAATGCATGCTGTAGGTCAGTCAGAAATAGTCATTCTTCTCCAGTGTTTACCTGATGAGAAGTGTTTGCCCAAGGATATCTTCAGCCACTTTGTGCAGCTTTATCGAGATGCCTTGGCAGGTGAGAGAATTGCCTGCTTCAAAATGGTAAAGACTGATGACAGGTAGTTATTCTGTTACCAGAGATGTGTGGCAGCGACTTTAGGTGCCTCTTTTCTCTTCACTGTTTGGCCTTCTTTGAGGAGTAGGGCAGAATATCAGATTTGTACCTCAGGCTATGATTCTCTTAGCTGTCTTTACTCCTGAGGAAATGGAACAACATATATTAGATGCAGGTGAATTAATTCCCCTTCAGACTCAATATGATATTGAGACAACGTATATATCATATAATGGTAGACTCGGTATTTTAGAATAGTCTAAATCTGTGAATACATTTCTCAACCAGGTTTTTAACTAAACAAAGTGCTTTCCACTTTGTCCTTTGATCGCACTACACTTATGCTGCATGCAGTTGCACTGTGGTATTGCATAATTTATGATCTCTACATAATGTATTTTCGAGTTCTATTTTTGATACTCTTCGAAATACTATCCTGCAGTTTTCTGAGGGGAATATAGCACTGTGGCTATACAAATTATCATGGAAAAATTGTTATACTGGAAATCTTTGTTAAACAGTGAATAAGACTGCTTGTACAGCATAAGATATATCTTTATTAAAGTTGTATATTACATAAATGTCCAAAAAGTTTGGGGGCATATATGCATGGGCTTCAGTTGCATGTGCTTGGGTTGCATATGAAGTTTTTGCAATTCACAAACAAATTAAATTTCAATCCTTTCTAGATCCCATCCTGTCTTTCTGCGGGTGTGCTGAGTACTTATATTTTCATCCAAGGCGCATTGTCATTACAATGCCTGTCTTAGAATCAAGAGAAGCTGCTATGCAGATGCTCTTTTAATAAGTAACTTAGTAGTGGGTGGCAGCCATACAAGTTTCACAGGTTTTTATCTGAGGTGTTATTACCAGTATAACAGTCTGCAATGTAGGTTTATAAAGATTAAGAAAATACTGTAAAGCTTCCTAATAATACTGTTTTACAACTACAATAAAAGATTTATCTGATATTCCCTGGGGAATGGGGGTTGCTGGTTAATCAAATCAAGCTAGTTAAGAATATAAGAAGAGCTCTGTTGAATCAGACCAGTGGTCCATCTAGTCCAGCATCCTGTTTCACACTGGCCAACCAGTTTCTGGGCCAATAATAGTACATAGAGGCTGAGGCCTTCCCCTGATGTTGCCTCCTGGCACTGGGATTCAGAGGTGTACTGCCTTTGAACATGGTGGTTGCCTTTACTTACCATGTCTAGTAGCCACTGATAGAGCTATCTTCCATGAATCTATCTAATCCCCTTTTAGAAGCCATTTATGCTTGTGGCAGTGAATTCCACATTTTAATCACTCCGTGTATAAAGAAGTGTTTCCTTTTGTCTATCCAAAATTACTATCCATCTGCTTCATTGGATGCCCTTGAGTTCTAGTGTTTGGGGAGAGGAAGAAAAAGTTGTCTTTGTCAACTCTCTTCACCCCGTGCAAAATTTTATAAACCCCTATCATGCCCCTCCAGTTGTCTGTTTTCTAAACTGAAAAGTGCTGAACTCTTCAACCTTTCCTCATAGGGAAGGTGCACCAGCCCCCTGACCCCTAATTCGTTTGGTTGCCCTCTTCTGTACTTTTTCCAGCTCTGCGATGTCCTTTTTGAAGTGTGGTGACCAGAACTGCACACAGTATTCCAAATGAGGCCACACCATAGATCTGTAAAGGGGTATTATAATTCTGGCTTTTTTTTTATTCTTGAGCCTTTTCCTAATAACCACCAACATACAGTTTGCCTTTTTCACTGTTGCAGCACACTGGATTCGCACTTTTCACTGAGCTACCTACTATGACTCCAAGATCTTTTCCTCTCTCAGTCTCAGCAAGTTCAGACCCCATTAGCCTATACTTAAAGTTGGAAATTTTTGTTTCAGTGTGTATCACGTTACACTTACCAACATTGTACTTCATCTGCCACATTGTTGCCCACTCACCCTGGCTACTACCCCGACAGAAGAATACACAATGAACAAACATCACACTTTTGGGAATGTCATAGCAGCAGCCCCCATGCCTGACATGACCTTTCAAATCAGACTAAATAAATAAATAAATCCCAAGCCACAGAGCAGGTAGGCAAGCCGGCCCAGCTGCCCAGGACCCCTTTGACAGTTCCAGACAGGCTAAGATGAAAGGAGGTGTCCAAGGATGATGTTAGCCGGCAGCACGGGTTGTTAGAAGTGACCAGAGGCAGCCAGCCGTCTTGGCTGAAGAGGTAGGAGTGGGTGGGGGTGCACGTACCCAGAGACACAGGGGCCTGGTGACTGCGGTGGAGACACTTGTCCTCTGGCCAGTGCTGGGATAATCAAGTGCCAGATAACAAAGCTTTTACTTTATTTGTTTCCTTTAGGCTTTTAAAAAGTTCTCTGCAGAATAGAGGCAGAACTGACTTGGGAGTTAGGAAATAAGAATTTTTTGATGAGTTTTTTTTTTTAAACTGAGAGCATTTTGTTACTTCAGTTAGGTAAGTTGTAATGAAAATTGTAGCCATATCACAGTGGAAGAGCTATAGGAGTAAAAATGTATTGTTCCATTTTACTGTCAGAATCTTTCTAGTCTGGCATTATTGAGAACACATAATTGTACATTGCAGTTGAAAATGTAAATTTAAGACCGAATCTACCATACCTGGGAAATAATTGTACTTCACAGGAGATGGGAACAGCTAGTATGCTTTATCAGTTCCTGGTTACAAAAAAGAAGGAAGAGCAGCAAGTATATGTGCATGCCATGCATCTGGAGGCTGCTAAGACACCTAGATGAAGAAGAGTTGGTTTTTATACTCTGCCTTTCACTACCCAAAGGAGTCTCAGGGTGGCTTACAATCATCTTCCCTTCCTCTCCCCACAATAGACACCCTGTGAGGTAGGTGGGGCTGAGAGAGCTGTGACTGACCCAAGGTCACCCAGCTGCTTTCATGTGGAGGAGTGGGGAATCAAACCCAGTTCTCCATATTAGAGTCCACCGCTCTTAACCACTACACCAAACTGTTAACTGCATTTCTTAGTGATGGACTAGAAATTTGTCAGTGTCATCTGTTCTCAAGTGAGTCTTACAGCAGAAATACAGGAATCACTGCAGAAAGAGGATATTACGGTGTATATTTATGTGTGCTGTGTATACATCCATGCAGTAGTTCAGAAGTTAATGGAGAGGACAGTACACAGTAGTGAATTATTCTTGCATTTATCTTTCTGTTAAACGCTGGAAATACAATCAAAATATATTCAGGTCTTAAAGGAAGAACTTTAAAAACATTTTTTGTGTTGTCATAGTGTTTCATTGTCATAACAGTGTGTCCTATATATATAAAAGGCAAGCCGTGTTGCCAGTGACTCACCTTGCCTTCCCATTGCCCACTGGGGAAGCTGCCTTGGCATCCTATTGGCCCATTCTCCTGGCTCTTCCATTCTTACACCCCCAGTTTTGACACATTGCACTTTGGGAGTTGTAGTTCTCAGCTGGCCTTACTGCAACCATAGCAAAGGGAATTAGAACTACAACTCTCAAGTTAGGGAGTCCCAAGAGGCCATGGGGCATTAGCAGGGAGTCCCAAGAGACCATGGGGCATTAGCAGGGTAACTAATCAGCTGGTGTTAAAGGGGAAACAGCTTTGGAATTGAAAGAGGTTGGGGAAAAGGGAAGGAAAAAAACCCTGAATGCATTTCCAGCTCCTGATCACAGAAGGTGAGGGCACCCATAGCAGGGTTTTAGAACACAGCCTTGGTGGTACAAGGTGGTACAAATATCCATGAGAAAGAGATGCACATAGGATTACCAACCTTGGAGTGGGGGGAGATTTTCTAGAATTACAGCTGATCTCAAGAGTACAGAGAACAGTTCCTCTGGAGAAAATGGCTGCTTTGAAGGGTGGACTATATGGCATCACATCTCTACTGAACTCCCTTCCCTTCCCAAAACTCTTCCCTTCCCAGGCCCCATCCATGAATAGCCAAGAATTTCCCTACCCAAAGCTGGCCACCCTACTACAAAGATCAGTTCCTCTAGAGTAAATGGCAGATTTGGAGGACAGAATCTATGATATTAGATCTTTGCTGAGCTCCCTCCCCTCTCCAAGACTTTGTCCTTCCCAGGCACCACCCTCAAATGTCTTGGGTTCTTTGGCATCTTTCAGTCTCTCCCCATGGGAACTCCTGTGTCTGGTGCCTGTTCTACTGTAGTTGTCCCAAGTGCCAAGAAGGAAAAGGCACTCCAGAAACAAGAAGTACTTCATTCTTCTTACATCTGCAGATGATGTAGTATCCTGAATGTAAAACAGGTTCAAAAGAACATAAGAGAAGCCAATGTTGGATCAGACCAATGGCCCATCCAGTCCACCACTCTGTCACACAGTGGCCAAAAATGCCAGGTGCCATCAGGAGGTCCAGCAGTGGGGGCAGGACACCAGAAGTTCTCCCACTGTTGCCTCCCCCCAGACCCAAGAATACAGAGCATCACTTGTTCCAGACAGAGGCAAAACAGCTGGTAGGAACAGGCTATTGTGTCTGCCACTACATTCCTTACCCATAGTAAAGAAGCTGGAGGCCAGTTCAGTGTGCATGCCCACGAAAGCTTATACCTAAAATTAAACTTTGTCAGTCTTGAAGGTGCTGCTGAACTCAAACTTTGTTCTGGAAATCACTGAAGTGCTGGCTTGCAGCAAGCCCCTGGCTCTAGCACTCTGCACCAGCCTCTGGGGATTTCTGCAGCATTGGGAGATGGGAGAAGAGCTGCAGACGGTGGGGCTTAGCACAGGAGGAAGCATTTATTTGCTTTCAAAATTGGGGAGGGGGAGAAATCCACCCCCTGCCCCCCTGAAAGCCCCGTTGCGGCATCTACAAAATGGAACTAGGTGAACTGGCCCCAACTTTAGCCCTAATAGTTGTGTGTGTGCACAGCCTGCTTACTTGGGAGTAAGGAAGGGAGAGAGACACATCCACTCAGTGGCTTCTCGGGTGGGCACCTAAAAATAAAGAGGGAAGGTTTGCTTTGTTTTTCCACTGTCCTCAACCTCCTGCGGGCTGATAAGGGAGGAGGAGAAGAGTGAAGGCCAAGGGTTGGGGGTGGGTGGGAAGTCAGCTAGGGTGGGGGGAGTAGCAGAGTGCCAAAGGTGCGGGGGTAGTTGAGAGGAAGGAAGTTGAGATAAAGGGAATTGCTTCTTTCCTCTTCTTCCTCTATCAGTCTTACCTCTCTTTTCCCCCTTTCCTTTATCTGTCAGTCTACCCCCCTATTTTTTGCCCCCCATTCCTTCTCTGCCAGTTTAACCCCCGTCTCTTATAACTTACCCCCATTTTCCCTTTCTCCCATTCCCTTCCCAACAGTAGTCTAAACATGCCTTGCCTCTTTATCTTTCCCTCCCCCCCCCCAGCCCCGCCCCGCCCCGCCCCCAGTCAAGGCCGGGGCACTTACCCAGAGCCTTTTTCTAGAGCCGCTTGTATTTATTCCCACAATGAGCCTTACTCCTAGTATTTTATAGCTATCTAATTTAGGTACTAGAATAACAATCTGTGACAAAGTAAAGAGTTTAGCTGTTAAATTCCGTGTTTTTCTGTAGTGTGTTAAAAGGAAAAGCTAGCATATTATTGCTGATTGTTTTATTCACTCAATCTAAAATATCTGCTTTCAGCTCTTTCATAAAGCCGCAATTAGGTTTTTGATAAAACAATGAAGTCACTCAAGCTAGATTTGTCGTGTTCTCAACCACAGTGCCACTTTTCTTATTTTGAAACTGAAGGACTGTGCTTTCTGTTTAAGTAGTAATATTGTAATTATTGGTGTGTTTGAATGCAAGCCTAGTAGAAGACCTAGTAGGTTGTAAAATGGGAGCTTTGCAAGTACAAAAGATGACTTTAGCATAGCATGTGTTAGTTGACAGTTTTTAGGTGTATGTCTTAGTCTTAAAGTAGACAATAGCTGCTAAGAGTTAAACATTGTTTGAGAGAATTCCTCTTCCAATGGTATATGCTCGTTTGCTTTCTCCTAGTGTCTTTTCTGGTTTACTAAGGTGAAAGAAGGATAAGCATACATAAATACTGACTTCCCACATAGCAAATATGGTAGAGTATTCAAATATATGGCACTGGATCAAAAAGCCAGTTCCATATGTTGTGGATGACGGGCAGATGGGCAAGATATGCTCTGACAGGGTGATGGAAGGGTGGATTGGTGTCCCTGAGACAGGCAGAGTATGGGAAAGATACATTTCTCCAGATAGAGAGGGTCATTTACAGCCAAAAGGGAAAACATGCTAGCTCTTTGATGTGTTAACACCTTTTGATTGGAGGACCATGTCCTGGCAGGCTTGAGCCCCAGGACCTGCACCTGCAGTGGCTAAGATCCTAGAAGTTCATATGGGGAGCATTCCTTTGCTTCTGGCTGGTGATTGTTGTGGAAAGAGAGATGAGAGTGGGGTGAAAGAAGCGTGTTCCCTTGCATGTGTGTTGTGATGAGGGATGGTAGAGGAGAATGATGCTGGAGGATGCTTGCAGGTGGCCCTGGGGGGGCATTATGCAACCAGCAAAAATCAAATGTTCAAGGATTGTAAGTAACTAGCTAGCAACTTTTATTCATTTGCTTAGCTGTACTTAGGACAGCCTAGTAGTTACTCTGAGCTTGTGCCTTGTAGTAATAAAGTTGTTTAAAGACTCTGCTCACAGCCTTGTAGTGTTCATAGAACATACCCCTTTTTGTGATGATCCTCAGGCAACACTATGAGAGTGGGAGGCAGAGTTGAACCCCAGGTGGTGGTGTGCTACCAGAGAGGGCAGAAAGGAGGGGCAAGCAGTTTTCTGCCCCAGCTTCCTAACTGGGGAGAGAGTACCCTCGCATAGTCATGCTGGCCACATGACCATGGAAACGTCTTTGGACAGCGCTGGCTCTTCAGCTTGGATGAGCACCGCATCCCTAGAGTCGTATTTGACTGGCTTTCAAGCAAGGGAAACCTTTACCTAAAACCATCCCACTGCACCCTGACTCTCAGGAACAGCCTGGAATGCATATAGCCACAAGGGGGACACACCAGAGATTCTACCCCCTCTCTATGAACATGCAGTTCACATAATGGGGAGGCAGTTTCTGCCAGTTCCTTCTTATGGCTGTGCATATGTGTAGATGCTGAACCTCACACTGTTCAAAGGAGCACCTTATTAGGAGACATGGGAAGTTGCAGTTGGAAGGGAAAGACAGCAAAACCCCTTTCTCTGGAACTTGATTTTTTTTAGTATCCAATACATGAGTTCATCCCTACCCCACTCCCAGTTTTCTGAAACAAAAGAACTACATTATGTATTTTTTGGGGTTAGCTGAATTGGATCTCTAAGGCTGCATCCTGATGGGGATGTGAAACCATGCCATGGTGGCAGCAGCAAAAGGCGAGGGAAGAGACAGGGGTGATGTCCACATTGACCATCTGTTCACTGCTGCTGTCCTCTGTCCCCTGCTTCTTCCCTTTTTTTTGCTCTGCTGCACCTGCACAAAAATGTAGTGGTGGTGGCGATTTCTCCAGGGCTTCAGTGCCTCAGAAACCTCCCTTTCCCCTGACCTGCAGCAGTATGGCATGGCTTTGCAGAGATGTAGAAAAAGTGTGTGTGCATGCGCGGAGGTTATGCAATTTTGAAAGCCGATTTTTGGTTTACCCCTTCCTTGTGGGGGTTACAGGTGAAAAAATCCCAATAGGTGGGGCATCCCACATCCACTCCTACATCCACTCCACAGTTGCCCCCTTAAATTGGAGAAAAACAGAATGTGGACATCCCCAAGAAGTTGGAGGTTTTCTGCATTCCATGTGGGGAGGTTTTCTGCATTCCCATGTGGAATCAGCCTAAGTTTCTGAAGCAGCAGAATTGTTTACCAGAAATGTAATAATTTCCTTTGGAAAGGTGTCTTTTAAAAAATACACAAGAGAAAGGGTAGTTCAGTTATCTCTTTGAATAGGTGCAGTCAAGTGCAGTCCACACAGCCAAGTGCAGAAGTAAATGAGAAAGTGGATACAAGTATACATGCATGCACATGTTGTAAGAGTTCCCCTCCTCTCTTTCCTTCCTGCTGTTTCCACCCAAGGGGCCCAAGGGAAATCTGTTTGTGTGAGAGGGGACTGCTTACCGTAGCCCTCCCTTCTCACTATTCTTCTTTGGCAGCTACCACCACCAAAGTTCTGCCCTTCCTCATTCTTCCTGCAGCTTGAGGCACAGATAGGGGCTATGTGCACATGTGTGTATTGTCTCTCAGCACACACACCCCTCCCTTGCCAGCTGTCTGTAGCCCAGTCAGGAGTTTCTGATCTATTGTGTCAGTGAGCAGTCAGGTGCCTTGGGTGAGGTTCTGAGACCTTTGAAAGGAAAATATTTTTATTTACAGAAATACAGTCTCAATTCACTAGAGCACATGGCATTGGAAAACAATATCAAAACACTACAGGATGTTGCAGAATTAAGGAAAGAAAATAAAATTTATGAGCTAGTTAAGTTTTACGGTCACTAGTGTTACTTTGGCATTCCCTTCCCTGGAATGGACACAAGTCCATGTGAAAAACAGATGCTGATCAAGAAGGACTTCACTCCATTGCTCTCTGTTCCCTGGACCCTGGCTGTACACTTCTGACAGAGTATCCAGACCTTCTAACCAATGTTCCCTCTAAGCTGTGGAGTCTTGTGAGCAAAAATTCTAGTTTGTGAGCTACTGGTATTAAAGTTCTGAGCGAGCGATGTGGCTGCTGCATAAATTAGTGTGCTCTGGAGCCATCCTTCCTGAGTTAAGACAAAAATCTGTGAGCTGGAGGCTAAAAAACTGTGAGCTAGCTCACATTAACTCAGCTTAGAGGGAACACTGCTTCTAACCCTTCCTGTCCCAGCTGGGAAGGTTTCACTTTAGTTTATCATGAAATTTGGAGTGGATCCCCACATGTACCTTTTCTTCAATCAAATTAAGGCACACATCCCAATATCTTTGTGGCCTAACTCAGGATATCCAAATAGCTGTCTGTCTTGCCCCTTCCTGGCAGGTGGGAAAACAGTTGTTGCCATCCTCCCTATTTGTTTCTATAGAAAAAATTCATCTACTCTCACTCTGAAGTTTAATGTTGTTTTTCCTCAGAGAGTGTTGTCTCTGAGATCAGGGCCTCCTTGTGTGTAAATCAAAGTATCCTGCCTCTCTTTAGCCCTTTTCACATTACCATTCTAAACTGGATGTTATTTGTTGTTGGCCCCTCATCAAGTAAAGCAATACAGAGACAGCGGTTTCACATAGCGATTTTCCTTCCATTAATGAGCCGTCTCTGAAGGGCTATATGTCATTTCAAACAGTTCCACTTTTTCCTCCACCCCTTTTCCACCACACTTTTCTCTGGGTGTTTTTTTTTTAAACCATTCGCACTAAACTGTTAAACCAAATTAGCACTTCAGTGTCATAGTGGCACCATAGAGATAACTGGACTCACTCTCAGCCTTATTTGTTTTGAATACATGGGGAAAGTGTAAGCATCATTACATGCCGATTTACATGAGAGTAGCCCCATTGGCTTCAGTACATTTACTCTTGTGTCAGTCATGGGATACTCTCAAACACCCTGGGGAGGACAGGGATCTCAGTGGGGTACAATGCCATACAGTCCACCTTCCAAAGCATTCATTTTTTCCAGTGAAACTGATCTCTGTAGTCTGGTTAACATCTACCCCCTACTTTAACCAAGGTCCATGCCCAGGCTGCCCTCCACACACTTTTGGGATATTCAGCCCAAGTGTACTCAGAAGCAAGGCTGCCTGGATTTTTAAATTTGTCCAGTTTTACCCATCTCCCTGACAGCTCCATACTACAGAGATTAATTCCCCTGCAGAAAATGAAGGCTTTGGAAGGTAGACTATATGGCATTTTACCCCATGGAGTTTACCTGCCTGGAGCTGGCCCTACTTCCCCCCCCCCCCCCCCCCCCGCCTGTAGCCAAGAAGGACCTGGCGACTGATGTGTGGAATGGAGCAAGGCCCAATCAGCCCGCATATGCAAATGACCTTGAAAGGCTGGCCCAGTCAGGTAGAAGGGAACACGGCAAGCTTTTTATATACATATTTAGATTAACCATGCCTATGCATGGACTGGTTTTTACTGCTTTTGAGATTGGCACGGGAGCTAGTTCACTGTTATAATTATTTGCAGCTGAGCAGGAAAATATTTGTAATTGTTTTTTAGTGTGCTCGCTAATATGCAACTTTAGTGTAACATTGAAATGCTCTGTGACTAGCTATTTAATAGCAAATAGGCACTGAGTGCCATTTTGATACAGTTGTTGGTGTCTGCATATACCCTTTAAAATAACTAGGCTTCTTCTGGTTTTATAGGTAACGTTGTGGGAAATTTAGGACACTCATTTTTCAGCCAGAATTTCCTAAACAGTAAGGAACATGGTGGGTTCTTGTATGTTACACCTGCATACCAGTCACTGCAGGACTTGGTGCTCCCAACTCCACCCTACTTATTTGGGATTCTTATTCAGAAATGGGAGACTCCGTGGGCCAAAGTATTTCCCATCCGATTGATGCTGAGACTTGGAGCTGAATACAGGTGTAAGTACCATGTGTGTATCTGTGTATGAAATTTTCAAATATATATATATATGGAATATATATGGAATCTTCACTTCAACTGTTATGCAGTTGTCATGTCACATCCACACAGTGGCTTCTGTGTACTATTTATATGGTTCTATGGTATGTACTACTTATTTGGTTTTGGGGTACGGAAATAGGAATGCAAAAATTGTTGCTGGAACAGGCAAACATCTTTCCTAGAATACTACTGTGCTGCAAGTAAAAAGCTGAAGGAAGATTTCAGGTTTTACATGCAGTGATTTTTTTTATTGGGTTCAGCATGGGTTGAAGGATCCTACCCTTCCTGTGTGTGAAGGTTGGATGTGCTGAAGCAGCCGTCTTTTTCTTAACTGTGAGCTGATGTGCTCCAAGTCACATATAGCAACAAATGCTAGATTTCCCAAATCTTTAAGTTAGTATGTCAAAAACTTTGCTTTTCCTTTCGTGATAATTGCTTATATATACTAGGTAGCAAGAACAACTTGTATGCAAGATGAAAGAGATCTATTTTTTTCTCTCTGGCACAACAGTGTATTAATGACATAAATTGCATGCCTCTGCCAGTATAAATATTGCATTTAGAAAACACTTCCAAATTCTTCTGTGGTTTTATATAAAGTACAGTGAATAATTCCCACATGGATATTTGTGTTGCACAACTGATATTTCAGTGCTATAGACTAAAAATTGAGCAACTATTTAGTGTCCTTGGGGATGTAATATGTCGGTTCCCTCCTGTTCCCCTAGCAGCTCTTTTGAGACCTCTGAAAAGCTTATACTGGAATGAAAAAAGGCACGTGGTCCCAGAATGGGTAGAGTTGCAGTGATGGGGGAACTTGTGGAAATTACTCATTCAGGCTGTTCTGCCTGTGATGGTTCTGTTGGTGCAAATATGAGATGAAAGGTTTTGTCAGTTCCCCTCCTTATTGCAGCCGTCTGGCTGTGTAGTTTGTGTCCATTCACCTTCAAGCATTAATTTTGAAAATCTCGGGGTGTTGTAGAGGGAAGCAGAGATTTGTAAAGTTTTGTGTTCAGAGTATTTCCACTTGTGATTCATAACCAACCATATGTTCTTTTAGTAAGTTAAAGTTCAGTTGCTTATGTATGATTTTGACTGCTGTTAAAAATGCAGTAGTAACAGGTTGTCAGCTCTATCCTTTTAATCTGCTTCCTATTAATACTTTTCTATAGCTGGTTTTCCAGCAACCAATTGCATGTGTTTTATTGAATAAGCTTTTCAGAAGATAAATTTGAATAATTTCTCAATTTTTCTAAATTTTCTTAGTGTATCCCTGCCCGCTTTTCAGTGTCAGGTTTCGGAAGCCATTGTTTGGAGAGACTGGACACACAATTATGAACCTCCTTGCAGTAAGTGATCGTTATGAGATTCTTTTTGCCATAGGGATTGGGGCTTGGATCCACTGGAGCATTTATACGGACAAACTGTTTTCTATGAATGAAGTGTGACTCTCTCTCTCCAAATGCCGCCTGAAATGCTGCTCCTTAGGGACTGTATTGGGAAAAAAAGGTTAGAATGTCAGGCTCCAGCAGGGCAGAAATCTTTCCATCTGCAGAAAGATTCTGGTGTATCCAAGCCTGGGTGTTCCATTTAATATACCTTGGTTCTGAAAATATAGCTAGGGATGGATATGAACCGGTTCTGGCTGAACTTGGGCCCATTTGGAGCTCTGGAACCAATGTTTGGGGAAGTGACATTCCCTGGACTTTTTGGCCAGTTTGGTTTGGCTGTTCGAGGTCAGCCATTTAAACCAGACAGGTGAGCGGTGTGGGGTCTGCCGCTCAGCTGTTAGGTTTAAATGGCTGCGAGCCATTTAACCTGTCAATTTTGTTCCCCCCCTTTGAAGTGGGGGGAGCAAAATCAAATGGTTGTGGCTCGCAGCCATTTAAACCTTTGGTTTTTCTCCCCACTGCTTAGAAGTGGGGGGAGCAAAACCAAAGAGTTAAATGAAGCCCCTTCCCAGGCAATCCCTACCCCCTTTCTCCTGGCCATGGAGAGAGGGGGAAAGGAAGTCCTTTCTGGGGTGATCCCCCCTTTCTCCTGGCCCAGGGAAAGTGAGAACCAAAATTGCTGGACCGGTTCAGTTTGGGTGGGTCTTGCTTTGGGTTTTGGCTCATGAGCTACCCCGAACCAAACTGCCTTTTTTTAGGTTTGTGCCCATCCCAAGTTATAGCATTTGGATTGCTTAGCTTAGATACATATTTAATTATAAATACTAGAATTTTATGCAGCTAATGACCTTTTTACATGTAAAACAAAATCTCAAAGATATGACCTTTAACATTTCTGGAGATTTGAACAAGCTCTGCACACCTCTTGACACTAGTCAAGTTTTGTATATAGGTAATTAAAGGTACTTCATATGTTTAAATAGTCCTTTGGTACTCTTTTAGCCTGAATTAAGGGACAGTTCTCTTGAACAGAGTGAATATTGATGCAGCTGTATGTCACGGCATGTAAAAAGCATAGATATGTAGTCACACTAAATTTGTAGTATGTTCTCAGGAAAGAGTGTTGCAACATCAGGATGGTATAAAATGCTGTTGCATTGAGGAATGTTTTGTCACTGTTTGCAGATTCTCCTTTAATTTTCTCACATTGTGTCTAAAACAAAAAAAAATCTGCTTTTTGCAATATTTTAATTATACTTCAGTCTCGGCTCACAGTGCTTGCCCTGTTCCAACTTGTATGTCTGTAGTAATGATTTTATTGTTTTGTACACTGACAGGATTTCAGAAATTACCAGTATACATTGCCAGTTGTTCAAGGTTTAGTGGTTGATATGGAAGTGAGGAAAACCAGCATAAAAATTCCCAGCAACAGATACAACGAGGTATGTACTATGAATAAGTTATATGACAGTTTAGTTTCAGAAAAATTGCTGTGATTGATTGAACAAAACAAACAATTTATTAAAATATTTTATCTTGCCTTTCACTCCAAAGACAGCTAACAGTAAAAGTCCTGTTACAGTAATTAAAACCCAGATATAAATCAAGCAGGCCACACTAAATATAAAAGCACAAAGGAATCATAGATGTAGCTGTTAAGACTGCTTGCTGTCAAAATGTCTGCTGAAATAACTGTGTCGTTACTGTTCACTGAAAGGTGAGCGGTGATAAAGCCAGGCTGACCTCTCTCAGAAGGGTAGTTTGCAACTTGAGGGGCAAATATAGGTGGTCCTTGGGACTGATAACTGGCTTGCAAAAATTAAAAAAAATGGCACTTCTAAACAAATATACTCTGGAAGAGAATTCTCAGCTGGAGCAGGAAACCATGGAGGGGGGTATCTGGCTGTTTTCCACCCATCCTCTGATGGCCTCAACAATGGCAATCTCAGCTGTATTCAGGCACAATGCAAAAAAATCCCATGTAACCAAAAATATTTTGCTTTTAAGTTATCTGATATTATACAGACATGGCAAATTCTGTTTGTAATTGGTTTGCAGATGATGAAAGCCATGAATAAATCCAATGAACATGTTCTAGCCGGTGGTGCATGCTTTAATGAGAGGGCAGACTCCCACCTAGTGTGTGTACAGAATGATGATGGGAACTACCAGACCCAGGCCATCAGCATTCATAATCAGCCACGGAAGGGTGAGTTTTGATGGCTTTTCTCCATAAATAGCATGCTGGTGGACAGTTTCTTTTACACTGTTGCTGTTAAGCCCTTTTAAGAATTAAACACAAGATCAGAAAACTGGGTTTTTATTCAGATATCTCCTGACCCAAATGTTCAGATACTGTGTGGTGAGCAAACTGAATTGGAGTTCAGCATAACTGGAGTTCATTGTGCACACTTGCCAATCTTGTGGTTGTATCCCATGTCGTTTTTCATTACTGTCTGTTTTCGTTTGGCTATCTTTAACATATTCTTTTATCTTATGCTACGTAATGGTCCAAAATATTTCTTAGCAGCAGTAGTTGTGTTAGACCTGTCTCACCCAGTGGGGATTAACAGTTATTCATCTTTACTTTACTTAGGCATATTGGCAGTTGACGTCAACAAATTATATTTCTGTGATGAGAAATGCACTTGCAGAAAGAACTCCTGATAATATTTGTTTGAATCTGGCAGTGCTAGGGTTGGAGTAATGTGTCCTTTTAACAAATGGGTCTATCAACAGCAGTTTTCAGATAGTCTTCAAAAGCAGACCCTTGCAATAATCCAATGTTAAGGTTACTACAGTATGGATTATAATTGCCAGGTCCTGGGCATTAGGTTATGGGATGTAGAAGCTAGTTCACCAGATAACAACAGATTTAAAAAATACTCCTAGTACTGCAACTAACTAGGATTCCAGGAGCAAAATAGAATCCAGCAGTATTCCCAGGCTGCTAACCTGATCTTTCAAGGAGTGACATTTTGGCTGGCTAGTCACATGAGATGCAGAGGATTTTCTTGAGTAGTGTAAGATGTTGGAAGTACCATAGTGTGCGTCTCAGATTGTTGGATTCTGGAGATTATGTTGGTTAGGTTTGCTTAGCTTGTGCTTGCTGGTGTCTCCCTGCCTTCCTTTACTTGTAATAAATAGATTTTCACAAAGACAGCACAAGTCTGTACTGCCTGCTCTCTCCAAAGGAAACTAAACTTGAAGAAGCAGTCTGGAACCATCTATTGCTTGGAGAAAAAGAAGTGGAAAATATGATGCATTAAGAAACATGACTTTGAGCAGAAGTAGTAATTCCTGCGGCTCTAGGATTATTTTTAAATAGAAATAGTGCCAGGGTAAACTTGTATTTTAAATAACAGTTGGTAAAATATGTTAATAGTAATGAGCTTTGCTCTTAATAACTGAATTTGCAAAATGTTTCATGTGACTTGTAAAACTATTGCCTGAAGCTTTGATCAAGCATCAGAAGTTTGTGCTGCATTTTGCTTGTTTGGATCGTTTCCAAGTGATCTTTCCTTGAAAACCAGCTTGTATATTTATTATGTAAATCTTTTGTTGCAGTGACTGGAGCCAGTTTTTTTGTGTTCAGTGGAGCTTTAAAATCTTCTTCCGGCTATCTTGCAAAGTCCAGTATTGTAGAAGGTAAGATAAGATCTGAGCTATTATGAGGTACACAGATGGTTATTGTGTGGCAGATCAGCGTTAAGGTAATAGAGCTTGGCTTATTTACAAAACATTTATTATTACTATTTTAAAATTAAGCAGTTGGTTCGCTAAGAATTCTTTGACGATGGCAAGTTTCAAGGCAGTAGTTTATTTTTAATGAATAAAGGAGCATTTAGATGTGAGAACATGGCTTCCTTGATAAAAGTGCCTGGTAGTGTTAAAAAACAGTAAGCACAGAAATGTGATTGGTTTTTTGAAGGGACGAATTACCTCAGTGGCATCATCTTTTTGAAATTGGTTCTCAGTTTATACATCTGCATGTATGATGTCTGAACCCTAGAACATGGGAAGAGCCCCTCTCAGGTGAGCTTTAGAGAATCACTGAAGCAACATTAAAAAATGTTCAGTTTAGTATGGTTATCTATAAGACATTTTCATGGGTGGGTTTACTTACTACTATACTGAAGTACTACTTGCAGGACATTTATGCTGACTTTCAAGAAGAACACTTGGTGGAGTACTAGTATCATCTCACCCCAAATGACATTTGCATGTTACATTTTATACTTGCATAAGAGCTGCAGTCATAGAGTGTGTTAGCCCAGTCTTTGTGACCTGTGTTTCTTGATTTTATAGAATGCAGATGGCATGCACATCTCAGTTGCTCCCAATTTCCCACCATATATAAATTCCAAATGTTTTATTTTAGGATTTAAATATTTTGTTGCATTGATCCAATCAGATTCGTGTCATGCTTTTTTTAGGTACTTAGTAACATAGCTGTTAAGTTACTGAGTTGTATCTTTCCTCAGATGGTGTCATGGTCCAGATAACGGCTGAAAATATGGACAACCTGAGGCAGGCTCTGAGGGAGATGAAAGACTTCACTGTTCCTTGTGGTAAAATAGATGCTGAAGAGCCACAAGAGCATGTGCACATTCAGTGGGTGGATGACGACAAAAACTTTAACAAGGGGTAAATATGGCAGTAGTCTCTTAACTTATAATTCTGTCTGCTGATAGCATGTGCCATTTAGAAAGGAGAGATGTGAGTCAGTCTGCTTATTTATTAATAATCTTAGGAGCTGATAATTGTGATGGGCATGGGCTAGCATTTTCAAACCAATTAGATGGTCTGTGGGCTGATTTGACTCTATTGATGTGTGTGTTAATGCCAAGCTATATATTATGGGCATCTCATGTACAGATTCATGTCTGCTCATTCATGTATAAAACAGGAGGGTAATATAGGGGTTTTCTCTTTAAAAAAGAAAATGGTGCAGGGAGAGAGCTAAAACCTCTCTGTATACTTGTCCCTCCCCAATATTATACCTATCTGTCACTCTTTGAAGCATTTTTCTGCCAGCCTGCCTTTAATATGAGAAGTGATCCAGTAATAAGAAAATGCTTTGAATAATGGTGTGTGTGTGTGTGGGGGGGAAATTAAAGCTTACATCAGTTGTGTTCACTTTTATGTAGAGAAAAAAAAACCCTTTCTCTGTCTCCCCCCCCCCCCCCCCGGGTTATTACATATTTTTTACATTTGCATCCTGTCCTTCTCTTCAGTATGCATAGACTGGCATGTTTGCGTTTTATCCTCTCAGTTCTATGAAGTCAGTTAAGAAATGAGGAATGTCCCATGATCAGGCAGTGAACTTCATGTATGAGCTGTGTTTTTAGTTCACAGATGACACTGTGACATTTTAGTTACCCTGGAGGAGACCAAAATCGGACTACAGTTGTTCGTTTAGTTCTTTAGTGGAAGGGCTGATCACACATCAGTTTCCCTTCAGTGTATTAAACTCTACATATCAAGTGCATAGTCACTCTGTGTGCATTCTGTAGGAAGTTACCACCAGCAGTTGCTTCCACACATTTATATTGCTCACATGATGATTATGTGTGCAGACATGACTCTGCAAACCCGTTAGGAAACTTCTAATAGGGCTTTTAGTTTCCAGCTGCATTTGTACTAAAGGCCATAGTTACAGTGATGTGGGTGGCATATATGAATCTTTGTCTCGGACAGGTGACTGTTAATCCTGGTGAGGAAATTGAATACGTAGTTATTTTTGCTTGTGTATGTGCTAATAACTATTCCCCCATTGCAGGAGTTAGTAACACTGGTGATATATTAAGGCTTTAGCATGCTAGTTTATGCTTTCAACGATGTCTCCGTGCTTTTCAGTGTAAGGCAGCAGCATATGCTACATTCTTGCTTCAGCAGGGACACTGCTTCAAAGAGCAACTTTGCTAGTAATACCCATGCAATAATACCCATTCTGCACCTGCAGTTACAACTGGCACAAGATATTCCTGGGGTATTCTGTGGATTAATGAACAGCATCCTCCTTGCCATTGCAGTGGCAGTAGCTTTGTATGTGGAGCTTTTCTGTTTGGAGGAGTGGGGGAGGAACCTGTTCCCTTCATTAAAAACATCCTCCACGCTTAAAGCAGTACTTCTAGTGCATTGTCCAAAGAGAACTCAGTTGTAAGAAAATGTTCTTCAAGCATCAGGGTACCGTTGTGGGAGTAGAGAGCTTTTGAGATTTTTCTTTTTAAAAGGTGACATGAACACTTAATATGGATACGCTGTAATTGTTTTTCAAACTAAATGATTATAAATGGTGTTCAAGTGTATATATATCAATATATTTAATTCCCAGCATAGACCCATTTGTGGATACTTAAATCCAGAGATTGAAGCCATGAACAGACACACCAAATGTTTTTACAACCCCTCAGGTTTTTACAAGCCCCAGGTTTGCAGAGCGATCTGAAAAAAAAAACACATTGGGGGGTTAAAACTCAAAATGATAGTATCTGTAGTTTTAAGAAGTGGATGCCCTTTGAGTGGCCACTGTGGAGGTTGCTAGGTAACCACAACAATATCCCCGGGCTTCTGGTTTCTGTCAGTAAAAGTCAAGGATCCTTTCTGAGGCTGTTAGCCTTGCAGGCCACCTCTGCTTCCCACCCTCTGCCCTACATCAGACAACTCATTGGGACCAGGCCTGGCAGCAACCACACAACTTATATAACTCCAGGAGGCCCAAAAGCAGCCACCTGGAGACTCGCTACTAGGGATGGTCATTAACTGGCTGACAAACTAAAATTTGTCACAAATATTGGCCTGTTCAGGGTTTGTGAACTGAAGTACCGGGGCAAACTACCATGAATTTTGACACAGTTTGTGGTGGGTTGTGAACCCCTGCTTTCTGCTCTTCACCAGAAACAGCTGAGCAGCTGGGAGCTCCCCAATGCTCAACTGTTTGGTTTAAATGGCTTGGAGCCATTTAAACCCTTTCAGCTCCCGGTGGCTTTTCACAGACAGCAGAAACGGTTTAAATGGCTCAGCCATTTAAACCACTGCTGCTTTCTGTGGCTTTCCAGAATGAGCAGAATATGGGTTTAAATGGCACTACTTTCTGCTCCCTGCAGAAAGCTAAAAGCAGGCCTTAAATGGAAGGGGTGAAGTGTCTTCCTGGGGGGCACTTCACCCCCACCTCGGGCTCAGCCCTGGAACAGCCCTTTCATTGGGCTGCTTGAGGCAGCCTGAGACAGCTGGACTGGCAGGGAGAGCCTTCTCCACGCTGGCCCAGCTGTATCAGGCTTGCTGGCACAGCCAGGAGAGGGTGTCCCTTCCTGGGAGATCCTCCCTGCTTTCTCCTGGAAGCAGCTCACTCTAGTCAGAAGAAAGGTGGGAGTCCCCTCCTGGGAGATCTCCCCCTTCTCCTGACTGCAGCCAGTAGAAAGTGCCGACGTGCCTTCCAGGGGCACTTCCTTGGCGCATCCCCTTTAAACAGGCTGGACAAGGGAGCCGGAGAGTGACAGCTGAGCTGAAGGAGAGAGACTTCTCTGCACTGGTCCAGCTGTGTCTAAGGCTTGCTTGCATAGCCGGTTTAAAGGCACCCTGAGGCAGCTGAGCAGGCATGGAGAAGTCACTCCCCAATGGCTTAGTTGCCTTGGGTTGCCTCGCGCAACCTGTTTAAACAGGCTGAGCAAGTGAGCCGAGACAGCTGGGCCAGCAGAATGGAAGGGGTTAAGTGCCTTCCAGGAGGCATTTCATCCCCTCCTTTCGTCTCTCCACAGCCAACAGACAGGAAGAGGTGAAGTGCACCAAGAAGCGTTTCATTCCTTACCCCTTCCTTTTTGCTGGCTGGGGAAAGTCATGACCAGCAGAAAAGAGGGAGGGAAATGCCCCCAGGAGGCACTTTACCCCATATTTAACCCTCTGGTTTTGCTCCCCCCGCTTTCATGGGGAGCAGAAAGCAGGGGTTTAAACTTTAAATGGTCCACAAACCTATACGAACAGTTCAGGACTGGCATATCTGTGTGGTTGTCATGAACCGATCTGCAAAACTGACTAGTATTCAACAGCAGCCACTGCACAAAGGCCAGTGTGGTATAGTGGTGAGCAAGGCTATTTTTGGGCAGGAACACACAGGAACAGAGTTCCGGCTGGCTTCTGAGTTGGCTACGCCTACAGCCTCCCCCCCCCCCTTGGGTTTCCCCGGTGCCTCGCAAGCTGCAGGGCACCTGGGGAAGCCAAAGCCAATCCAGGGAGGGGAAGGCAGTTTAAACTGCCTCCCCTCCTCAGGTTCCCCAGGCGCCCTGCAGCCGCGGGGTGTCTGGGGAAACCAATCCAGAAACTGCCTTCCTTTCCTCGGGTTCTCCATACGCACTGCAAACCGCAGGGCACCTGGGGAAGCCGATCCTGGGAGGGAGCTGTGCTGTCAGGGGTGTGGCCTAATGTGCTAATGAGTTTCTGCTGCTGGGTGTGGCCTATTATGCTAATGAGTTCCTGCTGGTGGTGAGCATGTCAGATTACGATCTAAGAGAGCCAGGTCTGAATCCCCACTATGCCATGACCTTGGGTCAGGCACTATCTCAGTGTAACTTACCTCAACAGATTTGTTGTAAGGATAAAATGGAGAACAATATAAGCTGTTTTGGGGTCCCCATTGGGGAGAAAGGCAGGGTACAAATGGATTATATAATAAGGCTGAAGATGGGGCAGGTAGAGAAGTTTGGTGTGTGGGAAGGAGAGAAGGAAGCCGGGAAAAGTGAGGGTGTGTGGGCTGTCAGGAGGAGGAAAAGAGGAAATAACATGGGGAGGTGCCTCTCCACTTCCCCCACAAATCCCAGCTTGCTACAGGAACTTGATTAACTGGCAGTAGTCAGTATGTAGCAGGGCTAGCTTTACTTTTTTGGGACATTACTTGAAACATTAAAACCCATGAAACTAGTTTGACTAAAAATGTGTATGGAAGAGGTTCTGTGCAAGATTTCCACAAATCCTCTTGGGCACACATTTTGCTGTGTGGAAAATTGCAAAAAACTGCTTCTCTCTGTACAACCCCACAATGCCAGATTAGGTCCTCTAATCATCTTTTTCTGGTAGAGCCAGCTAGTAAAGATTTCCTTTTCAGTTGTGGCTTTGAACTGGCTCCTTATTGCAGTCTGTAGGTTCTCGTTCCTGCTTTTAGGAGGCAGTATAAAGTGATGCTGTTATTTCTGTGAGCGTTTTGAGAAGTATGATGATGCTGGCAGTGGTAATCTGTGGGTATTTGATCAGTTTTTAAATTTTATTTTATGATACGTTTTAAAATTTATTAGCCACCTCAAATGCACAGGGAAGTAACTAATACACTTTAAAATAAACATGGCACTTTGCTCTCATATATGAAGTTGTCTTAACGATGAAATATTGCTTTATATTGGCTTCTGAGCTATGTCCATTTAGCCACAACTCCAAAATCATAGCATTTAAGGAAACAGCCTGTTAATAGAGAGCGTTTTCTCTCTTTCCAGTGTTGTAAGCCCCATTGATGGGAAATCCATGGAGTCTATCACAAGTGTGAAGATATTCCATGGCTCAGAATATAAAGCAAATGGGAAGGTCATTAGATGGACAGAGGTGAGGAACTCAAAACTATTCTGTGTCTTGTTCTAGTGTGATTGTGACTTTGTATGATACAGGCTTTTATTTCAGTTAACCAGAAAAAATCTTTCCTAGCTAACAACTTCATGAGGTTAGTTGTGTATAGTACACAATAATTGAATAGAAACATATTCCTAATAAACACGAGAGACTGTATGGTTCCTACTGATCCAAGTGTGGTGGAGGTGGTGGAAAGTGCTGTCAGATCACAGTTCGACGGTGACCTTGTGGGGTTTTCAAGGCAAGAGATGTTCAGATGTGGTTTGCCATTGTCTGCCTCTGTACCATGACCCTGGTATTCCTTGGAGGTCTCCCATCCAAATACTAGCTAATGCTGACCCTGCTTAGCTTCCAAGATCTGATGAAATCGGACTGGCCTGAGCTATCCAAGAATGGCCCCAAAAATTTCCTTTCCTGTTAGCTGTAGATTTATGATACATAGTGCCATGTGTGTTGGCACCTCCTATATACCTGTATATCCTCTGCTGATTTCCAGGGGATGTTTTAAAACACCTCTGCCTTCCCTGCAATATTTATTAATTGCCCCTCTGCATTATTCTGGCAAATCTTTTTCTGCCTTTCTTTGATAATAATGGCAGGAGTTTTCAATTTGTTAGCTATAATGTTTCATTGTGAGCAGGCTGGAGTAGTCTGCTAAACACTGAGATGGCAGAATGGATTTCTTTTGATATCTGGTCTCACTGCAGTAAACCTAGCTGCGTCCCATTTCCTCAATGTCTGTGCTTATTTGCTCATTAATAGGCACAATCCGTACCCTAAAAGGTTTTGTTTAACTGGATGAGTAATAAAAATTGCCTAGATCATGTCTGTAGCTGTAAAAACAAGTGCATTTTAGTATAGAAATTCAGAAAGTTACAAGCTGTTGTGCTGTGTCTGGAACAGTCTTTTTTTCTTCAGGTTTTCTTTCTGGAAAATGATGACCAACACAATGGTTTAAGTGACCCAGCAGACCACAGTAGGTTGACTGAGAATGTGGCCAAGGCTTTCTGCTTGGCTCTGTGCCCTCACCTGAAGCTATTGAAGGAAGATGGGATGACCAAATTGGGCCTACGGGTTACACTTGATGCTGATCAAGTAAGTCAAATCAGCTGGGGGAAAAACACTTATTCTACTACTAAGACAAGGGGTGGTTAGAAAGGTTAAAAGGAACATCAGTAGCACCTTCTCACAATTTGATTTTTCCTTTGGTTGGTACTTGAAGTGGAGCTTTATCAGTTTTAGGCTGTACATTTCTTCCCAGTAGTATCCAAGCATCAGCTTGGAAGGTGGACAGTTTTACAATTCTAATAGTATCTCATTTATCTTGTATGATGATTTCTGACCTTTTAAACCCAAGATCCATGTTGTTGCTATATAGACCTTGCACAACAAATTTGTGGTCAGTTTCCCCAGTGTTTCTTCTGAACCGCTTGAAAGATTATTCCTGAGATCACCAGAACCATGTGGAGGAATAGCTGCATGGGTCAAGGGAGAAAGGAAGTTTAAAAAGACTTTCCTCCCTTTTGCGGTCAGTGCAGGGGGGAGGAAAATTTCAATCACTTGTCCCTTCCCACTCCAGCAGCCTGGTGATGCATGTTTTCATACAGAGATCTTAGCTTTTATATAGAACACTGGGCATATTTTTCTTCTGAAAAGCACTGTTGTTTATATCCCAGTCACAATGTTTGATTTCTTTTTAAATGCTGGCTTTTACACAGGGAGGTAGAAGGACTTCCTGCCCTGATGCAAAGGAATTCTAATGTAATCATAACCACTTGTCTGTAATCTTTTCACCTTAGAAGCTGTAAATTTAAGATATTCTGTGCATGGAAAAAAATACTATCTGAAGATAAGTGTTCTTGTGCAGTGTAAAACATAGAGTGACCTTGCTTCAACCTTAGTGATATTGCAGTCTATTTTTTGCTGTTCCCAACCTGAATAAAATCTTGTCTGCATTGTAGGTTGGCTACCAGGCTGGGAGTAATGGTCAGCCACTGCCCTCTCAATATATGAATGACCTGGACAGTGCCTTAGTCCCAGTGATTCATGGAGGGGCATGTCAGCTAAGCGAAGGCCCAGTCATAATGGAGCTCATCTTCTATCTTCTGGAAAACATCTCATAAGAGGACTTCCATTTTCTGTCCAGACCGGTTCCAGCAGCAGTTGTGTCTGAATCATTTGCACTTTAAAAAACTGGAAAATTAAGCTTTTTGTTAACACTATTATGAAGGGATGAGAACAGTTGTTCCATAATTCTGAATCGTCTATGCATTTGTCAATGAACAGGATCAGGGCAGCTTCTATACTATAAAATGGCTATGCTATCTTTGCAGCTAATATACTTCTGTTACAGGTTAGAAACCAACAACGGTCATGATTTAAGACAATTATGGTCATGTAGTCAATGTTCAAATGGGTGCACAGATCACTAGGGAATAAATAAAAAAGGAATTGTCCACATTTGTAAAGTTTGTAGATGAACTTATTATGAAGAAACAATCAAGACCTCCATTCTGACCTCATACTGCCGTTTGTGATTAATTTCTCTAGACATTTAAATAATATTGTTTACATTTATTTTTGACCAGATTATTGGTCAAAAAACCTCTGAGACACAGTGGGATATTCTACAGAGATGTACAGAACAAGCAGTATGTCCTACCCCCTAAGTCCGTCCAAGGAAAACAGAAGTATCTCTCTAGAAGCAGTATGTAAATTAAAGCTTGCATTTGTGTGTGTGTGTGTGTGTACATGTGTATAAATAGGATAGTTTTACTTTTGTTTTTCTTTAAACTGTCCCTTCAGATTGACAACTTGGCAAACAACTGCATCAAAGTTTCCTTCTCCGCAAATTGCAAAAGAATCTGTTACAGGCATGAGACGTGTTAGCTTTCAAGAGCAGTTAATGTGATATGCCTGTTTTTTTCCAGTTGGTCTTGCTTTCTTTTTTAAAAAACGGTAACATCCTCCCTTGAGTGGTGTGTATTGTACTTATATTAGCCCTAGCATTAAGGCTACACTTATCTTAACACTTGATAGTAGCAGCACCATGTAAAGCTAGCCTGTGAGAACTAGAATAGTTTGGCTGCTATTGCATGTCTGGCTTGCACTCTGCCTCACCTAAGAGGAGAGCAGTTTGAGCCCTCTTGCTGCAGCGTACAAAAACCGGTAATGGGCGTAAACTTTATATCTAGTCTTCATCCTGAAGAAACTGTCACTTGAGTGGGAAAAGCTGGAGAAAAGAGAAGGCACATTTAGGCTTCCTCTAAACAGCAGTTGCTGTTCTGATTAGTTACCACTTGGCTACAAGGAGATAATGGACAAAGAAATTCAGGTTAGCACCTCGAGGTCGAACAGATCTGAAACTGAAGTAGCATTTGTGGTTGTTATTCTTCCATCAGCAAGTAGACAATAATTACCACAGATCTACTCCTGGTGGCACCTGGTTTTTGGCCACTGTGTGACACAGAGTGTTGGACTTGATGGGCCTTTAGCCTGATCCAATATGGCTTCTCTTATGTTCTTACTCTTGAGAAAATTGCATTTGTATATAACAATACCAGCTATGGTAAATTGCAAAGTATAGTTCAATATATGTACAGCTTCTTTTGTGAGTAAGTTGCTACCGCTTGCCTAAGAGTAGTAAAACCTTGCTAAAAGCCTATGCCAAACTGCGGCTGAGACACTGAGGGGAGTCAAGGGTGTTAGAACTGGGCCTAAACAACGTGCAGGAGAAGTTAATCCATTAAAATGAATTGTTATTTTGAATGGCTGGCCACATGTTATGAAGATGGTTGACGTTCTTAGACTGCTGTATCTGCACAAACTCAGGTGCTCAACCTTCTGCCACTCATTAGTAAGCACCTAGGAAATCCTCTGCAGAACAAAGGCCCTGCAGATTAGAGCCTTCTTACATGTCCTGGTTTTGTTTTTCTTCTATATAAAAATGCAAGTTGGTTTTTACAATTTCCTCTTTTTTGCAAGTCAGCACTCAGTTTTATGTATGGAATATCCAAAAGAACTACATAGCTGCTGTAGCTTCAAGAGATGGCATTCCAGTTTTACCACAGAAGCAGTTTATTCAGTACCTTTAGGCTTGCTTTAAGTTATGGTGGGGGGAAATGACTGAAGTTTTTTTCCTTTCCCCAACAAAAAAAAATCACTTGTTTGGGTTATGTTTGTGCAAAATAGTATTGACTGGTTTGCTTCAACCATAGCCTTTAAAATGACCTTAATGACCATATTGTTAAAAAATGAGTACTTGTTTAAAGAAAAAATGTACTTTTAAAATTCAGTTAACACTGCAAAAGACTGCATATTATATTTTTATTTTCAACATGTAGTTTTGTATATTAAATTTATTAAAATTAAAAACTGAATATTGTATTGTCTCCATCCACTTAGGAAGACAGAAGCAGAAATGCTAGTTCCAGAGTAGACCTATGTCTTGGATGTAAACCTATGCATGGGGGAAGTCCTGCTGCCATAGGCTTATCCTCTTACACGAGCCACCTCTAAGGACCTGCCTGAAGATGGGGGAAACATACAGGCAATTTTAAATCCCCAGGATTGCACATTATGACCATTCTAGAAAACTTAAGTTCAGTAGCCTCCTAAAGCACTAAACAACTTTACTGCTGTCTCTTGTGTTTCAAAGAGAAGAACAGAGGCAGATGGTAGAAGTTGTTCACAGCCATCTCAAATATGGTGCAGGACCCTTTCAAAATGCTCATTAGGTTGTTATCCTGGGACAAGGGCGTGTTGTGCACATACACAGGAGATGGGTGATGTAGTAGTAGTTTGAAGAATTCCTCATTGCAGGCAATTAAGAAAAGAGCAATTTACAGGCATTTGAGTAGCAGCTGCTTGACCAAAATTTCCTGTATGCAAGAACATAATTTATTCCAGGGCTAACACCACAAGATATTTTCAAGTTAATATACCACCCATCTATTAAAATAAAATTTACCTCTGAAAACATGCCCTTCCTTTGCATAAGGGAACATTAAGTACACCTTAAGTAACATTCATGTAGTACTAACAATATTAGTCTCAACAAGGCTTTAAGGCAGGACAGTCTGTCAGTGGGTTAGATCAAGAGGTGTGGTGCTTTTACCGTCCCCACAGCTCCTTGTACTGTGGTGCATTTTGTTCAGGAGCGTTCTCCAGCCTTCAGAGGATTTTTGGAAAAAACAGCAGTTTTGGGAAGAAGGGGACAGTAGGATGGGATCTAGTCTGTCATCTCCTCCTGCATGCTTTTCCACTAGTTTTGACCCATTATCGTTTCTAGTACCTTCCGTGTAATAGACTTACAAAGCTTACCAACTCACACTATATGATAGTTATGAAAATAGATGTTATGTTCAGTAGTGCATTCATTGAACATCTTTGGTGCTTGTAGAGAAGCTCTATGAGTACTCAGTCCATTCTGCAGCTTTTAACACTTCTGAACCTACAGCAAGGAAAAGAAAAATGCAGACGTAAAAATTCTTAGATGTGTCCACCAAAACTCATCAAATGGTCATAAATGGAAGTCTATCTTCAACTATTCTGCTATATAAACTGCACTTGCAAACCATACACTTATAGCACTATTGCAGTTTTAGAATACATCCGATATGTAAAATGAAGGAGCAACAACCTTGCTATGGGGATTGCCCCCCCAATGCCATATAATCATGATATTAGTAGGTTATAGTCTCTCATTTTTTTTAGCTGCAACACAGAAAGCCAAGGTATAACATGAACTTATATAACAAACTTTTGATGACAAACATATTCCCACTATATTGTTCATATCCCTAGTAGCAGCCTACATAGGAAATAAAGAGACTCCTACCTTAGATGCAACTAGTGTTCAAGGACTAGCCAGTTTTCTGTAATTGTCTGAAGATCTTGTCCGCTGAGAGGCTCTCTGAGTCGCACTTTCACTTCTAGTTTTCCTCCAGTGGATTTCCTGCCATCCAAAACCTACGTACAACAGAAGCTTAATTACAATGGCTATGCTGTATTTGGCCATTCCTGTTCTGCGGCTGGAGTTGCTTCCAGAGGTCTGTTCTAGGACTACCATATGTAAGCATGTGAAAAAAAATCAACAGTCCCCCTTCCAGCAGAGAAAGGAACAGAAAAGAAGGGGCTTACTCCCAGTGAAAACAACTACTTGTGGCAGCCCCACAACTCAGCTGGAACAGAAACCTCAAGAGCCTTCTTTTGTGAAACTGGATAATACTGTTGGCTCTGCTGCCGCTTTCCTCTCATTGACGGTTTGGTTGGGATAGTGAAAAGGCAGCTGGCCTTAAGTGGTGAGACACATCCAGTGATAAAAAAGGCAAGGAGAAAAGACGACTCCACAGACACAGGTACTTCGTTTCCCTTTTTCTTCCCCCCCCCCACCCTCCCAGAGGTAACGGTAAGATCTCAACAGCCATCAGCATAATTTCTCAGAGGTCTCTGACTCCCATGACACCAGAGCTTTTTCCTGTAGGCCTAGGCACACCACAAGCTCTTCTTGGCCTAGCAGAATGTGGAGCCTCCATTCAGCCTCACTGCTCTGTCTCCAGATCCAGATGCACTGAGCCACTGCACTCTTAACTCTGCTGGTTCCATGGCTACAGTGCAGGAGGAGTGGGAATAGTCAAAGGAACGTGCTCTTCCTTCTGGTGTAGCCTCAGAGGGTGTTGTTTCTGCCCCTGGATTAAATAAGAGTCCAAAATAAGGCCAGCTACCACATGTCCACCACTGGAAAATTCAGGGCTTTCCTGGAAGGGCAGAGTACATCTTTTGCAAAGGAGGTAACGTCCCTCCCCTCATTCTGAGAAGCCTTGCCAAAAGACTATGGAAAGGGAGTGTATGGAGGGTCTAGGGCCCCTACCAAAAAATCCTAGCACATTCCCTGTTGTAGTTTTTTGAGGTGCCACTGGAGGTGCTAGACTGCCAGAAAAATTATATTCCTTTGACTATTCCCACTCCTCCTGCACTGTAGCCATGGAACCAGCAGAGTTAAGAGTGCAGTGGCTCAGTGCATCTGGATCTGGAGACAGAGCAGTGAGGCTGAATGGAGGCTCCACATTCTGATATGCCTTTTTGAGGGAGAACGTGCTCTTCCTTCTGGTGTAGCCTCAGAGGGTGTTGTTTCTGCCCCTGGATTAAATAAGAGTCCAAAATAAGGCCAGCTACCACATGTCCACCACTGGAAAATTCAGGGCTTTCCTGGAAGGGCAGAGTACATCTTTTGCAAAGGAGGTAACGTCCCTCCCCTCATTCTGAGAAGCCTTGCCAAAAGACTATGGAAAGGGAGTGTATGGAGGGTCTAGGGCCCCTACCAAAAAATCCTAGCACATTCCCTGTTGTAGTTTTTTGAGGTGCCACTGGAGGTGCTAGACTGCCAGAAAAATTATATTCTCCCTCAAAAAGGCATATTGAGGCTCTTCCTTTTCTGTTTTCTCTTCTGAGGAACTCCTACAAGACCCTGCTCCTGATTAGGTTAGTCTTGGGAAGAATAATCTCAAGATCAAGAGAGCTTCTAAATTCTCAGCAGATGACAGCCGGGATGCTATGCAGTCCTCAGATTAGTCTCTAGCTCCCAACACTGTCAGCCACAGCAACTCATAGTTGAAACATTGGTAGGTGAAGTACTTGTTCAAAACCAGTATGTCCATGGTTCCCTATCAGTGAGAGAAACTTTCTGGCCTTATGAGGTCGCAACAGAGACAAAAGAGAAGAGGAAAGCTATGTCCTTCCAATAAAGAGGACAACAGGTCCAACAGTAACAGCCTGTTATTTTGGGTCCGCCAGAAGTTTGTTCTGACATAAGACTCCAGAGGCTCCAAAAACTTCCTGGAACAGATTTAACACCCAGTCTAATCCCTTGTTCCACCTGACACCATCGTAGGAGGGTAGTAGATATATCAAACTACCTTGGCTATGCCATAGCCTCTATCATCCCTTCAAAGGGCAAGTCACAGCACCAGTGCCAGAGAAGGCAAGTTTTTGCAGAATCTATGCTATCCGGTCTGTCACACCTAGAGATGATGTTGACTGTAGAGCAATCCAAGTTCTATAGAGGCTCAAGAAACTGTGAGGAGGAGGTTCCACATGCAGACCCTCTGGTCAATTAGGGCAATTCTCCAAGTTTCTGGTTTCCATCAACCTCAGCATCAGGTCCCCATCCACCTGAGCTCCAAACACTGCCTCCTCAGGTCTGAGGAGTACATGTTTTCACTACTCGATGACCTCCTAATCAGATCACGGAGTCTCCTAGTTATATGTATAATCCTCCAGGCTCATGTGTTCTTGGTGAATCACCAGAAGAGCAACCACCTTCAGGAACACAATGACTATATTCTCACATGACAATCCTGACATGCACCTCTTGTCTCATGAACTCCTCCCTGGTAATTTTACAATGAATGCACTTTTACTCCTGAATTCCATGAATTCCTGGGGCCTACACTTTCCGGCTCTCCCACTGGCTGTGTGCTCAATCAACAATTGCCCCATCAACCGCCATTCAAGAGTACTCACGTGCCACTAGCTGGGTGCTGGGTCTGCTCCTCTCTCCCACCCATTGCCATTTCCTGTCTGAATAAACTGCCATGTGGCTCACTGTCCCCTCAGTGGCTTTTGCTAGGCAACCAAGCTTGGTTCTGTCAGTACAAAGGCAAAGGCAGGAGGCTCTTTCCATGACTACTTTGGCCTTTATGGGGAACTCACTGGGGCCAGTCTTGACTAGGGTTGGCTGCTCGAAGTTGGGAAATTCCTGAAGATTTTGTGGTGGAGTCTACAGAAGCCAGAGTTTGGGGTTGGGAGAAGCCTCAGCTGAATAGAATGTCATAGAGTCCACTCTCCAAAGCAGTTAGTTTCTCCAGGGGGAGGTCTTGTTGTAGAAGCTGAGTGGGTGATTTTGGACCAGTCGCAGATTTTCAGCCTAACCTACCTCACAGGGTTGTTGTGCAGATCAAAAGGGGGAGAGAAGAATGATATGAGTTGCTTTGGTCCTCACTGCAGGGAAAGACTGTACTTTTCCTCGGTAGAGGCTGCAGGGAGGGGGGAGGAGATGGAAACCTGAAGTCAGAGAAGCAGGTAACAGTATGTTGATGGTTGTCTGGGAAGGAGATAGAGTTGTGAACTCCAGGTTGGGAAATTCTTGGAGATTTGCGGGTTGGAGCCTGGAGAGGGCGGGGTTTGAGGAGAGGTGGGACCTCAGACAGGTACAATGCCATAGAATCCACCCTCCAAACTAGCCATTTCCTCCTGGAGAACCATTGTTGCCAATTTCCAAGTGAGCGCTGGAGATCACTCAGAATTACAACTGCTGTTCAGACGGCAGAGATCAGTTCCCCTGGAGAAAATGGTGGACTCTGTGTCATTATACCCTGCTGAGATCACCACAGCAAATTGACACTGAGTGGCCAAGGCTGGGGCACCCACCCAGAGCCTCTTTCTAGAGACTGATGTATTTATTTCCACAAGGGGCCTTCTTCCTAGTAGATATATAAAACTCTTAAATCCAAGCTGGGCAAAAATTAGCTTACTGCCCATCCCAGCAGGAGGGAGAAGAAAAGGATGGGGAAGAAATTGCACTAAAGCTTCAGAGGAAAATTAAAAGTTTCATTGAGAATGTAGCTCTCTCTAACCAGATAGCAAAAATTAAGGTACATAGGCAAAGACAGCACTGGATGCATCAGCTTATAGTTCTCTCTCAAGTACTGGGTATATTTGCAATTTGATTGTATAAAGCTAAGGTATTTGTAACTTTTAAATTCTATAAATATGTCAAATACTGCAATTTTATGCTAAGTAAATTATAAATGAATTGTATGTTGTTCAAGACGTAAAATTAGTTTAGGTTTTATAGGACTGTAAGTACTGCATATATTTCAATTTTCCCAAAATGTCTATTTTTTCTAGGAAAAAAAACATTTTTTCCCTTGGTTTCAAAATTTCCAGAAATGTTACATCTCTCCTGCTACAGCCATATCTGAAAAAATTCACAGGTGAATGCCAGTACCCACCAGTGTACTCTGTTCCCCAGTCACTGGTGGCTCAGGGACTCCAATCTGTGGGGAGGTGGCCTCTTTTTCTGAGCAACCCACAGTGGAAGTCACCACCCATGCCAGTCTCCTTGCCTGCAAAGCCCTCTGCCACTTTCAAGTTACTCAAGGGAAGTGGAGAGACACCGAGGGCAGGCACCTCATCTACTGGCTGGAGCCAAGAGCACTTTTCTCCTTCCAGCACCTGTTAGAAGAGCCTTGTGTTCTCATCCTCTCCATCAGCAGCCCATATAGAAACCTCCATCTGAACCTTTAAGAACCTTTCCCTTGAGAATGCAGTCCATTCAAGGTAACCTTCCTCATAAGCCTTGCTTCAGCCACAAGGGTCCCAAAACTCTCTGAATCAGGGAAGTGCTTGTTCCTTCCAAAAGATCTATGTAGCTGTACTCACCAATCCTCCTTCATCCTGAAGGTAAAGAGAGACAGCTGTGGTGTCACGGTTAAGAGTGAGGGATTCTAACCTGGAGAACCAGGTTTGATTTTCCCACTCCTCCACATAAAGCTTGCTGGGTTACCTTGGGTCAGTCACTGCTCTCCTAGAACTCGCTCAGCCCACCTACATCACAGGATGTCTATTGTGGGGAGAGGAAGTGAAGGCGATTGTAAGCCACTCTGAGACTTCTTCAGGTAGTGAAAAGGGGAGTATAAAACAAACCTTCTTAAAGTGAGTGGTTCACAGGGATGAGGAGATTCACTTCCCTTTCTTCTGCCCTCACTCTAGCTATCCCAATGGCACTAGCTTAACACCCGGAGGGCAGTCCATATTCCATTAAGCAGCCAGTTGCTTTTCAGATCTCAGATTTCCTTTTCCCCTCTTCAACAATGGAAGGAAAGCATTCAGAACGACCATAGCCAGGCTACCATTCCACCAGAATGGCCATTATGGCAGCAGCGCTCTCTACAAATGCCCCTATTGGGGAAATCTGTAGGGCAGAGATCTGAGCATCCGCCTCAAACTTTGTGAGGCACTACAGGCTAGTTTCATTTGTCTCGGGGCTGAGGTAGTATTTGACAGCAGAGTTCTTTTTTGTATGGTTCCCCAATCATTCCTCCTCTTCAAGTTCAAACCACCAAGGATATCTGTGCTTTTCAATATCACACTGTAAGAATACCTTCTTCCACTGACAGAGAAGAAAACATTTGACTTACCAGGAGCATTTCTTCTTATCAGAAGACTGGAATGTATTCTTCCCACCCTGATGGTAGAAGAATGTGAGGGACCTCACTGCCACCTCAGGTGGGACATTGGCAACTTACTCACCTGTCTTTTAGTTCTTAGGGTATCTCCAGCTATAGGTCTCTTCTTGAAGAATCCTCCTCTCACCCAGAACTCTACAGGTGGAGTTGTCTTCCTTGGAAGTTTGGCAAGACATGATCTGGGGTCTACCTCTTAAAGACTGTGGAAGCTTTTGCAAAAATTTTGCATATGCCCTGCCTACATAACAAGGAGGTGATACAACCCACCGTAAGGATATTTTCCAATTCACTGATGAGAAGAAACCCTCACATTCAGTCCAATGTTTCATTCTTAGGACCACTCTCCTTGTGAAAACATTCTGAAACCTGCATTTTAGGGCTTATCTGCTCATGGGTATCTATCTTCAAAAACTACTTTTTCAAAGTGGTATAGTGTTCTGAGCAATTGCCATGTGATTTTAATAAATATGTTGAGGTTCCAGAGATCTTTATATGCATGTGGACTGCAGCTTCAGGTGACAATGGGGCACTTATTTACAGCTCAACAGAATGAAGAACAGAATGAGGCTTGGATCCCCAAACCCTCAACCCACTTTAGAAAGCTGTGTTGAACAGCTCACAGTTCCTTGCAATTAAAAAACATACACACAGATTCTTATAAACTGCAGCTGTACATTTCATCTGTTCATTCTGGCTACGGACTGGCTCTTCAGTAAAGACTGGACTTACTCAACACTGGACTTACTGTGAAGGTTTCTTCTAGTCAGTGGATGTGGTTTGGAGGATATTCTTATATGGGTCATGCCTTCTTCCTTGCTCCATGGGCAGAGAATATGTAAATTTCTTGCAAAGGCTTCCACAATCCTGAGGAGGCACTCCCCCTCTCCAGTTCATGTCTTGCCAAGCTTTCAATGGAAATAAACCCATCTCTAGTGTCACAATCACATGAGAGAATTCTGCTTGAAGACCTGTAAATGGAGATACTATAAGGCTTAAAAATAGGTGAGGAAAAAAACCCTGATAGTGTCCCTTTTGATTTAGGAAGCTCTTTTCCAATTCCTCCCCCACCAACTAGGGTAGGGAAGGATACCTTCTAATCCACTGATGAGAAGAAACCTTCACAGTACGTCCAATATTTCATTTTCCTTTAGTGAAGGAAGGTATCCTCCAATGGTATATTGAAAAACTCTATAATTCCGAGTAGAAAAAAACTGAAAGGAACAGCTTTTTTGAGGTGATTTCTGTCATAAAGTAGCCACAGCTGAGGCAAACTTGTTTAGTTAGTATGTGCTTTACCAAAGTAGAAGCTGAAGTCCAAGTCACTGTCCACTCCATGCATGCAAATTATACACTGATGGAGAGGGTTGTTTATGTAGTGGCCACTCTAGCAACAGAAGAAGTAACATTTAAGATTCATGGGAAATGTGTACTATCATAAGCCAGGGAACTTCAGGCTCTGATGAATAATTTTACAATAATGTAGTAATTCCCCTATTGGTGGATAAGAATGTTATCAACAGGAATCCAGCATAGGGATGGGTATCAACCGAACCATAAAGCAAAATTCGTCATGAATTTTGCCCTGTTCGTAGTTCATAAACAGAAGTTTGTGACAGGCCAACTGTCACAAACTTCCACAAACTTTTAGAGCAGTTTCTGGTGGTTTGTGGATGGAGCAGAAAGCAGGACTTTAAACCCATTTTCTGTTTCTGCAAAAGCCACAAAAACAGCTGAGTGGTGGGCAGGTGCTCTCTGCTGCTTAGCCGTTTCAGGCCATCTGCAGAAGACAGCACAAAAAAAAGCTGCATGGTGGGGAGGTGTGCCCCACCATGCAGCTGTTTTTCCAGCTATCTTCTGCAATCCCGTCACAGGTTAAAGGGACTGCACAAGACAGCCCGAAACAACTGAGTGATGGGGAGCAAGTTGCTTCCCACCGCTCAGCTGTTTTTCCAGCTTTCTGCAAACCCCATTTAAAGGGACTGTGGTCCTGTTGCACAAATAAATTTCCAAGCCAAAATAAAATCGAAGTCACAGTGAGGAGGAAGGTTCATTTAGTGTTTAATGCAAGAAATACTAGGAAAACAGGCCAAATTAGCCTTTTAAAAATTGACTGCCTTCTCACCAATACCAGAAAGTACATGAAATTTTATACCCAAAATGACATACTCAGAGAGATAAGGTGCAGAGATCATAATTGGTTACAAGTGGCAGAGCGTCACTTGAGCAACCATATATTCATTGGTCAGTTACAGAAAAAGGTGTGACTACATGTTATCTTAAACGTTTACTTAACCTAACCTCAATAATAATAATCAGGGATTCTTCTTACCCAAACAAAAGTTGTTGCTTTCTGATATGAGACTAAAAGCCCTTCTTGACCCAGACACTGCAGAGTTTCACCCCAAACAACTAAACCCATGAACTCTGTACTTTTATGCTGTACTATCATCACTACACTGAAAACCTGTTAAAAAGAAAACTAAAAGAGACACCAGACAGCTAGATAGCCATCCTATCCAAACAACTTGAAGAGGGAAAAAGAATGTTGTTTCTTGTCTGCTGGCATCAGCTAGAAAGGCACTTTAGCCTACAAAGGAGAGGCTTTTCCATTTAATAGGCCTTTACTAAATCCTAATAAAATCTGAATATAAAAATCCATAAGAAAACCCGAAAAATATAAGAATATGAGTAATCTGAATTACAAAAATCATTCTGTATTCTCATCCATGCTACAGTCTCTTTCAGTGGGGTTTGCAGGGCCATGAACAGGTTCAATTCATGCTTTGGTTCATGGTTTGGACACAAATAAAGAACTGAACACATTTTCCCTGTTCATGCCTATTCCTAATCCAGAGATATGAAAGCTGTTATCCTCTTAGGTAGATAAGGGGAATTCCCCAGACCTCCAACTTTTGCTAGACCCATTCCATAAAATGGCTGGGATGATCACAGATTGAAGACAGATGTCCTGGTCCCTGTGGAAATACAGGTTGCTTACCTGTAATTGGAGATCTTCGAGTGGTCATCTGTGCATTCACACCTCTGGGATAAAGTGCGCCTGCGCCGATCCCGATCGGTAATCTTCAAAGCCTAACGGATTTTCGCGCCAGCTCCCCGGTCACGTGCACGTCCCACTGCGCATGACCCGGGGAGAGGCACGAGGATCCCGCCAGTTCCTTCTGACCGCTGCTAACAGCCCCCAAGGAAAAAGTGAGGGAGACCGAAAGCAGAGGGGAAGGAGGGCGGGTGGTGTGAATGCACAGATGACCACTCGAAGATCTCCAATTACAGGTAAGCAACCTGTATATCTTCTTCGTGGTCTCTGTGCATCACACCTCTGGGAGAATAGCGAGCAATAAACACCACATACCTGGAGGTGGGTGCTGGAGGTCTCACATCTGAGCTGCTTGCAGGACTGCACGGCCCACCACAGTACGCTGATGGACGCGGACATCTAGGGCGTAGTGCTTCACAAACGTGTGAGGGGACGCCCACGTTGCAGCATTGCAGATGTCTCCCAGGGGAATGCCCTTGAGGAATGCTGTGGAAGTAGCCACGGCTCGAGTGGAGTGTGCCCGGAGGGACGCCGGCAGTGGCCTTTTGGCCAGAAGATAGGCGAGTTTTATCGTCTCAACTATCCACTTCGAGAGTCTTTGAGACGACAGTTTCTGTCCCTGCCTGGGCAAGGCATAAGAAATGAAGAGAGCTGGAGACTTGCAAAAGGATTTTGTCCGGTGCAAGTAGAAAGACAGGGCTCTCTTGACATCTAAAGTGTGTAGGCTACGTTGCGTTGGGTCCTGGGGATCAGGAAAAAATACCGGCAAGGTGATATCCGCCCCTATATGGAAGTCCGAGACTATCTTAGGCAGGAAAGCGACATCTGGAGCCAAAGTGACGGCATTATGATGAAACGTGAGGTATGGTGGGTCGCAACGGAACGCCGAGAGCTCACTCACGCGTCGAGTAGACGTGATGGCCACTAAAAATGCAACCTTCCATGACAAAAGCTGAAGACTGCATGAGGCCATGGGTTCGAAGGGTTTTCCCATCAGCTTAGTGAGAACCAGGGGCAAGTCCCATGCCGGGACTGGTGTCCGCACTGGGGGATAGAGGCGATTCATTCCCTTGAAGAATTGTTTCGTTGTTGGGTGGGAAAACACCGAATAGCCATCAATCTTAGGATGATTGACTGAGATGGCTGACAAGTAGACTCGGATAGATGAGTGACACAGTCCCCTGTCCTTACATGACAGGAGGAAACCAAAAACATCTTTAAGTCCAGCGGGGACTGAGGGTCGTCCCACAGATGCCAGGAAAGTTAAAAATTTAGTCCATTTTGACTCATATGAACGTCGAGTGGAGAGTTTGCGTGAGTTCAGTAGAACTTGAGCAATGCGTGATTCTAACCCTAAGTTTGGATGAGCCACGCTGTCAATTTCAGCCTGGGCACATCGTGGTGCAGTACTCGGCCCCCGCGCATCCCGAGGAGGTCCGGGTCCGTCGGGAGATGGAGATACGTCCCTCGTGAGAGGCTGAGGAGCGTGGGGAACCAGGGTTGTCTCGGCCACCATGGGGTAACTAGAATTGCCCACGGTCGCTCTGTCAATAGTTTGTGGACTACTCTCGGAATGAGAGGGATTGGGGGAAATAGGTACAACCGTTTCCCTGTCCACCGGAAGAGGAGACCGTCTCCGAGAGAGGTCGGGTCCGTTCCTGCTCTGGAACAGAAGAGATGGCACTTCTTGTTCTCCCGAGAGGCGAATACATCCACGGATGGATGTCCCCAATGGTCGAAGATCGGAGTCAGGTAGAGGGGGTTCAGCTCCCACTCGTGTAGGGATGCTCCTCCTCTGCTTAGGAAGTCCGCTTGGACGTTGAGTAGTCCTGGGAGATGAGTCGCCACCAGGTGAATATCTAGTGCCTGGCACTCGTTCCACAGCTCTATCGCTAACCGGCAAAGTCCACGGGAGACCGTCCCGCCCTGGTGGTTGATGTAAAACATAGTGGTGGTGTTGTCTGTAAGGACAGTCACCGTTTTCCCCGTTAGGGATTGGCGGAAAGATCTCACTGCGTAGAGAACTGCCAGCAGCTCTAAGAAATTGATATGGTTGTGTGCCACAGAGGGGTGCCACCTGTCTCCCACACCTACACCTTCCAGGTGAGCTCCCCAGCCCCATAGGGATGCGTCCGTGGTGACGGTCGCTGAGGGGGGTGGAAGCCGGAAAGGTGCACCTGAGTGTAAATTCTGGGGCACAAGCCACCAATTCAGGGTCTCCAGGACCTGGGTAGATATCTGGAAAAGTTTGGAGAGGGAGTGGAATTTGGGGCGGAAACGCCTCAAGAACCAAAGCTGCAGTGGTCTCATTTGCAATTTGGCGAAGGGAATTACTGCTGTTGTCGCGGCCATCAGGCCTAGCAGGCGAAGGATTTGTTTGGCTGTAGCCTGCTTGGTCTCTTGGATAGCCTGGAGAAGGGAGACTATATCCGCTGCTCTGTTGGGGGGTAGGAATGCCCTGCATTGCAAGGAGTCCAGGATAGCTCCGATAAACTGAACCCGTCTGGAAGGGATAAGCATGGACTTTTTGAGGTTTATAGTCAGCCCTAGTGATTCTAGGGTACGAAGGGTAGTAGAGATGTGGTTCTGTAGTTCCGTCGTAGAGGGGGCGACTAGAAGCCAGTCGTCCAGGTAGGGGTAAAGGTGGACACCTTGGAGTCTCAGATGTGCCGCTACTACTGCCATAAGCTTCGTGAAGACACGAGGAGCTGTAGAGAGGCCGAAGGGTAGGGCCTTGTACTGGAAGTGATGCGGACCGATCGCAAAGCGTAGGTACTGTCTGTGTGATGGGTGGATCGTCACATGAAAGTATGCGTCCTTTAAGTCCAGCGTCACCATCCACGCGTTGGCTTCTAGTAGCGGTAGGATGGTCTGTAGAGTGGTCATACGGAATTTTTTGTAGGTGATGAACGCATTGAGGTTCCGCAGATCTAATATGGGACGAAGTCCGCCATCCTTTTTTGGGACCGTGAAGTAGCGGGAGTAGAACCCCCGCTGAAGGTGGTTTGTTGGTACCTGTTCTATGGCATCTTTTGAGAGGAGGGCTTCGACTTCCGACGATAGGGTGTCGGAGGGAGGGGTGGTTACGAAGTACGATTCTTGTGGAATCTGGAAAAAATCTATTCTGTAGCCTTCTGCTACGACCGACAGTGCCCATTTGTCTGTCGTGATACGTTGCCATGCTAGTAGGAAGGGGGATAGACGGGTGGGAATATCGGAGCGAATGGGAGAGTCAAAGACTCTGCTTGTTCGGCTTGGGTGGTTTAGTCTTGGAAGCGGAAACGGACGGGAATCGTGGCTTATGGCCATAAGGTTTCTGTTGATAAACAGTAGACGGCGGTCTCTGCCATTGGGGTTCAGTGGGAGATCTTCGCGGTTGCTGTTTGGACCAAGATCTCTGCCATGTTTTCTGCTTCTGTTGTCTCGGTTGTGAGACACCCAAGTTTCGAGATGTTTTGATGCTCTTATCTAAATCATGAAGAACTGTGTCCGTCGTGGAGCTGAACAGTCCTTCACCCTCGAAAGGGAGATCTTCCACTAAGGACTTAGTGTCTTGTGGAAGCGAAGTCGACCTCAGCCAGGCGTGGCGACGAAGGGCGACTGCTGAAGTGAGTGTCTTGGACGTGACGTCCGCAGCATGCTTGGATGCGTTAAGCTGATGCTTTGCTAGCACCATGCCTTCCCTCTGGATCTTCCTAGCAAGGCGTTGCTTATCCTCAGGAAGCTGAACCAGAAGTGGTGTCATCTGTTCCCATAGGGAGTACTGGTACCTGCTCATGCAGGCTGTGTAGTTTGCCGTTTTTATGCCCAATGCACCGGCTGAATAAAATCGTCTTCCGAAAGAATCTAGTTTCCGTCCCTCCTTGTCCAAGGGGGAGGAATGTCCGCTACGTCCCCTGGTCGAGGGGGTCACGACGACTGAGTTGGGCTTGGGGTGGATGAATAGGAATTCTGCCCCTGGCTCTTGGAGCCTATACATGTGGTCTAACCTCTTGTTGGAAATTGGGGTTGAGGAGGGGTGGCCCCAGGATTCTTTGGCAGTGCTCAAGAGCACCGAAATTAGTGGCAACACTACCACGGTGGATGTGTCCATCTGTACGATGTCGAAGATGGCATCGGTAGCGGTAGGAGTTGGTTGGACCGTGGCAAGCGCCAAGGAATGTGCCATTCGTTTGATAAGTTCTCCATAGGATTTCACGTCCTCGGAGGGGGAGATTGGTAAATTTTCAGCCACATCAGGGGATGGTGACGGCTGGATGGGAGATTCATCATCGGATGATTCGGGAGATTCGGGCATCGAATGGTCGGAATGTTCGGAGGGAGACATAGGGGTCGACGGATCTGGCTGATAAGGAGGGAGGTCGATATCGGGTGAGGTGGGTATCGGCATCGTTAGTTTCGGTATCGGTTTTGGTTTCGGTATCGGAGTCGGGGCCGGGGGATCTCGGCATCGGGAGACTCTTGACGATGTCGATTGGCGATCCCACTCCGCTGGGTACCATTGTGGAGGTGGCGGGTAGGAGGAACCATACAGGTATCGCCATTGACGGACGTCCCACGGCACCGAAGATGGGGAGAGGCGCCAGTCTCGCTCGCCTCTCGGTGCCGGCATCGGGTCGGGCCCTGTCTCGGGACTGCTGTGAGGGATCTGCGTCAGCTCGATGTCGGGTTCTGAATCTGTGAGCTGGATGGGTCGCGGCATCGGGGAGACGGGGCTGCCCCGGGGTCGCTCGCGCCCTGGAGGGTCAAGCTGTGGAGACCCGTGCTGGGTCATGTCGGACGCAGGATGCGTCGACGAAGCACTCGAGGTTTTGTGCTTCAGCTTGCCCTTACCCTCTTTGCCCTCCTTACGCTTCTTAGCGGGAGTTCGTGGCAGTGAGAGGGGTCTTTTCGGTGCCGACTTCTCGGTGCCGGAAGGGCTTCGCACCGGTGGCGACGTCGGGCCCGTCAGTACCGATGGGGACGTTGCCAAGGCGTCAGCTGCGGACATCTTCGGTGACAACGCTGCCTCCAAGAGAGCCACTCGGAGTCGGGCCGCCCGGTTCTTACGAGTTTGTTTGGAGAACGCGGCGCAACTCGAACAGGAGTCGACACGATGCGACTCGCCTAGGCACAGCAAGCAGAGGGAGTGCTTGTCTGGGGGGGGGATTTTACTCCCACACTTAAGGCAGCGTTTAAAGAAACCCCACCGCCGGGCCATAGGCCGGGCGGGGAGTAGAAGGAGGAGAATCCAAAAGAGAGTCCAGGAAAACAGTCCGTAGGTCAAGTAAAGCCAAGAAAATCAGTCCGAAAGGCCTTTCCAAAGTTGGAAAAAGAAGAAACAAAGTTAACTACCGACCGGAGCCGAGAGGGGGTCCTCACGACGCGGCGGTCAGAAGAGAACTGGCGGGATCCTCGTGCCTCTCCCCGGGTCATGCGCAGTGGGACGTGCACGTGACCGGGGAGCTGGCGCGAAAATCCGTTAGGCTTTGAAGATTACCGATCGGGATCGGCGCAGGCACACTTTATCCCAGAGGTGTGATGCACAGAGACCACGAAGAAGATCTAAGAGTTAACAGATGGCAAGAAGAGGGGTTGATGCATAAGGTCACACAATCCACCTGAAGGGTGCAAAGCTCCTCTCCAAGCCAGAGAAAAAGATAGCACTGAAGCCCTTCCTGCTGAGGTTTGTCACAAGAAACTACTTTGACTATGTGAATTCTCAGTGCAGCAGATCTCAAGGGCTCAAGAGAAGTCTGAGTAGAATTCTCAACACCCTGCGATGATTCCATGAAAGGAAATCATGATGACTGCAAGGACTGCTTTCCTTTGGGAAGGCTGTAACCAACTATGTCCAGCAGGTAGGTGTTCTGCAACAGGACATGGAACCCATGAAAGATCAGTACCTGGCACCAAAAAGAGTTGGAGGCAGTGGTGAACCTGGAGGTACTAGTGAACCTCTAATATACCTGCAGTAGGTGTGCTGGTTTTCTTCCCCCAACTCCGCCAGTGAAAAACTGCCCAAGTTGCTTGGTAGATTCCATGGGTAAAGGAATCAAAAAGCCAAGACCAACTGGAGACCTCTCCTGGCTAGCCATGTCACTCTAGTGTCCTCTTTTCATTTTCCATGCAAAGGAACGGAACTCATCCCAGAGCAGGATGAAACAGGGGACCTTGCAGAAGGATGTTGTGGTCTCCTGGAAAGATCCCCAATGGTTGCTGTGCCATCGCCATCAGATTGGAGAACAGGGGGACATAACAAAGATTTCCTCTGTTGTTTCTCTTGTATTCTATTGAACTCTGAGTGGAGATGTAGGGAGGGCATAGAGGAGGCCCTTGTGCTCTGCTTCTGCCCCACCAAATGTGTACCTGTGCTGGAATTTTGGAATGTTGTTGTTGGTTGAGGATGCCAGGAGGACCAGGCATTGGATGCTCTGCCTCCTGGTCACTGCACAGCAACTCCAGAATTTTGAGTCCCTCACCTAGACCAGGGACTGCTGATTGAGCTAGTCTGCCTTCAGGTTGTGAATCCCTGAAGATGTTGAGCTCGGTGACAGAAAGATGGGACTCTGTCCACTGTAGTAGTAGAGTCACTTGCCTTCAGAAGGAATGAGACCTCACAGCTCCCTGATGGATGACATGATGTTTACCATCTATTGTCAATGAGGATGAAGAAGTGAGAGTCTATCAAGACTTGGAAGGAGAGTAGCGCAAGTGAGATCTCTCTCTGCTGCAACTACTAGATGCTGTGCTTTATTTCCATGTTGTGCCACTTTCTTTCAGTATCTGAGGAAGTGTGCTTGCACATGAAAGCTTATGCTGTGCATAAAACTTTGTTTGTCTTAAAGGTGCCTCTGGACTCAAACTTTGTTCCACTGCTTCAGAGCAACACGGCCACCCCACCTGAATCTTTCAGTTACTAAGTGATGGCAGCATTCACTGAGTGGACTGGCATCCTTGGAGGTTTCCATTATGAGAGGTTTTAGGGTGCATCCCAGCAGATGGGAGCAGTGGAGCCACCAACTTAAGATGCAGTGTACAATGGGAATAATAGTTATGTTCTTTCCAATGACAGTGAAGGATGTCCCATGAAAAGCCAACTGGAGCCAGTAAAAGGGACAGGAGTGGAATTGGAACCATGGCACAGGAACTGGGCAGGAGATCATGGGACCCAGTGCTTGCATCGGGGCCATCAGCTCTTCAGGCATCCATCAGGCATTTTCTTGGAGGGCAGAAGAGGACTGAGCAGAGTTGACTGACACCCCGATGGATGATGGCCTGCTAATGAGGGTGGCTTTCTAGCAAAACCAGGGCCTGTGGGTGTATATGACGTGTAGAGTTAATAGATATCCCAGAGGTCTTGTGATCTGTGTAGTGGCCTAGATATTTTTTATATTTTTATTTATTTATTTTCACATTTTTACCCTGCCCTTCCCGCAAGCGGGCTCAGGGCAGCTTACATAGTGGCACAGTGCCAAGTTAAAATACAATTAAAACAGTTTAAAACATTAAAATTACCAATAAAGCGCTTGCGATAAATGCTGAAAATCAGCTTATGTTCAGATGGCGTCCTGCAATTTCTCTTGTGACCTAGTGTGAATTCCCTCGGGCCGGCCCTCATCTCTGATGGTAATGGAGATGGCAGATGGTAGATAGATGGTGGCGGCTCCTAGTCAAGGCCTGGAGGAAGAATTCTGTCTTGCAGGCCCTGCAGAACTGCATAAGGTCCTGCAGGGTCTTGATCTCCTCCAGGAGCTCATTCCACCAGATCGAAGCCACCACCGAGAAGGCCCTAGCCCTGGTACCAGCGAGCCTGGCCTCCCTTAGCCCTGGGACCGAGAGTCAATGCTGCGATCCCGACCAAAGTCCTCTCTGGGGTACAGGGGGGACGAGGCGGTCCCTCAGGTATGTTGGACCCTGGCCATATAGGGCTTTAAAGGTAAGCACCAGCACCTTGAAGCGAATTTGGTACGCTATAGGAAGCCAGTGCAGCGCCGTCAGGACAGGCCGGATGTGATCCCGTTTAGGGAGATCCATCAATAGCCTGGCCGCGGCATTCTGCACCAGCTGCAGCTTCCGGATTTGCGACAAGGACAACCCCATGTAGAGAGCGTTACAGTAGTCCAATCTCGAGGTTACCGTAGAATGGATCACCGTGGCCAGGTCGTCGCGATCGAGGAAGGGAACCAACCGCCAAGCCAGCCGCAGGTGGTAGAATGCTGACTTAGCAGTGGCTGCTACCTGGGCCTCCATAGTTAAGGAGGGATCCAGGAGCACTCCCAGACTCCTAACCACCGACGTGGGCACCAACCGAAGGTCGGGAGCTGGACCCCCCCGCCAGACCACTCCGACCCAGGCACAGTCTTAGCCGGGTTCAATTTCAGCCTGCTCAGTCTAAGCCAACCTGCCACGGTGTGTAATGCCTGGTCTAGGTCTTCTGGGCAGGAGGCCGACCGGCCACCCAACATCAGATAGAGCTGAGTGTCATCAGCGTACTGGTGACATTCCAGCCCATACCTCCGGGCAATCTGGGCAAGGGGGCGCATATAGATGTTAAACAACATAGGGGAGAGCACTGCCCCTTGAGGCACTCCACATTCAAGTGGATACCTCGCGGATTGCTGCTCCCCTAGCACCACCCTTTGTCCCTGACCTTGGAGAAAGGAAGCGAGTCATTGCAAGGCCCACCCCTGTATCCCCACGTCGGCAAGGTGGCGGGTCAGCAGCTGATGATCGACCATGTCGAACGCCGCTGACAGGTCTAACAACAGCAACACCGCCACGCCGCCCTGATCCATGTGTGAGCTAGAAATATACATTTCAGGACCTGAGATGGCCACTGCTGAGACCATCAACTGGGGATTGTTGGTGACAATATGAAAGTAAGGATCAAGCTTGGATGCATGGGGCCCTGCAGATAACATCTCATGTAAATCTACAGAGGTCAAAAGTTCCCTGCCAGGAAGGTTTCCACTATGATTCGAAGGTTCTCCATGTCAATTTCCTCCTCCTCACATTTGGAGGACATTGTAGACTTATGAATGGTCTCCAAGAGCCAAGTTCCTTGGGCACAAGGAATGGAATAGAGAATGTCCTGGAAAACATTCCATCATCAGAACTAGTACCTTGACTTGGTTTGCCACAAGTATCTGGTGGCTTAGAGCCTAAGCTGATGTCACACTGGCTGGTTGGATCCTAGGAGAAAGGAGAGCTACTCCACAGGGAATGGAGGAGTTCTAGAACATACGCAGCCAGATCATGCAGTGCTCTGAAGAGCCCTTAGATTAGAAGTTGGCTTTGGAGATGAATCAGGATTTGTTTCAGGCTGACTAGTGGAGTCTGGAGTCCCTTTGCTGGAAGGACACTCTAGATGCTGAAAGGAAGTTTGATCTGATTTGTTTGACCTCTTCCAGAGGCTCTTTTGATCTCAAAGAGGTCCAAGTTGGTGCCTAAACAGGTGAAAAGTCAGAACCTAAAGAGATTTCTCAGCCCTGAGTATGGATGCTTTGCACAGGCAGGGAAAGCTACACTTGGTCTGAAGGCAAGGTCCGGGACCTCATGGGCAATTTAAGGGAGCAATTGCACCTGAAACAGGACTGCAATCAGGTGTACCCTAGAAGAATCTACAAGGCTGCATATACTTGCCAAGGCCTCCTGGCTATGCAGAACTTATGGAATGTGAGCTGCCAGCTTGAACTGAGCTGTGGGCACCTCTATAGATGGGGCTGTCCGCCATGAGTGCTTTGGAGTGGGAAAGGGCTGGCTGTCCACTCCCTGTCCCTGCAGGTACTTCAGCACAGGAGAGAAGAGCTGAAGGTGAAGAGCTGGAGCCAGTCAGCGAGTGGTTAGTTCTGCAAAGTCTTAGGCCACAGTGGCCTTCCCCAGAAAGGAGTGGAAAATCCTCCTGATGGAGAATGCTGGTAGAGGCTTGTTCAGAAGAAGTGGCACATTCCCTTTCTTCCTAAACTGAAGCCACAGAGTCTGAAGCAGCTGGAGTGCAGTGACTCAGAACGGCCAGAGGGGGCAGAGTGTCTGGCTCTGGAGACCAAGGGCAGAGCTGTATGCTGGCCTCATGGTCTGCTGGCATAGAACAATAGCTAAAATGGATGCTCCTGAGAGTGGTTGTGGGATCCACGAAATGGGATCCACACTGCTCTGAGGAATGGCTAGTTCTGTGGGATTCCCCCCCTGGGGGGGGCTTTTTGGAAGAGGGAGAAGGGAAGGTTTAGAAAAAGAGAAATCTTCATCTTCCATCTGTGACATTGTTTTCCGCCCCCTGTACCTTTCCTCCCCTCAAACTGCAAATAATGCCTTTCATACACAGGCATAATGTAGGGACAAAAGGCTGGGTAAGTGAAGCCTTGGTGAGGATGATGAGGGTGAAGAGGAGCCCCTCTTGGTGGCAGATAAAGTTATCTGTTTTCCCCTGCTTGCCTTTGGAGTCCCTTCTTGTCGCCAAGGAAGATGGGGGGGAGGGAGCACCTTTTAGTGCTAGTAGTAGCTGGGACGTCCTGGCCTTGTGTAGTCAACAGGGTGAAAAAGACTAGCTCAGAAGAGCTGTAGGTGGCTCTGCTGATGGGCCTGTCTACCACCAATACTTCAGAGTGGGAGAGGGCCAGCTTTCCATTCCCCATCCCTGCCTTGGCAAGGGAGAGGAGAGTGGCAGCTGAAGAACAGGCACCATTTTGGCAGTCAGAAGAGCTGGAGGCAGTTCCACTGGTGGGTGTGTCCACCATTGGTTCTTTGGAGTAGGAGAAAGCCAGCTGTCCACCCCCGGTACCTGCCAGTACTTCGGCAGGAGACAGGAGAGTAGCAGCTAAAGAACAGGCACTGATGTTAGAGGCTAGTGCCAGGGTCCCAGGGGAGGAGCAGCGATGCTTTCCTCTAGTGGTGACTCAACTCTGGTAACTGCCTTGGGGCACTGTTGCATCTAGGACAACTTTGTATACTTTTCTCTGCTCCCCCTCATGAGGGAGAGGTGGAGGCCAGTGATTTTTAAGCTCTTTTTGCATGCATTTTTAATGTGAGGTAGGAGAGCTGTGGGAGGTCATCCATCCATGGAGAAGGCAAGGCATGGACTGGGGAGGTAGAGCGCCTCCTCAGGGTAGTGGAAGCCTTTGCAAGAAATGTGCATATGCCCTGCATGGAGCACACCACAACCCACGTAAGGATACCTTCCTCCACTGATGGGAGAATACAGTATTCTTCTGCCCCCTTCCCAAGCACTTTATATTTGTGTGTAAGCAGACACACTTGGCACCACGAGAACTGAAGGAAGCATCTGTGCCAGCAATGAAATCACAGAGGGGAAGTCACTGCAGCCTACCCTGCTCTGAAAACACTCAGGGTCTGGACTGTACCAAAAGAACTAAAACTTAGACAATGGTTCCCCTCTGCTCACCAAAAGCACCATTCTTCTCATTGCTTCAACACTCTTTACTTTTAGAACAAAACAGGGTACCTCAATTATTTCTCGGATTTCACATTCAGATTCCAGTTTGTCCAGTTTCAAGTGTGCAATTCCAACTTGCTTGTCGCTCCTGAAAAAAGACCTGGGGAGAAGGCAGTGCTTCAGTGGAAGAATTAGGTTCTTCTCTTACAACTGTGACTGGAAACAGCAAGGTACTGCTATGTAGTCATTCAAGATTTCAAACTAATGAAAATAATTTCTGGCTTATTTATTCCTTTGTAGCTGAGGACGGATGATAAAGCCTGTATTTTAAACAAAAGCCTCATATGGGAGCTACAACCTCCCTGATCTAATTACAGAAGAATGTACTAGAAAGGGAAGAGAGTAAATAAATTATATACTGCACAGATATCCTGTCACACATATTATTGGGGGGGGGGGGGGGGTGCGTGTATGTTCATGGGGAAGCTAACAGAGGTGGAGCAAGGCATTTCAAAAAGAACAGTTAAAGGCCAATTATGGACCCTAAGGAATTAAAAATGATGAACATGCACAAAACCTTCCTATTGTTAATATTGTTAATTTCTCAACATGACCTAATCTGACAAAGAGTGTTTCTGCAGTCCTCTGGGACTGCCCCCCCCCCCCAAGGTTTGCATAAAAATTGGAAAATGTAGCAAAAATGGAGGGGGTTAAACCCCCCCCCCAGAAGAACATTGTCTGTGCATGTGCTGAGCAGTGAGGGGAGGAGGAGGAGGGGGAGCCACCAACACACCTGGACACAAGCTGAGGTACTAGCTAAGGCACTGCCACCTCTCCTCATGGGTGGGGGCAGGCAGGCAGGGGGAGAGGACTTGGAGCAGCCTTCACCCCCCCACCATGAGAAAGCAGGGAGGTAAGCTTGGGGCAAGGAAGGGCAATAGTAGCATAGGTAGGCAACCAGTGCACCAATTGAGAGAAGAGGCTGTGGATGGCTAGCCATAGGAGGGAGAGAGGAGAGACTGTTGAGTTACTGAGGAAATGGGACAAGTGGTGGGGTGGACAAGTGAGCAAATGGGCAGAGAGAATTAGGCTGGAAGATGAGGGAGACAGCAGCAGAAATACAGGCAACGGGGAAGGGAGCAGTCAATGGGGAAGGGAAAACATGGTGGGAAAGGAAGGTGAAAAAGAGTCCTTGATAGAGGAAGTGGGAACCATGGGGGGTGGGATTTCCCTCTCCTACATATGTCCTTGCTTGTACCTGTATCTATTCTACAGCCTGATCAATCACAATTTATCAACTGATGTAGGTTACCAGAAATTCTGAATTCCCACTACATGGAAGAAGGCGATTCCCTAAATTGTTCAAATTAATGTAATTCTTAGCATCAGTGGTTTTCTATCCTAAGCCGTCATGTGTCCCAACCCAGAGTCCTTGTGATGTTTAGATTAATATTTACATAAGATATAGAAAGGTTCACCCTGTCCCCTCAGTATAACATGTTGTAGGACTGGGCTGTAAAACCTCACAGTGGACAATAAAACTGCTCATTGTTATATGTCCCTTATTTGGCACATTATCCCTTATTTGGCAAATTCTTTTGCCCAAGACACTTTCTGAGATGGTCAGCTTAATGATAATGACCATATTGCAAATAAGGGCCCTTTCTTCTTACTGTTCAACCAATGGACAACCAAATACTTGTTGTGACACAGTGAAAAATGAAGTTTTGTTGGCTTACTTCTGGAGTTGTTCCTGGACACCAGCTTCACCTGTGGCTGTAGTGAAATAGGTAGGGTTTCCCCCCAAGCCCTGTGAGTCTTTTGTTTGGACAGTGATCAGAACAGGATCCACCACAGCACCTTTCAGTTTACAGGGGTCAAATGTACTGAACCAACATGCCTGACAAGGTAGACTGTGTTCTATAACTCAAGTAATCATGCACAAGTGGGAAAAAGTCTTCTGGTACAGAAACTGAACAGTCCTAAATCTCAGTGAAATGCCAACATTTATACCCAGCCTGGGCACTAATTCTTGGGACTTTGCAGCCCAAAACCAACCTCCCCTTCCACCCGTGCAAATCCTCCACTGGATCCAAGACACTGTGAATATCCAAAAGAATTATCCATCGTAACCAAGAAATTGCCTTTGTCTTAACACTTCCTCCCAGATTGTGCATCATGCATTCAGCCTACCAAAAAATCATAGAGTCCTCAAAAAATAAGAAAAATATCTATAAGCCAGATGTATGTAAAGGTTATAGTAATGATTTTTACACACACATAAATCTTGGTCACAGAACTTTGACAATTTTTCTCAGAAACTAGGATTTATGAGGGGAGGACAGAAGTCACATGAACTTCATTTCATTTTGCACAAATCACTGAGCTTCTTTCACTGGGCATAAGTACTTACCCTTTGTGAAAAATTTCAAATTTAATGCCTTTGGCCTGAATTGCTCTTCGGAAACCTCTGTGATTTCGGTTAATGTTCAACTTGAACAGCTGATTATATTCTAGAAAATAAAGGCAAGATGTGTGAGGTATACAGGTGTTAAAGGGCATTTCAAGCTAATTCAAACACAGAACAGGGCAGCTGGTGCAGCTTTAGGGGGACTTTACCATCTCAAAGTGCACACTGCAAGGATATTTTGCCACTGGGCAGTTTCAGTAGGTGCATGTTTGAGATGGTACAGATTGTACCATGCATACTGCTCAATGCGTAAATTAGACCTCACTCTCTTCTAACAAAATTCAACCATCAGATTTCAGCTGCAGATAGAATCTTGCATTTTCCTTCTCACAAAGCTCTCTACTTCGCAGCAAGCCTCCTGCTCCACTTTCATCTTTGACCCACTTGAGCAGGGGGAATGGCAGGAAAGGCAGGGTATCTTCATGGCTCAACATTTTATTGTCTGTACGCAGTGTCGCTCTGGCTACATGCTTCCACTGCCTGTCATGTTCACCAGTCTTTAACCAAGTCCCTAGCGGCTGAACTACAGCCAAGAAAAATATATTAGAATATTTGCATTTATGCTATTTCATGAATGGCTATTTTCTGGCTAAATTATCAATTTAACTTTTTCTCCCTTTCTGCTTAGTTATAATCTGAGTTTTGAAAGAGAACCACTAGCATGACCACTAGCTTAGTTCTTATAAAGTGTCCTCTTGCTTGTTCTTCTTGCTAATAAACTGTCAAGGAAGAAAAACATTATAAAGCATTTTAGAAGAGTCAGTCATACCCCACTTTTCTTTACCCCAAGAGTCTCAAAATGGCTTACAATTGCCTTCTCTTCCTCACACCACAACAGGCACCTTGTGAGATACGTGGAGTTGAGAGAGGTCTGAGAGAATGTGACTGGCCCAAGGTCACCCAGAAAGTTTCATGAGGAGGAGTGGGGACTCAAACCCAGTTCTCAAGGTTAGAGTCCACCTTAACTACTTCACCACACTGGCTCTAAGGAATACCTCTATCTTATTAAGTAAAGGGATTATTAAGCAAAAGGATTAAGAATTTTACTGAAGCTCATCCACTATGTAGCTGTTGTAGATTTTCCAGGCTATATGGCTGTGGTCTTGGCACTGTAGTACCTAACGTTTTGCCAGCAGCTGTGACTGGCATCCTCAGAGGTATCACACAGAAAGGTGGAGTACTCTCTGTGTCAATGTGAGAAGAAAAATGGTAGGCAGGTAATTTATATCTACTCAGGAAGGTGGGGTAGGGCTGAGTCATTATCTTGTAGGAGTTTCCCTGTTGTGGACAGGTTTACATTGGGACCACACAAACATAGCATCCAGACAAGAATAAAAGAACATGAAAGACACTGCAGACTTGGCCAACATGAAAAATCAGCAGTGGCTGAACATAGCCTAACTCAAACAGGACACAGTATCTTATTCCAAGACATTGAAATGCTGGACAACATATCCATTTACCATGTCAGATTATACAGGGAAGCCACTGAAATTCATAAACATAAACACACTTTCAACAGGAAAGAAGAGAGTTTAAAAATAAATAGGGTATGGTTTCCAGTCCTGAAAAACACAAAATGCTCTACATCTTACAACAGCACTTACAGATAAGATTAGAATTTCAACAGCCAATTCATATGCAAAAGAACCTCCTCAGGAAAGTTCCTCCATTAGCATGTCACAACCTGGGAAACTCCTACAAGATAATGACTCAGCCCTACCCCATCTTCCTGAGTAGATATAAATTACCTGCCCACCATTTTTCTTCTCACACTGACACAGAGCGTACTCCATCTTTCTGTGTGATACCTCTGAGGATGCCAGTCACAGCTGCTGGTGAAACATCAGGTACTACAGTGCCAAGACCATGGCCATACAGCCTGGAAAATCTACAACAACAAATGAACTCCGGCTGTGAAAGCCTTCAACAACATATCATCCACTATGCACTAAAACCCAAGGAGTATTATGCATCCAACAACCAGCTCCTAGAAATAAAAAGAACAGATGGGCCATGACCACAGCAAGTCCCCAGTGTGTGCAACAGTTCATACTAAAGCACTTGCTCTTTATTTTTGCACTTTACCCATCCTCAGTTCTTGTTGAACTTGAAAAACACAGGGGAGTTTAACACCAATGGAGCAACAAAATAAAAAAAAGAAAGAAATCCCAGATACCAGTGTTACAATCCTGCAGCACACATGGCCACTTTAGAACTTGTCACGGTATGAACCTGTGAGAGGCATTCAATGACCGCTGGTTTAGGTCCTGCAAGTGTCTCCTTAAGGGAGGGGGCTATAGCTCATTTGCCTGCCCATAGTGTCAGATTCAGTCCTGAACTTCAAGTATGTTCAGCTAGCTGAAGTAAAAGCAAAGTTACCCCTGTGAGTCTAGATCTGACAGCCCAACTGAAGAGGACGAAGAAAAAGCCAGAAAGCCACACACACCTGGACAGTTGGTGTTTTTAATCACAGATGTTTTACTTTTCTGAGCTTGCTCCTGTTTTAAGAAAAGCAGAAAGGCATAAAAACAGAAATGATTTCCCTAAAAAAACAACAGACCCATGTCACATTGTTAAGATTCAGCAGATGCTGCAAGTTTTTATTTGCTTTTTGTCTGAGTGAAATACCTGCAAATATCTGAGACTATCTGCAGCAGTAAAATGTAAACAGTCCATTTAAAAAGCAATGAAATGCAAATATTTGAAATACAAACTCTACTATTAAACATGCAGGAGAAAAAGGAAATCTACATGGCATGGGAAACCATGCTAACACTGGAAATCTACTCAGTATTTTGGCTTTGTTGCAGGGCAGAATCTGCTGGGATTACAGCATCTTTTGTTTTTCCTATGACTACCTTATCCACAAGAAGGAAAAACTAAGGAACTTGGCTAGTGTACCCAAAGGGTTCTGAACAGACTATCCAGCCAACAACATCATGGCTATTTTTGTGACAATCAGGTTATATATTAAACTAAATTAACACAAAGCACAGTACAACGTATCTTTAGGGAGTGAGCAAGGACAATGTGTCCTAATTAGTGGAGCCATTTCTAAAACATACCCTATTTATTAAGCAAGACAGGCAGCCTATCCTCCAGAGGCAGCTATTTTCCCATCTGCCAGTAGGACAGGCACACTCCAAAGGCTCTGGTGTTGTTTGCTCACATTAATTTTTTAAATACCTCCTGTGGTAAGGATCCACCAGAGTTGCTACTGCCAGCAGTGACAGTTGACTGAAAGAAAGAAAAGTTCTTGGCGTTTGCCCTTCCTATGGAGATGAGGTTCCACCTACCACTGACTGATGACTTCTAGTGCACAATTCAAATCAATCCAAAGGCCCCATTTATTTGCTAAGTCAACTGTGCTGAGTCATATGATTCTTTCTGTCCCAATTCTTTTCTTTTAGACCACTGTTCATCCCTTCCCCTTTTCTCTGTACCCTATAAGACATTCATTTGTTCCCTCTGCCTTAAAGGTATTCAATGCTAAGGTTCTATATCAGTTCCTGTATGGTGCAGAAATCTGGATTTAGGCTGCTTCTGAAAAAATGGATTCCATCCAGTATGACTTTTTCCAGTGCTTGTTGACTACTCCTAGATGTGTCTCGGGCATAGCACTGAGAGTGGAACTAGGAAAATTATTGAGGGAAGCTAGGGCTTGGATTAAAGCATTTCTCTTCAAAGTAAAGGTTTTTCAATCTGAGGGAGGATCTACTCTACTTGGGCTTACCCAGGCAGATAAACATTATAGCCAGTGGGATCAACTATTGGAAAAGAAAATGAAATGCCTAGGAATAACAAATGATATGATTAAAAATACAGAAACTAAAGACATTATAAGACAAATTAAAAAATGTGTAAGGAAGTTGGATGCTATAAGTACAGCTATTAGGGCATACAGGATATGTTCAACACTCCATTTGGGATCGTGTCACCCTCTCAGTGGCAAAACATAGGTGCAATAATCAAATACAAGAGAAATAATATGTAAGGTCTGTAAGGTCTTTTAAAATATTTTTTAATTCTAATTTCTGGTTAAGGTGATAATCGTATGAGCAGTACTAGACAGATAGGTAAGACATTCATTCTCCTTATAACACTGTTAACTCTCTTTCATTCTGTCTTCCTACCTTATAGGTTCTCTTTGAGCATCATACCACACTGATTTCTCTCTGCACCCCTCCCCACCTCTGTTATCCTACCCCTAAAGATATTTCTGCAACTCATTTCTGTTAGTTCATTTTTTTCTTTGCATCAGTCCTAGAATCAAAGAATCATAGAGTTCGAAGGGACCTCCAGGGTCATCTAGTCCAACCCCCTGCACAATGCAGGAAATTCACAACTACTCTCCCCCCCACACACCCCCAGTGACCAGTGTTCCCTCTAAGTTGAGTTAGTGTGAGCTAGCTCAGTTTCTTAGCCTCCGGCTCACACATTTGTGTCTTAGCTCAGGAAAGATGGCTCCAGGGCAAACTAATTTATGCAGTAGCCAAATCACTTGCTCATGACTTTAATGCCAGTAGCTCACAAAATAGAATTTTTGCTCACAAGACTCCACAGCTCAGAGCCAGTGACCCCTGTTCCATGCCCAGAAGATGGCAAAAAAAAAACCAAACAAAAAACCCCTTCAGGATCCCTGGCCAAACTGGCCTGGAGAAAATTGCTTCCCGACCCCAAAGTGGCGACTGGAATTTCCCTGGGCGTGTAAGAAAGGGACATGAGAACTAAGCACTGATAAAACCCTCCCCGCCTCCCCCCCCCCCGATCTGCCTAAGTTCACAGAATCAGCATTGCTGTTAGATGGCCATCTAGCCTCTGTTTAAAAATCTCCAAAGAAGGAGAGCCCACCACCTCCCGAGGAAGCCTGTTCCACTAGGGAACCGCTCTGTCAGGAAGTTCTTGCTATTGTTTAGCCGAAAACTCTTTTGATTTAATTTCAACCTGTTGGTTCTGGTCATACCTTCTGGAGCAATAGAAAACAACTCCACACCATCCTCTATACTTGAAGATGGTTACCATATCACGTCTGAGTCATCTCCTCTCCGGTCCTCTCAACTTTCCTATCAGTTACATCCCTTCTCTATACCACAAGCTTGCTTGCATCCCATCTTTGCTATTTTTCTTAATTTTCTTGCCTCTTTGCCACCCCCATGACCTCCTCTCTCTTTCTTCAGAGTCTTTCAAGTTTCCATTTCTTCTCCCATCTTCTGATCTCTATTCTGAGTAGTACATAAGGTTTTCATTCATGTTCTCACAAGTACATACACACACCCAAGAGTACCTTTCTGCATATTATTTATCTATGTTTTCTATAGTCCACCTTTCTCACTGGGACTCAAAGCAGATTACACAGAGTGAGTCAGTACAATCAACAGGATGGGGCATTCAGAAAACAGTGAAACAAGATTTGGGTTGTAGACCCAACCAGGAGTCTAAAAAACAGACCTGCAGCAAAGCATAAGTGTTAACATGACACATTAAATAATGCAAAATTACATAGTAGGAACCAAATTACAGCAAAGTATACACAATAGTATAGATCACAGTCCCTAATAATTTGTCCAAGTAGTTTTGTGAATCATTCTGTACAGTGCTACTCAATTGCCTGCACAGAAAAGCCCTCTTGAAAAGTTCACTTTTGCATAGTTTACAGAACGCCAGGAGAATGGGAGCCCTTCCTGACCTCCCCAGGCAGGCCATTCCACAAGGTGGGGCCCACAATGGAGAAGGCACGTGTACAGGCAGCTATTGGTTTTGCCCATTTGCAGGTTGGCACCTGCAGAAGGCCCTGCTCAGATGAATGAAGCTGAGCATGGGGGGAGAGACAAGTCTTGCAGAACTGAGGGTCCAAGGCCATGAAAGGCTTTGTATGTGATAGCCAGTACTTTAAATTGAGCCCAGTAATTGATGGGCAGCCAGTGGAGTGACTGCAGAATGGGAGTAATATGCATGCTCCATGTTTTGTGGCATAAACTCTGGGTTGCAATTGACCATATCAGACAGCTTCCTAAACTGGCTCTCTGATGCACGTACCGGCATGATATGTGCATTTCCAGTAGGTGTTTCTTGCACTCACCTAAAATGTTTTTAGATCTAAACTTGAATACTATAACTTGAGAATCAGCCATATTGTACACCATAGATATCTAAAGAAGTGTCAGATGGAACCTGGCTGTGCAATATGGCTGTCCAGTTATGTGCAATATGGCTGGGGAAAAAAAACACTGGTGCCAATTCTATCTTAGGCCTCTAAATCCAGGGAATGATGAAGTAACATACTATACTTGCCTTGATCATTCTCTATGGGCTAGAGTAAATCACACATTCCCACAAAGAGAGAGGAATAGCTGCAGAAAGTGAGCACTTTGAGTAACCCATAATGAGACTGCAAATAATGAAGGGATCTCTAATTAACTGGAGGGCCTTATACAGATGTGTCTTAGATAACTTCTCCAGTTACTTAAAACAGCCAAGTGTGTACTCTAAGGTATCAGCTTCTTAGCCTGCCACTCTAGAAAGCTAACCATCAAATGTTATAGTGAGCAGATAAGGCACTACTTTAATAAGTGATACAGTTCAGATATTAGGGGAAAGCAAAGGCCTTGTTGTATACTCACTGTGTTAGGATAATGAAATTCAAATTTTACAAATGCATCCAAGTCATTTGGTGCCACACCTGAACAAAGAGAGGAGTTTTGTCAAGGAAACAGTGCTTGTGAACAGAAGCACAAGTTCCCTCAAGACAGCCTAGCATTAGATTCAATACTAATTCTGAATCCAACTCACTTAATACTATTTGGCTACAAACAGTCAAAGCTTTGAACAGCTGCAAAGAATGCACCAAAAAGCCATGTTATTAGCTATTTGATGACCATAAGATTATAAATAATCTTCTAGTAAAGGAAAAATAGAGGTCTGTGTTTAGAAGTACTCTAGCTTGCCACCCAAAAGTCTGATAAAATGACAGCCTCAGATTTATTATTTGAGAACAGCCCATAAACTGGATCTCTTAAATAAAGAAATGGCTGCAGGAAAACTGAAAACTTTAGCATGAAGACACATTCCAGAAACAACAGATATGAACTAGATTCACAGCTGCTAGCTCTGATCCATTCAGATAGGGCTTCCAAAGTTCGATTAAAAGTTATTTAAAAACATACATTTAAAATTTCCCAAAGCTAACTGGCACCCCACTGCTGAGGCCAGAAGAGGAACATAAGACAGGGGGCACACTTCAAACAGTTAAGTGGGCCATAGTGCATCTTGACTGGAGCTATGTAGTTCATCCCATGATGTCAGCTGGCTCCATTATGGCTCACAGAACTGTAGGTTCCCATCCCTGAGAGAGGAGGGAAGGTCTAGAAGGCTGCTTCTCTGACTGCTCTGTCCATCCCACTCCTGGGTAGGAAGTTTCTCCATTGCACACCCCCCCCCCGGGAGGGGGCACGTTCAATCCATGGAAAAGCAAGCCCCTAGGATACAATGGGGAAATTTCCCATGGGTGGCATCTGAGAGGCAGTTTTCTGACATGCCCCTTGCCAATAATTTCGCCATTGTATCTCAGTGTACTCATGATCCTCTCCAGCAAAGCTTCTCACTGTCTGTGTCCAGCCCCTAGGAAACTGCACTCACACATACTTCTCTCCTGTCCCTTGAAGGACAGAAAGTGCACAAAAGGTCAGGAGTCAGCATGACAATTCTTACTTCTTTTCCAGGAAAGTAAGGCTTTGTGTTGGACATTCTTAACACATGTACCAGAACACTATTTCCTTCACATCTAACACAGTTCTGTGATTCTCCAAATAGCTTTCCTTCAGTAGTTAAGAGTTAACAACATGAACTTAAAAGAAAAAACAACCACCCTAGACTGATCCATATAGTGTGGTCCACTTGACAGTTAAGCCTGTTGGTTCAGTATGAGTGAGCAGCAATTCTCTTGATATTCATGTGCCATGTGAAAGCATCGTTTAATTAAGCATAGGCAAGTCCACTAACTATGCCTAGTTACAGAAAAATAAAGCCAGGATCTGAAATCAAGTCTTATGTACGAAGATGGACATCCCGGCATAATTTTGTCTGGTTCTCTGAGTGCCAATCTTACCACCACATAGGCCAAAACACCAGACAGGTCTCTGCAGGGCAAGGAATGAAGGCAATGAATCCAGCATTTGTTAATGCAAACCAGGACTTGAATGATGGACTGCAAACCAAATCCTGATTCCACAAATGAACCACAGTTAAAAATAAACTATATTGCTGTGTTAGGTCTGAGCAGAGTCTAAGTTTCAAATAATTCAGGTGAAAGTGAAGCATTCACTTTAATGATTTCATTGTATTCAACTTGAGCAAATTCTCTGTGAGCTTATTGGCTGAACTCTCAAGCTACTTGGTTCTTCACTCAGCACCCAAGGGTTGTACTTGATCAGCAACAAGAGATACAATGAATCCTACACAGGCCTATGTTTTTGTGCTGGCACCTATTTTGCTTAGGATGGAATTTCAAATTCACTTTCAGTACAAACACAAATTTGCACCAGTGTTGCAGACAGATATACCAGTGAGGTGGTTTAACACTAAAGCACCAGATATCTCAGCAAATGAATTTACTATAAAACAAGAAGCTATGCAGAACTCGGACAATTAAATGTTCTACTGTTTAAAAATGCTTTCAATCCCATTATCAGGGAAAAAATTCTTCAAGACCACATTACAACAGCTGAAAATTACCTGGTGGAGCTGGTAGATTTATTCCTCTAACAATGATAAGATGCATCTCTGTGCTGTTGAGTTCAGAAAATATCCTACAACACAAACAAAACAAAATAAAGATTTACTTCATTCATCAGGTCCACTCCTCTCTCCTAGACACTGCAATACCACACTTGGCAAATGTGCAAAAATAAGAATCAAGGAGAAAACATTGCATGACACCATCAGGACGTGAGAAAGCTGAATTAGGTGTTAGTGGCAAATGGCGAGACTTGACAACCCTGTGTTTCTTGTAATGCTTTGTTTCACTCTAAAATAAGTCCCTTTTAGGAAAGAGTAATCAGAAGAATTCTGATCTATGTAGGAATTTTGGTTCAGATGTTGGGGTCTCCTCAGCTATTAACAGCCAAAGAATTCAGAAGGGATTTGCAAACCTCAGCTATCTGTGGGAATAAGCAATGCGCAACCCCTTCCATGCTTGTTTGCATATGAACAGCCATTGGCTTGCCATACCTGACAATTTTAAAGGTCCTCTCTTCAAAGTGATGGCTTGGGGGATCCAATCCCTGGGCTTGAGCAAGCTGTAAGATGTCCAGATCTTTTTTACAACTCTGAGCCAGCTTTTCAAACCTGTAATATAGTGCAGGAAGGACAACATGTTGGTAAAGTGGGGAAGAAATCAGCACTACTGCTGGAACCTCTTTCGGTTCCAAGCATGAGTGGGTGGGCTCTGTTCAAGTCCAATAATGGCTGGATTCTGATACAAGACTAGAGTTAGCCTGATGCCAGAGGAGTAGTAGTAGTGATTAGAGAGTACCAGGCTAAAATGCTTAGGGACTTAGTTTATATTACTGATGGTTTTGGGAATCACAGCAATGGGTCCTGCATTTCAATCTTCTGGAAAAAGTAGACTCTAACATAATGGAAAAATTCAGTCTTAAAGCAGTGCAAAGAATAAGTCTGTACAACTTTGCTGAGCAGCCTGTTCTATTCCCAAACTCAGTTTACAGGGAGATGGGTGGAGAGGAGGGGAGAGCTGGAACCATCACCAGCGCTCTGTGCTGGGCAGGCAGAAAAGCAGCTGGGATCTGGGATGGGGGAGGGCTGCTGTTGCTGCAGCATATTCCAGGCAAGTGGTGGCTGGGGCGGGAGAGATAAGTGGGTGGGCCAGTGAGGAGGCGGGACAAAAAAGTTGGGCTCCCCCCATGAATTTTGCTGGTTTGTGCCGACTCTGAGGCAGAACTTCCCACAAATACAGGCGAGACTACAGATTAACCCAGAGTCATGTGAACTCCTGAATAAATACCACCAAATGTCTCAATCAGAAGAGCAAAACTGCACAGGTTTATAAAATCATGCATGGGGTAGGGAGACCCTTTTCTCCCTCTCCCAAAATACTTTAACTCAAGGGCATCCAATGAAGCTGATCAGTCGTAGATTCAGGACAGACAAAAGGAAATACCTTTTTACACAATGAGTGATTAAAATGTGGAATTTAGTACTACACATAGATGGCTTAAAAAGGGGATTAGACAAATTCATGGAGGATAGGTCTATCGGTGTCTATTAGTCATGGCGACTAGAGGGAACCTCCAGATACAGAGGCAGTAAACCTCTGAATACCAGTGCTAGGAAGCAACATCAGGGGAAGGTCTCAGCCTCTGTTCCCTGTTATTGGCCCTCCAGGGCGACTGGATGGCTACCGGGCAAGAAAAAGATACTGAACTATATGAACCACTGATCTGATCCAGCCAAGGCTATTATGATGTTCTTACACTCAACAGAAAAGAGGGGAAGAAATGCTTTACAGATCAGAAGAAGGTCAGGAGAATCTCAAATTCTGGGCGGAAACCTTTCAAAGCAGGGAGCCAATAACTTTATAAACCTTCCTCAAGCTCAATGCAAGGTCTAGTTGATTCTGGGACAGGGTAGGTTGATCTGGTAACCTTTATCACCAGGCTGTGTTCCCCCCTAGAGCCAGTTTGGTGTAGTGGTCAAGTGCACGGACTCTAATCTGGGAGAACCGGGTTTGATTCCTCACTCCTCCACTTGTACTTGCTGGATGACCTTGTGCAAGCCATAGCTCTGGCACAGCTGTTCTTGAAAAAGAGAAGTTTCTGTCAGAGTTCTCTCAGCCCCACCTACCTCACAGGGTGTCTGTTGTGGGGAGGGGAAGGGAAAAGAATTTGTAAGCCGCTCTGAAACTCCCTTGGGTAGTGAAGGGCCAGGTATAAATCCAATCTCTTCTTCTCTTCTTATGGAAAACAAGCCTAGCAATACTTACTGTTCTCCTTTCTTTGAAAGACAGGGGAGGCTGATCTGGCACTCCATATCTCCTGGCTTCACTTCCATCAAGAGAAGCCCATATATACCTTGATCCTATGACTGTCTGATAGAATCTATTCCCAAGACTAAGACTATAGCCTTAATTAAGTTATACTACCAGATATAATTCAAACCAACCTGTAATAATCTGTGCCAGGTCCCCATTTGTGCCTTCCAGACGACACAACTCTCAATGAGACCTGGAGCATGAAAGCAAAATCAATTCATAGATTGTCCCCAAAATAAAATCTAAGTCCCAGACTACTTAATTCTACATGGAAGGCACAAATGGGGACACCAAGGTATGGCAAAATATAAACCTACCGTGACGTTTCGGTTACATTTCCCAGATGCATGAACTGCTTGGAATATTGCAGACATTTCTATTAACAGAAGAGAAAAACAGTGTTAACTACACTCTGCTTTCGAAAACAGATTTCAGAGTCAGGTATTGCACATTACATGGGCTCTTTTACAGCATCCCCAGTACAAAAACTGCAATCAAATATTCTTTTATCTACACAGTTGGAGAAGAATTTAGGAAAAAATGAAGTGCTAGGACAAAAGAAGGCAGCTCAAGAATTCAGACCAGTGAAAATGTTCTGGAAAAAAAGTAAGGAATAAATGTGACAGATCTAGAATTGCAGCTATTTCTTTCATACCGCCCTCAAGTACCTTGCACTGTTTGTAAAACATTGTAGATATGGGATGTACATTAAAGCTAAGGTAGGGTTACTCAAGCTTATTGGACTTGAACACCATTCTTAAACTCATATCCAACCATCTACAGTCTTTGCAGAGCTGGACTTCCTTGTTTCCCCACCCACTGCAGTCTACTGAGCCCCCCATGTTCTCATTCCAGCAGGCATCAAGGGAAATCAGGGATCTGCAGTGGTGTGTATGGGTGGAGGGGAATCAATAAACAAATCACTGACTGTTCTTTAAAAGACGAAACTGTCACTAAATCTTTGGAGCTGTCTGGCTGAATTCACATTCTCTTCTCTGCATGCCCCCACCAGATACTACTCCACAGGTGAACGAGCAATGGTTTTTGCATGCAAGTGTATTCGTATATCTGTGTTTGTGTGTGTACACCTGTGAGTCATGCTGACCTCTGGTGATTGACCCCTACTGGGGGCCTGGAGGATATTCAGAGAGGTGGCTGAACAAAGCCTGCTCCTGTCCTTCCAACTTGGTATTCCAAAGAAGTCTCCCATCCAAGTACTAACCGGACCTTGGCTTAGCTTCTGAGATCTGACGAGATCTGGCTTGCCTGGGCTATCCAGGTCAGGGCTCTATGCACACATTTTACTGATGTGTCTGAGGATCTTCAGATGGGGTGCTAACCCCAACACTGGCATTGAACAACCTCAGACCCTCCTACTCCTACAACCATGCACAAAACACAGTTGAAGAAGGCTCCTTCTGAGCATCCTCACTTTTAGGATTGTGAGGCAGTTGGCAGCACTGACCCCCAAATCCAATGTGGATCAATTAAGAATAACCCATCACAACCATTTCCCAAGGTCAAAAGTGCTAATCAGCAAATTTAGATGGGGAAGGGGGACAGGACAGTAAGTTAAAAATAATCAATATTTTGAAATGGGCTGAATTCTTTCAACTGATTCTGGAACCTGGATCGAACACCACCAATTAAAAAAGCAAGAAGCCCCCTCCACTACACAATTATTTATGTGGCACCACCAGAGTATCCGGAGCCCTAGCCAGACACACAGGCAATACCAGACAGATCCCTGTCCTCAAGGAACTTACCATCTAAATGAAAGTAACAGAGGGAAAGAAGTGGGAGAAAAGGAGAGATGAAAACAGGAAATGCTGCAATATGTATTTCAAAACTTGGTTACAAGTGGGAATGAAGGTTAAGGGGTATGACAAAGGATATGTGGGAAAGGAGAGATGGCATCACGGACACATTCAAGGAGGGAGTTCCAAGTACAGGGCTAGCAAGGGGGAATGGGCAGAATCACTTACAGGAACAGGAGAGTCAGCTGAGGATGGCAGGACTGGAGAAGTGGAGGTCACAAGCAGGGACATAATAAGAAATAAGAGCCAAGTGACAATGCTATGGGAACAGGCAGAAAGAACAACGCACCTCATGCTGGTCTTTCAGCAGCTTGATGAGCTGAATGTACACTTCTTCCGCTTTCTGAGAGAGTCTGACGTCCTCATGATGTATAAAAATAAAGTCACCCTCATCATCTGTGGGAGGGGAAGGCAGCTATAGAGGAACAAACAAGTCAGAAATTCTGTAAAGAAAGTGAAGCTGAAATGGAAGAAGAAGAAGAGATTGGATTTATACCACGCCCTTCACTTGGAGTCTCAGAGCGGCTTACAAACTCCTTTCTCTTCCCCCCACCCACAACAGACACCCTGTGAGGTAGGTGAGGCTGAGAGAGCTCTTTCGAGAACTGTCCTTGAGAGAACAGCTGTGCCAGAGCTACGGCTTGCCCAAGGTCATCCAGCAGGTGCAAGTGGAGGAGTGGGGAATCAAACCTGGTTCTCCCAGATTAGAGGCACTTAACCACTACACCAAACTGGCAATGGACAAAGGGCCAGCATCAAAACTATGGGACCAATTCAGAAGAGACTGAAGAAGGGGTGAGTAAGAATCTCTCCAAAGGACAATGGAGTATTTCACTCAGGATTCAAAGATTAATCTCAGGACCTCTTGGCAAACCAGGTTGACATTTGGTATCAAACTGACCCATTTCTGGGGCTTGCATCTTATCCTTCAAGGATGAGATAAAATGTCTTCACCACCAGATAAAATTGATGCTTCTGACCAATAATGAGTCAAAGGTTATCAAAAGTGAAAAGGGAGGAACAAAAGGATTCCAGGCCAGTTAGAATAGGTGACCACCATTTGGAAACCATGTACATATGTAAGGAGACCATCTGTGCCTTTTGGAATAACTCCAGGCAAGATATGCACTTTGCTTTGCTACGTTCCTACTCATGTTCATAATTGTTAAATTATGATTAGTTTAATTTAGGACTTTTTCTTATAATATTTTTATTTGTAAGCCAATTTGGAGATTTCTGTCGGTAGAAGTGGAAGATAAATATCTGAAATAAATATTCAGGATAATCCCTTATTTTTGTTGTGAATTGATGTATTTACGAAAATTTCCAGTCATGTTCTCCCCACAAATATATTATATAGAAAGAAGCAGGACAAAATCACAAGTCAGAGAAAGAGTCAAGCCTGCAAGGCTGAGCATATGGCACACCGACTTGGATCCTCCGGCGCTGTTCTCAAGATGCAGCAGCAGCAGCTCCTCCAATGGAATGGCTTTTCCACCTGCAGAGTGGGTGGGGGGGGAGGTTTCTGCCTATTCTCCCTTCCTGCTGCAGACTCACAGTTTCCCATGCACTGTTCCTTCAGGTTCACAGACCCACAGGAGAATAATTTTGGAGGGCACAGAATGGGGCAGTGAGAGGAGGAAGGTAGGGCCAGTCATTTGCCCTCAAGCTTAACCTACCTCATAGGGCTGTTATGAGGATAAAATGGAGAAGGAGAAAACCATGTATGCGTTTCAGCTCCTTGGAGGAAGTGTGGAATAAATGTAAGGGACCATAAGCCAACCTTAGGGTGAATCCATGCCAGCACCTTTACAGTGTTTCATTTGGTTTTTCAAGAATAAAATATTGATGTCCCTCAGAGGAAGGGTAGTATAAAAATGTAACAAAACTTCACATACACTATATACATACATCTGCTTCCCACACATGCTCTTTTAAAAAGATTTATGCTCATTACAGTAACCCTGAATTTCAGCAATTGTATCAGTTTGTCCTGTACTCTCTCCCAATAAGAGTGTCCTTAAGCAAGGCAGGATAAGAGGTGGGGTGTAAAGCCACCATGTTCCATTTGTATTACACAAGATGTTGTATATTGTGTGTATTGTGTTCTCTAAAGTGAAGGGGTGCAATCGAGGACAGTCAGAACTTTAAAATTAGCAACAATGGGGAACTGGTAAATGATGACACAAGGTGGGGTGCATGCCCTCTCCAAAATCAGTCTTGATACTCCTTTAGAGTTTCTCTGCTAACCTTGGAAATGTCGACCAACTCGCCATTTTTTGCCAGCTCAATCTTTGGGTCAAAGCTCTTTGCTGTTCTCAAATACACCTTGGCTTGTTCAAGATCATTCCTCTTCTTTGCTTGGATTGCAGCCTTTAAGTATTGCTTCTTTCTACTCTCAAGAAATTCAATGTGCTCCCTAGCTGCAAAGGAATAATAAATTTAAAAAAACAAACAAACCAAAAAAGCCATTTTCAGACCCATCTGATACAACCACAATCTGTTAATGCTTTTAATGCTTTTTTGATTTAATCCCAAGGAAGAAATCATGACACAAGGTGAAATCCCATGAGACATAGATGCAGGCATGTGTGACACATGGAATATCCCACAGTTGATTTGGTTTGCACTGTAGTAGGATCAGGAACAGATCAGGGAGATGCTCACAAAAATCTCAATGGTTACCCAACCAAGCATGAGTGCTGGCATCCTTAAGCCTGAAGGCAGAGTTGTGCCTTACGGGAATCAGTGTGGTATAGTGGTTAGGAGTGTCACTCTAGAAAGATCAAATCCCACTTTGCTACAGGCTAGGCTCTTTCAAGACTACTCTAACTCACCAGGTTGTTTTAAGAATAAAACGGAGGACAGTACAATGTACACCACCCCTGAACTCCTTTGAGGAATAGCAGATTAAAATGTAGTAAGTAAAACTATTATTATTATTAACAAAATTTATATCCTGCCTTTCTGTCCTTACAAGTGCCTATCAAGGTAGCTAAGCAACTTAAAACATACACCAAAAAATTACATTAAAATCAACCCCCCTTCCAAACATACATCATTAAAACAATTTTTAACAGAGTTAAAATATACACAAAATATTAAAACATCGGTTAGGAAAGAAGGATCACTGAAGGAATGCCAAATGAAACAAAAAAGCCTTCACCTGCTGGTGAAAGACAACAACAGAAGGGGACGGAGAAATCTCTCTGGGGAGAGAGTTTGAGAGCTTTGGTGCCATGGCTCAGAAGGCCCTCTCCTGGGCCCACCTGATCTCAGGAGAAGGAGGAGGCACCCAAAGCAGAGCCTCCAAAGATGACTGTAACAGTCAGGCAGGTTCGTATAAAACTAGTAATACCTGAACTCTCCTTGCTATGATCTGAATAGTGCCTATTCAAGATGGCTTCTTGGAAGTCTCAATGCTATCAGGTTTTATTTTAAGTCAAAGAAGGGGAAATATGTTGCCTTTAGGAAAAACCTGAAAATATGCAGGTTATTTTGCTAAAATCTCAATAACTAGAGCAAATCTGGGTTGGGGTATGTTCAGCAAGGGATGACGTTCTATAAAAAAATGCCTACTCTATTCATATAATCTCTGATACCTAATCCCCATGCAACAGACTTTATCATCCAGTTCTACTACATTTCACCCTCATGTTCCTACATTAGATGAGCGTTGATCCTTGTTTCTTCCAACCAAAATTAAAGCAAGCAGATTAAAGAGATACATGCAGTTTAATCTGATTTCTGTGCAACATTCTGGGGCCTTAAAATACATTTCTGAAAGGGCCTCCCTAGAAAAACTGTGGGAATCAAAAACCTTACTGGGTTCAAGATATAGGTGGATACACTTGTTATGAATACCACGGAATTTGTTTCATGATGTTTCAAGTTATGATCTTCTATTGTCCATGAAACAGTTTATAATGTTTATAACTTACATATACTTTTTTTTATTTTTAAAAATCTTATTTAGTTGCTGGTTTTTAAGTTCTCTCTCTCCAACCCCCCCACGTTTTTTGAAAGAAAGAAATGGAAAAAAAGAAAAGAAAAATGATCCTATGTTGTCCCCCTCCCTTTATCTATGACCTTGTATTTTGCTTCCCTCTTCCTATGGATACCTACCTACATACCTACATACCTACAGGGTATGTTGATATTTCCAAGTAGTTTCCACCGGGATGTGTCAGTGAATGAGTTATTAAAATTACGTTCAGGATACAACAGCCATGATTTGGGGCTAGGAAAGATTCTTCCCCAAGTTAGATTAATCCTACCCCTGCAGCATGCAAACTAGTCTTGTCTGAGGAGATTTTCTGTTAATCACTGTTCTGCAGTATATCTGCACTTCTGCACTTGCTGTGCTTTGTGAAGAGGATTGTATCAGACTGATATGTGCATGAAGGTGGCAGGAGGATCAATGAGATGACCCATTTTTTCCACTCCACAGTTCATCAAAAGAAAGGATATCAAAGTCCCTTTGTATAGCACAGCACCAAGAAATACCACTAAGATGGGAGGAAAACTGCTCATATTGAACATATTAATAGAGAAAGAGAGAATACACAAGCTGTTTTTAAAAATTCTGGTTTTTATTCCCAGTGCGTGTGCGCGCACATACTATGGTGATGGTCTGGAACTTCTTAAAACTGGTTGTGGGAGAAGCTTTTATCATCACAGATGCTCAGAAGGGGCTGTTAACAACACAGAGGGAAATGCACAATGGTGGCTCCTACTTATTCCCAGCCTCATAACACTGCTGGCAGGACTCTGCTGTGGTGTGCAATCTGTCCAGCCATGCAAAACTTGCCAGGCCTTGACACACCCAGAGTAGCTAAACTTCATGTGGGAGGCTCAACAGTGGGGGGCAGAGGAAGACATGGAGAAAGGAGGAAAAACACTCTTCAGAGACACAAGCTCTTGCAGTAAGCTCTTTTCACATTTCATGCTGTCCTTGCCAAGATACACAGCTCACTTTCAAATTCAGCCCAGCGCAGTCAGATTTTTCTCAGCTGTACATACACGTTTGCTTTCTTCAGCCATACATTTAAAAACCAACCGCATGTGTGCAATATTTCTCTGTAGAACACTGACAATGCTACTGAGTTACTGATTAGTTTGCACTGGTACAAAAGCCAATTCACCTGCAGTCACCATCTGAGCAAGACCACAGAATCCAGCTGCGAAGCACACATTTAAATAGCTACTAAAAGGTCCTTCTGTTTTTATTTCAATCCTCAATCACCTCTGCCCAATTTCCTTTCCAACATCCCTCAAATATCTAAAAACAAGTTGATGTATTCTCCCATTTGGGCTTTCCTCCAGTAGTTTCCTTCCATCTTTTTGACACAGGGGGCCTTGTGTAGGTTAAATAACTAACTCAAATAGACGGGCAGTCGCAAGTCCTTACCGACCGGAGAGAGATGCTCAATGGGTGCAAACTTCTCTGGTGCTGTTATAGGGGATAGTTGAGAAATATCTTTCTCCTGAGAGGTCTCTTCCTGGATTACAGCAGATGGCATCATTAGTGGCTGAACAATTAGCACTGGTTTCTTAGGCACCTGAGTGGGCTTCTTGGCAGCTGGAGCCTGTGTGGAAAGCTCACCCTAGTGGGATCAAAAAGGAACTGGATGTCATGTGCTTGAAATCCACATATGAAATCTAGAACAATTAGAGTATATGATTCGGATTGCATTCCAGCAAAAGACCCCTTGTGAGTTTATATGTTCTGTGCACAGAGACAATACAGTTTTGCAAAAACATGGTGAAGCAATGAGGTAGGATCTGGAAACTAAGTACTAAAAAACCTCTTAGCAACAATGAAATTACTACCGCTATTTACTAGTCTTTAAGAAAACAGGATGGTGAATTCCAAAAAAATTAAGACTTGTGGTTCTACATGGCTTCACAGGTATTTGTACCACAACAGGAAATCTGTGAGTTACAGTAAAGTGGACTAGCTGTTGGTATTAAGAATCCATGAGTGACTTCCGGAAGACTTGCGAGCAATGGCAGACGCTTCCCTCCGCACCAGCGGGGGAAGCGATCCGTGCCCAACGGGAAGAAGGGGCTCCGGACAGGTGCCGAGCCCCCAGAGACCCCAGTGAGGGGGCTCTGCCTGGGGTGGCACGAGAGGGGAACTCTCTCGGCGGTGGCGACGGCGAGATCGAGATCCCCCTCATCACCCCCATAGGTTCCCCCGTCGTGGGAGCCGTAATGGCAGCAGCGCAAACTGTGAAGCAGCAGAGAATATGAAGCAGAGAAGCATAAGATTCCTGATACGCACGGTGAAAAAGTGAGTCTCGAAGTAAAACTAAGCAAAACTTAGCGGGAACGCGGCGGGCGGAGTGAACCCCCCCCCCCATCGGCGTACTTACGAGGCTCGGTTCACGGCGTTACTGAGAAAATAAAAGCTTCTATGAACTGCTAGCAGGCGGTATCGCGTACTTGAAGGCATAATCTTGAAAACGATATAGGTGCCGTTAAGAAAATTGCTTCTTTTGCTCATCTTATCTAATTGTCAACAATAGCGGGGAAACCGAAACCTTCCCCCAAACTAGGAAGTACAGCTCCGAGTGCAAAGGTCGATACCACAGAGATGACCGCTGTGTTCTCCTTGTTATTGCGACCTCTAGTGGACCAAATGACGTCTCTCAACACTAAGATGGATAAAATGCAGACGGAATTGAAGGAATCAAATAAGATCACAGAGAAGCTGCAGCTGGACCTTATGGAAGTTAAAACGTCAGTAAAAAATCAAGACTCACGACTACAAAAAGCGGAAAAGGAAAAGGCTCTTCAACAAGATTCGATTTTAAAATTGCAGATGGAACGATCAAATTTCTTCCTAAGACTTCAGAACGTATTAGAGAAAAAAGGAGAAAACCTTAAAAGTTTGTTAAGTGAAGCATTGGAACCAGTAACAGGCTTAAAAGCAGCGGACATAAAAAGCGACATGGATATGGTCTATAGGACCTATCCTGAGTATATTAAAAAGAAAAGCCTGCCTGGTGAAATAATGATAAGGTTCTCCAAAAAATCTACAAGGGATGTGGTCTTAAGAACCACAAATAAAGCTGTTCTGAAGATCCAAGAAGAAGAGGTGAAAGTTTTGAAGGACATACCGTTTGAAATACGAAAAAGAAGAAAAGCCTATAGAAAGTTAACAACGTGGCTTCAGTCTGAGTCCATTGTTTATCGTTGGAATATTCCAGAGGGACTATGCTTCAGCATTAAGGACAAGAAATATAAGATTGACTCTGTTGAACAAGCGAAAAAATTTCTGGAAAATGGCAAAGAAAAGAAAAAAGACAGAGACTCAGATGATTCACTGGCTTCGCAAGAAAGTATGTACGGCTTCGATGGTTCTAAAAGCGATGAAGATATTTCAGACTCGAAAAAAGGGGCGGAAGCTCCAAAAGTACAAGTTGAGACCAGGAAGACAAGAAGAGGACAGAGGAAGAAATGACTGTTAAATCATTATATTAAGCATGTGCACTGGTATGATGTATAAGTTGTGTTATTAAGTGCTTTCTTTAAAGTATGCATACTTGCCAAATAGCTTGCTTAGTAGAAACAGTAACAATGTAATTTGTAGTTAATCACGGTTTTATTAACGCTTCAGTTTTTTTATTTACATAACTGGATATGGTTAAGCATTTTTTAAAGTATTCTCTGTATAAGATATATGTAGCATAGTGAATAGCGAAATAGTAGTAGATATTAGAAGGAAAAAAAAAGAATCCATGAGTAACAGCCAGGCTTAAACCAGTACAAGGGTTATGTGGAAAGACAAGCCTGTATCAGCAAATCTTAAAAGCAAGGTTTAAGGCACTACATTATATCAACAAACCTCATCATCATCTTTGTCCTCTTCTTCCTCCTCCATTTTAACCAGCCTATCTGCACTTTCCAGCACTGCAGCCACCGTACTATCATCTTCAGGAACCACTCCAGGAATTGGAGGGAATCCTACAAGAGGAAGAAAAAGACAGGCTTTGAAAAAGCTGATTTTTTAAAAAATCCTCTATGACAGCATACAAATCATCCAGCTGAATCACATCCAAAGGCCCATGAAGTCCAGAAACTTTTATTTTCCCCTCTGCCATAACCACCCACAGGCAGGCTACAAAACCAAGCCCTCCCCTGTTGGCAACTGGTACTTAGACACACACTGCCTCTGGGCAACCTCTGAAAATAAGGAAATCAGATATGAAAAAAGCAAATTATAGTTGTACTGAAAGTGCCAATACCTAACAGCTCTCTTGCCACAGGTGACAGTGGCTGCCCACAAAACTGGTAATGTGACGGAGCTGTGGTCTTCTTAACTAGGTATGTACACTGATATTTATCTACGCATCCATGAACACAGACTCTGGTTGAGGCCTGCAGCTGCTGTCTCTCACTTATGTAAAATCAACTGAACAGGAAAATATTGGCAATGAGTCAGGAATTGTGTCATGCATCCATGACTTTATACTAATACTGCTGATCATGGGTAGGAGACCAAAGACTCTGGAATTCCAGTTTTCACCTCCAGTTCCTATGTTGTTTTTGACATGAATACCCCATCTTCATTTTCCTCCTTTTTAAAAAGACATTTCTTTAAAAGCCTTCTGTGATGAACTGACCTCCAAAACCAGGATGCTTAGTGCATCAAATTTAGAGAGCTGGGAGATTAACGGTTAATGTCTCACTGTGAAGCACAGGTTGATTGACAGGCTGCTGTCTGCATGCAACTCCCCCCTTCTCTCTGATTGGTCAGTGCCAGCTGAGAAGAGCTTTAAGAACAGCTGAGTGCTGACAAAAAGGGTCTTTTTCTTCTTGCTTCTTTTCTGGCATGTCAGAAGCCAGACAAGTGGAGTTAGTGTGTCTGCCAGAGGGAAACAGACAAGTTCACTTGTGAAGTGAAGGGACACAACTCCTTGCCCTTACTGTGTACTATCACATTTGAGGAAAAGTTCAGAAATTAGAACTTAAAGTCTAAGTGTCAGCCCTAGCTGAATTCCATTTATTCACAGTCTCCAGAACTGTGATTTATGACTGACAGAAGAGACTGGACAGTTGGTTGAAACTGCCAGTCTAGCCAAACAGAAAAGGATTACTGCTCCAAGAAAGAGGAGGCTATTTCTTACCCAGTGGGTTCAGCTCAGAAGGGACCCTTGGTTTGTGTGAAAAGGGAAATGGTTTTAGACTCCTCAAGAGTCAAAAGGAAAGTTGTAATCCCACAAGGAAGGTATTTAAATACAGGAAGAAAGTACTAACTTCCAGGAAAATAAGATAGTAATGTGATATTAAAATACACTGGGGAATTTCACACAGCCAATATGTTCCGTTTCAGGAACTCTTCAGTAACAGTTTCTGTCAGGCATTTCACACAGAACTGTATTAGTACCAGTTCCCTAATGGAACATTCCGGCCCTTTCACACAGAAACGTGCCTCTCCTGTTGGGGAAGCATTCCTGAGCTGATTTACCTTGAAACCTCCTCCCAAGCGCTCTTCAGTTCTTGTACCGGTCCTGAAGCGCTATGGGGTGCTGTGTGAAATGCCCCAAAGTGCTTCCTCCGATGACGAGTATTTTCGCACCTCTTTTCACCCACGTGGGTGATCTCCGTGAATTTTTTTTTAAAGAGCCGATCCAGGCTGAGTCTTAAAACACCATGTGCATGTGTGTGAGTGAGAGAGAGAGATATCCAGGCTGATTCGTAAAATGCGGGGGGGGGGGGGGGGGGGGGAGAGATCAAGGTCCAGGCTGAGTCTTAAAATGCCGTGTATGTGTGTGTATGTGTGTGTGTGTGGTGCGAAAAGAGGCTTGAAAAGAAATCAGCAGTCTGAAATGGCAAACTGATTTGAAGACAGCTCCAAAACGGTAGGGGAAGGGCTGTCTGAAACGGCCATCACTATACCAGTTTATTCCAAGCCAGTTCAGTAACGTTTTTAAAGGTGTAGTGTGAAATTCCCCACTGTTCCTAAAAGAAATCTCTGAGACAAACAAAGCTCTCACAGAACTGTGTCTCTAAGGATGTGGTCACACACACTAAATAATCCACTTTCAATCCACTTTCAATGCACTTTCCAACTGGATTTTGACAGTTCACAGAGTAAATAAGCTGTTGCCTGTTCAAAATATTATTATGATTTGTATAAACAAAATGCACCTCAGTTTCTTGTCCCCTGCCTATTCCTACCCAACTGTGCATTTTTAATACAATCAACATTCCTGTTTCAACATTACGTCGTGTCAAGTGCCATTTACAAAGGGAATTATAAGAAGGCTCCTGCTTAGCTACAATAAATCTCTGGTTTGAGCAAAAGCCAAATAACTGCTCTATCACAAGGTGGGACATGCAGAAAGTTATAATTCTATTATTATAGAATAAGGGGCTACTCAGAGTAGGGAACAGCGTTTTGGTGGAAAAATCTGCCTCACAGTAAAGAAGAAGCAGGGGTCTATTGTACCTTCTTTTTAAAAATGCCAATTTTACAAACATATATTTTGAATTTAACCATATAAATGAGATATATAAGCAGATTTCAAGATCTATTTTGAAAAATTTATTCCAACAGAATAATGTGAGGAGTATCCCACCCCCCGTCACAGAATTTGAAAGCAAAGAATTTCCATTTTCACCCTCATAAAGAACTAATTATGTGTACAGCAGTGCTGGAAGATGAGCTGGCATAGGTCTCTAAGTTTTGAAATTCCTGCCAATAAATTAAAAACAAATGTCTCCTTCCCTAGGCAAGCTTGTACTTCTGCAGTGCATTCTAACTTGCCATTCAATCATTCTCCCTACTTAAAGATAACTGCAACCAACTTTAGAGACTAACAAGTGGGTGGTTGTAAAGCAAATTCTGTACTGGTGTCACAGAACCAGACCAGCCTTTGACAATGAAGAGTAACTCTGTTGAAGTATTTCTGGCAAATGTATCACGGAAAGGATTATGCTAAATATTTCAGATCACACACCACCAACTTACCAGGAGGAACTGGTAGTTCAGAAAAATTCACTTTTCTTCCTGTTTTATGGGCTCTTATGGCATCTTGGTATTGCTGTAATAAGGCACGTCCATTAGAATAAGACTTGGCTGCAGAGCTTTTTGAAGCACAATAAATACACACGTTTATCTCCTAGATGCCTTATCATACCATTCTGAGTTATCATTGCAAGGAGGATACTGCATTTCAGGAGCACTTTATCTTATAGTAGAGAAAATGCAAAACTGCTTTTAAAGAGTGCATCCATTGTCACAATACTGGCACAACACAGCTTCTAAAACTTGAGGCAAAAGGCTGTAAAAACTTACCCACATGCCCATGGTCTTTGTAAATCTGATGAGCCTTGTCATTAAACAGTGTACAAACATACATTCAGATATAAAAGATGTAGCACATGTAATGCAGAGTCAGAAATCCAGCACACTTTATGTCTTCTTCATAGCTAGTTCTCCTGTTCCTTTGATGTGACATTATTAGCTTATGCTTTTATTAGTAGCTTGTTAATATACAACAATGGGGTTTTATTGGCAGCAAAACCAGCTTCTTTCTTTACCTTAGCTATTCTCTCATGCATCCTGCTTTTCCGATCAGCTCCACTTGCTTTGGCTTGAGCTGCTGCTGCTTTGTATTTTTCCAGCCTCTGCTGCAAAGCTTCTAGGATTGTTTTTGGCTGTTGCACAGAACCTTTGGAAAAGATACAGAAAATATATCACGTGACCTCAGCCAACTACATTCACCTGAACCTAATTCATCTGAACCTAATCAACACAGCAAGCTGACTTCTATACAAAAACAAAGCAAAAACACAAAGCCCATCAGGACACTTGAGCTTTTAATCTATACAACATTATTCACAATAGAGACCCTGCTTCAAACTTCTCTCACCTGAAGCTTCTTTACTTTGGAGCTCTTGGGTTGTAAGAGGCTGGGAAGTTTCCACAGGTATAGATGGTGCTGGTTTAGGGGGAACGCACATTTTTCCTGCAGTTTCAAGTTCTGGAAAAAAATAAACATACATATAAAGGGGTTTAAGAAGCAAATGCTACTGAGCAGCCACTGAGGGGGTTGGGCTAGGCAACCAAAACAGTATTGCAAGCCTTGAAGCCTTGGTTTCTGTCAGTAAGAGACAGGAGAATGGGGCAGGGTTCTTTCCAGAGCTGCTTTGCCTTTGAGGGAGAACTCATCAGGGCCAAGCCAAGCAGTAGCCCCCAGGTGACTCACCCAGATCTGGCTGCTTGCTACTATTTAACAGCTGCTACTCCATGAAAGCCTGTGGTGTCATGGTTAGAGTTTAAGACTAGGCTCTGGGAGATCCAGGTTCAGATCCCCACTCAAGTTGCTCACTGGGTGCACTTAGGCTTGTTACACACACTTAGGGGCTAACTTACCTCAAAGGGTTGTTGTGAGAATAGAACGGAAAAGAATGATGTAACCTGCTTTGGGTCCAATTGTGGATGAAAGGTAGGCTGGTTGGAGGGCAGGAAGGAGAAAAGAAAGCAGGATAAGGTGACAAGATAGGGGCTTGCCAGAAGGAGGGAAAGAGGAAATAGTGTGGGGAGAGGGATAAAGGAGAAAGTGAGGTGTACTCCACAAATTCTTGAGGGTTACCAATGTGCAACTGGGCCCAGCAGCCAGCACTGCCCAACCAGGCCCAGCAGCTGGCACCATTGCTGGAATAGGATCACTTGAAGAAGTATCTACTAAATACCCTGTAATGCTTTCATGTTTTGATGTGTGTGTTCCTTTAAATGTTTAGTTTGACTGCAGTACTGTAAGGAGGGTGATAGAGGGAGACAAGTGTGGTTTTGATTGGCTGATGACTGAGAGTGTGGGAGGAGATGTTCTGAGAGGGATTCTGTGTGTGAAGTTTGAAGAATGAATATAGTCTGTGTGACTATGGGATTTTGAGTCTTTTTCTGAATAAGACCAACAAGTTAGTCTGTGTGAGTAAGAAAGTTGATTCTATTCTGTGAGAATAAAACAAAGAAACTAGCCTGTGTGGCTATATATATAAGAGAGAAAGATACAAGCCTGTCAGAGTGCAAATCAGTTTTTGTTTAAACTTATCCCAGAAATCAATACAGTACTTCATCAGGGCCACATAGTCCTCTGGAGTGCCCAGACCCTAGGTCATTCTACCAAAAGAGAGAGATTTGGAACTTTTAATTCCTGGTGGCAGCAGAAAACTACCAAGTTTATATACACAGAGTATTTAAAGGTAAAACTGTTTCCCCAAATAGCAAGACCCTCACAGAGTGCTGGCTCTTGCGGTGGGATACAAACATCCTGAGGAAAGGAAACAAATCTTAAGTGGGATAAAAATTTCTGGGAGAAAGAAAAAAAATAGGTTTCTGGTTATTTTGAACAGTTGCTGAAGAAAGGAACTTGTAAATATAACTGGGAAAGCTTGGTGCTACAAACAGCCTCTCAAACTCCAATCCCACTCTGACAGGCTTATATCTCTCTCTCTTATATACATATGGCCACACAGGCTAGTCTTTTTGTTTTATTCACACAGAATAGAATTATCTCTCTTGTCACACAGACTAAACTGTTGGTTTTATTCACTCAGAAAAAGACTCAGAATCCCATAGTCACACAGACTATGCTCACTCTTCAAACTTCACACACAGAATCCCTCTCAGAACATCTCCCACACTCTCAGTCATCAGCCAATCAAAACCACACTTGTCTCCCTCTATCACCCTCCTTACAGTACTGCAGTCAAACTAAACATTTAAAGGAACATACACACCAAAACATGAAATCATTATATACCCCTACTGTCAGAATTTCATGACAATAGGTCTGAAGTCAGTGTGCTTCTACTGTCACTCTTTGCATATGATTCAGTGTTTTTGTGTTATTAAGTATGGACGGACAATCATCTTGTATCTAATAGTCATGGGTGACATGCCCATAAAGATGAAAAAAATCTATAAGGGAGGCCACCCAGGATGAGCATGCATCTTTCTGCAGATGTGGAGTAATCGGGATTTGCACAAAAACATGATTTTTTACAGAACTCATTTTGTAGCAGGAGCTCCTCTGCATATATGTAGGCCACACACCCCTGATGTAGCCAATCCTCCAAGAGCTTACAGTAGCCCCTGTAAGAAGAGCTCTGTAAGCTCTTGGAGGATTGGCTACATTAGGGGTGTGTGCCCTAATATGCAAAGGAGCTCCTGATAAGAAATGAGTCCTGATTTTTTAAATTGGGACTTTACCCTCTCCTCCACAAGTAGCCAGCCATCTGTGCATGCAAAAAGTCCTGGCTAACAATTTGGGTTGCCTAGCAATATTTAAAGGCAGGGATTAGCCAGGTCAAGGAAATCATGAATAGAAGAAAGGGGAAAAAACTCAGCAATTGGAGGGTTTGGCAGGGGAGAACAAGGACGGGGGGAAAATGAGGAGACAGGATTTCCCTGCCCCATGAGTCCTTGTGGGTCCCCCTCCAGCTGCACCTAATAATACACTAGTTGACTGCACACACAGATGAGGCAGGGGTCTCCAGGCACTCAGTGCACTTCAGGGATGCAGAAACATATTATTAACCAGAAATACCCCCTATAAGCCTAAAACAGTCTGAGGAGGACTGAAATGCTCCACAAATGCGGAATACTGAGAGAAGGTGAGAGTCAGTTGCAGAGGAAAGGGGAAATTAGTTTGCTCAAGACACCAAGAGTTTACATAATTCTGAAGGAGATTTGGGTTACGTTATGGAATTTCCAGCTATGTCTAATACTAAAGAGGGTAGGTTGTACCAACCCTGAAAGAAGCAAAACCTCTTTACCCACAGACAAGGCAGTAGTTTCTGCATACCTGAGGCACTCCCCAAAACTCTGGAAATTAACCAAAAATGGAAAAAAATCAAATGACCCAAGGAAGACCGGGCATGCTGTAAGATACACAGAATTCTGACAGCACATAAGCATCAATTAAGAAAAGAAAAACAAGGAGGAAATGGGGAAATGAAAGGCTCTGAGAGCTTACAGAATACAGGACGGAGAATTTGCAGGGTATTCAGGGGGGATTATTTTGCTACTTGCTGATGGAACAGCAAGTTGGCATGGTGGCTATGAGTGCTCTCTATTAGTTGTACCTGGTCCACCAACTTTCTCCTTTCTTAGACACAGCCAACTGGCCACGCTGATCCATGCTTCTGTAACCCTGTGGCTGGATCATTGTAATGTATACAACATTAGGTTGCCACTGGAGAGACAACCCAAAACGTGCAACTGATTTAGACTGTGGCAGCCCAATTACCCCCAGTGGCTAGATAATGGGAACATATCTAGCCCATCTAAAAACAGATACATCGGTTGCCAGTTTGTTACCAATTCATGTTACCGGGAGAACTGGGTTTCATTCCCCACTCCTGCTGTTGTGACCTTGGGTCAGTCATAAGTTCTTTTAGAGCTGTTCTCTCAAGGGCAGTTCTCCAGAGAGCTCTCTCAGTCCCACCTACCTCACAGGGTGTTTGTTGTGGGGGCGGGAAGGGAAAGGAGATTGTAAGCCGCTCTGAGACTCTGAGTGAAGGGCAGGGTATAAATCCAATCTCTTCTTCTTCTTCTCTTATAACCTTTTAATGTCCTTCACAGCCAAGACCCACATATCTAAAGAACATTCTCCTCTCAATAGTCCCTGTGCGCCAAATATGGTCCTCTAGCTGCCACCCCCACTCAAGGTGGCCCACCAGGCATCATCCAAAGTTTGTATTCTCTTATAGCTCCAACTCTGTGGAATGGGCTTCATGAGGTGGGAGTGTGCCATCTCACAAGAAGTCTTCAGGCAGTACTGGAAGGCCACTTTATTTACCATGGCTTTTAACAGTGTTTAAACTGCAGGTATTTTATAGAGGAGAGGTAGATTATTATTATTTTTTGTCATAAATGGTAATTGGTAAGCTGCCTTCAGCTATGAGGAAAAATGGGATGCAAGAATTTTACATTAACAGGTATGATTTTTTTTAAATTTAAAAATGCCTTGAGCCACAAGAAAATGTGGGATATGTTTTAACAAATTAAATAATAAAGTTGCAAACCCACCCTCAGAAAAACTAAGCATCCTCCCTGCTTTCAGAATACTTAGTAAAGAGGAAGAAAAGCAGAGTATGTGCCTGCTCAGACCAATCAGAATTAATCGTTTCTGTAGAGATGGGGATTAGTATACTCTGCTTATTTCTTCTCTCCTCCTACAATTCCGCATTGGCACCCAAACTTTTAAAAATCACTAGTGATCTTACCATCTGGAGCTGGAGGCATCTCCTTGAGATCTATAGAATGTCCACTGTCCAGTGCTTCTAGAACCATGCTGAATTTCTGAAACAATATGGCATAATCAACCAATACAAATTGTTATCAGATGATTTCGAGATCCGCCTGGCCCTGCTTTCAACATAATTCCCACAATGCGGCTTCTGAAAAAAGCTTGAAAATCTACTTCCATTTACAATAACATTCACTCAAGTTTCTAATGCTCATTCTGATGTTAAAAAACAAGTGAACGAACCAACCCCTACAGTGTTCTAGAACAAGGATCCCTAATGCTGTGCCTGTGGGCAGCATGGCAATCGATGACACTGTACTTGGTGCCCAAGTATTTTTAGAAAGTGGGCGGGACTCTTGCCCAGCTCAGCTTCTGATTGGCCAATGGAAACCTGATGGTTTTTGCAGATTAAAATACCTTTGCTTCAGAGGCAGCTGCCACCACCTTGTTCATCTAATCCACTTCCATACCACCTTCCCACCAACATCCCTGTATTGGCCAACATCCCATATTATTGTATAGCTAGAACAAAATAGGCACATAATCCATTTAATCCATATAAGTATGTCTTTCTAATTTGTATGTAACTATATAAATTAGTTTATCTGGTCACGGAATATGGATTTCTAATTCCAAAACGCTAGGACAATTCAGTTAAGCCGAATTCAGAAAGCAAACTCAAACACATAGTGTGTCATGTGAGCACTAACTACATTACACAGTCTTGCATATTATGTTCCCTTACCTCCTACATCCTTGCTTTCCCTTGCCCTGTCAGGACTAAAATCTATACACTAATAGCCAAGACGCCCCCTCTGTGTGAATATCTAAATCCACACAAAGGGGGCACTTGGGGGGGGGGGGGAGATATTTTCCTGCACACTTGGAGCACTCCTCAGGTGTGCAGAAAAATCTGAAAAGTTTTAAAAACTATACGGGGGATACTTAAATCCCCCCCAAAATAAAAGTGTTCCCTGCACACGGACAAGGCAGGCTGGTGGCTCGGAGCCGCTCAGGACTCGCAGCTGGTGTCGGGGGTGGGAGAAGGTCGGCGGGCCCGGCAGCTGGGAGCTGCTCAGGCCTTGCCGCCAGTGCCCGGGTGGGGGGAGATCGGTGGGCCTGGTGGCTGGAAGCTGCTCAGGTCTCACCACCGGTGCCCGGGGGGGAGATCAGCTAGAAGCCGCTCAGGCCTCGCCGCCGGTGCACCGGAGAGGGGGAATAAGGCTTAGCTGCAGCCACTTCCTCTTCAATGTGGAGCTGCTTCTGCAGGCCGGGAGCCTTTAGGAATATTCCCCCTCCCACGAGCAGGTCCTGCTTCTTGTAGTTTGTTTAAATTGGAGCAATCTATAAATCTTGCAGGGGGCCAACCAAAGCTTTTGGGAGCAAATGTGGATCATTTGGATTTGGCTTGTTATTTGAATGGTTTGTCCACCAGCTGTTATATACTGCTCACCTCACCTTGAGGATAAAATTCTATATTCTAGACCCACTCTTGCCCTTAAAAATGCAGAACACAGCAAACAAGAATCAATCCTAACATTAAGGAGTTAGCTGATGGCCATCGAGCACAAGTGACTCATTAAATGTATGCCTGAAATCTATATTGTCATAAGTACACCTATGTACACCTATATTATCATAAGTACACCTTATATTCTGAAATCTATATTGTCATAAGTACACCTATGTACACCTATATTATCATAAGTACACCTTATATTCACCTGTCCTGTCTGGAATGCAATTTTAATGCCCTAATTTGATTACTTGTGGTGGGGGCGGGGGATTCAAGGAGAGTGGTGTGTGCTTGGTAGACAGTGGTGTATTAAAGGTTAAGAATGACTGAGCTAGACAATGGGCTGAGATGTGGCTAGGCAAAAATTCAACAGGTACATCTTTCTCACACTTGCTACATATATACCTAGTGAATTTCTACCAACAAGCCATATAAAGCACAGTGAACCCTATCATAGCATTAGGTATACATGTACAAAATGTGAGAAAGGTGTACCTGTTGAATTTCTGCCTAGCCACATCTCCGAGGCCCAGTGTCTGCCTCAGTGGTTCTTAATCTTTAATCCATTTAATCTGCTTCTCTATATTATGTCCTAACAGTAGCCTCCTAACAGAGTACAGGTTGTGCATCAAAGCAATCAGATGTTGTGGCACACCTATTTCTTTTAATACCAACCATAGCTTTTCACGATCCACACAGTCAAGAGCTTTGCTGTGAAATACAAGCTGTTTTTTTCTGAAATTATCTCCAGTAACCAATGTAAATTTGCAATATGATCTCTAGTGCCTGCTTAAATACCTGGTATTTCTCATTCCATATACAGTAACAGTCTTTGTTGTTTTGTGCATCACTTTACTAATGAGAAATGGATGCAATGGTCCGATAGTTGCTGCAGTCTGACATTTCCATTTTTCGGAACTGGAATGTACATTCAGTGTTTCCAGCCTGTGTGCCATCGTTTTGTTTTCCATATTTGTTGGCATATTCTTGTTAAGATTTTGATGGACACTGGTTCTGTGGCTTGGAATAGCTCTGTTGGTATCCCATCTACTCCTGGTGATTTGTTTCTCCCAGCTGCTCTCAGTGCAGTTTTCACTTCACTTTCTAAAACTGCAGGCTCCTATTCACTTGAATTAAATTTGTTTTTTACATACTCTTTAAACTCTTCAGGAAACATTGCTTAGATTGCATTTTTGGCACTATGAATGTTTTGGTGTTTTTGTTCAGCTTTATCATAATTTTTGACATTAACAATTCATGGCCTGTACCACAGTTAGCTCCTGGTCTTCTCCGTCTTCTGCTTCTGATTATGCAAAATGCTTGATTTCTGTACTGGCCATCCAATGATGTCCACGTATACAACTGTCTGATTACCTGAAATATGTTCGCAATGAACAACTTGTCATCTTCACAGAATTCTATGAGTTGCTTTTCTGCTTTATTTCATGCTCCTAGCCCAAATCTTCCAACAATTTGATTCTGCTTTGTTTCTTACTTTTGCATTCCAGTCAACTATTAATATGAGCACATCTTGTTTAAGTGTGTGATCAATTTCTTCTTGGACACTTGCATAAAAGCTTTCCATTTCTTCCTCTTCAGCATCTGCAGTTGGGGCATAAACTTGAAGGATGGTTATGTTGTTAGGCTTTCCATAAAGTCTGATTGATATTATTCGATCAGACTTTGTATTATAGCTCTTGATTACTTGTGCTACATCTTGACTCACTATTGGAACAACTCAGTTTCTTCTTTTGTAATTTCCAGAGTAAAACACTTTGTACTTTTTCTGATGGAAAATGTCCTAATCCAGTCCATTTTAGTTCACACCTTCTCAAAACTGCAATGTTTAAATGTTCCATTTTCATTTTACGATTTTGAGTTTTCCTTGATTCATACATGTTCCATGTTCCTAGAAGATGCGTTGAACAAGCTTTGGACTTCCCCTTTGCATCCACTGACAACAACAACTGAATGTCCTTTAGGCTTCGTCCAGTTGTCTCATTAAGAACAGTGCTATTTGTAGCTGTCCTCAGCTCTTCCCCAGTAGCTGACTGAGTGCCACTCGACCTGGGGGTTCTGTCTTCTTTTTCCGTTTTGGATTGGCACTTCATAGGGGTTTCAAGGTAAGAGATTATCAGAAGTGATAGCCCTCTTCTGCGCAGTATTAAACAGGGTTAGCTGAAGTGGTACTGCCAATGCCTACAAAAGATCCTCTGCCAATGTCACCCTCTACTGCTGCTGCCTGGTAGCTATACTTCAGAGATTCCTCAGCCCCCATCATCATTGGAACTGTCTGTTCTCTTCTGCTGATGTGGCTGTTGATCCCTGAAGAGGGTGGATGCGTCTTAGCCTGGCATCTCAGCTGTGACCATTCCCGCCTTGAGTGACTCTGCTAGGAGTTTAGCCTCCTGACAGAGCCTAAACTTCTTAGGGCATTCCTCTTAGCTTTGCTGACATACACAAACCCCCTCACCATGTAAAGGTGTGTGTCCAAGAGGAGAAGCTCAGCTATAATCAAGGCATTCTACTGAGCTACTCTTTTCCCTGTTCCCAGCCTTACATGGAAATGTAGTGCATACCTTGGGGCCAACCATGCTAAACAGTGTTCAACAACTGTGGAACAAAATACCAGGATACTTTAAAGTAGCTCCAGTTAGCTAGCAAACGTGGGTGCTTATCAAGCCCTCAGTGACCATCATACATACATGGTGGCCATCTAAATCTGGCTTAGTGGATCACAAATTTTGTAGATCTTTGAACCATTTACTAACCATCAACTTGCAAACCCAAAATACAATTCCATTTAAAAACCACTTCCAACAACAATTAAAAGGGTCCAACAACAATGGATAAAGTGTTTATACTCTTCCATTAGCCCTGGCCACATATAGCTCAATAACTGCAAATACAATTGAGGAAACTAGGTGCTTCATATTCTTGTTTTTGAAATGTCTCATTCCCTAGCATTTCAGCTCCAGGCAGCCTTGAGTGAAACTGAATTACTGGGACCAATTTTAGTTGGTTTCCAGGCCCTGTTTCCAGGCACTGAAACTGCCATGTTCACTCTGGCTATTATTTGAATCAGGAAAAAGAGAGTGGTGTTTAATACCAATAACTATGATAGCCTTCTGAAATGCCTTGCTAAGATGGGACTGGGGGGTGGGTACTGTACTATGGAGGTTCCATTGTACCTGGAAAGCAGATAACAGAAGATGGTGCTGGGGTTCTGACTCTTAGCAGATGGTTTATGGGGTTATACCACACTCCCATGTCCTGCATGATTTATAAGGTTTACATGAAACCACCAGCCAACGGCATCAACATTCTGATGCCACCTAGATCTATTCACTCAAGAAAGGACTGTGGCAACACAATTATGGGCACTCTTCACTGTGATGTTGCCTAGATTAGAACATCTTAGTTATCACTCTAGTGCAAGGTGAAAGCATTTTTGTTCCAGTTAGGTTTTGGTCATTTATGCTGGATTTTCAGGCATTGCAGAGATATAATGCTATATAACAATAATGTGCGTTAGCACATGTAGCCATAAGAAAAGAGCTGATCTCGAAGATACCTGGGAACAAGTATCCTTGTGGTGAATTTCCTACTCCTACTATTATCACAAAGCACAGCTCATCACATTAGGCAGGACTGAGAGACTCATTACAATATGATAACCCCATTTTATACAATGAATATAACTTTGTGGTGTCATCTGGGGTGGGACATTAATTTTCTTCTATGAAGAAAATAATACATCAGAGAGTAAGTTTAAGAACTAGTTTATGTATTATTTTCTTCATAGAAGAAAATTAATGTCCCACCCCAGATGACACCACAAAGTTATATTCATTGTGGAATATATTTTGGGGCAAACCAAATTCCTAGGAAAAATTTGGTTTGCACAAAGGTGCTTGGACTTGCAAATCAATTAAGCCTTACCTTTCCAGTTCTCATGTATTCTTTAGCCTTCTCAAGATCACCTTCCTGCTTGGCTTTCAGTGCTGCTAATTTATATTCCTTCTCTCTTGTCACAAGTAGTTCTCTCATACAAAGGTTTGAGGAATCTGAACAAGACAGTAAGTCACCCAGTAAGACTTCAAACATCTACTATAAACAAAGTAAAGAACACTTTTCACCCCATCCCCCTGCACCCCAGAAGACAGAAACAGGAATGAGTGTATTATTCATACATATCCAGAATAGAGATGACTGATGGGAAAGGGTCATAGCAGAACTACTTACTGTTTTCAAAAGTGGTATCTGTTCCTGTAGCAACTCCATCTGCATCCTGGCCCTGGAGAGCAGTTTTGCTCACAAACAACTCATCACCACTGGGGTTCTTTAATTCATGGTCTACAGCAGAGACTTGTTCCTTCTCTTCCTTCTCAGGGACTGTTACTTTCTCTTGATCATCTGAGCTTTTAGACAAATCATGCATGACTTGTGGCATGGCTGCAGAGCTCGTCCCTGATGCTACTGGTGGTGGCATCTCTTCCTCATTCACTTTGTTGCCCTTCTTCACAGCAGTCAGCATAGTTTCCAAAGTCTAGCAGTAATTAAGGGATAAAGGCACCAGGTAAAAGCATTACCTGCCACTCATCTCAATCAAGCCCCTCCATTACAATGGAAACAATGGCAACCCAATGCAAAACACAGATACTGGAAGCAGAAAAGGAATAAACATTTCTAAAGAAGTGTATCTGATTTTCTCTGGGGCAACGTATTTTTACTAATCTGCGCTTGGTCTCTCAGACTGGCAGGAAGGTGGTTGTTTCTTCTAAGCATCACAGATACTCATTTTTAAAAGTTCATTCTACGTGGTCCAAGATGGCAAATATATATAATTGTTTTAGAATTGCTTCTGTTCTGAATCTCCTGAACTACCCAGTTGTATTTTCAATTCTTCACCAGACCAATAGATAGGAATTACACACATTGCTGGATGACTCCTACACAAAGTAAGATTCTTAAATCATTTTGTATCAACTAACAGGCTGATGTAACAAGGGAAGCACATCCACACACACATGAATTTGCCTGGAAGTTGTTTTCAAGTAGCAGACTATCAATAGTTGTCACCTTAAGTCATGCTTCAAGGGCTGCTTGGAGAGAACTTCACAGGATACCTGCAATCTCATACCCCACCATGTTCCTGAGAATAACAGCCTTTTCACTACAAGAACATAGGAAAACTCCTAGTGTATTTTGCAAAACATTCATGCAAATCAATCTGTATCAACAGCAAATAAAATACTGCAAATAAAGCACATTCACTGGACAGTGCAGACACCTAACACCACACCTCTAGCATACAACAGCCCTCTGAGTCCGACCCCTTTGGTAAGGGTCTTTCCAATTAAAAAACAATTTTTTCTCTTTATTTCACACAAAAATATTTAAATGGAGCGGCTTCTGTTATCCTAGACATTTCTGTTTATATGTACATTCAGGACAGAACTGAACATACAGTTAAAAACTACATTGAAAATATCACTTTTCTGCATTTCTTTGCAATATATTGGAGAGACATTCTTGGCATGTTTTAAACTGAGTTGCTCCTTCTCCACTGAAAGTACAGGGATTTATGGTTAATATAACATACCTTAAGGCCTCGCTCATACCGTCGTACTTTGGCACTCTCCCCTGCTTTCTTTGCATTCATTATTGCTGCCTTATAGTTAGTTATCCTTTCTTCTATTGTTTGCTGCAGTTCACTGGAAGCAGAAGACATCTCAAAAGAGCAAAAAATAAAGAAAATAAAAAGCAAAAGTATTTCTACAGAATTACATGTACTCTGATACAAAACTGACTACCAGAGGAAAACAGGTCTCTAGGACAGGCACATATAAGACAGCACAGACTGAACAGGAAAACTCTTTTGAACAGAGAGGTCCTTGTCCTTCAGCAAACATTCCATGTGTCTACCCCTGGGCTTCCCATCAAAGCAGCAATAGAGAAGAGGGTGGAGTACCTCAGGAAAATTTGCAACCACAGGATAACTAGAGATATTTGGTCAGTAGAGAAGATGAGGGAACACAGTAAAAAATGTTTAGTCACTGCTAGCAAAGACTGACTGCATAGTATTTTTGCAGACACTAAAAAAAGTTACCTGGGCCCTTTGCTACAAGTGTTCAAAATGACCTTCACTAGGCCTGCTTGCAAAATTCTGTCCTTTCATTCTGAGAGGGAAACTCAGCAGGGCAAATACCCCCCTAAAGATATAAGGAAAGCAACTGGAATGTATTTGCTTTGAAAAATTCTGCAAAGAGGTTACCACTATAAAAATTGGTGTGATTATTAATCAAACCTGATCCTGCTAACTAACATGAATGACACAGGATTCAGAGAGCCTGTTCAAAAGGAAGGCAACTGAGTAAGTCCTACAGAGATGAACAGGGAAACACCCTGAGGCAATTCTGCTCTATCCTCGCCAGTCTAACTACCCTATACCATTCAAGTTGTGCTCTTAAAAGCAGGTATCTTGGAGCATCTAAAACATACTCAGTTGTAACCATAAAAGAGGGAAAATGCAACTATTGTAAATAAATGTATGGACCCCAATGCAAGCGTAAGATTCATTTCTGCTCCTCATTTCATGTAGACCACAACATACAAGGGAACTGTGTGAGTCTGTGCTCAGAGACAAAAGAAGCCTTTGCTGTGCATGTGCATAAACATATATTCTTGCCTTTATTATCTCTTCATTTTCAAAATGACTAATATACCCCAAATGATTTACAAAGTAAAAACAAAGCACGGTGCTGTGCTCCAATTCAGAAGGCAGAATGAGAACATACACTGGGAGACGTGGAGGCGGATTGGTGACCCAGATGGCTTTTAATTCCTTTCCAACATTTAAAATGTAGGTCACTGGGCTTAAGGACAAAAACTTTCACCTACCTGTGTCTGTAGTTCAGTAAGCTGATCTGTGGCCATAGGAGACACAGCTATGCTTTCTGTCTCATGTTCAGCGCTTCCTCCTTCTCCCTCTCCTAGAACCTCCTGCAACTCTGCCTAGAGCAAGAACCAGTGCAAGGGGGTGCTGTGTTAGAATGAACTAAAGGATACTTAGCACCTTTCCACTGTGACTGTTCCAAGCCATGGCCTGAAGTCTCTTATTTAGAATCACAGAGGCATTCCTCTGACACCAAGCCAACGCCACTTTATTTTTAAAATGCAGCATTATTTCTGAATGATCTAAGAGCTGTTTAAATGATATTTTATCTACAAAAGTTTTAAAGAGTGGCCATGGATCAGTGGTGCATGCAGAAAGTTCCAGTCTCCCTTGGATATTCAGTTGAAGGATATCAAGGAGCAGGTGTTGGGAAAAACCTCTCTCTCTGTTGAAGACCCTAAAGCACAACAGCCACTGAGCTAGATGGACCAATAGTTTGATTCAGTTTAAGGCAGTTTCATATGTTCGGTCTGTTCTGGTGTTTCTAACTTTCTTGCCTGATGAATCTATCATTTGAGAGACCTTAACACATTTCTCGGGCAACCAAGAACACATGAGAAGATAACCATGCCTCTACATGAGGTCTATTCTTGAGGAAGTTCACAGCACATAAAATGTCAAATGTCTTCCACACAATTAAAGTTGTGTCCCAGTGAACATAAAAGACCCAATTATACCACTGCCAAGCTTTCAGCAGTGGCAGCTGAACCTCTTCCTCTCAGCTTCAATTATCACAGACCTCATAGTCTTGTGCACGTAAGAATTACATGAGGATAAACTACAAAGCATTTTTGCTACTGTGAGCAGGGCCTAAACAATTAGCAGCCCTGCAATATGTCGCCTTTCCCCTACAGCACTGTCGCAACTCAGAAACAACACTTTCTTTACCACCACCCCTTACACGAACAGGGTACATTTCTACCTTGTTCCTATGTATTTTCTTTATCCATGCCACTCTAATTCCAGCTTCAGTTAACAAGGCTGCTAGAAATCAGGGATGATGTGACCATGTCCTTCTCTTCAAGTGAAATGGGAAATCCTGGGCTTTAATAATTTATAGCTTATTAGCATAAAGATCTGTAGAACTGACTTTGCACTTCCTTGCTGGAGGTCCCTTCCAGAGGGTGGAGGATTCCCAACTGCAGCCTTCCATACAAGACGATGGTGGCTGTTCCTTGACAAACAACAGAAATCTATACATACCAAGAGATCATTGTCTTCCTCTAGCTCATCATCATCCTCATCCTCATCCAGGTCCTTCATACAATCTGCAGCCATCTTTTCAATATGATCCATAGGTAGAGGAGCTAGAGAACAAAATGAAAATGGGATAAAACCTGAGAGGGGGAACCTTGAGGTTCAGACACTTGGTGTTAACAACAGATTTACAATGAAGAGTTACCTAAAGGACCCTTCTCCAGTAAGGAGCCCATATACCAACTCCATTGTGTCTAACAGCTTCTGCCCTGTGCCTTCTTTTAGGGAGGTGAGATCAGCTACAGCCCATAATAGGGCTTTTTCAGTCGTGGTTCCACTTACATGGAACGGATGCAGTGAGGTGAAAAGGCTATACCATCCTTATTTCTCCTTTAAGACAGCTTGAAATGTGGCATTATGGTGACAGGCTTATCACTGACGCTTGGGTTTTTAGATTTTTGTAGGCTGTGTTGCTAGATTAACAGATTACAAAATATTGTTAATTTTAAATTAATTTTACTGTTTATATATATTTGCATATCATATGGAAACAGGAAAGGCAGTCTATAACTAAAAGTGGAATAAAGGTCAAATAAAGTAGCTGCTACTCTGGACTAACCTTATTTTCCTAAGAAACCATCACCAACTCTCCTGGAGAGTTTGGGAGCTAACGATGCAACATAGTGGCCTACATACAGCTTTACCCACTCAGGGCCATACTGTCACTGTATTTAGACTGTCGTTGAACAGAGGTTGAATGCTTTCAGCCACATTTTATCCACACTGTACAACTGATCTTCCAGTACAGCAAAGGCAAAAACCTGCAAGTATAAGTTCAAACTGATGTATGTATGTTCACACACACACACACACTGAATCTCTGGGCAAGCAGCACAGGCCACCTATACTGCATGTGACACTGGCAGCAATGGCAATGCGCAATGGTGGGGGTAGGGGAAAACATGCCTGGGCACCAGTGTGTTCCTTGTCTTAGGAACTCTGTTATCCTTCATAACTCCACCTGCCACCCCTTCACTTGCAGTAAAAACTACTGCCACAGTTTTGAGGGTGTTGATCATGTATGACATGAGGAGTACTTTACGTACAAGCCTCTTGCTTCTAACCCTGAGGGACAGGGCACTTTATTTTGCTTCAGAGATGGGGAACACAGGTCAATAAGGAACTAACAACAGGGACGTAAAACCTGAGCCTCTCAGCTTCAGCCTTAATAACCTGCTCCCTAGACCTCTACCTTTGCTGAACTATCATTATTAAATTATTATTCTCTCAGCTGACTTCTATTGTCTTTGTGAGCTTACATTCATGAGCCTTAAGGCTTGTATATATAGCTCACCCCCTCCTACTTTTGTATCATCTCCTCCTTCCTCATGTTCTGCCATCTGTCCAACCTCCCCTGTCATCTTCTCTGTCTGAGTCCTATTGCTGACTTCAGTACTTGTTCTTGTAGCCTCCATTCCTATTTAAGCATGCCTAATTCTTACCATTGCAGAAAGGGGAAAAGCACAACACAAGATCCACTAAGAAAAGCAAGGAAAAGCAAGAAATGCACAATCCCAAGACTTCCTAGCCTCAGTGCATATAAAGAAGGGGCGTGTACACATACATGTGCATTAACAAGTCTGAAGAAGCCCTGAAAATCTGTCATGTGTGTTACTGTGAAAAGTCAGAATTGGAGACTGCAAACATTTACCAGCCAACAGTTAAACGCTTCCATTTTGGACCTTCAAAGTAACATATACAGCACATTGTGCAGGAACCTGGTCAAATTATTAAGACAGAACAGGTATCAAGGGACACCTTAAAGACTAATATTTATTCCAGTATAAGTCTTCATGAGTCAAGAGTTCACGTCTTCAGATGCATAAACTCTCTTGCTGCTAAAGACTAACATGGCTTTGCTATGGAATTAGGATTAGACTACTGTTTTACACCATGCATGAAAAGGATTGCTTTATTTCTAGTCTGGATTTGCCTACCTTCAGCATTGACACAATGAAACTAGTTACTAAATTAAAATTTCTTTCTGCGAATGAGATCTTAAGTTCTGCATAGTAAAGGCAAAAATCCCCAACTAAATGCTAATACATTTTAATTTAAAACAATACCCATTTCCTTTTGAACAAACTTACTCTTTCCTTTAGGCTTTGTCTTCCCAGCTGACACATTCTCTCCTGTGATAGCAGCCAGTTCTGCTTCTAGGTCCCCATCATCACCATCATCCTCCATTTTTTGCATCATCTCTTCGGGACTGAACTCTTGAAAAAGTCCAAGCTGACGCCAGGAAAGAAAATGCTTTGGTGAGGCCAGCAGGCTTATCACAGCCACTGCAATATTAGTGCTGTGTGAACATGTCTGCACATTACAAACTAAAATGTCAAACTGGCTTTATTTGCCTTGAACCAACGCTGTAAACCTGTCTGCCTAAAACTAAGTTCCACTGCCAACAGACATCAATATATCTAATTCTCAACACAGCCCCAATCCACATAAATCTGTGGACTGGGGCCATGTAGGGAGAAGGGACATTTTTCTACAAACTTGGGAGACCGCCCCCCCCCCCCGGTTGCAAAACAAATATGAACAGTTTTCAAAATAGGGGGAATTAAATCCTCCCCAAACTGAACAGTGTTGCCTGCCTTGGTTGGATGGTGTGTGGGAGATGGAGGGGGAGCCACTGCCGCCTGAGCCAGATAACCAGAGGCGGTGGCAACACTGCAGGCAGGCAGGCAGGCAGGCAGGCAGAAGAGAGCGGGAGAGCCCCTCTCTTCCCACCAGTCTCTACAGGTAGAGCAATGGGGAGTGTGGAGAGGAGTGGGTGAGTGAGATCCTCCCACCTCTTCCCACTGCCTGAGCACCCCCACTCTCTGGTGGCACTGCAGGCTGCCAGACAGCCAAGAGAGCAAAGGGTGTGCATGAAGATGGATCCCCACATAAGTCTCACGGGTCCCTGCTTGTATATTCTATTACCAGGCACATGAATCTAAACGATTCTGTTCTCAAGATTTGAAAGGAGCTGTTGTTATTTTAATGATATGGAGTGATCAAAGTTAGTGACAAAAGAAAGCTAAATTATATACCAAATTTATGCACACAACAAAGGAAATATACTTGCCCCCAATCCAGGGAAATATTGGGAAATTTGGCTTTTCTCTTTAAAGCCAGCAGAAGTTCAGCAGTGTGTAAATAACTGGGATAAAACTGGTACAGACAGTACTAACGATAAAATAAACCATGCAAATTAATATTTGCAAAGCTGCAAAATCTGTATTGGTTTAAAGGATTGCATTTGAGACTACTGACATTATCATTTTTTCTTTTGTAAAATTTACATATTTTAAAATGTTGACTCGTTTGCAAAAAGACTGTAACAATAAGTAGAATTATGGGTGTGATGAGCAGCAGCAGTTCACACATTGGCACATACAAGACTGGTAATTCATCACCCATGAACAAGAGCAACCAAACTATCTCATGGCACATACTGAACACAGCTAAAACAAATTTCATCCAAGATGCACTATCTATGCTGGCCACAAGACAAATAGAAGTAAATGCACTTAAAGGTATTGATTTCAATGGGCTTAAATATGCTTAAATGTGTGCTGGATTATCTTCACTACTGTTGCCCTTTTATAGATGTAATACTTTTTTTTGATCACTCCCCTGCCCCACTTTTTTTCAGTTTTAATCTCCAGAGCCTTTTCCCTTTTTTATTCAAACCAAAGCTTCTCAATTTGTAAATATCTCAGATATCTCCAGGTTTTGAAACTTGGCCAGCACAGTATAGCCAGACTAGGGAGACAGAAGTTCAAATCCTCACTGCGCCATGAAACTCAAATGTTTGACTATGGGCTTTTCTCAGCCGAACTTATTTTGCAGGACTGTCTGGGGAATAAAATGGAATAAGGAAAAAACAAGTATGCCTTGCTGAGCTCCCTGGAGGAATGCCAGAATAAAAATGTGCCACATTATCTCACACAGGCTTCCCTTCAGAAAGATCATGACTACTACTCTGTAAAACCTGTGTCCCAGTCCTTTTTTTCAAAGCCAAATTAGCTGGTAAGTCTGGGATGTGTTGCTGCAAAAAGAACCACTTACCTGAATAGAGTTATTTGCGCTGCTTTTCTATACCTTCTCTCTGCATCCTCTGTTAATAACAAAGTAGCCTGGACAATATAGGCTGGTTTGTAGGATGCTGAGGAATCGTACTTCACAGGATTATTCTGGTCCCTTCCATAAATACATGTTACAAATAATTGACTAGATCTGCTCTAATCATTTACACTGCAGTCCTAACAGTCAATGGGCTTACAAGGCTATAACTGCTTTAGACCTTACTGTTATTGTATGAAATAACATAGAGCTACCTGTTATATACCCACTTTAGAATATGACAGTAAATCATAAATCTGGCACTTCTACCAACACTTTGACAATGAAAAGACTACGGAAACAAAAAAAAACTGATTGGAACAACCAAGTGCCAGGTTATTCTGGCTCTTTGTTGCTTCCCTCTAAAGATAGTGATCTAAGTATTTCAATTATCAGAAGTTTTCCTAAGCATTCAAGAGCTGTCAAAAATTCAGATGGGAACTTGAGACTCTTATAAGGGAGAATGACTCATCAGGTCACAAGGCAAAGATTTCAAGGATAAAGTGCCTAACAGACTATAGTCCTTGTAACAAGAGTCTAGCTGGGCATCTGTAAGGGCTTGTTTAAATCTAGGATAACCTGCCATGCAGAAACCATACAGCTTGAGATACAGGTATAATTCAGAACTGGAGTAAAGTCTATGAGTGAATTCCTGATTCACATAAAGCATAGAGTATCACATGCACCAATTTTCAACTATTATAGATATAAGGAAAAGACTCTTAAGTATTCTATAGTGTCTGGAGTTATAGCAATGCAATGAAAAGTTGCTCAAACAAAATGGACTTAATGCTGGAACATTCTATCAAGGTACACATACTGCTAGTAGAAAGATTTATATACCTGCTTTGCTGCAGCAGCTCCCCGACCCTTTTGTTGGGGTTTTTTCCTGGGTCTTCTACCAAGCATTTTGGCTCACGACCACCAAATGCTGCCTCTTTGATGAGTCCACAAAAATTACCTATGCTCAAATATAATAAACAACAATTATGTATAGCCATTTCCTGTTAAAACATGTAAATCATTCTTATTGGAAACTAGGTCTGAAAAACCCCAGTCTACCACCTCCTGGGCTGCTATAAACCTAATTCAAGTAGATGGGCAACAGAGCTTGTTCCCCTAGATACGCTTGAACATCAGGCAATGAACTGGGCATAGTTTCCTGAATTACAGAAAGGCCAGAACCAGCCATTTCACTCCTGACTTCACAACTATTAATTAATTAAAGTTATTAAAAAGAGAGATCCTGGGGCTCATAATGGGATAGAGGCTATACCATCGGAATGGAAAACCATGTTGCTAGCCCAGTCCCAGGGTAGAAGAGGGGTGGGACATTGGTATAGCACATTCTTTGACTGAATAAGAACACAGATTGAGATATAGCATTTTCATCATTAAAGAAACTTGGGACTGCCCCCCTTCATCATCTGACTCACTTGAGATGTGCCTTAATGCAAATTCTGTAGTGGGAAACAGACCATCTAGACCTGCTGAAGGGTGTTCTTTGTTATTACTGCCCATATCCCATAGCTGATGCCTTGGTGATCAACACATTCTGAGGCTCTTTGGGCTCAAATTAAGCCTTACACCTGCAAATGAGCAAAAAATGAGCATTACTGTCATTTTCCTGCATTGTTATTCCCTTAGGACAAACAGCAGCTCAGTATCTAAAACCAACATCCTATGTATCTATAGTATCTAAAACCACATCCTCTGTAACTTGAATAACCATTAACTCCTAAGAGGCCTAAGAGGAATCATGTTTATACCGTTGCAGAAATCTCTGCCCCTGTGTGCTCCTGGGGCCAGATTGGGAAAACACGGTCGGAGCCTGGTGAGTTGGATATCTGTTTATTGCAATTAACAGGAAAATACAGGACTGGGTGCCTTAGCACGCAGTGACACCAAGCTGTATTCTGCCCAAGAATGGAAGGGCAGCAGGTCTTATACCCAAAATGACATCACAATGGTTTACAACTTGAGAAAGGCACCATTGGCTTCCAGACAGGGAACATCATTTGAGCTGGCATCATTCCATTGGTGTACCCCAATACTGGCTAGGGTTACAGACATCTGCATTTGTTTACTTGATCCAGGAATATTAAGGTACATTAAGGTCTCCATCTGGCACCCTTGAGAACCCTTTGCATCTATATAAAATGGGGAGTTTCATGATAAGGTGTGATATCTAACACTGCTCTCGACTCTCCACAGACATCGTGGTGCCTGGCACTACGAAGGAGGATGCTGTTTGGGAACATCCAGGTCTCTGAGATGTTTTTCTCATGCATAATACTGGGCCATAAATGTCCTTCAAGATAGCTGAACAACAAAGGCAGATGCTGTCAACCAGAGTGGTTTCGTTTTCAGGCAAATTCTAATCTCCTGCTCCCTGAGCAAAGTTGGAAACTCTTTTGGGACGAACAGCATTTACCTATTTTCTATTGCTCACCAAACTACTTTTTTCCCATTACTTTATCCAACTAGGTTCATGAATCAAGTGATCAATATGAGGCTACATATATGAATCTAAGCACTAGAGACATGCATATATGAATAGCAGAAACAGAACAGAAAATCAGATTTATTGATCCCTCGTCCTACAATACACGGTAACTTGAAAGTGTGACGAGATGCCACCACACAACAAACATAGCTTTCATGGCAACTGGTATCAGCTGGAACCTAAGACTTTGCAGAAGCAGTGCTCACGTTCAAGTACGAGGTGACTGAGGACCATGCAACATGCGAATCAGTGCAGTCCCCAGTCCATGGGAAACACAGCAACCAGTCACCGTCTCCAAGGGCTCCACTCAGCCAGAGAAAGCTCAGAGCCACGAAATCAGGTTACGCTCTGGGCTCAGTTGACAACAAACCGTCTCCCTGGACAGAGGCAGCAGCAGAAGGAGGAGGAGGAGGAATGGGAAGGGATTCGGGCTGAACATCAGCAGCTGCCTCCCCCAGCTTAGGTCATAGCAACAGGAGAGCAGGGTGAGGGACGCTGGCCTGTCCGACGGCCCCGTCAAGAACGGGCGGCGCCCGAAAGCACAAACTCACCTCCTGCAGCAGCCAACAAGCCCCAGCGCAGCACACAGGAAGCGCGGCGGCGCGTTCTTCCCACACCCACTCCGCCTCAGAAAAGGCCTGCACCAAGAGGCCCAGCAACGCACATGCGCAGACTGCGAGAAACCGGAGAATGGGCAGGAGGCGGGGCTACCAGGCGGGGCGGGCGAAGGGATGGGCAGGGCGAGCAGGCCGTGAGAGCGTACCTGTCGCCAAAGGGCAGGCTCGTGGCAGTACCCAGCTCGCCTGCCTCGCGAAGAACCACACGTTAGTGTTTGGAATTGCTTTTGTGTAAAGCGATTAGGTGGAGCAGAGGAAAAACACCAACCCGCCCGAGCAAGAACTGAGGAGGGAACAAACGCCTTCTCAAGTCATTGGAAAGATGAGACGCTTGCTGATTCAGCGCTGACTGGCTGTTTAATTCTGTGGAGCAGTTTATGGCGTAATGGTACTGCTTTGGACAAAGTTCGAGTCCAGTGGCACCATAAGAACATAAGAGCCCTGCTGGACCAGACCAGTGGTCCATCTAGTCTAGCATCCTGTCTCACACAGTGGCCAACCCGTTCCTTCCGAGGCCTTCCCCTGATGTTGCCACCGGGCCCTGGGATTCAGAGGTTTAGTGCCTCTGAACGTGGAGGTTCCCCTCAGTCGCCATGGTTAGTAGCTATAGATAGACTTAGCCTCCATGAATCTCTCTAATCCCCTTTTAAAGCTGTGGCCATCACAACCTCCTCTGGCAGCGAATTCCACATTTATTTATTTTAATATAGTTTAGTACATTATTTCAAAACGGGACTAGAAATGAATAAAAATAAATAACAATGGAAATTACAACAAGGAACATACAAAATTAAGCTAAAAGCTCAAAAAAAGAATCTAATAGGCCAGGAACTCTACAAAAACCTTGAGTTGTAATTTGATTTTATGTTTAGAAAGCCAAGCAATTCATTTCAGGGAGGGTAGAGGAAAACAGGCAGGCCACAGGGAAGATTCTAGTATGAAATGGGCTGACACTAAAGATGCACTATGACAGTTCCAAAGTTCATGTGAGAACAAGAGCCCCAACCTCGCTAACCACGAAGCTCTCTTTATGGCAGGGGTTCATGCAGAATTCAGGCAAAATGGACCAATGGAACGGCTGGCAGCTATTTCAGCCTAAGGGGGGCCACCCATCAGCTTCCTGGGCCATCCCCCCCCCCTTCTTCCAACTGTGGCAAGCCACAGCAAGGAGAAAGGGGGATCCAAATTGGCCGGTTCAGGGCATTTTGGGCTCAATTCAGGGTTCAGTTTGGAGGCCACCCCAAACTCTGAACTGAACTGGAATTTTTGTATTTGTTCCTGTCCCTAGTTTGGAATTATTGCCAAGGCCGTGTGAGTTAGTTCTATTTCATTTGCCTTGTAAGTGTTAAGATGTAAACCTTGTGACATCTAATGTAAAAATGGCAAAATCAGGCGTGCCCTTTATTGATTTCGGCAGCTCCTGTCAGTGCCTCTTTATATTATTATAGAAAAAACGTGTTATTTTATATATTCTACTGAAAGTTTTAGTAGATTCTGTATGAGAAATATTTAGTAATTGCATTTGGTAAGTTGGATTAAATGCACTCTGAAGCTGTGGTTTGTAATAGATGAGCACACTTGAAGCGTATTGACTGATACTACATATATTTATGAAGATATTGGCCCTTTGTTTAAGAATCACAAACAGAATTAAAAGTAAGCATCTCAGACATATTAATCATTTCATATTCCCTTATAAATAGCAGCAAGACAAGTAATGTCCTTAAATCTTTGGGGGAAGCCAATATAAACTTCATCAGTTTTTGTGTTAAGTAAATGCCACTTCAGGCATAATAGTGTCTTTTTTATTTTTTTTATTTTTGGAATTTATATCCTGCCCTCCTCACCATACGGCGGGCTCAGGGCGGCTCACAGCAGCCATTATGGCATAATACATTGTTTGGTTAAAAATTAAAACAACCATAAAAACATCCTGTCACATAGCATTCAGATGGCGTTGCTTCAGTACAGTTATAAAACAGCAATCCAGCATATCCCCATATCTGCTCATACATTGGCAGCTAAAAATCGGGCCAGGGCCAGATGTAAACACCGCCTGGCGGAAGAGCCTGGCGGAAAAGTTGGGGACTGAAGTATTTTGATGAATGAGAAGTAATCTTCTGAAAGGAGTTAAGGTAAACTTTCATAAATTCTTTTAAACCCCCCAGAAAGAATAGGAAGAGTTGTGCCACCCACTGGCCATATACTGCACATGCAATGCAACACCTTCAGCCCAAAATAAAACCCAACCATGGGAGACTGATGGGGAGCACCAGTGTAGGCTCATGTGCTTCATCCTCCACTCTCCAGTTCTCACTAAGGGGCTGTGCCTGATCACTAAATCATGGTCTGAATTAAATCTTAGAATGGTTGAAAAAAGCTGATACAGAGAAATTGAACATTTTAAGAAAGATTTTATAAAAGTGAAATTAAAACAATATAAAAGTACATTGCAAAACAGGTATGAATTTGAAAATATAAATTATAATCAAGTTTCAATCAGCATCATTATTTAAAATAATCTCTTTAAAATTTAAGATTAACCTCCCCACCCAATATGTGCGTTATCTACAGAATTGCTTCAGTCTTCCTTGAGTGCATACATAACATCATCTTGGCTAACATTAAGTCGAATTCGGCCATGTAGATATTTATTATTAGATTCTGCCAACAAGAGTCTACAGGCATTAAGCCGAGAGGAAATTGCCATTATTTCTGATACAGTAGGAGTTTTCAGGCCTTCAATTCTGCACAGGGCAACATGCTGGTGATATACCTAAAGAAAAATAAAACAGAGAAATGTTTCAACAAGTACAGAACAAGCATCAATAGGAGAAACTGGATCTGCCCATCTGTGGACTGCCCATTGTACTCGGAAGTCAGAAGAAAATTCTTGACTAGGGTAACAGATCAACTGTACAATTTTTCTGACATAGATAAATTAATATTTTTGCTGTCAGATGTAGACCCCTTTGTTTCTAACAAGGCGGCACTTTTTGCATTAGCAGCTAGGAAAGTCAGAGCAAAGGCGGTTCTCATGAAGGCAGCTAAATGAAATCTAATGTCCTGATATGTATTTACTATTTCTTGAACCTGCCTATGAATCTCTGAGTGTGAAAGTGAATATTCAAAGACGGACGTTGTATTTTAAAATGTTAGTATGTTTAACTTGTAACGGCCAATTGCCACATACAATAAACTTGGCTTGAACTTGATCTACATGGACAGTCCTTAAACCAAGTATATTCTTTTCAGAACAATGCTACTGTATATTCTAAACCACAGGGGAACCAAAGAGGAAAATGATGGAACTGGAACACAAGTAAAATTCTAGTTCATGCATACAAGATGTACATTGGGTCTGTATCCTGCCACTCTGTTTGGCAAAGTTCAAAGCCTTCCTCCAGCCTAAGGATCCCCTTCCAAAGATGGTGAATTCTGTATAGAATACCTGTTGAACTGTAGCCTCTTCTAGTCCTGACCTGTGAAATTCTGCCATAGTTGCTTTCAGGAAAATTTGCTCCTGCAAAGACGCATTCCTGAAAGAGAACAAAAAAGTCCCAACAGTTAAACAGCCAGGCCAAGGAGTTCATTGTTTTGCTGGCTGAACAAGCAATGTCTAAGACTTTTGGTAAACTACCATGTTTTTTTTAAAATTAGACATCACAGAAAGATAAAATTCATTACCTTGAAGGTGTGTATTTTATTCATTTGAAAAGCAGTATATTGTTAATGCTGCAATTTCTGGAAATTGTGACGGCATGGAAAAACACCACAGGAATGTAAATAATAAAAATTGGGGAAACTGAAATATATGTAACTAGGGCCAAGGCCCGTTGTAGGCAAAAATACAATGGGCGCTAGCAAGAGGTGAGACATTTGTGCTGCCCCACTGCTCTCTATGCGCCCCCCAGACTGTACGGAACACCTCGGCAATGGTTCCCTGCCTGGCTGCCTCCACCGGCCTCCAGGCCACCTCCACGGCCTTCTGCCCCGGTGGCATGCCGCCACCCGCCGCCTCCAAGCACAGTGAAGACTGGCCTGTCACTTTCTCCCCCTTCCGAGCTCCCAATTCCCGGCACTGGCTCCCTGCACGTACGCATACAGGGGCCTGCGGGCCACCTCCATCGCCCTCTGTCCTTCACTCTTTTCACTCCAGTTTCTCCCCCCAGCCCCCCCAACCCTCTTGCTGCCCCTCAGTGCCGCCTGCCCATCCCACTGGGGTCCTCTCATTGCCCACATCCCCGGCGTGTGCTGTTCCCGGGGTGGCTGCAGCGCCGCTGCTGCCTGCCTCCCCTCGGCCTGGCTGCCCCCAGTCCCTCCCTCCCCTCCAATTCCTCCTCCTCCTGCTGCTGTGGCCAGGGCGAGCAGAGGCAGCGAGGTCGGGGGCAGAGAGGAGGTGACAGCAAGCTTGGCAGTGGCTTACTCGTCTTGTCTCCCTCATCCCCCTCTGTCCGTCCAGTTCCTGGCTTTCTGCCGCCCTCAATTGCCTGGCCATGGGAGGGAGGCGCAAGCAGGCTGTGGCCGGAGCCTGGCAAGGACAAAGGTGCAAGCAGCGCAATCCAGGGTGGCTTGGCCCGAGACTCCATCCCCTTCGCTGGCTCTGTCAAGAATGAGGGTGAAACGCTGGCCACCGGCTCTGGGGGCGGGGCCGAGCCAACGCAGTGAGGCAATGCAGCCAGGGGATTGGGGAAGCGTGAAAAGACCATGAGCCTTTGGGCCGGCCAAAGGCTGTGGTGGTGTGTCCAGGAGTCACACGAACACAGCTTTATATATAAAGAAAGATAGTTACTTTTCTATAAAATCTAATCTTATTTTTACTGCTTTAACAACATATTTATAAACACAACATAATAGGCTAGATTCCATTGAAAAGATCTATGCACGTGTGGCATGGGTGAATTTTACCCAGTTCCCTCCTGTAGAGTCAGACCTTCAACTCCACCCCTCATGCTGGTCCTGGAAATCCACCATCTTCCAGGCGCAGCATTTCAGGGGGCATTTTTCAGGGAAGTCATATTTTGGTACATGGAAATTTTACACATAGAATACTACTGCTTAGCATTTTAATGGAATTTCAGCAATAAATGCCTTAGTTTTTTACCAGCCAAACTGCATGTATGGAGGTAATAAATAAATAAAAAAATGTATGGAGAACATCTTATTTTCCTCCTTGCAAGTAGGGGGATAACAGAATGCTTTTTGCACACACCCCCCCCCCCCAGAGTGCAGGGAAGAGATCAGCTTCTTATCGCCTCTGCTGCCAGCGGGGAGGGGGAAAGTGATGACTTTTCTTCCCTCCAAGCTGGGGGGGGGGGTCTTTTTATCTCTGTTTGTAAGGGGGAGATAAGCTTTTCCTCCCCTCTATGCATGGGTGTATGCACATACTTGCACTGTAGTAACAGAGGCAATCAGCTTGTTCTCCCCAGGGAGGCAGATGAGAAGCTGATTGTTTATGATCCCCCCCAACCAGGGTGGCGGCGGCAGGGGGGGATGAACAGAAGTAATTAGCTTCTGTTTTCCTTGCCCCAAACATCTCCGGTGTCTCTGCAAGACCCAGGCTCAGGGAGAAGCTGGAGGGGACTGATTACCAAAGTGTCATTTCTCTTCTCCCCCAAGCTCTTCCAAGTATTTGCAAGGATAGGGCAGATGGAGTCACACCTAGGGAGCTCACAGATGGCTATCATAGCATAGTAGTCATCAGAATTCATCCCAAAAGACTGAACTAAACTAAGGAAACTACAGACTCAAATTCTGGAATTACCTAATTATATGTACATAGGGTGATGAGAACATTTCATCCATGGCTTGCATGATGTGTGTCATGGTGACCAGTCCAGAGCTACTCTTCTGATTAGAGAGTTCACAGATCTCAGTAGACCTTCTACATATATCAAGGCAACGTCTTGCATCACCAGACAGAGCAGCCACCTGAAACAAAATAATGAAAGAATAAGAGCCATTCCTGATATCACTATACCCCCAAAACAAAAGTTATTTTAAAATATACCATTTGTTCCTTATAAAATCAAAATTGAAACTGGTCACTTTTGACACAGGCTTTCAAAATTCAAATCAAGTAAATTAAAAAAACACACATACAGTTTCCCCTCAGATGCCAGTGGAGAAAATGAAGTCAACTGTTACAGGATTAGCTGAACTATCAGGGACTGTGCAGAGGTTTTAAATATGATAGTTGATATATCTATAAGTTGTCATATCTGTGTAACTAAGTTTACCTTTCTAGAAACTAACTGAATAGCATCCTCTTCAAATGCTTTCACTTGGGCCATCCTGGAGGAAACAATCTGCTGTAACTGCTTGTATGTATATGGCTGGAAGGACATTCTGGTAAGGCCCTAGAACAAAGAAAATGTTGAATATTTAGTTGCCAATACATCTCAAGAATTGCTTAATACAGAGAAATGTGCCACCTTGTGTACTTAAAACTACTTAAACTGACTTCTAAGCCCTTTTTATTTATTTATTTATTTGTTTGTTTGTTTCAATTTATATCCCGCCTAGCCAGCGGACCGGCTCTAGGCGGCTTACAGCATAAAATCAGTCAATTACAAGGTTAAAACATAACATCAAATAAATACACTTTAAAATTACAACGGAACTTTCATCACAATAGCAGCGTCATACCAGCACCAATACCTGCCTCTAGCTTACACCAACCAGGAGGCTGCCACCATGGTGTTTTAGAGATGGCCCTCGTGCCATCTCCTGAGGGCCATTCCCCCCGGTGGCGGCCCCAAACGCCTGGCGGAAGAGCTCCGCTTTGCAGGCCCTGCGGAACTGTAAAAGGTCCCGCAGGGCCCTGATGTTCTCTGGGAGCTCATTCCACCAGTGGGGAGCCGCCACAGAGAAGGCCCTGTTTCTGGTGGCTGCTAGCCTCGCCTCCTTCAGGCCCAGAAGGGTCAGGTGATGTTGGCTGCCCGACCGCAGTGCTCTTTGGGGTATATATGGGGAAAGGCGGTCCCTTAGGTAGGCAGGCCCCAGGCCATATAGGGCTTTAAAGGTTAAAACCAGCACCTTGAACCGGATTCGGTACGCTATAGGCAGCCAGTGCAGCGCCCTCAGCACAGGCTGGATGTGGTCCCTCACTGAGAGTCCCATCAGCAGCCTGGCTGCGGCATTCTGCACTAGCTGCAGCCTCCGGAGCTGAGTCAAGGGCAGCCCCATGTAGAGAGCGTTGCAGTAGTCTAGCCTTGAGGTGACCATAGCATGGATCACAGTCGCCAGGTCATTGTTTTTCTGGTTACTACCTCTCCTTCCACAGCAGTGTCTTTCTTTAATCACATTCTTATCCTATATATACAAGTTTACAAACTATACTGCAATGCACTTAAGGCCCGCAAAGTGACTGTCTAGGAACAAGGAAATTCTATGTTCATGGAAATGGTTTCAGCTGTCAGCAAGTACTACACAGTTTGCAGAAGACTGATGAGCCATCAGGCTCCCTTGACACTGAATTATTTTATGATATACCTAGAAGATTGTGCTCAGAGATAAGCAGTGTTGTACAAATACAACTTTTCTATGCACTTACTTAAGAAAAGTTTTCCCCTATACAGAATGAAAAGTGGCCTCAGATCTAATGTTTTGTAGTTACTTTTTAAAAAAAGCTAGTTGTAAGCTGGATGCACTTCATCTGTAAGCCACTGAAATAGTTTTTTTTAAAAAAATTAACTTTGCAGTAATATTTTGTTTTAGAATTCTCTTGCATTCATGCCGCAAATATGATGAAACAGGAATTCCTGTACATGGGATCTATTTCCAGCTGTTACCTTTCAAAGTACCCTAACACATCAGAAAAATAAAGTAAGCCAAATACATAGCAGTGTGATAAGGACGGGCAAGGAATGTTTGTATAGGATTTGCCATTAACTCAGATCATTTTCTGAACTGACATATACAGCAGGAATTATCCAAGATGGTTGCCACATTCACTTTTATCATACTGATAAGAACTGATAGCCTAAGCAATAGTTTTTTCATCCAAGAGATATAAGAAATAAACACTCTCAGTTGAAAGTTATCACACCACAATTAGGTCTGAATAAAGATGACAAATGAATAGAATCATGGAAGATTCAGAATTCTTTATAACCACAGCAATAAAGCTGCAAGGACGTACCAGCCTGCTAGCTACTCGGTTCATCATGATTCTCTCTGGCAGATCCATAGTGTTAGCAATAGCTAAAACGATCAACTTGGAACCCTTCTGCGTTGGCCAGTCAAAGAGACTGTACATCACATTTTGTTTTTGAGTCCACAAGAGGTCAAGCTAGGTAAAGGAAACAGAACAAAAGGTTACAAAACAGGAAATGCTCTAGAAAGATTTGGCAGATCTGGTTTCAACTGCAGTTTTGTAGACAGACTATAACCTTGTAGAAGTCATTACTCTCTTTTGATCTTGCCTATTCAAAATGGACACACAAGAATATACAGAGTTGTTCCAGAAGTCTTCGTGACATTTCCTCACTAGATCCTTACTACTGCTTTCATAAAATAAAGTTTAATATTTAAAAATATAAGCTACATCACATCTACATGTGCATTCGTTCTTTTTTTCTCTCAGTAAACTCGTAGGCAAGTGTACAAACTATGGATTCTCCCTTCATGCCTCAGTAAAGATTTTCTTGCAAACCCCCCACATTACCTCATCCACAACAAGTACTGTGGTTTTCCTTTTAGGACTAGGTTTGCAGAACATCTTCTCTAGCAGCACTGCAGCATGGGTAGCAGTTGCCTTCTGGTCTGTCAGTAACTGAATAGGATTAAATGGAGTCACAAGTTAAGATCTGGATGGTAAGAGAGAACAACAGAATCTGCTCTGCCAAGTTTACCTGTTTAATTTACAGCTCTTTTGACTTATGAATTGAATGCAAAGATTTTGAAATTGCACTACACACACACACACAGTTCAGAACCAGACAAGCAAGGCAAATATGAGACCTGAAAGCAAATTCAGCTAAGAGTAGGGTTGCCATGTCTGAGTTGGAAAATACCTGGAGACTTTGGGGGTAGATCTAGGAGAGGGTGAAGTTTGGGGAAGGGAGGGGAGGGGCCTCAGCATGGTACAATGCCATAGAGTCCATCCTCCAAAGCAGCCATTTTCTCCAGGGGAACTGATCTCTGTCATCTGGAAATCAGTTGTAATAGCAGGAGGTCTCCAGGCCATGCCTGGAGGCTGGCAACCCTCATTAAGGTCTTATCTCCCTTTTGCAGGTACCACAGCCAGGACAAGTATCTTGATGTTTCCCATTAACAAACTCTTGAAGTGAGAAAAAAATAGGTGTACCTGCAAAAAGCAGTGCCACTCTCCCCTTCCTGGTTCTTGAGAATGATTCCTCTACAGCTACAACATTATTCTTTGTTTATCCATTTAGAGGACTACCGTCTAATTAGTTACCCTTGAAGGGAAACTTCATATAAGTTTACAGACTGTAAGGGGAGTGTTGCTGGACAGAGATTACCTATATTAAGATATGATGCAAAGAAAGGGTATATTCTAAAGCTACTGTTATTCCACAGGAAGGGCATATACATAAGATTATTTTTGTCTAAGCCTTCTGGATAGCCATACATTTAATCTTGCTGCAAGTTATAAAATCTTGCATGACCTTTGAGACAAGGCCAAGCATGGACCTAGATTTGGTGACAACTCACCTTGGCCCAAATTTGACTGAGTCACTGGTAGTCCATAGTCCTATCATCAGATCCCAAATTTAGAATTATTCTGAAGCTTAGGGACATACATTACCAGCACGGTCTCCATACAGACTAAGGATTCAACTAACACCATCCTGAGGATCGTTTTATTATGATTAATAATGTGGACCACCCTTCAGCTGTACCATGAGCCACATGCAGCCTCTTCAACTTCAGTAATGACGTAACTGAATATATTCCAGATTGCCTATCATTCCAGTATTGCTTGAAGCAGTACACAAGAAACAGTACAGCCCCTACAAAGGCCCCTTGGAAAACATCCTCCAAGAATGTTGTAGCAACTGTGAGCAGTACTCTCAAATATCCCATGACAATTTTTCAGGGATGTTGGTACATGGCTCTCTGGATGCTTCCAGCAATATCAGCCCAACATACAAACCTACCAACCAATCAGTGAGCTACTTTCATTGGAAACTTCATATTTAGTGGGCTGGAAATACATGAGACTGATGCCTGGCAGACTGCAAAAACTCAAGGGGGAGCACAACATATACTTGTGGGCCATATATTATTCAAAGTCAGTACTAATAGAGCAGAAGCAGTAATTTGGGTGGTTAGCTGGCTAGAATGCTTTCCCCATTTCTAGCTGGCAGATGACCTGTCTACTAAAGCAGTCTTAGGTCATTATTTATTCAAGGTATTCAAGCACAAAATAAGCAAAACAGTCACTCACTTTTAGGATCTGCACATAGGCTTGTTGGGGCTCTGTCAGCTTCATGCCATTGATCTCTATGAACTGGAAAGATGGTAGCTCATCATTTTCTGCTGCTTGTTGGAGACAATGAATGACCTCATGAACTGTTGCTGTTTTTCCTGTTCCAGGAACTCCAGAAATGTACATGCACCTTAAGCAGCAAAAAAGCAGTGATGTAAAGATGCAGTACAAGCTGGGGACCCCTAAGGATTCAAAGCGGAGGGGAAATAACATCCTAGCCCCCTACTTTTTTCTCTTGCTCCATTTCACTTGCCCAGCTTCTCTCCTCCCCTCTACTTGTTTAATCTTATTTCTCCTCCTTCCCCAACTGGTGGCCTGCTCTTTTCTTCCGCCCAGCCACTCACCTCAGCCACTTGCTCTTTTCTTCCTGCCCCCTCAGTTTTCTTCCCTAGCAGCACCTGCACTGTTCCCTTCCTTCCTTCCCTAGTTTTCTCCTTGCTCCTGCTTCCCCTCCCAACTTGGTCATTTTGCAGCTTTACATTTTGCCACTCAAAGTTCTTTTGTAGTTTTTAAAAGTTTCTGTATTTTAGCAAAAATGTCTACTTTAGCCCTGGGTTGTCCTCCCTTGCAGATTTTTTTGATCTGCCTGGTTGGGAGCGCAAACTTGGTTATTAGATATATCTATGGTCTCCAATCCACGGGCAGGGTGGATTCCACGCCTCAGCTGAGTTGCCCTTTTTGTAGCTTTTTGGAAGGATCTGCTGACAATGTACGTGTTTAAAGAGCAAAGGCACCACATCTCCTGCCTCACTGCATGTAAGATGAAAGGAGCATAGGATGGCAACACAACAGTGGAGAGGATTCCTTCATATTTCTAACCCTTTAGTTATTCCTCAGTATAGTACCCCTCCTGCAGCCTGGCTTGTTTCTGACCCTGAATGACTTGGTCTGTTGACTAACATTCTGTCCTTGACACTGGTGAGGTCATAACTTGCCCTCTCATCCTGCCATGTGACTGTGATAGCAAATGCCTGCAGCTTAGTGGGGTCCCATACTGCCAATAAGGGGTTAAAGATGACTGAGATGTAGATGGTGGAATTAAGGGCTCCTGAATTTTATGCGTTATTTATATGTTTAAAAACTTCCCAGTGTTACCTGTTTTCTTATATGCAATGCAGACAGAATGACTCACTGAGCATCTAAGAATCAGCTAATGCTGCTGAGGAACTACATTATTTATTATGGTTCTGATCTGGCAGGTTCTAAAAGTTTTTTTTCCCCAAAGACAAAATTATATGCTTCTGTTGATAAGAAAATCACATAACTGTGCTGTAAAAATAATGATTAATGTCAGTGAGTTTAGAATGACTTTCTGTTCAGTCAGACATACATGTATAGATTTCCTCACTTTCTTCCTCTCCAGAGAACCCCAGCATGCAGCAGCAGCTTTTCACTGATCCCAGTGAAATGACTAAGAGCACACTCACCCTCCTGTTCCATCAATGAGCTTGCTTTCTATGAAGTTATAGACATCCTGGAATTCCTTTTCACGGCAGGGCAAGGACTCTGGGACAGCGGAAACATGCAGTCTTTGATTTTTTTTAAAAAAGGAAACACATTATAAAAGGTAGTTACGAGCCTTGTTATAAAAGATGCACAAAGTGCAGAACAGACAGCAGTAGAACAGTTGTCTTCTGCAGATGGTTTGAAGAATTCTTTTAAGTAGTGCTAAGGCTGCAAGAATACAGTTGAAATGCTGACATTAAGCCTTAATGCTGAACTCAGATTTTCAAAGTGCTCTCAGAGCAAAACCAAACCATAAGAAAAATGTGACATACATTAATAAACACACAACTTTTTAAAGGAGCACTGATGTTACTGTTTTAAGCTGCGCTTCACAGAACACTTAGGGAAAGTTTCCCAGTGCCTTTTATTTTGAAAACAGATTGTGCCTCTCCTATTTTATCAGAAACCTCTCACTTTACCTTATCCTAGCCTCTTCTAGCATATTTGCTGGCTTTCGCGTTGTTTGATTTCGGCTGCGAATTTTGGGAGTGGCATTATGTGGAGTCTTGGGAGTTCTTGGTTGAGGCTGCAGAGAAAAGTCAAACACTCAAAATAAGCTTTGCACTGAACCAATGCTCCCTCTAAGCTGAGTTAGTGTGAACTAGCTCACAGATTTTTAGCCTCCGGCTCACACATTTTTGTCTTAACTCAGGAAGGATGGCTCCAAAGCAAACTAATTTATGCAGTAGCCAAATTGCTCACTCACAACTTTAATGGCAGTAGCTCACAAAGTAGAATTTTTGCTCACAAGACTCCACAGCTTAGAGGGAGCATTGCACTGAACCTAACTAACAGCACAAGTAGCTTCAGAAAGCTTAGACATAAAACATTTAAAGAGCAAAGTTTAACAGAAACAGTAAAAGCCTGATATTTGCTTCTTTCCTGACGCTCAGGTAGAAGTTAAATGGGGGAAAAAAAGATGGTACCATTTAGTAAATATTAGAAAATCTGGCTCACGTGGATGCTTTTATAATCACATTACTTTATGTTTGTAAGAAGTACATATGAAGCTGTCCTGTACCTTCAGACAACGTATCTAAACCCATATTACCTACTCTGCATGGCAGCAGCTCTCCAGAACACTAAGCAAAGTTCTTGCATGACCCTAAAATTTGTTAATTCTTTAACTAGAGATATAAAGCTTCAACCTTATGGATGCAAAGGATATGCTCTGTCATTGAGTTATTACAACAAAACTTACTGTTTTCCTTGAAGTTTTGGCAGGAGACCCAGAAGATTCTTTTCTTGTAATATTTGGAGTAGACCTTATTTGCCTCTTCGGTGTCTGAAATACCTTTATGTCTTCATCATCACTGCTACTGGAATCAGAAACTTTTGCTGGAGGAAAGTAATTTTCTTCATCTTCCTCCCCGGATGAATCTAAAATACTAACAAGGAAAACAGATGCATTATGTAATGTTTAACAGACAAATTGCAATATTAAGTACTACCATACAAGAGATCCACTGCTGTCACCTCTTTAATGTTACCAGTTCATTTATTAGTAAGCAAACAGAAGCTTCATATAGGCTGCGGTCACACACACTAAATAATCCACTTTCAATGCACTTTCAATGCACTTTGAAACTGGATTTTTACTGTGTGAACTGGCAAATCCAGTTTGAAAGTGCACTGAAAGTGGATTGAAAGTGGATTATTTAGTGTGTGTGACCACAGCCATAGTTTGTCAAGACAGTCACCAGTACCTAGAATAATCTCAGCCATAATTTTATAAGTATTAGTATAAATGTAATGCCTTCAGATATCTGGTTCAATAGGCATACAAGATTTGCCTTGATAGCTAAACACCAAATCACAACTTTCAAGCCATATGAAATGGGGCCTCTGTTTACACAGTCATTTGTAATACACAGACACATCTAGTCATCAAAAATATTACCATTGGGCAATCATCACCTTAAGTGGATGGCAGTTTGTATATTGTCAGGAATACGGCTAGCAGTATAAGGGAACAGTTGCTGGTCTTGACCAGAAAGATCATGGAAGATATTTCTGCAGACCAGAAACAGAGATGGTCTAGTCTCTCAGCTAAGCATGCCCAATAAGGAGTCTAGAAACCTAGAATAGAATAGCCTTGGAGGGGAGTAAGAAACAAAGAAGTAATACAACAAAAGGACATTTTGTAGATTAAAAACAATCTAATCCATATAAATAGAGAAGGTGTTCCAGGGCTGAGATGCAAGAAGCATCTGTGAATGGCAAGGGTATCCACCTTCACAGAAGATATAGTTCAATGATGGGGTGTATTGATGTAGAGCGAACAGGTATTATTTGTATGTATGAAAAACCTGTAATTAGTATACGTAAGTGGACTTTATTAAGATAAAAATTAGCAAGAATGAACTAACATTTTTTATATATTTCAAGAATAGATAACTTTGTATGATGTCTGAAATTATAACATATGTAGCCCTATCAAGAGGGACAGTGAGCTAGTATTGGAAGATTATTTTAAAAACCTATAAATATGGGCATCTAAAGAGATTAAGAGCTTCTTCTTAGAAAATGCTCCTTGCTTCTAATGTGCTTATCTTTGAGTAAGATATTTTAATGGACTCAGGTAATTGCTCTCCTTTACTTATATATGTAACAGTAATGGATAGTATTTTTCTTTTGAGTTAGTCAACGTTAAAGATGAAAATAGTTACACTATAATAAAAGGATAAAATGGAAGCAAAGGCTCTTTAATACTATCACTTTTGTACTATAACCATAATGAACCTAAAACATTGTTGGGGTATATGTCTTGCCAGGAATTAAGTGATCTAATAGAGGAAAGCTAACCAGCTGCCTAGGGCTTCTTAAGGGCATGTTTATATCTGAGTCGGCCCAGACCAGAGTCATCCAGAATGATGTGAAGCACTTGTTCTACTTTTCAACTTTATGATGCATAATAAGGAGGTTGCATGAAGGTTTTATGCAAGAAGCATCTCAAGAAGTGGTCTTCTGTGAAACACTCCATTATGAGAGTTGAGAGGTGTATGGAGGAAGGAATGCAGCTGTTGCAGAGACCCAATTCAGTCCTTTGCAAATCCACGCATCAGGGTAAGTGTTCTCGCCTTTGCCAAAGGTCCCTGCTACAATATGAGGGTCCTTTCCTGTGTGCTTCACAGACAGAAGAGAGGGGGAAGGGTTTTGTATGTACACGGCTGAGTTTTGGAGCAGGAAGGAAGTGTTCTAGGACACAGCAAGATATAGCCCTGCCTCATCTCACACCCCAAAGTTCTTTACAACTCACAAAGGCCTTGGAGCAGAAGGATCAGTGGCAACCAATCTGGCTAGTAAACCAAGACATTTGCAGACCATGACTGCAAACTGCCTGTGAATGTAGCCTGTGTGTTAATTTATACAGAGAGAGAGATGTGATTATGCACTTCTAATTCTACCATGCTCCTCAAGGAACAGAGCACATGCAAACTTCTGGCTTTAATTTGCTGAGATAGCAAAAAGGTTTTAAACTCCCTGAAGCTCTTTGTAATAAACATAACTCAATGCATACACATAAGAAGACACTTCACCAAGCATTTCAGCATCAGAGAGGGCACATCTGAACAGTGAACTGGCAGCAGCATTGTAGCTGCTATAATCACTCACTTAAGATGTTTTGCAATGCGAACAGCAGTCCTCTGAGCACATTTCCTTTGAGAAAGAAGAGTCCTCCGTGTACAGTTCCTTTGAGAACTAGTCATCACTTTACCCCTGGCATCTGATTCTTGCTCTTCATCCGGACTGTAAGTAAAGAATGACACAGGTTACTCTAACTTCTTTAAACAACACTATAGTTCGATCCAGTGAACATTCAACAGAAGATACTCATGGCTGCATCTCTTTCCCACTTTCTCCTCTCCCAGCAGCCATTTTCAACTTGGGGGAAGTTTTGCTAGGGTTCCAAAACCCAAATAGAGCAACAGCCATCCAGATTGGTGGACTCTAGAGAGAAGCAAGTATCACCCTTCCTGCTTATTCTTTCAGTGGAGTTTGTTCTCACAGAAAATGAACCAATTTCATCCCTTTCTTCCTCCTTAATGCTGCCTATCAACCTGTGACTATTGCTCCATGAACATCCTGCCAGCCCATGAATCAGCTTTCCTGTCATCAGAAATGGCTGCTGGGGGGGGGGGGGGGGCGGCGGCAGGGGGAGCAGGAAAGACCCATAGTTCTTCTGTGAGTGGATCATTAAATCCAACCCACTTAAAGATACTGGCCTTGTGATTTCATATTGAAATACTGGACTTACTGTGAGGGTTTCTTCTCATCAGTGAATTGGAAGGCATCCTTGTCTAGGTTCTGCTTCTCCTTGCTCTATAGGCAGGCACATGCATTTTTTTTGCAAAAGCTTCCACTATCCTGAGACGGTACTCATTCCCCCCTCTCCCAGTTTATGTTTTGCCTCCTCCGTTGTCTTGGGGATCCCTTCCCACGGGGGGAGGTGCCCTTTCAGCACCAGTACTTTATGGGGCCTCGTGTGGTAACTGAAATGAAAGGTGCAAGCTCGGATGAACTGCAGGTGGCTCTGCCAATGGGCCCATTTGCCACCAGTGTTTCAGAGCTGTGGGTGGCCCTGTCAATGAGCCCCTTTGCCATCAGCACGCTGGAGCAGAAAAGCCGGTGCCTTGGCAGGGGCGAGTAGAGAAGCAGCTGCAGAAGAGCCCTTGGCTGTCATCATGGAGCCCTGTCCTGGGGCCTTGGAGGATGAAGCAGGCATGTCGTCCTCATGTGGCAGCTCAGATGGGGCATTCCAACTAAGAACGTTCTTTTTTTGTTCCCTGCCACTGCTGGCAGAGAGTGAGATGTGAGGGGGCCACTTTTTCTTCTTCAGGTGCTTCAGTATTTTCTCCTACCTTTTCCCTAACAAGGCGAGAGTGCTGTCACAGCTTGTCTACCCATGGAGAGTGCAGGGCATGGACTGGGGTGGGGGTCGAGTGCCTGCTCAGGATAGTGGAAACCTCTGCAAAAAAAATTGCATACGCCCTGCCTACAGAGCAAGGCAGTGGCACAACCCATACAAGAATAACCTTCCTTCACTGATGGAGAATGTCATTTCAATATCTTTCTGAGAAAGATATTAGCACCACATAGTTACCATGTGGGTGTAGGTAAGCCAATATTTATTTCTCTTACAACCTTCAAACCTGTATATTTATTTATTTAAAAACATGTCCCACCTTTTCAAAAGTCCAAGGCAGACTGCAAACTTTCATAACAGAACACAATTAAATATGTTTAGAATAGTTTTAAAAGTCAGTAACGCCCCAATTACCAGGCAGTAATTCTAGAAAACCCCAATATCGGAAACTTAAATGTACTGCAGTCTTACTGCCCCTGTGAAATGCCACCAATGCAGAAGAGCAGATCAGGAGCTGCGAGAGAAAAGGCCTGGGCCCTAGGACTTGCCATATCAAACCAACAAGAGACAGTGGTGGCAGGACCTGCTGGGAGGATCTGAGCCTTCATTTCACATGTCACAGGGGAACATATCTTTAGCCAAGATTTAAACTGGCTAAATGACAGTTAACAGGTCAGTAGCTCTGTCCATGTTTGCCGAGACATATATAATACTAAACCCATCAAGAATTCCATTTACCAAACCTCTACACTACAGTAATGCCTTGCTAGATACAGTATAATGAACATGCTGCATTTTTGTCTCACCCTTGTGCAGGGCAGCATGCATGGTTCTCCCCTCCTCCATTTTTGATCTCATAGCAACTTTGAGGTAGGTTAGGGAGAAACGTGTTCAGAATCACTCATGGATGCATAAGAGTTAGAAGCCATGTCTCCCCACTCCTAGTCTAACACTTGACACTGCTCCAACTGATATACTATGAATTAATTTTACACTAGGCATGTGATGTAACCTCATGACATTGAATTTGCACCCTGAACTGGATAGCCCTGGCAAGCCTGATCTCATCAGATCTTGGAAGCTAAGCAGGGCTGACCCTGGTAAGTACTTGGACGGGAGACCTCCAAGGAATACCAGGGCCGGGACAGAGAGGCAGGAAATAGCGAGCTACCTCTCTGAAACATCTAGGCCCCACTAAGGGGTCACCAGAAGTCAACCATGACTTTCAGGCATACACAGACACACACACACACACACACACACTATTCACCAAAAAAACCCTTGCATTTGCTCACAGAAACTTAATATCAGTACAAACATTACAAACACAGTGCACAGTCACCTCTAAAGATCACTTACACTTGCTTGTTAGGAGTGCTCTTGAGTACTGCAGCTTGCTTTGCTGAGTTTTTGGATGTCTTGCAAATCTCATCCCTGTTATCTGTGCCCCTTGAATTAATTGGGGGGGGGGGGGGAGGGAAAAAAAAGAAGTGTGATCATAAAAGGGCAACATATTTTTTTGTTTTAAATTCACAGCCTACTGATTCTCCATTCTTACATTTAATGTTCCTTTAAATTCCTTTAAGGTTATTTTAAGTAGAATGGGGTTAACATGAATTAAACATAGTTTGTATGGGACAGAGGAGCAAAAAGAATACAAACCATTAAAGTTCTAAATGATTCCAGATCCAGTAGTAAAGAACTACTTTAGATTGTGCCTCAGAATTTGAGGATGTCCACACTCTAACCCCCACCCCACTTCCAGGCAGTAAGAGCTCTGAAATCAGCTAAGTTTCAAGCACATTTTGCCACCTGGCTGGAGGAAATGATTTTGAAGAAACACTGAAGTTCAAAGACCTCTTTGACACACACAATTAGTTGTATAGTTCTGCAGATCCTTGCCAATGTCTACAAGACAATTATTGTTTTTTAACACCCCTGCATAGAGGAATGACAAGTATTTTTCTGCATTTCCACTACATAAAGATTTTTGGCTATTTAGCAGACTCTTACAAAAAACACTAAAGAACAGGCACAAACAGTACACTTTAACATCTTTGGTTTTCATTTTTTAAGATAGAGGGACGTTAAAATAAAAAATATCTTGAATCTGAAAGATAGAGTTTATCATAGTTTCCTTTTCTCTTTTCCTCCCTTAAGAATGAATATCCAAAGGGCAACTCCCCCCCCCCTCGACAATCTAGATATCTGAAAACAAAATCAAGCTCTTTTCTTTTTTTTTTAAAGGTTTTACTTTATGTCCAATATTTATGACAGACTGTGTCACTCACTGTCTGGCACTGTCCTTCACAGCAAAATGCCTGTTTTTCCAAGCGGTATCTTGGTTCCTCTTGGAAGAAGATAACACAAATGCATTAGATCTCTCTGATGTGTCTCCCAATGGCTCAGGGTCCTGAAGCTGATTGTCTTCATCAGTAGGACAAGATATTTTGGGAGGTGAGCCTTTAATGCCAGTGAATGTGACTTTGCGTTTAAGTGGTGATTGATCCAGAGGCTCAATGAAGTTAAAGTCTAGAAGCTCAATAACATCTTGTTCATTAAATATTCTTCTTGGAAATTTGGTAGGACCTAAAAACCAAAAACATCAAAAGATTTTGTGCAAGGTTTGTTTGGTAACAATTAGTTCTGAATCCATGCATGAAGGGTGAAAATTTTCAGTCATGAGTATTTAGCAACACAGGATAGAACTGGTAAATGCCTTTTTGCATTAGTAAATTTGTTCTCAGTAAAATTATTTTGGTCTGTATGTCCAACCAATACAATGGAAGGACAGAATTAATCTCTCCTGCATTCTCTTGTACACACCACCCACCTTCTTATCGAAGAGAGACAAGTTCTAACCATCAGTGTACCTGCAAACTTCATAAAACTGTTCGTTCTTGAGTAAACTCATTGTCAGCGGACAATGACATAATCTAATTGGAGACAGATTCTGGGGCACAGTGTTTAGATATATTGACAATTGTATTAGTAAATGCAACACAACTGGAATTATAAACAAAGAGACCACCACTATTCTTGGCCCCACCACATACAAATAGTTGTGTATATTATCTTACAAAAAGGATTTAGGAACAAATTATTTCCCTGCAACAATTTGTAATGGGGAAAAGATGCCCAAATTTAGCAGCTAAACCAAATTGCCAGATTTGAATCCAGGAACCCTCCCTAATGAGTGTTCCTTTACATCTTACTAACCCAGAGGACTGAGATATGTTCAATCAGAGGTCTCAGCATGCACAATTGTAGCATAGTTGCCTTCAGCAGAAGAACACAATGTTAGCTATGGCTCTTCCTGAACACATGAAGCTGCCTTATACTGAATCAGGCCATCGGTCCATCAAGGTCAGTATCGCCTTTCTACTGTGACTGGCAACAGCTCTCCAAGGTCTTGGTTAGAGGTCTTCACACTGCATGGTTCTTTTAGCTGGTGACCCCAGGATTGAATTTAGGACCTTCTGCACGCCAAGCAGGAGCTGTACCATTCAGCCATAGCCCCTCCCTTGAAAGCAGTATTATTCATGCTCTTGACCACAGTAGATGCCTGATATGAAGATGCAGATGGTTAATATCTCCACTATCTCCTGTTCAAGGCTTTCAGGTGTCCTGATTTACAATAGCTTCTTTATCCATAGAACTCATGTTAATGTTTATTCCATGCAGCCAACCAGGGAAAGATTCCTACTGTACCTGTTCCCAAAGAATTAGGAAAGCAGTAAAGCTGATAGTATTGCATTTTAAAACATGCATTCCTCCATGGGAATTATTCTTGGGGGGGGGGGGGTACTGGGGGGGCACTGTAGAAACAAGCTCTCAATTACAAATTTGTGTTCTGGAGTGAAAAGCCCGTGTTTTGAAATTACAGCTTCCAAGAAGGTCCTGCAAGAGTTACTGACAAATTACCCTTTTTAAGGTCAGAGACCCCATTTCCAGCTTCCAGAGCTATAAGACCCACCATCAGCGAAGAGCAATATCTGTATGATTCATGGCATACATACTGTTTAGCTGTAATTTTTTCTTTGCTGCTGGGGTGTTAGTGCTATCGGCCACTCTTTGGGAACATCTTTCCTTAGATAAGGATGATTTGGCATTTGAATGTTTTGATTCTGCTCCCATCTCATTCTTGGCACTTCGAGTCACCCTCCTGGTTTTTGTTTCTGCAGAGCAAGTGGTACGTGGGGGGGTCACTTGGTATTCATCTGTAAAGTTCTCAGTATCAGTCTTCATTTTCATCGAGTCTTTCAGCTCTGCCAATAAGCTAGGCAACAAAGGTTTAAACTTTTTGCCATTCCAAGATTCCCTCACAAAGAGCATCTCTTTATTGTGAAGCACAGTGGGAAGCGCTTCACTAGGTGACACTGGGATAACCTAAAAAAGAAGCAAAGCACCAGATGATTGTATAAATGTGCTATTTATATAGTACTTCAGAATCAAATATCAGACTTTAACCTAGCCTATATTAAGCCTATATAGCTTTAGTTTCTAAAGCATCACCAAGGCAAGACACTCTTTTAAAACATAATTCAAACTGTTAATCCTCTGAATGTTCAACAAAACAGAACAGAAAATTGAAACTCACAGCTTTAAAATTAACTCTTTTGTTTGATACCAGCTGTTCACAGTTCTTATACTGTGTATCTCAGGGTATTACCCAAATATGTAAGTCTTAGTCAATTAGTTCTGCATACATTTTCATACAAGTAAAGATAGTTCTGGAGAAAAAGATAATGCATATTTACATTGCAACAGGCCACATATTAGAAGAGACACCCATTACTATGTGAGAGAGGAATATTTCCTCTAAAATAGTGATTGCAATCGGCAGTTTCTGTAAATAATTACAAATAACTATCAAGCACCCTATTCACTGCTACTGTGTTACAGCACAGAACAACTGGTATTTCCTCCAGTGAAGTAAAAAGTTTGACTGTCAAAGACACTTGTTATATAGGGATATTTAAATCTATTTATGTGAGTGCTCATGTAAGAAGTTCATATTTTTCATTCCTCAAATTTGTTGAATAACTAGAGTGGTGCTTCATGCAGAGACTCAAGGCAGCCTTTCAAAAGAGTTTAAGACCTTTCTTAAGATAGTTTAAGGATCACAAGCATCCTTAAGACCTTTCAAAGTATCCAGAATCACCATAGGTATGCATTATGAACTTAAGAACCAGAAATTCTCTATTCCCTTCTACTCTTTTTACAAGAGTAAAATATACACACCGTGATGTTACTAATGATGGATGTAATGAGTATGTTAGTATCCCACTCAGGGTTTTCATTCAAAAATATCTCCTGAGAATCCTCTTTTCCTAAAGTTATGCGTTGATTGAGAGGTATTTCTTCAATACGAGAAAACCACTGAACAATTGCATGCTTTTCCTTAGAACCTGAAGCAGACAAAAATACACACACACACAATTTAATTTTGCATGAGTAAAAACACTGAAAGCATTTTAGCTTAGCAATGATTCCTTCATTTCTACAGTATCTGGATGGTCTACAGTAGCGTTTCTCTTTTTTTCCACTTTCAGGAAACCTTTCCCACATCTACTAGTCTGCTAAGGAACCACAATGCATTTACCACAGCACTCCTGTGGGTGCAGAAAATTTTGAGATGCTTTCTTAGGATATACAGTCTTTTCAAGTGAAGGGCTGGCCAGATCTTTTAGAGCTCACCATTGCCCTGTGTGGCCCAAGACTGCATGATAGGACACACTGTAACATTCTCCTATAGTTTTGTATTTTAGGGGATAATTAGCTATGGTGGACATGCTGTCTTTCAGGAATGCATTACCAGGCATCAACACTCTCTAGGCTCACACCCTCTATGTGAGCCTATCCAAAATGGTCTGGAAACTACAGCGAGCAAAAAAATCCGGTCAGACTGTTAAGAAGCACTGACCTAAACAAACATACTCCAAAGCCAATCCAACTGCAGTAGAAAAGAGCAAGAGTTCAGTAGCACCTTAAAGACTAACAAAAATATGTGGCAGGGTATGAACTTTCATGAGTCACTGTTCGCTTCCTCAGATACAGCTATTTATTGGAAAGTGGAGTGATTTCAGATGCCAAATGACAATAGCAGGCATGATTGGATTTAGGTGAGATATGCAGAGGGGTAATAGGCATGGAGAAATCAGCATTGGAAATGAGACAGGAAAACTAGGTCTCGATTCTGTCCAGGAAGATGCATTATCTTGAGTGTCATGATCAGTTGCAATTCAGCAGTCTCTTTGTTTTGGAGTTGGAAAGCACACAGCCTGTGAAAATACCCTGGCATTCATTTTGAAAACCACTAGGCTATGAGCCAAACTGAATCATGTTCAATCTCATCCCTTATTCAAATCCCACCAGTTACTGAATACTCAGAGGGCTGGCTGATGACGAGTTTGCCTTGTCTCTTACAAATGTTCTGTAAAAGCAAGTTTAAGTAAACAGCATAAGAAGGATCTTGTGGTGTCCTAAGCAGGGACAAAGGTCCCATGATAGTCTACAATTCTACAGCACATAGCCGTTGAAAAATGGCAGGTCATCTATGACAGTCACATAAGCAAGTGAAAGCAACTCCTTTAAAAGCCACACCAATAAAACACACAACCTTATGCCGCCCAGAACATGACTTACGCAGCACACAATAAATATCCACTACCAGAAAATAATTAAATAATAATTTAAGCGCCTTGTTAATGCTCTGTAAGATTTCTACTTTACAAAAAAGGAGTAAGAATATCTACTGACCATGTTAGGAGAGAGGTGGAAAAAACAGATTAATATTGAATGTACTTGTTTTGTTAAGAAAACACACACCAAAAATGTTTTAAATTATATATCTATAATGTTAATGTACAAAGTTAATTCCTATAGTAATCTTTATTTTGTTTGGGGTCCTAGAGCATTGGGACATTTGTTCAGAACTATAATCTTAATGTAGCAAAAAACATAGGCCAGAAATATTGCATGGTTTGCTCTGCCTCTTAATGAGGGGAGCCTTCTTGACCAGCACTGGACAAATTAACAGGCAATGCACAGGACAGCAATTCAAAGGGAAAATAAAAAAACTTACCATCTTCATATAATTTTAGAAGTCTTGCCACAAGAATCTGCTCTGTATTCTCACCCTCTAGTGAAATAAACTCTCCGAGGAAAATACAGGTTTCAGTTTTATTTTTTCCTGATTTAATAGACATTCCCCTAGAAAGGGAGGATGGTAAACGTTTTCCACATTTCTTGCAATTAAGATGTATTATCAAGGTTATCAAGTACAATCTTCGCCTCTCTTCCTTTCCCTCTTATTTATTTCTACGTCTTTCAAATCCACACATCCTTCTTTAAAATGAACCCATGAAGCTGCCTTATGCTGAATCAGATCATTGATCCATCAAGGTCAGTACTGGCTACTCAGACTGGCAACGGTTCTCCAGAGTCTCAAGCAAAGATCCTTCCCATCATCTACTACCTGATTCTTCTAACTGGAGATGCCGGAAATTGAACCTGGGACCTTCTGCATGCCAAGCAGATGCTCTACCACGAAGCCACAGCTTCTCCCTAAGTGATCCAGTTCACTTCCCACAGCAATTAACTATGCGTAGGCCAAGTAGTTAATTCTGTTATGGACACAGACAATAACTAATACACTTATAATTTTTAAAACTTCGGTGAAATCATATTATCTATAGCTTCTATGTACACAATGATAATTTTAGAGGCTTCCAAATAAGAATTTGTGCAGCCCTGTTTAACAAAATAAGTCAATAACGGTGAACAGTTTAAGGCAAGAAATGAAGAACACCAAACTTCAACACTGAGGTATTAATGTTTAATCCCTTTCCCCATCTCTGCTATGACCGTCACTCCTCCACTTTGAAACACCAAAGACATCATAGCCATTTAAATGACTGCACCATCTCTTACTCCTGAAACTCTCTCAAGGAATGTCTACATGATGCTACCACTCCCCGTTTTTTCAAAATCCTTCTCAAAATTCACCTGAGCCATAAAGCCTTTGGCTAAACCTAGGCCTGATCCTGAAACTAAGGCCTGGTTTTCACACAGAAGAAAACCAAGTGGGAAAAAAGATAACATGGAGTGCACTCCTTCAGACTGCAGGAGGAGAATCACATTTTGGAATGCTCCCTTAGATTAAACTCTCCCTGCAAATAGAAAAGCAGTACAGCAAGTGAAGAAAGGGAATAAGTCCTCTGTCCTTCCTGTACCAGTTTTCTGCACATGTAATTTTTCAGCATAATAATTCAAATTCAGAATCCACCATCTGCAGTACAAAGAAATGCAGTCCATTGTACCACCTCATTTTATGCATAAAAACACATATATTTCTTATTATCCTCACTTCACCTGACTCATTTGTGTCATATTATACAGATTTCCTTTTTCATTTATTACTGTGTAATAATTAGAACTATGTTATTATGCCAACCATTCCTATATAAAATCCATTTATTTCATTCATTCATTCATCTGTGCTACTTATTTGTCTCGGTACAAACCCATAATTGGAGATCTGTAGTTGTTTATCAAAAGAGATGGCTCTTCCACGCCAAGAGTAAATGCGTTCACTCGAATTTCTTGTACTCATCATGTTTTCCTGTAAAGAAATACAAACGAAATAATTCTTGTAAGCAGATATACAAACTCATGCAAAGGCACGCTCAGAGAGAGAAACTATTCATGCTGAAATAACCTGTTTCGTGAATACTACGTCCATTTAGCGCCCACTGGTGAACTAGAAAAGGAGCAAGGGAGCAGGGAGTGTTCCTGGGTTCCACTTGCGGGGTTCTGGGGGAACTTCGCGCTCCCTTTTCCTATGTATTCCCTGATCTCAAGCCCGACTTCGGCTGCTGCGCGACCCACCAGCATCAACAACCTGCTCCCTAGACTGAAGAATCCGTACAAGGAACTGGATGTGGCGCTCAGCCAATTCTCCCTCCAGATGAAATTTCGCGCCGAACTGAACTCGCCCCGCCCCGGAACAAGAAACAGCAGCGTTGCCGGGAAAAACTCACTTCCGCCATGTTTCTTCCAGTCTCTATGAGGCCTAAAATGGGATTCTCGTTTGCCTGGCGCTAAAATGACAGATTGGAAGCGTCAAAGTTCAACCTGGAAGGAATAGGCCCCTGAAACGGAAGCGGAAGGCACTGCGTTTGTCCGGCACTACAGTAGTCCGCTTGTTCTGTTATATTTCATTTCCCTATTTTCACGGTATTGGTTCTCGGCCAGGCAATGGCAAACCGGACAGTAAAGGATGCGCATAGCATCCACGGCACTAACCCGCAATACCTGGTGGAGAAGATTATCCGTACTCGCATCTATGAGTCCAAGTATTGGAAGGAAGAATGCTTTGGCCTGACTGGTACGGTTTGGGTAGCTATGAGGGCCATGGCGGGGAGGACTGGGGGAGTATGTCGGGAGAGGGAACCTGCAACAGGAGGGAGAGATCGTGAAATAAAAGCCCTGCTATGCATATTTTAGGATATTAACGACAATGTATCCCCCTCGTTCTGTCATTCATATATTAGCTGAACTGGTTGTGGATAAAGCTATGGAACTGAGGTACACTGGTGGAGTTTATGGTGGAAACATCAAGCCCACGCCATTCTTATGTTTGACTCTGAAGATGTTACAGATACAGCCTGAAAAAGACATCATTGTGGAATTTATAAAGAATGAAGATTTCAAGTAAGGGGCTCTTCTGTATGAACACGAAGTTTAAGGTTATTAGTGGAGATACTTTGTCTTGTACTTAAAAATAACTAGTAGCATTTTGTAGGTGTTCAGGATCACATTACAGACTCTATAAATCTTACGTTAGTTTCTCACATTCTGTATGTTTCTTGACCGAAATCAGAATTTTATGGATACATTCTTTGTTATTTGCTACTGTTTTCATTAATCCTTTTGACAATGTTCCCTCACCAATCTCCTGCTGCTATGAATCTACTAAGTGTTTTTGTTTGTGCAGACTGATCTGCAGAAATAGCAAATGAAGATTCCAGTAATCATGAATAATGATGTTTCAAACTGATCTAACATGTGAAGGTTTCTATTTTTAGGTTACTATACCTGAAAGAATAATACCATTCCAAAATATTTTTGTGCTTGCTAATTTTCAGGTATGTGAGATTGCTGGGTGCATTGTATATGAGACTAACTGGCACTGCCATAGATTGCTACAAGTACCTTGAACCCTTGTACAATGATTATCGAAAAATAAAAAGCCAAAATAGAAATGGGGGTAAGTGGCCTAATTTTATAATTCATGTCCCTAAAATGAGGTGGTATTTGTCAACCGTCACACGTATAGATAGAATCAATACTCTTATTAATTTTAATAAGCAGCCTGAATAGCCCAGCTTACCTTAGCTGGATGCTAAGCAGGGTCAGCCATGGTTAATACTTATGTGAAAGAACACCAAGGAAGACTGGGATTGTAAGGCAGAGGAAGGCAATAGCAAACCACCTCTGCTTGTCACTTGCTTGGAATGCCCCATGGATAGATTGTAACTTGGTGACATCTTCTAATTTTGATGCCATATATATGAATTTAATCTTTACCAGGTGTCAAATAAGGTGTAGCTTGCTTCAATGTAGCCCTATTATTTGGAGATAAACTGCACTGTTTTCTTGGAGAATGTGAAGAGAAGCATGGTATCAGGAGACTGCTGAAAACTGAACTATTTCTAATTTTCTAACAATAATTTTATTTGGAAAATAGAGCTATAAATTATAGGGTGGCTGTGTGCATTCTAAAATAAACTGTTTTTTCTTCCAGAGTTTGAATTAATGCACGTGGATGAGTTTATTGATCAACTGCTCCATGATGAGCGTATGTGTGATATCATTTTACCCAGACTACAGGTGTGTAACAATTAATAACATATTAATTATAAAAATAAGACTAGACTATGTGCCAAGTACTAACAAGATTTGACAAGACCCTTGCTACTTTTCCAAGTGAGGCTACAAATACATGAGCTGTCGCATCACCCTTCTGCCCATTAAGCTTTGCTTACACTGAAAAGCTGTTTGTTATTTTTAGAAACGGTATGTCTTAGAAGAAGCTGAACAGCTGGAACCACGCATTAGTGCACTGGAGGAAGATATGGATGATGTGGAGTCTAGTGAAGATGAGGAAGAAGAGGATGAGAAGGTTTAAGTATTTGAGTGGTGTCTCTTGTTCTGGTTTTTCTGCACACACACCCCAACTCATACCGAGTGGTTTTGTTTGTAATACTTCACAGATGGAAAGGGCTCCAACACCTGATCACAGGAGAAGAGGCTACAGGGATCTAGACAAACCCCGGAGATCTCCAACTCTGCGGTATAGGAGAAGCCGAAGCAGATCTCCCAGAAGGTACATTTTTGGAAAAGCCTTTCAATCAGCATAAAGCTCATCCTAAAAAGATGTAAGACTAATACACTTACCTCCATTACCTTTCTCCCCTCTGTTTCAGACGAAGTCGATCTCCAAAGAGAAGAAGGTAGGAGAACTACTGAACTATTTTTAAAAATTAAATTCCATATGTCACCATGCAGTCTTATGCTGGCTATGCCATCATTTAAGGTGGCATCCGGCATTAAGGTGGCTATCCAGCATCAACCAGAGCCCAGGCCTTTTCCATCATGGCTCCAGCTCTGTGGAATGGGCTCCCTGAAGAGATGCAGGGAGGAGGATCTCCTCCTTGGAGATCTTCAGGAGGTATTCGGAGGCCTGACTGTTTGCTAAGGCTATTGAGGGAGTCTGAATAGGCAGGCATCTTTGAAGGGGGGGAGAGGAAGTTTTGGGGTTTGTTATTTTATTTTTGCCTTTAATCTGAAAATGTTTGTAGCTACTATTGCCTTGATTCATGTGGAAAGTCAGATATGCTTTATTCAATAATTAAATAAATTAGGCTTAACACTGATAATATTCTGTGTTCGATTAGTCCTTCACCACGGCGGGAAAGGCACCGTAGTAAGAGCCCAAGGCGACATCGAAGCAGATCCAGGGAAAGACGGCACAGATCAAGATCTAAATCTCCAGGTAATTGCATTTGTGATTTCTCTGGTATGTGACTCATGAAAGCTCATACCCTACTACAAATTTTGTTAGTCCTTAAGGTGCTACTGGACTCTTGGTCTTTTCTGCTGCTACAGACAGACTAACATGGCTACCCATCTTGATCTATCTGGCATGTCTGTAACTAATAGTTTCAGCTCCAGATTCTACCTGTTTGTTTATAATAGTCATTGGACTGTTTTTATCGTTGGTATCTCTGTAAAGCACCCTCCTTAACAATCCTGCATTATGTGGACTGGAACTTAGAAGGAACCCTATGCAGATGATTACTCAAAGTAAAGATTTCATGTCTTATTTTTAACAGGACACCATCGTAGCCACAGACATCGCAGTCATTCCAAGTCCCCAGAAAGGTATAGACCATATTTTGCTGCTAAATAATAATGGTTTAGCAATGACTTTGTTCTTAGAGGTTTGTTTTTCCATGGTAATGATCAAATGTCAAGTTCCAAAGTTGTGTGTATTTGGGAGAGTTTGTTGAAAATGTCATAACTGACCCATAATCAAAATACTGGTCATGAATGTGCAATTCACATATACTCATTGGAATCAGACAAGTGAGAAAATTGTTGTACTTTCAGATCTAAAAAAAGCCATAAGAAGAGTCGCCGTGGAAACGAATGACTTGGACAGTGTAGCTGAGCCATCCTTGTTTGTAGATATGGACACAGAAGATGGATAGCTGCTGCTGCGGTAGCCAACATTTTGTATTATTTTTAGTGTCTTAGACATGATAGTATTCTTTTTGTTGGATATGAGAACATTTTCAGTGTACAATCTGTTTAAATTCTTTTGAAAGCCAGTTAAAAAAACACCCGCATAAGAGAAGGAACTGTGTAAATTCATTACAAGACCCGTTAATAAAGAATTGTTTATTTGGCGTTTTTACACAATGTCTGATTGTTATGCAACTACTCATTTTTACAAAGCCCAACAAACCATCAAAATACTAATAAGACTACAGGGGTTGGTAAGTGAAAAAGCAGATAATCATTATTGTAATTTCTGTATGAAAACCATTATGTTATTAATATTCCATTCTACATATGTCCTGCATATGATTATACTTAGACATCTTCTCCCAGAGGTGATGAACTTGCGCAATTTTCAGAAAGATGGTATGCAGAGTTGCAAGTTAGGGGAAGCTTGCAACTTTAAAAAAATTGTCTAATGCACTCCTTTATAACACAGGGATTGGTAATGTAAATTGACAAAGCTTCTGGGCATATTTCCCCACATTTTTCGAAGGTAGAAGTGTGTGACATTGCATTCAGCATATATGCTTTTCAAAAACCATTTATACAAACTTGTAATTCATCCTAGATATTTCAAGCATTCTCTCGTGGATGTCATAGGCTTAAATTCGTAAAAGTAGGAAGTTTCAATACAAACAGAAGGTAACAAACTTTTCATTTGAGTTCTGAACAACTCAACAATAATAGTAGGTTACCATATGGAACCTATGCAAATTTAGTCATAATCCAGTCATACTGAATTATATTGCAACCCTAGTTTGCAGGCACGTTGGATTATATTGCTTTATAATGTTCTCTAACATTTTGGTTAGTCTTAATGATAGACGTTCAGGACTGAGGGAAAGCTGCTGTTATCCATACGGCATACAACATGGGTCTCCAACAGGCTGTTTGTGAGCTACCGGCAGCTCGCCAGCTGTTATAAAGTAGCGTGTGCATCCCTAGAAACACCAGGAAAAGACTGCAAAAAAATCTGCTCTAGGTTTTTGTTCTTTAAATTTTTATTTGATAGGATTCTGAAAGCTTCATTTCAAGTCCCTGTCAATGTTTTACTGCTCTTCCTAGTTCATGTTAATTTCTAGGACAGAACAAAACTTGGTAACATGTCCAGGGCAGGGGGGTACTTTAGGATGTTTTTCATTATTCAGAAATGGCTCTCATTAAAAGTTGGCAATTTTGGGCAAACAATCTGTCTTTAATTTGTCAAGTGAAGCATCAAACATATACACTTATTCATCAATGTAAGGATGAGCAGGAGCTAGAGGAATTTCAAGAGGGAGAAATGGGCTGGCCTTCACAAGCCCACAGGCTTCCTCTCTACTTTCACTTCTGGAACTGACCAAACAATTTGGCAAAGACTTCTGTAAAGCATATGTAGTCTGATACTAATTTAAGTTGGTTCTGAAGTGATATGTAACCTAGCCTGTAATCTTAAAAAGACTAACATTATAGCCAGATGCACCCAAACTATATACAGAAGAACATTCTGGTTGTGATTTCTAATTTTGCAATTTTATTGTTTCTTTAAAATTTTTTGGCACTACATTGTTCTGTAAAGGTGACAATCTTTAACACAAAAAATCCCTTTCTAATTTCTTTTTAGAACAATATAAAGTTTGAACCAAGGTATGAATAAAGCTAATAGAAAATAAACAACTTAATTTTAAAAACTCTCTTTACATTTTATCAAGATAAAATAAAACGTGGTTGCCCTTAAAATAGGGTAATAAAATAGATGACATTTGTATCACAGTTGTGATACTGGTAAAAACTATATTTTATATCTATGTACAAATGATACAGTTAAAAATTTTAAATAATCTCTTATCTAAACATGTTGCAATAAGATTTTAATCCAGAACCTGATTTTTTCCCCTCCTCTTAATTAAACTTCATTTTTTCTGTTGAATAAAATTCATGTTCAAGTGTGGGTGTCCTTGAGACAGAAGAGAAAAGCGCTGGTTGTTCTGCATCAGTAAGCCAGCTAAAAGAAAATGAATTACAATTAGCAAACACATTAGTTAAATCTACTGTAATACACAGGTTAAAGACAAGTTGTAAACAACACCCAGTGGCTTCACAGTGGAAATGGTAACTTGATGGACAGGAAAAAGACTGTCACACTTAGGCCGAGGACAGATTGGCAAAAGCGGAGGCAGAGCGGCCGTTCAGACGGCCGCATCTGCCCTGAGGAGGCGGCCCGGACGCATCGTGTCCGGCGCTGCGCTCCTCCCGCAGCAGCCGAGCACCACTTCAAAGTGGTGCTCAGCTGCTGCGGCGTGCGTTCCTCCCGTCAGAGTGGGTGTGAACGCGAGTGGGGACGGGGAGCCACGCGGCGTCCGCCCGCTGCCGTAGGAAGCCGCCCGCCATCTGAATGCTGCAGGCGGCTTCCTTCTGGCGGCATGCGGAGGAAATTCCCCCCGTCTTAGTCTGCCGCGCCGCGGAGGCGCGGCAGACTTTCAGTATGTCCAGGGCCTTAGATGTATCAGTAGACCGTAGTTTAGCTGTACAAGAAGTAAAGGTTTCCCTTGCTCGAAAGCCAGTCGAATCTGACTCTAGAGACAGTGCTCATCTCCGTTTCCAAGCCAAAGAGCCAGCACTGTCCGAAGACGTTTCTGTGGTCATGTGGCCAGCATAACTAAACACGAAGGCACACAGAATACTAATACCTTCCCACCAAAGCAGTACTTATTTATCTACTTGCAATTTCTTGCTTTCAAACTGCTAGGTTGTCAGGAGCTGGGGCCAGAGACAGGAGCTCACTCCGTCATGTGGCCCTCAGGTATCGAACTGCCAAACTACAGACCATCTGGTCTGCAGCTCAGCATCTTAACCTCTGAGCCACCGCAGCCCCTGTACGAGAATTACCCCTTACTAAATCTGATTCTTGAAAAGTCCACCTTGAACAGACAGTGGCTTAACAGGCAATCCTGTTCTTAGGCAGGTAACTATTCAGGAAACATCAACGTAAGGAACATTTGCAGAAGTAATTTCATACTACTTATTTATACAATTAGGGTAATTCTTTTATTGTTAAAGGTTACAATGCTAACAGTCACAACAAAAAGAAAACCTGTAAAGATGAGAAACCAAGGAAAATCCCTTCTGCAGAAATGATAAATTAATTTAATTAACAATGTGAATCCTGTTAATCTTGTTCCAGTGACCAAAAGAAGGCAAACTGCATTCAGATAACTGATGATTAACTCCCCAATAGTATGTATGTATGTATGTATTTATTTATTTGGACTTATATCCCGCCTAGCCAGCACAAAGCAGCTCTAGGCGGCTCACAGCATTAAAATCAGTAACATACAAAAAATTCAGATAATAAATAATTACAATAAAACCACAGAACCCACTAAAAATGGCAGCAAATACAAAATCCAACACCAGGGCAGCATGCCCCTAAGCATACCTGCTTAGAAGTAAGTTTCACTATATTTAAAGATCCATGATTCTTACATCTTATTAGAGGCTGATTTGCTACTACCAACTTAAATCTCATTGATTACCATGGGGTTATTTCAGGATAAGTGGATTAACAGCTGTAGACAAATATTGGTAAAAAAAAGAGGTAGCAAAATGCTTCATATATTTGCTCTAGTACCTTGAGGGTAGAAAGATTTGTTCAGTGGATAGCTGGCATTTCCCTGTTGCATGTAGTTCGGAGACATATTGTAAGGCCACGTCCCTCGAAGGAGAGGAAAATGGGCAGGGGCACCATGGTCCCAAGGAACAGGAGGAGGAGGAGGAGGAGGAGGGTTCACTTTACCAAACTGTCCTTGGAAGCTCTGATCTAGTATTCATTCAAAAGGGAAAAGGAGGCATTGCTCATCGTGAAACATTAGATGAAAAAGTGCATCAGTAACTGCCAAACAAATCTTTACATCAATAAATATTGCACAGCTTTTTAAAAAAAACACTTACTGTTTAACTATGCATAACAACTTTGTCTATCTTGACTTCCCCCCCCCCCAACATACTTTAATGCTGTTTCCAGAATAAGCAACACACATTGCAATCTACCAACTAGAAGAAGGTTTGTGTATTAAAAGCATAATCATTATATCATGTACTGAAAATGTGTGCTTGATTGACTACAGAAAAGAATGCAGTTTTCTTGTGAGTGGTATAAGGACATTCATTTCTGGGTAGCCTGACACTGAACAAATCATACAGTAAAACAAGCCACAATAAATTTTTAAAAGTCAATCTTACTATTCAAAAATTAATGATAATTAATTATAACAGTGAACACTTAATAAAAGAATAATGTACACATTAGGAGGCTGGCATTAACAGTGACAGAGCTAGAAAATAAACACAGGCTCTAGTAATTCTACGAACAAAGGGAACAGAACTCACACTAACCCAGAAACAAATTCCTCTGACTTGGATGTCCTTGTTTCAGCCTAGATGCAAGTAGTGTGCTTGTGGCTATGCTGTGGTGTTCTGCATATGCTCCGTGGAATTTTCTTTTATTATTTAATTTGTCCAAGGATTCCTATAGCACTGAAAACTAGTTTCCAGGCAATGCCATGGCTTAAACTATATCCTCACAGACTACACTGGTCTTTTATTAAAGTTTTATGTTTGATGATCAGGATCTGAAAAGCTGTGCTCAGTGTTCTGCCTGCTCATGAGGAGGTTTGTGGCTATGGTTCCCATGTGTAGCCCTTTGCATTTCATTTAAGAGTTGTTCCTGAAGTTCAGGAACCCACCAGAGCACTATTCAACATGGCCTGATGGGCTAAAGCAGGGGTGGGCAATTGTTTTGGCTCGGGGGCCAGTTTGTGGGAGCGGAGGTTAGTGGAGGGCCGCACCTTTTAAAATGATTGCATTCATTAGTTAACTTTGCATTTCAGAAAAGGTATAAATTGTATCATAAAAATCAATAAATATAAATTAAATAAAATAGAGGTAGTTTTATTCAATTTATTGTGCTAATTTCATATCATCTATAGCTGCAAGCACAATTAATTTTAGAATCACTTTAATGAGACAAAGGTACCCTATCACACCACGTGGCCAACTGTCTTGGTGGGTCGCAAAAAACTCTGTGGCGGGCCGCATGTGGCCCCCGGGCCGCAATTTGCCCACCCCTGGGCTAAAGCAAGAAAGCAAAATGGGCAGCATTTCATGTGGAGATGAAGACACACTTTCCACTTGAGCACAGGATTCTTTTGATTTGCAGCTGTTGTCTCTACATACCTTGTCTACCAAGCTGTTTAGAGATGCAATTTTGGGACCTATTTTCTCAACAGAAAACCCAAACTCCTTTCCCTTTAGGGATAGATCAAGATGGGCAACCATAGTAGCACCTTAAAAGACTATCAAAATTTGTGGTAGGGTATGAGCTTTTGTGAGTCACCACTCACTTCTTCAGATACAGCTAGAACGTGAGTCCATCTGTTTTATGTATTAGAAAGTGGACTGATTTCAAATGCCAAATGACACTAGCAGGCAAATGACAATAGAAGGTGTGATTGGATTAGGTGTGATATGCAGAGAGGTAGTAGGCATGGAGAAATCAGCATTGAAAACTACCTTCAACAAAGAATTAATGGACATTAGTCTGACATCAGAAACCACAACATTCAAAAACCAGTGGGGGAACATTTTAACCTTCCAGCACATTTAGTTGCTGACCTAAAAGTAGCAGTTATCTTACAAAAAAATTTCAAAGGGATATTAGAAAGACTGCTGAATTGCAACTAGACAATGCATCCACCTGGACTGAATTGAAACTATATTTCCTGTCTCATCACCAATGCTGATTTCTCCACACCTACTATCTCTCTGCATATCACACCTAATCCAACCACACCTTCTATTGTCATTTGCCTGCTAATGTCATTTGGCATCTGAAACCTCTCAATTTCCAAGATATAGAACAGATGGACTCACATTCCAGCTGTATCTGCAGAAGTGAGCAGTGACTCATGAAAGCTCATACCCTACCACAAATTTTGATAGTCTTTTAAGGTGCTATTTGGACTCTTTCCCTTTAAATAACACAGCATGGCCTACAAAACACTTTTCAAAAGCTATTCCACATTTCTGAATCTCTTTTCAGGTAGTTAATGCTTTTTTAAGTTCAAAAATTACTAGATAGTCCATCTCTAAAGGTTTCTCATAAGCACTATAGTAGCAAATAGGTTCAGAAATGTTTAGTAAAGGAATCATCAGTACAAAAAAGAAGTAAAGATAGAGTTACCTGAATTCCTCACAGTGCCATTGTTCACCAGTGAGCTTAGAGTCACAGGGTTGTGCCAGTGTCCCTCATGAGAATTGCTGGGGATTCCTACAGGCCTGGCAGCAGGCTGTGCAAAGATGATACTGGGATCATTCAAGTTTACGCTGCTCGGATTATTGGGTGGATTGCTACTGCCAGCCCTCACAGAAAATGGAACACTTGTAGAATGAGCAGGATTACCCGGTGCAGAGTGAATAACAGGCCACGAGGTGCTAGGAAGTTGAATTTGGTGATGATGGTGCATCTGAAATAGTCCCAGGTTATGCAAGGTAGAATACTGACCTGGGGGAGATTGGGGAAAGTTAAACAAAGGCAGCTGGACCTGGTGGGGTGGCTGTGCCCCTTGTTGGGGCTGCAGAGCATGCTTGGATTGGGAGATTGGTTGTGGCTGAGTCTGGTTAATGGAGGTTGGTGGAGAGGAATTCTGGGTAAACTGCTGAGGCTGTGGAGAGTAAGATGACTGACGCGAATCAGACTAGAAGGGGAAAAAAAGGATGTAGCTTGGATTAGTTCACTAAAAAGTGTTCTGTTTAATCTTCTCACCCCTCCTTTACTATACCGTAACAGTAAAATGAATTCTTTAGTTGTTCAAACTCAATAAGGTTTCATTAACAGAGAATCTGACATGTTCATTCTATAGAATAAGTCCTACCATTGATAATGGTCAGCTAGGACATTACTGGAACAGAGCATTACATAATCAGAAATACATCTCCTTTCACTCATTAATGGTATCTTAATCATTCTCCTTTTCAATTACTCCATACATTTTTCAGATCTCTGGCTTGAACTGGGATTTCTCAGATGTAATCAGTATATAGCAATTTCAACAAAAGCTTGAGGAAAAGTATGTTAAAACCAATGCTATTAAAACATTTGAGCAGCATAGCAGAAAATTTCACAAGTATTAAGTATTGCAGCTATATTGCCATCAACAACTCACACTGGCTTCACAGATAGATTTACTCACTGAAAAATTATTGACTAAATGGAACTTACACATTCTGATGGCTGTCTGGTGCGCAAGGGTCTTTCCCCTTGCTGCTGAATTGATCCAGTTACTTGCTGTGAGTTTACAAGACTTCGGGCTAATTGAGCAGCTGAATGACAAAATGTAATGAATGTACAAGTTTATATATTTTAGGAAACCAAACAGACTGTGATCCAAAGCAGTAGTCTGCATTGCAAACAAAAGCCCCACATGTAATCAAGACTTTATTTGTTGCAGGACTTGACAAATCTTAGGTGCCAGGATACCTAGAAATTTTGTTGTGGTGCCAAATATTTTCAGCATTCAATTGTTGTAAATGCCTCTCTGTGATTTTCAGTAGTACAAAGCTTATTTAGGTAAGGGATAGAAGTTAGCTTGCTTGCTTGCTTATTTATTTATTTATTCAGCTTATATCCCGCCCTCCCCTCCTTCCGGAGGGCTCAGGGCGGCTAACAACATACATTAAAATACAGTGTCATTAAAACATATAAAATACAGAACAAACAATAACATACCCCCTACAGGATGGAGTTTCTTCTTTTATCGGGGTAGCGTCTTAGGTATTAAACAATATAACCGGTAAGGCAACATTCATGCTGGCGGGTTCTCAATTGGGCCAGGGCCAGGATGTGACTATTGGGTGGCCCCAAAAGCCTGGTGGAAGAGCTCCGTCTTGCAGGCCCTGCGGAACTGTAATAGGTCCCGCAGGGCCCTGATATTATCCAGGAGCTCATTCCACCAGTATGTTTTGGTAACAGCCAGGGTTACTCCATTTATTTATATAATACAACACTTTTGTTATAGTAGCTTTAAAAATGACAGGAAGCCATGAAGAATTTAGGATTAGGTTATATGGTAGCAATAATTATGATGTAAACTGCCCAAGCTCCTGGGAAGAACAGCAGGATAGAAATATGTTAAATAAATACAATTTTGGCAAAGCAAAAGAGTAAAGCAACGCCCAGAGGGCTACTGAGTGCTATTGTACACATCCTTGCTGTTGTTTGATAAATGGCAGTTGAAGGCAACCAATACAAATCAGAATACTCATGTAAAATAAGAAGAGGAGGCAATCTAATGAAGTATTTAGGACCGGGGCCTGGGACAGGATTTTAGAGTAGTGCCAGTTTTCTCTTTCCAGATAAATTATCCACAGACAAGATCATATAATAAAGAGAGCATACTGAGCTAAAAATAGATAACAGTCACAATGTTTTCTACAGACAACTGAGAAACATTAAAATGCAAAATTGGGGGGAGGGAGGTGATTCTGTTTTACCTGCAACACCATTGTTTCTTTGTCTTGTTTGCTTGAATTCAGGACAGTCCCTTCTAACATGTCCAATATCCCCACAGATAAAGCACCTCTTTTCTCTCGTCTCTCTATCTTCCTCCTTTACTTCTTTTTCATCCTCTCTCTCATTCTCCTTTTTCTTCAACCTAAAAGGGAAAAGTACTAAATATTACTTTGAAATGGCACTGAAAATGTATGACTGTGATACAGAAAAAGGCAGCAGAAAGAAGACAAGCAGAGAATTTAAACTCAACTAAGAAAATATGGGCTCTGCTAAATACAGTTGAAGTCTACAATATTCAGGAGACACTGCAAACACAACATAAGTTCTAAATCCGGATTTGTTCTTTTGTCTGAGGCAACTGGAGGTTCAAATGTTGAAAAGAGGGGATCAAAGTTTAAGTGGCAGGGGAAAGTTCCCTGAAATTATGCAATTGATTGCTTATATTTTCTGCATCTGCTCACTGCCTTTACCCTTCAAGGCAAACGGCGCCCATAGTGTTATTCAGGAAAGCATATCAAGATTACAAAGCAAGTGCCATGTAATTCAGCTACAGTGCTTGGCACTGTTTTATGCCACCTGTTATACTCAGGGAAAAAGCTGTGTCAAGGAAGGAACTGAGCATATGATTTTAAACCAATGGTTTCAAAACGAACAGGTAAAAGGATGTAGTGCAGTGTTTGAGGCAAACAAAAGGAATATGAAAATAAGAAGCAAAAAGGTGACACCCAGCTTTACTCTTCAAAACATACTCCTCATTTATATTCAGCATAAAATGGTTTTAAATTACAGGTGCGCGTATTCTCCCAACCTCCTCCGTTTTGGGCAGTCTTTCATGTAGTGGCCAATTTTGCCACAGACCCGGCAGCATCTGTCATTGGGTGCCAGTTCTCCATCTGTTAATACCTTCGAGTTGAAAAAGTATTCCTGGAGGGAAAATATACATTATTACTCTCCAAAAGCTTCCTATCATCACTTTCTGCAAAGAGGACATGAAAGAAAGCAGAAGAATATTGGAAGAAACAAGGCATGCATTAAGAAGGAAATATGCACCTTATCACCTCCAATTCCTTGAATTCTATGATAACTAAAATTTCAAAATTACATATCAAATGTTTTCATATTTGCATTCATTCAGCACACATCAGTAATAAAAGCTAGTTAACAGCAGTAGAGGGTATGTCTATTTTTGCAAGAAATGCAAAATTATGAAACTATGGCTTGCATCCACTAGGGTGCGTCTACAAACAGAAGTATTTCTGCACACAGAGGATGGCTCCCCACCCCACAGCCCAAAATGCCCCCAAAATGCTGCTCTAAGGAGATTCCCCAGGAACAAATAACAAAACTGTAGCTAGTGTTCAAATACAGCTAGGGCTTAAAAAACTGGGGATCCAATTTTAAACTAAATCTAAAATCTTAAGCTAATTCTCATAGTCTTTAAAGAGGGGTTTTTCCCCTACAAGAAAACAAGCAGTTATAGACTTCCTGTAACTGCTGAGGCTATTTAGCTAGAGTACCCTTTAATCCAAGCCTAGAAGGGCTAAATTCAGATTTGAAATTAAATTTGAAGTAAAAGCCAGCTCTTATCTGAGCTCTTTTCTTTCAGCAATACCTAATGTTAATCAACCAAAGGATGACTCACTCATCCTTAGGGTTGCTAGGGCCGCTATGCCAGCAGGGGGTGGGAGGAAACTTTCTGGGAGTGGGGCAGAGCAATGCGCTGACATCACGCAGCAGTGATGTCAGCACATCAGGGACATCAGGGATGTGGCAATGTTGCTGTTTGGAGGTGGGGTTTCCCTCAGGCAGAACTGGGGGATTCCCCGCTCAGAACTGGGGAATGGCAATCCTACATCATTATCCTTTATTGGTTAACTCCCCATCAATATGTTTGGCTCCAGTGGGGGGTGGAGTTTTGGCCCAAGCTATTTATTTAGGGTTCCTACGAACAGGCTCCAGCTCTGCAAAGTAGCAGGCCCTGCTCCAGTGACAAAGTGTCTGGAACAAGGGAATAAACAGGAGAGTTTAGCAGACATCCAAGTTCAGGCGAGGGTGAGGAAGCCAGGGCACTTGTTTCTCCATGTCCCTAAAAAGGATGTTATGCACACTTTCCACAAACAAATCTACATAAATAGGAAACTTTAAAAACGGTGTCAAGGAGTCCAAGCCTGAACCCCATGGGTTCCCAGGGCTACTGTACACAATAAATCAGCCTTTGAGAAAATACATGAAGTTTTATTAAAAGAATAAATTGATTTCTAGGGAACACAAACCTTTAAAGCCATACAGCTGAAGAAGCTAACTTTTCTATCTAATACACTGATACCTGGTATTAGATGGCACAATCTTAAAGTCTCAGACTCCAAGACAGAGGCTTAAGCATCCTCTATGTAGCTGTTTGCTGCAATGCAAGTTTAATATAGTCCAGGCCTCAGTCCACCAAAATCATGAAATTAGCATGGTCTCTCTCTCTCTGGCTTCTAGCCCAATTATAGTCTCAAGCCATCTGGTGTCAGGTGATGGTCCAAATCCAATAAGGCTATGTTCTCGCTGGAACCCTCTAGAATATTAAGCCACCACGCCTGCTTCAGTACTAGGCCTGGTGCTTTTTAACTTGCTTGCTAATGATTTGGAGTTGGGAATAAGCAGTGAAGTGGCTAAGTTCATGGATGACACTAAGTTATTCAGGGAAGTGAGAACCAGGGAGGACTGTGAGGCACTCCAGAGGTATCTGCTGAGGCTGGGTAAGTGGGTGTCAATGTGGCAAATGAGATTCCATGTGGGCAAGTGCAAAGTAATGCACATTGGAGCCAAAAATCCTAATTGGACTGGATGGGCCATTAGACTGATCCAACATGGTTTCATCTTATGTTCTAACAGTCTTTTCAGTGCAGGGGTGAAAGAACATGAGAAAGTCATATGGAATATAGAAATCATTCCATTAATGCAAACTCTCTAATGGATCCAAGCCAATAAATGGACAACATAGCCATCAAAGACAGTGTGAGTTTTTTCAGAGAACTTTCAGATAAAATAACAATTGTTGGGGCTACATGCATGAGAAATAAAATAGCCAAATAAAGTGGCCCAACAGCCATGACAGTGCAAGACCACAAGTTCTGCCATAAGGATGGAGAATCAGTAAGTACTTTGTTCTGCTTTGTATTGCTTGGTGCCAGCCTAGAACTGTGTCCCTGACCACTGGGTTTTTTAATCTGAGACTACACTTAAAACTATATCCTTTGACAGGGTGGGAGGCAGCAAGAGCTCAGCTCAGGAATAAGGTAATTGTCACATGTATGCTTTACATGTATGGAAGGTAAGCCTTGAGAAACAGCAATATGCACAGCCCTCTAAAAACAGGAGTACCTGTATCCTCCCTTCACACACACACATGCACAAATACTTCTACGACAAAATTTTATTTATGTGCTAATTCCGATTAAAATATAGATACTATATTTTGGAAGTAAAAAAGAAAATGAATTGTCGCTGTGCACAGAAATGTCCCAGATCACGCATCTTGCAGTCTCTGTACACATTCATGCACTGTACTTCATGCATCTGTTGAAGTGGCCTCATTCTTACAAGCTATGCTACAATTCATCTGTTAAATTTAATGAATTCATTTATATGTACTTGAAAGATTCAATAAAACTGCAATAAGGTACCCGGTCATTTCTGACAGTTAAAAGTATAATTTTCCTAAATGAAAAAACTTACAGCTTCTCTTCCCAGTACTGGATAGAAAGGGGTACCAAATAGTTTTCTCCCATTGATTAATGCTTTCATTATGAAATTGGTCACTGTGAAAGAAAGAAAAATATTAAAGAAATCATGTTTCTTCAGAAATTCAATTTTGAATATTAGGGGCTTTTTCCCCTCAAGCCTTACTTTTTCTGGAAACTCCTGCACCCAGGTTATGGTTCAAGTCAAAAGGATCTGAGCAAAGGAAATAAAAGAACAGATAAAGGATACTGCTAGCATTGTTATTTTCTCTCTGAATGAATTATTAATTTCTAGGTTTATAGTCCTTCATTTAAAAAAAATAAAATTATTGATTAAATATTATGGGTTAAATCAAAAGGTGCCCTTCTGCATGCAGATGGTAACTTCCACTTACAGAAGGGTTGTTTTATATCTTACACTAACTAGAACATAGAATAAAAGCTTAACAAAATACAAAAATTATGTTCTTCTCACACTAGTTTTGGCAACCTCTTACACAAGCAGAAGCATGAAAACTGGTGTCAAACCCAGTTATCATGCATTAATTCTTATGAAAGTGTTTCTGAAACAGTGCTAGTTGATTTTTTTCTTTTGCTCACTTTTTTTTTGGATCCCAATCAAGACTTTAGTGAGCTTTATACCAGTTCAGAAATAATAATTTAGTAAGTAACATTTCCTGTTAATGACTACTATAAGTGTGGCTACACCAGTCAATATCTCACTACATTAAGGATGTAATGCATATAAACATTCTACATTACTGTGAATGTCTCCCCTCCCCCCAACTGGGGGATGTATTCTGAGAGCCAGTTTGGTGTAGTAGTTATAGGGTTGCCAAGTCTGTATTACTCACAGGCGGGGGGGGGGTCCTCCGTCCGCCGGGAGCTTCCCAGCGCGCGCGCAAAGCGTGCACGCCCGGTGACATCATCAGAAGTGACATCATCACGTTGGGGGCGTTGCCAGAGTGTTGCCCTGGCAACGCCCCCAACGTGATGACGTCACTTCCGGGTGACGTCATTACGTTGGAGAAGTTGTCCTGGCTGGACTTCGGGGGTGGCGTTCCCCCGCCGGCCGAATGCTGGCTGGCGGATCAGAAACCCCTGTAGCATGGGATCCCCTGTAGCAGGGGAACCCCTGTAGCGGGGGATCCCCCGCCCCCCAGGCTGACTTGGCAGCCCTAAGTGGTTAAGTGCGCGGACTCTAATCTGGGAAACCAGGTTTGACTCCCCACTCCTCCACTTGCATTTGGTTGGATGACCTTGGGCAAGCCATAGTTCTGTACCAGCTGTTCCCTCAAGGATAGTTGTCTCAGAGCTCTCTCAGCCCCACCTACCTCACAGGGTGTCTGTTGTGGGGAGGGGAAGGGAAAGGAGTTTGTAAGCCGCTCTGAGACTCCCTTGGGTAGTGAAGGCCGGGGTATAAATCCAATCTCTTCTTCTTCTCTTCTTCTTTCTATTGATAACTAACATTCGCCGCACTTCATACAGTTCGTTATCAACACAGTTGGAAAAGTACAAAAAATGGTTTCAAGCAATTTGGTTTCCAATGATTACTTATTTGGAAGGCAGTGGGACAATTCCAGATAACCCACTCTATAGGAAATTATTGATTTTTTGAATGTACATTTTATTATATATAGTACTGGTGTTATAATATATGCTGTTGATAGTACATTTCTGTAAACTTTGCTGAAACAGTTGAATGGCTATTTAAGGTCTATCTTTGTAAACACATTCGTTTGCTTATTTGTTTTGCGGAAAATTTAATAAAAATTGAATTAAAAAAAAATAACTAACATTTCATAAGTACCTTCGATAGCAATGCATTTGGATGTCCACTGTTTCTCAAAGGTGGTTAACAGCTTTTTCTGTCGAATGCTAATGACATATTCCTTGAAGTCAAACTCTTCAGTGTAAAATCGCAGTAACCCCAACCAGAGTTCTCCCAGTGATTCTGTGTTCTTCCCAAGGGAAGGTAAACGTTTTTTCTGTATAAAATTTAGAGCAGACTGAATTAACAAAAGCAGTTTTGTCTGAGCATGCTACTTTGGAATGCTATGTGAATCCCTTGTGAAACTGTGTTTTCATAATGTAAGCTGACACACAGGCAAAGGAAATAAAGTCTTACAGTCATGGGAAATGCGGAGTAGGCTCCAGATAAAGGCATCTTCCTGTCTCCCTCCTCAAATCCCCAGTTCTGAGACAGACAGTTCCCCAGCTAAAGGAATCACTGATGTTTAAAAGGGAAACCCCACCTAAATGATGTTACAAGTCTACCCACTTCCTTCTCACTCTACAGGCTGACTGGATTTGTAAGCAATCATAAGGTTTTAAAATGGAAAAGTCCAAGACTGGCATCCTGAGTAGCCATGTTCTATTCTCTGGACAAATATAAAACACACAGTATAGTACTGTGGCCATGACACATACTACCTCTTACCTCAAGTTTTAACAAGCCATTTGTCCATTGAATGCTAAAAAAGAAGAAATGAGGTGGCATGCAGGCAATGCCACTACAGTATTCTGCTGAGTTTTCCATCAAGAAACAGCAGTGTGGAGCTAACTCAGCAACAGGTCCTTAGGAAATACTGCTGAAGTTATTTATTTATTTTTATTTTATTGGAGCACCAGCACCCTGAAACAGATCCAGTACTCAACAGGTATCCAGTGCAGTTCGCAGAAGGTATAAGGTAGGCAGCAACAGATAGGCGATGCAGGAGCAGTGGTGTTACTTGGCTGCCTTCTAGGTACCTTATCTTATTGAACTTCAGATCATCTGTAGCTTGTGCAGGGGCTCTGTCTCCCCCTGCCATCAGAAACAATACATGTTCCATCCCCAAATCCAGGGACATCTTTTTTCCCCATTCTTCCCCATAAATTATATAGTTTTTATGAAGAACTGTGGTCATGTAACTCCTACAACACTTGTACAATCATTCAACATGTCATCTGAGTGTTTCAAGAGAAGTCTAGAAGAGCTAAAAGGTTTGCTACCCATAGAGCAAAACATGGGAGTTTCCCCATGTGACAGTTTCCAGAAGGTTATGAAAAGATTTTATTTGCGCTTCTTTATTTATAATTCTATATTTCTTAAAAAGTTCTTTCTATAACTTTATACACATCTGCTTTTTGTAAAAACTTGCTTTCTAATTCTCCTTCCCTTTGTTCAAAATACTGTGAATGAGTTTTTTCCCCATATGTGCAATGCCAAGCACATCACTGTTGCTTCATAATAACCATTAGTGTATCTGCACGTGAGGACCCACAAGAAACTTGTGGGAGCAGCTATCCCATTTCTGCCCCCTACACCATCACTCTTTCTCTCTCTTTCTGCCTTCCACCCATAACTCTCTCTTTCTGCCCCCATCACTCACCTGGCTTCCCGCCTGCTTCCTCCACCCCCTACTGCAGCAGCATTGGTAGTGGTGCTTCCAGCTGCCCACCTACTTCCCCCCGCACACACACATCTCCCAACTACAGAGATCAGTTCCCTTTTGGGTTGCCAGCTCCAGATTGAGAAGTTCCTGGAGATGTGGTGGTGGAGCCTCGAGAGGATGGGGTTTGGGAAGGGAAGCGACCTCAGCAAGGTATAATGTCATTGAGTCCACCCCCAAAGCAGCCATTTTCTCCTGGGGAACTGATCTCTGTCATCTGGAGATCAGTTACAATTACGGGTGATCTTCAGCCCTCACCTGGAGACTAGCAATGCTATTCCTGTGGAGGAAACAACAGCTTTGGAGGATGGAGTTTATAGCATTATACACCTCCTCAAGCACCACCCTCCCCAGGCTTCACCCCTCAAATTTTCAGAAATTTCCCAACCTAGAAATGGCAACCCTATCTCCTTCCCACCCAACAGCCAACCTACCTTTATCTACCCCTCTGTCTTCAGCTTTCTGTCTCCCCCTGCCCCCGCAACCTCTACCTAAGAAAACTACAGTCTTTCTCCACAATGGAGACCAAAGCAGCTTCTCCTCTCCTCCCTTTTATCCACACAACAGCCCTGTGAGGTAGGTTAGAATGAAAATATGTGACTAGTCCAAAATTGCCCAGTCAGCTTCTACAGCAAAATAGGGATCTGAACCTGGGTCTCACAGACCTTACTCTGAAGCTCTAACTGCTACACCACCCTGGTTCTCATAGGGTGGCTGTTGGTAAACAATAGCAAGCAGCCAGTTGAGTCATACAAGTTGAGTGGTAAGTTACTGAGAAGCTGCTGTCAGGCTTAGGGCTGCAAGCCTCCAGGTGGGATTTGGAGATTCCCTAAAATTACAACTGAACCCCAAACAACAGATCTGTCCCCCTGGAGAAAATAGCTGTTTCGAGGAATGTACTCTGTGGCATTATACCATGTTGAGGACTCTCTCCTCCTCAAACCCTGCCTTCCTCAGACTTCACCACAAAATCTCCAGGAATTTCCCATCCTGGCCCTGTCAACCAAAGTCAGGCCAAGCCCCAATGAATCTTCCCTTAAAGGCCAAAATAGGCCTGGAAAGGGCCCTGCCCCCTCCCTTTGACTTTTGATTCATAAAAACCCAGCCTGAAATACTGTGGTTCCTAGCAACAGCCACCGAGGGAGTCTGTTTTTTTAAGGTTATAGGTGCTCCTTTTCAGATTTTTTTAAAACCTCCCAATTTTTAATTTTTTTTTAAAAAATCACATTTTTCTACAAACCTGGCGCTCTTTCCAGGTTTGTAGAAAATTCTGTCTTGCCCATTCACAGCTCTAGTCACTGGATTTAAGTATCCAAAGATTGGCTGACTTCGCTATTAGAATATAAGATGTAGACTGCCTTATAATAAGCCTATACCTAAGAATTAATTGTTTATTCCAGAATCAGAACATTACCAGTTCTTCAGTATCATCAAAGAAGAACGCATTCCACCCATCAACCATTCTCTGGGGGATCTGTTGTCCATCAAATATCTAAAACATCATCAAGAATAAGGTCAATAAAAAAGAAAAAGTAACAGATACAGGATAAGAAATAACCTTTTGCAAAAGTCCCTAGGGCCTCAACTGAATCTACCTACCCAACATCAACATTTTTTTTAACTTAAAAGAGATGCTGGGGCTCTAACCTGCCAGAAAAACCACACACTCTGACCTGGAAGTCCTGATTCTTCACATCAGATATGGGTATTAGCATGGTGGGGTGAGACAGATGATAGTTCCAGTTAATTTTTGGTAAGGGCAATGCAGTCTATATTTGCTCAAAAGGAGAACTGCTCAAAAAAACTGTCTGACATTTTAGATAAGTCAGTTTGGTTAAGGACAGACAAGGTCAAAACAACAGTTCACCCTTTGTACTTAAAAATAAAAAAGATTGTCACTTCTTTGCTTTTAGCTCCATTTGAAGTCACAAATTTTTCTTGACTTCAGACAAACTTAGACATAACAAAATTCCTGTATACTAGTAATTCTACATAGGAATTAATGTGTTATACCATACATATGACAGCTGTACATGCAGATTTTTCACTGCTTATATGTGCAGCAAAAAGATGCACATCAATTCCAGCAATAACGGAAGCTCATCTTGACAAATTGAGAGCCCCAAGTAGTTAGGAAAAGACACATTTGTTACATCAACAGCTTTACATCAAATAATAGCTAAGAACAGCACTGCGAAAAAGTAGTGAGAATTCTCAAAACTATTGTTCACCCGCCTTTTCCTGATAACATACCTCTTGAAGAACTGGGATAACTGGTGGATTTCTCTGTTGTAGGAAGTATAACACCATAAGAATATAGGCGTATGAAGACAGACTCCCTCTGGATGCATCGCCAATGTCACAGCGCTGGTCAACAATACATATAAGAAAACAGAACACAAAATTTAGCTCTAATAATTATGATATTGAACAAATGTTATTGATTTCATAAATCAAATTTTTGTTAAGTAACAATTTTTTTTTGTGATGCAGCCAAATCTGAGTATTGTACTTTTAGCTTTTGTTGAGCACTAAAGTAATAACTGAAGTAAAATGCAGTCAAGGACAATTTATTACTGAAAGTTCTCATTCATGGGAAATACCAAATATAGGTATACATCTGAAGAACTATCCAACTGCTTCTGTACACCTGTGAGGGATTGGCATGCATCACCTAAGCAGAAGTTTCTTATTGTTCTTATTTATTACATTTTTATTGCTGAGTCAGGCCCCCCCACCCAGCCCCCATTTTATATTTTCACAATCATTTAAGTTAGGTTAGGCTGAATGTGAGCCTCATGGCCAAGTAGGGATCTGAACCTTTATCTCTTTAGTATCAACAGTGAGGTCAATTTTATGACCACTACACCACACTATCTCTGTTATGCTACATAATAACCTCTTTCAAAATTGATGAGAAGGCCAAAAATCATTTGTGATACAGCACAGGAGTTTGTTCTTCAAAGTAAAAAATTAAAAATAAAAATCCTGCTGCTTATGCACAAAGTCCTTGGGCACGCCTAAAGTAGAGTTTTGTATCCTGGCAGCTATATATTTTATTTTGCTATGAAATGCTGCAGAGTGAAAAGCTAACAATGCTGCCTCTTGCCACCTATCAGCAAGGTTATAATTAGAAGAACTAGAGTAGCAGTTTTAGACTTACAAGAAAGTGATTCTGCTGTATAGTATAAGAAGTGCATATTAAAATTCTATCACTGCATCCAATTTAAGTCTTCGGTCATACAGACATTCAAAAGCCAACAATTATTGTGGATCCTTAATTTTATGTTGACTAATTTGATTACATCACTAGACTCACTAGCAACACCAGAGAAACTGCCCGAGCAGAATTTTCACCTAAGCACATATATACATTAACTGTTTAGAATAATGATTCTAATGATTTTCATGTTAGAGGGCTCATAATGCAAACCATCTAAGTGGAAAAGACTAAACTCATTTCTAAGTTGGACGCATACCCTTTTGAATGTGTCGCTTACCTTCCCTGCCATTTTCCCCCATTCCCAAGCATAAGACCTTGGGCTGGGTTGGATCCAGTGGCAGGAGAATGCAAAAACTATGCAAGGATGTCAGGAGGCTGCAAAAGGGAGGGGATAAAAGTGCTCATCCATCAACAGAGTTCCACTAATAAAAAAGGCAGGAGAGAGCAATTTTATCCCCTTCCCCCTCCATACCACTGCCTCCTGACGTACACAGCTATTACTCCACATGGGTTCCACAACCTCAGAAATAAAGTTTCCTAGGTTTGGAAAAAAACTGGTGGGAGGATGGGAAAGCTAGGAAGATCAACACTTTCTGCTGCTGGATCACAAGATCCAACCCATTACCTGTGCAAAGAGGAGGAAAAGAGCTGCATAAACCCAAACAAGAAATTATTGGAATTGGATTTGCAAGAGCGAAAGCTGGCCAAGTCAGAGAGAGATGTCCCTTTGAATAAAAATGTGGGGATTGTTGGGGGGGGGGGGGGGGGGTTTTGCAAGAGTTCCTGTTGATCACCTGCAAAAACTCCTTGAACTTTTTCAAGCATTTAGCATAGACACTTACAAAAAAGCTACTTCATTTATTTATGTGTTTCAGCACTTCCTCTTTTTTTCTTTTTTCAATCTTGAAAAAAGGGTTCTACAGCAGAAATGTGACTTACTCCCACAAAATATACAAACACTATAAAAATGCCATAAAATTACTGGCAACATAAAACATCATTCAAAGACCTTCCAGAATAAAAATGTTTCCCATTTCCTCTGGAAATCCCAGGGAAACAGTACAAGATTAAACTCCTGGAGGAGGGAATCCCACAATCTAGGGGCAGCAGACCAAAAGGCCCCCTACAAGTCTTTGCTAACCTCATTACAGACAATACAAATCCTACAGGAAGACATCATTCATACATCTTAAGGCTCAGGTTGTTGATATGGAAAGCAGGTGATTCTTTAGGTACTTTGGACCTTGCATAAGGCATAGACGCAAACTGGAAGCCAGTGCAATTGGGACAGCACTGGTTTGATGAATTCTGTGTGAAGTTCCAGTCAAGTCTCTGGCTACTGCCCTTTGCACCAGCTGAAGCTTACAAACCATCTTCAATGACAGCTACACATAAGAGTACGCTGCAGTATTCCACTCTGGATGTTACCAAGGCATGTGTGACAACAGCCAGGTTGGCTTTCTGCAGGAATTCTTGAAGTTGGCGAACTTGCCTCAGCTAGAAAAATGTACCCCCAGCAACTTTCAGAAGTATTCCCATGCTGTATACCTGCTCTTCATGAGGTTTAATCTCTATCCAGAATAGGATGTGCATCTACTCCTGTATTAGCTTTACTGCCAATCTTCAACACTTATCTTTTGTCTTGATTAAGCTTCAGTTTATTCACCCTCAGTCCTCACTGCTTCCAAACATACTGGTTTAGTATTTCTACAACCTCTCTGGATTTATACGGAATAGAGAGGAGTTCAATCCTCACTAGTTCAGGGTATAATTTTCAAAGCAAGTTCCATCAGCTACTGGGAACAGAAATGGTCTAGCACATCAACCTATTCATTAAAGTTATACTTGCTATATATTACCTTTGCAAAAACTTTCATTGTGTATCCCAAGTATTGCACTCTTGGATCAATGGCTGCATAGGTTGCAAGCATTCTTGTGTTGTGCTGCGCCTGAAAACCAAGTCAAGGATTCAGATACCAGACTGGAGTTCAGAACATTACCATGTGCAATCCAACTGTATAAAATACTATCCAACAATAGCCTATGCACATTTACAAAATTTGGGGTTTCTCACAGGATAACATATAGACAGTTCAAAATACAATCAAATGGATATCTGCAAAGGTAATAAGGAAAGACTACAGGTGCTTATGAATGACTAGCTGCATGACTGTCTTCTTAATAAGAAGAGGAAGTTGGGCTCAGTATTTTGGCCAACATGTATAAAAAATGGTATGAAAAATGCACCTCTTCTTTAATTTCAGTCTCTTGCCTGTAAATACTGTATAGCCTGCAATATTTAGACCTTAAGGAATTATCTAATGGTAGAGTATGATGTGTTTGCTGAGATGGTGACCAGTGTTCCCTCTAAGCTGAGTTAGTGCGAGCTAGCTCACAGTTTTTTAGCCTCCGGCTCACACATTTTAGTCTCGGCTCAGGAAGGATGGCTCCAGAACAAACTAATTTATGCAGTAGCCAAATTGCTTGCTCACAACTTTAATGCCAGTCGCTCACAAAGTAGAATTTTTGCTCACCAGACTCCACAGCTTAGAGGGAGCATTGATGGTGACTACTATTAAATGGGAAGGTGCTAATAAAAGTTAAGAAGGCTAGATCCAGCCTAAAAGCTTGCAGAAGGAGATGACTGTTAAAATATCTTTCATACCTTTCCCTCCCACCATCAATCTGCTGTTTATTCTGAAAGTTCCCTCTGATGGTCAGGGGGCCCTTTGGGAACACAACAAATCCCAGTATGGGAGGCTACACTGGGAAGGGAGAACTGTGTGCAATCACCTCCTTTTCCTTCCTTGGCCAGCACAAGTTGCTAGTGGAAGAGGGGAGAGGAGGAGATTTTACCCAAATCCCCTTTCTGCATTGCAGCCCCATACTATGGTGTATTTTCTTCAAGAGGGTCTCCTGACCATCAGAAAGGATTTTCAGGGCAAACAGCAGCCTTTATTGGGAGGGAGGGAGGGAAAGATCTGCCCCATCCACTTCTCATGCATCTTAAAGACCAACAAGATTTTCAGGGTATAAGCTTTTGAAAATTAAAGATCTCTTTATCAGGTATGGGGACCCATGAGCCCTTATATCACAGACAGAAGATGGGAGGAGTGTCGCAAGAAAGGACCCAGGATGCAAAATGCATAATGTAATCAGCTTGCTTAGAGCAAGAGAAAAAAGCTTAGGGGTAGGAAATGCAGAAAATGAGCATCTATAGGGAGATACGAATCCTATGTTCAAAAAGTGTAGTGGGTGGGGAGTTGGTGTTGGATCTAGGGCAAATGTGTTGACTTATACATTGACAAGTTGTTAAGAAAATTACATGTATATATAGAAAGATTTAAACCTACAGCTGCCTCCTTTTTATGGTGGTGGACTTTCTGAATCTCTCTCCCTGATTCTTGTAACTTCTACAGCACAAATGAATGGACCATTTATTAAGTCCAACTAACATTTTATGAAACACAGACCACTTTTGCATTTCAACTTTGCCCTAAACATTTTAAATATTGCTGGTAATTTTTAAACTTGAAGGAATTAGCACATACAAACAAATTTTCACCCCTCACTAGGAACAGTACTTTACTTGCCAGTGTATTATATAAGCTGATGTCTCCTTCTAAGCCACTTCGTCTGTGCTCAAATTTTACTATAGGCACTTTGGCTGTGGTTATAGGCAGAATGTTTCTTAAACCTGAGAAGGAAAGGTGTCAGCATGTAAACTATTATCTATAATAAAGTATTCACATAAATGCACATTGCCAAGCAACACAAAATTAATATACATACCTGGGTGCTTCTTAAGAACCTTTGCCAAATTTTCAATAATTTCCTTACAATTTAATTTCTAGATCAAAGAAATAAAAGCCCAAGTTACTACTTACACAGACATCCTTTTAAAAATTCAGATACAAGCAAACAATTTGAATAAGCATTTAATTTTATTATAAATCTTCCTTTAATTCAGCTTCTAAAGCAAAACTCCTACCTCTGCATTTTCATGGCCTTCAAGTGTCATGCAAATATCCAGGTCACTATCACGGAATCCAAATCCATTCTTTGAAGAGCCAAACAGACACAACCTGGTTTTGTCTGACCAAAAGAACAAGTGGCACAGATTTTATACTACCATTAGACTTGCTTACAATGGAAAGTTATCAACTGACATTAGAGGTCAAGATCACATGCAACACATTTCACAGATACAACAGCATTTAAATCCACATTTCTGCAGAGTATAGGCTGAGTGTGTGTGACAGGCCTGAAGTAACTCAGCAAGCCTCCATGGCAGAGTGGGGATTCAAACACTGGCCTCCCAGATCCTAAGCCAACATTCTAACAACTATACTGCGGTTGCAGTTAATAATTAACCAATGGGTTTTTCACTCCTCTTAATTTTTCACATTAGTTTTTCTGTGCCTGATGTCAGCTTCCATGTTCTCTTAACATGGAGGACATGGAATGCTTAGACCCTCTTTTTAAGGGACGAGCTATTCCAAGCTAGATATTCTTTGGCTTTCATCGGCTGAAAATCACTTCAGCTTCAAGGTAACTGTCTGCCAGAGTGTGTTCAATAGTATTCCTCCGACTAAAGACACTTGGTGCCATCAGCAAAGTTCTCCCTCATGCTGCATCCCACTGTCCTCCACGAATGCTCCTCATGGAGGGCAGGGAATCTTCAGGAGGAACATGCATGGAGGGTGAAATGAAGGTCTACTATGGGAAAGGAAAATCACCAAAGACAGCAGAGGGCAGAACGGGATTTTTGGATACATACATATACAAAGCAATATTTCAGGACATATCAATATATCCAATAGTCAACATAGCCCCATTTGCAGGTATTTAGATCTGAAGAGCAGGGCCATGTACAGACAAGACAGCTCTTTCTAAAGACCTGGGACAACCCCCAGGTTTGCAGAAAAATCTGAACTTTTTTTTAAGGCGAGGATTTAAAAATCCTTAAAAAATAAAAGAACAGCAAGTTCTTACAATGTTCCATCAAGAAATTACAACTGCCATCTTAGGGGTTGCATAGCACCCTCCAAGATTCATTGGAAGGGGTGGGGGAACACAGCTGGGAGGACAAGAAGGTGGCAGCAAGGGATGACTGGGGCTTAATGCTTGCAGTGTTTGGGATGGGAATGGAGGGAGACTTCCAAGCTGCCAGCGTTCAGCCATCTTCTATTGGCGGGAGGGCTTCCAACAGAAGGCAGTAAGCAGCACTGGCCAGGAGGAAATGGAAGAGCTGTAGCGGCTTTTTCTGATCTTCCCTACACCCACACAGGAGATAAGGAAAACAAAGATCAGTGTGCCTTTCTCTATCAATGTGGGGGGGGGGGATGACTTCCAGCTGGAAGCAGCAGCACTGCTGTGTCGTCTTCTGTTCTTCCCCACACTGGAGAAAAGGTGAGCTATGGCAATGCTCCTTTTTCTGTTCTTCCTTCCCTACGTGTTGCTCTGGCCCCTGCCATGCAAAGAAGGTGAGCAAGCAGAGAAAAAGTGGGGAGCAACAAAAGCAACTTCTAACCTCCCCTCCACTGTGAGCACAAACATGGTCAGTATACAGTGCCCACCTCCTCCAGCTGCCAAGTTCTTTCCTCCTAGTGAGCAGGAGGAGGTAACAGGGTAGGCAGACTGAAGAAAGAGGGGCCTCAGGAAGGCAAGGGGAAGGTGGGGACCAGTGTTGGGGGGGGGGAAGAGGGTGTTAAAGGAGGTGGTGGCTATGGGAGGAGGGGATAGAGAAAGGTGGCTGGGGTAGCAGAAGCAAGAGGTGAATTTTCCTGTTCCTTTCTCACAGGTCCCCACTTCTGTGATTGTATTTTAGGTAAGACCACCTGTACTGATAACCCTGACCTAGACAGCCCAGACTAGCTTGATCTCATCAGATACTGGAAGTTAAGCAGGGTCAGCATTAGGGTGGGAGATTACCAAGGAATACCAGGGCTGTAACACAGAGGCAGACAATGGCAAACCGCCTCTGAATGTCTCTTGCCTTGAAAACCCTACCAGTAGTTGCCAAAAGTCAGCTGTGACTTGACTGTGACTACCAATGTTCTAAAATTATATATTTTAATGAGCATATAAAGTAATATAATGTATAGCTCTTAATGTAGTTAATGTTTTGCTCTGATCTACCCTGAGTACCATGATACACAGGGTATTAAGTATTTTAAACAAATATTAAATAGAGCTGTAAAGCATAGGCTATACAGCTGCAAAATTTTAGAACAGTATATCATATTAAATATACATATATATACACACACACACACAACTTTAAAGAAAACCAAATATACTTTAAAACGTTTCTATCACATACCATTGTACTCTTTTCGAATAAACCTTTCCAAACTTGCCAGAATCTGTTCTCTATTTTGTTGTTCTGAGAAAGGTGGTGACAATTCATCTAAACAAAGAAAATTTTTAGACTTTTAATAATAATCAAATACATCTATTTTTTTAACACAGCTCTCATCGATCACTTTTATTAATTCCTAGGACTTCCCCAAAGCATTCTAGCAATAAAATTTTACATTTATTCTATAAATTCTCTTTAAATATCTGACAAAACTCTCAAGCACGGGTGTCCAACCTTTATGAACATTTATGGGCACCTTTGGAATTCTGGCACAGGGTGGTGGGTGCAGCCACAGAATGGCTGCAGCAGAAGGTGGAGCCAAACACAAAATTTCCGGGAGGGAGGTTATGCATAAAGCTAACAGTAATTCTTGAACATTTCAGGAAAACTCTCTGCTTAACAGTATGCCTTTTAAAATGAATATATTGTTTAAAAGTAGTTTGTTACTTACATACAGTTTACACTCAGTCATGCAATGAATATCCTTGAGCTCTGGTGGCAATAGCTGCCAAATCCATATGCTTTTGAGTCTGCACAACCAATCAGATCTCCAATGGCCAATCTGGTCTGGCTGGGCAAACCCACTTTCTAAAAACCCTTGGCAGACACCAGAAAAGGTGGCAGCAGGCATCATGGCACCAATGGTGCCACACTGGGGACTCCTGCTCTCGAGGTCAAAGTTTTAAGGCCTTGAATAGGTGCTATAGAATTCAGAATCCTTGATTACCAAAATCACTTTTCTCATCGCCTTGGACTATACGCACTGCCCAGGTGATTTTACTATGAACTAGAATGGGAATATATTCTCCTGTCTGACCCATCAAAGTAACTTTCACCCATTGCCTTCAGTATGGGAAATGTTTAGGCTATAAGTAATCATCATTAAATTTTAAAATAGAATGCAAAATTTGGCCTGCAGCAAAACCATACTTACCAAAGCATCTTTTACAGACTAGATCAAGTATTTCTCTAAATCTACTTGTCATTGGTGGTAGAGGTTTCAGATCAATTTTCTTAAAATCCTCTGGGCAGTCATTTTTGGAATGGCCATCCCTTTTGCAGATACTGCATACTATTGTTGGAGGCTATGGAAAAATCAAAACAAAGTGATTTATTTTAAAACTGTTAAGTGTTTCGGTAGTAAATGGGTTCAACTATCAACTCAACTTACTCGGCAGCTTTGAAGAGTCACTCATCTTTCAAGCCTGCTTTTACATAAGAAATCGGGAGGAGAAGCACATCACTATATACTGTATGTAACCAATGCATTCTCCACTGGCAGCTGTAATTAACCCTGTACCTCCTGCCATGACAAAGTTCAGCTCAAGTGATACAAATCCAAAGCACACAAGATGCACAGAAAAGAAAGTGAGGAGGAGAACAAGGAACATCCATAGTGAGATTTGATTGCAGGTAATTTATACAGCAAGCTGAAGTTTTGTTCTTTACTGAACAATAAGCTCACAGAAAACAGCATCTGAGCTTCACTCAAATGTATACATATGCCTTAATTACTAAGCTATCATTCTCATTAATAAAGGCAAATCCAGTCGAAAGCCAGTCGTCCCCTCTAGGGGGTGGTGCTCATATCCATGTCCAAGCCGAAGAGCCAGCACTGTTCAAAGACTTTTTCCGTGGTCGTGTGGCTGGCATGACTAAAAGCCGAGGTACACGGAACGCTGTTACCTTCCCACCGAAGCGGTACCTATTTATCTATTTGCAATTTCTAGCTTTCGAACTGCTAGGCTGGCAGAAGCTGGGGCCAGAGACAGAAGCTAACTCCATCACACGGCACTCAGATTTCGAACTGCCGAGCAACCGACCTTCTGGTCTGCAGCTCAGCGTCTTAACCACTGAGCCACCACAGCTCCTAATCATTCTCACTACTCACTATTTAACAGTAAAGTGAGTGGCTGATGCTAATAATGAAAGTAGCAAAACCAGACTAGGTAGGGATTTTGATGCAGTTCATTGACTCTATATGTACAAAAATATGGACATAATTAAACAAAAGATAAGAACCACTGAAGCATGAGGACTAAGGCCGAGGAAAGACTTAAGTTCTGCCGCGCCGGTGTTCGCACGCCGCCGGAAGGAAGCCGCCCACAGCGTCCAGACTGCGGGCGGCTTCCTGTGGCGGTGTGCGAACGCTGCATGGCTCCCCCGGCTGGCGCGTGTTCACACCTTTTAAGTGGTGCCCAGCTGCTGCGGGAGGAGCGCGGCGCGGACGCACTGCGTCCGGCCTGCCTCCTCCAGGCAGATGTGGCAGTCTGGACTGCCGTTCTGCTCCCGCTTTCAAAGCAGAGGCAGAGCGGGCCAGACTGCCATTCTATCCTCGGCCTAAGAATCTTCTAGCTGACACAGAATGTAGAGAGCAGCTGAGAATCAGCTAAAGTGTGTGGGCAGGGGAGGACCAGAGAGATGGGGAACTGGCCTGCTGAAGCCCTGAGAATGGATGGAATCCTAGAGAAGAGGATGAGGAGGCAGACTATCTCTGACTTCAGAGACAATAAAGACAGAAGAAAAGCATTTATGAGGACACAATCATCTACATTTATAATGAAAGCTCAGGGTTTGAGCAGGAGAGACAAGAGTCTGGAAGTATTAGAATCAATACTAAGGGGTAAAAGGTGTAGCGAAGGATGATAGGGAAATAGCTGAGAAGCTAAATGCTTTTTTTGCCTCTGTCTTCACTGTGGAAGATGAGAAGTGCCTGCCCACTCCAGAATCACTGATTTCAGGAGGGAGGTTGAAAGACCTGAGTCAGATTGAGGTGACAAGAGAGGAGGTCCTACGTCTGATAGACAATTTAAAAACAAATAAATCACCGGGCCCGGATGGCATACATCCAAGAGTTCTGAAAGAACTCAAATGTGAACTTGTGGATCTCCTGACAAAAATATGTAATCTTTCCTTAAAATCTGCCTCCATTCCTGAGGACTGGAAGGTAGCAAATGTCACTCCTATCTTTAAAAAGGGTTCCAGAGGAGATCCGGGAAATTACAGGCCAGTCAGTCTGACGTCGATACCGGGTAAGTTGGTGGAAACTGTTATTAAGGGAAAAATTAGTAGGCACATTGATGAACAAAATCTATTGAGGAAGACTCAGCATGGGTTCTGTAAGGGAAGATCTTGTCTCACTAACCTCTTAGTGTTCTTTGAGGGAGTAAACAAACATGTGGATGAGGGGGACCCAATAGATGTTGTTTACCTTGACTTCCAGAAAGCTTTTGATAAAGTTCCTCATCAAAGGCTCCTAAGTAAGCTCAACAGTCATGGGATAAAAGGACAAGTCCTTTTGTGGATCAAAAACTGGTTAATTAAAAGGAAACAGAGAGTGAGTATAAATGGGAAATTTTCTCAGTGGAAGGAGGTAAGCAGTGGGGTACCGCAGGGATCAGTACTTGGTCTGATGCTTTTTAACTTGTTTATTAATGATTTGGAGTTGGGAGTAAGCAGTGAAGTGGCTAAATTTGCTAATGACACGAAGTTGTTCAGGGTGGTGAGAACCAGGGAGGATTGTGAGGCACTCCAAAGGGATCTGTCGAGGATGGGTGAGTGGGTGTCAACGTGGCAAATGGGGTTTAATGTGGTCAAGTACAAAGTGATGCACATTGGAGCCAAAAATCTTAACTATAAATACATGTTAATGGGGTCCGAACTGGCGGAGACTGACCAAGAGAGAGATCTTGGGAGTCATAGTAGATAACTCAATGAAAATGTCGAGACAGTGTGTGACTGAAATGAAAAAGGCCAATGCTATGCTGGGGGTTATTAGGAAGGGAATAGATAACAAATCAGCCAGTATCATAATGCCCTGTATAAATCGATGGTGCAACCTCATTTGGAGTACTGTGTACAGTTCTGGTCACCACACCTCAAGAAAGATATTATAGCATTGGAAAAGTGCAGAAAAGGGCAACTAAAATGATAAAAGGGTTGGAACACTTTTCCTATGAAGAAAGGTTGAAGTGCTTGGGGCTCTTCTGCTTGGAGAAACGACGGCTGAGGGGTGACATGATCGAGGTTTATAAGATTATGCATGGGATAGAGCAGGTAGAGAAAGAAGTCCTTTTCTCCCTTTCTCACAATACAAGAACTCATGGGCACTCGATGAAATTGCTGAGCAGTCGGGTTAGGACAGATAAAAGGAAGTACTTCTTCACCCAAAGAGTGATTAACACGTGGAATTCACTGCCACAGGAGGCGGCGGCAGCTACAAGCATGGACAGCTTCAAGAGGGAATTAGATAAACATATGGAGCAGAAGTCCATCAGTGGCTATTAGCCACAAAGTATAGATAGGGACTCTCAGTCTGGGGCAAGTGATGCTCTGTAATCTTGGTGTTTGGGGGGGGGGGGGCAACAGTAGGAGGGCTTCCTGCCCCCACTGCTGGACCTTCTGAGGGCACCTGGTGTTTCTGGCCACTATGTGACAGAGTGTTGGACTGGATGGGCCACTGGCCTGATGCAACATTGGCTTTTCTTATGTTCTTAATAAGATGTGTTATGGCCAAAGATAAAAGTGCCAATAGCTGTGAAATATGTACGTAACTAGACTAGAATAACGGGGGCATGTGGTGATAACTGCTGTCTGACCTTTTATTGTAACAGCTACATTTTTGTATGAAGATATGTAATACAATCATTCAGTGTGAAGGGTGATGCAACATATTACACTTTAAGCAATGAAACTACTAGACAGATTCTGTGTAGTATACTGCAAGGATTTTACTAAAATACCTATATAGAACTGGATGCTGCCACAGGATATATAAGGGTTTTTCCTAACACGATGATTCCGGCTGAGATGAGACTCAAGAAATACATTACATCAGCCTTGAAAATAAATAGCAGTAGGGCATTAGCCACAGCACTCTAGGGATGCAATCCTAAGCAGGCCTACTCAGAAGTAAGTCCCATTTTATTCAGTGGGGCTTACTCCTAGGAAAGTATTCTTACAACTACAGCCTACTTTTTTCAGCTAGGGGAAAGCAGCATACCATAGCTGATGCCTGTTTCAGGATGCTCTGCCAGGGAAGAAACAGACCATACAAACATCAGTCATGCTCCACCCCAATTTTCCATTCCTATTCAGTTTTTAGGAGACCAGGAGGACCAGGGATGTCAAAAGAAAGGTTAGAACAAGGAGTTCAGTGGCTCCTTTAAGACCAACAAAGTTTAATTCTGGGTATAAGTTTTTGTATGCATGCACACTTTTTCAGATACATTGAAACAAGACTTTTTCAACCACTACATATAGGTGGAGGGGGGTTAGTTGCCAGGAAGGGCTAAATTCTTTATCAAGAAACTGAGCGACAAATATAGCTAAGATTGGATTAAAGCAGTTTGTAAGACCTGTGACAAGCAGAAAATTAGCATACAGGTAACAAGAGTTTAGCTGAAATATACAGACTATCTTAGAAAGAAGAAGGAAAAACTGAGATTGGCTGTGCTTCCAACAGAAAGCTTAGGAGCTATACAAGCCTGCTCTCTGATTGAAGGCACAGCATTTCTCAGTGCAAAAGGTGGACTATACATGAAGCAAATAAAAATAAAACTGGGAAGGATCTCCTTTATGGTCAGATGTCAAGTTTGCTAGCCTTGCCTTTTGATTAAAGAAGTTATCCTTCCAGTTATCCTACCAGCTCAATGACAAAAATATATAGTACATGAACTTCTGTAACAAGAATCATACAATAAGGTTCTGTGCATAAATTACCTTTCCAGAAGTCAGAATAAATTTATCAAATACATAATGCATATCTTCTGTGGTGACTTCATCTTTAGTATTTTGAATTTCTCCTACTGCTTGGCAGTTGTGCGAGGTAGTTGATGTGGTAGTGCCTGAGCACATACTCTTCTGTGAATGCTCCATTTCTGAATTCTGTCTACTTTTAGTGTCAGATAATTCATCAACAGAATCTGTGTCGTGGGACCCATGTTCACTAAAAATGCAATGGTGGCTTAGTTCCTCTTCAACTGAAGGCTCTTGATCATCTTTTGCTTTGAGTGATTTTTGTTCTAATTCACAGCATTCACTAGTTATAAGGGATACAGTTTCTTCTCCATCTTCAGATTTTGTATTTAAAACTTCTGGCTTCTTTACCAGCAAACTATCTAAGTTGTTGGAAGTACGTCTCCTGGACGTAGATTCCATTTCACTACATTCATTAAACTTACATGCTTGTATGATGCACCCATTATCTGTGTTCTGTTTCTCTGCAATGTTGGCCTGCTGCTGAAGGCAACAGTTGGTTACAAGTTCTCCAGTTTTTTTGCTACCAATTTTTCCCTTTTCTTTTTTCTTGGTATCAAGTTTGGACTTAATTCCATCTTTATTCTGTGGACATGCAAAATACTTATATGCTGTCCTGAACCTCTCCAGGATGTACTCAAACACCATCTGGCTGTTCAAGCTCCGTGCAACATTTCTTTTTAGTGCAAAAGGATCTAGAAAAAAGAAAAATGAGTTCTTAGTTAGGACTAACCACAATATTAACACTGTGTATTTCAAATAATACAAATTGTTATACAAGAAAGCATCTTTCCTTTAGTATGGCTAGTCTTATTACAAGGTTGAATAATAATACAGAACGAAGACACAAAGAGGAGGGCTATGCTTCCCAAACCAGTCAGTATCTCCTTACTTTATCCGCTGTTTGTTTGGACTGTTAGAGACAAGGAAATACTGCAGTACATGATTTTAACAGAATATTAATACAATCAAACTACAATGCTATTCCCACAACAGCCTTTTGGGAAAAACAGTAATAATAAACTATTGCTTAAAATGGGAAACCAACTGCTTGAGCCATAATTATCTAGTGATATGATATATTCTAGTAAAGAAATATTAAAAATAAACTTGTTAATACTTTCAAATAGGTATGGACACATGAACATTATTTGCAAGGCTGAAACATACACTCTCCTCCATAATTTCTAAATTTCTAATACAATATAAGACACTTTATTTACACAAAGTTAGGCAAGTAAGAAAACACAAAGATTTCCCTATTATAAGTGTAGTTAGTACACCCCACCTTCAATGGCTATTCGCCTTTTAGGCCAATTTTTGTTCTCTCTGGTTAAAAGTTCTTGTACCCGTATGCTGATAACAAATTCTTCCAAAGCAAATTCCAGTGTATAAAACTTCAACAATTCTAACCACAGTTGTCCTAGAGATATCTGGTGTGGTGTTTCCAAAGCTAATGGAGACTGAAAGAAGAAGAAAATGGAAAACTTAAATTTCTTGTTCTTTGGTCTTAAAATGTTATAATTCCAAGAAGAATACTAAATAGAAAAGAGAAATTTACATTCAGTGGACTCTATTTGAACCCAGGGATTCTTGTAAAGAACTTGTTAAAATCCTACATCAGTCCAGTGAATTTACATTCAAAGAAAATTACATACCTTGCCATTTTTCTCCTTTGGATGACTCTGGGTGTCTGTTTCTGCAGTTGCTGCTTTCTTGTTACCACCTTTTTGCTGGTCACCTTTAGCTTTGCCTTCCACACCTGCTCCATTTTTCCCTGCTCCATTACATGATGGTTTGTATTCCCACACCACAAACTTTTCATCTTCAATGCCCTTTAGCTGGTAGTCATCAGCCTTCTTAGAATCGAAGCCTTCAATCTAAATCCAAACAAGGCATCCAGAGAACCAGTTCATATGCAAGAAACAAACATTGGCTCAGTGGGCTATTCATTTTAAATCAAAAACTGTTCTTAGTCATAAACTCCATGGTTAAGTACAACTATTATTACGAATAACCATTTGTCTGGATACTGACAGAATTTTCCAGGACTATAAAATTGTTAGATGTCAATAGCTTTTTAATAACAAAAGTAGCCAATACCCAAAGAGCTATTTCAGACATTGCTAAGGCAAATGGAACCTGCCCTTAGTTCCCAAAGAGATTTGCTGCGTGTCATGGAAAGCTACTGTTCAAGAAACACAAGACTAAGCCTCCCTTGGCTCTACTTGAACTAACTTACAGCTGTTTGGATCCCAAGCTTTATATATTTTTAACTTACCCAATTGCCTAAATATGATGGTAATATACGTGGTTCTCTTTGTTGAAGGAAAAATATCACCATTAAGGCAAAGGAATATGAGGGAATTCCACCTTCAGCCTGACAATCAATATGGCACAACTATAAAGAGGAAGAAGACAGGTCAGAATCCTGCAATGAAGTTCTATTTAAAAAAAAAAAAGAAACAAGAAAAATGCAGATATTATAACCTTTCAGTTTAGCCAACATTTTTCAGTCACAGAACAAAGGCCTGTATAAATCTGAAATTATTTGAACAATCAATAACAAATTCACCAATGACTACAAATCTACCTGATACAGAGCACTAGAAAAAAACAGAGCATAGCAAATGGAACAGTGATGATTAATGGTTCTCAAACTTGGAGTTACAACATAAAAGTAGTTTATGGCTTTCTAGAAGGTGGGTTGTCAGGCTCAAACTCCTGAGCTGACTGACTCAGCACCCCTCTCTCCCTCCTCTCAGCACCAATAAAACTAAGAGAGAGGACAGACCTGTCACATTCCATCCTTCACCCTGAAGCCCCTTTCATTCCTGAGGGCTCAGATCACTCCCAATCACCAGCAGTATGTGAGGTACTGAGGGTGACATACACCTGATGTCTTCTGGGCCAGTACTGTTAGTGGCCAGGTCCAAGCGAAGACCTGGCCTGCTCTACTGCCTGGCCACATGCCAGCAACATCTAGGTCTGAATCAAGCCCAGCCTCTGGTGCAGGGTCAAAGGCTAGGAAAAAATCTTTTGTAGCTAAAACGGTCAACACTGCAGACTAAAGGGACAAGTGATGAAAGAATGAATCAAGAAGTTTCATTTTTCCATATTTATCCCTTTCATCTTGGGAATCTTTAGTTCCATGATTCTTAACAGGGACCATAAAGATGGCAATCTACAAATCTTGGGCAACATTCAGAATTTTGGGAAGAAAATACTGGGCACTGAGGATTTTTGGCAGTTCTTTCTTCCTCCTTGCAATAGCTTCTGACAGCCAGCAGAGGAAAGTTGTTTTATAATGCTGTTCCCACTCTGGGATTAACATCCCAGATTTCTACCACAGGCTTTAAAAAAAGTGACACATAGCAAAAAGAAATTAAACCTAACATTAAGGAGTTGTCTGATGACCATTAGGCAACAAGGCTCTTACTGAATATATGTATTTATATAAATAAAGTTGCTTTTTTAAGAGATCTATATTTATGTCCTATATTTTTATTTGTGGCCTGGAGGGCATTCAGTTACAATGCTGAGTCCTTGGTGGGTAGCAGTTAGTTAAGAACCACTGCTCTAGGTCCTCTTTTGTGACTTTAGTACAGTAATTTTCTTTTTTCCATACTAACCTGCTTGTTTTATGAATAGATTTAAACTCTAAATAATTTGGTTAAGAAAAATGCTTGTGTGCCCAAGTGTTTCAGAACATACAGTGAACCTTTTCTGATTTTGACTTACAAATGAAGGCCGTTAAACTGTACTGAGGGCTGCTATGAAATGTCCTCTATCTGGAGCATTTGTTCAGTTGGTGCAAGTATCTTCAATAGGAAAAGGAGGCACAGAAGCCTCAACATGCTTCACTTGCAGCAGCAGCTCTATAGTCAGTCAGTTATCTGATCCAATAAGACAAATGCATAACTGTATGATAGATGATACACAGATGATAGATAGATATCTAAAAAGACTACTCTTCATACTGCCAATACTATGACCAGTCACCTACGTGAAATATTTTAATTACTTTTACATATACATGCAACAAACAATTACATGCAACAAACAAATCCATCTATTTCATAAACTTACTCTAGCCCAGTAGCGAAAAGCCAACACCAAAGGAACAAGGACTGGCTCTAGTTTACCGAGTGCAGCCAGCAGGTCAGTCGTAAGGCAGGCCACATCATTTCCAGCACTTACTTTACAAGTTAAACCACTGACATTAAAAGAAATGGTAAGAAAAGTTATAAATCATATAATTGTTCACCAGTGAATAAAATTTGCTAACAAACCAAAACACGCAATTCTTGCCATATAAAAGCAGCCTTCTTTGTTTTTATGATTTGCCTATATGAATTCTTTTCACATTTAGATTCCCTTCACCCCAGATACTGAGGCCACTTCAACACGGGTTATCTGCTCAGATTCAGTGCTACTGGGAAGTGGGGGTTTTTCCTGATTCCCCACTATATTATGGCAGGGACGTTCTTGGCTGATCCTGCATTGAGCAAGGGGTTCGACTAGATGGCCTGTATGACCCCTTCCAACTCTATAATTCTGTGGTGCAGCCCAGGATTATGCTGTTTTTTTCCCAATATTTGTCAAACCTGCTTTGCTCCAATGTTTTGGGAATGATCACAGTAAAACCGTGATAGCTGTTCAGTGGGCAGAAAAGTTCTGATTTTCCCTGGCCCTAACCCTACACTGACTATTTCCACACACAGAAAGACATACACACCAGGAGGCCTTTAAAAAAAAATCAACAATTTCATATTATTAAACTAATATATCATTACAACAAATAAATGAAACAAGTCCTGCAAATTCCCAGCTTTCATTTTTTAAAAAGTCTCTAGCCTCTTCTGTTGTGGATATATGAAAGAAAAGACATACTGTTGAAAGGGAAAGGGCTAGACACTTTTTAAAAAATGAAAGCTGAGAATTCAGAGAACTGGTTGCACTTACTGATATAATGGCATATCAATATAACAATATAAAATAGCTGATTTTAAAAAACAACAGCTGAAAAAGCCCCAATAGCCTTGGGGGGGGGGAGTGGAGGTGGTGTCTGCTGGGGCAGGGAAATTGCAGGAAATCCTGCCATGTGGAAACCCTGCTACCACTTAACTGTATCAGCAGACACACCAGCAACAGGGAAACCACACAAGCCTGTTTCCATGTGGATACCACCATAACTTGTTATTTTACTTGGGCACAATCCAGCCAAAATATTGAGCACTTTTAAGATGTAGTGATTTCACTGAATGATGAAGAATATGCTTAAATTTCTCCCACTGAAATAAATGGGATTTAACATTGCTCCAGTTTGGCCGTACTATGCCTTTGGCAGGTTGTAAGGCATTTGTGACAACGTTTACTCCTTCACCATCTGAGGTCTTGCTTTAGAGCTCTTTCCTCAAAGAACTGCATTCTGCAATTCACAAAGGATTATAAAATACTAAATTTAAGTTTAGTTCATTTAAGTTAAGTTCATTTAACACAATCACATAACACTAATGACACAAACCTTTTAACATCTTTACAAAAAACAACAGGAACTTTGGCATGGAAATCTGATTCCACATCAGAGTAAGACGCTGGAGGAGGGCAAAAAAAGAAAAGTATATCAAGAAATAGAAGAGCCTTCTACCAGATTTCTCAGTTTTTTGACATGTAAATTTATCTGGGTAATACAAAAGGTTAGAATTGTATTATGCCATCTATCAGCTCTCCTTTCTACTGCCAACATCAATGAGAAAAGTGAGTGAAAAATAAAGAAAAAATAAACTTACCGCTGTTTTTTAAAATATCAAGCACCTGTATCAAAACATCTGGATAACTCATCTAAAATGATGACAAAAAAGATATCTTACCCTCATTTTGAACTGTGAAAATTAGTATGACAATCATATTTTAAAAGTCATAGGTACAATCCATGCCTCTGTTTGCTTGTGTAAAAGGCAGACTACAGGGCCTCTACTTGTGCAAACTGGCCCCAGGTTATTTGCTTTTGGAACCTGAATCCAATTTCCCAGAGGTATGAACACATAAAGCCCCAGCACACTATGGCACAGCTGTACTTGGCATGTACCTGCAAAGACAACTATGGTACTGAAATGAGAAGCCCCATACACTCAGGGTATCCAACTGGGGTCAGCTTGAGCACACCTGCTTGGTGCCCTCATATGGACTCACTGAAGTCTGGCTTGGGTAGGGCTTATACCATGGCAGAAGGAGTTCTGCAGCCATTATTGAAGTGTCTGCAACTTACTATGTCTTATCCCAAGGCTTTAAAGGAACTGGAATGGGCCAGGTTGACAGGCAAGATTAATGATTGTGTCTTGCAGCTGCACCCAGACTGCTGGATTAGGGGGTAGCTACTTGGTGCCTGTTAACCTGGCCCCTTCCAGAAATATTCAGAACGAGACATGATGTGTTACATGAACTGTACCCCACACCCTGTGGTTTTCCTCCCTTGCATCAGGTGTGGTAAGCATGGGGTACAATTTGCAGGTAGCTTATTTGTTTATTTAATTTTTTTTATATGCTGCCTCTCCAGTGAACTGGCTGAGATAGTTCAGAATACAACAAAATAATAAAAACAATAACATAAGATTTATTAATATTAAAACAAGCCACTGAGAACAAGGAAAGGGCATAAAAACAACACACAAACATTGCATCATGGATATAGCCAGAAATATAGGGGAGCAGTTGGTGGTCTTGACTAAAGACCACAGGGGACTTTTTTGCTGGCCAGAATCAGGGCTGGACTCGTCTTTCAGCTAAATATGCCAAATAGGGAGTCCAGAAACCCAGAATATAACAGCCTAGAACAAAGGAGTAACAGTGGGCGCCGTGGCCGGACCAGGAGGCCTGACAGCGGCCCGCAAAGGGCTGCCGACAGCCAGAGAGGGCGTGGCACAACCCGGCAGCAAACAAGCTGCGAGAGCTTTGCAAGCCCGGCCGACGCCCATCCAACCGCCGGGCGTCGCGGTAGAAGAATGGTGGGTGGGGCCAGAGGGAGGAAAGGGGGGGAGGGCCCTCGGGGGCGGGACAGAAAGGAGCGGGGGTAATAAAAGCGGGGCAAGAAGCTGGCCGAGGAGGATGAGTCGACAGGAGAGTGAAGTAGAGCCCAGTAGACTGAGAGAGTGTGGGCCAACAACTCCCTAACGGAGGCAGGGCGTGGGACAAGGGTGTAGTTAACCCCCCACCCCTGACTGAGTCTGAGGCCTGGCTGCGCCCTGACAACCCGTCCCTCCACTCCAAGGCCGAGGGTCCTTATACGTCACGGCCACTGGGGGCGCCCCTCCGGGGGAGCAGGCAGAACACGACTTGGTTATGATTAAAAGTAGTGAGAATGAACTAACACTGCTTTTTATATATTTTCAGAAGCTGCATAAGCACAGATAACTTTATATGGTGTATAAATTTACAAGAAATTAGTTACCTAACAACATGAGCCCTAGCTATTGTTAGAAGGTGATTCTGAAAACCTGTAAGTATGGGAGTCTAAACTGATCTCTAGCTCCTTCTTCGCAAGGGCTCCTTACCTTGTGAAACCTGTCTACCTTTGTTAAGAAATACTGGGCTCAAATAATTGCTCTCCTTTAGCAATCTATATAAAACCAGCAAATGGTATTATCATATTCTTTCAAATCAGTCAATGTTAGAAGTGTAAATAATTATGTTGTAATAAAAAGATGAAAGCAAAGATTCTCTAACAGTATTACTTGTGTGCTATATTAAAATGAATTAAAAACGTTGAGGTATACCTGTTGCCAGGAGATTAATGATCTAAGAAAGCTAATTGAGTAACGATCTGATATAAGAAAGCTAACCTATGACTTCTTAAGTGCATGCCTATATCCAAACTAGATCTGGCTAGAGTCATTCAGAACAAGTGGATAGAGCCTAAAATTATTAGACAAACTGTCACTCAGAAGTCCCACCACCCAACCTCTTTGTTCCACAAAACCTCTTCTGGACTTTGGCAGACCCGCAAGTTCTGTTCCAACTACTTTCTTGGGACCGTCCTCTTACCACTGTTATTTCACACTCTTATTGAATGAACACCCCAACCAAAAGGATTTTTACTCCGTAGAAAGTCCCAATTAGTTTCAATTTTCACTAGAGTTTACCTTCACGTAATTGTGCAACCTTTTGTGTGTGTGTTTTTCGTCCTGTTAACAAGACCTAATCATACATTACAGTGTTCCTGGGTCTGTCTAGGTCTTGTCCAAGCAGACATGCATCCAGAATTCCTCACTGAAACTTAATTATCAGGTGCATTGGGCCTGGTTTAGATTGATACTGTGGACAAGGGGAGAGGGGGCTTAAGCTTTCTCCACCCAACACTGTTTTTCATCCAGAAATGCTGTGGATATCCAGGGACATTTCATGTTGGGAAAATGGTGCAAGGAGGCTTAAGTTCCCTCTTCTCACATTTCCAATCCAAACTTGATTCCAATGCACCTGAGAATTAAGTCTCAAACAGGAACTCCTAGCGCACAACTGGTTTGACAGGACCTGGGACAGTCCTAGAAATAGTATAGTATGTAGTTAGGCGATGAGAAAGCTTTTGTCCTATATTTCCAGCTATGTACAATGTAAATTCTTTTTAAAAGCTGAATTGGTGTTCCCAATGTTATGATTAAGAAAATAGACTGAACTGGAATTACGACAGAGTTTTGAATATTTACCCCCAAGAGATGAAGCTAAAGATCACAGCTGGTCAACTTTTTAAAATACCATAATAACACTTCTAGTGGGCTTTGCTTAATGTATTTCCAGGTCAAGAACATTGTTCCTGTTACAGAAACCTAGTGGGAAAATCTAAATCACCAGACACAAAAGATTTGTAATCAGTGTATATCACTTTTTTTACTTACCTTGGAAGGAAATTTTATATCAATATTTATATCACTGGTCTTAAAAGCAAATCTAGTTAGACAAGACCCATACATCCTCAATGAGCACTCTGAAATAAAGGAAAGAGTCTATAAGTTAACATGCAGCTTTCATTACCTTTTTCAAAACTGATGCTATTATGACTACAGTCTTAAAAGTCAGTGTACTAGGAAGCAAGTTCTAATTTGGAATACATCAAATTGCATTATTTCCCCTTCCAGTTAGAAGGTATTTTAAGCTTTAAAAAGCAGAAATTAAGATGTGAATAATGTGTTAGTGAAAAATATATCTGTCCCTATTATATAAAAGCCAGATGGGGTGGCAACATTCCATAGGCTCTCATTCCATAGGCTCTCCCTCAGCCATTGGCCCATCAGTTGCCACTCAAGAGTACTCGGATGCCATTGGCTAGGTCTGCTCCTCTTCCCCGCCCACTCCCCTTTCAGCCACCGTTTTCTGTCAGAAGCACTGTGTCTCACGATGAAGACACTTCTCTTGCTCAGCTCCTGTGGGGGACAAAGTTTTCCCTCAGTGGCTGTTGTGAGGAACTCATAGGGCTGACAGCTCCAGGTAAGGAAGCCAATTTAAGGAAACCAGAGTTTGGAGGGGGAGAGGAAAGGCTTCAACTGAATAGAATGCCGTAGAGGCCAACGGCCAAAGCATTCTAACTTTTCCCTCAGTGGTTCTTGGTAAGCAACCAAGCTTGGTTCTGTCAGTAAAAAGACAAAGAAACAAAACCCTTTCTACACCTCTGTGAGGAAGTCATTGGGGCCATTCCTTGCCAGCTCCAGATTGGGAAATTCCTGCTGAGTCCTTCCACCACCACCCATGCTGCCCTCCGCAGGATCCACCCCCCCAAATCTCCAGGTATTTCCCTATTCAGAGCTGGGAACCCTACTTTCCCCACGGTGCCTGCTGCTGGTCAACCAAGCTTGGTTTTGGTCAGTAAAGGGCCCTTTTCACACCTATTTTGACCTTCGGGAGAAAACTCATTGTGCCCTTATACCCTGCTGAGATCCCCCCCCTCATGACAGCCAATGTGATGTGGCAGTCAGGGCTTCAGAGCACAGTAGAGGCTGCAGGTGGGGGGGGGAGATGGAAAGCTGAACAGTGAGGGGAAAATAAAGGTAGGTTGATGCTTGGCTGGAAAGGAGATAGGGTTGCCAACTCCAGGTGGGAAATTCCTGGAGATTTGAGGGATGGAGCCTGGCGAGGGTGAGGTTTGAGTAGGGGTGGGGCCTCAGACAGGTACAATACCATAGACTCTGCCCTCCAAACCATCCATTCCCTTTGGGGAACCACTGTTGCCAGTCTCTGGGTCACTCAGAATTACAACTGCTCTCCAGATGGTATTGATCAGTTCCCCTGGAGAAAATGGTGGACTCTGTGTCCTTATACCCTGCTGAGGTTGCCACAGCAAATTGACGCTCAGTGCTCAAGTCTTTGGCATTCTCACAGAGCCTCTTTCTAGAGCCTGTTGTATTTATTTCCACAACGGGCCTTATTCCTAGTAACTATATAAAAATGATTATCCAGCATTGTGGACCATTTCTAATATACAAGCCCTACTGTACTTTATTCCTTTGTGATGTAATCACCATGTAGGATGGTGTTAGCTTTTGGTGATAACTTTTGATATAGGGCCACTGTGTGTTCTTGAGATTAATTCCAAGAAAATACATTTCAGTCATATTCATGAACTCCAAGCAACTTAACAACACATGCACCCTAGTTTTACAGTCATGTATGATGTATGCACAATTGTCTATTTAACTACTATAGGACACCAACATACCTTGAAAAACACATAACAAAGAACTTTAAAATTCCTACTTGGAAGTAAAATCCATGAAAGACATTTGTTCTGTGTAAAGTAGAGAGGTATTAATAACAAGACTGAAAACAATGACTAAGAGAGCATGGTAACTTTCAGCATTTGCCAGATAAATCTTATCATTCTACTAAGTTTGTGTTTTTCCCTACCAGTACTCTTAAACATTACTATTTGCCACAGTCATGACAAGAGAAAGGGTACACAATATTCAATGAAATTAGAATGACAGTGATTTTATTCACAAACAGCTGCTTTTCCATGAACAAAATGCTCATACATCCAAATGCTGCAAGCAACTTTCTTGTATTATTGTATAAAGAAACAACATAAAATATGTCCTGGGCTCTTGTCAGTCGTAGCTGAACTAGAAGGGACCTGCAAACAACAAGTAAATCCATGCTATGATTGTTAATACTGTTGTTCCTCAATATGGACAAATTACTTACTCCCTTTATTTTTAAGCACAACATCTTATTATTGAAGGAAAAAAAACATTTTTTGGTACCTTCAGAACCAAATCACTCAGGCACAGTTATGAAAGTGCAGAAGACTAGACTGGAATTCACATTCCTGAACGATTAAACTAATGTTTCAAAATAAAACCAGATCATTGGACCTTTTACATCCACCAAGACAAAAGAGTCCAAAGAAACATCTTTTCAATTAATATCTCACACAAAAAGATGAGACGTGCTGCAAACTGAGCTAAAATTATTCTGTCTCATAGCCTTCCAAAACTGTATTTTGTGCACAGCTGAACACATGCACTGGATGAAGAGCCCAATTGTACTGGGGAGGGAACAGGATAAAAAAATGACTTGCCTCAAAGAATACTGATGAATTTACTGTTACCTGGTAAGGACTGCTGAATTATCTTCTCCATCTCATATACAATTTTTTGGCGGATTTGGAAATCATTATCAGATATGCCTTGTTCCTTTGCTGCCTCCATCAATGTAAAACTCAGGGCAGTTACTTGTGCAGCTGAAGGGGGAGGGAGAGCACGTAGTTCATTCTCTTCTTGCTTTTCCTGAAGAACATTATGAGTGATAAATGAAAGTATTACTGTTGTGTTTTAAAATGTATCTAATTTTTATTTGTTTTATCATGTACTTAGACGTCAAAGGCTAACCATGGGAGTAAGTGTGGAAGCAGCAGCTGAATAACATCTGAGCTTTGTTTTTCCTTTGTTTACAAGTACTTAGCTTGGGAGTGGCCAGAGTCACATGCTCTTGATCAGTGGCTCACAGAGAAGACCAGTCAAGGATGTCTGTTTTATCTGTTAGTTTTCTTTATCTAAACTCTATTGTTTAAATTGACAGTAAGTGTATTTTGGAATTTTCTGTAAGCTGTTTTGGGTCCCTTTGGGAGAAAACCAACATAGAAATGTCCAAGTAAATACATTAAAAAATCACATTTTTTAGGGGAGGGAAGTTTATGAAATGACATTAAGATCCTCTCATGATAGGCATTAGACATCTGAGAATCCTTGCACGACTTTGAAGACTCCAGTCATCTCACAATACAATACTAGAAGATGGTTTTGCATTACTTTTGCTCTATCCAAGAAAACTATCCTGTAGAAGCACTTCAAGATTCAGTCTCAAAACCCATTTTTGTCTACATATAAAGCTTCCCAGAGACCTGCAATTAGACATTATTGATACACTGATGACACACAGATCAATTTCCCCCTGTAATTCAGGAGCAACAGCAGCCGTGTCTATGAACATGTCTCAGGAATCACAGACCCTAGAACTCTAGTTACAAGTAGAATTTACCTGAAGAATGCCTGCCCAACCCAATTTAAAAATGTATTTGTTTTCTAAGCTGCTCTGAGTACCACAGATACATAGGAGGGAGGGCATAAACAACACTGATATATTATTAAAGCCCTGTGACTGTTTTTATCTTGGTTTCAGCCAAATTTCATAGGTTCACCCATGATACTTTTAAAAATTAGGTCAAGTGCTCAAAAATATGTTTCTGATAAGAAACTCCAAGCCTTATTCTAAGACACTTACCATGATATTCTTTTTATGGCGTTTTTCTTTAATGTGTTTGTGAGCTCCCTGGATATTTTCAATATGAACTAAGCAGAGCTTGCATAGGTACTGGCAATTAGAGTACTCAGGAGATCTCTGTGGGAAAAAAACCATATTTAAAATTAAGCAGCTACTTAATTATGTCTTTTTTTCCCATGATGACTTTTAGAAAATAATAGTAAGCACATGCACTGCAGAAGAACATTACAGGTTGAGATTTCCCCTACTTATGTTGCCATGATGAAGTAAAGAGTTCAACCATATATTACATATTCCCTAAGTATTCCTGCTCCCTAGAAACCCCAGCCATTCTCATCTGGTTCTTATGTAACCACAATTCTAGCTAATATATATCTAATCCTCAACATGACCCCTATCTGTGGATACTTAAATCCAGAAATTGGGGCCATGAACAGACAAGGCACATCTTTCTACAAAACTGATAAAAGAGACCAACAGAATTAAAATTTGGATCTTAGGCCTAGTAAAGGAAATTTTCTGTCCATTTGAAAAATGCTGACACGGTTCCAATCAATTTTTGGGCTTTTGTCCCAGTCTTTGCTCTGTATGTGACCTGGCCAAAATTTGTTCTGTTTGTAGTGATTCTGGGCAAGGATCCCAGAGATATTATTGACACTGAAGAAGATCAAAGATCAGTGTAGCTGAGGTTCAAATACAGCAGGTTTTAAGAGAGGAAGACAGAGCAAGGATGAAACATGGAATATTTGGTTATGATTTTTTAAAAGAATATAAAGCATTCAGCCTTCTAAAGCCAGTTTAGTGTAGTGGTTAAGTGCGCGAACTCTAATCTGGGAGAACCGAGTTTGATTCTCCACTCCTCCATTTGCACCTGCTGGATGACCTTGGGCAAGCCATAGTTCTGGCACAGCTGTTCTTGAAAAAGAGTAGTTTCGGTCAGAGCTCTCTCAGCCCCACCTACCTCAAAGGGTGTCTGTTGTGGGGAGGGGAAGGGAAAGGAGTTTGTAAGCCGCTCCGAGACTCCAAGTGAAGGGCGGGGTATAAATCCAATCTCTCCTTCTTCCAAAAGCAAATTTCACTTGTATTAATATTTGTCTGACAATTTAATGATTCAAGTATTCTAAAGTAAGTCAAGTCAAGTTAGGTGACTAGGACAATAAGGAAGATTGCTGAGGGTTTTAAACGGTCAAATGAGTCCAAAAGGGTGTTACAGGCCATGTGGATTTATTTCCTAAAGCATACCCTGGAATATCAAAAGTCACACACTACTCTCTCCCTATGCATTTAAATTCTCTTGCTATGTGTTCATACTACCTATAGAGATATACATCTGGTCTACAATAAGTATTTATCTGTCATGTTAAAGACACTTGCAGGAGCTGTGTGTGCATGCGGGGACAGCTCTCACTAAAGCTTGTTCTCAAGAAGGAGGACTACTCTCTGACAACAGCTATTTGGACAGGTTTGGACTAGTCTCATGTTTGGACCGGGTTCAAAATCCAACATCCCCAGTTGTATCACTTATGATCTACGATACCATGTGATTGGAGAGACTGCTCCAAGTGAATGAGAAGTTGCCAATTTTTTATTGTCACATTGGAATTTTATTGTGCTGTATGCCACTCTGAACCCTGTTTTTCAGGGGAAGGCAGCCTAAAAGTCTAATTTAATAAATAAATATTACTCTTGGAAACTGGTGAGACTGCCATAATTTGTAATCTAGTACTGCAAACAGTTAGCACTGATGTAAGAAGAGTCAGTACTGAGGAAAGGTGTGCTAGAATTTATTAAGAATTTGTTTGGGGGAGATTTTATCCTCTTAAGAGGAACAATGGAGAATTTTACTTTCAGAATTTTGTTGTTCTTTGAAGATTCTGTGGGGTTTTGGAGAATTTATCCTCTTGGGTTGAAGAATTGGTAATAAAAAGTTTAAATGAAGGAATGAGCCTAGTTGCCCTAAAATCTTCATTGTTGCATAGCTGAAATGAATGTAGTTAAATGATATTTACGTCTGATTGCTTTCACATGGAACTTTGCTTCTTTTGTGCTAAGGTTAAAAATCATCTGTAATTCAAACCCCAGGAGCTCAGCTAACAGGATAATAAGGGGGACGGAAGGAGGGAAATCGGAGAGCCAGGTTGGTGTAATAGTTAAGAATATCAGACTGAAACCTGGGAGACCCAGGTTCAAGTCCCCACTCTGCCATGGAAGTTTGCTGGGTGACCCTAACCCAGTTACTCTCTCTCAGACTAATCTACCTCGCAAGATTGTGCAAGGAAAACATGGTGGAGAGGAAAATGAGGTAAGCTGCTTTGGCTTTCCACTGTGAAGTAAATAAATAACAGAAAACACTGAAGACTGGGTGGGGGCAAATTAAGGCTCCCAGCCCCCAGGTCCCAGCAGGGGTTCCCCCGCTTTTGAGGGCTTTGATCCACCGCTGGCCAGCAGGAGAAAACCCACCCCTAAAAAGGGACATCACAACGTCACTCAGAAGTGATGTCATTGCATTCCCGATGTTGGGGGGTGATATTCTAGTTTTGGGGTAAACTCAATGGCTTTGAAGGCAAAAAGCCCCCCAGTTTTGCCCAAAAACTAGAGCGTCACCCCCACCCCACAGCAATGACACAATGACGTCACTTCTGGGTGATGCCATTGCTCATGCAGCAAAAGATCCTGGAAAGGACCCAGGAGCCCCCTACCAGCTGCCAGATACGACTTGACAACCCTAGGGCAGATTAAAGAAAGGGTGGTGGATGAGTGGGAAAGGGGACAGGATATGAAGCTGCCAGGAGAAGAGAAAGAAGAAATAGTGTGGGGAAGGGAATACAGGGGGAAATAAAAGACTCCCATAAGTCCTTGCCAATTCCATTTGTTCTAACTGAATTTGAGTGCTGATGCTGCATTGAGCAGGGGGTTGGACTAGATGACCTGTATGACCCCTTCCAACTCTGTGATTCTATGATTCTATCACAACCTACACGAAGTCCAGTAACCAGTTTAGTTTTTCTTTAGAATTAATTGTGCCAGAAGATAAGTACTCAAAAACAAGAAAAGAAAACATATTCACTACTGACTTTTTCCAAGCGGATGATATAATCTCTTTCCAGTCGTTCTTCAGCTTGTTTCAAGCCTAGCTGCTGTTCTGCCATCAGTGTAGATTCATCAATTACTGTGGCATTTTCTAAATAATCACCTTCAGAATTAGTTTCTTTAGCAGAATCAATATTCTTCATTTTACCTAGTGGGATGAGGGGAATGAAGATGATTAACGGTTTTTTTGCTAGACTAATTTAAACATAAAGTGAAACAAAGGCTATGAAGACACACAAGAAATTGAATAGTGTAGAAATGCCCATTTCTTGATAAATAAGTAGAACTAAGCACAGAAATGTGCAAAGATTAAAATAACATACAGAGTTTCAGTTATCATAAAATGAGGGATGGTAGTTCAGGATTACTGTGATAATGTTCATGAAGCACTTTAAGCATTTAGGAAACAGAAATTACTAAAGTCTATAATTCCATATATGCATCTCATTATCAACTACATATGAGATGTGTGCATAAATAGCAAACTCTTTTTCGCAGCTACAGTTACAACAAATTTATAAGTAAGGTTGCCGAGTCTTACCTTCATAACGGTGGGGGAGTCCCAGTCCCTCTCTGGGAGTCCCGCACACACGTTTTGCAAGTGCCACAATGACATCACCCGGAAGTGACGTCATCGCACTGGGCACGTTGCCGGGGCGACCCTCTGGTAATCACCCTAAAACTCTATGGTACCATAGAGTTTTCAGGGCAATTGCTAGAGCGTTGCCCAGCATGATGATGTCGTTTCTGGCTACTCAGACATCCCTTGTTGTGACGTGCCCAGCATGATGATGTCGTTTCTGGGTGACATCATCACGCTTGGCACGTTGGCCTGATCGGACCACTTTGGGGGTGGGGTTCCCTCCGCTGGCCGGCTCCCAACTGGTGGATTGGGGACCCATTTAGCAGGAGAATCCCTGCCCCCCCCGGGATGACTTGGCAGCCCTATTTATAAGACAAATTGTTTTGTCTTCATTTTAAAGATTACAAAAATTAGGCTTGCAGATGATGACATGTTTCTGGCTACTCAGACATCCCTTGTTTGAGCAGATTTTCTTCAGCCCAAGCCTCTGAGTTCCAAGTCCAACAATCTTCCCACCAAAACCATAAGTACTACAGCAATGAATCAGATGTGGAAGAATGAATTGTTCCACTTCAGGCTGCAGATGGAGAATGTTAGCCCACATTTTAAAAAGAAACACTGCTTTAATTTAAGTGTATATTAAAACAACTGGGAAAGGAATTTTCCTCAAGGTCTTTGATTGTTGTGTTGGTTTTCTATTTGTAGACTTTTTTGAATATAAACACATTTAAAAATGTGATGACACCCCCCTCCATCTGCAATGCCAAGTCAGAACTAGGTCCTCCATTTCAAAGATGACTGACAACCTTTGAAGTGGAAAGGGGGAAAATCTGCTGGCCCCCTTGGGTTCATAAACAGCTACTTAAACTGAGATACCTCTTAGGGCATCTTTTGAGATTACTGAGTAAATAAAAGAGAATATTCTATGTCAGGGTCATAATATCTTCTGCAACGATATGCAGATAAATAGTTCTGTATTTTTGATAGTTTGGCAGTTAGTTAAAAATTAAATCAGTTTTGTTGCTATGCTTTAGCTGACACATGAATGAGCATAGTTCAGACTTTTTCAATTTAAAAGGCTGAATGCAGTACTCACAGGGGTCTTCAGACTTCTGCTCCTTTGGTTTCTCATCCAAACCACACTTGCCTGAGTCAGTAGGCCAATTCATAATAATTTTGGATGCATCATCTCCTGAAGGATTTTCCAGTTCTGAAGCTTCTCTTCCTGCAGTTGGTGATATTTCAGTGCTGGCACCATTCCCTGAAAGATGGGAGCTCAGAGAATTTTCATCCATACGCTGATCACTTGACTCAGGTTTCGGGTTTTCTTCTGCTGGTAAATTTGGTAATCTTGTTTTGCCATGTCTTTGATCCTGAGGGTCTAACCCCAAGTCTTTACACCCAACAATGCAACTATTTGTCTTACATGATTTGTTTCCCCCTGACTTTTCAGTACAAACTTCATTTTGCTTATTCTTTTTAGTACTGTTTCCACTTAAAGAATTTTTCACGGCTTCTTTTATAGATTTGTCATTTTTGTTATGTTTATCATTCTGATTGGTTGCAAGTCGGGCAGTTTTACTTTCCACACAGACCACATGGACAGATTTTCTTGATTCATGATTTCCACTTTTCGAGCTCTTGCCCTCTTCCATTATTGAGAAGACCCGCTTCACCTATCACTTGAAACCACTTGAAATGTAATTTTGCCTCAATTTGACAGAGCTGAATCCTCTGTTTGAGCAGGGAATCTGGCTGATTGTCTGCTGAGACAAAAACATCACATGTAGAAATGTCACAATAATATCAAGACATTTACATAATCATTCGTAGAACTTCACTATCCTTAAGTTTTAAGTTTCACCTGCAAGACAAAGATAGGATCACTCTGTTCCATTATACTAGGTATGCCAGTATAGTAGATTTATACCAGATCACACAGAAAGATAGACTATCAAGGAACTCTACAGACATTCAATATATAAACTGGGGACAGGAAACACACATCTCAGATATCAGAGTATGTGGCATGGACATACATCACTCAGCCCTAAAATCAGGAAAACTTAGTAGGCATAATTTATTATGGGAACTCTGGGAAATTCCTGCTGAGTCCTTCCACCTCCCCACCACCCCCCCCCAACGCTGCCCTCCACAGGATCCACTCCACAAATTTCCGGGTATTTCCCTACTCAGAGCTGGGAACCCTACTTTCCCCGCAGTGCCTGCTGCTGGTCAACCAAGCTTGGTTTCGGTCAGTAAAGGGCCCTTTTCACACCTATTTTGGCCTTCAGGAGAAAAAGGCCCTTATATCCTGCTGAGATCCCCCCCCATGACAGCCAATGTGACATGGCAGTCAGGGCTTCAGAGCATGGTAGAGGCTGCAGGTGGGGGGGGGGGGAGATGGAAAGCTGAACAGTGAGGGGAAACCTTTCTCTTGAAAACAAACAAAAACAAAAAACCTACTCATCTTTTCCCACTCAACCCTCTTGTCCTATAGCACTAGCTAAAATCCACATAGACCAGGGCTGGGCAAATGGCGGCCCGCGGGCCGCATGCGGCCCGCCACAGGGTTTCTGGCGGCCCGCCAAGGCAGTCAGGCACCAGGAGCTTGCTGGTCCTCCGCAGCCGCCTGTCGCCCGTCACCTCGACAGCTTCCCTCAGCTGGCGGGTCGCCCAGGTTGGGTCCAGCGCGCAGCGCCACTCCGCCCCCAGCGAGAGGTCCAGCAGGAGAGCGCCCGGGCTGCCCCCACCTCCCCCGAGGCAGCTCCCAGCCCGGCGCCAGCAGCCCCGCCAGCCACGGGCCAGCAGCGCAGCATCTCCAAGGCTTCCGAGGCCCGCGGGTGACAAAGTCCAGTCCCCGCTGGAGCGGCTCATCCAGCCTCGGGGCACGCAGGGAAGGAGGGGTGCGGGGGTGGCTCCCCCGGCGAGGATCCCGGCTGTGGTCTCCAACGCCAACTTGGGGCCGGCCAGCCGGCCGCCTCGCTCCCCAAGTCCTCTTGGCAGCCTGCCCCCTCCGCAGGCGGGCTCCCTCGGCTTGGCTCACAGGTGCAGCAGCGCTTGTATCGCCGCGGCAGCACCTTCGCTCACTTTCCCCCGGCCCTTTCCTCCACCACCGCGATGGTGCTGCTGCTGCCCAGCGACCGACCGCAGCCGGGTTGCTCCCGACGGCCAGTGCCAGAGGCAGAGCGGCCTCCCATGATGCAGGCAGGGCAGCAGTAACCTGCCGGAGCTGGAGGGGGCGTCATCACTCTGAGTCGTCCCGGAGCGTTCTCTTTTGTCCCTGGGGCAGAAGTGCAGGGACACAGCCGCTCTCTGACGTTGGGGCTTGGGTCCTTGCGCGGGAAGAAAAAGTGGGCGGATCTTCAAAAACAGTGAGGAGCTGTGCACGCGGTGAGAGAGAAGCGGCAGCAAAAAGGAGCTTTCAAATTTCAGTACCCGGTTTAAGCTGTGAGCTTCGTTGGGACTTTGGCTGGCAGGTTAGAGGGGGGGGTAGGAGGAGGAGAGGGAGAGAAAAGGAAAACGTCTCAGGGGAGGGGAAGGGGTGGGGGGAGGGAGGGAGCAGCCAGGATATAAATTCTCCTGACTGGAAAGAATATTCCATCCGAGAGCCGCTTCCTTATTTTCTTCTCCCCCAACCCCCGCTTCCTCCTCAAGTCCGGAGCATGTGGCCTCTTCATCATCCCCCCCCCCCCGTTTAATATCAGACCCAGACAGTGTTTCCAGCTGGCTTCTCCAGGGCTGGACGGAAGAGGGTGAAAGTAAACGACCCCCCCCCACCCCCCCCCCACCCCCCGCTCTTTATTTATAGAGGAGGAAGAAACTGGGAACTCCTCTCTGACTTTACCTGGTTATAAAATGGGAGGGAGAGCGAAGCCCTGGCAGGAAACTCGCACGCCTGCTCGTAGGTATACGAAACAGGAGCGCTTCCCCCCCCCCCCCCCGCTGAAGTAGTTCCCACTGATTTAAGGTGCAGGGTAAACAACAGTAAATTTCTCCATCGTTTCTGCACCTTTTGTTTTTGCCCTCTGCATGTGTGTGTGTCTCTGTGTCCCTCTGTCTCTCTCTCTGTCCCTATGTTCCCCTGTGTGTCTCTCTCTGTCCCTCTGAGTCTGTCTCTTTGTCTGTCTGTCTCTGTCCCACTGTGTGTGGGTCTTCCTCTCTCACTCTCTCTCTCTCCCTATGTGCCCTGGGTGTCTCTCTCTGTCCCTCAGCGCCGCCCCAGATGACTTTCTTGCTGCCCACAGCCTCCATTGAGAGCCAGTTTGGTAGTAAGTGGTTAAGTGCACGGACTCTAATCTGGGAGAACTGGGTTTGATTCCCCACTCCTCCACTTGCACCTGCTGGATGACCTTGGGCAAGCCATACCAGCTGTTCTCTCAAGGACAGTTGTTTCAGAGCTCTCTCAGCCCCACCTACCTCACAGGGTGTCTGTCGTGGGGAGGGGAAGGGAAAGGAGTTTGTAAGCCGCTCTGAGACTCCCTTGGGGAGTGGAGGGTGGGGTATAAATCAAATCTCTACATGCAGCTGCTGGTGTGACCTTGGGTCAGTCACAAGTTCTCTCAGAGCTGTTCTCTCATGAGCAGTCCTGGAGAGAGAGCTCTCAGCCCCACCTACCTCACAGGGTGTCTGTTGTGGGGAGGGGGAGGGGAAGGGAAAGGAGTTTGTAAGCCGCTCTGAGACTCCTGTGGGTAGTGTAGGGTGGGGTATAAATCAAATCTCTACATGCAACTGCTGGTGTGACCTTGGGTCAGTCACAAGTTCTCTCAGAGCTGTTCTCTCATGAGCAGTCCTGGAGAGAGAGCTCTCAGCCGCACCTACCTCACAGGGTGTCTGTTGTGGGGAGGGGAGGGGAAGGGAAAGGACTTTGTAAGCCGCTCTGAGACTCCTGTGGGTAATGTAGGGTGGGGTATAAACCAAATCTCTACATGCAGCTGCTGGTGTGACCTTGGGTCAGTCACAAGTTCTCTCAGAGCTGTTCTCTCATGAGCAGTCCTGGAGAGAGAGCTCTCAGCCCCACCTAACTTGCAGGCTGTGATGAGAATCTCAACAAGCAATCTCACTCCTGATTTCAAAAAAATTGTAGAAAACTGTGATAGGGTACATTTGTCTCATTAAAACCGATTCTAAAATTAAATGTGCTTGCAGCTATGGATGATATGAAATTAGCACCATAAATAAATGTAATAAAACTACCACTATTTTATTTAATTTATATTTATTGATTTTTATGATACAATGTATACATTTTCTGAAATGCAAAGTTAATTAATGAATGCAATCATTTTAAAAGGTGCGGCCCTCCACTAACCTCCGCTTCCACAAAGTGGTCCCCGAGCCAAAACAATTGCCCACCCCTGACATAGACTAATTGAGGACAGAAAAATGGAATTTCTTCCCCCATACTTTGCTGCTATTTGTGCTGCTTTAGGGAACAAGGAAAGGAGATAAACAACCATTTCTTCCCTTTGCTTTTGATAAGAGAATTGAGAGCTGAAAAGCAGAAAACAAATCAACCTCTTGCACTTCCGTTTATTCATGCTGATGTTTGAGAATTGCCAGCCACATTAAGAACTACTACCCTGCTGCCCAAGTTAATACTGCACTGAGTAATTCTGAATTCCAGTATCTTCTATACAAGAAAAAGGTTTAGAACCTTGAAGTCCTTGACTCTCTGACATAAATCAGAATTCTCACATTTCCAGCAACAAGGAGTGGACAAGGAGTGACCTTGGGTCAGTCATAATTTCTTTCAGAGCTGTTCTCACAAGAGCAGTTCTCTCAGAGCTCTCTCAGTCAGACCCAAGATGCATAAGTAAACCTGAGACTGTATCAAGGCGGCTGGTAAGATCAATGAATGGCAGCAAATTAGCACACAAATGCGAGAGCTAACAAACTGTTTTCTGTACTCAAGCTTCGTTCTCACAAGGACCTCATTAAGGGGTTTTGGGGGTGGAGCCAGTTTGTAGCATGCCCAGGGGCTGTTGCTTAGCTACACTCGCCATCCCAAATCTACTCCCAGCAGATGGGCTGGGGTGGGTGTCCATCAAATGGCAGACAGGTTGTCCAGTGCCTGGATCCACACTCTATGCTGTGCCAATCTCTTGTTGCTGTAATCAATAAAGCTGGGCCTGTTTTTACTCCTACTCTCTTCTGTGTAATTCTGTATGACGCCACCTGTTTTCCTGCCCTTCACCTGCCATTAGGACTGTAAATGTATTTTAGCATTCTGGAGGGAGAAGTGAAGGGAGCTGGAACATTACTTCTTCCTTGCCCCACTTTAGTTCAGACTAAACTGGCAATTTCTGCTGATTTCTCCTTTCTGCTACAGACCTCCTCATGTCATTCCCCAGGAAATGCATTTCAGGGCAGTCAGTAGGCTGCAGTGGGAGGAGAAAGGCATGAAAGTTCCATTCTGCCACTGGAAAATTTAGCTTGGATCTTGAGAGGCTTGAACCACATATTTTTTTAAAGTCCTTTGTCTAGGATCAAGTACACTTTAAGGCTCTTTTGTAGAACTGAAGCATGCATATATTTTTTACATTCCAAAAACTGTCAACTGGAAATGTTTTCATAAGGATTAAATCCAAATAACTTACACAGCATTCATAAACAGGCCCATGTTTTTAAAAAGTCTGTACATCTACAGCTGTCAAAAGAAGTTTGCTTTCACCATTTTATACATTAAGAGAGCGATCCTAAACTGATCTAATCACTTTTGAGATTTGCATAGAAATATCACAAACTATCAGGGTTTCATTTCATGGCCTTTTAATCCACTGTTCACAATTTGTGTGTCTGAGCATGTGTATATTTGCTGGTTGAGGATTTATCTGATGAGGTGGACCACAGCCCACAGCCCACAAAAGGTTATCTATAATAAAAGGAGTTTATCAATTTGTCCGTCTATCCATTTGTTTTCCATGGCATGCATAACTCATCAGAAAATACAGCTTCTTATCGGTAATTTCTGATGTTATGCCCCTCCCCCCCAAAAAACACCTTGGAAAGTGATTTTAACCTCTCCCTAAGGCCAAGATTACAGGCTGCAGTGGCTCAAGCGGTTAAGATGCTGAACTGCAGACCAGAAGGTCGGTAATCCAGCAGTCTGAGACCCAGGTGCTGCATGACGGAGTGAGCTCCCATCTCTGGTCCCAGCTCCTACCAACCTAGGAGTTCAAAAGCAAGAAATTGCAAGTAGATAAATAGGTACCACTTCAGTGGGAAGGTAACAGTGTTCCGTGCATCTCGGCATCTAGTCATGCCAGCCACATGACCATGGAAATGTCTTTGGACAGCGCTGGCTCTTCGGCTTGGAAACGGAGATGAGCACCACATTCCTAGAGTAATATTCGACTGGCTTTCGAGCAAGGGAAACCTCTACCTTTACCTAAGGCCAAGATTAACTTCTGTTTTTAACTTTTGGCCCTCTACCAGTTTCCTAAACTTCCTTTGGAGATAAGTGCTTTGTCGGTTTACATTCCCCCCCCCCTCTTTTTTGAGGTGCCTAAAAATTAGCTGACAGCTTCAGGGTAATTATGGAAATTGCAGCATTAAAGATGAAGGGAATTGGACCATGCTGGTCCAGATTATTGCCAGAGCATCCACCCACCCACACTATTTCCAATGAAAGCTAAGGTTATATGTCCATGGCAGGCATATGTGAAGGCCTGGAAAAAACCCAGAAAAGCTCGGGGAGGAGGTAGTTTCTCCCATTTTTTCCCTGAGGCCTTTTTTCAGTTTTTCTGATAGAAATATAGGAACTTTGGGGAAATACTGAAAAAACTTCTATAAAATATTTTATCTTTTTGAATGAGTGAAACACTTTTAAAGACCAGGTGGGCATGCTGTAGACATATGCAGCTCTTAAATCCAAGCATTTCTCTGCACCTATAAGGATATGTAATCTTCATGAGCGGAAGGTGCAGGTCTTTCATGGCTTTTCAACTTCTTTCCCCATGATTTTACATGCTTCCTATTGTCCTTTTAACCTGATTTGTGTTGACCTTGTAGTTGAAAATTTCACCTCTCCTACAACCACTGTTAGACATGTAGCCACAGATTGGGTAACAAGTAGCTTATCACCCTACTTTGCTGGAGGGGAAAACAAGATAAGAAAGAAATAGGGCAGAAACTGCATCGAAGTCTCAGAGGAGAACTCTAAGAGTTTCATTGAGAACTGAGCTCTCTCTAACCAGACAACAAAAATTAAGGTACATGTGCTACAATAGCATAGGTTGCATCAGCTTGCAGTCTTTCCTCAAGTTTTGAGTATATTTACAATTTTGCTTGTAGAAAACTAAGCATTTATAACTTTTAAATTCCATAAATATGTCAAATACTATAATTTAATATGCTAAGTAAATTATTTTTTAGACTTCTAGTTGGACCTACAACCCAAATCCTATTTCATTGTTTACTGAATGTCTCATCTTGTTGATACACACACACACACACACACACACACACACACTCTTGTTGCTAAAGCAGTAAAACTAGTGTAGATTTGACAGGACGGTAAGACTGCATGAATTTCATTTTTCCCCAAAGTTTCTGTGTTTTTCCCCGGGGGGGGGGGGGGGGGGACAAGAAAGAACTGGTTTCTTTCCATGGCTTCAAACTTTCTGGAAATGTTAACACCTTTAAGCATATCTCATCATAAAATAAAGCTGCAAATCTCAAAATTGGCCTCCAGCTTCAGGATGATCATGGGAGTTGCAGAGCCAAACATGAAGGGAATTAGGACTCCCCAGCTCGCATTAAGTCCAGCTAACCCCACCCACCCATGTTATTTGCAATGGCACCCAAAGTTATCTGTTTGTGGTGGGCATAACTCATCAGAAATTAGCGTTAAGAGGCTGCCTTGGCCAACCACTTCAGGATGATGACTGGACCTGCAGTGCCAAAATGAAGGCAATAGGAACGTTTTGGCACAGATTAGCTCCATAACATCATTTTGCTATTTACAATCAAAGCAAAGGTTTACTCACAAGAAACCAGGAAAGTGCAGGCAGCACAGAGTGGAAGGTGGAAAATATCCCCTCTGCTACAAAACAAAGGGGTTTAATATCTTCCCTGGCCTATCAGAGCACATGTAATATAGCAGTTAAGAGTATATGAACAGGATTGAAGTATTCCAGGTTCAAATCCCACTTCTACTACAGAAGCTTGCTGAGTGACCTTGAGCCAGTCACACACTCTCCTGCCTAACATACTTCAAAGGGTTGTGAAGATAAAATGGAGGAAGGTGAACCACTCTGGGTCCACACTGGGGAGAAAGAGCACAGAAAGGGAAGGTGGAAAATCTCTCTTCCTTTACAAATCAAAAGAGGGCTTAAGAATTTCCCTGAGCTACCAGAGCTAGTGTGGCATGGTGATTACAGAATCTGACTAGGATCTAGGAAACCAAGGTTCAAATCCCTCCTCTGCTATGGAAGCTTGCTGGGTGACCTTGGGCCTGTCACACGCACTCAGCCAGATCTACCTCACAGAGTTGTTGTGAATAAAATGAAGGAAAGGAGGACAATGTAAGTTGCTTTGGATCCCCACTGGAGAGAAAGGTGGCGTATGACATCTCCCCTTATTATATAAAGCTGTTTTCAAGTGGCAAGATTCCATGGGGCGCCAAAATCAGTTGGCTGGAAGGACTGCCACTCAAAAGGGATCCCTGGCCACTGGCTGCATTCCCTCGCTGCTTTGCCTCAGTCCCGCCCACAGAGCCACCAGCCAGCATCTCGGCCTCAGTCTGGAGGGAGCCAGCGAAGGGGAAGGACTGGGTGCTGAGTCCACTCTTCTCCTCTGCCCACTGCCAGGTGGATCTAACTGTTCCCTCAGTGGCCTGCTTCTGTCAGTGAAAAGACAATGGACTTTCACCATAACCCCCTTCCCCACACACTGCCAGTTTGCCCAATTTCCTGTCAGAATAAACTGAGGAAAAGGCTCTCTCTCGTCCTTAGCTCCACCATGGCTGGCTGACTAATGAGGTAAGCCGGTGACCATCAAACCATTCTCTTCAACCCCCTGCTGTGTAGCTGACTTTCCTCCTAGGGTTGCCAATCCCCAGGTGGGACCTGGGGATCTCCCGCTGCTACAATTGATCTCCAGATGACAGAGATCAGTTCCCCTGGAGAAAATGGCTGCTTTGGAGGGTAGACACTATGGCATTATACCCTGCTAAGTCCTTCCATTCCCCCCCCCAAAAAAAATGCTGCCCTCCACAGGATCCACCCCCCAAATCATCAGGTATACAGGGGCTGGCAACTTTCTCCTCAGTGCCTGTTGCTGAGCAACCAAACTTGCTTCTCTGAAAGCCCCTTTCCACACCTATGTTGGCCTCTGGGAGAAAACTCATTGGGGTCAGCTGAACAGAATGCCATAGAGGCCACCCTCCAAAGCAGTCTTTTTCTCTAGGGGGGGGGGGGGGGGGTAATCTGTTGTCTGTTCAATTGTAATACCTGGTGATCTTCAGGCTCCACCTGGAGGTTGGGTACCCTAGGCATAGCAGTCAGCACTTCAGAGAAGAATCTGCTAGACCCAGATTCTTGCTGAGTGGGTGATTTTGAGCCAGTCACAGACTTTAAGCCTAACCTACCTCACAGGGTTGTTGTGCAAGTCAAAAGGGGGAGAAGAGCTGCTTTGTAAGCTGTTTTGGTCCCCATTGCAGAGAAAGACTACTTTTCCTGCAGGGGAACTATGGTTGCCAATCTCCAGGCGAGGGCTGGAGATCACTCAGAATTACAAGCAATGTTCCCTCTAAGCTGTGGAGTCTTGTGAGCAAAACTTCTCCTTTGTGAGCTACTGGCATTAAAGTTGTGAGTGAGCGATTTGGCTACTGCATCCATTAGTCTGCTCTGGAGCCATCCTTCCTGAAAAAAGAATGTGTGAGCCGGAGGCTAGAAAACTGTGAGCTAGCTCACACTAACTCAGTTTAGAGGGAACACTGATTACAAGTGCTCTCCAGATGGCAGAGATCAGTTCCCCTGGAGAAAATGGCGGACTCTGTGTCCTTATACCCTGCTGAGATGGACCCCCTATGACAGCCAATGTGACATAGCAGTCAGGGCTTCAGAGCACAGTGAAGGCTGCGGGGTGTGTATGGAAAGTTGAAGAGTGAGATTGAGGATTGGCTGGGAAGGAGATAGGGTTGCCAACTCCAGGTGGAAAATTCCTGGAGATTTAAGGGATGGAGCCTGGAGACAGTGAAGTTTGAGGAGGGGTGGCACCTCAGACAGGTACAATGTCATAAACTCCACCCTCCAAGCCAGCAAGTCCCTCATGGGGAACCATTGTTGCCAATCTCCAGGTGGGGACTGGAGATCACTCAGAATTAAAACTGCTCCCTAGGGGGGAGGGGGGAGGAGTTGAAAAGCTGAAGCCAGGAGGCAAATAACAACACATTGATGGTTGGCTGGGAGGTAGGGTTGCCAACTCCAAGTTGGGAAATTCCTGGAGATTTGAGGGGTGGACCCGAGAGAGGGTGAGGTTTCAGCAGGGGTGGGACCTCAGACAGGTTCAATGCCACAGACTCCACCCTTCAACCACCTGTTCCCTCATGGGGAACCATAGTTGCCAATCTTCAGGGGAGGGATGGCGATCACGCTGAATTACAACTGCTCTTCAGATGGCAGAGATCTTCCCCTGGAGAAAATGGTGGACTCTGTGTCATTATACCCTGCTGAGGTTGCCACAGCAAATTGACACTGAGTGCCCAAGGCCGGGGCACTCTCCCAGAGCCTCTTTCTAGAGCCCATTGTATTTATTTCCACCATGGGCCTTATTCCTAGTTTATTATAAATTTTATTTTGGCTACAGCAAAAATGGACAATTGCTCTCAGTGTTGCTTCATCAGATATTGCTGCCATTCATTTCGCAAGAGGAAGAACAGCTCTGTAATGATTTCATGTTTTGGTGTGTGTGTTTCTTTAACTGTTTAGTATGACTGCAATAATGTAAGGAGAGTGATGGGGGAGACAAGTATGATGTGATTGGCTGATGACTGAGAGTGTGGGAGGAGGGGTGTCTCTGAGGTGATTCAGTGTTTTCTTGAAGAGACGAGTGTGGAGAGTTGTGGAAAAAGTTTCGCCTGTGTGGCTATGAGCAAGAAAGTTTCGCCTATGTGGCTATGAGTCGAAAAAGTGCAACCTGTGTGGCTAAGAGAGGCAGAGTTTAGCCTGTGTGGCTATATGAGAGAGAGATAACTACAACTACTACTACTACTACTACTACTACTACTACTACTACTACTGTCAGAGTTGAGTTTTGGCGTTTGAGTGACTGTGTGTGACGCCAAGCTTTGTCAGTTATATTTTCTTTCTTCAACAACAGTTCAAAAAATACCCAGAAACCTATTTTGTTCTTGTATAAATAAATCCTTATTTGTTTAAACTTATCCCAGCAATCAGATCAATCTTTCCTCAGGGCCGCATAGTCCTCTGAAGCGCCCAGACACTGGGTCATTCTACCAAAATAGAGGAAGTTGGAATTTTTAATTCCTGGTGGCATCAGAAATCTGCTAAATTCATGTACACAGAGTGTGTTTTAAAGGAGAAACAGTCTCCCCAATAAGCAAGAACCTCACAAGCTCATTCAATATTTAAACTACCATCACATTTCACAAGTACAGAGACCTGTGAGATTAGTGAGCACAGAGAGTAGGCACACCTCTTGTGCTTCAATAAATGTGCTAATCTTTAAGGTGTCTCGAACTCCCTTTTGTTTTTACTTTTCTATTATTTGTTAACATTTAGTATCTCAATTATCTTCCACCAACATTATCAACTGATATGACATACTGCAAACCAACAAACCACTGGATTGGAGTCTGCAGAACTTTTCCACCAACTGTGGTAGAATTCTCTGGCCTTGCACCTGCAGAAAAGCCTCTTGCCCCCAGAGAAAACCACCACTATTAGCAAAGAAGCCCACTGAAATCCAAGGTTAAAAGTTGGAGAAGCAAATACATACAAAACTGCAGCCTTAACCAAGAGGAAAAATCAAAATGAAATCCTACCACTAATTTTTAGCAGGAAAGACCACCTTAATCAGTGTTAAAATATACAATCAAGGTGTCTTAACTTTCAGCCTTGCCATTCAAATTTTTCCTCATGAACTAAAAATAACTCATGCCAGTTAATGAAGTTTTATCTAATTCATTACACTAATTAAAGTTAACAGTTTATAAAGGCATCCAAATGCAGGAAAGACAGCACAGGATACAGCCGGGAGCAAGTGGGGGGTCAGAGACTGGGAAAGCAACAACACATGGTGCTGTGATGTCATGCTACACCATGTTTGAAGTTCTATTTTGTGTTTGAATCTTTAGCAAGCTTATAAATCGTGAAAAGTTTCAGTTTCACTTTACACCATGAAACACAATATGCTTTAATGCATGACTGAACGTGTATGTTCAGGCTGTAAAATCCATAGAAAGGTTCCTCTCAGAGAGACTCCAGATGATTTTCAGTCTCCCCAAATCTAAGATATGGAGCTCATAAACAACATATTATGTATGAAATCAATTATTCATCTAAGATGAATTAAGTACAAATTTGCAAAGTGAAAAGGTTTAAGTGCTGCATCATTCTTGCCTTCTTGACCAAACCCTACTTAACAACTGCTCTCAAAACACTACTCCAAAAACCGCAAAAGAGAAGCCAGGATTTCTACTTTAAAAATAAAACAGAGATCAAACTGGCTTTGATTAAATGTAATGCTAAAGAGAGAATGTACTTTATGCAATACCCTGCTCTAACAACAAATACTGGAAGAGCATACTACTAATAGTTGTCTTCTCAGAACCTGCCCACCTCAGGTTATGAGGCTGTCTTGGCCAAGCGCTTCAGGAGGGTGGAGGGCAGTATTTAAAATCAAATCAAATCAATAAATAAATAAATAAAACAGACTCCACAGCTTAGAGGGAGCATTAGTCAGCCCCCACCTCATAGGGACAGATCCTGGACCACCAGTGCCCCAAGTTATCCCAACACCCTGTAGGAGCAGCACAGATGGCAAACCCATGAAGAGGCAGCCCAACAGTGATGAAGACTAGGCTAGCAGCTCGTGTTCCAACCAATGGTCCCTCTAAGCTGTGGAGTCTTGTGAGCAAAAATTCTACTTTGTGAGCTACTGGCATTAAAGTTATAAGTGAGCGATTTGGCTACTGCATAAATTAGTTTGCTCTGGAGCCATCCTTCCTGAGCTAAGAAATAAATGTTTGAGCCAGAGGCTAAAAAACTGTGAGCTAGCTAACACTAACTCGGCTTAGAAGGAACACTGGTTCCAACTACTGAGCCAGACCCCTGCCTAAGTGCACATACTGCTTTGTAGGATCATGTCTAAATCTAGTCCTGGCTAGATGCCCAGAAACAAGTGGGCATCTCTTTAGAATGGACTAAGCAAAAAGCCTTGCTGATTCAACAAGTTTACATGGCACTTCTGCGCTAACTGTGATCCTGGACCTGGCCGCGTCTTGACCTCTGAACTCCTTGGTTGACCAGATCGTGCTTCCAGTTATTCTTGTTCTGAGGAGGCTGAAGACTGCTTCAAGCCCCTGCAGTCAAAGAACATCATTCACTCCAACAGCAACAAGTTTCTGATTGTCAGTACTGAGGGACTAATGAAATAAACAAATGATCAAGTTCATAATAGATCTATGATTAATTTCTGATCCAAGAAACTGGGAAATTTAGGGAATGATATGGATCCTGAAAGTGGGGATTAAAATACAAACAAATAAATTAAATTACATATATGGAAAATTTCATAATTTTAATTCAAAAATAAAATATTAAAAAATTACTCCATACTCAGTGTCTAAAATCCAAGTCCACTACTAGAGCAAAAACTTAACAAATTAAAGTTAATAAAAATAATCAAAAGACCACTAGCACTTTAAAGACCAACAAGAATTCCAGAGTATAAGTTTTCAAGAGTCAAAGCTCCCTTCCCCAGATAGAATTATGTTAATTTTGACCCTAAAAGGATTAGCAACAGAGGGGGAAAGCAAGTTTATGTGGTAGCATCATCTATCACCTCAGAACTCCTCTGGGTTTTAAACTTTTAAAAGATATTATCTATAACCATTCATGTTTTCAAAGCCATACAGACTTTCAGATCCTGTGTGTGTACTGATACCAAATTGTTTTTATTTTTGCTTCCATTTGTTTGTTTACAGTAACCTATTTCCTAGAATGGGTAAAAGAAAAAAAACATTGTCTCAAACCAATTTGTATGAGCACTCATTCATACTTCTGAAGGAGTGTGCAAGGATGCGAGACTCATGGTCCCTGGCCTACACTCTCAGATAAACCTGCTCTTAACCAGTCATACCTCCATTTTACAGAAATTTTCACAGTGGAAAAAGTCTGATATTACTATAAATTACTATAAATCAGTTTTAAATAAAACTAAATTACTGATTTATTTGATCAACAGATCCTAATAAGAACACCTTAGGAATGTAGTGTTTACATAAAATATCTTATTTTCTGAATTTGTTTCATCCATCCAAAGTCTACTAAGGAGGTTTTGAGAAAGATCAATTACTGGAAGCAATGCTTTTTCAGGAATCTTAAATAACTTGAGGCATCGCATGAAAAAACGTATGCCATAATCCAGACAGCTATGGTTGTAACAAAAAAACACACAACCCAAAATAGAATGGTACATGGCATGCTCAACAGAAGTCCTGCCTCACCAGCCTTCTGGAGTTCTCTGAGAAAGTGAAGAAGCATGTAGACAATGGTGACCCAGTAGACATTATATACCTGGGCTTTCAAAAGGCTTTTGACAAGGCACTTCATCAAAGACTCCTGAGTAAACTTAGCAGTCATGGGATAAGAGGACGGGTTCTGTTACAGATTAAAACAGCGGTGTCAAACATGCGGCCTGCGAGCTGGAACCAGCCCCTGCAGGGCTCCTAACCGGCCCACATGCAACTGGCTCGTCTGCTTCCTGATTCCTGCATCACAGCTTGCTTTTGCCTAGTTCTCTCCTTTCTGCTTCACAGAGGAGAGTAGAAAGCCAAACCTCCCCTCCCTCAATTGGCTCCCCCTCCTCCTTTGGAAGGAAAGGGGAGGGGAGGAAAAGAGCTAGAGAGAACGAAACAGACTCCCATGGACCAACAAAATTTTATTCCCGGTATAAGCTTTCGTGTATACATATACTTCTTCTGAGAGAGAAGGAGGGAGGGGGAGTGAAAGAGCCAGAGAGAGAGAGAGAGATCTCCCTTTCCAGCTCTGACAGATTGGGGGTGAGGGAATATATCTAACAGCACAGCTCACAGTCTTTATTAGTGGAAAGGATCAAGAGTCCAGTAGCATCTTAACAGCTAACAAAATTTGTGGCTGGGCATGAGATTTCATGAGTCACTCCTCACTTCTTTAGATACAGCTAGAATGTGAGTCCATCTGTCCTTATATCTTGGATAGTGAAGTGATTTCAGATGCCAAATGACAATAGCAGACATTGGTAAAGAGAGAAGAAACCTAGGTCTCAATTTAGTTCAAGAGAATGCATTTTCTTTATTTTCATTATCATTTGCAATGCAGCAGTCTTTCTCTCTAATCTCTCTTTGATATTTGTAAGAGAACTGCTTCTCTTAGGTCAGCAACTGAACGTCCTAGAAGATTAAAATGTCCACTGGTTTTTGAATGTTGTGGTTTCTAACAGCAGTAGAAAGAGTAAGAGTACAGTAGCACCTTAAAGACTAACAAAAATTGTGGCAAGGTATGAGTTTTGTGAGTCACTGCTCACTTCTTCAGATGAATCGAGATGGGTAGCTATATTAGTCTTTCTGTAGCAGTAGAATTTATTTATTTATTTGTTTGTTTGTTTGTTTCATTTATATCCCGCCTTGCCAGTAATTCTACCGGCTCAAGGCAGCTAACAACAACATATAAAAACATATAACAAGTTAACAGTATAAACATTTAAAACATTTAAAACAAAACTACATTAGTTCCACAAGATGGTGACTTCCTAGCGCTCCGGTGGGTAAAGGCAGCAGGGTGCGATCAACAGGGCCAGGGAGATGGTATAATCAGCTTTCTCCCCGATGGCGGCTCCTATTTGAAAGCCTGGCAGAAGAGCTCCGTCTTACAGGCCCTGCGGAACTGCAACAAATCCCGCAGGGCCCTGATGTTATCCGGGAGCTCATTCCACCAGTAAGGAGCCGCCACCAAGAAAGCCCTGGCCCTGGTACAAGACAGCCGGGCCTCTTTTAGACCGGGGCAAGTCAGGCGGTTTTGGGTGCCAGACCTCAGTAGAAAAGAGCAAAAATCCAATAGTACCTTACAGATTAACAAAATTTGTGGAAGGGTGAGCTTTCATGAGTCACTGCTCACTTCTGTAGACTTATTTCAATTTATTCTTTGCATCCTCCTGGACTGAACCCTCCTGGAACAAATTGAGACCTCATTACCAATGCTGATAACGCCACACCTACTACCCCTCTGTAAATCATACCTAATCCAATCAAGCCTGCTACTGCATTCGGCATCTGAAATAATCTTTATAAAGTTTATTTCTTTGGTATCTCATGTTACATTTTATGGCACACATGGCCCGGCTTGGCAAAGTGGCATTTATGTCAGATCTGGCCCTTGTAGCACCACTGGATTAAAACTGTTTAAATGACAGGAAGCAAAGAGTAGGAATCAATGGACAGTTCTCACAATGGAGGGAGGTAAGCAGTGGGGTCCCACAAGGGTTGTTATTGGGGTTGGTACCATTTAATTTATTCATCAATGATCTGGAATTAGGAGTGAGAAGTGTAGTGGCCAAGGTTGCAGATGACACAAAAGTATTCAGGATGGTGAAAACCAAGGCTGACTGTGAAGAGCTCTAAGAGGACTTCCACAAACTGAGTGAGTGGGCAACAGTGTGGCAAATGAAGGTCAATGCTGGTAAGTGTAAGGTGATGCATACTGGGACAAAAAATCCCAACTTCAAGTATAGGCTAATGGGATCTGAATTTGCTGAGACTGACAAGAAAAAAGCTCTTAGGGTTGTAGTGGATAGCTCAATGAATGTGCCAACCCAGTGTGCTGCAGCAGTGAAAAAGGCAAACTATGTTAGGGATTATCAGGAAAGGAATTGAGAATAAAATGGCCGATATTGTAATGCCCCTCTATAGATCTATGGTGCAACCTCATTTAGAATACTGCATACAGTTCAGGTCCCTGTATCTCCAAAAGGGCACTGCAGAGCTGGAAAAAGTACAGAGGGCAGACAAGATGATTAGAGGGTTGGAGCACCTTCCCTATGAGGAAAGGCTGAAGAGTCTGGGAATTTTCTGGGAAGAGACGACCAAGGGGAGACATGATAGAGGTTTATAAAATGCATGGGGTGGAGAGAGTTGACAAAGATAATTTTTTTCTCCATCTCCCAAAATACAAGAACTTGAGGGCATCCAATGAAACTGACAGGAGTAGTTTCAGGATGGACAAAAGGAAATACTACTTTACACAGTGAGTGATTAAAATGTGATCACCACAGGAATAAACAGCTTTAAAAAGGGATTAGATAGATTTGTGAAGGTTAAGTCTATCAATGGCTACTAGACATGTTGACTGAAGGGAACCTCCACATTCAGAGGCACTAAGCCTCTGAATCCCAGAGCCAGGAGGCAACACCAGGGGAAGGCCTTGGCCTCTGTGCCCTGTTGCTGGCCGCCTAGAGAAACTAGTTGGCCACTGTGAGACAGGATGCTGGACTAGGATCATTGGTCTGATCCAGCAGGGCCCTTCTTATGTTAACAGAACTCCTGAGCAGATCCCAAGTCATTATTCTTCCCTTCCCTTATACCTGTTTAAAAGCATTTTTCAAGGAAAAATATATACTGCGGGTTAGGAAAAGCACAAATAGGTATAGAAAAAAGCCTGCATGGTTAACAAAGTAATGGAAGCTGTAAAAGGTAAGAAGGATTCCTTTAAGTGGTGGAAAGCTAGTCTCAGTGAGGCTGATAAAAGGGAACACAGCCTGTGGCAAATAAAATGCAAGTCTGTGATCAGGCAGGCAAAAAGGGAATATGAGGAGCATAGCGCAAAAAACATAAAAGACCAATAATAAAACTTTCTTCAAATACATTAGAAGTAGGAAACCAGCCAGGGAGGCGGTGGGGCCCTTAGATGACCAAGTGGTAAAAGGTGGACTGAAGGATGATAGGGAAATGGCTGAGAAACTAAATACATTTTTTGCCTCTGTCTTCACTGTGGAAGATGAGAAGTGCTTGCCCACTCCAGAACCACTGATTTCGGGAGGGGGGTTGAAAGACCAGAGTCAGATTGAGGTGATGAGAGAGGAGGTCCTACGACTGATAGACAATTTAAAAACTAATAAATCACTGGACCCGGATGGCATACATCCAAGAGTTCTGAAAGAACTCAAATGTGAACTTGTGGATCTCCTGACAAAAATATGTAATCTTTCCTTAAAATCTGCCTCCATTCCTGAGGACTGGAAGGTAGCGAATGTCACTCCCATCTTTAAAAAGAGTTCCAGAGGAGATACGGGAAATTACAGGCCAGTCAGTCTGACGTCAATACCGGGTAAATTGGTGGAAACTGTTATTAAGGAAAAAATTAGTAGGCACATTGATGAACAAAATCTATTGAGGAAGACTCAGCATAAGTTCTATAAGGGAAGATCTTGTCTCACTAACCTGTTAGTGTTCTTTGAGGGAGTAAACAAACATGAGGACAAGGGGAACCCAATAGATGTTGTTTACCTTGATTTCCAGAAAGCTTTTGATAAAGTTCCTCATCAAAGGCTCCTAAGTAAGCTCAACAGTCATGGGATAAAAGGACAAGTCCTTTTGTGGATCAAAAACAGGCTAATTAAAAGGAAACAGAGAGTGAGTATAAATGGGAAATTTTCTCAGTGGAGGGAGGTAAGCAGTGGGGTACTGCAGGGATCAGTACTCGATCCGATGTTTTTTAACTTGTTTATTAATGATTTGGAGTTGGGAGTGAGCAGTGAAGTGGCTAAATTTGCTGATGACACAGTTGTTCAGGGTAGTGAGAACCAGGGAGGATTGTGAGGCACTCCAAAGGGATCTGTCGAGGACGGGGAAGTGGGTGTCAACGTGGCAAATGGGGTTCAGTGTTGCCAAGTGCAAAGTGATACACATTGGAGCCAAAAATCCTACCTATAAATATACGTTGAGGGGGTCCGAACTGACAGAAACTGACCAAGAGAGAGATCTTGGGAGTCACAGTAGGTAACTCAATGAAAATGTCAAGACAGTGTGCGACTGCAATGAAAAAGGCCAAAGCTATGCTGGAGGTTATTAGGAAGGGAACTGAAAACAAATCAGCCAGTATCATAATGCCCCTGTATAAATCGATGGTGTGACTTCACTTGGAGTACTGTGTACAGTTCTGGTCGCCACACCTCAAAAAAGCTATTATAGTATTGGGAAAAGTGTAGAAAAGGGCAACCGATAAAAGGGTTGGAACACTTTCCCTATGAAGAAAGGTTGAAGCGCTTGGGGCTCTTTAGCTTGGAGAAACGACAGCTGAGGGGTGACATGATCAAGGTTTATAAGATTATGCATGGGATAGAACAGGTAGAGAAAGAAGTACTTTTCTCCCTTTCTCACAATACAAGAACTCATGGGCACTCGATGAAATTGCTGAGCAGTCGGGTTAGAACAGATAAAAGGAAGTACTTCTTCACCCAAAGAGTGATTCACACCTGGAATTCACTGCCACAGGAGGTGGCTGTGGCTACAAGCATGGATGGTTTCAAGATGAAATTAGAGAAGCATATGGAGCAGAGGTCTATCTGTGGCTATTAGCCACAAAGTATAGATATGAACTCTCAGTCTGGGGCAAGTGATGCTCTGTATTCTTGGTGCTTGGGCGGGGGGGAGGGGGACAGTGGGAGGGCTTCTAGTATCCTGGCCCCACTGCTGGACCTCCTGAGGGCACCTGGTGTTTTTGGCCACTGTGTGACACAGAGTGTTGGACTGGATAGGCCACTGGCCTGATCCAACTTCTCTTATGTTCTTAAGGAGATATGTAAGCTGCTGTTCTAGCTTATATACCACAAAGCCCCACTGGTACCTTAATTTTCAGACACATTGATCACTGGGTGATGGAGCATCACCCATTCTCTATAGTAGTCAAGTGGAATGTAAATGTACCTCATGGAGGGAGCATAAGGGCAGGGTTTGTCTTTCACACAAAGAAAATTCCCAGTCACAGTCAGAGGCATGAAGAATTTGCAGCATGAGGAGGAGGAACTGGGTTCCAAGGACACATACCCTCTGAGCTAACTCCCCCCTGCCCCCACTAATTCTTTAAGCGGGGGAGGGGCTTGGCTCAGAAAAAAATACACAGCTGGGTACAGACACCCTGCCCTTCAAACAGTACCTAGGGAGAGAAATTGGCATGGGTCAAGCAGTACACTTGTGTGCTGAACTGATGCTGCCAGAGAATAGCAAAATATCTGAGTAAGGCTGTAATCCCAAGGGCACTTTCCTAGGAATATGTCTCACTGACTAACATGAGACCTACTTCTCAGTAGATCTGTTTAGGATTGCTCCCTAAATACCATCTGAAGAAGTGAGCAGTGACTCACAAAAGGTCATTACCTGCCACATATTTTGTTAGTCTTTAAGGTGCCACTGGACTCTTGCTCTTTTCTACTGCTACAGACAGACTAACACAGCTACCCATCTTGATCTAAATACCATGTGTGTACATGCACATGTACACACACACAGCCTACATTTTCTTGGTTCAGCATAAAGAATCTCCACACTGCAAGCACTCTTGCTTGCACAATAAAACTAAAAAAATTACAAATGACAATTAAGGTCTAAAAATGGGAAGGCAATAAATAACTACAAAACTGTTATGCTTTTGTATACTATGATTTCAAAACATCTCATGAGAGACTGATTTTTTAACATTTGGAATTCACAGCCTTCTTTGTTCTAGTTTCAAGGGGCAGCCAAGCTGTTCTGCAAGTTTTGTTGCTCAGTCTCACAGCCAAGTCTGACTCTTTGCAATAGAAGAGCAAAATTCGGATCCAGTAGCACCTTAAATATCTGATGAAGGGTATGCTGAATCTTGAAAGCTTATACCCTGGAAATCTTGTTGGTCTTCACAGTGTTACCAGATCTAAATCTTATTTTATCATCCTAGATGCCTGGAAAACTCAACTATTAATTTGGGTCTTGGTCTCATTTTCTGATATGAGAATAACTGTTTTCTAAAAATGAAATACCATGCAAGGTACAACATATACAGACAGACCCTAAATAAATGGCCTCAACAGCACATCTGGGGGGCTAACGATATGTAATATATATTCACTAAACATAAAGTAAGACGACAGAGAAAGTTTTCTCTGGATTGAGGGGGAGGGCAGAAACTCCAGCAGGAATTCTATTCTTCTAGAACATGGGCAACTCCTTCTTACCAGTTATTTTGTACAATACCTAAACTAAAGGAGGATCAACAACATTTAAAGATGTCATTAATGCTCTTGCATAGCTTACCTGATTTTGTTGCCTGCATTCTTTCAGTAATCAGAAATAATAAAAGCAATATTAAAGTAATATTAACTTTCAGGCTCAGGGTTCACTTTCACTGTTCAGGGTTCATTGTCAGATATCAGAGAATACAACATATTCTGCCTATCACATGAAATCTCACAGTGAAAACTCCATGAATAGCATTACTGAATGAATGCAATAAGTATTTAGTAGATGCACTCTGACATCCACAAAAATTGTATTTAATTGGGCATAAACAAAAAGGGTACCTATACATTAAATATCCAACATAGTCTTTCCAAACCTGCTGTTAAACTAGTATCTAAAAGACTCCCTTTACCACTACCCTAATTCTAGGGGGTACTGGGAGTTATCCTAAGCAACTTTATGTAGAAATTTCCTGTTTTGTTAAATGGGGCTTAATCCTAGGCAGTGTTCTTAGGACTGCAGCCATTGGCTCCTAAATGGGTAGCACACTTCTTTTGGTCCTATGACAATAATGAGACAAACATCTACATCTTTATGCCAACTACAGATATGGACCAACAACCACCACTGCAAGGGATTCCTGTACAAAATTATCAAAAAACTGGTGTTGGTACCAAGGACAGTGAAGTATTTTTTCTGCTCCATATTGGGCTGACCCTAAAATTTAATTTTTGCTCCTAAAAAGACTGATATGGAAGTCTGGCACTGTTAAGCATTTCTTCTAGCCATCAAGTGGCTAAACTTTAAAGTCATTCAACAGTTATTAACATGTTATAATATCGAATATGGGCACAAAGTAAAGCATGATACTGCAACAATGCAAGGATCAGAAATTATCTTGCTTTATTCTAGCTTGACTACAAAATTGGTCAGGGCAACCCCACAAGTTGCACACAACTATACACCGTACCAGCTTCCTTCTTGCAGCAAGCAAAGTAGCCACTTCGAACACCACACAGCACACTTCTGCAGTGTACACAGTAGGTTTCTGTGATGTACACAGCAGGCTAATGTGGGAACAAGATGAATGTTTAACATGTACTCTCTCTTGTTAAGGAAGGGATCATTTTTCTTCTTAAGAAATACTGTACATCATGCGCACTTACAGTACTCTATAAATAAAAATAATAATGTTGACCTCTTATATTGATTCCACTAGACGCCCATACGCTGATCCGTGAGGCTGGCAGAGGCACTGAAATCAGTACATCAGAGTCCAAAAGACAAATCACTAAGTACACAGGAGACCAGTTCTACATATACTTGTCAAGCCTCCCAGCACAAGAACTTCCTCAGTTATCAGATGACCCTTGTGTGTCAAGGCATCACAACTCCGCTGGAGTGCTACGTTTTCGGCAAGGAACCCTACATGTTTAGAGAGATCCAGAGAACAAACACCCGTCCTCTCTAGCTGCCCAAGCACTTGCCGGTGATGTTTTATGGTTTTTTAATCTTCGAATGTGAAAATCCTCACCCTCGGAACAGCTCCGCCTCCCCAAATATGTGTGCGCTCCGGGCAGAGGGCCTTTTACCTTCAAACTTCCCCTTCTCGCCACACAGAGCGTCTCAAAAGCAGGGAGTAGAAAGTGAAACCGCCGGGCTCAAGACCCAAATTGGGACGACGCCTGAGAATACAGGGGATCCAGCCGCCGCCCCCTACGCCGAAAACTCTGAAGAGTGTGTGTGTGTGTGAGAGAGAGGGAGAGAGAGGGAGAGAAAGGGGGAGGCCGACGAAGGCCCTGCACGCAGAGAAGCCAGCCCCCCGCGCCGCCTTTTGGTGATCACCTCAGCCCCAAGGAGTCGGAAGCAGAGACCGGGGTGGAAGGGAGGTACAAAGGAGCAGTAGTGGGAAATATCCCCGGGCCCTTCCCCTCCCCTCCCCTCCCCTCCCCTCCCTCCCCCCGGGCACGAGTACCTGACTGTCACTCCACGGATGTTCCGGCCGCGTCCCCCTCCATGTCCTGCTTCGGTAGCTGGAGGCCCCGATGTGAGCGCCTTAATCTGGGCCGGCCGCCATGTCAGCCGCGGCGCGCACTGCATTGTGGGGGAGGGGAAAGGAGAAGCAGGCGGGGGGGGGGGGGGTGGCGGACGCAGAGAGGCAGCCTCGGCTATTCTACCCCCCCCGTGCTCCCCCCCCCCTTTTTGCCTGTGGCCGGGACAGCTGAGGGGCCCCCTCCCTGGTAAAGTGCCCTTTTGGTCAGATTCCCTCCCCCGATCGGAGCCCGCAGAATAAACAGAAACTCTTCCTCGTTTGATCAGAGAGGCTGTAGGGACTGGAGCGCCGCTCTAAGCAACCCTCCCGCTGCGCGTGACCCTCGGAGCATCATCCGACAACCGAGAGTTGGCTCTGGGGCGGAATTTGCAGTGGGGGTGAACTGATGGACGCGTTTTCTGTGCCAGGGCTGAGCTGTGAGCCCCGAAATAACGTCTGGAGTAAAGTGCGCTGTATGCAGATGTTGATGGAAACCACACAAACGCGTTATCAAAACGTGTCTTGGCGCGAGCCCATTCTGCATTCGTTTTTGTTGTTGTTGTTCTTTTATTATTGTTATTATCACGGCTCTAGAGACTTACAGAGCTGCGCAAAAACCTAACTCTCCAGTATATAGGCCATCATGACCCGTTCTCCAGAAGGAACATTTTTTAGACACAGTTGTCATCCATATCTCTCGTCCAAAAAATCTAGGGGGCACAATCACATTTCCCAAAAAAGACGACTCCTACGCTGATGTGAAATATAATTGGCTAATTTATTTGTTGAGTCTGCTGCATGAGAACTAGGAAAAGTTGAGGATCCATGCCCTGCAAAAGAAGCAATGGGGCTAGGCTTATCAGCTTATCATACCAGGTGTGGCCTGGAGAGCTCCTGCTTTTACAACTGATCTCTAGCTGACAGGCATCAGTTTCCCTGGAGAAAATGGCTGCTTTGAAGGGTATACTTTATGGCATTGTACCATGCTGAGGTCCTTCCCCTCCCCAAACCCTGCCCTCTCCCAGATCCACTCCCAAAGTCTCCAGGTATTTTCCAACCCAGAGCTGGCAACCCTAAGGAGAGCCATTCTGTTCGGATGCCAGGGCTGGCTGGATCTATGTAGTAGAAAGGAATAAAGAGTGCAGTAGCACCTTGAAGACTAACAAAATGAGCTGTTGTGGATCACTACTTACTATTTCAGATACAGCTAGAATGGGAGTCCATTCTGTCCTATATCTTGGAAATTGGAGTGGTTTCAGATGCTGAATTACATTATCAGGCAAATTACAATAGAAGGTGTGATTGGATTAGGTGTGATATGCAGAGAGGTAGTAGGCATGGAGAAATCAGCATTGGTGATGAGACAGGAGACCCTAGTTTGGATTCAGTGCAGGTTGTCTCCGTTATCACTGCAAGTGATAACAGCAGTCTCTCTCTCTTTCTAATCTCCCTTTGAAATTCCTTTGTAAGAGAACTGCTACTTTTAGGTCAGCAGTTGAATGTACTGGAAGGTTAAAATGTTCCCCCACTTGTATTTGAATGTTGTGGTTTCTGATGTCAGAGGTATGTCCATACCTAAAATGGAGTCCCAAACAGATAACAATTTGGCTTTTAGTTGTGATGTTTTTGTGCGAGTCTTTGCTGATAAAATCTTTCTGATGCACTCTGACTTGGATATTAGTTTATCAATTCCAACATGGGTTTTCAGGAGTCAGAACTCCCCCGCCTTGGGCCCCATTTAAGGAGAAATACACTTGAGTACTCTTGAAGCTCTGCTTTAAAAAAGAAAGTAAGAGTTGACAGCCCATCTGAAGTATGGCACAGGATGCAAGGCAGATAAGATGATTCAGTCTGATTTGCTGATCAGCACTTCAGTCAAAATCACTGCAAAACAAAGAGATGCTGGGCCTTCTCCATGGGCAAAAATGCTACAGGGGCATCACTTTTGAAGGTACATTCATATGCAACTTAACATGGCCCAAGAGAAAATATGTTCTTTGGCCATACACACGCTTATATACTTGTTTATTGTTGGAAGAAAGTTAGGATTCAAATGTGAAACAAATAGTAACAGTAATGCAAATGCTGAACATAGCGTGCATATATGTAAACTATGCATACGTATATTTACAACAAATATCTTCTACGTTGATGTGTGCTTTAAAGTAATTTAGCAGGACTGCTTTAGGTGCTCCAATCCAGGCTGAAGGTGTATGATAACTTAATTCAAAGTGCTGAGGCCAGTCAGAAAGTGGGATTGCTGTTCATGGTTCACTGATTCCATTTTTGAATTTGGTCAAACTAGTGTGACAGAGTTTATGTACCAAGTTTTTACAGTTTTTTTTCTTCCATCATCCTATCTGAATTATGTATCATTTACCTATGTTGCCATGAAAGGAAGAACTTAAGAAATTGAGGGGAGGGGGGTGACAGTACCATGAGGATGGGGCGAAATGCGTGTAATTAATCTACTATGATCGAAATATATTTAGGAACTAAATGAATCCCGGATTGTGAGGTTCAATCTTTTTCTTTTTTGCATTGTTTTAAAACCCTGCAACCCAATTTGATGAGACGTGAAAACGGGACAAAAGGACCTCGCCCCAATCACTTTCACAATTCCCTTAACAGGGGTCTCTGGGTAATGTCTTTTTACCAAACGACTTGTGTGACGCTTCACTTGGTGGCCTTATCGTTACTCAAAGTTTGTTATATCGAGGAAGGGAAGAAACTGTTGCAAGAATCCTTTTTCAGCAGCCACTTCTTTCCGGCAGCGCAAAGCGGTTTTGGAGGCGGGCCGAGCCGGGAGTCTGTGCAGCATGTTAGACCCTGAGGGCAGTGCGGAGCCCAGAGTTAATTCTCCTTTCCCTAAAGTTTTTCTCGTCCTCGTAGCCATGCTCATTGTGCTAGCAGCGTGGCTGTTGCTAGCCTTTTCTGCCACCGAGCAGAAAGAGACCGACTTTTACTCCTTTAAAGTGGTGAATATCAGAGGGAAGCTGGTCTCTCTGGAGAAATACAGAGGCTCGGTAAGTTTGCAAGCCTCTGCTGCTCCCACAATTGACGGCGAGTCATCTCGGCATGCCTGCATGATGGGGGGCGGGGGGGGGGGAGGCCGGGCCGGAGCGGTCTCTTCCCGGGCATCTTGTCTGGCGCTACCTGTGGCTCTGTGTCTTTGATTCTGAGATATTCCTCTATTAAAAAGTTCCCCTTACTGCATGCGCGCGCGCTTTGAAGCTGGAGATGCCGAGAGCCGGCTGTTCTGCGTATACGTGGCAACGCAGGCGAGGATGAGCCCTTGCATTCCCGGGACGCGCTCGATTACCGCTGGTTATACGAAGGCACGTTTCTCACGTATGGCCCTTTCTGAACGTTGAAAAGATCTACGTTGGTTTCCTGCGGGGGTGGGGGGACATTTTGCTTAACTGTGATGGGGGAGGAAGTGTGTGGGAGTCCAGTGTCGGATACAAAGAACTACAATATGACGACTCAAAAGTTACATGTACTCTTGTAACTTTAGCAAGACAAACAGAGCTTCTATTTGATTCGGACGCGGGAAATGCCTTTTAAATTTTCCATGCTAGACATGGAAGGGATTTATTACTTTCCACTTCCATAAGAAATTAACCCATGCACAGTTGTTCACTAGAGTTTGTGCAGGGAACCTTTTCAGCAGATTGCCCCCATAGCCTCTATACTCACCTTCAGTACTAATGTGCAGCAGAGATTGGTCCATAATGTTTATAACCATGAACAAAAGTAAATAGTCACATTGTTATTATATCACGGTGCAATCTTATTCATGTTTACTCAGAAGGAAGTCCTGCTTTGCTCAGCGGGACTTGCAGTGCAATCCTAGGCAGCAGGTCTACTAGAATCTACTGAAGTCTGCTTCAATGGGTCTTACTCCCAGGAAAGTGTTCATAAGATTACACCGCTAATGTATCAACACAAGATAAACTATGGTAGCCTCGCAATTTCAATCACTAATATAAATTCTTTGGTTGTAGTAGCCATGTGTGTGTTGCATAGTACTGTATATCAAGCAGTCTTCAAGAATATTAAAAATAGTAGGTACAGCTCTTTAGAAAAATTATGATATAGCTGTATATTAACAGATAATTTATATTAATGTTTATGATCACAATGATACCAGTTTCTCTATAGTGTTCATATGTTAGGCTACATTCCTGAGAGTAAGCCCTACTGAAAAAAGTGAGAATTACCACTGCATAAATGTTGATAGGAGGATTGCACTGTGATATAATAACAATGTAGTTATTTGCTTTTGATTGTGGTTATTTAAACATTAAATTCCAAAAAGTATGAAACTCTGTTACACAGGGCTGCATGTACACAGCAAGGATTCTTAATTTTTCCTGTCCTCATTTCTACAAATGCAGAAGTATTCATACTGGCAGTGCATTATTTACATGGGAATTTTTGCATACTTTCCCATCAGTCACATTTTCCTCCGTGTTTCTCCCCAGATTGGGGGGGGTCGTAACTGATAATTGCTAGTTGGTTATAACATTATAACATTACAAACAGGAGACCATCAAGGATTTATCACCCTACTAGTTCCCTCTCCTGAAAGTCCCCATATCCTCTCCCCTTTTCCTACTTCCTTTCTTTTTCCCACCCACCAGCCAACTTACCTGTATCTGCACCTGACTTTAGCTTTTCTTCCCTCCCTCCCCCTGGCAGCCTCTCCCTGGGATGTCTGGCCAAGCCATTGGCTGGACCAGTTGCATGGACTTGCATGCACATTTCATTTTTCCCTGTATCCCTCTCCACACACTATTCTCTATGTCTCCTCCCAGAAGCTCCCATACATTCATTTTTCCTTGTTTCCTACTCTCCTTCCCCTCTACCAACTAACCTGCCTTTACCTGCCCCCCATCTTCAGCTACATTTATTATTTATTTGCTTCATTTATACCCCATCTTTCTCCCCAATGAGAACTCAAAGCATCAGTCTCCCCTCCACCATTTTATACTTACAGCACCACTGTGTGGTAGGTTAGGATGAGACTGCGTATCTGGCCCAAAGTCACCCAGTGATCTTCTGCAACAGAGTGGGTATTCAAACCTGGGTCTCCCGGATCCCAATCTGATAATCTAACTATTGCACCACATTGGTTTTTGTGAGGTGGTTGCCACTGAACAGTAGTAAGCACCTGGACCTAGATAATTCATGGTAGCAAATGGTTACCTCAAAGGTTAAATAGCTCTACAAAGGGCCCTTCCCCCTTGCCTTTTGCTGAGAGAAATCTGGCTGAAAGGGTTGTGGTTGCCTTGCAATGGCCACTGAGGGTATTCATTTCTTAGAGCTACAGGTGCTGCTTTGATCGTTTGAGGGAATTAGTCCTCCAGTGCTCTCTCCCTCAACACGCTTTCTCTCTCTCTCTCTCTGACTTCAGATTTTCTGCAACCTGAATTTTTACTCAGATTTGTAAATTAACATGACTTGGCTGTCCATGGCCCCTATCTGTGGATTTAATTATCCACAGATGGGGTCTTATTGAAATTAGATAATAATGATATATTGCCATGTTCTTCTAGTTCCTCTGCATTTAGCTGAATTTATTTGTGGGCTTTTTAATGAAACTTTTTAAAAATGGAAGCTGAACTAGAAGATTATGGGAGTAAATGGTTATAATTGTTGTTACTGTTTAAAAAGCCCCAGGTCCCTGATGGTGTGGTGGTGGGGAATGGCTGCTGCGGCTGAGGCAAGGAAATGATGCTGATGTAGGCACGACCTTCAAAAATGCATACCTTCCTGTCCATATAGTATGCAAATGGTTTTGACTGTAATATTTCCCAAAAAGATCGTATAATATCAGGTTGTGAAGGACTGGAGGAAAGCCAGGGAAACCTTGATGATTATGGGAAGGTTATGAGGATGTTCTCCCCAAAACAGCTTCAGTTTGATAGAAGACCCCAAGTGGAGGTGAATGGTATTTGGGACTCTCATACTTCAGAGACTCACAGAAAGGAAGCACAGGACTGTTACTGTTCCAGCATGTTAAGAACATAAGAGAAGCCAATGTTGGATCAGGCCAGTGGCCCATCCAGTCCAACACTCTGTCACACAGTGGCCAAAAACACCAGGTGCCCTCAGGGGGTCCAGCAGTGGGGCCAGGACACTAGAAGCCCTCCCACTGTTCCCCCCCCCCCCATCAAGCACCAAGAATACAGAGCATCACTTTCCCCCGACTGAGAGTTCCTATCTATACTTTGTGGCTAATAGCCACTGATGGACCTCTGCTCCATATGTTTATCTAATTCCCTCTTGAAGCCATCCATGCTTGTAGCCGCCACCACCTCCTGTGGCAGTGAATTCCACGTGTTAATCACTCTTTGGGTGAAGAAGTACTTCCTTTATCTTCTCTAACCTGACTGCTTAGCAATTTCGTGGAGTGCCCACGAGTTCTTACATTGTGAGAAAGGGACAAAAGTACTTCTTTCTCTACCTGTTCTATCCCATGCATAATCTTATAAACCTCGATCATGTCACCCCTCAGCTGTCGTTTCTTCAAGCTAAAGAGCCCCAGGCGCTTCAACCTTTCTTCACAGGGAAAGTGTTTCAACCCTTTTATCATTCTAGTTGCCCTTTTCTGCACTTTTTCCAATGTTGTAATATCTTTTTTGAGGTGTGGCGACCAGAACTTTACACAGTACTCCAAATGAGGTCACACCATCAATTTGTACAGGGGCATTATGATACTGGCTGATTTGTTTTCAATTCCCTTCCTAATAACCCCCAGCATAGTGTTGGCTTTTTTCATTGCAGTCGCACACTGTCTTGACATTTTCATTGAGTTATCTACTATGACTCCCAAGATCTCTCTCTTGGTCAGTCTCCGCCAGTTTGGATCCCATCAACGTGTATATATAGTTAGGATTTTTGGCTCCAATGTGCATCACTTTGCACTTGGACGCATTAAACCCCATTTGCCATGTTGATGCCCACTCGCCCATCCTCGACAGATCCCTTTGGAGCACCTCACAATCCTCCCTGGTTCTTACCACCCTGAACAACTTCGTGTCATCTGCAAATTTAGCCACTTCACTGCTTACTCCCAACTCCAAATCATTAATGTTCTGCCTGTGTATTATATAATATACAAAGAAAATGTATCACAACATGATTTAAATAATAATGAAGCAACTGAGACCTAGTGTGGTATAATGGGCCCTGACCTGGATGGCCCAGGCTAGTCAGTTCTCGTCAGATCTCACAAGCTAAGCAGGGTTGGCCCTGGTTAGTAAATGAATGGGAGACCACCCAAGAAAGTCCAGGGTTGCTCTGCAGAGGCAGGCAATGGTAAACCACCTCTGATCATTTCTTGCCTTGTGAATTGCTGTGAATTGATGGCACTTTCCACCACCACATGGTATAAGCAGAGGTGTCGAACTCATTTGTTACAAGGGCGGGATCTGACATAAATGTCACTTTGTTGGGCTGGGCCATGCATGCCATAAAATGTAATGCCAGGTACCGGAGATATTTTATCACTGACTGTGGCCCACAGTCCTCCTCAGCACCTAATTAACCACCCTTTGCTCAATATGCTCAGGAAGTTTTGCACAGCACAGAGAGCTATTGCCTGACAATCAAGGTGGAACAATGAAGAGACTCTTGTGGCTCTTTAAAGACTAACACATTTCAGAAGCTTTTGATGAGCTGGAGCATGAAGTGCTGCATTCCATTGCTGCAGTCCTGGCAGCCAAAGACAGGTGGCCAAGTGGCATCAACTAGGGGCACCCAACAAAGCCCTGCCTTAAAGAAATTGCTATGGTCAACAGAATTTGGGGAGGGGATGAGGCAGCCATACAATCCCACACCTTCCTCTGTCAAAGTTCCAAATTCAGCAACAAGGTTGAACCACAAGGGGAACTGCTCCCCAGCACCACAAGCAGCCTTCAAGCGCTGACAGTCCCCCAAAATGCCAGCTCCACTTTAATTGCCTTTTGCAGACTTACTTCCTGCCAGTTCCGCAGCATTATCCAGCCAAAATATTACTCCCCAGGTGCACACACAAAGAGGCACATCCCAGTGCCTGCCTCGGCTGTGTGGAAACCCAGAACACTTTACTAAAGGCCTGCTCCTGTCCCTGACCTGCACTTCACCCTGCTTCCATTCATACTGTTACATAATGCAGTACTTGCATGCAGAGAGTTCAGGGAGCATGTGTGAATTTAGGCTTTGCCTCTTATTTAATTCTCTCCGCGCTGCTGAGGGAGGAAGAAGAGGAGCCATGCACATTTGGTTCAGCAGGCTCTGGCTCACCTGACTTGGTGGGCCTCCTCCACCCCCAACCCTCAGTGTTCTGCACATGTTGCACCCTTACATAAGCACTGGGCTTTTCTCTCTCACCCAGGATGCCTGGCTGAGCCAGTTGCTCAGTTCACACACCTAAGTGGGACATGTATGGCAAGCTGGCCAGTGGCCTTCCACTGGTTCCTGTGCCTGCGGGCACCTTACCCTGGCTGTCTGCAAGTGGGAAGCTGCTCAACTTGGCTTGGGGAGCTGGCGCCAAAGAGATTCTGCCTGCCGCACATGAACCACCAGCTGTCCTTTCAGCAGCCCAGGCAGCAGAATCAAGAGCCCAGTGGTGTGCTCTGGCCACAGGAGGAGGAGACGGTGGCAGGCAGCATGTCCCAGCCCGGTGCCTTGGCCAAGGGCAGCAGGCAGACCCCAAAGGGACTGGCTGCAGAGAGCTTGGGGCCAAAAATAGCCCTCCTCACCCCTTATGGTTGCCATCTCCAAGTTGGGCAATCCCTGGAGATCTGGGGGAAGACCCTGGGGAGGGGCCCACACTTGGGGAAGAGAGGGATCTCAGCAGGGCATCTATATTCAAACTGCCCCCTCCCAGTTGGTCACAGGACAGGTAAGAGCCCTGGATGGGCTGGTTTTGGCCCCCGGGCCATATGTTGGGTATGTCTAGGTTGGAGTTTTGGCTTAGGACTGGGGAGACGAAGTCCCAGTGTCCACTGAAGTATGAATCTCATTGGATGATCCCAGGTCAGTCACTCATTTTCCCTCAGCCTACTGTACCTCACAGGTTTGTTGCAAGGATAAAACAGGAAGGTGAGAACTCTGGAAACACTCCAAGCTTGTAGATGGAAGGATGGAGTAAAAATGGAGAGTTAGATAGCTAGACATGTATCCAGTACTCCAATAAGAAAGCTTTCTGGGGCCTAACCAACAGCTTACCTTGACTGATATCTGGCATTCAATAGCCATTAGCTTCTTGTGCTGCAGGTAAAATGCATAATAGTAAAAGGTGATTGCAGAGTGCTTTGCAATGCAATCCTGAGCTTCTTTCTAAGCCCTTTGTTTGTTTGTTTGTTTGTTTGTTTGTTTGAAACATTTTAAAGCCACATTTCCACCCAACATAGGCAAGCAAACAACATATAAATACATAAGAACAATTAAAGCAAAACACATGAACAGGAGGAAACGTCAGTGAGAATCAGTGAGGGAATATCAGACAAAACCCAAAAGTCTTCATCCGCTGGCATTTAAATGCCTTCCTGAAGAATTCCATTTGTTTAGGCTTGCCTTCCTGAACAGTCAGGAGGGCCTCTCCCTGTATTCTTGATTCCTGGGCAGGAAGATGGTCCTTCAGATACTCCAGTCCCAAACCATGTAGGGAATTTTAGGTCAAAACCAACCCCTTGAATTGGGCTCAGGAGCAGATTGGTGGTAGCCAATGTAATTGCTGTAATATTGGGCTCACATGCTCCCAGTAGCTGGCCTTAACCAGCAGTCTAGCTGCAGCATTCTGTACTAGCTTCAACCAGTGTTCCCTCTAAGCTGAGTTAGTGTGAGCTAGCGCATAGTTTTTTAACTTCCAGTTCACACATTTTGTCTTAGTTCAGGAAGGATGGCTCCAGAGCAAGCTAATTTATCAACTCACTCTCAGCTTTAATGCCACTAGCTCACAAAGTAGTTTTTTTTGCTCACAAGACTCCACAGCTTAGAGGGAGCATTGGCTGCAACCTCCAAACATTCTTCAAGGGTAGCCCCAAGTAGAATGCATTGAAATAGTCCAGTCTAGATGTAACTAAGGGCTGGATCACTGTGGCTAGATCTGACTGAGTGTCATGACTCACTGTTCAGCTCCATTCATCAGTCTCTTCCATGCCGCAGCCAGATCTAGCCAATGGGGAGTCTGAAGACTGGGTTGTCGACAGCTGCAGACACCCTCCATGATTTACAGCCAAAGCCCAATTACATCCCTGCTCTAAGGAGGACATTGCCCCACCTATGCTGTTGGACTGTCAGAGGGAGAAGAGACTAAAACAAGCAGAGGAAAACCTAGTCATAAGTGATCACAGCTGGAAAAACGGATGGCTCCTTTCAAGAACAAGCAACGTGGGGTGGGGTGGGGAGCTGCTGCAGTTCCATAAAGGCCAAGCAGTTGCAGCCAGTCCTTGCAGGCCACACTGTTCATACCAGTTCCTTGATGTGACTCCCAGGACCAGCCTTGCTTCTTGCCTCTGTATGCTTTGACATTCATTCTGGACCTGACCATGCCTCTTGGACTTGCCTCTTGGACTTTGCCTTGTATCGTGACTGTGTGCAATGACCTCTGTTCTGGACCTGACTTCGCCCCTTTGACTCTGCCTAGTATCTTGACTCCTTATGCAGCAACCTCTATTCTAAACCTGACTACACCCTGTGGACTTGCCTGGGATCCAGACTCCTTTTGTGCCTCAACCTTGGACCAGACTGGATCCCAGCACTTGGACCTTGCCTTGCTACCTAACCTTGGTGCCTCAGTGACTGGACCTCTTGCGTTAGGCTGGGACAGTCTCTCGAAACCCAGATACAAGGGCCTTCTTGTGACTCACTGGAATCAGGCCTTTGGCCCTGACCACAGGACATGACAGCTTGTTGCCAGCCCTAAACTTGCAGGCATCATGGAGCCAGCAGCCACATTGTTCCAGCAGCAGACAGCACTGGCAGAGCAGGTGCACCAGTTAATTGATACAGTGAATGTGTTGCAGACCTGCCTTGCTGTGGCTCCCTCGCTGCCTCCACCTGCTCAGCGTAAGTGCCTAAGGGCAATGCATGATGAGTTTGAGGGGGCTGCCGACACCCTCCCAGCCTTCCTGGCCCACTATGAATTGTACATGCAAGTAAGGCCAGAGGACTTCCTGGGTGAGCAGACTCAGGTAGCCTTCATAATCAGCCTGCTTGCCAGACCAGCAGCGAAACAAGCCACGCCCTACTTGCTCCAGTCCAGTCAGATTCTGGGGACCTACTCTGTCTTCATAAATGAATTGAGAGCCACTTTGGGGGATCCTCAGGCAGCAGAGATGGCCAACCACCAGATTCATCACCTTCATCTGAGCTGTGGCTCGGTCACTGAATATACCAGTACATTCCATCTCTTGGCACAATATCTGGATTGGAACAATGCAGCTGTTATGGACCAATACCAGGAGGGCCTCTTGGATAAGATCCTAGATGAGTTGGCACAAATAGAATGCCCCACCTCTCTGAAAGCCTTAACCCAACAATGTCAATGCATTGATGGGCATCTGGAAGGCCAACGTTTGGTCCATTGGCCTTAGGTTGCAGGTAGGACTCCTGCTGTGAGCCCGATCCCAAGCAAGCTGGCACCTGCCACTGTCCCTGCATTATCTCCAGAGGAACCAATGCAGTTGGGAGAGGTCAGCCCCGCCTGACATCCGAAGAGAAGCTGCGTTGTTGGAGGGAGGGGCTGTGCCTCTACTGTGGAGTTCCTGGCCACTTTGCACACCACTGCCCAGCCAAGGGAAGCTCCATTCCAATGACAACTGATTGGGGGCCCCAAAGGTCCCTGGGACTGGACAAAGGGAGCCTGGGGAGCCTCCAGACCATGTCAGAGACTGCCCAATGGATTGTCCTAGTTGCAGTTTTGGTGAGATTTTAAACATTTCCAGTTCTCTCAACCATTTAAAGCTGTATACATACAATTTGAATTGGTTCATATAGAACTATAGAAATATAAAACTATATACAAACAATATACAATCTAAAAAGCTAAGTACATGCAATTGGAACAGTATTTGCATCTATAAGACATTTAAATTGGAGGAAGCAACCCAAATCAAATTCAGTGTTAAGCCCAAAAGGTTCCTATGTATTCAGTTTAAAGCTCCACTTTTTCTCCTGTCTTTGTAGGGATCCAAGTAGATTTTTATCCTTAGGCTCTCCCACATATAGATCAGTGAAACTAAAATCATCTTCCTTATGTCCTTTTGCAAGAAAATGGTTAGTGATAGGAGCTTTTTGATTTTTATGTCTAACCCAAGAAATGTGTTCCAACATGTGTACTTTAAGTGGACGCACAGTATAACCAATGTACATGCTCCCACAGGCACAAACCAAAAGATATGTGTGATGTGGAACATGTCGCAAAGGAATTTAAAGAAACAATCCTATTATTAGGCAGGGTTATTTTCTTCCCTTCAAGTGCCAGTGGACATACTTTGCAGTTCTTGCAAGCAAAAAATCCAACTGGTAAAATACTAGACTGGAAACTCTTTTTCTTTACATCTGATCTCACTATATGGCCCCCTATACTTTCCATTTTTCTATATCCTATAAGAGGAGTGTCACAACCTGGAATGTCTCTGAGGAGTGACCAGTATACAATTTTCTTAATTCTCATGGCCAGTCGGGTATATATAATGGCCCAATTTATAATATTTTCTTTTATTTTCTGATTTCTGTAAAAGGATGGCTCTGTCTGTATCCCTAGCTCTCTTATATGCATTAAATCCAGACTTCTGTCTTAGGTTGCATTCAGACGAAAATTGTTAGAAAATTCTATGAAATTATGTTAGAAAATGAATGTATATTTTGTATATTTTCCAGTGAAAGGTCTCATCTGATGAAACTTTAAGTGAAACGGTCCAATGAGTGCTGCACTGTCATAAGATAGATTTGGGACCATTTTGCTTCAAGGGAAACAACTTTAATGACTTGTTACACACTGGACACATTAAAAATATATTTTTTCTAATTGTTTAAACCTCGACTTCATTATTACATCATGGTTGTTTTCCTAATGAACTACACATCTTGGAAAAATGGTGGCTACTGGGAAAAAGCAAGTGTCGTGAAACACACAAACAATAATATTTTCTGTACATATATTTTTTTGCTGGAGTTTATTGTGGATCCTGGACTAGTAGCAACTTTTTTGGAAGAAGAAAGTGTGAAGTGCTTGCAGTGTACACTAGATGGCAAGCTTGGTTCACATATTTCTCAATTTGCTATGACAGGTACATTGCTGGAGAATTGTTTGGGCTCTTACCTGGGGATGCTAGAAGCGAGAAAAGGCCCAAGGGGGCACTTCATCACAACCTGAACTTTTAACACACAAGCATAGTCAATCAGAGGGGGAAGCACTTGGGTTTCCAGATCTGAACTGCATACATATTTTGTTCAGTATAACATATTTTGCTAATTTGAACTGGACTGGAATAAATAATCTAGAGGGAGGGAGAGGGAGAAAGAGTATCTTGTACAAAACACTATCTATCTCAATATGCTTCAACAAAACCCCTTGCCATTCATTCCCATATTGCCCACAGCGTGTTCAGAAACTCTAAATGAAATATGCTTCTTCTACCCCTAGGAAATAAAAACTGCAGGGGAGCTCCAGTCTGTGTGGTGATGACTGATTTTAGGCTAACATGAGTGTCTGGGCCAGTCACACACTCAAGGGATACTAAGCATTCATAGTACCATTATGAGAACATTTAGGCAAAAGCTATGCAGGTTTTGACAAATTTAGATACTGCAAGGATTTATATTGGCATTAGGATTGAGAAGCTTCTAGTTTAATTAACTTCTGACAAGGGCAAGAATATGCACAAGGATAACTCTAGGGGATGCCTTGAATTATGGCAAATTACTTGTTAAGCTGTGGTAAGCCATTGTAAGGATCAGAATTTATGGATTTCAAGGTAAAGGTAAAGATTTCCCTTGCTCGAAAGGTTTCCAAGTTGAAGAGCCAGGGCTGTCTAAAGATGTTTCCGTGGTCAACCGGCATGACTAGATGCCAAGGCTCACGGAATGCTGTTACCTTCCCACCAAAGTGGTACTTGTTTATCTACTTGCAAGTTCTTGCTTTCGAACCGCTAGGTTAGCAGGAGCTGGGACCAGAGATGGGAGCTCACTCTGTCATGCAGCACTTGGGTCTCGAACTGCTGAACTACCGACCTTCCGGTCTGCAGTTCAGTGTCTTAACCATTTGAGCCACTAATTGTGATCAAGCTGTAAGTTTTTACAGGTTAATTGCAGCCTGTTTGGGCTGAGGAGTAATTAAAAGCACCTGGTAGCCTTGACCACCTTGCATGAGATGCTTTTATTTGGTTCCCAGCTAACAACAGAGATTAATCTAACTATGCCTTAAGTGGCAAAAGGGGGCATAATGGGGTGGTAAACACTCCAGAGAAGGTTGAGGCCTCTATGACTTCAAGCCAGAAGGTCAAGGACGGTCCCAGTCGGAGTGAATTCTTTTTCTTAAACCTCCGGGTGAGAGAAGGAACCCAGCAAGCGTTTAATGTTTCAGGCTCAGCCTCTGCCTAGTGCAAGCATAGTATTATTGTTGTTTTGCTGTTGTGATTTGAGAGTGGCTTCTACCTAGCAAACACTCTTTATTTTTTGAGTAATTTGAATAAATGTAGAGGTAGTTTTTAATTTGCTGTGTCAGGAGTATTTGCTGATTTTCTGCCAGAACCCAGAAGCTAAAAAGTCTAAACAAAGGACCAGGACCCGGTGAGATCCCCAAGGGCCCCAGGTGGCTGTGAGTTCAGTGCCTAAGAATGGGGGGGGGGGGGATTGTCCTTTGGTCCAGACAGCCATATTTTCGTATTGTCCTTTGCTTAACCTCCTTAAACTGGTTAGAAATGGGGCTGCCAACTGCCCAGAGAAGAAATGCCCTGTCTCTTTAATAGAAGTTTAATGGGATGTCATTTACTAAGTGGCATTTTTAAACTCCATGCCATGACAAACTTCAGCTGCTCATGTCCACCCACTAAGTCTCTATTAAAGGGACAAGACATTTTACTCCAGGTCTGTTGGCAACTTGGAAACAACTTTTCCTTATATGGAAAAAAAGGCTCCAGGCACCTAGACAAAAAAAAAGTAAACAAGGGACAAGAGCCAAATGAAGCAGCCAGCCATCGGAAGGGTCTTAGCCTGCGTGGGGTTCAGTGGTGGCCACACCCCTGCTCTCAGAAGCTCCCTTGTCAGTCATGTCTACCATGTCTACCATGTTTGGGGTGTACAGAGCTGGGGGGTAGGGGAGTGGGTTGCAGCCCCTGGTTCCTCCACCTCTCTGTGGGGTCTCTCCTGCACAGTCTGTAGAGAGAGAGCCTAGCCACCTCCTCGCAGACTAGTATTTGGTCTTGACCTTTAAGACCCTAAACAGGGACCAACATACCTACGGGACCACCTCTCCTGATATGTTCCCTGGAGAGCATTACACTCAAGTGACCAACACATATGAAGTCCCTGGCCCAAAGAACATCCGGCTGTCCTTAACCAGAGCCAGGGCCTTCTCGGCCCTGACTCCGACTTGGTGGAACTCTCAGCCTACTAACATCAGGGCAGAAACATTCCATCTGGCATAAGATTGAGGACAGCAATGGTTTATAATGGTTTTAATCAGTTTTTAACAACTAGCCATTCACTAAGTGCTTTCTCCTCTCCTCCCATTGCTAATGTAAATTGGGAGGCCAGAATTGTATTATGGCACCATGTGATATAGGGTTGCCAAGTCCTACCTCTACGAATAGTGGGGGGGGGGGGGGGGAGTCCATTCCCAGCTGGGAGTCTTCTGGTGTGCATGCTTTGCACACGCACTGCGATGACATCACCCAGAAGTGATGTCATCACATCGGACACGTTGGGGCGGGACCTCTCTAATTCGAGGGAAAACCATAGAGTTTTCCCTTGAATTATAAAGCATCCCTCCCGAAAGGTGCCTGACACGATGACGTCACCTCCAGGTGACGTCACTGCACCAGGCACGTCTTCACAGCCCGGCAATTTGGGAGCGGGGTTCCCCCGGCGGCCCAATCTGGGCTGGCAGGGAGCGGGCCGCTGGAGCAGGGTTTTCCACGCCCCCCAGGGGGACTTGGGAATTCTAATGTGATGTTTGGTTTTATGGAACTATATTTTTTAGATTATTTAATGTATTTTATATGTATTTTATGAATTTGTTGTGCACAACCCTGAGCCCATTTATGGGGAGGGCAGCATAAAAGCCTAATGTGATAAATAAATAGTTTCTAAGCCCCTTGTTTTGTTTTGTTTTATTCAATTTATGTCCCACCCTACCCTGCAAGCAGTGCAACGAGTTGCACATGGCCAATCATTTCTCTTAAAGCCTTGCAAGATTTTTTTTTTGGGGGGGGGGGTGAATTGCAGGCTTCACCTGGCTTAAACAGTTGACAGCTGTTGATGGTAGGGTTGCTCATGGCCAGCCCCAGGTTTTTTTGAAAACTAGGCGAGGATACCTTCTGACACCCCCCCCCCCCATGCGCCCACCAATTTTTAAACATAAATGCATTTTAAGAAGAATGCAAAGTTGGGAACAACTTGAAGGCACTTCATACTCACTCACTCACATACACAGTAAATGCAAATGCAGCACATGTGGCCTTCTCCCTTGCCAGCCTCTGTAACGAAACTCTGCTGCTAGCTGCCTTCTTCTTTTGGTTTTTTTAACTTTATGTTTGTTTCCTTGTCTACATGATGGCCCCCCACTGCCTGTCACAGTCCACTTTCACAATTAAAACAACCCCCGAGCGCCATTTGAACCCCCTTCTCTGCGGAGAAGGCACCCTTGGGGTCCCTTGAGCAGCATTCTTCTCAGTCTCCCCACCAGCTTTAAACTCTCCTGGAACCCAAAATAGAAACGGGCTGAGAAGGTTTACACCAGGCAGGGTCTCTTCTGGGGCCTGGAGCAGCAAGTCTTCCAGCCAAAGCCAGCCAGACATCCCCCACCCCACCCCCTCCGCGTGCAGAATCTGCTCCTGCTTCCTCTCTGCCACTCGGTTACTGGCTAACTACCCCCCCTTACGATGTGACCCCCACTGTCTTCACAACTAGCCAAACCTCCCCTGATCTCCCCCCCCCCAAAAGCTCTTCTCCCCCAGCTCTGCCTTTGGGGACGTCAAGAGGCGGGAGAAAAGCATCAGCCGGTGACAGTGGGAAGGGTCCCGCTCTTTAGGGAACAAACCACATGGACACCGCAGAGCCTCACTGGGCTAGCCTCTTGCCTGTGCGGACCCCAACACACCCCCCCCCCCCAGTCATCCTGAAGAGTGTTTGTGTCGGGGGGGGGGCTGTGTGTGTGCGTGTATGGGGGGGGGTTAGACTGACAGCAGTGCGTCACTCCAAGTTTCCAATTGGGCGCCGGCACGCAGGGCTTGTGGGCACCCTCCCTTCCCTCACCCCCTGCTGGCATCTCCCCCTCCCTCCCCCCCAGCCGGTCCAGTCCTCAAAGACAGCATGGGGGGGGAGGAGGAGGTGGGGGTGGACTTGTTGGAGCGGCAGAACAGCTGAGGAGCGCTGCTGCTGCTACCTGTAAAGCGTGCTGGGATCTGGCGCTGTCTCACGGAGTCTCGCTCTCAGTCTCTCCGCTGCCCTATTTGCCAGCTGTGCCCCTAGGTGGCCACCTAGTTGGCCTAGTGATAGAGCCATCCCTGGGGCTGCTAACTCTGGGTTGGGAGATTCCTGGAGATCTAGGGGCAGAGCCTGGGGAGGATGGAGTTTGGGGAGGGCAGGAGTGTGATGTCCTAAGGTCTGCTCTCCCAACCTGTCATTTTCTCCAGGGGAACTGATCTTTGTGATCTGGAGATCGATTGTAATTCCAAGAGAATTCCAGGCCCTACCTGGAGGTTGGCAACTCTAGTTGGCAGCAGGAGTGGGGGGGCTGCTCAAACTGAGTTGTCACTGTCTTGCCAGGTTTCTGTGTTGTGTGGGTGGGTGGGTTTCTGAATGACCATACTGTGGCTCCAGGGCAAGTCTGGGGGTGGCTCTGATTTTGGGGGTGGGCTTACTCCTGAACAGTCTGTTAACCAAGTTAATGACAGTATTCTTTAAAAAGTGAAGGAATACTTTTCATTCAATAATCTTATCACACATATAACCATTTTTAAGGTACGTTATCAGTTAAAAGCAAGACAATGTGCTGATGAAAGAAATAGCAATAAACTGTTCTTCAAATTTTTATCTTTCCTTTAGGTATCCTTAGTTGTTAATGTTGCAAGTGAGTGCGGCTATACCGACAGCCATTACAAAGCCCTACAGCAGCTACAACGAGAACTGGGCTCATATCATTTTAATGTCCTCGCATTCCCATGTAATCAATTTGGGCAGCAGGAACCAGATAGCAACAAAGAAATTGAGAGTTTTGCTCGAAAAACATATGGAGTCTCCTTTCCCATGTTCAGCAAAATTGCAGTGAAGGGCACTGGTGCGAATCCAGCCTTCAAATATCTAGTTGGTGAGTACAGCAGAAATAGTAAAGCAGCTGATTTGTGGCTTGGAACTGTTCTGTAGTGAGAGCTGAAAATATGATTTAGGATACACATGGTTCGCATAATAGGGTGTGTATGTGGGGATACTGGCAGCATTCAGCAATGCCTAAGATCCAAATCTTTGACCCAGTCAAGGTTCAGTTATGAAAAAGAAACCTCTTTTAAGGACATCTGCTATGATCCTTTTCTATCACTGTGAAACTCTATGGGGACAATAGGAGTTAAGTGGATGTTTAATTGCCTTGCCCTTCAAAACAAAATGCCAGAAGTTAAACAGAAGATAGGTTCTCCATAGGTTCCACTTCCAGATGTTCTTGTTTATTTCTGAACATGAGCAATAGTTGAAGCAAACTGAGAGTTGCCGGGTAGGGGTACCTGTATTTTTCCTGGTACCTGGTAAGAGCAACTTACAAATAGCCCTTTCTCAGGCAAAGATTTATCATGGGGAAAGAAACCCCTGCCACTGCTGCCACCAGCCCCTCACTAGAAATCAATACTACAGCAGCTGCAATCTATAAAAGAAAAACATTAATTTAAAATGGTCACAGAACTATATGTAGCATGCAGTTTCACTCTGGGAGAGGCCTTTGAAAGAAAATTGTGATTGATCTCTGCCATTCATCTGCAAGAGTGAAACCTAGGAATTCTCTGAGAGTAGCTTCTGCTCAGTGATAGGGAAAGGGTTGCCCATACTTAAATCTGTTGACTCCTCAGACGTATCAAAAGTAGGCTTTGGTTACTGGGGATAAAACTGGCATGCTACAGTGTTCTCTGCCCCCCTCAACCCATCTTTACGCTATCCCTTGAAGAGAGTCAAGTCCAACTTCTTTTATTGCCCAGTTCTCCTCTTTGTCTTCATTTGCACCCTCTTCCTTCTTGCCAAAAACCTCCTGCTGTTAAGGCAGCATTATGGAAAACAGGTGCACTGGTTGGCTCAGGTTTTTATTCTGTTCTGCAGTAGGATCTTTTTATAGGGTTGCTGGGAGACCACCAAAATCCATGCAGCTGAATGATAGCACTTTTTGGGGTAAGACCCTTCCCCTCCCTCTATAAGTTGCAGCTCTGGTGATAGCACATGCTATAGTTAGTTTATCTTTTATGAAATATTCACAGCTTTTGGTTTCCCAAATTCAGAGACGTGTTATGAATTCATTCGTCTTATAACTGTTAGCAGTGCCAGAGTAGTGCTTAAATTAAGCCTAGATCTACAAATCTTCAGTATGGGTCCTTTTTATCTACTGGGACTAATGGAGAAGGGGGAGTTTCTGTTAGGATAACTGAGCAGATGAATGTGTTAAGCCCCTTTTCCTACAGAACAGTTCAGAATCCACATCCCCACTTCTTTTAACATTAAGACATTCTTCAGAAAGCTGAAGCCTGTTAAGAACATAAGTCCTGCTGGATCAGACTAGTAGTCCATCTAGCCCAGAATCCACACACAGTGGCCAGCTAGTTATTCTGGAGGGCTCACAACAGGACATAGAAGCCACTAATGTTGCTTCCTGGTGCTGGTATTCAGAGGTTTACTGCCTTTTAATGTGGAGGTTCCCTTTAGTCACCACGGGTAGTAGAAGCCAATGATAGACCTATCTTCCACGAATCTGTCTAATCCCCTTTAAAGCCACCTATTCCTGTAGCCATCACTACATTCTCTGGATGAAAAATGCATTTTAATCATTTGTTGAATAAATATTTCCTTTTGTCTGCCCTGTGTCTACTGCCCATCAAATTCAGTGGATGCCCCCAGAGTCTAGTATTTTGGGAGTGGGAGAAAAAGTTCTCTCTGACCATTCTCTCTATCTTGTGCATAATTTTATAAACTCTATCTTTATGTTCCTCCCCCTTCCCCCCTCCTTGTTAAGATTTTTATGGACTCCATTTCTGTGGCTTGGAATAACTCTATTGATATCCCATCTACTTCTGGTGATTTGTTTCTCCCAGTTGCTCTCAGTGCAGCTTTCACTTAACTTTCTAAAACTGTAGGTCCTTCTTCAAAAGATTCTTCTTGAAGGAATGTTTTGTCTTTTCATCTCTTCTGCATAGGGTTGCCAGGTCCCTCCTGGCAGCCGTTGGGAGATGGGGGAACCTACTAGGAGTGGGAAGGAGGCCCAGCTGACGTTGCAGTGAGGTGTCTACATCACTTCTGACATGACCCAGAAGTGATGTCATCATGCAGTGACATCAGGGCAATACTCTGGTATTTGGGCAAAAACTCTGTGAGTCATGGGTCCTGGCTCCGCTGATGCTGACTATTCCTTAGATGACGAAGAGGCATGGAGCAACCCAGCCTCCTCTGAAGTCAGCCAGTCAGAGGAACCTTTACCAGCACCTGAGGGAGAAGAGGGCCCCAGCATCTGCACAGGAGGGGCACCAAGACGAAGAGACTGAGGTGCAGTCAGAGGGAGAGACTGGTTCAGAGCCTGGCCCAGCACCCTCAATTGGAGACACCTTAAGGCCAGAATCCCTACCTAGCTCACCTGAATGTCCCAGATGCAGGGCACGCCAGCGTCTGAATATGCAAGAGAGAAGGAGGAGTGCCAGACTTCAGCTGTTGCAAAGGCAATGAGAGGGGCTGTGAGTCTTTGCAGATTGCCTCCCAGGGAAGGGAGGATCTGGTCATAAACAACCACACTCACCTGCCTTGGCATGGAAACAACCATGTGTTCTCAGACCTAGTCCCGGCTGCTAGTCTCCGCTCCTTGCTCCTGAAAACTCTGACTGATTTCCCAGCATTCTGACCTTTGGCTGTGTTTCTCGGTTTGCTTTTGGACTGCATATTCAGCTTTCAGTGAAGGGTATCCGTGGTGACTGGCCAGACCCAGAACATGATGGTAAATTTGGCTCTGCCATAGAATTTTTACCCATATGCCCAAGTGTTGCCCCAATGGCACCAATATCACTTCCAGGTCACTTTGCTGCAATGTTGACTGAGCCTCGCTATTTTTCCAGGTAAGTCCTCCCCCCCACCCCGCCGGCCAGCTGATCGGCAGGAAGGTGGTGGGTCTGGTGGTAAGGAACCCCTGCCTCCACCGGGGGATCTGGCAACCCTAGATCTGTATAGTTCTTTAGTGTAGTGTTCCCATATTTTTTTTATTTTGTCCTTTTCAGTTAATATTTCCATGTTGATCTTTCAGCATGCCTAACTATGCTTTAAATTTCCCTTTGATTCCTTGGATCTTGTGGAATATATCTTATTTTTCCATTTTGTTGTTCTCTTCTATGTCTTTTCACTGGTTATTATAATAGTTCTCTTTTATCTCTGTGTGTGAATTGCTGGAACACTGCATTTAGGCTTTTGATTCTGTTTCTGTCACCTTTTACTTTTGCTTCTTGTCTATCTTTAGCAATTTTAAGAGTTTCATCAGTCATCCATCAAGGCTTTTCTTTTCTTTGGCTACAGAAATAATTTTTGTGCATTTGCTTTTGATAGTATCCCTGGTTTCATCCCACAGTTCTTCTGATTCATGTTCACTTGAATTTAGTAATGCAAATCTGCTCTTTACATGGCACTTTCACACACACTACATAATACACTTTCAATCCCCTTTCAGTGAACTTTGCAACTGGATTTTACTGTGTGAAATGGCAAAATCTACTTGCAAACGGTTGCTGAAGTGGATTGAAACTATTATTTAGCATGTGTGAAAGCACACCATGGTCTTTAAACTCTTCAGGAATGTTGTTTAGATTGTATTTTGGCACTATGACTGTTTTGCTGGATTTTTTCAATTTCATTCTAGTTTTTGATATAAACAATTCATGATTGTACCAGATGTTCAAGCTGGATTCAGAAAAGGAAGCGGCACAAGAGATCATATTGCAATTTTATGTTGGTTACTGGAGCGTATCAGTGAATTCAGAAGAAAATCAGTGTGTGTTTCATAGATTACAGCAAAGCTTTCGACTGCGTAGATCATGGAAATTATGGCTGGTTTTAAAAGAAATGGGTGTGCCACAACATCTGATGGTTTTGATTTACAACCTGTACTCTGGACAAGAGGCTACTGTTAGGACAGAATAGGTAGAAACAGAATGGTTTCCAATTAGCAAATGTATTTTATCTCCCTAATCTCTTCAATCTGTATGTAGAATACATTGTAATGAAATATGGATTAGATTTTTTATTTCCAGGGTCCTTTCTGTGAGATTAATAAAGTATTATTTTATCATATTATATCAGAGCTCTGCATATCATAATCTGGACTGGTCTTAATCTCACATACCTTCTTTCTTTGAGAGCCAGTTTGGAGGACATAGTCTAATCTGGGAGAACCAGGTTTAATTCCCCACTCCTCCACATGCAGCTGCTGGTATGACCCTGGGTCAGTGACAAGTTCTTTCGGAACTGTTATCTCAAGAGCAGTCCTCGAAAGAGCTCTCTCAGCCCCACCTGCCTCACAGGGTGTCTGTTGTTGGGAGGGGAAGGGAAAGGAGATTATAAACTGCTCTGAAACTCCTTCAGGTAGTGAAGGGCGGGGTATAAATCCAGTCTCCTCCTCCTCCTTCATAGTCATAGAATTATAAAATTATACGCAATTTTGCCCTCTGTCTCTAATGGGTTTTTTTCTTTTTATGTGTAGAGTCCACTGGTGAGGAACCAACCTGGAACTTCTGGAAGTACTTGGTAGATCCCAGTGGAAATGTGGTAAAGGCTTGGGATTCTACTGTCACTATTGAAGAAATAAAACCTTCTGTTACTGAGCTTGTCAGGAATATCATCCTAAAGAAAAAAGATGAACTGTGATAAAACAAAAAACCTCTGCCATTTTTATACCTTTTAGAATCACTTGTACAATTTTTTTATTCACGTTTCTAAAAGAAAATCCAATGATGAGAATACGAAAAGAGAACTGTTCACTCCTAGGAGGTAGTGGGCAGTGGCTGGAGGCCGGCACATGGCACTGGGGCTAGAAAGGGCTGCTGTTCCCCTTTCAGCAGGAGTAGATAACACACAGTCTCCACTGAACAAGGACGGAAAAAAGTAAAATCACTTCTTTGTTGTTGTTTGGAAGAATTTATGACATTCCTTTGTAATAAACATATTGCTGTAATGAAGTGATTTTACTGATGACTGCAGCTGTCTCTGATTATGACCAGTGTACTTTTCTTTGATCGACCCAAAATAAAAGAAGGTACAACATTTCATCAAATTGTATAAACTTCCTTTATGGTTTCAAACCAAAATAAATTATATGTGTAGTTAAAAGATTGCTGAGTGAAGTAGTGCAGTACTGTTTACCAGAATATGATACGCCGCCATCTTCAAGAACGGTTACGCTATCAGAAGAGGTTGATTCCTGCTTTTTACTTTAAATTGAAAAATGAGGTGAACTCTCGGGAGTCAGGGCTACATCTTCCAAAGCAAGCAAAAGCAATGGGAAACTTAAAATAGATAAAAGAATGGCCAGATTCCTTGTGGCTACATGAGAAAAAGGGAATTTTTTCTTGTTCTGTGTATAAGAAGATTTAACCAGAGTTGTAAAGGTGCTGTAAAGTCCCTATTATTGGGAGCCATAGGTCTTTGCTCACCACCCATTCATTTCAGTACTAGCATAAGATAAATCCATGATGGATTGTGTCCTAATTTTTCTTTAAGTGCTACTGCAGCTTTCCATTCACTTTATTTTTTCCATTTTCTTTTTCTTTGTTTATCAGCTGATAGGGTGACAATGTATGCTACTGTAGCCTCAATTTGTGGGTTCTGTGGGGCATAACTAGGAATGAATCTTGCAATAATTCAAATAAAACATTTTTTACTTTTCACTTAACATCATATCATGTAACAAAAACATAGAACTTAGTAACACACCAGAACAAGGATCTTGCCAGTTCCCCAGCCAGTTCACCAGCGGTCACTACAGGTAGCCAAGCAATGAATTCATCAGGTGCAGTCCCAGGCATCTTTGGATCAGCTGCAGTGGAAACACTAGGCAATACAGTCTCATCAACAAAAACAACATTGCGTTCTTCAACTGTGTGGGTTTGGGGATCGTATATCCTGTACCCTTTCCCACCAACAGGATAGCCTACAATAATTCCAGTTTCAGCTCTGGAATCAAGTTTTCCCCTTTTTTCTTTTGGTATGTGTGCATATCCTTTTGCGCCAAAAGCTTTGATATGCCTTAGACCAGGCTGTTTCCCAAACCAGGCCTGAAAAGGGGAGGTTCCAATAACCTTTGATGGTAATCTGTTGTGTAAGTACACTGCTGTGTTCAGGGCTTCTGCCCATAAACCATTTGGCAGTCCAGAATGCATTAGCATAGCTCTGCACATCCCTTGCAGTGTTCTATTTAATCTCTCAGAAGCTCCATTCTGCTGGGGTGAATAGGCAATGGATACTTTATGTTGAATTCCTTGCTCTTGTAGAAATTGTTTGAATTCAGCATTACAATATTCACCACCTCCATCTGTGAGTAAGCTTTGAGGTGCTTTGCCAAATTTATTTTTAACAATAGCCACATAATTTTTAAATCTACGCAGTGTTTCATCCTTACTTCTCAGCATATACACACAAGTGTATTTTGTTTTATTCTCTGTGAGTCACAAAATATTTGCTCCCACCTAGGGATGCAGGTAAGGGCCCAACAAGATCACTGTATACAGTTCCCAAAAATTCTTGATTGTGCGCTGGGTTTTTCCCAGAATAACTTGGGGCGTCTCCCTTTGCTCTGAGACATGTTTCACACCTAGTTTCACTCTTTTCACAATGCACAACAGGTATTCCACATTGCTTTAACAACTGCTCAACAGATTTCAAATTTCTATGTCCCATTTTAATATGCCATGAATACATACATTTTTCATGTTTACATTTAGCATCACTGGTAGTTTGGCAAATCTGCTCCTTATCATCAACAGTCTCAATTTCCTCATCACAAGCTACAAGGTAATGAAAGCCATTTTTCTCTTCCACTTTAAATTCAAGCTCTCCATCCTTGGTAGAGACCTTGCTTCCTTGCTCTGTTTTGAGCAGTACAATATGTCCAGTGTTCATAAGGCTTTTTGTTGAAATTAAGTTCTCAACAGCTTCGGGCACATAAGCTGTATTTCGCAATTCAACATCAATTAATTGATTATCTGTAGTATACAATTGTAATTTTACAGTTCCAACACCTTCTACATTCAATAATTCCCTGCTAGCTTGGTAAATTCTTGGTTTGTTTTCAACATCTATGTTATTAAACCAGGCTTTTTCTCTACATACATGTGTGCAAGCGCCAGAATCTATTAAAAATATTTTCTTATCATCTGTGTTAAAATCATCAGTGATCCTAAAAGCATTGTCTTTGCCCTGCGTCTGTGCTGCAGACTTCTTTCCTCTGTGCTGTGCGTGTGAAACGTGACCTCTGCTCCTCCCATAATGGCTTCCCCTTCCACTGGCTGGTTCTTTGTTAGTGGAACCATGTGCTCCTGTGGCTCTTTGTTCTTGGGGCTCATCATTAGGTGCATACTTAGAAGAGCAGTACTTTGCAAGATGATTTTTCCCACATATAAAACACTCTATTTTCCTTTTAAATTTCTGTCCATGCTTTAGACTCAAAACAGACATCTCATCAGACAAACTTTCTTTCAAATTTCTAGAATCATATTCCTCAGTTAGTGCAGACAAAAGACCTTCTAAAGTCAGATCATATTTCAGTCTAATCATACAGGTTACAGACTTATAGGAGCCAGGCAGACCCTTAAGAATTGAAGAAATCATATCTGTATCAGAGGGTGCTTCATTCAGGTCTTTAAGCTGTGTGTAAATGCCCATTAATTTGTCCATCTCTTTGGGAAGGCAGTCTCCCTCCTTCATCCTGAAATCAAAAATCTGTCCCTTGAGGGAATAGATTTTACTCTTGCTGTGCTTATCAAATTTGCCCTTTAGGTGTTTAATCATCAATCTGGATATGGCTAGCCCTCTTAATCCTGGTATCTCTGTGTAGGGAATACTCCCTAAAATCAGGGCTTTAGCAAAACCATCCATCATAAGGAATTGAGTCTTGTCAGGGTCAGTTTCTGGAGGATTTTCAATTGTTAATACTTGAAGGGCATTGTGAGCCTGCAGACGACTCTTCAAATACTCCTCCCACCACTGATAGTTAGATTTTGTAAGTCTGAGATTTGGCATTTCCTGGGATGGGGCATTAAAAGCCATTTTGTTACTCCCGTCCCTTTGGATTTGAGGTAGAAGCACAGGTTGAGCAGGGGAAGTCTTTGGTGCTGTGTTGGCCTCTTCGCTGGAATCCGGCTCACTCATCTACTTCTCCAGGAGCTCACAGGGTTAATCTTTCCTCTCTCTGCAGCAGCACGAATTTCAAAGGCTCCTTTGTTCTGCCGGCAGCGTCTCTCCGGTGCTCAGCTCCACTTACAGCAGGCAAAAATTAATCCAGTCAAAAAGGATCCTTTGCTCCTGGCAAACTGCAATCCAGCATAGGTTTTCCCCTGATCAGCAAGGAAACAGGGTTGGGCCTTTCTGGCTGCAAGATTGCTCAGAGCAGGAAGGGAAAAAAGTTGGTCATTTTAAAATCCAAGCCTCTAGCTCTTATTCCCTATTTCTTTCTCAATCAATCCAGAAAGCTCTTAAAAAGAACCATCCTCTGCTACCATTTGTTAGGACTTTTGTCCAATAATCAAGAAAATTCAGGGTAATGGATCTTGCTTTTCTGGAAAGAAGAGATTGCTTCATTTAGTTTAAAAGAACTTTATTACTAAAGGGAAAAGGGAAACGGGATTAGCTACAAATAAACAAAACATGCTTACTAAGCAGCATTGTGCTGCGTCTGCACGCTAAAACATCCTACTACAGAGTGAGAGAGATTACAATGGAGGATCTCTCCTTCTTCTTGACCCCTGAAAGGAAACACCTGATATCAGTAACCAATTACCACAATAGTACACCTTTAGGTTTCCTGGGCTTAGAGTTAATTGGCCAGCTGCCAGGTATCACTTCCGGCTAACAAAGGTAAACAAACAAGTTGCATAGGTTAACCCTATAATGATTAAAATTCTCAGGCCTTGTGTTACATACTCATTTTTCCAACATTAAGAGCCTATGATTAAGGTTCAAGCTCCCCAGCAGGGCGGTCTTGTTTTCCTCTTCTGTTCCACACATTCTGCACCCTTCTGCATCTGAAGGCTACATCCCTTCCTGGCTCATTCCATTCCTCGCTGGGGGCTACACTACCATGAAGGGGATAAATTTGAACTCAAAAAATTCACAAGGGGATGAGGTATAAGCTATATGGGAAAGGGATGTTTCAAAAGGGGTTGGGGACATAAAAGCTCTTGAAGTTTAATGTGACTTTGCATCTTGAACTTGTTAGGCTATTTAAATAAGGTCCATCTGTAAATATGCAAACTTCATAGTTGAAGAGAGATAGGTTTGTCATGACAGCAAAAAATACAAACTTCTCCAAGACCGTTTCCACAGTAGTGGAATTCCCCGCATTGATGTTTTTAAAACTGTGTGTTATGTGAAATTTTTCACAGTAGATTTTTCCTCACTGGGCGCAAACCTGAAATTTTCTCCTCCTTACCCCGCATTTTCGGAACTCACTAAAACAGGGAATTCGGAAGGTTTGTCTGTCTCCCTCTATTGTTGTCTTCTGCCACCAAGTGAAGACTTACTGGTTTTGTTTGGCATACCCCTAATAACTATTATTGGCCCTCTTCCTTGGTGGTGTTATATGTGGTTTGTGCTTATATATTTTAATTGAATTGTTTAAATATTTTAAGTATGCTCTATTTTAAATGCTGTTTTAATGTCTTAAACATTTTACTGTTGAACTGTTTTAATGGTTTGATCTTCTCAGTCTTGGAGAACCTATTTGGGTAGAAAAGCAGCACAGAAATGTTTAAAATGTTTACAGAAGATGAGGGTGCCATTTCTTTATCAGCAAGGACAGGTTTGATCAGGTTTGCCTCTTCCTCTGAAGTCACTTCTGTTATGTCCGCTGATAGCCGCAAGGCGGCAGCGGCATATAGGCCGCCAATAAGATCTCTGGCAGGAAATTCAGGTCTGCGGATAGCGCAGGGAGAAGTTGAGGCTACTGTATATATTTGGCCCCTCGCGGCCAGTGTGCCATTGCTCTTTGTGTACCAATAAACTAGTGATAGCTACGTCGTTGTCTGTCTCATCTACGCCGTGAACCCAGTACACAAAAGTGGCGACGAGGATGGGATACCGCTGAGTGAGCCTGTGGCGGCTGCGGAGGAAGCAGATGTCCGCCGTCGCTGCCCCCGCCAAGGGCAACCAAGATGCCGGAGGAGAAGTTTCCCCTCCGCGCAGAGCGCCAATGGCGACCACTTCGGGAGTCGTTCCACCCTTCGATCCCGCGAAGCCCCACCACTGGGAGGCCTGGGTCGAAGGGCTACACTCGATCCTGGTCTACCAACAAGTGACCGAGGATGAGCGGAAGAAGGGGCTGCTCCTCGGGTCCTGCGGCACCGAGACAGTCGAGCTCGCCAAAAACCTCCTGGCACCTATGAGGCTCAGGGATGCGACGTACGATCAGGTCATAAAAGCATTACAAGATCATTTCAACCCACGGCCCTCGGAGATTGCCCGGCACATAGCCTTTCAACAAAGGCTGCAACAACCCCGAGAGTCGGTGGCTACATACCTGGCTGAGCTCCGGAGGCGGGCAGCGGAGTGCGAATTCGGAGCATTCCTGGATAAAGCTCTGAGGAATCAGCTCGTGTACGGCCTGCAAGACGAGAAGCTGCGGTGGTGCATAATGGAGGATGAGGAATGCACACTCGCCTCTGCTCTAGTGAAGGCGATGGCCTGGGAGAGGCCGCATCCTGCAGGAGTTGGCTCCTCGTCCAGCCACAGGGTGGTTGCAGCCCCCCCATGACGGGCTCGGAAGGGAGCGAGGGGGAAGGAATCCACCATGCTCAGCTGACCGGGCAAATGGTGAGCCGTTCCCCATCCAAGACGGAGTTGGCTCAACGGGAGTGTGCCAGCTGCGGGGAGCTACACGACCGCAAGTCTTGCAAGTTTCAGGAGGTGATCTGCAGGAGCTGTGGGCGCTCGGGCCACATCGCGAGGGTCTGCCGGGTGAAAGGCTCACGAGGACCGGCTCCGCAGAGCTGGCCCCCCCGCTGTACGACCATCCGGGCCTACCAGGAGCAGGCGGATGCGGACACGGAGGACCTCTACCTTCTAGCAGCAGAACAGGTACTGAAACTCCCCGGCCCCCCTTCTGCCCCTAAATTCCAAGTGACTGTGCAAATAGAGGGGTCCCCCTGCACCATGGAGGTGGACTCCAGGGCGGCATTCTCCATAATTTCGGAAGAGACCCTGAGAAGGCTGTGTCCGGGGGGGCCCACTTGCGAAGGTCCCCGGTCACCCTCACGGATTTCCAGCGCAATCGGGTGCCAATCAAGGGCATTGGCAGCTTCTGAGTCCAACACAAAGACTTTAACGGCCACCTAGACCTCCTTGTAGTCGCAGGCAACTTAAGCAGTTTGCTGGGATGCTCGTGGTTTGAGCCGTTGGGGTTCTCAGTTGCGGAGATTAAGAGCTGCGCGCGGGATTTTGGAGACGTGTGCAGCCAATTCCCAGCTGTGTTTGAGGGAACTTTGGGATGTTACACGGGGCCCCCAGTCTCCTTGCAACTCAACCCACAGATTGCGCCCATTCGCATGTGAGCCAGGAAGGTTCCAGTAGCCCTGCGCCCTAAAATTGAAGCAGAACTTGACCGCCTGGTGGCCCAAGGGGTCCTGGAGCCCGTGTTCCATGCCCCCTGGGAGACCCCCATTGTGACGCCACTGAAACCGAATGGGGAGATCCACATCTGCGCGGACTATAAATGCCCGTTGAACAAGGCGCTGCAAGATCACGCATATCTGGTCCCTGTGGTTAGCCACGTCCTGGCCACTGGTGGGGGCACGGATCTTTGGGAAACTGGATCTCGCACAAGCCTACCAGCAGCTCCCCGTCGATGAGGCTACTGCTGCCGCTCAGACCATTGTCACACACAGGGGGGCCTTTAAGGTGAAGCGACTGCAGTTTGGGGTGAAGGTCGCACTGGGCTTGTTTCAGAACCTAATGGACTCTCTCCTTAAAGGGATCCCCGGGGTCATCCCGTTCTTTGATGATGTACTGATCGCCGTGGCAACGGCGGACGACTTCGCTTCCCGTCTGCGAGCAGTGTTGCACCGGTTCGCGGAGGCAGGCCTCAAGGTGAAGCGGGAAAAGTGCCTCCTCGGGGTTCCATCCGTCAAGTTCTTGGGCTTCACAGTCGACGCTGATGGGTTGCACCCGGCAAGGGACAAAATTAAGGCCATCGTCGAGGCGCCGCCACCTACTTCTAAGGCGGAGCTTCAGGCGTTTCTAGGCCTCTTTAACTTTTACCACGCCTTCCTCCCCCACAAGGCGGCAGTAGCCGAACCCCTTTACTGGCTACTTGACAAGCATGCCCCTGGATGTGGGGCCCACGATACGTTGCGGCCTTCAAGGGGGTGAAGGCGTCCCTGATTTCTAACAAGGTGCTCACGCACTTTGACGAGACTTTGCCCGTGGTACTGGCTTGTGACGCTTCCCCGTACGGGGTGGGCGCCGTCCTCGCGCACCTGCTCCCGGATGGCTGTGAGGTTCCCGTGGTCTACTACTCATGAACCCTGTCCTCCGCGGAGTGCAACTACGCACAAATGACAGGGAGGGGTTGGCGATCATAGCCAGTGTGAAGTTCCACGACTTCCTCTATGGCCGCCACTTCACAATAGCCATGGACCATAGGCTGCTCTTGGGGATCTTTGCGGCAGATCGCCAGACACCTCAGGTACTCTCCCCACAGGTTCTCTGCTGGTCCATCTTTCTGGCGGGCTATGACTACACCCTGCAGCACCGCCCGGGCAAGGCCATGGGCCATGCGGACGCATTGAGCTGCCTTCCGCTGCCCGTGGTGGATGCGGATCCGGCCCCAGCATACCATGTCCTCCGGGTGGAGGACCTCCCTGACGGGCCCCTCCAGGCGGCTGACGTCACACGGCCCGGGACCCTGTTCTTTCCCGAGTTCTGAGCTGGGTTCAGAGGGGGTGGCCCGGGGAGGCGGCGGGGCCAGAGTTTACCCCCTACTTGGCTCGCTGAGAGGAACTCTCTGCCTACAAGGGGTGCTTGTTGTGGGGGGACAGGGTGGTGGTTCCCAGCCCTTTGCAGCAGGGTGTCCTAAAGGCATTGCATGAGGCACATCCAGGGGTCGTGCGAATGAAGGCTCTCGCACGTAGCTACGTGTGGTGGCCGGGCGTGGACGTGGAAATTGAAGCATGGGTAAAGTGCTGCTGCCAGTGCCAGGAGTCTAGACCACTCCCCCCGGCAGCACCCACCCAGGCGTGGGAGTCCACCCGCAAGCCGTGGTCGAGACTCCACATTGACTTTGCTGGCCCCTTTCACGGGTTGATTTTTCTTGTGACAGTGGACTCCTATTCCAAATGGCTGGAGGTCAGCTCCATGTCCACGACGTCGTCCAAGGCGGCAATCCGGGCGCTCCGCCGGATTTTTGCGACGCACGGCCTACTGGACGCCATCGTCTCAGACAATGGGGCGGCCTTCACGTCAGAGGAATTCCAGGTGTTTCTGTGGGAGAACTTGATCAGGCACATCAGGCGACCAATGGCCAGGCCGAGCGAATGGTGCGGACCACCAAGGATGCCCTGACGAGGCTCGCGAAGGGCGACTGGGAAGCCCGCATAGCTCGGTTCCTTCTGGCTCAGCACACCACTCCAAACCAAGCCAGCGGCTGCTGCCCAGCAGAGCTGCTGGTGGGCAGGAGGCCAGCCACCACATTAGACAGGTTGCACCCTGACCAGGCGCCCGAGGCTCGTACCCAGGTAGAGCGGAGGGAAGCTCCCCGGGGGTTCTTTCCGGAAGACCCCATTTACATCCAGAATTTTGGCAGGGGTGCCACATGGCTGGCCAGGAGAATCGTTCGGCCCACGGGGCCGGTCTCCTATGAGGTCACGACAGAAGATGGACAGAGCTTGCGCAGACATGTTGACCAACTGAGGCGGCGAGTACTTCCCCTCCCCGAGGGCGGCTTGGCTCAAGAACCCGGGGCCATCAACCCAGGGGCTGGAGTGCCAGAAGAGAAGCCGGAGCCCCCTCAGTTGTCAGCTCGAGAACGGCCGGCAGGGATGCCGGCAACCAGCCCCGCAGACGGGGATTGGCCTGCTGGGACGTCGGCAACCAGCCCCTCACACGAGGAGGAGCAACCGTCCCCACCGGAGAGGGTCCCGACAGGGGTGCCAGAGGAGAACGTGGGGGGGACAGCCGCGCCCACCCTGAGGCACTCACTGAGAGAGCGCAGGCCCCCTGGCAAGACTATGTGACCTAGGGGGTAAACCTGAACTATGGGGGAAGGGGTGTTATGTCCGCTGACAGCCGCAAGGCAGCAGCAGCATATAGGCCACCAATAAGATCTCTGGCGGGAAATTCAGGTCCGCGGATAGGGCAGGGAGAAGTCGAGGCTACTGTATATATTTGGCCCCTCGCGGCCAGTGCGCCATTACTCTGTGTACCAATAAACTAGTGATAGCTACGTCGTTGTCTGTCTCATCTACGCCGTGAACCCAGTACACAAAAACTTCCTTCTTTCAAAATTCAAATTTAAATACACTACCATATATCACTTCCCACCCCCACCTTTTCCTCATTGAAACTAGCCAAAAATTGTAGGGAGTCATCATTAGCACCCATGCATCAAACATAACCACATGCTATACAGTAACAAAAATTCATGCTTTGTGTTGAAATTATGGCTGAAAACAGAGGGTGTAATTGGCTTTTTGATTTTTGAAAAGTAGCAGAAAAATCTAACTGATACATTCCAGTCAGCAAATTGCTATATCCATTACATATTTTTATATTTTCTGAGTGGTGGTAGAATCCAATAACTGTCCAGTTGTCACATGGTAAAAAGACACAGGGAAGCTGCTCCTGTGCTGTTCAGGTATGACAGAAGCATATAGTACCTTTAATGGGTTGGGCCATCTCTTAACTTTGAGAGTGAACTTTTCATGGGCTCAGTTCAGATCCAAAACCATGGTTAGCTTATGAAAACAGGATTTGGCTTACAGATGATCACCGAGATCTTGGTTTGCCTTAAAAAAAAAGGTGGCTTCACCTTTGCTCAGGCCAGGCATCTCCGTATTCAGGGATGAGTAAACACTGTGAAAGCATGGCTTCATTCATACATTGCACAAAACCATATCTAAGACTAGCTTTGGTTTAGTTATCCAACTTCAAACTATGGTTTTAGATTCTGGTTTGATGCAAGGGCTTAGACTTTCCAATTTCCCAGGGGGTGCTAGGCTGGGCCAGAGGCATTGCTATGCTAGGCCCTTAAAAGAACTAGGGCCCAGTGATATCATAGGGAGAAGCCAGTGACATCACAGGAAGGGGCCTCCATTACCACTATCTTTAGAGGTGGGATAATGGAGGATTTAGGAAGGGGCTCCCCAGAAGTTTAAGGGGGCCTGGCACCTTCTAACAATGCCCCTGGCCTGGGCCAAACCTAGGAAAAGGTGGGAGTTGGCCAGTGGTTATAGTGATATCTCAGTGATTTCCTGCTGTGTTGTGTTTCTGAAATTCACTTTTAGAATAGTCACTTTAAGATCTGCAAATATACATACCATGTGCATAGGACAATCTAATGGTCACAAATTTGACACTAAGAAAGGCAACATAGAGAAGCCTGATGGAGAACATTTTAAAAGTTTTTCTGGTTGTTCATTTACAGGAGTCTTGTTTCTGCCTTATTCATAAGGGTGATTTGGTACTGAAATTTACTAAATTATGGCATCACAGATGCCTTTGTTTGGTAAATGCACGGCTGAAGTCTCTGAGCCAGGGCAGAATACAAAACAGTTGCTGTGCACTCAATTTCTGAACAATGTACAGAGTTCAGAGTAGTAGCAATCATCTTCTCACTTCTAACTCATATCCTTCACGTGAGTACAAGTACATTTTGAGGCAATTCAAAACAGTGCCCATAGCCATGACACCAAAGAAAACAGTTATGCCACTTAGGATATTATATACCTTGCCTTCTTAGTGCACTACTTAGAAACTCCACCTTAGAAACACATACATTCAGAACAAATTATTAATAAAAATCACATCGTTTATGGGAAATGACTGCATTCCTGTGCATGGTTAATTTCTGCTCTTTAGGTTCAACTTGCAAAACACATTTGGATTCAACAAATGATCTTCAAACAGCTGAAATACAACTTTAACTTTTAATTAACAATGTGAACTGTTTCTGTATTGACACTTCTAAAAATTACAATAAAATCAAATAGTCTCCTAATCCCCTATTACCCCTTCTCCTGCTCCCACAAGCATCCTCTCCTGCTATATCCCACCTATCCTTCCCAATTTCCCTTCCCCTCCCCACCCCAATAGATGACATGTGTTGGTATGATTAGTGGCAAACTTCCACAGATTGTGTCATCTAAGTACAACCCTTTTTATTAAGATGCAACAATTCAGAAACCCCTGTATTTAAATTGTTCTGAATGTGTTTGTTCTAATTGATGTTCTTTGAATGAATTCATTAGCTATAACACTAAGATCAATTTCCTGAGAGATCTGTTTATGGTCTCTGTATATTTATAACATACTTCTTCACCCAAAGAGTGATTAACACATGAAATTCACCGCCACAGGAGATGGTGGCGGCTACAAGCATGGACAGCTTCAAGGGGGAATTAGATAAACATATGGAGCAGAGGTCCATCAGTGGCTATTAGTCACAAAGTATAGATAGGAATGCTCAGTCTGGAGCAAGTGATGCTCTGTACTCTTGGTGCTTGGGGGGGGCAACAGTGGGAGGTCTTCTACTGTCCTGGCCCCACTGGTAGACCTCCTGAGGGCACCTGGTGTTTTTGGCCACTGTGTGCCAGTGTTGGACTGGCTGGGCCATTGGCCTGATCCAGCATTGGCTTCTCTGATGTTCTTATGTTCTTAATTTCCCCTGAATTGTACCAAATCTCCCTGTCACACTACCTCTGTTTTAATTTGTGTGGTTAGGTATTATGTGGTTTTAAATATCTTGTTGTTTCTTTCTCTCACTCAAGGTATATAATGCTGGCACCAGGAATTCAATTCCAGTCTTATTAATTAACCTTTCCCACAGTATTGTGCCCAAGCTCTAAGGCTCCTTCGTTGGACTATGTGGTCCTGAGCATGACACTCTTATATTTTAAACATAATATAACTCTGGGTTAACAATAAAAAAAAATTATTTACACAAGAAGCAAGTTACAAGAATTTTTGTAACTTATCTTTTCAATGAATAAAACAGTGTATGTTAATAACACCCAGCTGAGGTATCACACTCACTCTCAATCACTCATCTTTCTCAACCACTTCCTTCTCTTCAGAATGTTCCTTCTCCAGTCTTTATTATATGTTGCTCAGATAAATCTTTCCATTTTTAACTCAGGTTTCTGTCAGCTTTTTCCTCTCACACTCATATAATACTCTGACAATATTAGATTTTGGCTCTTTCTAGTCACTAATATGCTCCCGAAATTATTTTACTCTCTCCTTTAGAATCTTAATGCCTTTCACAGCACTAATATGGGTTTCTAATTTATTTATTACATTTATTTATTTATAAATTACTAGCCTGGTACCCATGCTTTGCTACAGTATTTAAGTTCCATGAATCCAGTTATAATACTGATGATGTGAAGTTTGAAATGTAAGATTTGCTGTAGGAATTCTAATGGAGAAGATTGTAGTGTAAAAAATTAAGTGAGACATACGTACTGTTTTTTCCTCTCTACTGAAGGACCTCTCTGTAGACCACATTGGTGGTTCTGCCCTTAGGTGCTAGGATCACCAGGCTGCTTGGTGAGCTCACTCTGGAGCAGGCAACATAGAACTGTCCATTTAAGAAGCAGTCATCTGGGGACTTCCGGCAAGACTTGCGACCATGGCGGACGCGCTCCTCCGCATCTGCGGGGAGCGCGATCCGTACTCGGCGGGAAGAAGGGGCTTCGGACTGGTGCTGAGCCCCCAGAGACCCTAGTGAAGGGGCTCTGCCTGGGGTGGCACGAAGGGGATCTCTCTCTATGGTGGCGATCGAGGGATCGAGGTCCCCTTTCATCACCCCCATAGGTTCCCCCGTCCGTGGGAGCCGTATGGCTAAAAGCGCAAAACCAAGAAGCAGCAGAGAGTGCGAAGCTTTGAAGCTGGAACTTATAGTTACGCACGGAGAAAACGTGAGTCTGAAGTAAAAATAAACAGAACACAGCGGGAAAGGCGGGTGGAGCAAACCCCCCCCTCTCGAGACTGGCGTACTTACGGGACTCTACGTGGCGTTACTGCATGAAAAAACGTACGTTCGGTTTGCTAGATGGCGGCATCGCTCTTTAGAGGATATGAACTTTAAAAAGATATAAGCGCAGTCGTAGAATTTGCTTCTTTCGTCCATCTTATCTAACTATCAACAAAGAAGCGCAGCCTCAACAATGGCGGGGAAACCGAAACCTTCCCCCAAACTAGGAAGTACAGCTCCGAGTTCAAAGGTTGATACCACAGAGATGAGCACTGTGTTCTCCTCGTTATTGCGACCTCTAGTGGACCAAATGACAGCTCTCAACGTCAAGATGGACAAGATGCAGCTGGACCTGAAGGAGTCGAATAAAACTACAGAGAAGCTGCAGCGAGAACTTCTGGAAGTTAAGACTTCAGTAAAAAATCATGATTCAAGGCTACAAAAAGCGGAGAAAGAAAAGGCCTTCCACTCTGATCAGCTTTTGAAACTACAGATGGAAAGATCGAATTTTTTCCTAAGACTTCAGAATGTACCAGAGGATAAAGGAGAAGACCTTAAAAATCTGTTAAGTGAAGCGCTTGAACCAGTGACGGGCTTAAAAGCAACGGAAATAAAAAGCGATATGGATATGGTTTACAGAACCTATCCAGACTATACTAAAAAGAAAAGCCTGCCTGGTGAGATTCAGATAAGGTTCTCCAAAAAGTCAACAAGAGATGTGGTGCTTAGGACCACAAATAAAGCAGTTCTGAAGATCAAAGGAAAAGAAATTAAAGTGATGAAAGATATCCCATTTGAAATAAGGAAAAGAAGGAAAGCCTATGGAAAACTGACATCTTGGCTTCAGTCTGAATCTATTATCTACAGATGGAATGTTCCGGAAGGACTGAGCTTCAGCATCAAAGACAAAAAATATAAGATTGACTCTGTTCAACAGGCAAAAAGTTTTTTGGAAAAAAGCAAAGAAAAGAGAAAAGAGAGAGACTCAGATGGTTCGCTGGCATCGCAAGAAAGTATGTATGGATTTGATAGCTCAAAGAGCGAAGAGGAAATTTCTGACTCGGAAAAAGGAGCAGCAGCTCCAAAGGTACAAGAAGAGACTGTTAAGACAAGAAGAGGACGAAAGAAGAAATAAGGGCTGAAATGTTTTTTGAAATCGCACTTATATATTATATATAATTTGTATAATTAAGCATTCCTTTAAAAGAACATGTCTGTCAAACAGCTTTTTTATTTTTCATATATCATCAGTAACAATTTTAATTGAATATTAACCAAGGTTTAAAATGCTTCATATGTATTAATGGTAAGGTAATATTAAGCAAATGTTAAAGCACACTCTGTATAAGGTAAATGTAGCTTAGAAAAGTAGCGATGTAGTAGTAGAAATAGATAAAAAAGAAAAGAAAAAAAGAAGCAGTCGTCTGTTAACTCCTGCCACCTTCCATGAAAGTGATGGCCTTTCTACTGGTTTTCCTGGATTGTTTTGCTCATATGGAGACTGTGTTGTTCTGAGCACCTCAGGGTGATCTTGCTGGTACTTGGCCTGCACAGCTCAGTACCCCACAGGAGTACGATGTGCAGATGTCTTTGCTGCATTCCTAAGTTGGCTCCTCCTTGTAGTGTTAAAGTACCCTGGCCCTGCTCCGACACCTGACAGACACCTGCCTGTCTGTTGTGTGTGTGGGGGGATTATGTTTAAAGGCACCTGGGAGGCTGGGCCAGCAGCAGGGCTAAGGCAATCTTGCTGAGCAAACCTCCCCAGCGGCTGTAAGCATCCCTCCTCCTGCCTACACCTGACAGGCAGCTGCCTGTCCAGTGTAGGAAGGGGAGGAGGAGTATTAGGAGCCACTGTAGAGATGGGGCCAGCAGGATCACTAAGGTATTACTGCTGGGGCAGGCGCCCTCATGGCTTTAAGCACCTGCAACCACTGCTGCACCTGACAGACAACCGCCTGTTAGTGTAGGTGAGGGGGTGTAGGAGGTAAGGGGGAGTGTGTTGGAAGCCATCGGAGAGGCTGGCCAGCAGCATCACTGCACCTCACAGGTGGTTGTTGGCCATTCCTGATTTGCTCAACTGCCGTTAGCTCTCTGCAGTCTCCTGTAACTTTTTTTTAACCTCAGAATGTTGAGCTCTGCTGCTAACCAATCAGAGAGTGGGGGGTGCAAGGAGGCAGCCACACAGGAATTAATGGGGGGAGCATGTTTCCCCCCTTTTGACCCACTTAGGGGTTTAATTTCTAAAAATTCCTTCTTACTGAGCATTTATGCCATGGTAGGAGCGCTCTCCCCAAATTTGGTGCTTCTAGGTCCAGCAGTTTGGCCTGGGTGTTGATTTTACAGTGAGGGGACTTTCTTTTATATAGCTAGATTAATGAATTTGTTTATAAATAAATAAATAAATCAGAAGACTGCTTCTCAAACTCTGTAGACTGACCACAACTGTCAGTCAGCTGCCGACTGAACACACTGACTTATCTCTCTCCACACACACACTTCTTAGTTCCGCCCACACACTCTCAGTCACCAACCAATCAACTCACTCATTCATCTCCCTCTTTCACCCCCCTTGTTCTTCTGAAACTTACCAACCATTTAAAGAAACACACACTTTTAACTTGAAATCGTTACACTCCCTATCCTAAGTTTCTTTTAAAATACGAGTTGACATACAACACTCAGTTCAGGGTCCTCACACTGGTCCTGGAGTTATGTGTTCTCAGGACCAGGTAGAAGCTATTTTCACTGTGTTTGTGTGGCTTAATCTGCAACCACATTCTGCTTTCCAGGTTTGTGATAAGTCGTGAATATATATTCAGGCAGTTTGTGGATCCATCTACATAGATGACCTTCTGGACTGTGCTTTGTAAGCAGGCACTGCAAAACACTGTGGTCTTTATTGGTCTGCATTGGTTGCCGGTTGAGTACTGGATCCGCTTCAAGGTGTTGGTAATCACCTTCAAAGCCTTATACGGCTTGGGATCAACATACCTAAGGAACCGCCTCTTCCCATATATGCCTTGAAGAGCATTATGCTCTGATAGTCAACATCTCCTGGTGATCCCTGGCCCAAAGGACGTCCGCCTAGCCTCAACCAGGGCCAGGGCTTTTTCTGCCCTGACCCCCTCCTGGTGGAACATACTCCCTATTGAGACCAGGGCCCTGCAGGATCTTATTCAGTTCTGTCAGGCCTGCAAGACAGAGCTGTTCTGCCGGCTTTTGGCTGAGACAGTGGATGTCCAGACATGGCCCCCCGAGGTTGCTGTCTCCCACCCACTGATATCTGGCCACACTTATTTACATCAATGGGCCGGATTCTCCTTATGGCAAGCTGTGATTATTGATTTTTTAATGTTTATAATGTGTTTTAAATCTTATTGTGTTTATTGAAATGTTGTAACCCGCCCTGAGTCTGTTTACAGGATGGGTGGGATATAAATGTGATAGATAAATGAATGAATGAATGAATGCTGAATTCTATATCTAGCCAAGGCAGAGACAAAACTACATTTGGAATCAGTCCAATGTAAACTATGCAAAGTAGTGAATTATTAAGTAGTTGACATTTAAAGGAACTCAGATACCTTCAGTAACAAGGAATGACTCCAGTTAAGAAGGAAGACAATGGGAGAAAATTACTATCACCATTCTAAATACATTTTATCCCAATTTAACATCTTTATTTCAAAGCAAGCAGATTAACAGTAGAAAATTCTGTATATTCAGACAAAATAATTAGCACCTAATACTGTATATCTTTTTTGATAGGAGAAAGGCTTCAAACAGAAAAGACGTAGCACAGCGGAACTTTGATTTATGCTGTCAATGAGCACAGTACTCCAGGAACACATTAAATTCTATGGACATAAATAGGTGATATAGAATACTATGTCAAATCTGGAGATATCCTATCTGAATATAAAAGTTAATATTAATTTACAAAAATAAATAGTTGCTATGAAGTTAATAATTATCCATTAAATCTCAACCCTCTAACATTGGCCTTCTTTATGCTTGCATAATGAGTAATCAAGAGAAAATAATTTTAAAGCTCACTGGAATGGCAGCATATACTATTAACAATTACATAATGTATGACTAAGAGAGGCACAATCTTAGATACTCAAACAAATCTCTGTAATGATTTGCAAAGCATCCAAAAATTCAATTTCATTCATGTAGTGGAGAAAACTTTTTAAAGATTTCAGTGATCTACAGGAATAACTTTGGAAAGCTGCTTCACAAAAATTGATGTGGGGAACTTGTTCATTTTTGGTAGCCTTTACATTGCTATTAAATTGCCTTAAACTGCCTTACATCCTTCATGCTTCTCAGCTTTTCTGTCTCCTGTTGCCTCCCTTCTTTCCATAGTTATAAATGAAGCTCCATGCTGTAAATGGCTATAATATAACAATACGATGTATCCCACAAGTTGCAAATTAGGAATCAGGCAGTTCACTAAACAGAAGTTCATAGTGAAGAAGGCCTATAAGGATATGCTTGTAAAGAGTCTAGGAGAAAAAGACAGCAATGTGCCCTGTGGGTCCTATGGTAAGAAGCATAAGCAGGGCCTAAAGAAACAGAAGAAATACACATAGGAAAGCTAGATTGTGATGACGCAGTTGGTTGTTGGTGGAGTTTTTTTGCCCTTGGCTGCAAGAACAGTGTGGAATGTAGAAACCATGCTCAGGGACTCTCACCATTCCTACTATACCTCCCTTTCTATTGTTTAATACTAATTTTTTACAGGGTTGCTATAGTTATTTGATTCTTCATCATCAATGATTCTGTTCTAATAGTGATTTCAACAAATAATTCAGGCAGTACAAGTTTATTTAAGAATAGATATTTCTTCATAACATGATAAACAAAAACTAGAAATATACAAAAACAATATATTGTCTAAGTATATGTTAAAATAATACCAGCAGTTTAAATTAATATGGAAAAGTGGTAGATGTAATTTAAATGCCATTGAAGAAAAGAAAGTCACAATCTATTATGGAAAGGTGTGGAATACATGTGGCAAAATAAACAAGAGCCTGCAAATTAAACAGACAGTTCAATTAATTGTTCCACATTTTAAAGCTAATTTCACTAGCTACTCAAAATTACACCATCTTTTTCTTTTGCTATTTTATTTCTCTAGTGATTATGCTTGGGTTTATAAAACTAGAGCATTTCATCCAGTTATTATCTCAACAGAAGAGTAATTAGCTATTTTAAGAAATTTAAAAGGCATAAGAAAAAAGAAGCAGTACCGATGAGAACTATCTGAACTCACTTCTGTATGTACAATTAATTCCAATGCATCTCATTTATATAATTTCCAGTTCTCCTGATCATCATCTATTTCCTCCGGGGGAAACATTTCAAGATGTGGGTGAGGGACTGTGTCTACCTCACTCTGGAGTGAAGAGGTCCGGAAAAGATCTGATATAGGCTCATCAAAATAAGTTTCACTACGGACAGCTTTCACCGAGTGGGTATCTCTGTTCCCATTTGACTGCTGGCTCCTCCTGTCTGAATGAGGACTTCTATTTGAGTACTGACTTCTGTCCTGAAACACACAGAAAATAAGCAATGTCTGTATTTACACACATACACACTCACATTTTCTAACAGTTACCAATGGGATGCTATATATACATGGGAGTTTCTGTGCCAAAAACCGCTTCAGAAAGTTGTATGCAAGCATAGTATCTGTTTGTCTTTAAAAGCTCAGTCACAATCAGACTGGTGCTCTGCAGGCAACAGCAGAGATAGGGCCTGACCTTTCTATTCCTGCATGGTTTGGTTTTGCTAAGTAACACTGCCCTGCCCCCAGTGTTGTCTTTATCTCTTCATTTGGAAGGCTTTCATTTGAAAGGATGACTGATAAGCAAAATTACGTGAAGGTAGATGGAAGGAAGCCCCTCTCCCCTTTCCATGTGGCTCTCATCTGAATCAGGATCCTATGCAGCTGTAACTGATACATGGAGATCATGATCTCTTTCTCAGCCATTTGACATCAAGGGAGCAAGCAACGGTCAGAGATAAGAAAATTATTCAAGTTTACTATGGCTATAATTCAGTGGCCCTCGGGAAGCTTCCATTTGTCCCACTGGGGAAATTTGCAAGTAACTGGTTACCTGTGCCCACTTGGGCACACAGTGGCTCCTCAAGGCCATTTCAGGTCTGGAAAACAGAGGTGGGGAGGCTTAAACCCCACTGCACCATGCACCACTGTCCTGATCTGAACTGGCCCCCTGAACCCAGGACTTGAAGTTCCAGGCATCAAACTCTCAGATCACTTTTGACTGGATCTCCTCATGGTGCCCATATGGAGGACATGAGCATTTTATATCATATGAGGCAGCTCAGAGGCAACAGAGGACAGGAAGGGAAAGCAGAATATGGTTTCCCTTCCCTGATTCTCACATACATCTTTTATTATAAAAATCACTTCTCCATGCCTCTCCCTGCTTCAGGGGACAGACATTTGAACAGCAAATGTCACATCTACTTTAGTCGTTACACATAAGGTTGATTAACAACCCTTCCCACAACAATACATTGATAATCAATTATTTTGAGTCTCCAAAGTCAAAAGCTCCATAATTGGCAGCCATTATATTTCCAAAATTGTTTCCAAAATATATTTCCAAAATATATTTCCAAAATTGTTAATAACAACATTTCGGAAGCCTCAGTGTGAAAAATGATGTTGCCTCAGGGACTTTTTAGAAAAAAAATTACACTATCAACAGATGATTGTGCGACCACATTCCACACAGTTCTCACAATAGCAACAGAAGTGCTGGCAGGGGCACAGGAAGAAGTATTTTTTTAGCAATTGACAAAATGTTGTGGTTTGATTTTCCTCAGAAGGACTGTTTGGAAGAAAGACAAAAGTTCTCCACCAGTGGAAGAAGGTGTCCTTGTATGGGTTGTGCCTCCTCCTTGCTCCATTGGCAGTGCATATGCAATTTTTTTGGCAAAGGTTTCCACTATTCTGAGGAAACACTTGACCTTCCCCATCCATGCCCTCCCCACTCCATGGATGAACGAGCTTCCATAGCTCTCCCACCTTATTTTAAAAAAAAGCATGAGAAAATGCCAAAACACCTTAAAAATCAGCAGCTGCCCCCTCCACCTCCCACTGCAGTGGCAGGGACAAAGAAGAGGCTGTCCCAGGTGGAGCAATGCCCTGTGATGCCCCCAGGGCCAGGGACTACATTCCTTTGTGGAGATGCCATCTTCTTCCCAAGGTACACAAAGGCAAGACAACACACCAGAACAGTAACAGTAATTACTCCGTACCTTTATAATGCCAGCTCTAGAGGTTAAACAACACACTGCAGCTTGGCCACACTACCTTCCATCATCAGTACCTGTTCACACCAAGAAACTAGGGGTACATTCCTAGCCTGAGTTCTTCTCCCCACTCCTTAAGTTCCTGTCCTGGCTGCTGCACTCTCTCTGCAGATTTAAGCCACAGTGAGTCAGTCTGACTGGATCAAGTGGGAAAAGATCCTCTTAGCACCTCTTGGGGCCAGGAATGTCACCTTCTGAGTATCCAGGGGGCTTGGTACTCCCTAGCCTGCAAAGGCCCCAAGCCTAGCTGGCCACAGCTCCTTCACAGCTTCCAGACAGCTGCCACTTTTACCTCTTTCCACTGGGGTCCTTTATCCCTCGTCCCCTGGTAGATTGCTAGCTCTGGATTGGGAAATACCTGGAGATTTTGGGGGTGGAGCCTGAGGAGAGCAGGGTTTGGGAAGGGGAGGGGCCTCTGTGGGGTAGAATGATATATAGTCCACCTTCCAAGGCAGCCATTTTCTCCAGGTGAACTGACCTCTGTTGCCTGGAGATCAGTTGTAATCCCAGGAGATCTCTAGCCACCACCTGGAGGTTGGCAACGTGGCAACCCCATTTCCCTGCTTTTACTCCTGAGTAAGCCCTTTATCTCAAGGAGCCTTTTACTTCAGAGGAGGCCTTTGTTCCAAAGGGAGCAAGTACTGGTTGGCCTTCCTCCTGTCTTGTCTGCTCCTCTCTTGCTCTTGCAGGTCCAACTAACTCTCTCTTTGGTTCTGCAACTGAGCTGCTGCCTTCTTTAGGGCTGTGCCCCTGCTTCACACTTTCTTCTCCAGGGGCAGGGTGTCCAAGACTGTGATAGCCCCCAAGGCAGAAACCATAGTACAGCCTCTGCAAGAGGACAGCTTGACTGCTCCTCCCTCTGAGACTTCTTTTGTTACCACACTCCCTTGCTGAAGCACTGGCAGGGACTGGGAGTGGACAGCCAGTCCTCTCCTCCCTGCACTGAAGTACAGGTGGCAGACACAACACATCAGAGCTGGTGCCTCCCATTTTGCCCATTCGACATGGCCAGGAGGCCCCAGCAAGTACCAGTACTGAAAGAATGCTTCTCCCACTCTACCCCCCATTTTGGTGGTAGAAAGGGATACTGAAGGCGGGGGGGGGGGGTGACAGATGGCCTCATCTGCCACTGGAGGGGGACCCTCCTTTTCCCTCTCCCCCAATCATCCTTGATGGGGCTTTACTCTGCCCACACCTTCATTCCCATCTTATATTATTAAAAAGATGAAGGACCTTAAGCAGGATCTGAAGGAGAAAAGGAGCAAAAAAAGGCAATGCCATAGGCAAGGGGATGAGGATTCTTCCTCCCCCTCCCCTTCCTCTCTTGCCAACCTCCCTCCTCCTCTTCTGCTGCCATGCTCATCTGCAGGGATAGGGAGCAGTCAGCTGGTCCTCTCCCACTCAAAGTACCAGTGGTAGATAAGCCCACTGAGAGCCTACAGTTGCCCGTAGCTCATCTGAGCGGGCACCTTACATCCCATTGACTCTGCATAACCAGGATGCCTTAGCAAAAGCATTTGTTGGTCCCCTAGGAGGTTGTAGTTGCTCACCTTCTTTAAGCTGTGATTATCCCTGAATGATGGGAACAACAAGATAGTCTATGAGACCTTGGACCTTGCCATCAGAGCAAGTGCAGACTCCTCCGCTACTGGCTTAAGACCTTTGGTCAAGGAAGCAAATAAATAAAAGGAAAGGAGACTCCTCCGCTTTCTTTCAGCCTCCATACTATGGGCAGAGAAACTCCTCAGGATCTAGCTCCCAACCCATTCAGTATCAAACTAGACCTCCTTAAAATCATGTGAGCCGCTGAATTCTCTGAAGACACCAGCCCAGATGCTATACAACTCTCTGCTCACTTCTTAGCCTCTAACATTACCATTCACTCTAACTTCTGGCTGAAACACTGGAAGGTGAATTACCTTTCCAAAAACAACCTCTCTATTGTCCTTTATCAGGGACAGAAACTTGCTGAGGACACAGCACTGGATGATGTCCTCATAGAGACCAAGAAAAAGACAGGAATGGATCCAACAGGTCAGACCAAAATTCATTTTGGCCTCCAGAGAATCTTTGCTGGCCTGAAACAGATCCAAATTTGCCTCCAAGCCCAAATCCTCATCTCAGAGAACTGTGACTGACCCAAGGTCACCCAGCTGGCTACATGTTGAAGAGTGGGGAATCAAACCTGGTTCTCCAAATTAGAGTCCACCACTATTAACCACTACACCAAACTGGCTCTCATTTTCCAAGACCAATTCTTTCCTGTTTGTTGTGCCCAAGAAATATGGTATTAGGGAAGCAATCCTAGAACTACAACACCTCAACATATAGGTGAGAAGAAGGACATTTCATGAACATGAAGGCAATGGCCCACATCAGCTTTCAGGGACAAATGAGGTTTCACTCAACAGGCAGAGTCCCATCTTCTTCTTACTCAGCTCAATATCTTCAGGGAATCTACAACCCAAAGGCAGCCTGGCTCAGTCAGCAGGATCTGGATCCAGGAAAGTGGACTCTAAAACCCTGAGTCTTCTTTGTGGGGACCAGAAGGCCGGGGCTCCCATGCCTGGATCCCTTTCTCAACAAAAAGGTAACAAGATTACTGTCCAGGTTACTTCTGGAGAGAGTGGAGGGCAAGGATGCTTTCTCAGCTTTCAGGCCACAAAGTTTCCTCTATACCAATCATAGCCAGGGTGCTCAGCAAAATACAAAGAGAAGCAGAAGAGATCATCTTCATAACACCATGGTGCCCAAGGAGACCTGGTTATCCAACTGGGTGGCAATGGCACAACAACTACTGTGGATCATCCCAACCGCACATGACATCCTCCTATGGGGTCCTCTGTTCCATCCCAATCCAGGATATCTCCACCTCTCTGCACAGAATATGAAAGGATGGTTCTAGAGCAAAACAGCCATCAAGAAAGGGTCTTCCTGAGCCTGTTTTGGCAGGGAGGGTGGGGTAGAAATTGAACAATTAATTAAATATTACCTGGGCTTCTAGAAGCCCTCAACCCATAGGATCTATAAAGCCACTTGGAAGGCTTTCCACAGGTGGTGTTTCAGTAAGAAAACCAACATATCTGCAGCAGGAATACCAGAGGAGTTTTGCTTCCTCCAGGATGGACTGGAATCAGACCCAATAGTTTCTGTCACCAGGCAGCAGCCCTTCATTTGTCCTATGTCCTGTCTCAGAAACACCACCTTCCAGGCACAGCCATATAACTCCTTTCCTAAGGGGAACAGCTCTGTCCAGTTTCCCCACTCAGCATCGTTTCCCTTTGTGGCATCTCCACGAGGTGTTGAGAGGTCTACACAGATCTCTGCTTGAACCCTTGAGATCTATTCCGCTGAGAATTCTGTTTTTCAAGGTAGTCTTTCTCAGAGGCATAACCTCAGCCAGGAAGGTTTCAGAACTACCTGCTGTCTTGGTCAGAGATGCTTTGCTCCTTTCAGGAGGATTTGGTGACCTTACACAGTGACCCCTCTTTAATGCTAAAGGGTAACTCTTTGTTCAACAGGGTTCAAGAGATCTATCTACCTTCATTCTGCCCTAATCCCAGCCACCCTCAAAAGTCACATTAAAGTGGCCACTACTTTTGCAGCCATATCCATACATCCAGGGCTACTTTTGGGCAGGAACGCACAGGAACGGAGTTCTGGCTGGCTCCTGAGTTGGCCACACCCAGCAGGAGCTCATTAGCATAATAGGCCACACCCAACATCAGAAACTTATTAGGACTGGCTACAATAGGGGTATGTGGCCTAACATGCAAATTAATTCCTGCTACAAAAAAAGCCCTGGGTTTTGACAACAAACAAGGTAAACAGAATAAGAAGCAAAAGGTGGGTGTGGCTGGATGACCACTCCTCTGGTAACATGAGGGTGTGGCCTAATATGCTAATAAGCCGTGCTGTCAGGGGTGTGGCCCAATATGCTAATGAGTTTTTTTTTGCTGTTGGGTGTGGCCTATTATGCTAATGAGTTCCTGCTGGGCTTTTTCTACAAAAAAAGCCCTGCATACATCCATTGCAGAAATCTGTAGGGTAGTGGCTTGGGCTTCTACCTCTGAAAGGCACCAAAGTCTACACATATTTGCTTCATCTGAGGCTGCATTTAGCAGAATAGTTCTCCATAAAGTTCTCCATAAAGTAGTTCTTCAGTAATCCCTCTTCTCTCTCTGTTTTTCCCACCTGGGATAACAGAGCTTTTCAATATCCCATACAAGTATACCTTCTTCCACTGACAGAGAACAAAACATTCTACCTATCGTGACAGTTTCTTCTCATTAGTGGACTCGAAGATACCCTTCCCTGCTCTAGTTGGCGGAGAAATAATTGGAAAGAAACTCCGTAGGTTGAGAAGGGAGATTATCACATTTTTTCCCACCTGCTCTTCAACCTTAAAGTATATCCAGTTACAGGTCTCTAGGGAGAATTTTATCTTCATCTGTGATTGCTATATTAGAGGTGGATTCATCTTCCTCAGAAGCTTGGCAAGACATAAACTGGGGGTAGTTGAGTACCTCCTCGGAACGGTGGATACCTCTGCAAAAATATTTTCATATGCCCTGCACACAGAGCAAGGAGGAGGCATGATCCATAATCCACTGATAAGAAGAAACTGTCACAATAAATACATAGTTGCAATCTATGAAACTGTTAAAAATTCTAGAAAGGTCTGTGGCATCTAAAGGCAAAAGGCGAGTTAAATGTTTAAAGATTTCCAAATCTAAAGCTATCAAACCACTTTTCAGGTTTTCATTTGTTAGGTCAGTACATTAAATGTGGACTTCAATTAAATGCTATACCTTTTGGTCATCTATATGAATTTCATCTAACACCTCTTCAGGCAGTGCATTACTGGGTTCCACTGCTACAGTCTCTTGCAAGAGATCACGCTCCACAGCAAAAAGTACTGCATCATGTAGGGTTGGAAAGAACCGTGCTTTAGTAATACACTGGTCAAAAAAATCATTCCTTTCAAAGGCTTTTATTACAGTGGCTGTGAGATGAAAAATGTATAAAGAATTACAAGCAGAAACACAATTAAAAGACTGAGGCTTAAAATTATATTATTAATGCAAACTATCTAAAAATAACTGCATAAAGAATTACTACTATTTTTGTACTCACGGTGACAGGCTGCTATCAGGACTGTGATACCAATATTGTGAAACACATGGCAGAGCTGTAGAAGGAAACCAGCATATTAATACCTGTGATTTTCTCATTCTGTGATTTTCTCATTCTGTGATTTGATGTAAGGATGTATGATACCAAGTATTTCGTTTGCAATTGCTGGACTTAATAAGAATGTTATAACTACCTTCAAATAGTCCTTTTGTCAGAAAGAAATTTTGGATTTACTATGATTGCTTCTTCTTCCTGGTAAATGAAGAGTATCCTTGCAAGAGTTACTGCTCCCACTCATACAAAAAACACACACAGGAGAGATCATAGTTATACATATAGGAAATACAACCAACAACCAAGTGGTGATGTAATGACTACCAAATATCTTAGTCATTACATCACAGTGGCTGTTTGGTTGTATTTCCCACTCCTACAGAAGCTGCAAATTAGACATGGTTGTCATCTCTTCTAGCAGGAGGAGGCCATTCCCAGTTTCACAGTACAGCAGAGATTTTTTTTTAAACCCTCAATACTGCATTGTACAAAGAAATCCATGTTAGTTTCCACAGACATTTCCTTCAATGGGGAGAAGAAAAAGGAGTACTGAGGATTCAAACTATATCTACTGAGGCCAAGGGAACCAGAGGCAAACTACCTGATCCTACCTGTAAACAGTGAGACAGTCCAGATGGGGCAGGATACCTTCAATCCACTGATAAGAAGAAACATTCAGGGTACAATGAATGTTCTTTTCTCCACTGGTGGAGCAGGCATCCTGGTGAAGGACATTAAAACAGTATCTATATGGGTGAAAGATCTTGGTGTTGAAAACGACAGGGAAATAATTTAGAGCGGCCACCTCTTAAAAGCAGCATCAGAGGACAAGTGTTCATATTAGTTAAAAAAAGGAAGAGACAGAGACCCAAGTGGCTACTTTGCAGATCTCTTACAATAGGACAATTTCTTTTTAAAAAATTATTTACGTACTTCATTTATAGTTTGCTTTTCTCACTGAGACTCTGTGTGGATGACCAAATATAAAAGTACAGGTGCAGCAGAAGCTGAAGCCCCTCTGGTGAAATGGGCAGTAAACGTCAAGGGTGCAAGTAAATGCTAGCTCTCATAGCTAACAATCCATCTCCTTTGGCATTGTGGAGATCTTCCTAACTATATTGGATGGAAAAGGTACTGTAGACTTTTGGAGTAAGTATAGAATCAGGTCTGAGTATTGGCATATCTCTTGAATAAACTGAGTCCTTTCTGTAAGAGAGGGCATCCAGTATTGAGGCCTTCCCAGCCAGTGTTATGGCAATTAATAAGGCAAACTTGTTCCTGTTCCTAATGTTTATTAGCCAAAAAGGCTATTCACTGACTTTAAGAGAAGTTTTTCACCCTTACAAAAAAGGCCACTGAAAGAAACTTTGCTATGTTGACAGTTCACTTTAATTTTTGTTGTTCAGTCGCACAGTCGAGTCCGACTCCTCACGACCCCATGGACCACATCACACCAGGCCCTCCAGTCTTCCACCGCCCTCTGGAGCCTGCTCAACTCTATGCTTGTCACATCAATAACACTGTATAGCCATCTCATCCTTTGTTATCCCCTTCTTCTTTTTACCTTCCATCATTCCCAGCATCAGGGTCTTCTCCAGGGAGTGCTCCCTTCTCATTTGGTGGCCAAAGTATTTGAGTTTCAGCTTCAGTATCTGGCCTTCCAGGGAACAGTCAGGGTTGATATCCTTTAGGATTGACTGCTTTGATCTCCTTGCAGTCCAAGGGACTCAAGAGTGTTCTCCAGCTCAGTAATTTAAATGTATCTAGTCTTCGGTGCTCGGCCTTCCTTATGGTCCAGGTCTCACAGCCATACAATGCTACTGGGAATACCATTGTTTTGACTATGCGGACTTTTGGTGGCAGGGTGATTTCTCTACTTTTTATTATGCTGTCTAGGTTTGCCATCGCTTTCCTCCCAAGGAGCAGGTGTCTTTTAATTTCATGGCAGCAGTCACTATCTGCAGTGATCTTGAATCCCAGGAACGTGAAGTCGGTCACTGCTTCCATGACTTCTTCTATTTGCCAAGGAGTGATGGGGCCAGATGCCATGATCTTAGTTTTTTTGATGTTGAATTTCAAGCCAACTTTTGTACTCTCCTCTTTCAGTCTTAGCAAGCAGCTCTTTAGGCTCTCTTCACTTTCTGCCATTAGAGTGGTATCGTCTGCATATCTGAGGTTGTTGATGTTTTTCCCGGCAATCTTAATTCCGGCTTGTGATTCATCTAGGCCGGCATTTTGCATGATGTACTCTGTATATAAATTAAATAAGAAGGGTGACAATATACATCCTTGTCGTACTAATAATGAGCCACTTAAAAGAAAACGTATCTTTTGGATCGCAGATGTTTCATCTAAATTAAATAATAACTACCTGATCTGTATCACATTTTCATAAATGATTAGTAACTGGTATTTTTAAATACTGTCCTGTCATTACTGCTGTTGGAAGGGTGTTACAGTGTGCCAGTGTAAAGATTCTTCTTTATTTATGTGTTAGGAAATAAAAATGTTTAGAAACAGTAAAAGAGAGTGGAAAGGACAAACAAAATACAAGCAGGAGCATTTCCTATTTGCGTCTCTAAGCAATAACTTCCAACCAAACTAGCAAGCTTCTTGTTTACCAGCCTAATACACTTATCATCTCATCTATCCTGTAAAACTGACCTAGATCAGTTCAGATAAATCAGCTTGTATTCAACACCTAAATAACCAACTCTTCCAACTTTGTTCTTTAGCTGCTATTTTTGTCAGGGTTGGAATTCTCTCCAGTTTAACAAGGCTCACATAAAATTTAAAAGTAGCCTTCCACATTACAGATGGAGATATTTAACAGTCCAAGTGCCAGGCGCAAAACGCTTGAGGCCACATAAGGTGACATAGACATAGTATTATGAATGAATGATAGCTGGACTTTATCATATTTATCAATGAGTCTTGGAACCAGATTGGAGGACTGTAATCAGACTGGAGACTAATAAAGTCTTATAAACTTTCAAGAGGGCAGGAAAGTATTGAGCACCCCTGAGGTATTTTTTTCTCAGTGTCATCAATAAACTTTTAGCCTTGTCAATGCTTGCCTGGATATGGAAAAACCCAGTACAGATTAAAACTATACCAAATGCCTAAATATTTAAAGCGCCACACTTGTTCAATTTATTTTCCACATATAATTCAAGTCTCAATATTAGTCTGCCTGGAAGATGAAAAAAATTGTTTTTTTCATAATTTATGAATATTGAATATTGAAATAAGGCAAACTTAAATTAAGGAATCCTGAGGGAAACTGCTTTTGAACGATTCCTTTGATAACTATGTAGAACCTTATAAAATTATTTGTAATGAATGATAAAAAAGCAGGCCCTCTTTCTTCTTACAAGAAAAGGAGAAAAGTATCTGAGATCCTATTAGTGGAATTCCTTTCTAGATGACAGTGGGTTGTCAGTGATAATTGATAGTATCTTCTTCGTGGTCTCTGTGCATCACACCTCTGGGATTAAGTGCGCCTGCGCCGATCCCGATCGGTAATCTTCAAAGCCTAACGGATTTTCGCGCCAGCTCCCCGGTCACGTGCACGTCCCACTGCGCATGACCCGGGGAGAGGCACGAGGATCCCGCCAGTTCTCTTCTGACCGCCGCGTCGTGAGGATCCCCTCTCCGCTCCGGTCGGTAGCTAACTTTCGTTTTCCAACTTGGAAAGGCCTTTCGGACTGATTTTTCTTGTTTTTCTTGACCTACGGACTGTTTTTTCTGGACTCGCTCTCGGATTCTCCTCCGCTTACTCCCTGCCCGGCCTATGGCCCAGTGGTGGGGTTTCTTTAAACGCTGCCTTAATTGCGGGAGTAAAATCGCTCCCCCAGACAAGCATTCCCTTTGCTTGTTGTGCCTAGGCGAGTCGCATCGTGTCGATTCCTGCTCGAGTTGCGCCGCGTTCTCCAAGCAAACTCGTAAGAACCGGGCGGCCCGACTCAGAGTGGCTCTCTTGGAAGCAGCATTGTCACCGAAGATGTCCGCAGCCGACGCCTCGGTAACATCCCCATCGGCACCAACGGGCCCGTCGTCGCCACCGATGCGAAGCCCCTCCGGTACCGAGAAGTTGGCACCGAAAAGACCCTCTCACTGCCACGAACTCCCGCTAAGAAGCGTAAGGAGGGCAAAGAGGGTAAGGGCAAGCTGAAGCACAAAACCTTGAGTGCTTCGTCGACGCATCCCGCGTCCAACATGACCCAGCACGGGTCTCCGCAGCTTGACCCTCCAGGGCGCGAGCGACCCCAGGGCAGCCCCGCCTCCCCAATGCCACGACCCATCCAGCTCACAGATTCGGAACCTGACATCGAGCTGACGCAGATCCCTCACAGCAGTCCCGAGACCGGGCCCGACCCGCTGCCGGCACCGAAAGGTGAGCGAGACTGGCGCCTCCCTCCATCTTCGGTGCCGTGGGACGTCCGTCAATGGCGATACCTGTATGGTTCCTCCTACCCGCCACCTCCACAGTGGTACCCGGCGGAGTGGGATCGCCAATCGACATCGTCAAGAGTCTCACGATGCCAAGATCCCCCGGCTCCGAGACTGACACCGACACCGACTCCGATACCGAAACTGATACCGAAACCACTGATGCCGATACCTACTTTGCCCGACGTCGACCTCCCTCCCTACCAACCAGATCCGTCGACCCCTATGTCTCCCTCCGAACGTTCCGACCATTCGATACCCGAATCTTCCGAATCATCCGATGATGAATCTCCCATCCAGCCGTCACCATCCCCTGATGTGGCTGAAAATTTACCAATCTCTCCCTCCGAGAACGTGAAATCCTATGGAGAGCTTATCAAATGAATGGCCCATTCCCTGGCACTTGCCACGGTCCAGCCAACCCCCACCGCTACCGATGCCATCTTCGACATCGTACAGATGGATACATCCACCACAGTAGCGTTGCCACTAATTTCGGTGCTCTTGAGCACTGCCAAAGAATCCTGGGGCCACCCCTCCTCAACCCCAATCTCCAACAAGAGATTAGACCACATGTACAGGCTCCAAGAGCCAGGGGCAGAATTCCTATTCATCCACCCCAAGCCCAATTCGGTTGTAGTGACCCCCTCGGCCAAGGGCCGTAGCGGACATTCCTCCCCCTTGGACAAAGAGGGACGGAAATTAGATTCTTTCGGGAGACGATTTTATTCAGCCGGTGCACTGGGCATAAAAACGGCAAAGTACACAGCCTGCATGAGCAGGTACCAATACTCCCTCTGGGAGCAGATGACACCACTTCTGGCCCATCTTCCTAAGGATAAGCAACGCCTTGCTAGGAAGATCCAGAGGGAAGGCATGGTGCTAGCAAAGCACCAGCTTAACGCATCGAAGCATGCTGCGGACGTCACGTCCAAGACACTCACTTCAGCAGTCGCCCTTCGCCGCCACGCCTGGCTGAGGTCGACTTCGCTTCCACAAGACACAAAGTCCTTGGTGGAAGATCTCCCTTTCGAGGGTGAAGGACTATTCAGCTCCACAACGGACACAGTCCTTCATGATTTAGATAAGAGCATTAAGACATCTCGTAACTTGGGTGTCTCACAATCGAGACAACAGAAGCAGAAGACATGACAGAGATCTTGGTCCAAACAGCAACCGCGAAGATCTCCCACTGAACCCCAATGGCAGAGACCGTCGTCTACTGCCTATCAACAGAAACCCTATGGCCACAAGCCACGATTCCCGTCCGCTTCCGCTTCCAAGGCTAAGCCACCCAAACCGAACAAGCAGAGTCTTTGACTCCCTCATTCGCTCCGATCTTCCCACCCGTCTATCACCCTTTCTACCAGCATGGCAACGTATCACGACAGACAAATGGGCACTGTCGGTCGTAGCAGAAGGCTACAGAATAGAATTTTTCCAGATACCACAAGAATCGTACTTCGTAACCACACACCCCTCTGACACCCTATAGTCGGAAGTTGAAGCCCTCCTCTCAAAAGATGCCATAGAACAGGTACCAACAAACCACCTTCAGTGGGGGTTCTACTCCCGCTATTTCACAGTCCCAAAAAAGGATGGCGGACTCCGTCCCATACTGGATCTGCGGAACCTCAATGCGTTCATCACCTACAAGAAATTCCGTATGACCACTCTACAGACCATCCTACCGCTACTAGAAGCCAACGCGTGGGTGGTGACGCTGGACTTAAAGGACACATACTTCCATGTGACGATCCACCTGTCTAAGATCTTTATCCCAGCCCTAGGAGCCTCCAGTTGGTCCAGGTGATAAAACAGTCTGGTACCTGGATATTGTGTGCAGGAGGAAGACTGGACTACTTACTTATGACTGTGTTCTCGAAGTGGTCAGTCCATGCAGACTATCTCTCAGAATATTCAAGAGCTAAATTGAAACTGATATGCTTTGAGTTGTGTTGTCTGCTCCCATCCTGACTACAAGCATAGAACACATGCCTCAAGTTGGTGGAGCTACAACTTTCTGCTCAATTCTTCTGAAAACCAACACAGCAAGAGACTAAAGCAAGCACCTCTGTGGTGAAGGTGGGCCAGTTATGTGACTGCACAATCACTCACTCAAAGAACACCAGTCACAGATAAGAAACCATCCTACAAAGATTCCAGATAAATAATTGTCAGTCTCTGAGGAAGATGCTCTTAAACTAAGTATTTATCCGGAATCTTCATAGGATACTCCTTATATAACATTGCTCTGCATATTGTATATGTATATGTACATGTACTTTTGAAACTATAACACAATAAGAATTCAGCACACAATTGCTTTAGTTGTTTTTTTTTATTTAGTGCATTGTTACACAGTTAGAGGCCGGGGTCACATGGCCCTTTAAAGCAGGAGGAACTGCTGTTTCCTCCCGCATTTAAAGGGGCCGATCAGACCGGCCACAGCTATTCCCGCAGCAAAGCAGGCTCCAGAACGGATTCATGGTGCTTTTTCCGACCCCGAGAAAATCAACTATTTTCCCGGGAGTCGCGCTTTGAACCCACAATGAGCCTATCTGGACAGCCTTCTCTCCCAATGATTGCAAGAGAGGGCTGTCCAGATTGTCCCTCCTGGTTTTTTTTCCCTTTTTGCACTTGGGCGCTTGGGCACTCAAGCGCCCAAGTGCAAAAAGGAGGAAGAAAACCAACCCCACCCACTGGCCGCTGCTGCCTTCCCCCCCTTCTCCCCAAACTTACCAGGTGGCCGGCGGGCTCGGGGAAGGGTGCCTCCCCCGGCTGCCGCCGCTGCCAGCTGCCGCCGCCGCAGCACACCGCTGCCTCCAGGGCTCAGGGAAGGGTGCCTTTCCCAGCTGCTGCCGCTGCACGCCGCCTCTTTCTCCGCAGGGGTAGGGATGTGTAATCATCCCAACATGGAAAAAACAACAACAGTTGCTTTAAATCCGGGAGGGCTCCTGGATTTAAACAACCGTGTGACCACGGCCATACAGTGGGCTGCATTCTGAACCCAGAAACTGCAACTGGTTCAGAATGTAGTAATCTGATTTTTGTCAGGAGTTAGCTAATGAAAACACACATCTTGACTATTTGAAACCACCTACATTGACTCAAACTCCAGGTGCTGGATATGCCCTTTTAAGCTCTTTACAACGTAGGACCCAGGGCCGACTTACCCATTAAGCACAGTAGGCACAGTAGGCACAGTGCCTAGGGCCCAAAATGTCACTGGACATTTTCAAGCAGAGGCTGGATGACCATCTTTCAGGTATATTGTAGGGCTATCTTTCAGCTATGCTCCTGCAGAGTGCAGGGGGTTGGACTAGATGACCTGCAAGGTCCCTTCCAACTCTAACATTCTATGATTCTGTGAATACTTTTAGAGGTCCATGAAAATATTTTAATTTCTTTTAAAATCAGAAGGGAAAAATGATCTTTTAGGGTCGAAGAAAATGTTTTAATTTTTTTCTCACATCAGAACAAAATGAAACGTTTAGAGCCCATTAAAATTCATTTAATTTTGACTAAAACAGAAAAAAAATAAAAGGTTGAGGTATTTAAAGTTATGTCAAAAATAATTTTTAATATTGACATTACTATGGTGGAAACTTCACACAAAGGCAGAAGTGCCTAGGGCCCACGAAAGTCATAATGCGGCCCTCCTAGGATGCACATCTGTAAAGGACCATTTTCCCCATATGGCCTTATGAGCCAGTTAGAATCTTCAGATTGCCACCTACTCAGGCCCATAGCCAAGGTGGTGCAAAAGGGGGCGGTGCCCCATCATTTGTTCTGCCCCCTCCAATTAGCATTGCAGGTTGGTGTGAAATCTGCCACATGTCTTTCAGGTGTAAATTTTCTTTATTAAAAATAATGGAGTTGAGGAGAAAAGTGTGAATCCTGTCATAAATCTTCCAAGGGTGAATTCTCTATGCAATGGGCTAGGACAGAATCAGCAGTTAGCAGGGCTGAAGAGTCCTGCTTTCAAAAGCCTGCAGGGGGGTTGGGTTGCACCGTAAGAAACCTTAAGTTAGCGATTTACAGAGAAAATAAGGCTGAATTTACAGTTTCAGGTTTCAGTAACTGAAAGAAAACTCTCACACGTCTTTAATTCTGCAAACTATGTAACAGTTGCTTGGGAGGGCATTTTTTATAAAGCTTATACAGAACAGGACTGTAGTCTATGCCACAGTGTACGCTATATATTATTGATTTGTTGTATGTTCTATCATGCTTGTACAGCATTGCCTTCATTTTTTATAATTCCGTTTTTTGCATTGCTTGACATAGTATGTTTGATCCTTTTTTTGCATTTTTGTAGTTTGTAATTTTTGTACGCCTAATCCTATTGCATTTTTATTAGATCTCTCATGCTGTTTGATTACAATGTTCTATACCATGTAATCCACTTTGTTCTATTTCATATAATCCACTTGGAGTCTCAAGTAGAAAATTCGTAAATAACTAATAAAGTATAAATAATAAATAAATAATGATGGGCTGACCATCACTGTACTCCTCCCCTCCCCAATAAAAATTTTCTGGCTATAGGCTTGCACCTACTGGCAGATTATCTGTGGCTTCAGCATCCTTGATGATGCATATGTGATGCTCTACTCAAAACTGAATGACCCTGCTCTTTACACCTAATTCTTGAGATTTAGGGATGGAGGATCAGGAAGAAGAAAGGGGAAAGATTATTCCCATCTGTGGAGGAGCTTTGTTTATGCTTCCCTACCAGACCAATGCCTTGACTTGGATTGCCCAGGCTAGCCCGATCTCTCCCTTTATTACTATGCACCAAGTACAAATAGGTCTCCAGACATGTACAGTTCCCTTCACCCACCCACTGTGCACCTCTAAAACTTTAGTAGTCTGACCTGTACTTCTGCCGTGGATGGATCAGTTCCTCCAGGCCCAACCAAGTCTGGTCGTCTTATTTTGCCCAAGGCCACAGTTCCTCCTCTAGGTTCCCCCTCTTCCCTTTCCTGCACCTTCTCTGCCTTTCTCAGAGACCTTCCATTTTTCTCCCTCTGTGTCTATGCCACCTTCTCTCCCAACATGACCCTTTTTATCCCTGGGGATCTGCCCATGCTGGCCGAGCCAAACTCTGCTTCTCCCTTCTCTGAGTCCTGTTCAGCTCTTACCCTCTTCTTTGCCTTGCCCCACCCCAGCTGGAATTGCATAGCCAGAGGCCCTTGCTGCCAGCCTCACCCACAGCCAAAGGGAAGGAGAGGATTCTGCCATCTTCCTATTTTTTCTGATGCAAAAATAACAGGACAAAACCTCCCCGTTACTGCAAAGCAGGCAGGACTGGAATCGAAAACCTCCCCACCAGGAGAGATGACAAGCCTATCTGTGGAGTGGGTAAGAAGAGCAGTCCTCACTAGGATACCCTTCTCCAACGATGGAGGACCTGGTGGGCGTCACAAACCAGCCTCTGTTTAGATGAAAGGAGAAAACTGAGGACTCAGAGCTGATTTGTCCTTCTTTTTTTACTTTCCCTTCATCTAGAAGAGACAATCTTAGATGTGGATTGTGTCCCTTTCTAGGAATAGAAATATAGTGAAATTTGTTTGACATCCCTTGTGCCTAGGCCAAACATTTATGTTAATGTGACATTCTTACTCTTGTGCTATTTTTAGTCTATTCCAATCCACTCCTTCTTACAGTGCAATCCTATTGCAGAATTACATGAGTCTAAGCCCATTAAATTCAACATAAAACTGCACTGACAAACTCATCAGATCTTATACAGCATCCTTAAGTACTTTTGTTTTTACTTTCCTTTGTTCTCATCCACTATCAGGCCTTTCTGATACCAGGAAAGTTAATTCTCAGAGTCACAGTAGGACCTGCACAGACTAATGGCCACATGGGGGGACTGCACTGAAGAGGAAGAAAGGAGTGAAGTCACCCTTCCAATATGTTCCGTTGGCACAGCTGTGGAGATGAAGAGCAATTTCACCCCTTTCTCCCTCTGTGCAGCATCCTGACCTTTTGCCCATGGTTCACTGTATCCAACACACTATTTGTGGGGAATTCATAGTATCTGACATTTACATGTAACAGGAGCTACTGAAAATAAATAAAATATTTAGTGTAACTAAGCTACAATAATTCAGGTGACTCACCTCACGTATTAAATAGGAAGCTTGCAAATCCACAAAGTGTACCATGCTGAAATCTAAAATAATGGTGTGGATCGGGTATGTTGCGAACTCTGAATCAAGTGGAAACAACTGAGCTGTGGATCTTGTTACAGGAGGGTCTGAGCAAAACCATAATCTGGTCAGGTCTTCTTTTCTCTTTACATAATCACGTCCTGCTTCCCTTTCTCTGACAACTGGAGGAGGCATGGTTTGAATGTCAGAACTATATCTGCTATCAATTCTTGTCCAGCGTACCAGGGCCAAAGAAGAAGAAGATGAAGACTCCTTAGAAGTATGAAGTCGCCTTACAAGTTTCTCTGTGTAAGGTACCTAGGGTACAAGAGAGATTAAATCCTAGACCAGGATAGGACAATATGTGATTTATGTAAATATTTTTCCATCTTACTGTTCAAAATCTCTTTAATACGAGTGTTATAAAGACATATAAGCAGAGTCTGATCACATAAAATAGAATCTTCACACCTAAGAAGTCTACCATTTTCAACTGAACTAAATAATTTAAAGTTAGAATAAAGTACCATAATTTTAAAATTCATCTTTGTAAAAATTCAGTTGCATGGAGTTTTACAGCAAACATCAAGTTCTTGTTTTGATAGACACAATAATAAACCAGAAGGTAGATATTCAGAATCCATTCTTTTTACTGAATAGCAGTTCTCCAGCACACATTCTGATGCAATGTGGGATTAAAAAATTAATGTTTTTTTTTTCATTTTGCTACATAAACTTGAGCACAGGCAGAGAAATATATTACAATACCTCCCACAGCCTATTGTGCAAGTCCACAAGGCTCTTGGTTCTAAAAGTAAAGGAAAATTCCACTGTTACCATTCCGAGCATGCACAAGACTACATTGGTGGTGGGACTTGAGAACCCATTCAGTGAGCCTCAGGAAGAAGTACAAGGTAAAAAAAAAGGCAGACTCATCCCACCCATGTTGAAAAACACTTGTAAAACACTCATGTGCTACATTAGGGCTTTTCCACTGCATTGAATTGGCACCACTGATTACTGCTAATGCAAACAGGTGGATCAGCCAGAGGCAAGGGTTTACTTGCATTGAGTTGTGAGGTCAACCATCCTTTGTGCAGCAAAGCATAGGATCAGGCTCTTCAACTTTTCTATGTGTTCCAGTAATTAGATGTTCCACTGAACATCTGGTTTAGTTTAGGCCTTCAAAGCTTAACAGGCTGGATTTAGTGATCCACCAGCATGAATAGGGATCTTTGCACAAGGATTACAGTTCTTCTCTGCTTTCCCTGGAAGGCACGTCTGACCCCAGGAAAGTTGAGTTCCAAGGTAGGGGAACCCGCTAACAGCAGTTACGCCCCTTTCTCTCTCCTTAGTGCCGTTCACCAACTTGTGTCCCTATTACTCCACAGGAATCCCGCGATCCTAGCTTTCCCATGGTCTAAAATGGTCTCTGTGGGGTGGAGAAAGTATGGAACATCTACAGCTGTCAGCTCCTTCCCCTAACAGATTGCTGGATCCAACCCAATGTGTTTAAAGTTTAATTTTTTAAAAACATTGTAACTGAACAAAACAAAGTATAGTATTAGAAAAGCTGAAACTGTACATAAGGATACATTCCATTATTTACTTTAGTATTCTAACATCCAATAAACAATTACCATCTTTCCCTAAACCTATCTTTAAAAGCAGCTTAATTTATTTGATTTCTATAAAACTAAGTTAATTTTTCAATAGAGCTATTTTCCAAACAGTTCCACCATTCTAAGATAGATGGAAGATTTGATTTTTCCCCATTGTCTGCAATAGCCATTTTAGCAATGGGGTCAATAAGCATGGCGTTAATTTGAAATCAGGATCTAGCACAATGTCTTTCAAATAACATAAAATAATTATTTTAGGCTCCATAGGGGTTTCATAATATTTTAGTGATTTGTATCCCGAAATTCTTAATCTTAGGACACTACCAAAAGGTATGTATCAAGTCTGATGAAAAGGAATGACCTGTCCAACAATGGTTCACCAGATTTCTATAAACACAAGCTAGCCTGTAAAACATAAGATACCATGACATGCAGATTTTTACAAAATTCCCTTTTAAACATAAAATTAATTTTGGAAACACATCCAAGAACATTTATGCAAGCAAGTAATTGATGTAAGGTCATTGTTCTGTTTTTGACACAATGCAAATTAAAGTTATCCAAATTTAATAACAATAAATACATACCAGTCACTGTTCCTTTAGATAAAACACACATAAAAGATTTGTTCCCACAATATTTTAAACCTTAAATTCCTATATTAAAAAGGACTTAAAGCCCAGATATAACGCATTTCCCAGATTAGGAAAAGTACTACCAAGTCTAAAAAGATGCCTCCATGGTTAATGATCCAAGTCAAGGAAGTCATGGGGTGGGGGGAGGCTTCTTTTAAAAAGGGGAAGATCTGCTTGGGACCCTCACTTGAAGAAGTCTCTGCTCAGGACCTGTGCTGGTAGGTAACTATAAGCCCCTCTTCTCCCCTCTTACTGTATCCCTTTGGCTTCCTGCCTCCCCTTAAGAGGTTTACAGGTTGCACAAAAGTGTGAAGTCCTTTGGAACAGTTTCATCTCAGTGTGGGTGTTCCAGTATTTAATGCTCTTTTGAGCACTTGATGTTATTGGAATGCTTCAGTGTATTTTATTCCCCTTAATTAAAAAAACTCTCTTTTTTCAGTGCTTTTTTCAAGCTGCCCAAGGAGCCTTGTTATTTTGTCAAATGTTCCTTTAGTTATTTCAAGCCAGCACTATTTTAGCATAGCTGTAAGAAGTGATGGAAGGAAAGTTTTTTCATTATGCTTAGGCTTTCCCCACATGAATACGGATCAGATTGTGGTATTGTTTCCATGATTAATATCTGTGGACTTGAAAGAGAATTGCTTTATTTAACAGTGTACAGTGAATAATTGTAGGCAATGTCATGGAAGTCTGTCAGACTTTGCACATTTTTGGAATTGCCCTTGATATTATTAAAGAGTATTGAGATAGTGCCCTGACCTGAATAGCCCAGGCTAGACAATTTTGTCAGACCTTGGAAGCAAAAGAGGATTGGCACTGGTTAGTATTTGGATAGAAGACCACCAGGGAAGTCCAAGGTCACAACGCAGTGTTAGGCAATGGCAAACTACTTCTGAACATCTCTTGCCTTGAAAACCCCACAAGGTCACCATAAGTTAGCTGTGACTTGATGGCACACACACAAAAAAGAGATAGTATCTTTGATAACAAAAATGGTATTATCAATTGCCTGATGATCCTTAAAATATTTCATTAAACTGATTAAGACATTTGATTGCCAGGGTGGATCTGAACACAGTAATTAATTTGAAGACTATTGCTAGCATTTGTATAACAGGATACACAAAAAATGGGAAGCACCTCCAACCACAGTATGTTTCTAAAAAATTCAGACTACAATACTGATGGCTAAACCAATGTATGATAGCAAATACATAAAAGGAAAGGTAACAGGTACATTTGTTGAAAAATGGCAATGCTAAGTTTCTGGATAATGTGAAACTTCACACTTTGTTTCTGTAACACAAATAGTCCATTTAAAAAGAAGAATAAAAGAAGAGAGACTACTGACCCTGGGTAATGGTTCAGGCGGGTCGCAGACACAGGCACACTGTAAATCCTTGTTCTGTGCTCTGACACTAGACAGACTGACTGATATCAAAGCTCTCATCTCATTTTCATCAAGCGGTACTGCCTTCATATCCATCTGAAATATAAATAGGGATCATTTATCAGAGGCCACAGTCTTTTTCTGTTGTATAGTTTCTGAGCATAATTTACCTTTCGTAACACATAGTCTTTGAAATGTTTCATATTGGCTGATGAAATGGAGGAACAGCACTGGAATATTCTCACTCCCTGTATGTCTGTGGCCTAAAAAGTAAAGCAAGATATAAATCTTTGTAGGTTCATAACTTGTCCCAAGAAGAAAAGTAATGAATTGCTGACACTGGGAAGCAAAATAGGACATTTGCTCATATTTTCTTCTATTGGCAGTAAAAGTATCTTAACTACTAGCATGAAGGATAAGTTTCAGGAGAGATCCATAGAATCCTTTTATAGATGCTTAGCCTATTTTAGAAAGCCATTGTGGCTCAGAGGCTAAGACGCTGAGCTGCAGACTGGAAGGTCTGTAGTTCGGCAGTTCGAGACCCTAGTGCCGCGTGACAGAGTGAGCTCCCATCTCTGGCCCCAGCTCCTGCCAACCTATCAGTTCAAAAGCAAGAAACTGCAAGTAGATAAACAGGTTCTGCCTCGGTGGGAAGGTAACATTGTGTTCCGTGCACCTTGGCATTTAGTCATGCTGGCCACGTGACCACGGAAACATCTTTGGACAGTGCTGGCTCTTTGGCTTGAAAACGGAGATGAGCACCACCCCCTAGAGTCAGATCTGACTAGTTTTCAAGCAAGGGAAACCTTTACCTTTACTGAGCACCTTAGCCTATTTTAGTAGTAGTAATTGAGATTGTTTGCTAACAAACTGGGCACCTCCAGAAGAAGAGAATTTTGCTCCTTTGTCTTGACCTAGTACCAGACGAATTCAAACATACAAAGCAGCAAATGAGATTATGCAGACCCCCCCATCCCAATTAATAGCCAAATATATGTTCCATAAACCTTTTATTTCTGATTTCAGGGTAACAAGTGATAAATATACACTGCAGCTGTTGGTTATATCCTGTCAGAAGGACCATGTAATTTACTTTTCAGAGATACTGACAGGGCAATGTCATGTTCTGAAGTATTTCAATGATGCTTTTTCAAATGTGGCTCTTCATTGCCTGTTATCACTTACTAAGTATACACAGTATTTATACTGCTATGCTGGCTGATATGCTAGTGAAAGAGGCTGGTTATAGCAAATAATATTTTCCTCCTTACCTCACCATAATCTGAAAAACTGCGATAAATATTTGTGTTTGGAATCTGACCCAATATCAGCATCTTCATTCTGAAAAAGAAAGTAGATTTTCTTTATTTTCTGTAGAACCAATGGCTCCAAAAGTTCATCCCAGTCTTTTTTCCCCTGGGAGTACCCATGAAATAATCTTAATTTATCAAGATGATATTTGGGAATACATAAATTTAGGAAAGATGCCATGATGAACACAGACAACTGTACAACTGTAATTTCAAATAACTGAATCTTCATATAAAAGAGACAAATTTCCTTTACATAGTTTTCCCACTCTTATAACTGAGGTAACTGAAAAAACAGCAATATTAGCCTGATGATGATATGTTCTGTCATGCCATGTAAATACAGCACTAGATCTAATATATGGGTTTCATCACCACAACAAGAGGACAGGTCAGCCTTCATTCGAGTATTGGAAGCCATTTTTCTTTTACCAGTATAGCATCAGTGATCACTGCATATTCCTAGAGAAATACCCTCCAAGAACATTGCACAAATAGCTGGGCATGGGATCACTAACAGACCCTAGTGCCTGGTCCTTAGTGTTATGAGAGGGACTCCTTCATTTCACCCCAACCCAAGTTACTACTACAAGTTACTTTGTCAAAATAGCAATGTGGGAGAGTTGGAAGGAGTTCCCAACTCAGGAAGTGTAAATCTTCCATTTTCCTTCTCCCTGTGTCTTCTGACTCTTGTCATATTTTCACTTTCACTTATTTTAGTGAGTGTCTCTCTCCTTCCCATTCAGTTTATCTGATAGTTGTTATGGAAATATAGTTTCAATAGAACTGATGTTCCACTGAAGGCGGAACCATACTATATGTTCAGGCATCCATTAACCTTTAAAACTGCAACAATTGCTGAGAAGTTGTAGGAGGCAGTTGTCCAGTCCTACTCACCAATCCCTTGAATGACATCTCAATTGTCCTACTTACTTTAGCACATCTTGAAGCCATCTGAGGAAGCTGTGTGGGGTAGTAGTTAAGTACAGAAAGCCTCAGGATGAGAAGTGAAAGAGGAATGAAGGAATATCAAAGAAAAGAGTAGAAAAGGAGGGCGTGTGAATGGGGTGAAGGAGGACAGAGAGAATAAGGGATCTTGAAAAGTGATAAGGAAGCCATGTGGAAGAGGTCAGGAAGTAGGGCAATGAGCAGGCACTGGCAGCAGGAGGCACACTGGCATATACCATGGCACCCAAAGGCACCATGTTGAGGATCACGGAGTTAGAAGAAGAAGAAGAAGAGATTAGATTTATACCCCGCCCTTCACTCACTTGGAGTCTCAGAGCGGCTTACAAACTCCTTTCCCTTCCCCTCCCCACAACAGACACCCTGTGAGATAGGTGGGGCTGAGAGAGCTTTTTCCCAAGCTGTCCTTGAGAGAACAGCTGGTACAGAGCTATGGCTTGCCCAAGGTCATCCAGCCAGGTGCAAGTGGAGGAGTGGGGAATCAAACCTGATTCTCCCAGATTAGAGTCCGCGCACTTAACCACTGCACCAAACTGGCTCTGGTTAGAGGATATACCATAGGGTTTTTTTTGTTATTTTTCCCAATAACCCAGTTACTTTTTCACATCTGACACCAAGAGATAGAGAATATCCCGACTGCCACTATTCTTTTTAAACAACTTCATCACATTCTTCTCAATAGTGTCCATAATCTATCTATTTATACTTCATATATAGATTTCTATTATCTTCTACAGAATTTCCTTTCTCCAGACACATTAATCTGCAGCTCCCTAACAGAGCACTAAAATATGAGCCAGTACCTGTGTGACCTGACACTTATTATGAAAAAGGCAAATCCCATAGCAATTCCCAATCCAATATCCAGACCAAGACAGAGTACAGCCAGAAAGGTCACGATCCAAATTCCCTTTAAATGTAAAGAAAATAAGAACAATATTAGCTACTTAAGGGCATGCATATTCTGATAAGCAAAGTGAAAGCTGTGTGAAGGGGACACATCCTTGGTTTACAGGGAATGAAAAATGTGAAAAATCCTTTAGTCCATACAGATATTATGTCTGACTCTTGGGCTTTCTTGAAACTTATAAGTCACTCCAAATGTTATGACTGAAAGATTTCAAGCAACACATACAGTTTCTTTTTAAAATTATATTTATATTCTGCCTTTCTTAAATGGAATTTAAGGTAGTCTATGTGGTTCCCAGAAGATCTTTCCTCCACATACTGACCAGACCCAGACTTACTTAGGTTCACCAAAGTTGCTGGATCACATGCCTTCTGGCCATAGCTCTTCATTAGAAAGTACACTAATTAGACACTAAACATTAGTTAAATAAAATTAGAAAAATATTTATTAAAATTCCTTTTATCCTTTATTAGAGATTCCTAATTAGAAATGAGAAAATTCAGTAATCACCAACATGAGAATGTAAATAAGCTGAGCCATTTTACAAATTATGTGCAAATGTAATCTAGTGTATGTTGGAACAAGACAGAATTTTCAAATGTCTGAACTTATGAACATGGGAGCAAAATCAAAAATGGTGTATTACAAGTCCACTAGTCCAGTACACTAAAATATCCAAGCACATAACTAGTAATATTGCAACATTATTCCATTCAAAAGCCAGCAACCTTTTCTCTATCTTTCACTCAGAGAGTAGATACTCCTTATATATACCAAAAATATAGCTTAAGGCATCTTTGTATTTTGGATTGTTATTTGCCTGTGATTCCCTATTTCAAATGCCCCTGGAAGATTCTATTCCATTATATTCTGTCTTCTTGATTTGTTTTATAAGCAAGTGGCTATTAAATATTATGAAGAGGAAGGGCTGCTGTGCCCCAACAACACTGTTTCCCATAATACTTGCTACCAGTAAGTCCAAACCATGCTGAAGGGGAGGGGGCTGGCAGGTATGTAGGCACTCCATTACTGTACTGTCAGCACAATGCCATACTAGTATAACATGGGAGCACAACTACAGTCTGGGGTAGTTACCAGCCATTACACTTTGGTCTGTGCTAGTGCTGGCCAAATATGTATGCTACCTTGCCTTGCAGGATTGGGAACCCACAGAGCAGACCCTGTGAAATGTGCAGACAGTTACAATGCAACTGTCTACCATGGACATCTAAGTGTCCTATGAAGAAAGGTTATAGACACTGGGGCTCTTTAGCTTGGAGAAACGACGACTGAGGGGTGACATGATGGAGGGTTTACAAGGTTATGCATGGGACAGAGTAGGCAGAGAAAGAACTACTTTTCTCCCTTTCTCACAATACAAGAACTCGTGGGCACTCCATGAAATTGCTGAGCAGTTGGGTTAGGATGGATAAAAGGAAGTACTTCTTCACCAAAGAGTGATTAACACACGGAATTCACTGCCACAGGAGGTGGTGGCAGCTACAAACATAGATGGCTTCAAGAGGGAATTGTATAAATATATGGAGCAGAGGTCCATCAATGGCTTTTAGCCACAAGGTATGGATAGGAACTCTTGGTCTGGAGCAAGTGATGCTCTGTATTCTTGGTGCTTGACCGGGGGGGGGGGGGGACAGTGGGAGGGCTTCTAGTGTCCTGGCCCTACTGGTGGAGCTCCTGATGGTGCCTAGTATTTTTGGCCACTGAGTGACAGAGTGTTGGACTGGACGGGTCATTGGCCTGATCCATCATTGGCTTCTCTTACGTTCTCTTAAGTTAGCTCAATGGTCACATTGCCAGGTTCCTCTAGTCATTGGGTCATTGTCTAAACCCGTCTCACTCTCCACAGCTGCTTTTAGTTGGCAAGTGTCTCAGGATAGAGCCTCAGAATAGAGCAAGAGGAGGGGGCTTCCCTTCACCCAATGTCCATACTCTGCTCTGCCAGTTATCTATTCCCACCTGCCAAACAATGGGTCTTGTTCTTCCTCCCTGGCTGCTCGTGGACACACCTTTTAAATGCTTCCCCAAGGGAGAGCCAAACCTAAGCTCAGCCAGTCCTCCCTTCTCAACCCAGTCCTAAGAAGTGACAGGCCCCTAGGCCAATGGATACTTGCCTTGGATTGGTAAGCTCTCTGGCCCATCCCCCTCAACTTCTTTAAAGAGCTGGCTGCCCCACCCTACCTCCTCTAAGAAGGCCAGTGCTGTCTGCTCTCTCTGCCCCTTTGTCAGAGTTCCCCTGGGTCTCAGTGCCAAGGTCATTTCTGATAGATGGGATGACTTCCACTGCTGAGCATGCCACTGAGAGCCAGCTGGCCTCCTTCAAGCTGGCTGACTCCAGATTCCATCAAGGCCATGCCCTTCTGTGACCTGACAGAAAACTTCCCCAGCCTTAGTGTATGCTGGCCCAGTGTGCCTTCAGTGGAGCCTGCAGTTCCCTGGGTAAGTTCAGGAGTGGTGTCACCAAGGGAAGGTATACTGAGTAGCATGATATCATGGCATGCTTTGCCAAGTGGTATCTTTCACACTTGGGTTACAAAGGGACATGGAATTCCCTTTGCAACATTTTTATTGGTGTACGGTGGCAGAGTAGTTTTGGATACTGCAGGACATCAGTGTTTGTTTTTTTCTTGTTTCTACTGGTATGGTTTTGCTTTTTACTTTGGAACTGGAAGTGTATGACTGTGAAAATCTTATACTAATATAATGCTTTTACGAGTGACATAGTATCTGCCATCATAGCAGAACCATGAGATCAGGCTGCCTTTCCTGAAATGCATTATAGTGATGTCTGGTATTTTACATATGACAATGGTAATGGTAAAAAAGGCCAACGCTATGCTGGGGGTTATTAGGAAGGGAACTGAAAACAAATCAGGCAGTATCATAATGCCCCTGTATAAATCGATGGTGTGACCTCATTTGGAATACTGTTCTGGTTGCCACACCTCAGAAAGGGTATTATAGCATTGGAAAAAGTGCAGAAAAGGGCAACTAGAATGATAAAAGGGTTGGAACACTTTCCCTGTGAAGAATGGTTAAAGTGCTTGGGGCTCTTTAGCTTCGAGAAATAACGACTGAGGGGAGACATGGTCGAAGTTTACAAGATTGTGCATGGAATAGAACATGTAGAGAAAGGAGTACTTTTCTCCCTTTCTCACAACACAAGAACTCGTGGGCACTCCATGAAATTGATGAGCAATTGGATTAGAACAGATAAAAGGAACTACTTCTTCACACAAAGAGTGATTAACACATGGAATTCACTGCCACAGGAAGTGGCGGTGGCTACAAGCATGGATGGCTTCAAGAGGGAATTGAATAAACATATGGAGCAGAGGTCTATCAGTTGCTATTAGCCACAAGGTATAGATAGGATCTCTCAGTCTGGGGCACTGTATTCTTGATGCTTGGGGGGGAGGAACAGTGTGAGGGTTTCTGGTGTCCTGGCCCCACTGGTGGACCCCCTGATGGCACCTGCTATTTTTGGCCACTGTAGGATAGAGTGTTGGACTGGATGGGCCATTGGCCTGATCCACCATTGGCTTCTCTCATGTTCTTATTGTCATAGTTATGTTGTTCAATAATGGCCATGGTAATTTTTGATTGGTACCTCAAATAATGCTCTTCATAGCATGCTAGAAATACACAGAAATTGTACAAAGGAAAACCAGAACATACATGCACCAAATCCACAATATTCATTATACGATATGTAAATAAAATTTTACGGCAGCCTGGCAACCCATGGATAGCTTTTTCATTTAGGACAGGTTGCCTGTTCTTGTTCTATAGCAAATTATTAATGGTGCTAGACACTATCTTCTGTGCACTGTACTCAAATAGTCTGTTACCTTTCCCAGCTTTATGTGGATCATGTGACACTTACAAAATCATATTTATCTTGCCTCCACAAGGATGGGACATCCATAAACTTTTCAAGAAATGGGAACATGTTGGCCATTACAATGGCTGCTAAAACAGCCTGTGAAAAAATAGAAAAATTGATTATCTTTTTACTAGTTGTGGATAATACTTCACATAGGGTGCACAAGAAATTGTAAGATAACCTGAGACAGTAAGTCCTTCAAATACCTGATTTATGCAACTGTAAGAATTAACAGCTTTTGTCAGGCTTGACAGTCTGTGTTACCTTGATATATACTATTGCATAATTTTACAGTGACTTCTACAATTATATATACATACTTCATTTTACACAAAAATATGATAAGCTGCCACATTCCTGAGAAGTTTCTATAGCAGAAATGTACCTGTAATTAGGGATGGGCACAAACCGGGAAATGTGTTTCATTTCAATTCATGGCATGCCCAGTTCATGAGCTACGAACTGTCACAAACTTTTAAGAGCTAAACAAACCAGTTCAGTTTATGAGGTTCATGACATGGTAGAATGGCCTCCCTGGTGGTCTAGAGACACCAAACCCATAGAGGATCTTTGGTTGACTCTTCTCTATCTGCCCTCCAGGTTTGGTAAGGATTGGATATACGGGGTCTGAATTATGGTCCCCCCAAAGAAGGTGCCCCCATCAGCCATTGTTTCCAATGGAGGGGAAAAAACAGCAAAACAGCAAGGGCCACAGAAGCCCAGGAGAACAAACTCCCAGAGAATCTCTGCAGTAGAAACTGAAGGTGAGGGGCATTTTTGCAAGCCCAGCAGAACCAGTGCATTGTACTAGTGCTGAGCAGAACCCAGTGCCATTGTGGCAATGCCAGCTCAACAGGAATGCTGTCTAGCACAGAATTACACTCCAAGCAAGGAAGGGGGGCTTGCAAGCTCAGCAGAACCAGTGCAATGTACTGGTGCTCCTCAGAACACAGTACCAATGTGGCAATGCCAGTTCAATTACAATCCAAGTAAGGGGGGCATTTCTGCAAGCCCAGCAGAACCAGTACAATGTGCAGAGTGCCCATCAGTACCAGTGCAATCACAGAGTGCCCAGCAGAACCCAGTGCCACTGGCATTGCAAACTTAAAAGGATTGATCTCAATGCACTGAGTCACAAATCCAAGCAAGGGTGTGTGTATGGGATTTTGCAAGCTCTGTGTAAGGAAATGGGAAGTGAACACAAAGGAAGGCACAAAGGGGGGGACCCTCTTGAAACTGACATGACTAGTTTGAAACTGACAACAGTGTTTCCAATGCTGGAGAATTTCACCCCCCTTCCCCAAATCACTTTGAAGTTTGGTAAACATTTTGTCTGGGCAGAGACAGTTTGTCCAGAAATGTATCCATTCACCAACCAGCACCAACTGCTTCAAAGTTTCTGGAAAGTTCATGCATTTGACCTGCTGCAAACAAACCACAAACCAGCCAAAATTTGTCATGAGCTTCAGTTTGTGAGCCAGTTTGTGCCCCTTTCTACCTGTAATTGAGAAAGAACCCAAGGTTTTGCAAAGGTAGTTTACAGCTATAGTGAGATAGAAATATCAAGCCCAGGCGCACATTTCTACCTCATGACAGCTAAATACAGGTAATAGTCTATGTTTTCATGATTACCATTTTTAACGGAAAGGGAAAGGTGGTCTGGGCTGCTAGCCAGAATACAAGAAATATTAGCTAGGTGGAGCCGCTTCTTTCCCCTCCTACTTTGGAAGATACAGTTTTCTACCTCTTGAGATCTTTGTTACTGGGAAATAGCTTCTCAAGAATGGGAAAATGCACTTGATGCCTTGATGGCATTCCTATATTCCTTTTGAACAACAGCAAGCTAGCCTTGTTTAGTTTCATGAAGTTTGTCCTTTCTTTTGTTTTTTGAAAATGCATAATTTCAGAGTTAGGCTTCAGATCTGTTGCTTAGTAGGCATCATTAACAAGAGGAAAGGGAGCAATGTGATAAACTCCATCTTACAGGCTGATGATATGACCATGTAAATTGTAAAATATTTATCTAAAAGGAAGACTAGTTCCCCCACTCATAGGTGTCATCAAGAAAAAGAGGGGATTGTTTTAAATTCACCTACAGTTATGTAAAGTATAATGTATATATATATTTGTATAACTTTGGAGAGATTATTTTATGTTCAGAATCATCTTCCTTTCAGCTATGCACAGTAGTAGATTTAAATGTCACACAATTACTTTTTACCCTGTACTTCCTGTGTACTGTTGTCCCTTCACTGTCTCTTCCCACAACTCCTACATAAAATGTCTGCATAATGAAGATCCACTGAGGCCGATTCCGCACCAATGGTTTGCTCTCCATTTCCCCCCGGGGTCTAATTGGCCCGATTCTGGTGAGGGAGTTCCGCATTTGTCACCTTGCCCTGAGTCTAGCATCCCCCTTTCTCTCTTCCCCCTCCTTTTTGATGGGGTGTGTGTGGTTGCATTACAAAGCAACCACCCATTTCAGGAAACAAGCATGCTTTGCATTGTAACGCAATGGTTTGGGGAGGAGGCGGAGCAGAGACCGTAGCTGCCGGAAGTATTCAGCCCACAGCCCACGGCTGAGAGACTGGGAGAAAAGATGCATCACCCGATGGAGAGTTCAGAGATCCTGGGCTTGGGGAAAAAAATCCTCTCCAGGCAGGCAGGCAGGCAGGCAGGCAGGCAGGCAAGGAAAGGCAGCAAAGCAATACCAAATCATGCCCTCCCCCCTCCTGGGCGTCTGCCACCAACACCCACCACCAATTCTCCCCCCCCCCCCATCTCCGGGTTAGCAGAGAGACAGCTTTCCATCTTCATGGCTCCTTTCCATCCCTGGAAGGGCAGGGAGGGAGAAATACAAAATTAGACTCCCCCCTTTAAACAGTGTGTACGTGTGTGTGTGTGTGTGTGTAGTTCAAAATTGGATGCTTCAGCCGCCTCTCCTTCTCCCCTAACATGTCACCTTTTTGGGGTCCCTCAATTAAGACACAGTTAAGTCATTTCCTGAATGACTATTTTTCCTCTGTGTGTCTCCCCCCTTTCCTTTTGTTCCCCCCCCAATCCCTTGAACGCTAATGAAATGATCTCATGCTTGCTTACGGGTAAGAAGGGGGTGGGAGAGCCCGAAAACACAGACCCTTCAAACCACATTACATTAATCATCCAATCATCCCCAGCAGGGCCCAGAACATTTAAAGTACATTTAAAAAGACATTTAAATGCTGGTCAACGATGGATCAGTGTCGTGTCATGGTGTTGTAATGCAACGATTGGGGGGGGGGGGGAAACTCCACTCACAGCAGGGCAGGAAAGGGAGGGGAAAGGGAGAGGAGAGGCGGGAAAGTGGAGGGAAAGAAGCAGAGGGGCATTAAAGGGGTGGAGCAAGAAACCCCAGTTTGCGAGTTCACCACTAGAATGCCCTGACTTCAACCCTGTGGCAAAAAAAGAAACCTGAAAATCCCTGAAACAGAAGATCCGGGGGGAACGAGGATTAGATTTGGGCCAACTGTTGACCCGAGACAACAAGTGAGGAACTGTTGCTCTGCTGCAGATTTTATCGGGGGATGCCACCGGGGCAACCGCTGGTGCGGAATCAGCCTTAGAGCCTCTAAACGAGTGGGCTCTAATCCACAAAAGCTTAAACTGAAATAAATGTTGTTAGTCTTTAAGGTACCACAAAACTCCTGAGTATTTACACAACTACCCCTCTGGAACAAAGGGATTAAAGTACTGCTGTCTATTTACTAAGATTCTGTTTAACAGTCACTTACATTAGGAAGAGACTGGAAGTAGTTTCCCAGTTTTAGCACTGTCACCAGCATTATGGAAGCTCCAATTAGAGCTGCAAGCTAATAAAAAAATACACCATTAGAAATGTATATTCTAGTACTCATTATGTTTTGCTCCACTGTTCAGTGAAGACTAATTTGCTAAAATCTTATTTGGTATCCCATTGAGGAGTATTTTATTCATTTGATAACAGTGTAATCTATAAACGCAGTTTGAAATGACAAAATTATTATGTGGAAATTTTAGTTAGGCAGTTTCATTTGTCAAAGAGAAAAACTTGCTGTGTGAAGTATCTCTAAAACAAAGTATTAAATATAGCATTGGTTCCCAAGGTGGGTGGCACCACCCCCTGGGAGGTGGTGGGATTACTAGGGGGCACTAAGAGACAAAGGGACAGCAGGCAGAGCACTAGAGGTTGGCCCCTTCAACCACACTGTTCACTTATTTACAACTGACCAGGTTATTGCCTAGATGCTGGCAAATGGGACTCCAGGTTTCTGCCCCTGCATAGTGCTGAAATCTGGTGGAAACTATTGAAATATTTAGGAAATACACCACCAGAGCTCTAGTCAGACCAATATACTGTGTTTTGAGAAGCTGCTATCACTGTGTATGTTTTTGTCATTTTCCAAGTTTTTGTGGGTAAGTCCTTTTTAACAGTATTCCTGTGTTCTCAGTTACTGAACCTGTTGATTATGAAGTGTACTTTTTACTTATATGTGTTATTTTGGTCACAGCCAACCCAATATTAATAATTCTAGGTTATATAAGTGTACCCAGTGGTTTTGTCCCTCTGTTGGAATTTTTTTGAGGGAGAAGGTATTTTGTCCCAGAGAGGGAGCCATAGGAGAGCTCTGAAGGAAAAGAGGGTTCTGAGGGAAAAAAAGGAGACAGAAACCGTCTCTGTCCAAGGGCAGAGAACAAAGTGAACTGAGAAGGAGCCTCAAGAGAGCTGCAGCCCCCAGAGATCTGCAGCAACACAAAATGTCTGAAGAGCAACCCCACCAACACCATAGAGCCATGAAATAGCTGAAAATATCGAAGACTAGTAGCAAAGTAAAAGGAAGACAGTGGGCTCTAGGAAGATGCATTTGTGTGGCCACAGACAGGGCTGCTCCCGCCACCCTGCTTTCTCCCCCCTCAGCAGACCCCGTGGACGAGGGGCAACAGAAGGCCCTGCTAATGCCTCTGTGCTGGCTGCCTCTGGAAACCTCCCTGTTGGTGTGGCTTCCTCCTGGTGTGGCTGACTCGTGTGGCAGCCCACCACTGGCTCCCTGCCTGGCCACCTCCAGGATCCTCCTGACTGCCACACGCCTGTGCCTCCCCAGCCCCCCTGCCCAGTGGCCTCCAGCAACCACCCGGCTGCTGTGGCCAGTTGCTGCGGCCAACTGCCACAGGCCAGTGCCTCCATGGCCCATTTGCCCAGTGGCCTCCAGTAACCTTCCGGCCACCGCAGTTGTCCGCAGCAGCCCAGAGCCTTCATGGCCCACCTCCCTGGCAGCCTCCATGGGCCACCACTGGCTCCCTGCCCGGGTGCCTCCAGAAACCTCTGGCCTGCTGCAGCCAGCCACCATGGACCTGCACCTCCATGGCCCACCTGCCCAACAACCTCCAGCAACCTCCCGGCCCACCTGCCAAGCGGCCTCCAGCAACCTCTTGGCTGCTGTGGCCAGCCGCTACAGGCCAGTGCCTCTGCGGCCCACCTGCCCAGTGGCCTCTGAGCCACCCATGCAGCCCAGAGCCTTCACAGCCTACCTCCCTGGTGGCCTCAGTGGGCCACCACTGGCTCCCTGCCTGGGTGCCTCCAGGAACCTCTGGGCTGCTGCAGCTGGCCGCCATGGACCTGCACCTCCATGGCCCACCTGCCCAGCAACCTCCCAGCTGTTGGGGCCAGCCACTGCAGGCCAGCACCTCCATGGCCCACCTGCCTGGCAGCCTCCAGCAACCTCCTGGCTGCCACAGCCAGCCGCTGCAGTCCAGCACCTCTGCAGCCCACCTGCCCAGTGGCCTCCAGGCCATTCATGCAGCCCCCCACACTGGGTGCACAAAGGGTCCCCCACCCCACTCTCTCTCCCCTCCCCAGACCCCATGGCGGAGGGGCGAAGGAAGGCTCCGCCACAGCCTCCCTGTGCAGCACCTACCTGCTCCGTCCTACCCTTTCCTCGGCTCCCAGCATACTGAGGCTGAGAGGCTGAGCACCGGCTCTGTGGGTGGGATTAATGCATGCAGCCACCAGTACATACGGACACCCTGTGAGTGACACACCAGGGAGCCAACTGATTTGGGAACATGTGGAATCTTCAGGAGAGTCCACGGTGAAAACTGAATTATATATAAGGAAGATATATTGTGCAGCATACTAGGGACAACAGAATTTGCATTACAGCTGAGTGAGTCAACTTTGTCAGGCAATGCATCTTTGCTTTCATGTGCTTTATAAAAGATGAAAGTTAGGCTTAAGAGTTGTTATTTGCAAGTCTGTAAAGAACAGATACTAAAGGTGAGTCAATATTTTGTGTTGTTGGGAATTCTTAAAGTAACATATGTGCTTAGGCAACTGATCAAGCACCATCAATGCCTAGTTGCTACCATGTGTGTGTTGCTTATTTGAAAAAAGCAGTGCAAAATGTCTTTATCATTCACTGTGTCATTCATTGCCAATGTTTGTTTGCAAAAAAACTTAAATGATTGCCTGCACAAGTCATTACATGCTGTAATTACTGCAGTGAATAAAATTAAAGCCCATGCTCTCAGTGATCAACTATTCATTGAGAATAATGGAAATTTTGAATGTCTGCTGCTTCATACTGAAGTTCATTGGCTATCAAAAGGCAACTGTGTGAGATGCTTTTACAGTCTTTTTGACACTACGGTGTTTTTAAAAAATATGAATGCTTTGCTCAGAGATCAGGCATTACTGCTTATTTATCAGCACTATTTGCAAAGTTCATTAATTAATTTGCAGTTGCAAGGAGATAAATTCAATCTTATTGAGGCCAAATCTGTCATCTCTGAGTTTATTTCAAAGTTAACTCTATTCAAACGCAAGACTGTCACAAGCTATACCTATTTCCAAGCCTGTCTGAGCTAGAAGAGAAAGGTAGGATACAAGATGATGATCTGCAAGTTTTTTGTGACTATTTGGATATGCTCCATGAAGATATGTCTGAGCGATCTGAGGATCTTCTTCCAATGAAAATTCCAGATTAAGTAATAACTTCATTTTCAGATACTGAGGAAGTTGGGGTAGTGGAAGAAGAACTAACTGAGCCACAAAATGACACTGAGCTGAAGCTAGTTTAAGAAGTCGTACCAAGAGTTTACAGAAGGAAATTTCTGATAGCTATTCAGCACCTTGGACAGTGATTAAGAAGTGTCTTATTGCATTTCGAATACCATATTTGGTGGAACACGGTTTTAGTGTGGTCTTCCAACTTCTCTCCAAGCAAAGAAATCATCTCCAGATTACTGAATGTGGTGAGTTAAGACTCCTGTTGATTGCCTTTAAGCCAGACACTGTGAAACTGGTATCATTTCATCAAACCCATCCATCACATTAAGTATTTACTGAACAGTGAAGTAGTTACCAAATTCTTACTAAATGACTGTCAGCTTTTCAAAGACTGATATCACTGGATCAAGTTCATATGTTGAATAAATTAAATTTAAAAATTTTAATTGGATTTTGAATAAATGTATGTTAGGCTCTGGCATCGGGCTGGAGTCCAGGATTGTCTCCTCCTCCAGGGCTCTTTTAGCAGGGCTCACCCAGGCAGAAGATCCTCAAAAGAGGGGGGGTTTTTACAGCACCCTCTTCTTGCTCCCGCTCCTACCAGTAACCTCTCCCTGGTTGCCTTAGGTGAGGTCTGACCCTTCCTCCCTGGCTCTCCGAGGGTGCAGCTTTTAAAGGGCTGTCTGGGGTGGGACAACTCCAGCTTCACCCACTCCCTGTATCCTGGGGGATGGGCCTATGGAAGTGGTGGGCCTTGCCCCAGTGGGCTTCTGCCGTTCTCTCTCTGGACAGCTCCCCCAGCGTGGCCTGAAGACCTCCATCTTCTCAAAAGGTAGTCCAGGGGTGGGAGGTCTGACTCTGGGCAATGTGCAATTAATTATTAGTGTTTTGAATTTTATTTTTATTACCTTTCTTAGTGGGTTGTGCAAATCACTATTCTGAACAATGCTTTTTATAAGGTGGGATAGGGGATAGTGGGGATAAGTTAATGGAACCAAGGTGGCGGTGGCCTGATAAAGTTTGGGAACCACTGAGCTATAGTTTCAATCGCAGAACTCCATATTGCATAAAGGAAAATAAATCTTAGTAAATAGCCTAAATGAAACTTTGTTTAAAAAAGTGGATCTCATAATGAACCAACTCACCTGCGTTTTCCCACCTGTCTTTTCCTGAATAACCGTTGCAGAAACAGCACAGCTAACAACAAAACTTTTAAAAAATGAACCAAAGACATTGCATAATCCAATAGCAAATAGGTCCTGCATATGAGAAATGAAAATTAGACTAGATCACTACATTAAAATCACTCTTGACTAATCATGCACTGTGGGTATTAACTCCCAGAAATCTTCTCTTCAGTGTTTCTGGTGAGAAGCTATTATGGCTGCTTATAAACCACAGCACACCTCTCTATAAAGCCGACTAAGTATTTGATTGTGTGTGGAGGAAGGGGAGTTCATTTACTTGCCATTTAAAGAGAAATGACAAAGCACAGAAGTCTATGTGTTAATGGTTTTCTGATGGAAGTCACACTGGAGCGTTCTCCTGATGCAGCATGGACTTCAAACCATGGTATTATCTGTCTCTCTTAGAGTACTTGCAAGGTTAGTTAGAAACCGCCACAGAAAAACAGCATCATCTGAAACAACCCTCAGCAAATAGTGTTTTTTGAAACCACTTAAATACATAATCTGGGCACTAAAACTTATCAGACACATAGAAAGAAATGTTAAAGTTACATAAAAAGGTTCTTTCTTATAATTGAGAGGATGATACTGTGTGATGACTGCTACTGCTTTTATCCATTTCAGGAGGCAAGACTTGCTCAGTCTTCTGAAACCTCCACTGGGAAGAAGAGCCTTCTAAGTTTTGGAGGCGCCCCAGATGAAGAATAAGCTTAATGATGCAAAGAAATTAAAGTAACACTGAAATATCATACTACAAAAGACAGACGATACAGCAGGTGATATACATCCCTGGGATGTATTGGGGGCAACTCCAGTCATCATTTTCAGATACATTTTAACAGTTCTATATCTTGATCACCTGTTCTACACAATTATAAAGCAGAAGATATTGTCTTTCTTTGCAGAATATGTCTTTTTAGCAGAGTCCTTTTAAACCACTGCTTTCTGTTCCCTGTGAAAGCCGCAAAAACAGCTGAGTGGTGGGGAGCAGCTTGCTCCCCACCACTCAGCTGTTTCGTGCTCTCTTGTGCAGTCCCTTTAAACTTTAAAGGAACTGCAGAAGACAGCCCGAAACAGCTGAGTAGCGGGGAGCAAGCTGCTCCCCATTACTCAGCTGTTTTATGGGCTTTCTGCAAATCTTGTTTAAAGGAACTGTGGTCCCTTTCAATGGGGGTCTGTGGGACCACAAACCACAAACCAATTTGGTTCACAAACTTTGTTTTGTTTGTGGTTCAGCCACAAACCTAACTGAACTGCATTTTCCCAGTTTGTGCCCATTCCTAGAAGTTATACAGTTTTCTGACATAAGAGCAAATACTGTGGTGGACTCTTTAAAGTCTATGTTAGCAAAGCACAGAACATATATTTATTTATTTATGCGATTTATATCCCGCCCTCCCTGCCTTACGGCAGGCTCAGGGCGGCTACCAACATATATATTACAATATCATTAAAACATTTAAAACACAAAAACAGCATATATAGCATACCCCACTACAAGATGGCGTATCTTCATTAACAGGTAGCGTCTTAACAGGTAGAGCCTGAATGATCTCCCACCAATGTGGCTGGTGGGAGATCATTCAGGCTAGCGGATTCTAAATCGGGCCAGGACCAGATGTAATTATTGGGTGGCCCCTACTTGAAAGCCTGGTGGAAGAGCTCCATCTTGCAGGCCCTGCGGAACTGTAATAAGTCCCGCAGGGCCCTGATGTTGTCTGGGAGCTCATTCCACCAGTGTGGAGCCGCCACTGAAAAAGCCCTGGCCCTTGTAGCCGCCAACTGGGCCTCCCTCGGCCCCAGGAGAACCAGGCAATTTTGGGATCCCGATCGAAGCGCTCGCTGGGGAACATATGCAGAGAGGCAGTCCCTCAGGCAGATAGGTCCCAGGCCATATAGGGCTTTATAGGTAAGCACCAGCACCTTGAACCTTATCCGGTATGCTATAGGTAGCCACTGCAGTGCTTTTAAGGCAGGCTGGATGTGCTCCCGCATGGGGAGACCCATCAACAGCCGTGCTGCCGCATTCTGCACCAGCTGCAGCTTCCGGATTTGGGACAAGGGCAGCCCCATGTAGAGAGTGTTACAGTAGTCTAATCTTGAGGTGACAAAGCATGGATCACCATAGCCAGTTCATTGCGTTCAAGGAAGGGAACCAGCTGCTTGATCAACCGTAGATGGTAAAAGGCTGACCTTGCAGTGGCTGCTACCTGGGCCTCCATCGTTAATGAGGGGTCCAGGAGCACTCCCAGACTCCTCACCTCCGATGCTGGTACCAACGGCACCCCATCAAAGGCCGGGAGAGGGATCCCTACCCCTGGTCCACTACGACTCAGGCATAGGACCTCCATCTTCGTCGGATTCAATTTCAATCGGCTCTGCCTGAGCCAACCAGCCACGGCTTGCAACGCCAGGTCCAGATCACCCGGACTAGAGTCTGATTGACCGCACAACAACAGATAGAGCTGGGTATCATCAGCGTACTGATGACAGCCCAGCCCATGCCTCCAGGCAATCTGAGTGAGGGGGCACATGTAGATATTAAACAACACTGAGGAAAGTACTGCTCCCTGTGGCACTCCGCAAACCAGCAGATGCCTTTGGGAGAGTTGTTCCCCAACTGCCACCCTCTGTCCCCGATCTTGGAGAAACGAGGAAAGCCACTTGAAGGCCACCCCCGGATCCCAGTATTGGAGAGGCAGTGGGCTAGTAGCTGATGGTCAACCGTGTTGAATGCTGCCAACAGGTCCAACAACATCAACACCACCGTGCCGCCTCAATCCAGATGCCTGCGGAGGTCGTCTGTGAGGGCGACCAGCACCGTCTCTGTCCCGTGGCCTGGTCGGAAACTGGACTGGAAGGGGTCTAATACAGAGGTGTCATCCAAAAAGCTCTGTAGCTGGTCTGCCACCGCCTTCTCAATTAACTTACCCAAACAGGGTAAGTTAGATACCAGCCAATAATTAGCCAATTCGGCCAGATCTAATGATGGCATTTTTAAGAAGGGGCATACCACAACCTCCTTCAGGGCACTAGGGAACACCCCCTTTGCGAAGGATGTATTGATGATCTCCTGAAATGCCCCCATACCCCTTCATGGCTCACTTTAATTAGCCATGATAGGCACGGATCGAGTCTGCAGGTGGTTGGGCGGACCAGTGAGAACAAGTTGTCAACCTCCTCCAGACAGAGTGGACAGAAATAATCCAGAATGTGACCAGAAGATGTGCTTGGAGCCTCAAGCTCTTCTACTGTATCAACTGCAGCAGGGAGGTCCTGGCGGAGCGACAAGACTTTATCTGCGAAGTAGTTCCCAAAGGCCTCACAGCCGATATCCAATTCTATCATTTAATCTGCTCATCAGCAGAGTTGTTAGTGACCAAATTGTCCTAAATAATTGGGCTGGGCGGGAACTCGCAGACGCTATCTCGGCCGCATAGAAAGCTATGAGGAACTGATAATGGATAATGGAGTACAATATACATCACTGGAGTCTGAAACGTTTGTTAAGGAGTATGTTTTCAAGTACATGTACATAAGCCCATACTACCCACAGTGAATGTGAAAAAGTTAATGAAAAAAGCAAAACAGACCAATCAAGATATGCACTTAAGCTTGCTGAATTAGAGAAACACAATAGTAGGAGAGGCCTCACCAGCGCAGCTGTGTATGAGTAGACAACTAAAATCCAATCTTCCAAACACCAATAGACAGTTACTACCAACAATCACAAAGGTAGAAATAATTAGAAAAAGCTACGTCAATGCGAAGCTCAAGGAGAAAATGCACTATGATAGAAGCAGCAAGAAGGAGATTCAGTAAGAGTGAAACAGAGAAATGAGCACTGGGAACCAGCCGTAGTAATTGTTGTAGAAATACCACATTCATACATAGCGCAAACACAATTAGGAAAGGAATAGAGGAGAAATAGAAGGCACCTGAAATATATAGTGCAGCAAAAGGAATGCAACACACCTATAAACAGGTGCAAAGGAGAATTTCAAGAACCACATTTTAAACTACAAGAGATGTTCACAAATTCACAAAAAGAAGCCGAAAAAGGTACCGCAGCTACCAGCACAACCATGGAAGAGACAGATCTGCAAGAGTCGAAACAGGAACTAACTGGCTTGGGTCAGGATAGGAAACAGAAAAGACTGTTCTCCAGATTTGGAAAGATTATGTAACATAAAGACAGCAAAAGGATTTCTGATGTCAATTCAAAGGCAATTATTCAAAATAAGGTGATATAATATAAAAGTATTAGAGGTGCCGTTTGTTGGTAGACCAAAGTGGGCAACATAGTACTCACTCTGTGTAGAAGGTTATGTTCAGAATGGCTGAATAAAGAAGCTGTTGTGTCACTGAGGCCTTGTATTGCACAATCCACTGTGAGAGACCAGATACATAACACTAGCTTTTCTCCAGTGATTGAGTAGATGGTTTGTCCGCTGTGCAAACCCTGTAATGCACTCAGCTACTTTGCAGCCACTGAACTTCTTGATAGTATTTAAATCAGACATCAAACAACAAGATCAAGGCAGTCCAGTAAGGGGGCTCAACCTGTACCTAAGCTAGGATTTCAATCAAGGTATGTTTGGCTGCCAATTGCATTCACATCAATGTTCTCAGCACTCCTGTTTCTAACAGACTGTGATTAACATCACCACTTTGGTGGCTGATGGCATGGCCTGAAGGAACATCATGCAGCAGTCTTGCTGAAGTTATGCAAGTTCATGGATGGTCAAGGCCTATGTGGGAGACTGTCTGGGACACCTATGTACAGCATTTGAATTTCTAGGAAGAAAGGAGGGATATGGAAGAAAGACATGGGCTGCAGTCACACAAACAGTTTGCCATGCTACAGTACCTTTATCTTTGCTGATTAAAAGAGCATGATCAGATAGCAGCATCTGCTTTCCATGCCCCAGTCATTGGCACCCCATGTTGCCCCGCTTTGGAAGTGAAGTAATCAGGCCCCGGGGAAAGTCTGGTGTTTACAGATGCCAGCGCTTCCATTCCACTTTTCTAGATATCTGAACTTTCCTACTGCGAAAGGAACCCAGACGGGAAGTGTGAACCCACAGATCTGTTTCTGCCACTGTTTTTTTTAGTTATTGCCTATATGCACACATGCGCATGAGTGCCTGCACCTGCCTACATTAAAAGAAAAATGACCAGGCAGCACGCTCCGTGGTTGAGACGCTGCAATAATGTGAATGCCTGACCACCAGACAAATATGAGGGGAAACTGCCCCAGGGTGTGCTGTCTGGTTGGTCTGCCCCACACTTTAAACAGGTTCAGTTAGAGGCATGCCCAGATCACAACAAGCCTTCAGTGTGACCACAGCCATGGTGATGTTTATCAAATGCAGGCCAGAATTAGATGTAGATTGCATACAAGAAATCTATGGATTTAGGGTCAGTTAAGCATGGAAGCCCATTTAGAAAATTGCTCCATGTGACAGGGTCTAGAACTGCTTGTGAACAAAAACCTAGCAAATGAGAGACTTAGCAGGTATGGCCTTTCTTCTCCTGCCCTACACCCACAAATGTAGTTCCTATAGATTCAAACCAAGTGGCAGACACCTTACAAGTTGATAGTAAAACAATGATTTACTCAGAGCCTAGATGTTTTACATTGGCTGTGATCACACTGGCGGATTGGCAAAATATGGTACTACCTCTAACTGAACCCATTGAAAGTATTGCGGGGCATATCAGCCACACAGCACACCCTGCTGCAGGTTACCCATGGAGACATCCCGTGGTAAAGCATCTACATTATTGCAGCGCCTCAGCCGCGGTGCACACTGCCAAAAAATTGTCAAAATCCATGTGCATACATACTGCGCACGTGCGCACATAGGCTTTTTTTTTTTAACACACCCTGCATCCCCCAGTGGCAGAACGGATCTCCAGGTTCAGACTGCCAAATCCATTCCGTACACACTCCCCCGTGTTCAGACATCTGGCCACGCACAATAAATGCACGGGGGAATAAAAACACCACTTCAGAGGTGGTGGCTTTTAAACCTGGCTCCAAGTTGTCCTCTGACGTGGTGAGTACGCCCAGGGAATACGTAACAGATGTGGCTGTGTGACCGGGCCCATCTGTTTGTGAAATGTGCCTATATTGGGCCAAACTGCCAGTCTGAACGTGACCATTGTTTTGACACTGAGAAACTTTTTCTAATTGGCTTTGTTTTGTAACCTTTTCTTACCTAACTATGCTAATCTAGTTCTGGAAGACAACGAGATAGCATCTAAGAATACTGACACCTGGAGAGCAGCCAGAGGCCTTTTATCTCAGTGGAGGCAAGAAAAAACTGATAAGGCTCCCTCACCCTATGGAGGTTCCACAAATCAGTGGAAGTGGATGGGAGGAGTGACCATCATCACATGTTGCATGACTGAGAATTGTTTTTTGATAGACATCTCTGCTATTTTTGGTGAAACACCGGTTTGTATCAACTGGAGCAATTCCATGGGCAGAAGGATTTCTGCTGAATGCTGTTTCTAGGGCCCCCAGGAGTGCTATCTGGGGGGCATTAAAGGCTACAGTAGGAAGGGGGAGATGACGTAGCCACACCCTGCTGGTAGAAATTCTTCTGCCCATGGAATCACTCTGATGGATCCAAACCACAGAAAACTCAAAGTTTTCCTAAATATCCTAAATTGATATCGGTGAATAAATCGTAGACATAACAATTAGCACATCCCAGTTCACATCACAACTTTCTTACAGACAAAGAATGGCTAAATTTACATCCTTTCTGCATTATTCCCCCAATATTGGAAATTATATTGACATCCTAACTGCTTTATTTATTTATTTGTTTATTTGTTTGTTGGGATTTATATCCCGCCCTCCTCACCATTAATGTTAGGGATTTTAAGAAAGTTTCTGAGAGCTCAGCCTGAGATGTATATATAGCATAATGGAGCATGCCAGTTAGGTGCATTTTTTGAAAACCTCAACCTGCAATGTAAGTGGGGTAAGATTTTGTAATTTGTTCAGTTTGGCAAGGAAAAATAAATTCCCTTTAGTCAGTTGATAGATGAAACATACAACATTGAACTCTTACCTGGGTGTTTCTGAGGTGATAGTTGTGAATAGTTGCATACTTCTTTCCCACAAAAATTAGAAGGAAATAGCTTACTATTGCCAGAGACAAAGCATGTAATAGAATCTTGTACAATTTTGGAAAGTCAGGTAATGTAGGAGGCAGGAAGCTGGAATAATATAAAATAAATATTTTGAATCCTCTAATGTATTGCCCAAAAACATTCTTGAGGTCTTTGCTGACGATGATGATCTGTAGTTCTGTTTGATCACAATCCATCACTTCCCAATAAATACAAACACCTAAAGCACTAATTATACAGTGGTGATTTGCTGTGCTGTGAGAATGATCTGCTAAGCCTAGTGCACATAATAATTTTTAACATAAATGTCCCAGTGGCATATCACTAGTCCTCATATTGAGAGTGAATACACTAAGCATACATGGTAATTATAGGAGCACTGGCAGTAAAGGAGCAATACAATTTACATTTATCAAGAATTACTGGCATTAAATTCTGTAAGGATATATGTTTACTTCATGAGCGTATTGACATGGAATTGCTTTATAAAACTTGCTTTGAGATTTGTGGAGGGCCACATTTACAATTAGCATCCTCAAGAGCCACATGACTAATGTATGTCCCGTGTACCACTCCAAACACATCCGTACATTAATATAATTATCTAACATTAAATATATAACTAGATCCGTATTACCTACTATATTACTTCTGAGCATGTAGTCCTCAGCCAGTCCTTGCGTACCTGGAGTGACGGGAAAGGACTCCCTCTCAATGGCTCCAGCATGAGGCACAGCAGCTCAAGCAAGAGAGTGAGATTGCCAAGGCTCCCAAAGGAGAGCTAGCCACAGCTCAGGGAGGCTCACAGCTTAATCATCCTCCAGCCCCTGCAGTGACTGTTAGGGTCGCCAACCTCCAGTTGGGACCTGGAGAAGCCTGCTGAGATCCCTCTGCCCCCAAACTTTGCCCTCCCTAGGCTCCACCCACAAATCTCCAAGATCTCCTAATCTGGAGTGGGCATCCCTTCAACTATTGTAACATGAGAACCACCTACCAGCCACAAGCCCTACCAATCAATTACTTTTCTTACTTTCCTGGAACATGGGTTGGGTTCGGTGTGGTTCAGGTAAGGAACAGTGTGAAGAGACACAGATGGTAGGCCAAAGGGCTGCATGTGGCTCCCGAGCCACTGAGTACTCTATAATAATTACAATGTGCTGTATTGTGCTGACTTTAGTGACAACTGGCAACAAAGGCAGAAGTCAGCATGGGCTAATTGAAAAAAAATGGTCACCAAGCACCAGGAAGTTTGTAAGAAAAAGATCCCAGGCTTATGTTTTAAGAAACATCACAACATCCCATGAAAACAAATTCTAAGGCTGAAAAACAGTAACTCAGATCATCTCCACTTTAGGGAAATGCTTAGTGACAGGGAATGTGCTTTATATGCTTAGTGACAGGGAATGTGCTTTATATGCAGAAGTTCCCAGTTCCAACAGCAAGCATCTCCAGGTAAAAGGATCAGGTAAGTGATGTGAAAGGCCTCTCTCTACTTGAGACCCTGGAGGTCTTCTGCCAGTCATAGTAGACACTGCTGATCTTTGTAAACCAATGGTTTGACTCATTATAAGGCAGCTTCATGTGACTCTACATATATCTCCACCAAGTTTCATAAGATTTTGTACAGCAGTATTCAGTAACTTCACCATGTTACTGAATACTGCTGTACAAATTTTCATGAAACTTGGTACTGATTTTGCAGACAATTAACTGAGTATTACCAACCTGGAGGGTACTATTGCAAAGATTCCCATACTGGATTCAGCATGCCACTGTATTTTGGTAGAAATTATGGTACACATAATAATCTGAAAAAGAAATCAGAGAAATATCCAACAGACTGTGAATTAATCATTATATATAGATTATATACCATCAAGAAGTATATCATCCTATATAAATTATGGACCAGATAGGAAAATACTAGCAAAATAATTAGAAATGTGTTCTTACAATTTTTATATCATACTAAAACTAATATTTGAAATTCCCCAGGTATATTGTTTCTTCTCTGAGTTGTTACAGGAACAGTTCCCCTGTGAGTACTGGTGATTTATATTGTTTTTGAAATCAGCAAATCAAACATAAGGACTTTAGTTTTAGTCAGTTGGTGTAGTGGTTAAGTGCGTGGAATCTAATCTGGGAGAACCGGGTTTGATTCCCCACTCCTCCACTTGCACCTACTGGATGACCTTGGGCAAGCCATAGCTCTGTCCCAGCTGTTCTCTCAAAGACAGCCCTGAAAAGAGCTCTCTCAGCCCCACCTACCTCACAGGGTATCTGTTGTGGGGAGGGAAAGGGAAAGGAGTTTGTAAGCTGCTCAGATTCCTTCGGGTAGTGAAGGGCGGGGTATAAATCCAATCTCTTCTCTTCTCTTCTCTACCAGCCTATCTGGCTTTTTAATAAAGTTTTCTAAGTTTGTAACACAGTGTTAGCATGAAATCTGGTATACATGTTCATGATACTGTTCTGTATTTCCAGTTTTAACAGAAGTTTGATCTCCACATTCATTTGGGATGGGGAATGCAAAATGTAATGTAACACAATGTATCTTCCTTGAACATTGAGGCCTCATAATGAAAACAGGTGAGCAGGTTCAAGACATCATTCTACACTTTATGATTGAACCCCACCTAAATCATATCAGTTTTAAAATTATAATACAGTATCTGCAGTAAGGCTTCCTATGTGGGTAAAGTGTTGTCATGTTGCAGCTAAATTATGGTGGCCCCTAAGGGCATTTTTAAGGCAAGGGATGTCCAGAGGTGGTTTGCCATTGCCTGGCTCTGCATAGCTACCCTGAACTTTCTTGGTGATCTCCCATCTAAGTACTAACCAGGGGTGATCTTGTTTAGCTTCTGAGATCTTATTACTGTGACTAGCCTGGGCCATCCAAGTCAGAGCAAAAAGCTTCTTGCATATTGCACTTCACTAGTATCTCTTAATACATATAGATGCTGGGAACAATCAGTATTTAGAAAATTGTCCTGAGATTATAATGACAATTAAAAAGCTTACCCCTAGTCCAGACCAATGCAATTACTACTGAGGAAACTCTCTTGTATAACCAATCAAACGAAAGCCAATATGTATCTTCTATATGCAGTTACAGCTAAATCCCAAGATTTGCTGAAAATGCAGCTAAACCTGTTAGAGGGGTATACCAGCTAGCTCACCCATTATAGCAAGCCATGTATTATACTGGAATATCAAGAATATTATGCTGTCTGTGCACAAAGATTTGGAACATACTGATTTTGCAGACAATGTTTTAGGATAAGGGTTGATAAATTCATAATACAGTAGAACACATGTTTAAATAGCTTTGGTACATAATTTTTCATATCCATTCCTATATTTTAAGATGTGATTAAAAAGTAAAGCAATTAAGAATTACAGTCTTGTGGTGCTTAAGAAACTAACAAACATTTATTCTAGCATAAGCTTTCATGGCCCATTCACTCAGATGAATGTGGTGAGTCACTGGCAAGGCAGAGGGAGAGAGATTTATATTCATCATTATATCTCATTCTGAACTGGGTTATAGCGTGTGAATCAAAAAATCCACACAGTGCGGCCAGGGACAGACAGGGGTATTTTTCTACATGCCTGGGGGAAGTGCCAGATTTGTACAAAAAACTGAAATCTAAAAAAAATACATTGGGGTGAGAAAGAATAAAAAATAATAAAATAAATGTTTGCTTCTTGAGATCTTGCAATACTACAATGTGAAATCTTAATTACCATTTTATGAGTTTTAGGCAACCAACAACCAACATTAGTGAAGATTCCAAGCCTTAGTCTCAGTGTAGGGGAGGGAGAGGAGAGAGACACCACAGCACAGCTGAGTTGAAGCCTATGGCTGCTGGCAAAACCACATGGCATTCATTCAGAGAGGGAGATGTGTCAGGTTCAAGCCCCTCCAGTTTTTTTGTAGGCTTCAGGCTGAGAGGGGTGGGGGTTTTAAGTCATTTGGTCCCCCTCCCCTGGGGTTGCTCCTTTGATTTGTCCTCCCTCTCAGTGCCTGGTGAGGAATAAAGCAGTCTAGGTCACTTCCTCAGCTTCACTCTCCCCCATTTCCCTTCTCAGGAGGCCCAATGTCCTCGTGAGATCTTCTTCCCTTGCGCAAGCCTGGGCGAGGGGTCAGTAGGTTCCCCCTGGGAATTCCTTGCAGGTGACAACAATGGACTACTTGTCAAGCCACTGGGCATAGCCCTGCCAGGCAGGCAGCTGATCTGCACAGGTCTGTGTCATTATCAGCATGATCCCAGCTCCTGTCCACCTGTTATACTGTCAGACCTTCAGTATGACAGGGCTATGGCTCATGGCTCTAGTGGGTTGGTAAGTGGCGGTGGCATGGAGTTTGATGGCCTGGCCCAGTTCTGTCTCCAGACAGATAGACTAAAAAAAGACAGGAAGAAGGAAAAGTAAAGCTGGAGAGGGGGGAGCAAAAAAAAACCACACGTAAAAAGGGAAAGCTGAATATGGAGGGAGTAGAACAGAAAAATGTGGAGAAGGGAGGGGGCAGAGTAGGTTTGCCAACATCAAGGAGGGGCCTGGTGATTATCCAGAATTACAACAGATCTCCAGAGATCACTTCCTCTGGTGAAAATGGCTGCTTGGCGGGGGGTGGGGGGTGGATTTGATGGCATTATAACCTGCTGAGGTTCTTCCTCTTCTCAGATCTCTCCCTCCCGATGTTCTATTCCCAAATCTCTAGGACTTGGCAGCTTTAGGACTGTCAGGGGGAGAAACAGAAAAAGACAGGAAGGTGTGTGGGTGGGAGAGATGGGAAAGAAGAGGCTGCAGGTTATTTTCTTTTTGCATTGCTTTCTAATTCTGCAATCCTAGTCCAATTGCATTATATTGGATTTTTTAATGTTGTCTGATTGAATTTTTTTTTATGTTTTGTAATCTGCCTTGAATCTCAATGAGAAAGATGAGCTATAGGAAATAGAAATAAATAAAATTTTAAATCACCACCCTCCTTCCTTTCTTTCCAAGAAATAAAAGAAATAAAAAGCTATGGGGACCTGTACCTTTTATCTCTTGAGGAGAAAAGTAGCTTGGGGGTAAGTTGATTTTTTGCAGGCAAATGGTTGGGAAAGAGAGGATTACAGCCCCTCCTCCAAAAGTCAATTTGAAGCCACCTTCACCTGCTTTAGATGGAGTTACTTAGAACATGCCCTTGGAGATGTTCAGTGGAATTAGACAAAGTCAAAAGGCAGTGCTTAACAAAGTCTGCTTCATGGAACAGTTCTCTGCTTAAAGCACCACATTAAATGATTGCATACATTTAGAAATGATGGCCTGTGGAGCATAAATAAAAGATACCCACCAGAAGTAGTTCCATAGGAAATTCGACAGGGCTGTGTTTGTAAGTTAGCTTAATGCATTTACTGACCCTCAGCATGACTAAAGCAAGCAAAAACAGCAGTATACTGGTAGAATTAGCTTTTGGGAGACCCATGCAATAATTTATCACGTTCTGAAAAAGAAAATTATACCATCAGAGAAGTCAGGAGTCATTTTTATGAGTGTTAAATTACTTTAAAATGAAGAAGTCCTTGCAATGTAAATTCTAGGATTTTTTACTTCAGATGCTGTCAATGGAATCAAACCACTTAACATAGATGATTGTATAGATAGATGGGTAGTAGAATGTACCATCAAATTGCAGCCAACTTATGGTAGCCCCATAGGGTTTTCAAGGCGAGAGACAAACAGATGAAGTTTGCCATTGCCGAGTCCCTTGGACTGCAAGGAGATCAAAGCAGTCAATCCTAACAGAAATCAACCCTGAGTGTTCCCTGGAAGGCCAGATACTGAAGCTGAAGCTCATATACTTTGGCCACCAAATGAGACGGGAGCACTCACTGGAGAAGATCCTGATGCTGGGAAAGATTGAAGGTCAAAGACGAAGGGGACGACAAAGGATGAGATCGTTAGACAGTGTTATTGATGCAACAAACATGAAACTCAGGAGGACGGTGGAAGACAGGAAGGCCTGGCGTGATGTGGTCCATGGGGTCGTGAAGAGTCACTCGACTGTGTGACTGAATAACAACAACCTCTGTGTAGCAACAGTGGACTTCCTTGGTGGTCTCCCATCAAAGAACTAGCCTAGGCCATCCAGGTCAGAGCACAGATAAATTACAATGTAACTGTTGCAAGTAAAAATATGTCCTTCACAACTGTAACATTATAAATTTATCTATATTTAAAAATGAAAAATCTACATAGACATCCCCCAATATGTATATACCCCACATTACAAAGGTTAAAAGTGTGACATGTTAGAAAATTACAGCCCAATCCTGTGCGTGTTTGCTCAGAAATAAGTCCTACTGTTTTCAGTAATGGTACACAGGATTGCACCCAAGCACTGCAATGCTATGATGCAGTAAAAATGGCTTCTGCTCTGTTAAGACTTGCAAGCATAACCAAGTTATAGTATTAGGATAATCTTCAGCATGGAAGCATGGTAATAATTAAATACTTCGGGGGCTGACAGACCACTTTTTTTGCTACAGAGCTTTTTTTTGCCAGCTGCCTGGGGAAAAAAATTCCTGTGTCTTTAACAGAGGCTTAACGGGATGTTATTTACGAGGTGATTTTGTTTATCTCCATAGCCTGAAAATCTTCACCTGTCTATTTACATTACATTAAGCCTCTACTGATGTGATGGGACATTTTTCTCCAGGTCCACTGAAATCTCTAGCAGTCTAGACCAACTTAAACTTACTTGGTAATTTCTCAAACTATTTTCCTTCCTTGGCATGACTTTCCAAAAAAAAAAAAAAAAGGAAAGGAAAGGAAAGGGAAAAAAGCTAGATTTACTCACATAAAAAATTGCCAAAGGGCCTGAATGAAAGTCAATTACAATCCCAAAGATAAAGGAAAACTGAGATACAATGACATGCAGTGCTGCTGCAGTGAGGTAAGCATTCATGAGAGTTTCTGACAGGTATGTTGTGACGTATCCCAAGCCGACAAAGCCTAAAAGTAACTAAAAGGAAGACAAGAGAAACAAAATAAGAGACCAGGAGCTGTAAGGTTGAGGCATCCAACCCAGCCTCCCAAAAATGGCCTACATATAATCTTCAAAGCAGTCATTGTCCAAATCTGTATACTCCAAAGGCACAATCTTGAAGCAAAACTTTCTACCTGAATTATCCCAACCAAAAATGTTGTAGATGCAGTAAGAGTCACGGCTTCCATATATAGTTTAACTGAATTTTCATCAGACAAGTTGGCCAGAGTGCCATTACTTGGCAATGTAACATTGAAATTAAGAGTTTTCTGAAAGTTTGCTATCATCGCATTTAGAATGGTGAAAGAACCTGTTGCCAAAAGAAGAAAACAAATGCTAAGTACACGAAAATCAGAACATTAATTATACTTAAAGCGTCTATCCTTTCCTCCTCCTCTAAAAACATCTATTAAAATGTCTCATACAGGATATAAATAACCAGTCTGGATTGCCTGCAGATGGCTATTTCGAGCTGCCAAGGGACCAGGAGGAGGGCTGCAATCCTACTCTTTACATATGCATAGAGAAGGTTACGAAGGGACACCTGACAGAGTAACCCTACCCTTGTCTGCCAGTCTGTTCATTTAAGCAGGGGTCATTTCGTAGAAAAAGAGGTGCAGGAGCTCATTAGCATAACTCACTAGCATAACTTATTTGCATATGCTACACCACCTGACCTCACTGGAAGTATGTCAGAAGGCAAGAAAGAAAGGAGAGAGAGAGAGAGAGCTGGCAGAGAGGGGACAGCTACTAATCCAAGCCTCAGAAATACCACTATTCTGGGAGGATAGCTTCAGTGGTGGCTGAAGTTTTCAGAAGGCTGGTCGGAGGAACAAAGACCTTTCCAGGGGATGGGGTCATTTTGCTGCAGCCATGACACAAGCAGGCATTCCCCCGTGGCGGGGGGGGGGGGGGGGCTGGCACCAACTCCCGGAGCTGCGCTCCCCCGAGCTCCTGCTCAAAATGACCCCTGCATTTAAGCAAATATTTTCCTGATCCTTACCTCAGAGTGTCCAGCAACCTGCCCTCCCCAGGGGTGATAGTAAGGACATAAGAGAAGCCATGTTGGATCAGGCCAATGGCCCATCCAGTTCAGCACTCTGTTCATTCTGTGAACAGGCTAATCTCAAAAAAAGTAGAATTAACTAAATCAAACAAAGAGCAGAATTGCAGCCCAGATCTCCACTCCTTTCTTTCTGATTTTTTTTAAACACTGCATTTACTAAGGTTTTGATTTTTTACATTAAATTTCATATACACAACAAATGTTTTGTTATTATTATTTTTATTTTGTAAGCCACCTTGGACAGGTTTCTGGAGAGATGGCATAATTTTTTCAAATAAAAAATTAAATAATAAAACAGACAGTGATACAGAAACAAATACAACAGTAACAGCAAAACCAGTGAAAGGAAAATAATAGCAAAAAGCAGAAGAAAGAATCACTTATAAAATGAAATAATTAAAAATAAATAAATTTTAAAATAATGGTAAAACCCAACCTTACCCAATGTTATTAATTTGGCCTGAATACCTATGCAAGCCTTTTCAGATAGATGAACGTGTACATCCTGCCTCCTTTCTAAAGACAGCCTCTCCTTTAAGTATCTCCCTGGTATTCTGTATCATACAGCTGAAGACCCACAAAGGGCAGCTGCTAGCACCCCATCTGGCACTTGGGAATACCTGCTGGTTGCCTGTAAACTAGGTGAGTTAACAGAGGTAAGGCTGCATGAAACATATCTGTAGATACATCCAAGCTGCTGTATCCTGTCCACTTAAATGAATGAGAGACTGAGCTCTTCTAAGCTACAGTAGTGACAGTTCAAGCATGTTGACATCTTTTTCCCTCACAAGATGTATGCAGATAGTAGCCTGAGAACTTCAGAGGGAGCATATAAACACTGATTTGCTTTTACAAAAGCATTTTTCTTACTTTACGCAACAGATGATTAACGGATGTTTATGGTTCAGCTTAAGTTTAGAATTTACAAACCCTACTGTTTTTACTGGGAGCCTGCAAATTTCTAGTTCTATCAACTGCAGAGATTATGACAAAGGTTTCATTCCAACATGATTGTTATCAAAGGGCCACCTAATTCCCACAGTGGCCAACCAGGAAGCCCACAAATAGTGAATGTTAATCAACCTCCTCTGATGTCCTCCCACACACACTAATAGTGTATTAATTTCCATATTTCTTGTAAAATACTAATATTATTTTCGTTATTGTTATTATTTGCAGTGTCATGCATGTCTATTATACAGAGATTTTAAAAATAACTCAAATTCATGTTAACTAATGCTCACAGGTTAGAAGATACAAATTAAGAAAAATTTTGAAAGGGGAGCTGCCTACCATTTTTGCTAACAAATGTGAATAAAAATCTATACACCCTTTAGACTCATTTAATAGAACAGATCAGTACTTACCAATAGAGATATGGTGTGAAGTTCCAAATATGACATATGTTAAAGTGGAGAAAAATGCAGAATAAAAACCATTAACAACTGGTAGTGGTAATCCAGTTAACAGTACTCCTGATAATCCTGAAAGAATGTATGTTTTAAAAATTAGTTTCTAGATTAAAAGAAAATTATTATGGAGATCAAAAGAAGAAGAAGAAGAAGAGATTAGATTTATACCCTGCCCTTCACTCACTTGGAGTCTCAGAGTGGCTTACAAACTCCTTTCCCTTCCCCTCCCCACAACAGACACCCTGTGAGGTAGGTGGGGCTGAGAGAGCTTTTTCCCAAGCTGTCCTTGAGAGAACAGCTGGTACAGAGCTGTGGCTTGGCCAGGGTCATCCAGCCAGGTGCAAGTGGAGGAGTGGGGAATCAAACCCGGTTCTCCCAGATTAGAGTCCGCGCACTTAACCGCTACACCAAACTGGCTTTATTGTGTATTGACAGAAAAATAACCTGTAACTGGAAATAAGCCAAGTCTCTCCCACTATTATAATTAATAATAATTTGTATAGTACTTTTCAGTTTCTGATGTGCTTTATTAGCTCATGCATGTTACCGAAAGACCTGGCCCCTGTAGTGCATGCCCTGGTTACATCTAGATCAGATTACTACAATGCACTCTATGTGGGGCTATCTTTGAAAAGTGTTTAGAAACATCCATTGGTGCATAAGGCTGCAGCCAGGATGTTGACTAGAGTGGGTCATAGGGACCATATCACTGCAGTCTTGGCACACTGACTTTCAATATGTTTCCAGAGATAATTTGCTCAAGCCCTACATGGCTTGGGACCACCTTATAAATCTGCCTGACTGCTACAGTCATTTTACGATGCCCTGCTGCAGGTGCCCCCGCCTTCTGGGATTAGGTGGGTGGCAACCTGGGAAGATGGTTGTCTCAGTCATGGCACCCAAACTCTGGAGCTCTGTCCCAAGAGAGACACCCCTGTCCTCTTATGTTGCTGTCTTCCGCTGGTGGGTGAAGACTTTTTTGTTTTGTCTGGCACTCCCTCAGTGATCCTTCCTTCCTGCCCTGTTGTAATAGTTGTTTTGTATGTTTATTTTAACTTGGCTTGTATGATGTATTTTTGTTTGGTTTTAATGGGTTTTATGATGTGTTTTTACTATGGCTGAGGACAGACTGGCAATGTAAAGCGGGACAGCCCCTCGTTGGAAGTGGAAGAAGGGAGCGCGTTCAGACATGCACATCTGTCCGTCGGCTCCGTTTCGCGCTTACCCGTCTCCCACTCACTTTCCATCCGCTTTAACAGGACACCGGGAGAAACCGGTGTCCAGGGACCGTCTTGCGCTTGCCTCCCTCTTCCAGGCAGTGTGAACCGGAAGAAGGCGGGAGGCAAGCGGAGGCGGCAGTGTGAACGTGGTGTTTTGCCAGTTTGCGCATGTGCGCACGTGCGCACATGCGCAAATTGCCAAAACAGCCCTATCATGAGCTGCGGAGGCCGGCCCACGTGGGGCCACTCCGCAGCAGTCTGAACGCTCCGTATCGGCACCGTTGCGCAATACACCGGCCGGTGTGAACGGCCAGCCCCGGGGAGTTTTTCCCCCACAGCAGTTTCCTCCGCATTCATCTCGCTCCAGATTGCCAGTCTGTCCTCAGCCCATGTATGTTTTAATTCTGTTAGTTGCCTTGGTGGTCCTGGTGAAGGCAGAATGATGGGGTAAATTTTGTAAATGAATAAATGAATAAATAACGCTTGCTAGAAAGACTGTGGGCCTGAGATGAAAGGGTGCAAGGCGACATTCTGACCATTGTTAGTGCTCTACAATGACAACTTGTCACCACTATTGGCTTCCAATGCATGACAAACAGTTTAAATACAGTTTTTGGTTTTTTTAATTAAATATATGTATGACTAGATGTTTTTTTTACTGTGCTGGGTTAAATGTTTTGGCATATTTTTAAGGAAGTCAAAATCCTTCCAAGAAACCACAAAACAATTTAATATCCAAAATGAGAAGATATCCATTCTTAGGTTATGTATACTCATTTGTTTCTACAGTTTAACAAACTCTATTTCACTACTTTATAAAGATCCATTTATAACTCAAGTGTCAATCTACTTTTTCTTATATGCATGCCCAATTTCCACAATTCTTTCACTACAATCAAATTACAGACTACTGGACTGTGCTTAACAAAGTACATATCACATTTACTATTCACTTTTGAAATATACATTGTCTAAGGAGAAACAGAGAAAGAAAAAGAAGTAGACATCTCTTTACCTTGAAGCATCTGCACCATCCCTACACTTATGCCAGCATGCACGTCTCCTAAAAACCATTCTGTGATATGATATGAACACATCCAGTTTAGAATGGGAAACATGTTGAGCATGATCTTCCTGAACCTTGCCCATGAAAATCTGAAACAAATCAGACTGTGCAACTAAGCAGTATAATGTTTCTATCTAGGAAAAATACTTTGCAACTGATGTACTAGACAAACTTTCTATATATTTAATTCATTATTTATTTCTTCTAGACCAGTAGTACTCACTTCACAACATGTGGAGAGCCACATTCACAATTACTGTCAACCAAAAAACCCACATTGACTTCCATCCCTGGCATGAGGCTTGCACGTCAGAGAAACTAGCAGCTTGCCCATGTTCCCCTGGCAGCAGCTGTTTCAGTGTAGAAACTACTTGCCAATAAAAAGCCTCACCAGCAAGGTCTTGCCCACTGTCCTGAAATATGGAACAGGTTTTAAATTGGGGGATAGTGTTCAGAGGAGCCACATGTGGCTCTTGCGCCACTGACTACCACTATTCTATACCTTATGAACTGTTCTAGAGCTTCTTTCTCCATAAGAAACCTCTATGTCTGGTGACCTTGAATTGTTTATCCATTAATAAGAAATCTACATGAAAATAAGAAAATATGATTCTAAACATATCAATGTTATTTTCAGGAATGATTGAGATATGTGTTCTGCCTCTGACTTCTCATAGCGCTCCTTTATAAAAAGAAAACACCGTATCATTAACTTGCTACTTTCAGCAAATTTTATTTGCTTGAATACCCATTCCAAAGATAGAGGGAATTGTGACATCAAGGATTTCTTTGATAGTATCTTCACATTGCACTCACTCAGTTGGCTGGTGAACTCCTTTCCACCAAATGGGCCTCTAAGGCCAACAAAGTACATCAAGCATTTCACACAAAAACAGAAGTCTATCTTATAATGACTAATTTTATACCTTCCATATTACTGATGATGTGAAATGTACAAGGCATATTTTATAAACAATACTAACAATTTCTAACATGCTGCAGGGAATTGAGATCTATGGTTTGATGCTGTTGCAGCTTACCTAAAATGCAGTTTCAGTGTTAACTTAAAAAGAACAAAATCCCTGATATGACACTGACCTGCACTGGATTCTTCGTTTGGTTTGTGGCGCAACAAAGTCCTTGTCAGTTTGGGAATAAAATCTTCTGTCATAATCTTGTTGGAATTCTTCTTCATTGTATACTTTTCTGTTAACGTTGTATGTTACTCTTGGCTGTCTCATACTAGTAATTTCAACAGCTGGTTCCATTTAGTCACACTAGTCTTGGCAAGTTTACAAAAACATAATTACATCAGGAGCATTAAAAAAAGATTTTTCCCACATTATGCTTCTGAAATCAGCAAAATTATACTAGGGACAAGTGTCATGCTTGTTGAACAGACTGAATTCTTACTGTACCAAAATCATGAACTGAAAAAGCAGATAGGGAAAAAATGAATAATTCTTTATTCATTCTGTAATTTTCTAATGGTAAAACTGATTTAAGACATAATCTTCATTATGTGATCTTTCACAGGCAGCATCAGGATGGTTGAAAGTGGGAAAAGGCCTTATACTTAAGAGATATGGTCACCCATCAAGGCTGAATACTAATTCTTTCCCCAAAATTCCAGTAATTTAATAAGCCTACTATTCAAGCCATTCTATGAAAATATAGGCAACATGAAGGGACAAGGACTAAGTTGATAAGCTAGTTAATATTTTCTGAAATTAATTTATTAGAAATACTATTATTTGGGGCAAAAGGAAATTACGCTGGATCAGTTTAGCACAGGTGTCAATAGAGCTGTAAATATAACCCAGATTAGGATGCGAGCATGAGCTGAGAGCAAAGTAGGGTTGCCAATCTCCAGAAAAGGCCTGGAAACCTCCTGGAATTACAACTGATCTCCAGACAACAGAAATCAGTTCCTCTAGAGAAAATGGCTACTTTGGAGGGTGGACCCTATGGTATTATACCCCATTAGGGTATCTCCTCTCCCCAAATGCTCCCCGCTCCAGGCTCTGCACCCAAATCTCCAGTAATTTCCCAACCCAGAGCTGGCAACCTTAGAACAAACACATGTTCTCCATACTATCCCTCTGCAACTGTTATTTTCCATTTCCCCCAGCTCTTCCTCACACTTGTCCATGGTTTTTCTTATTCCCTTTCAGTCCCATTTTTCTCATATGCTCTCCTCCAATCTTCATTCAGACCATTTAATTTAGGGGCTTCATCAGTTGTTAGATGGAAGCTGCTAAGGGACAAAGCCACAAGTAGGCCTCACTCTTCAGGAGACCCCTAGCCTCCCACTCACACCCTCTCATCAGAGCATCTTACAAGAAAAAGGATTGAAGCTGAAAAATTATTTACAATTTAACCCTAGATAATTTTTCAGTAATCCAGTTGTATGCTCTCCTCCAATCTTCATTCAGACCTTTTAATTTGGTGCCTTCATCAGCAGTTAGATGGAAGCTGCTAAGGGACAAAGCCACAAGTAGGCCTCACTCTTCAGGAGTCCCCTAGCCTTCCACTCACATCCTCTCATTAGAGCATCTTACAAGGAAAAGGTCAACCCTGGGTAATTTTACAGTAATCCAGTTGTAAACCTTACCTTTTATTTTAGTTGTTTTTAAAAATACCCTGCAAATTAATGAACCCAGGGCCTTCCGTCACCCTTGTAGGTGGCAATACATTTCATAGGGAGAAATGGAATCTCCATATATGGAAAAAAGGTGGGCATTCAGTAGGGAAGCCACTCCCCTCTGCTGCTGAACCCAGTCACTTTAGAGAAGCATTGAATACCTCAAAATGCAGTTTGTTACTAAATGAAATTGGATTTAATAATATTTATACATTTTATAATATTTATCATCTATTTCAGTTCAAGCAAATGGAATTGAAAGAGAGAATTAGTTACATGAAACACAGCTGAGAACAGCGTGTAATTAGAAATATGAAGTTGGCAATGATTTATTGTTTAGTACCCTCCAACATTTCTAGATGAAACCAGGCACATGCTGGTAACTCCTATAATTTCATAACAAAATATGTCAATACTTTATATAATAATGCTATTTTATATAGGTTGCGATCACACGTGCGAGATAAAGTGGGCGGGGGAAGAGAGGCTATTTCCTCCGGCGGAAGTTGACCAGCAGTCTTTTGAAGCTGCGGGTATAGCCTGCCACTGCGTGATCAGATGTGGGTGATTCGCACCTCAGTCCTGGGGCTCCCTGTGGAGTGTGCAATGATGCACATACTGAGAAGGGGAAAAACTAACGGCACGGAGTCGGGATGGCCTGATCAGACCATCCCAACACCATGAGAGAGCGCTGGAGCGATCAGATGCAGAAAAGTCTGTCTGTGGCCCAAAGCAACCCGTTTGCTACCGGACTTTCTGAGGTGTCCTTTAAATCTGCTTGTGCAGCAAAGCAAAATGGGTTGCCAATGGCTGCGGGGCGCTTCCCATATGTTGTTGCCTAATCGCACTCCTTTAATCTGCCCGGCTAATTGTGTATGTGGCTAATTGTGTCTGGGCTAATTGTGCGTGTGATCGCAACTATATAAATACTGTTTTATATAATGTTATATGTATAAAATATTCTGCTGACACCCTATACCATGCTGCCATTTTCAGACAGTGCTAAAGGTTCTATTCAGTTTATTGTGTTCAGTTACTGTTCAACAGCCAATCGGCCACTGATTTAAAAGCCAAGTTTAGTTAAACTTCGGAAAACCTAATTCGGAAAACTGCAGAAAACCTCTGCAGTTCAAATACTTATCTTTTTGCCAGTGCTTTTTAATACGTTTGCACCGATTTGGCCATTTATAGGTTAAGGTACACACTTGGCGATCCAGTCATGTATCCCCGATGTGACATGATGTTTGATCCTCAGTGTGAGGCTACAGTAACAAGTCTAAAAAAAATTGCATCAGGAACTTTCCTCTTTATGATTGTACCGTAGCTGAATAGAGGGGAAATTTCCTTTTCTCTTGTGGGAGTGGAAAAATGAAGAACAGATCTTCTTTTGGTGGATTTCTTCTATTTTCTTCAGTTACTTGCAACTGGGAAGCTGGACAATAGCTTTCTTCTTGTGGTTATTAAGTTAACTAATCACCATTCTGTATTATTTTCTGGCAATACTGTATGAGATTGTGATAAATTAAAATTAGGGAATGAGTGGGAGCTCAGATCCCTTACTGAAAGGGATCCAAATGTATACACAAGTTTGAATAAGTAAAACATAGTAGGTTCTTTTACAATATACTTAAGTTTCTAGTTAATGTGTTATTTAGTGGAAAGTGTAATAAATGTACAACTGAGAGTAAAATGCAGAACATGTTGTCAGAAAAAGTGATTTACCTAATGTTTTCCACTAAATATATTTATTAAAACAGTTTTTCCTGTGAATAAATGTATTTGGGGCTACACAACTGAATAAATGTATCTGAGGCCACATTTCTCTTTCTTGTTTGGTGTAGTGGTTAAGAGCGCAGACTCTAATATGGGAGAATCAGGTCTGATTCCCCACTCCTCCACATGCAGCTGCTGGTGTGACCTTGGGTCAGTCACAAGTTCTCTCAGAGCTGTTCTTTCAGGAGCAGTTCTTGAAAGAGCTCTCTCATCCCCACCTACCTCACAGGGTGTCTGCTTTGGGGAGGGGAAGTGAAAAGAGATTGTAAGCCGCTCTGAGACTGAGTGAAGGGTGGGGTATAACTCCAACTCTTCTTCTGTATTAATCTTATGAACTTGTATTTGCAAGGTTCCCCCCTCCCCCCCAGAACTCATTGGTTAATAAGAGACGCAAAATGGGGTTTGGAATCTCTTAGGAAGGCAGACATTACAATTTTGAATTAAATGTTTAAAAGAACGGAGAATCAATGAGGCAAAAATATAGGGAGACAGATTTTATGTGGTCATGTTAGAGATTTCAGGATGACCCTGGATGTTGATGAACAGATGATATTTGGGCTCTATTGATCTATTTTTGTTTTAAAATTTAATTAGTGGTAAATACCTTTTTAAAAGAACAAGTTACATGAATAATGAAAATGTTATTCCTTAATACATATTGATCCCTGTTCCTAGAAGACGGATGAGATGCCTACTAAAAGCCATTTAGCATCAGTATCTCAATCTAGTAATATTCCAGTGTCATTAAAACAATTAATGAAATTTATGAAACAGCCTAGGAAGAAGTCAAATTAATCACCATTAGGATTTTTATTCACTTTTCAATATACTTTCTACCAGGAGTTCAAACATTTTGACTTTAAAGGCAACTACTTGGACTTTTAAAAACTTGTTATTGCAAGACTATTTTAGTGGTTATTTCTTAATTTTTTTCCCTATGCGTTGGTTTTATTGTTGTTACCTAATTTGGGTCCCTGTTTCCTGGGAGAAAGGCAGGGTTATTCATCCTCACCAAAGTTTGGCTGCTCTTTAACATCAAAAGGGCTTCAAGGGTGATAAGAAAGATTCTGGTTAAAGAGTTCAGTGTTTGTTGACATTAAAATGTCCTGGGTCAGACAGTAGAAGCCTGCTTAGTCTTCCTATTTTAACCACTAGAGTGCTAGAGCAGTGACTTACAGCAGTGGTTCCAACTATTTGAGTACACAAGTCCAAATTTACACGGTAGACTTAAAAAAAAGAGCATGCACAGCAAAAAAACAAAACTGCAAAAGCCTGGAACCCACTTTCACAGGCTTTGCAACCCACTTTGTGCTCAGACTGACATGTTAGGAAGTGCTGGGCCTTGTCTGAGGGGAAGAAAATTGTGAAAGGAGATTCACCTTTCTCCTCCTCCATACTTAGTGGGTCAAAGAGTAGGTATATCTTGTGACATTACTTGTTTGCTTGTGGTTCAGAAGGACAGAGTTCTATGGCAGGTTATTGGTTTCTTGGCCATTTATAGTTGACAACATTGAGAAGAAAGAAAGATGAACATTTATGGATTTCTGAAGTTGCTCTCTTCATTTTGATTCTATCAACCAGGATGCTTCAGGACAGTTCTATGAGTTTTCTCCCCCCTCCCCAGCCATGGCAGGGTAATCTGAAAGACTATGTTTAAGATTTATGTAAATACAATAAACAAAACAGCTGGCCTTTTTCTTTTTGGTGATCTAAATTCTCTACCTGATGTCATGTGATGGTGATGGAAAGGTCTTTTACTCCCAAATCATACTCTAGAGACTGTTGTTGTTTGGAACACAAATCAAAGGAATAGTTGTGTACAGTCTCTAACACCTGGCTGGAGATACATGTTCAGATCTGGATGCAAACTATCACATATAGTTTTAGTGATCTGTGACAAAGTTATGAGGCTCCTATGCAATTTTGGAAGAAAAACTAAGATGCAGAAAAATTAAAAACAAAACTGGAAACACCTATTGCACAAAATACTAGAAGGCCCTCAGTAAGTGGAAGATATTCTAACATTTCATTACCTCCAAACACTTGTACAATGTGCAACTCAAGACAGAAAGAGGACTGGAGGAAGAGAAGGAACGTGGAGAGAGATATTTATACTGATTCAGATCCTGAATGGGGAAGTCATCTGGGGAGATCCCAAGCATCTTGGCAGTGGATAGTTTTCATATCTTTACAAACTGGTGTTTGGCGTTCCCAGAGGGAAAAAGCAGAGCTAGTAGGGAACTCAAGCAAACAAATCCAGGTAAAAATCCAATCCAGGAAGTGGCTAGGGCGGGGTGGGGAACTGTTTTCACTTTCCCCTTCTTCCAGTTTGGTGTAGTGGTTAAGAACAGAAAACTCTAATCTGGAGAACTGGGTTTCATTCCCCACTCCTCCAGATGCAGCCAGCTGGGTGCCCTTGGGTCAGTCACAGTAATCTCAGAGCTGGTCTCTCAAGAGCAGTTCTCTCAGAGCTCTCTCAGCCCCACCTACCTCAAAGGGTGTCTGTTATGGGGAGAGGAAGGGAATGAGATTATAAACTGCTCTGAGACTCCAAGTGAAGGGTGGGGTATAAATCCTCCTCCTCCTCCTGTTCCCCTCTGCTTCTTTTCCATAGCTAAGCAATTTTCTTCCGCACTGGGCCTCTGTCAGTCCTGCTCTTTGGTATATCTTCCTTCTTGTCTTGCCAAGTCCAGCTCTGCCCATCATTATTGGCAAAGAGTCTTCTGATTCCTCTCTACATACCACAAAATACTGACTGTTGTGTTTATCTCACATAACACCTGTGTTGTTTTGGCACAGTCTGTTGTAGGTGTGGGAGAAAGTTAGCTGGAAGGGGAAGGGACTCATAACCTTACCATTCCCTGTCTAATACACTGCTTCGATTGTCTGTGTGGGACTCAGTAACATCCCTTTCCTCCCTCACAGACTTTGCATTTAATTTACTTACATACTCATTCATCATTATTCATATTTATTTCCACTGATTGTGTGCAATTATTATCAGTCATTCATTATTATGTATTACTCATATATTCATTGTTATTTAATGTGTTCTACTGTATTATTCATTTTATGCTATTATTATTTTTATTCATCATTATTCACTGCTTCCTATTATCTCATACATTCACTTATGCTTTTAGAATTAAATTACTGTACTGAACTTTGAATCAAAATTTATTTATTTTATTTTATTTATTTGAAACCTTTTAAAACTGCCTTTCCACTCAATTTAAGAGTGCCCAGGGTGGCAAACAACTGAAATGCAAAACACATGAACACACAGACGGATGGACAGGGAGGAGAGTTGCTGAGAATCACTTTCGGAATGCCACACAAAACAGAAAAGTCTTCACCTGCTGGCAGAAAATCATGATAAGAAAGAAGCAGATAAATCTCCCTAGGTAGGGTATTCTGTAGTTTTGGTGCCACAACAAAGAGGGCCCTTTCTTGGATTGCTGCCTGTGGTGGCGACATCTGAAGCGGGGACTGTGAAGATGACCATAGTGGTGGAGCAGGTTCACATGGGCCCTCAAGATATAATGACCTTAAGCTCTAGAGTACAGGGTTTTAAAGGTCAGTACCAGCACCCTAAATTTAATCACTTCAGTTCCTGGATTAGTTAATTAAAATGTAAATAATTAATCAGTGAAGGGTAAATGTTGAGGCCATTTGGCAGGGGGCGTTTCAGCCAGGTCCCTTTTCACACACCTAGGATTTGGAGACTTGAAGTGAATCCCTAAGGCACCTGTCAGTTTACCTGCCCAAAAACTGTTCTACCTGAGGAATGGCTCAGAGCCAGTATCTTGTTTCATAGTGGACGGAAATGCATCTTCTTATAAATAACGCTCGTTATCACATTTCAGCGTAGAAAATGCTAAATAAATTCCTTATTTCGTTTAACTTCGTAGAATTACGACGAGATACTGGCCTGAAATCTTCACCAGAGCGGGAGAATCGGGGCGGGTGGGCGGGGGAGGCACAGCACAGAGAGGAGGGGCCTTCGTCTGGGAGAATCAGCTGGCGGCGGCGAAGGAAGGCAGCTGCTCAACGCGCCGGGGAAAAAGCAACGACTTCACCACCGGCGCCCTAGAATCCCGCCTTTCTGGCTTCCTCATCGACGGGTACTTTCCTGCCTACGTGGTTATTTTACTCCTTCGCTGTGCCGCTTATTTCTTTCCTTTGGCTCTAGATGGTAGCCGAACACAGGAGCTTCTCGACAGACTCAGCGGAGGCTGGCGATACCATGAGTGCCGATTGTACGAGTTATGTGAACGCTGAAAAGGTGCTGGTGAGCGCTTTTAGCTGCCCCCGGAACGATGGCGAAGCGAGCGCGGTCTATTGCTGCGGCTTCCAGGACGTCAAGTACTGCTGCGATGACCCAAACAGTTTTTTCCCCTATGAGCACAACTACATGTGGTGGCTCAGGTAAGACCGGAGAGCAGGCTGGCAGGCTTTTACTGCCTGGAAGCTATCAGAAATCGGTGGGACCTGACACAACACAGTGGTTCTGCATTGGGTTTTCCCTCCGTTGTTTTACGAAACCCACGTTGGAACAGAAATTCCCCTCTGCACCGCATGCTGTTTGCGCTTCCTTTGATCATCGGATTTGATGGTACCTTCTGCACTGCATGCGGCTTTCGCTTTCTTTGATCATCGGGCTTTATGGTACCTCCTGCACAGCGGGTTAGAGGTGACTTCGCAGTCAGTATGGCGTTGCTCTGAGGTCTCTGAATGTGGTTTTGAGCTGCACCTTTTCCTCCCAGTTGAGAAAATGTGGAGTGAATGCTAGATGCAGAATAGCACCCCCCCCCCATGCCATAGCTTTGGGAATGGGATGAGCAATGGGTAATTTAATAAAAGAATAAAGGTGCCAGGGTTTAAACCGCCCTGGAAGTGAAGGATTCTGTACTGGAAGCAGAATAATCCCAGTTATGGCAGGACAAGAATAATCACTCAGAGGTGAAGCTCTGAGGTCACATGTTTCAGTAGATCAAGAAGATGGGTTAGTCTGTGTTTGTCTGTAGCAGTAGAAAAGAGCAAGAGTCCAATAGCACCTTAAAGACTAACAAAATATGTGGCAGGGTATGACCTTTCTTGAGTCACTGCTCACTTCTTCAGATACACCCTGCCACATGTTTTGTTAGTCTTTAAGGTGCTATTGGACTCTTGCTGTTTTCTACATGTTTCAGTAGTTAGCCTTGACACTGGGCAGAACTCTGGAACAATCTAAACCCTGGGGTTTTGCTGCAGAAGCAGTTAGGATGGGTTGATCCTCTGTCCTGAACATGAGTGAGAGTTATTTGCAACAAACATCTAAGGATATATGCTTAAATTAATTAAATTAAATTAACATAGAACAATTGCCTTCAACATATGTTAGCATTTTTTTTGAATCAAAATAGCAGGGTGGATTTTTCTCCATTCTTCCAGTGTACATGCTTTTTCACTGAGTGGCAACTCTCTTAGTAGCATCTGGAAGTGGTATTTATATTCAGTTAAATAATCTAAATTGCAGAGCTGCAATCTTATGTAAAATTACTGCATCTCGAGCACTAAATGAAAGAATGTTCTTGGCATGGTCTTGAACTGAAGATGAGCCTTTTCTTTCTCCCTCCACCATAATGTTAGGTTGGGGGGGGTATTTATTTATTGAAATATTTATACCCAACTTTTCCTACCATCCAATAGTGGCTCAAGGCAGGTGATAAACGTATTAAACCATTATAAATACAAAAAGGCAGAAAAAGCAACCCTAAAACCTTCTCTGCTATACACAATCAACTGCACAGGAATCAGTTCAGTTCAGTTGCCCTCTGAGCAAACAAGGAAGCTTTACCTTGCTTTTGGAATTGTGCCAGAGTCAGAATCCTCTTGATGTCCTGTGGGGACACTCAAATCACTGTTCAAGAGAACAGGTGCCACAGACCAAAGGAATTTGCTTGAGCTGTGACTTCTCTTATGTGGCTGTTTTAAAGATGACTGCAGTAGTGTAGCTTTGCAAATGTCCTTTAAACAGTGCAATCCTAAGAACACTTTCTTGGGAATAAGCCCCATTGGATAGACCTAATTAGGATTCCAAGGCTGTGGCCACACACACTAAACAATCCACTTTCCAACTGGATTTTGCCAGTTCACACAGGCCCATGCTGCATCTAGCTTTTGCTCCATTGTTTTACCAAACCCACACTGGAACAGAAAAAAATGTGACTCAAAACCACATTCAAATACCTCAGGCCAATGCCTTACTGACTGCAGAGTCACCCCTGAACAGCCATAAAATCAGGGGTCATTTCGTAGAAAAAGAGGTGCAGGAGCTCATTAGCATAACTGATTAGCATATGCTACACCACCTGACATCACCGGAAGTATGTCAGAAGGCAAGAAAGAAAGAAGAGAGAGAGGAAGGAAGGAAGGAAGAAAAGAAAGAAAGAGCTGGCAGATTGGGGACAGCTACTAATCCAAGCCTCAGAAATACCAGGGAGGATAGCTTCAGTGGTGACTGAAGCCTTCAGAAGGCTGGTCGGAGGAACAAGGACCTTTCCAGGGGACGGGGTCATTTTGCTGCAGCCATGACACAAGCAGGCATTCCCCTGCGGGGGGGGGGGGGCACCAACTCCGGGAGCTGTGCTCCCCCGAGCTCCTGCTCAAAATGACCCCTGCATAAAATGACTATAAATCTATGCAGACGGTAACATAAAACTGAGAGATCAAAGGAAGTGAAACTGGCATGCAGTGTGGAGGCTACCATAAAATCCGGCAATCAAAGAAAGTGAAAGTGGCATGCAATGTAGAGGGGAATTTCTGTTCCAATGCAGGTTTGGTAAAACAGCGGAGCGAATGCTAGATGCAGAATGGGCCAAAGTAAAATTCCTTTGGAAAGTGCACTGAAAGTGGATTGAAAATGGATTATTTGGTGTGTGTGACCACAACCCAAGGAGACCTTCTTTAGGATGGCACTGTAAATTACTAGTCCAGAAAAAAACCCTGAGTAGCCTGCCTCCCCATACACTTACAGTATTTGTTTATGGCCTGTAAGGAGTAAACAGTGAACTATTTTAAAGCTTCCCTGCTGAGTGACCTCTAGGTGATTTTAAATTGCCTCAGGCATAACTGAGTAGCAGTTTCCAGGCCTGTAATAATGTATGCAAAATTCTTTGAGCACTGTAAAGCTCTAAGTAAATGCTTAGGGTAGGGATACTGGCTGAAATTATATTTGCAAATAATGACTTAGAGCTGGTTCACAGGTAGTCTACCGATGTAAACTGTGTAATAGAATGGGAAAATTTCTTAAAACTGCAAACAATTTCTTTGAAATTGATTTGGGTTTTTTTTTAATAATCATGGTTGAATTGCAGTCTTGTAGAAGCCGTCTCCTTTGGCATTGTGCTGATTCCATTAATGGTCCATTCATATACCCTTTATTTAAAAAGTGTGGCAGTTCAAGTATTTGAAGATGAAGGAATTTTCAAAAAACATGTTTAAAAAAACATGGGGATACATTGAGTTAGTCACAACTGTGATGTCAAACAGTCAAGGGAGTCTGTGCAGGCTTTTTGTCTGCACCATCTAATGGAACTGTTGTAAAATAGACAGAAATTTACCACCAGTTCTCACAAACTTCAGTCTGCACAGATATTTTTTCTCAGCCTTGGTCAAGTGGTTATCTGAGTATTCCAGCAAGCACCCAGATCCCAGTTTCTCTGTCCAATGCAAACACTTCAAGCGCTTGCAGTGGCAGAGTACATAAGAACATAAGAGAAGCCAGTGTTGGATCAGGCCAGTGGCCCATCCAGTCCAACACTCTGTCACACAGTGGCCAAAAACACCAGGTGCCCTCAGGGGGTCCAGCAGTGGGGGCAGGACACTAGAAGCCCTCCCACTGTTGCCCCACTGTCAAGCACCAAGAATACAGAGCATCACTTGCCCCAACTGAGATGAGTAGTGATATGCTCAAACAGCCACTTCTGTGTGCACCCATTCAGTCCAAGCTGACAAATGGAGTTAGTGCTGAAGGTGCCTTCTGAAGGTGCCACCCACAAATGGGTAAAATCAATAATTGCATTTACACATAGATTCTCTGTTGTGACCCCCACCTTGTGGAATGGCATGCCTGAGAAGGTCAGGGAGGCCCAATACTCCTGCCATTCCGCAAACAGTGTAAAATAGAATTGTTCAGGAGGGCATTTTTATAAAGGTAATAGGGTTATTTTATGATGCAGTAGTTTAAGAGGGACTTTTATAAAGGGAACAGTGTTGTAGGCTTTGCCACTGTGTATTGTTAGACACAACCTGGGTCTCTAGCTGTGTTTTTCCCTAACCCAATTTGAGAAACACACACAGCAGTTCTGTAGAGAGGAAACACTAAATATTTATTAATTAATAAAGGAAGAGTACAGATATCAAGGTTTGGAACCCCTGAATATCCAACAGACTCTTCGAGTGTTACAATGGGTGACATGGAATTTTATACTCAGTATGACATAATCAAGCAAAACATTGCTGTTAGTTTCATCAAACACCAGCACTCTGACCTAACAGGTCTCTGATTGGCGGAAAACCTTTTGGACTGGGCTTTCCCAAGTACATTCTACTTTTTACTAGACAATGGGCGCTTCTTCAGACTGTGAAGGTCTAAAAGTATCTATTTGACTTGATATAAGACAGGGTGTCTTGTTCACCATTTAGCTAGGCTAGCTAATATCAGAAATATCTTCTGGTTATAGCTAAAGTGCAAGGCCATGAGGCCTGTCTGTGGATTGCTGTTGTTCAGTCACACAGTCGAGTCCAACTCGTCACGACCCCATGGACCACATCATGCCAGGCCCTCCTGTCTTCTGTCATGCTCCGGAGTTTGCTTATTTTCATGTTTGTTGCATCGGTAACACTGTCTAACCATCTCATCCTTTGCCATCCCCTTCTTCTTTGACCTTCAAACTTTCCCAGCATCAGGGTCTTCTCCAGTGAGTGCTCCCTTCTCATTTGGTGGCCAAAGTATTTGAGATTCAGTTTCAGTATCTGGCCTTCCAGGGAACAGTCAGGGTTGATTTCTTTTTGGATTGACTGATTTGATCTTTTTGCAGTCCAAGGGACTCTCAAGAGTCTTTTCCAGCACCATAATTCAAAAGAATCTATTATTCGGCGCTCGGCCTTCCTTATAGTCCAACTCTCGCAGCCATACATTACTACTGGGAATACCATGGCTTTGACCATACGGACTTTTGTTGGCAGGTGATGTCTCTACTTTTTATTATGCTAGGTTTGCCATCGCTTTCCTCCCAAGGAGCAGGCGTCTTTTAATTTCATGGCTGCAGTCACCGTCTGCAGTGATCTTGGATCCCAGGAACATGAAGTCTGTCACTGTTTCCACAACTTCCCCTTCTATTTGCCAAGGAGTGATGGGGCCAGATGCCATGATCTTAGTTTTTTTGATGTTGAGTTTCAAGCCAACTTTTGCACTCTCCTCTTTCAATCTTAACAAGAGGCTCTTGAGGTCCTCTTTGCTTTCTGCCATTAGAATGGTATCGTTTGCATATCTGAGGTTGTTGATGTTTTTCCCGGCAATCTTAATTCCGGTTTGTGATTCATCCAGGCCAGCATTTCACATGATGTACTTTGTATATAAATTAAATAAGCAAGGTGACAATATACATCCTTGTCGTACTCCTTTTCCAATGCTAAACCAATCAGTTGTTCCATATCCGGTTCTAACTGTCGCTTCTGGACCCTTATACAGGTTTCTCAAGAGACATGTAAGGTGGTCTGGTACTCCCATCTCTTTAAGGACTTGCCATAGTTTGTTGTGATCTACACAATCAAAGGCTTTAGCATAGTCAATGAAGCAGAAGTAGATGTTTTCCTGGTACTCCCTTGCTTTCTCCATAATCCAGCGAATGTTGGCAATTTGATCTCTAGTTCCTCTACCTCTTCAAAACACAACTTGTACTTCTGGCAGTTCTCCCTCTGAGAGGAGGACATCTTGATGGGTGTTTCACACCCTATCTGTAGGGAGGCAGGAACTAATTCTTCGCTTCCTGTCCTCTGGTGGGATACGCCCCTTCAAGCCAGTTCTGTTCCTGCCTCAGTAGGGAGAGCAGCACTTAGTGGCCACTCGTGCCTTTTTTGTACTTTCACTTTCCAATTCTTCTTCATACCTTTTCAAACTTTTTTCAAACCGTTTTTCTTCAATCTTTTTCAACACTATACCTTTACATCTAATTTCTATCCCTCCTCTCTTTGCTCTCTCCCCCCCCCCCCTTCCCCCACATCGCCGTTAACCGGCTGAAAATGGAGGGGACAGACGGATTCCTCTCGGAGGGAGAGAAAGAGAGAGAACCTCCCACGGGGCAAAGCCAGAGGGAGAGCTTCAAAGCGCGCCAGGATGATTGCGCAGGCGCCATTTTGAATTGCCCCGATGCTGGGAGGCCACAGAAATTGCCCCGATGCTTGGCGGCCCAAGGCTGCGGAGCGGCTATCGCCGCATCCATAAGCCCAGACATGACTAGCGACGACAGGCAGGAGCTTCCCAATGCCCAGGTCGCACACCAGCCCCATTTGGGAGACACACCAGCCGAAGGTCTACTCGTGAGTAACTCCGGAGACGGAGAACAGACTATTTCTCCTGCCCTACTCCTGGCCCTTAAACAAGCAGTGTGGGAGGAGGTATTGATCATCCACTCATGGGGGGCCCCTTGTCACCAGGACCAACCCCATAGAGATGTACCAGACAGGCTCTACCATGAGGGTGAGGAGCAGGAGGGCGAGGAGGAAGGCAGACCTCGCTGGCCCACTAAAGCAGCTAGGAAGGAACATTCCTACCCCGGCTGGGTCCCTCATCACTGGATCCCACCTAATTATGAGGACAGTGATACTGGGGACACCGGGGAAAGAGAAGAGGCTGAATTCCTCTCTGAGGAGGAGGAGGAAGAGGACATGGAGGTTCCAGAGCCCTCCATGTGCTTCTTTAAACCTGAAGAATATCCTTACCTCCTCTCCAAATCCCTGTCAGCATTAGAGTTACAACCAAAGCTGCAGGGAGAGGACCCATCCGCAAAAGCAGATGGCTCCAGACCCAGAGGGAGCAAAGACTACTTCCCCAGGACCCGAGGGGCAGAAAAGGTCTTCCCCTTCCCAGAATTTCTAGAAAATCAGCTAGTCAAGGAATGGTCCAAACCCATGGCAAACAAATGCTGCCCACCTAACTTGAGAAAGCTCTATACCTTACCATCTTTTACTAATAAGCTTATACAGGTCCCTCTAGTGGATGCTCCTGTTATTGCGCTCCAGACTTCGGGTCTTTTTCCGAGGATGGCGATGGCCTGGTCAGAGACAGTCTAGACCGCAAGGCCAAGTTTGCACTCAGGAAAGTGCATGAAGCCTCTGTTATGGCCATCAAAGCATCCACTACAGCCACAGTCGTAGGCCACACAGCCATTGCCTGGTCCAGGAAACTAATACAGCTTTTCCCACTGTCTAGTAAGCGTCTCGCTGAAGGAGCTAACCACCCTCTCAAGGCCTCCTCCTTCTCCACTGATGCTACGCTCAATGCATGATTTTTTCTTCCAGGGCTCTGGCTTCAGTGGTGGCTGCCAGGCGTACCCTCTGGCTCAGGGCCTGGCCAGCGGACTTGCGCAGCAAATCTACCATCACTTCTTACCCATCCCAAGGAGACTGCCTATTCGGAGATTCCCTAGGCAAAATCCTAATAGAAACTAGGGACAAGAAAAGGCGATGCCACATACCCTGGGCAGACCTGATAGGAGGGGATTCGGAAATTACCCTTTTAGTTCCCAAAGATCACTACCCAGATTGAACAGGGACACATACAGGCCCTCCTGGGGATCATCCAGACAAGGGTTCAGAAGAAACCCCTTCCAAGGCCACCCTGACAGACCCTTCTCCTTCAGAGATGGTAAAACAGGAAGGGACAACTTCAACAAGCCCAACAATGTGTGACTATGACCGGGTCCCAGTCGGGGGATGTCTGCTTCTATTTCAACACCAATGGGCCCTTTCCAAAGCAGACAACTGGTCCCAAGAAGTTTCGTCCAAGGGCTACTCCATAGAATTCCAGACGACACCATTAGACCACTTCGTTCCCTCTCCCCTGATCAAAGACCCCTCCAAGCTACAAAGAACGATAGAAGCTGTCCAACACCTGTATACCATCTCAGCCATAGAACCCATCCCTATCCAGGAATGGGGACAGGGAATTTATTCCATTTTCCTTACCTTTCCCAAAAGGAACGGTGGCTGGAGAGCGATACTGGACTTAAAATACGTCAACAGATTGGTAAAACTAAGACACTTCCAAATGGAGACCCTGCAATCCATCTCAGGGGCTCTACAACCGGGAGAGTTCCTTTCCTCCATCAATCTCATAGAGGCGTATCTGCACGTCCCCATGTTTCCGGGTCACAAGAGGTTCCTCCGATTCTTCGTCCTAGGCCAACATTGGCAGTTCAGGGCGCTCCCATTCAGACTCTCCACTGCTTCAAGAGTCTTTTCCAAGATCCTCATCCATCCCATTGCCCTCCTTGGGGAACAAGGTACCCATGTCCATCCTATCTAGACAACCTGCTGATACATATGCTGATTCGCTCCAGCTCTAGAAACAAAGTGCACAAGGACACTCAGGAAACCATCTGCTGCCTGAAAGCACACGGCTTCCTTGTAAACCTCCAGAAGAGCTCCCTGAACCCCTCGCAGTCCCTAGAGCACCTCAGGGTCATCTTAGACACGGTTCGGAACCGCGTGTTCCTACCTCAACACAAAGCAGACAAGATCCGCTTCTTCACACGACAAATCATCACAGCCAGACAATCCACCCTGATGTCCCTGCTAAACTACGGGGCCTCTTCATCTCCTGCATGGACTCCGTGCCCTGGGCGTGCCTCCATGACAGACCTCTACAATAACTCATATGGCCCTTCCAATCCAGGATAATGCAAAAAACAGGACCTCCCCATGTCAGTCCCTCACCTAGTCAAGGCCGGCCTATCCTGGTGGATCACGCCATGAAACCTATCCCAGAGGAACAACTTCTATGTCAAGACTGGAAGCAGATTGACAAGGATGCCAGCCTCCGGGGATGGGGCGCAGTCTTCCTCCACCTCCCTGCACAGGGATTATGGTCCAAGAAAGAACAACTCCTGCCCATCATCCTGCTAGAGCTTCGGGCCATCCGCCTAGCCCTCCTCCACTCCAGGGAACAAATCGCCGGTCATCACGTCCTCATCAGGACAGACAACATAATGGCGAAGGCATACATCAGTACCCAAGGAGGATCCAGATCCTCAAAACTCCATCGAGAGGCTCTGAAGCTCCTGTCCGAGGCGGAATGCAACATACTATCTATCAGAGCAGAACACATCAAGGGCTCGCTGAATACCAGAGCAGACTGGCTCAGCTGTGAGACACTACAGGAAGGGGAATGGTCCCTCAAGAGGATCTATTCAACCTCACAACATCTCACTTCAGACGTCCAATGGTGGACCTATTCACATCTCCACTCAACCACAGGGTTGCCAGATTCTTGATACTACCATCAAGCAGCAGAAGAGACGGATGCCCTGGTCTCCCAATGGCCCAAGGGTCTCATGTACGCTTACCCTCTGACTCCAGTTTTACCAAAGCTCCTCAGAAAAATCAGAAAACAACAAACGGAGATCATAGTGGTAGCCCCGTATTGGCCAAGAAGACCTTGGTTCTTGGAACTCCAGAGCATGGCGACTGCCCCGTTACACTCCCAGTATCCCCAGACATGCTGACCCAGGGCCCCATCTGGCACCCAGATCCTGCGTGGCTCCGTTTGATCGCCTGGAAGTTGAACGGCAAAACTTGCTCAGCTTAGGCTATTCCAGACCAGTAACAGACACCATGCTAGCCTCTCGGCACCCTTCCACCAAGAGTATCTACAATGCCACCTTGCAGGCCTTCGTTCGCTGGTCCAGGAGAAAGAAGGTCAACCCGTTACACCCACACTTGTCCAGCGTTCTGTCCTTCCTTCAGGATGGTCATGACTCGGGTCTGAAGGCGTCCACTCTCTGCTGTCAGGTAGCTGTCTTGGTAACCGTAGTTCCCAGAGTAGAAGGCTGGACCCTATCCAGACACCCTCACATCCACCATTTTTCTGAAGGGTGCATCATTTAAGGACCCACCGGTTCCCCACAGGTTCCCCACATGGAAACTTAACCTGGTTCTCTCTGCATTAGCCAAACCCGCCTTCGAGCCAGTCCAAGAGATTCCTCTGACGTGGCTTCGAATGAAAACCCTGTTCCAGGTAGCTGTCACCTCCACCAGAAGAGTCTCCGAGCTTGGGGCCCTCTCCATCAAACCAACTCTCTGCACCTTCCATAAGGACAGAGTAGTCCTCACTACCGGCCCTTCCTTCTGCCCGAAGGTTAACTCAAGATTTCACAGCTCACAGGAGATCTGCCTACCGTCCTTCTTCCCGAACCCTACCCACCCAAAGGAAAAGTTGTGGCACTGTCTGGACGTCAGACGTTCACTTAAAGCCTTCTACATCGCACCAGCTCCTTCTGGAAGACGGAATCATTATTCATCTCAGTCTCACCCCCCAACAAGGGCGACAAAATGTCCACAGCATCCATCAGTGCCACTCTCAAAAGATGTATAGCAGAAGCCTATAGGGCCCTCAAGATATACCCCTCCTCCGGGTATCACAGCCCACTCCATCAGAAGTGCAGCGACTTCCGCAGCCTTCACCAACCGAGCCTCGGTGGAAGAAACCTGTTGGGCAGCCACATGGTCTTCCATTTCTACCTTTGTCAGGCATTATAAGATCGACTTCTACAACTCGACCGATGCAGCCTTTGGCCGGAGGGTCCTGCAGCAAGCTCTCATGCCTGAAGATGATGTCCCACCCAGTTAAAGGGACACTGCTATGGGAGGTCCCTCAAGATGTCCTCGTCTCAGAGGGAGAACGGACCAGTGGATACTCACCGTGAGGGGTCCTTCTCCTCTGAGATAAGGAGGACATCTTCGCCCTCCCAAGATTCATCGTCTTTCTTTTCTATATTCGGAGTGTATCTTCCTTCCTGTCTTGTTCAAGCCACATTATCTGTTTACTGTTCAGACTAATTATGTTCATATTTTTCTAGTTATGGTTAGCCTTTGGTTTACAGCTGACTACTGCTTTTGGGAGTCCCTGAACTGACTTGAAGGGGCGTATCCCACCAGAGGACAGGAAGTGAAGAATTAGTTCCTGCCTCCCTACAGATAGGGTGGGAAACACCCATCAAGATGTCCTCCTTATCTCAGAGGAGAAGGACCCCTCACGGTGAGTATCCACTGGTCCGTTCTCTATCCACGTACTGCTGAAGCCTAGCTTGTAGGATCTTGAGCATGACCTTGCTAACATGTGAAATGAGTGCAATTGTGTGATAGTGGTTTGAACATTCCTTGACATTGCCCTTCTTCGGGATTGGAATGTACTTTTCCAATCCTGTGGCCACTGTTGTGTTTTCCAAATTTGCTGGAAAACTGAGTGCAGCACTTTTTTGAATAGCTCAGCTGGGATACCATCACCTCCACTAGCTTTGTTGTTAATAATGCTTTCTAAGGCCCATTTGACTTTGCTTTCTAGGATGTTTGGCTCGTGGTCAGTGATTACACCGTCATGGTTGTCAAGGACATTGAGGTCCTTCTTGTATAGTTCTTCTGTATATTCTTGCCATCTTTTCCTAATGTTTTCTGCTTCTGTTAGGTCCCCACCGTTTTTGTCCTTTATCATGTCCAGCTTTGCATGGAATGTTCCCTTGATTTCTCCAATTTTCTTGAAGAGATCTCTAGCCCTTCTCATTCTATTGTTTTCCTTTGTTACTTTGCATTGTTCATTTGAGAAAGCCTCCTTACTTTGCATTGTTCATTTGAGAAAGCCTCCTTGCTGTTCTCTGGAAATCTGCATTCAGTTGGGTAAATCTTTCCTTTTCACCTTTGCCTTTTGCTTTCCTTCTTTCCTGCTATTTGTAAAGTCTCTGAACACAGCGGGACCAAGGAGACACCGAATACAATCACAAAACAAAAATACCCCGTGGAAATAACAAACAGCTCAAGGTCTAATAACACAAAGTTTTACTTAAAAGCATATGTCTCAGTATAATTTATTAAAGCACTAATGCTTAAACCAAATATACATATCCAGAAAACCTTCCTAAGCAAGTCCTAAATAAGCAGTATACAGTCCTTGTATACACTGTAGTCTTCTTAGCTGTTTCTGAGTTGCCGAATTCCAGGTCTGCAGGGAAGCTAAACACCAGGCTGACGTCTCCTGTTGGCCGAGAGAGTTTCGATTCACTTCTTCAGAGCCAATATTCTATGGAACCACACAGTTTACATATTTTGTATGCCTTATCTTGCTCCCACATGGGCTCGTTACGCTCCTGATGGCAAAGTGGTTTCTTTCTAGAAGGGAGGGGGGAGGAGATAGGAAGCTGAAGCCAGGGGGCAGATAACGATACATTGACGGTTGGCTGGGAGGGAGATAGGGTTGCCACCTCCAAGTTGGGAAATTCCTGGATATTTGAGGGGTGGACCCAGGAGAGGGTGAGGTTTCAGCAGGGGTGGGACCTCAGACAGGTACAATGCCATAGACTCCACCCTCCAAACCACCTGTTCCCTCATGGGGAACCATTGTTGCCAATCTCCAGCATGGAGATCATGCTGAATTACAACTGCTGTTCAGATGGCAGAGATCTTCCCTTGGAGAAAATAGTGGACTCTGTGTTATTACACCAGTTTGGTGTAGTGGTTAAGTGCGCGGACTCTAATCTGAGAAAACCGGGTTTGATTTCCCACTCCTCCACTTGCACCTGCTGGATGACCTTGGGCAAGCCATAGCTCTGTACCAGCTGTTCTCTCAAGGATAGTTGTTTCAGAGCTCTCTCAGCCCCACCTACCTCACAGGGTGTCTGTTGTGGGGAGGGGGAGGGAAAGGAGTTTGTAAGCCGCTCTGAGACTCCAAGTGAAGGGCGGGATATAAATCCAATCTCCTCTTCTCTCTCTTCTTCTTCATTATACCTTGCTGAGGTCACCACAGCAAAATGACACTGAGTTCCCAGGCTGGGGCACTCTCCCAGAGCCTCTTTCTAGAGCCCGTTGTATTTATTTCCACAATGGGCCTTATTCCTAGTATGTATATATATACAGTGGAAATGCTAAGTGTACCTACGAAGTTAACCTGTTAGTCAGCAGAAGAGTATGAAGTGCATAACAGTGTTTCATAAACTGTGCATACAACAGTATGGTATGTTTTAACTCTATATATGTTACGTATTATCTTGTTCCTACTGCATAAGTGTCAACTACGGGGGGGCTCAGCCTCCCCTGGCAAAACGGAGCGTCTACCAGGCCTGCTCGCTTGCCTGCATGCCTGCCCACTCACCCGCCCACCGGCCGGCTGGCCAGCAGCTGCCGCCTCTCCCCCCCCGGGCCTGGCCTGGTCACTCCTACCTCCGTGGAGCCAGCTGGGCAAATGCCCAGCGTGCTGGAGTCACCCGGAAGTGATGCCAGCATGCTGGGCACGTTGCTGGGGCAACGCTCTAGCAATTGCCCCGAAACTCTATGGCACCACAGAGTTTCAGGGCGATTGCCAGAGTGTCGCTCCGGCAACGTGCCCAGCGTGCTGGCATCACTTCCGGGTGATGCCAGCACGCTGGGCATTTGCCCAGCTGGCTCCACGGAGGCAGGAGTGGCCAGGCCAGGCCCAAGGGGGGGAGAGGCGGGGGGGACATGGTCCTGGTGTGCTCGCACACAAAGTGTGCAGACGCATAAGAGCCCCTGCCCCCCCGGGATTTCTAAAAGTCGACACCTCTGTCCGACTGCATTGTTTTCCACTTTTGTAATATCATTCTTTGCATTGTTTGACATATCCTCCTGTGTAATACTTTTTTGCATTGTTTCTGGTTTTTGTGATCCAAGTCGTATTGAATATTGTTTATTAGATATCTTAAACTATTTGATTTACACCGTGCAGTCTGCCTTGAGTATCAATAAGAAATTATAAATAACATAACATGACCACATCAGGCCTGTGCTGGCGGCACTGCACTGGCTGCCTATAGCATACTGAGTTCGCTTCAAAGTGCTGGTTCTTACCTATAAAGCCCTATATGGCCAGGGTCCAACATACCTTAGGGACCGCCTTTCTCCGTACATACCCCAGAGAGCACTACGGTCGGGGTCTGAACATCGATTATCCGTCCCTGGCCCCAGGGACGCCAAGCTAGCCAGGACAAGGACCAGGGCGTTTTCGGTGGCGGCTCCTATCTGGTGTAACAAGCTCCCGGAGGAGATCAGGGCCCTGCGGGATCTAATGCAGTTCCGCAGGGCCTGCAAGACAGAGCTCTTCCGCCAAGCTTTTAAATAGGAGCCGCCACCGATGATACCATCCATCATTTTAACATCCATGATGACCCTGGTCCTGCACGGTCCTGCACGGTGGGGGGGGGGGGGTATGCCTGCCATCTAGCCGCCATCTGAAACGATACTACGGAAGCTTTTATATGTTTTACTGTATTTAATTGTATTATATTTATATATGAACGTTTTAATGATTTTATATGTTTTAATGTTTGATTGGCCATGGGCCCATGTGAGCCGCCCTGAGCCCGCTTGCGGGGAGGGCGGGATACAAATCCCTAAATAAATAAATAAATAAAGGCCAAAAAGTAGCTGTCTAAATTGGCCCTTAATCTCAGTTAAAGAGGAACATCTTTCAGACTTGCAAACTGTTTATAAAGTATTTCTTTTATGCAATATTGTATAATATATAATAATAAAAATGTATAAGTAAAAAAATGAAACGTCACTGGAGGCAGTTTAGGAGATGATTTGGAGTGGAAAAATGGATTGCAGATAAGTATCAAACATCCAGTCTCTTTCTTTCTCTCTCTTTCTCTCCCCTGCTACCTTTACTCCCCCCCACTTCTCTACCCCAGATAATTTCTTCTCAAAGCTGCTTTTTAAAAAGATAAACAGTGCCAAGTCTTTATCATGGGCCTTTGCATGAAACATGTACCTTGCCCCTTAGTAGCTTGAAGGAGTGCACACGAGACACGGGCAGAAGGAAGCAAAAGCACCGGTCTGCCTGAATTGGCAGCCTGCGTTTATTATAAGCACTAGCTGACAGCCTTACACACCAGCCTTACACAACACATTTCAGTCCACATCAGCATTCAGAACAAAATCACATTAACACAGGGGAGATAGAGCTTCCTCCTGGCAAACAGCCTTATCAGTAGCTAAGCCCCAAGAGAACAATTTGCATTGTGTAGCAAAGGGAGAAGATCAGGATATGCTCAGGCCTTAGCTAAAGTGTCAGCTAGCTTGACCTTTCCAACGTCCCATTCTTCTTTGCTTTCTAAAGCAAGGTCTCTGTATCAGACCCCTCATGTGTCGTCAGAGGGATCTGCCCAGAACTGGGTGAGGGACCCCCGAGGGTTCATCATCAAGGGGTAAACTGAGAGCTTTGGGCTAGCTGACCGGCAAAGCTGACACAGGCTAGGAAGGCATTGTAAAATACAGCAAACCATAATTCCCAACACAGCAAACAACACACAATGTTGAATAATCTGGCCTAACCACCCAGTGGGGATCCAGCTCCAGAGAGCTGCCCACCAGACAGGCAGGATATCTTGTTTGATAGACTCTGCCAGGGCATGCAGATTCTGGATCTGAAGATGGACCGCCTTGCAGTTGTCAGTGAGATTGAAGCAACACATACCATCCAGTTCCTCACAACCATGATGTTGGAGTAAGAATAAATAGTCGATTGCTGTGCAGTTCTGCAATGTGGCCTAGAGAAGGGGTTTTCTGGCAGTGGGCTCGCAGCTCCCTCCAGGGGGAGGAAGAGCAAGCAAAGGCAAAACAGAATGGTGAGACTAGAATTTGCAGTTACAACTGCACAAATTGCAGCAAAAAGATTCTCTGGGGTCTGTTCCTTTCCCTGCTCCGTCAGGAGGTGCTGTGCTCGGTTGGTGGTCTGCTTGATGGCTCCCCAGGTTATCGGAGGTGCCCTCTGCCGGGGCCGGAACGGGCGCTGAGCTTCTGACAGGCTGACTGTGGTCATCCTGGGCACCGGGTTGAAGTTGGTGACGTTGTGCCATGCCATGACTGGGTCGGACACACTTCGCAGGAACCCACAGCAGACCTGTTGGAGACAAAACGGAAGCATACCCTCTCCCCCAGGTTATCAAAGGGACCAGACCCAGCCAGGTCCGACTTGGCAGGGCCCGATACATCACCAGAGAACAGGGTACGGGTGGACCAGACCGAAAATGTCAGTCAAAAGCTGTTTGTGAGGCATGATCAGCTCCAGAGGTAACATTAAGCTGATTAACAGTGAATAAAACTCGGGCCACGGCCCGTTGGATGTTAGCCAGGTTAGGAGGGGAAAGTTCCTCTGTTTTTATTTGTTTAGCAAGAAAGGTTTTTAAGGTGTGGTTGGCGCGCTCCACAATCACTTGACCAGTGAAGTTATATGGTATACCATGTGTGAGGACAATGTCCCATTGCTTGCAAAAGGCAGCAAAGGCAGAAGAAACATAGGTGGGCCCATTGTCCGTTTTTATGCGATGGGGCCGACCCAGGGCTGTAATAGCACTATAAAGATGAGTGATGACATGATTTGCCGTTTCACCCCTCTGAGGGGTTGCATGGATGGCTCCAGAATAGGTGTCAATAGAAACATGGAGGTGTTTCCAGGGAGAGAATTCAGGGACCTGAGTGACATCCATTTGCCACAGGTCACAAGGGCCATGTCCATGGGGGTTGACCCCGGCTTCGGGGACATGGTGGAAACCTGCACAGCTAGGGCAGGCAGCCATGATGCTCTGAGCCTCAGAAAGAGGAATATTAAAGGCAGTAGAAAGAGCTCGAGCGTTTTGGTGAAAACACTGATGGCTCTTTAAAGTGTCAGAAAAAAGTGAGCGCACTGCAGCATCAGCACAGGTGTTGCCCTCCATGAGAGACCCAGGAAGGGAACTGTGACTTCTAATGTGGGCAACAAAAAACTTCTGAGTGTGGCTAGCTATCAAATTCTGCAAAGTGAGAAACAAGCTAAGCAAATTGGAGTTTATGCGCGGAGCGAGGTAAGCTCCTGGAAGGGAAGTAAGCAGCTTCACTACATACAGTGAGTCAGAAATGAGATTAACAGCTTGAGGAAACAGCTGAAAGGCAAGGATTACTGCAGCCAGCTCAGCCCGTTGTGGAGAGGCCTGCATTGCCGTGTACCAGGTTTTCCAATAGCCGTGGAGCTGATAAGCAATGGCTCCCTGGGGTTTCCCCCATCAGTAAAGACAGTGGGGGCTCTCTTGAGCAGAGAAGGAGATATGACAGAAACAAGGCAACAGGGAGTAGATTGCATTAGACTGAAGCGAGGATCAGAGGGGAGATGATAAGCAATTTCCCCACAAAGTCAGCTACAGCGATTTTCAGAGAAGAAGACAGTAACAAAGCAGTTTGAAAATCTTGCTTTAAAAAAGGGAAAACGATTTTCTCTAAAGCGCGCTGACAACCCTGTGAACAGAGCAGGGCTACAGCCTCCTGTAAGGACAACACGTTTTGTGGTGGGCTGTGGCTGAGATAAAGCCACTCAATCAGGAAGACTGAGCCTCCATGCTCTATACCCAGCACCCCGGTGGGTGTGTGAGGCGTAGGCAAGAGGTATAGCTGAAAGCCCATATGGCTAGACGGGAGGCAATCAACCCACAACTTTGACACAGCAGCACTGACTGCAGCTAGAGCTGCATGAGCCTGTTGTGGCACTACAATGTGATCACTGGGGTGCTTGCCATTGGCGTTCTGTTGACCAGTGTAATGGACAGGACAGAGACTTAACATCTCAGTAAGATCCTCTAAATCAGTGTTCCCACGCTCCAGTTCTGCCTCAAGGACTTGACAGACCATGTTCCCCGGGTGATTGGTTGGTCCTCCGGTTGAATTGCAAGTGGGGACCATTGGAGCTGAAGGTTGTCCAGCCGGAGGACTGGGAACAGCAGCTACCTGACAGACCGAATAAGGGGGAGGGTTGTTAGTTAATTTCATTTTTGCCTGAATGGGGCCGTGCATTTCGACAGCATGTCAAGCCTGATGCCAGACACACAGCATATCCACTGGTGCCCTCGGGGGAGAATGGAGAGCCTTTCCCATTTTTTCCCATTGGCAGAGTTGTAGGGACACAAGGGGGTACCAGGGACAGTCTTTTTCGATGAGTTTCAAAAGAGTCTGTACTTGAGACAGAGTTGTGGACCCGCCAGACGCCTGTATCAAGTACTTAAGTTCCTTCGCATGCTGTTTTTGGGGGAGTGTTAGAGTTCCCCTTATACTCACCAGTTGTAGGGGTCGTGGAGTCCCAGTGATGAGAAGAGTGCACTCAAGGAGCCTATGCCAGGTGCTGGTGAGTCGCGGTGTGACCATCTCACGTGTCCCTGTTTGGGCGCCACATGAAGGACTGCACACGAGACATGGACGGAAGGAAGCAAAAGCACCGGTCTGCCTGAATTGGCAGCCTGCGTTTATTATAAGCACTAGCTGACAGTCTTATACACCAGCCTTACACAACACATTTCAGTCCATGTCAGCATTCAGTACAAAATCACATTAACACAGGGGAGATAGAGCTTCCTCCTGGCAAACAGCCTTATCAGTAGCTAAGCCCCAAGAGAACAATGTACATTGTGTAGCAAAGGGAGAAGATCAGGATATGCTCGGGCCTTAGCTAATGTGTAAGCTAGCTTGACCTTTCCAACAGTAGCTAAGCATTATGCAATGGAGAAAACTGCCAATTACTTGCCAGCCCTATTTCTTTCAACAGATGATGCTTTGAGTAATCTGATGTTTTCTCTTTCCTTTTTCATGTACTATATTGTAGCACTTTTCAAATTATGATGGATCAGAGTGCATTCACACGAAAAGGAGATTTTTAAATTTAGCTATATTCACCTCCCTCTCAATTTCATCATCAAAAGTATGACATGTTGTAGAAGAATCTCAGTGTTAGCTATTAATGACTCATTTTAAGTTCTAGTCCATGATACAGGTAGATAGTTCTGCTACACTTAGGCCGAGTTCAGACTGGCAGTTTGGCCCAATATAGGCACCTTTCTCAAGTGGATTAGGTGGGCCGGTTCACACAGCCACAGTTGTCTGGCGTTCCTCTGCCATACTCACCCCATCCTTTAATGATTCGATCCTGCTTTTAAAAAGTACCAGGTGAAAGCTAGGGCAAGCTGTTGATAACGCTTCCCGGAAGTGTGGACGTAAAAAAGCCACAATCAAGCGGCGTTGGTAATGTGAACCCGCTGATCCGGGAGGAATGCGCATAACCGCCCTTGCGTGCTGTGTGCTTGAGCGCACATCCACCCGTGGGGACGCTTCCAGCTTGCAGAGTTAAAGCTCCCAGCCACGGGATCCTGCCCCAATTGCTGCTGCACCTATGCGCCCATGCACCTACACGCAGGTTGGCGGAGCAGATCAAAGCCGCGCACCAGGAGACACCCTGCAGTGTGACCACTCCATTCCGCCTCCTCCCTGGTATGCTGCTGCATCAGTCGGTGCAGTGTCACAGGGAATCCCCGCCACAACTTGGCCCGGGTCTCTTTGCCCCACCTCCCTTCCGCTTTATACTGCCAGTCTGTCCTCAGCCTTAGTGTGAAAGAAACCTACTTCTACTGGAATCCCTAACATTTCCTGACATGCAAAATGCCATCCAGCTTCTTGGAGGTCTGTGACGGGATGAAAATCTGGGCCACATGACTGAGTGAGGAGGGGGCCATTTAGCTCGGAACCCTCAATGATTGGCAGTTAACAGGCACACCTGACAGTTTAGAATGTTCAGGGAGTGTGAGGGAAAAAAAGTCTGTGTGGAACAGTTCTGGGGATAGCTGTGTGAGAGCTTGGAAGTGTGTCTCGGTGGGAGCAATCCAAAAAGACCAGTTTAAGCTGAGAACTGGGTGCTGGATAGTCTGGTTCACGGGACAGTGAACAGACTAGTAAAATCAGAACACATAAGTGGTCACAAACCTAAAATACATCACTCCTGAGGAACCTGAGATAGGAGGTTAAGGGAGGGCTGAGGCAAAGACTGGAGAGTCTGGACAGCTGGTTGGTGGCAAGTTGGGACTTAAGGGCCAGGAAACCAAAGCCAAAAGGCTAACCCCTAAGCAGGACAGGAGAGTGTACTGAGGAAGGTGTTGAGTGAGCTTATGTACGGTTAAGGAAACAGCAAACAGCAAACAATATAGCCTACAGCCTAAATATCATCTAAACCAAATGTGTCAGCCGCTACCGAAACAACATGTCCAATGTAAATACCTCCCCCATCCCCTCCGTTTGGTTCTGTAAATAAAGCTCTGTTTTATGTTAAAGAAAAAGCCTGAGTGAATGATCCTAAGGTCCGAACATCAGGTAGAGAAGAAAGCCTTTATTTTTATGACGTCAGTCTCGGCAATGGTAATCCATTAAAGCTACCGAGCCCCGATTTTACTGAGGCTTGGTGTTTTATACCAGGGGGTGGGGACGCACAGAAAGGAAGGGGACAGTGTCATACAGCATCATATTTGTTAACAAATCATACGATATAACTCCGCCTAACTAGCTGCTCAAGTGTTAGGAATGTTTCTATCTAAATGTTGCTAATTGCTTGCCGTTCCCATGGTTCTTTAGCCCAGCCTAAGAGCAATAATGTTGCCCACTAAACAATGTAAGACTGTTAGCTAGATGTTGTTAGTGTTCCATGTAACAGCAAAGAATCTTGTTTCATTGACCTTGCATTTCAAAGCTTCTAACTTACTAAGCAATATGCAGAGTTTTATTCAGCATAATTATTGATTAATTTTTCTTATTGCTTCAATACCTATTAAAATTAAACCCCGAAGAGACTATTTTAAGGATAGAGGGTGCTGGTCGAGTGAAGTAGAGCCAAGCCTGATCAGTCACCTCACAGAACGCCTCAAAGCGGCAGTTTATTTAGGCCACGCATCATAAGGTCTAAAAGTAAGGTCTTAGATTCCTCCCTTATTTGTCCTTGCAAAACTCTTTGGGGAGGCTGTGCAGATGGGAATCTTCTGTATTTGCTTAGGTTTCCTGACTAAAGCTCATAATGAAATATTTTAAAAAATGATTTCCCTCATTTTTGGAGGAATGAAAGGGTAGAATTGCAGAGAGAAAGGGTCAAACTCCCTACTTCTAGGCAGAATCATATGCTGAGCAGTCTCCCGTCCTCTAAACCCCACCGACTAGCTCATGACAGTCAGATCTCAAATGCTTTGTAACAGGAGCATGGTAGTAACTCCAGAGGACCTAAGCAAGGAACACACTTTAGTGAAGTGAAGTGAAATATCTTTACTTATGTTTACACTGCTATTGAATGCCTTTTCTTTCCCCAGTTCCTACTTGCCTCAGCACCCTGTCCTTTCTAGCCACCTTGCCTTTGGCTCCCTGTGGTTTGCCTGCTCTTTCACTTCCAGGCCACTTGCTGCACTTTATCAGCTGCTTTCTGCAAAACCTCTTTTGTTATCTATGAGTATATTGTGTTGGTGGACCAAAGGGGGTGACAGAGTACTCTCTGTAGAAGGTTTATATTCAAAATGGCTGAATAAATAAGTTGCTCTGTTACTGAGGCTTTGCAGTGCAAACTTCTTTGTGAGGGGTCAGATACCTACTATTCTCACATCCAGAATGCATCCAGATGAACCTATCTACAGGGGACAGCTTTTTTTCCTGTGACTGCACTTTTGAAATGACCTATATACTTGGCTCAATACTCCAGGTGGGTTTTTGGCTTAAAATTAAAAACAAACAAACAGTTTTTTCATGAGTCTACTAAATACTTATTCAAAGTCTTAAAAATAAAGTTGGGTGTTGTGAGTGTCTGCTACACCATCGTAGGGTTGCCAGCACTGGTTAGGAAGTACCTGGAGATTTGGGGGGTGGAGCCTAGGAAGGGCGGGGTTTGGGAAGGGACCTGAGCAGGGTATAATGCCATGGAGTGCATCCTCCAAAACAGCTGTTTTCAACTGGGTGTGAGTGGGTTAGGTCAGCCTCTAGCCTTCCCCTTCCTGTCCTTTAAGTGGCTGAGTCAGGATTCCCCTCCACCGGATGTACATTAAGGCGCAAGGTCACCCCATGTGTGTGGTGGTTGTCTCTCCTATGTCCAGCCCAGCAGCCCTGCTTCTTGTGCACGCTAGTTTTGACAGGCCTACCACCAGAAGAAGGGCACACTGCTCTGTTGTGTCGGGTGGGGCCAAATTCTGCTGTATAAAGCTGGGCTGCTCCTGTTCACCTCTGGTAAGTACAGGGGTGCTGAGGCTGGCCCTGGATTGGTGTTTTCTACTTGAAACACTGCTTGGGCAGAAGAGGAAGGGGGCTTCGTTATTATCACTAAGGCCAGTAAACCAGCACTTTTCATAGCTAGTTTAAGCTAGAAAGAGAAAGAAACAGAAATAGGATGTTCCTGAGTTTGGTACTCTGAAAAATGGACTCTTCATTTCAGCTATATATGTTTGTAAAAACCATCAGATCTTACTCTTTGACCAGTGTCACGTTTTATATCTTTACCCATTGTTAGGCCTTGACCCCCTCCTCCCTTGGAAGGACAAGCCTGGTACCTATAAACAGGTGACATAAGCAACCTTCCCTCTCTTGGCATCTCACAAGGTCACTCATTTAAGACTCTTCCCTGGTCTATAAATAGGAGGAGGAGGAGGAGGAGATTGGATTTATACCCCACCCTTCACTTGCGATCTCCTCTCCCCTCCCTTTCCTACAGCAGACTCCCTGTGAGGTAGGTGGGGCTCAGAGAGCTCTTTTGAGAACTGCTCTTGAGAGAATAGCTGGAAGAACTTGTGACTGACCCAAGGTCACACCAGCAGCTGCATGTGGAGGAGTGGGGAATCAGACCCAGTTCTCCCAGATTAGAGTCCATGCTGCTAAACACTACACCAAACTGGATCTCAGGATCAAAATAGGTCCTACAGTCACATGGAATGTGTGCCATCAAATATTGACCATAGGCCTGTCTGAAAAGCTGATGCCAAAAGTGCAAAAGTTTGGTTTCTGACAGTTCCCTTCCCTTTTTAAATCCACCAGTGTCAAAGATTGATTTCTCAGAAAAGGCAGTAAAACTAACCCATTCTATCCCCTTGCCTCCCCTTACCTGGTTATCCTATGTGAGTTTATAGTCAAAACCATTTTAATGCTATAACACCCCTTTGTAATGATCTGCTGTCTGGCAATTAGAGGTCACCAAATACAATAGACATTTCACATGAATATTGCACTTGCAACTCCTGTGAACCTTTCTTCACTATAACCATCACAGCATTGTTCTAGGAGCAATCACGTTATGCCCCAAAAGAGTATAACCAGCCACATTCTGTTCAGTAGTGTGTCTCTTCATTGTTGTAAGTGTGTGTATTTGGATGTACACTCACAGCATGGAGCTGGATACACCCAGCTCATTTCACTCATCTTTCTCCCTTGGATCTCTGTTCCTTGAATAAGTAAATATAGTCCCATAAAATAAATTCCCCTCTTGGTCTCAATAAGCTACCATCTTTATTTTTGAACCTGTATGCATGTTCATAGAGTGCTCTTCACTTAATAAGTTTTTTATTTTATTATTTAATTCTCTTTAATAAAAACCATTTAATTAATCATGGCTTGGTTCATTTTGAGAATTCTAATGAGGGAAAAATCTCCATAAATATAGGTGGAGATCCTGCTTGATTACCCCCTCTCGCATTGTTTGGGTTTCCAGGCTAATTCCCCAACAACCTCCGGAGACCCTCACAATCCTTTAGGGTAACAGCATTCACTACTGATTAGCCGTAGGGGGACTTAAGGTAATATTTCTAAAGTTTTCCTCTGCTTAGTTATAGTGCTTACCAAATATATATCACTTATGTTAAAACTTCATTTTTGCCATTCTTTATGCCATCATTATAGCATTTAGAGCAATATCAGCATAGTAATTTGCTTCTGATTCAAATTACCATTGATGTTTTATTTTGTGGTATTTTCCCCTTCAGTGTATTTGACTTTTTGTACCATCAATATTTTTGATAAAGAAAGATGCTCTATTGCAGATGCTAATTTTCATAAATAATTTTCTTTTTCTTCATTACTGTTTTCACTTCCCAAAACAAATGTTGCTACTTCTGTAACTGTCTAATTCATATTTTTTTCATTAGAAATTTGCAGAAAAAAGAATGTAGTCACAGCCTTGATTAAAGCAATTGGACTACTCTGTGGAGTTTTTTTTAGAAGTCAGAATGTTTTCCCCCCTACCTGGAACACTGCTTTGGGATGGTAGAAGAACTGGCTACAAAGTCCACAACCAGTACCCTTCACAACTGGCTTTGGCTATAGAAAGAAATAGAAATCAATAAAGAAACAAAATTAAGTTGTTCCTGGGTGTACTACTCTAGTTTCTTTCTTGAGACCTAAAATCCATAAGCCACTGAAGCTGGTGTACTTGCAGATGAATCAACTTATTTTAATTGAAGTCAGTGATAATAAATTGTTTTCACTATGTGCAAACAAGCATTTTGTTGGCTCCTGAAAAATGTTTTTTTTTAAATCAAGATGCCTTTGCAGCTTGACATGTGACTTTATGCATCATGCATCTTGCAAATTAATCATCCAGACTTTGAAAACTGAGATGTCAACAAAGCATTTACTTGAAGGATGGTGCGTTGTTATGACTAAGTGGGAAGTTGTCCATTAAATTCTTACCTCAAGAATGAACTCACTAGGTTGATTTAGACGAGCCTTTATCTCTTAGCATTGCTGTGATATCTCTAACAGGGATGATAACATTGGCTTCCTTTGCAGGATTGGCATAGGGATTATGTGAAGCACGGTCAAAAAGTGCAATCTAAATGCTAAATATTATTTCCTCTGGGGTTATATAATACCATTCACTGACCTTGGATGATATTTGCTTTAGCGTTTATTAATCAGTGAAGAAAATGGGCCAGTCTTTGTTCTGCCTTTTTCATTTGTGATATGTTGAGTAGTTACAAACAGTAGCAACACAGTTAGCACATAAGAAAGTGCCTTTTGTGATCATGGAAATCAGAAAATGCTGAATTGTAGGCATATATCTGTATACATGCTAGAGTTAGTTGGAACTGTATACTCCATTAGGGTGGGGAACAGACAAAATGGGGGGAGCAGTTGTCTGAAGCTCTCTATCATGAGTGTTTTTACTACAGCTTTGTGTCAGGAATACTACTATACTCTTGAGTGAACATAGGATTTCAGTTAACTTTATCTCCTTCACTGCCACATTTCAAACTCTGTCCATTTCGTTTCCTCCTTTCATTGGTGGAGTCCTGCCAGCATAAGGATTATGCCAGCAACATGGCTTTTGTTATGCGGCCATCAATTGTTATTGTCTGTTACCAATGGATTTTATTTAAATTGGGTTTAATAATTGTGATATTTTAAATATTGTGTTATGTATTTATTGCTCTGTTGTAACCCGCCCTGAGCCTGCGTATAGGGGAGGGAGGTCTAGAAGCCAAATAAATAAATAAATATGTTATTCCTGCTGATGTAATATTGTGCTGGGCTGGCACAAAGGGGTTTCAAAATAAGTCTGCCCTATCCAGTGGACATAACTCAAGCATAGGATTGTACTGTCAGGGAAGTAAAACATTCTTGTCATGACTGTCCTAGATCTCAGAGCAGATGGTCTTGTTTGCTGATGCAGACCTGGAGTGGTTGACCAATGTCCCACAGTAAAGGCTGGGCTGGCTCTTCGTACAGGAATGCCTTTGGGGACTAAATTGGTGAGTTCTGGTGGGAGAAAAAGGGTGGTGTACCCTGTTTCTTCCCAGCTTCTGCAGGGCCTTCTTGTTTTCTCTTGATCCTGCCTGTGCCTGCCTTTTCTTAATATCATTATTTGGGTTTCTTTGCCACCACTTACATGGAAATCTTTGCCATGTGTGAGGTGCCAGACAATTCATAGGTGTGCAGCTTCTCATAGATAGGTTGCCTGTTCAATTTATGCATGAGAGACCACCAGGAACTCCACTAGAACCTTTCTCTGGCTGTTGAAAAGTCAACACATGAGTTTGGGCTACAATTTTGTGCTGGACTAGGTTCCACAGATTGGATTTTTCAGCCAGCAAAGGCCTCATTATGAAAGCCTACATGAAAACTGGGGAAAAAGGTTAAAATGTGGCTATTCTCATCCCCTTATTTTTAACCTCATGTTAACATGACATTTATTTATTTTTTAAAAAACAACTGTTCTGTTTCTCCAGTTAACTAGAAACAACTAACAAAAAATGCAAAAATGCAGCCATGCTTTAAGAGACTGAATAGAAGTCATGCTTTGAGGAAATTCAAGGGAAACCATGGAGACACAGCCATTCTTTGCAAGTGTTGGGGAAAGCCATTCTAGGAGACAAATGTACTTCAGAAGAGCAAGTAGGTAGGCTATAACATCCACAGGCTGAAGAGAAATGACCAATCATCTGTATTAGAAGGTAACTATTAAGTATCGAGGCGGAGGCGATGAATCCAGCAAGCAGGCTTTTATTCATAACATCGTTCAGCAATAAGACAGCTCTAAGAGAACGGCACTCTAATTTATACTGTTCCAACAAATAACTTACAACAATGTAACTATATACAAGCGATGTTATTGGACCCAAGCAGGGCTCAGCGATTGGGTACCTAGATTGGCTTCAGGACCAATGGGAGTCTTTATTAGAATAGAAGAATATACTTTATTGTCATTGTACATAGTACAATGAAATTAAAAAGTGCCATCATTCAGTGACTCGCAACATATACACATGCGCACTCACACAGACATTCACAACTGCTTCTCCCTTTTACAACAGACATTCACAACTGCTTCTCCTATTAGTCAGCCAATGAGAACTGGAGCATTAGGATACCAGAACCCTTTCATAGGTAAACCATAGTTGTTAATGCAGCATAATCAAGAACACAAATACAACACTCCTCCCCCCTAAGTTGAAACAACAAAGTCCCTTAGGTGCGGGGGCGGTCACCTGGTCCGCCGGGACTGGCATGGCAAGGGCGGACCCAATGGAGAATGTCCTGCTAATTTCGGGGACTCCATTTGGGCCGGTGTGACTTGCGGCGGTGGACTCAAGTGAGAGCGGTCTGACAAGTCCGGGAGCTCAGAAAGTTCTGGGTTATGCGCTCACTCCAATATGGGGCTTACCACACCTCGAACAGGCAGAGATTCAGCGGTCGGTTCCTCCTGAAAGTCCCGGGCTGGAGATGGCACGGGAAGGCTCTATGTTGGGCGGTTCTCCCAGCCACTGGTGTCTCGCTGTGCCGGGAGACCTCCCGGGCTGGCCTCAAGAACGGGGGTGTGCTGCAAACGAGGATCTGGCTCAGGAACTGGGTGGCGTTGCAATTGCTGGTTCGGCTCAGGAACTGGGGAGTGTTGCAACTCAGCCTCCTGTGCTGGCCACCGGCGACTCAGTTGGGCCAGGTGCCGGTGACAGACCTCCCCCGTGTCATCCCGTACCTCATACGATATGGGGCCTGTTTGAGCGCAGGATAACAGCCAGGACCCAGTACGTACCTGCCCCATAGTTCTGGGCGTACACCGTGTCTCCTGGTGCAAAGGACCACATGGAACCTGTGGTGATAGGGTCGCGGTGGACGTCCGGCGCCAGGTCCGGGTGAAAGCAGCTCAGGCGAGTTGACAGCTGGAAGCCCATAAGTAGCTCTGCCGGCAACTTCCCTGTAGCTGCGTGCGGCAAGGAGTGCTGCTGTAACAGGAACCCAGCGAGCTTGGCTGGGAAGTTCCCGTCTCCCAACCTTCAGAGCACATCCTTCACCGTCCGGACCATCCGCTCTGCCTGGCCATTTGTCTCAGGTGGAACGGGGCCGAGGTGACATGCTGGAGGCCCTGTTTGTCCAGGAATTTCTGGAACTCTGCTGATGTGAATTGAGTTCCATTGTCAGACACGAGGAGGTCCGGCAGGCCAAAGGTGGCGAAGAGATGGTCCAGGCAGCAGGCAATGACGGCTGATGTCATGGAGGTAACAAGAAGGACCTCCAGCCACTTGGAATAGGCGTCCATGAAAATTAGAAGTGTTTGGCCCTGGAAAGGCCCAGCAAAGTCCACGTGAACACAGGACCATGGCCCCCTCGGCTTTTCCCATGGATGGACGGGAACTACCGGAGCGGCTGGCCTCGACTCCTGACATGGCTGATATGTCCGGACTCACTGCTCTATTTGCTGATCTAGGCCGGGCCACCAAACATATCTCTGGGCGATGGCCTTCATCTTAATGATGCCTGGGTGCCCTTCATGTAAGGCATCCAGCACTTGTTGGCGAAGTGGGGGAGGAACAACAACTCGGTTTCCCCACAACAGACAGACCTTGTTTACCAACAGCTCCGACGATCTCAACAGGAATGACTGAACTCGGCATCGAGTGTTCCTGAAGGCCTTCCTCTCCACACATAGTTGTAGATGCAGCTGAGCGTTTGATCCCGGCTGGTGTAGAATGCTATGTCGGCAACGGAAAGCGGGGGCTGCGGCAGCTCTTCAATTAGCAATGCTTCTTGGATTGGAGCCTCGAGTGGCCTTGGCGATGGAAGCGGCAGGTGGCTGAGGGCGTCAGCATGCCCAATGGTCTTGCTGGGCCGGTGGAGGAGGAGGCAAGAGTAGGCAGAGAGAACTGCCCATCGCATCATCCGGGGTGACAGGATTTGTGGGGTTTGACAATCAGCTGTGAAGATGCCAAGCAATGGCTTGTGGTCGGTGATGATTTCAAATTCCCGCCCATATATGAAATCGTGAAATTTCTTCACAGCAGCGACGATTGCCAGTGCCTCTTGGTCTATCTGGGCGTAATTCCGCTCAGCAGCTTATAAAGTCCTTGAATAGAAGGCAATAGGGGCCTCCCGGCCGGATGGCAACCGATGGCTAAGTACGGCCCCGAGTCCATAAGGTGACGCGTCGCAGGCTAAGACGAGGGGCTTCTTTTCATCGTAGTGCACGAGGACCACATCGGAGGTAAGGAGATCTTTGAGGGCTTGGAAGGAGGTGTGTTCTCAGCAGCCCCATGTCCAAGAAGCCGATTTGTCAAGCAGACGATGGAGTGGTTCAGCAAGAGCTGCCTTGTTGGGCAAAAAAGCATGATAGAAATTCAGAAGCCCTAAAAAGGACTGCAGCTCTTTTCTAGATTTGGGCGGGAGTGCCTTGCAGATCGCAGCAACCTTGTCCGGAGCAGGGTGGATGCCGTCTGCATCGAGGAGGTAGCCCACAAATTGAACGGAAGGGACGAAGAATTCACATTTCTCCTTCTAGAGCCGAAGGCCCACCTCCTGTAGCTGGCGAAGGACCTCTCACACCCGAGTAGCCAGTTCAAGATCAGAGGTTCCAGCAATTAAGATGTCATCAAAATAGGGCACGATGCCAGGCAGGCTTTGACGAAGGTGCTCCATAAGTTCTTGAAATATGTTGGGGGCAATGCTTACCCCGAACTGCAGTCGGTTCACCTTAAAAGCACCACGGTGCGTTACGATGGTCTGCGCCTCGGCTGTGGCTGCATCCACTGGAAACTGCTGATATGCCTGGGCCAGGTTGATCTTGGTGAACACCCGGCCCCCGGAGACTGAGGCTAGAAGGTGACTCACCACAGGAACCAGGTATGCGTGCATTTGCAGGGCCCTGTTGATGGTGCATTTATAATCGGCACACAGGCGGATGGAGCCATCGGGCTTGAGAGGGGTGACGATGGGTGTCTCCCACTTGGCATTGGAAATCGGCTCAAGAATACCTTGGGCCAACAGTTTATCGATTTGCTCGTCAATCTTGGGCTTGAAGGTGACGGGGCAGCGTCTGGGCTTGAGGCGGAGTGGCTGAACAGCAGGATCCAGGTTGAAGGAAACTGGGGGACCCTTGTAGCAGCCTAGCTCTGCTTTGAACACCTCAGGGAACTCTACCTCAAAGTCTGTAAATGGCTGCTGATTGATGTGATTCACGCCAACCACATCAATGCCCAAGGCGGCGAACCAGTCCAAACCTATAAGGCTTGTGCGGCGACCTTCCACCACGAGCAGGTTCAGGCGGCCGGAGAACTTCTTATATTTGACCTGGACTGTGGCGATGCCGATGACTGGAACTCGGTGCCTTTGGAAGTCAAACAGCTGCAGCGTGCATCTCTGAAGGCGGTGAGCAGAGAACCGTGGGCAGACCTGTTGGAAGGTGCTCCATGAGACAATGGACAACGCAGACCCAGAGTCAACTTCCATCTGACACGCCCAACCTTCGATGAAGACAGTGGCTTTGATTTTTGGACACGGATGCAGCCCCTGCTGGATATAGAGGCGGTTGGTGTAGTCTTCGGATACACTCACTTCGTTGCTGTGCCTTGGTCTTTGATCGAATGACCGTAAAGACTTGAAGCGAAATGATCGGCTGGGGGCATTCACAGACCCTTGCGAACGCTGGAACTCGTCTGGAGCATCACAACCTTGTGACAAACTTTGGCAAGGTGGCCTGCTTTACCACACGCATGACAGATGGTATCGTGAAATTGACAGTCTCTACGCGCATGCGCACCACCACAACCGGCACAGCATTTTCTTCGCGGGCTTTTTTGAGAGCGGCGCGGACTTTTGCGATAGCAGTGCGGCTTCTGATTGGCCCTCGCATTGTAGATTCCGTCATCGGACACATCGGATTGGTCGTTCTGGGCATCATCAGAATCAGCGGAACTGCTGTGATGTACAGCATCAGAGCGGCATGATGTGTTGCTTTGGGGACCCAGTTGCAGCTCGCGGAGGGATAGGTTGGTGGCCTCTACTCTCAGGGCCTCTTCGAGGGCCAATTCGTATGAGAGAGTCTTTAGTAGGAGTAGGGCCTGCTTAATGCTTTCGTCTCAGAGACCACAGAGCAGCCGATCGAGAAGGACGGACTTCAGATCAGGGAAGTGACAGTCTCGAGCAGTCCGCCTCAGTGCGGTGAGGTACTCCGTGACAGACTCGCCCTCCTTCTGGTTCTGCCGATGGAATGCACATTGATGGGCGGCAGCCAACATCTTCGGGGTGAAGTACTTGGTCAGCCGGGCCTTGATGATGCCGAGAGGGGTCTCAAGTAACATGGAGGGGGCAACTAGATCTCGAGCGATGTTGAATACAACCTGGCCGCATGTATTCAGAAAAGTGGCGTGGCAGACATCGTCTCCATCAATACTATTTGCTACGTGGTAGCATTCAAAACGATCAAGGTATGACTCCCAGTTCCCAACCATTGGGTCGAAAGGTTCGATATGGCCCTTGGATGCCATGCCCGTAGTGATTTAGCTCTGGGCACCCTTAGTGATTTCAGCTGGGCAGGCAGAGTGATTTCAGCCGTTCGGTTAGGACTGGGATCCCATCCTCGTCGCCTGTATTAAGTATTGAGGCGGAGGCGATGAATCTAGCAAGCCGGCTTTTATTCATAACATTGTTCAGCTCTAAGACAGCTCTAAGAGAGTGGCACTCTAATTTATACTGTTCCAACAAATAACTTTCAGCAATGTAACTATATTACAAGCGATGTTATTGGACCCAAGCATGGCTCAGCGATTGGGTACCTAGATTGGCTTCAGGACCAATGGGAGTCTTTATTAGTCAGCCAATGAGAATTGGAGCATTAGGATACCAGAGCCCTTTCATAGGTAAACCATAGTTGTTAATGCAGCATAATCAAGAACACAAACACAACAGTAACAGACTAGGAACAATTAAGTTGTATTTGCCTGTTTCTTTAACATCACAGAGATGAGTTTAGATTTAGGGAAAGAGGGTGCTTTTGTACATATTTGATTTTTCTGTGTTCAAATGTTGTAGTCCTAAGCTTTTCAACGGTACGTATTTTCTGTGTATCAGTTGTTTGGTATATTTTTTAAGATTAAAAATATATTTTTCTGATATTGAAGTCATTTGGATCTCTGCAACTACAAAGAAAGACCCAAACTTTGGACTCATGTGTACCAACTTTAAGAGAGCTTGCATAGTTGGAAATATGTCTAACTAGTGAGATTTCTAAGTTTTTGGGAGATGAGAGAGGGAGATGATATCGATACTTTAAAAGAAAGTCTGGCCCGGGCTGTCAGACTTCAATTGTAGCTGAGGCCTGTGGTGGCTGTGGAGTGAGGAGGTCAGTTCCCTAATAAGGTCTAGCAGCTTAAGACCAGTGCCAGTGATGTAAATCTCTCATGGTAAAAACAAGGGCCTAAGGGGTCATTTTACGACACGGTGTCTCTTTGGCATTGTTTTCGTGCAGGTTTAAAAATGTACACTTTAATAAGTCTAATCTGTGTGAATGCACAGTTTTCTTCCTGATTGGTCTGTTTTCAGTGTGTGGGACTCCCCTCTTCCATTCAATTATTTGTTTCACAGACAGCAAAGGGGGGGGGAAGAGAAGCACTTCAGTGAGTTTAATTCCATTTTCATGAGTTTAATTCCATTTCAAAGTCCATGAGTTTAATTCCATTTCAAATTAGCACCAAAGAAGTATGTGTTTCGCTCAAGTCAGTTAGTCAGGATAGCACAGTCAAGCATTTTGCGTGCCGTTTGCAGATCTAATAGGTATGTAACAACACACCAATTTATTCCATATTGTCAAAATAACTGTTTCTTCATTAAATATATTTTAATATTAACTATTAATATTAAATATATACTCTTTGTGTTCTGATAATTGTGTTTGACAATGCCCATGTACTAGTCAGCACACTGAATTTCATTGATTTTTTTTTTTCTCAGCATTGGAGCGCTTGTTGGCTTGTCAGTCGCAGCAGTGGTCCTGCTGGCTTTTATCATCACTGTGTGTGTTCTCTGTTACTTGTTTATCGGCACGAAGCCACACAGCAAACTGGATTCAGGCTTAAGCTTACAGACAGCAGGTAAAATATCTCCTTATCCAGTAGGGAATATACAGACATGCCCTCGGTTGAAAATAAAGCAGTAGAACTGGTGTGGCTTTGTACTATTTTAACAATGGGGCTCTCACATTCTATCAGGACAATCTTCTTTAAATCAAAAAATGATCCCTAGGAGCCTCCCATGAACAAATGGTTCATGTTGTGCTTACCCTTGGTTGTGGTTTTAGAGGCAGTTGGATTAAAGGAAGAAGAAGCAACCTTTAAAGTCATCAAGGGATAGACCCTGGGAGAACAAAAATCCTGTTGGGCCATAACACAGTCACTCAGCACAGCTGTCATTGTGGAAAGAAAATCACAGCCCAACAATAAAGGTTTCCATGTTGTTTGGGACTGAGAGGGAGAGAAAGGGGTTGCTGCACTGCTTTTTAGAGTACACACATCTGGGCTGGGAAGAGTTAGCTTCTCCTTGAAGATGTCCATGAACCAACCCACAGACAAAAACTGATCATGTTTTAAGTTGAAGGAGGGTGGTAGACATGTTTTTGGGGGGGTTTGCTTCCTTTACCTAGTAGAGAAGGTAAGCATGGTTCGACGGCAACTACAGCAGCTTCCACATCATTACAAATGGCATTAATGTAGCAAAACCAGGGGTCATTTCGTAGAAAAAGAGGTGCAGGAGCTCATTAGCATAACTCATTTGCATAACTCATTTGCATATACCACCACCACCCCCAACATACCAGAAATGTGTCAGAAGGCAACACCCACCCCTCAGGCTCCACTCCACAGGTGAGTGAAACTGACCTGCTCTTCCTCCATTCCCTTCCCCATCCAATACTTTGTGCAATAAAAATAAGCATAAAGAACACACCCTCATTCTCTTCCTGCTCCCTTGAAACCACCAGGTTTCAAGTAGACTTGAGATACCCAGGACATGTGCACCACCCATCCCTTCCCCTTCCCCTTCCCCTCCCCACAACAAAACACCCTGTGAGGTGGGTGGGGCTGAGAGAGGTCTTTTGAGAACAGCTCATGAGAGAACAGCTCTGAGAGAACTTGTGACTGGCCCAAGGTCACATCAGCAGTTGCATGTGGAGGAGTGGGGAATCAAACCCGGTTCTCCCAGATTAGAGTCCAACTCCTGACCACTACACCAAACTGATAAGGTGGAAGCTGCTGAAGCGTTGGTGAAATTTCTCCAGTACTTATGTGCCATGTGCCCAGATAAAAAATGGTATACTTCGAAAATTTATATGCCACCTTGAGCAAGTCTCTGGAAAAGCAGCACACAGTCATAAAAGGAACAATGATAAAATTATCAATATTAAAACAAAACATTAAAAACAATAAAGACCCTAGCAGGGCTTTCCCCGGGGCGCTGCGCCTCTGCACTGCTCGGGGAAGCCGAGGAGGGGGTGGGGCTTGGTCATGTGCCTGCCCCCTGGGCTCCTCACTCCCGGAGCTGCGCTCCTGTGCGCTCCAGCTCCAATGGACCCCTGAGCAAAACCAAGCCCAGGTTCCAGAGACAGGTACTTAGGGTTTAGAGGTGGGTAGCCTGGGAATCCTCAGTACATGGTGAGAAACAGGAATTTATGCTTTGGTACTGTTTTCAAAGCATCTGCTTTTGCAGAATGAGATGGACTGTGAACAGCCTGAAGTGCAGATAAAAATAATGACAGTAGCCCTATCTATAGAGACAGTGGAAATGTCACTTGCTTCCCAAAGCAGCCCACATAAAGGTGATAACAATTTTGGCTGTGTTTTTATTCTTCACTTTAATTTACAGTGATTTGTAAATTACCATTTCCTAAGTTGTCCTTGCCACATTTAAACAAGCTATCTTTATCTTACTTTCCTTTCCTCCATACAACTTTTTCCTTTTCTTCAATAAGGAAGTGAGATTTAGCATGCTTATGTATTACTGCCAGTATCAGTCTGATAACTGTTTGTTTAGTGGAGCAAGCAGTTGGACTTTAAAAAGACAGCCTCAGCTCCACTGATGAAGAAATGCTTGATGGTCTGCTTTTGTTTAATGGATTGTTTTTATACTATGTCCAATGGTTTGTTTTTAATGTTGTGATGCAGTTTTAAGTGGAATGCCACACCATCTTATATTTCTGAGCCATTTACAAGGACAGCCTCATTTGGTTTCCATAATTTCCCCTGGAGTTATAACAACATGGGAGATAATTATCAGATCCCTGAGCCTAGGTTTGGCCACAAGCTGTAATCTGACATATTGCAGTGTCAGTGACCAGTAGTGGCATCAGCCCCAGGAAAATATTCAGGTTATGAGTCTGGTTAGACAACACTAGGGCAGCCCTGTCCTCTCCAAAGCGTGCAGATCCCCAACTGCATCATGTTCATCTTGTCTGGATTCAGTTGCAGTCTGTACACCCCTAGAGACTTCAGTGAGCTTTTGAGTTGGGTGCATCATCAGTGTTCTTCTGCCATGAATAGATCTACTGTTTGCTACTGAGTTCTCAGAAATGCTTGTCAAAGATCAGATATTCCCATATTGCCAGTAACATTTACATTATGTATTACATTTTTTGGTAGAAACTAGAACTTCCTTATAAAAATTGGACTCTTTTGACTCTTTTTATTTATTATTTATTCATAAAATGTATACCCTACCTTGTTGCCCTCATCAGGGCCACCAAGGCAACTAACAGATTTTAAATGTTCATAATAAAAACACATCTTAAAAACCATTAAAACCAAGCAAAAACATAATTAAAACAATTTAACCCAAGTTAAAATACATATACACATTTTAAAAAGTGTGTGCACAGGAAAGCTCGTACCTCGAATAAAACTTTGTTGGTCTTAAAGGTGCCACTGGACTCTAGATTTGTTACAGATGCATACAGCAATTAAAATCAAGCAGGAAGGAAGGATCACTGAGGGGACACCAGGTGATATACAAAAGTCTTTGTCTGCTAGCAGAATACAGGAATTTATTTATTGATTGATTTGGATTTGGATTTGGAACAGGAGAGGCAAGTCTCTCTGGAGAGAGAGTTCCAGAGTTTTGGTGCCATGACCAAAAAGGGCCTTTCCCAGGTTGTCACCCACCAAATCTCAAATGGCAGGGGTAACCGAAGCAAGGTCTCAGATGATGACTGTAGGTTGTAAAGGTGGTCTTTCAGGTATAGTGGTCTCAAGGCATGGAGGGCTTTAAAGGTCACCAGAATCTTGAATCATGCCTGGGAACAGATTGGAAGCCAGTATAGATAGGGCAAGACTGGAGTGATATGGTCCCTATGACCTACTCCAGACAACGTCATTACTGCAGCATTCTGCACCAACTGAAGTCTCCAAACACTTTTCAAGAGCAGCACTGTGTAGCACACATTGCAGTAATCAAATTTAGATTTAACCAGGGCATGCATCACAGTTGCCAGATCTTTTCTGCCCAGGAAAATCAGATGTCACCCTTCCAAAACAGATGTCACCTTAAGTCCTAGCTCAGACTTTCTGCTCACCAGTAGTACTTCTGTCTTATCAGGATTAAGTTTCAGTTTATTAGTTTGCATCCACTCCAAAACTGCCTCTAGGATAGTGAATTCAGAGTTTCTACAGCCTCCTGAGGACTAGCTGGAAGTGCAAGATAGTGCTGAGTGTCATCTTCATATTGGTGACATCCCAGACCCAATCTCTGGATGACCTTACCCAGCAGTTCATGTAGATGTTGAAAAACATAGGGGGCAATATGGATCCTTGTGGAACCCCACAGGCCAAAGGCCAAGAGGTGGAACAGCAGTCATCCAGCACAACCTTCTGAAACCTCCAGATAGGACCAGAAACACTGCAAAACAGCACCTCCCAGTACCAGCCTGGAAAGGCAGTCCAGTAGGATACTATGACTGATGGTACTGAAAGCTGCTGAGAGGTCCAGGAGAATCAACAGAGCCATACTCCCTCTGTTTAACTTCTGATGCTGGCCATCCACCATGGTGAACAAGGCTGTTTCATTCCTATAACCAGGTGTGATACCAGACTGGAAAGGATCCAAAATATCCGCTGCATCCAGGAATGTTTGAAGTTGTCCAGCCAGGTTTCCTAAAGCAAGGCTGTAGAGAGGTCTCTAAGTCAGCTAAGGAATTAATCAATCACCATTATATCAATTATAAATTGATATAAATTATATCAATAAGAGAAATTATTCATGATAAAAAGTCCCAGTTCCTATAGAGAGATAAGAAATGGCTTTTGAGGAATATTCCACATACTAAGAAAATTAATGGCAGGACTTCTATTTGACTTAATTAGTAAGATTTCTTTGGTTTGGTTTGGTTTGTAAGAAAAATCTCAGTCTGAAAAAATAGCAAAATACCTTTTATTAAAGATTCTTAATAGGACATTGCCCAGAGGTGCCAAGTATATATGATCTTGCTAATTAAAATATGATAATTTCTTGTATCCCTTAAATTTAATTCCAGGTCAAAGAGTGTTTTGTGAGTTCAGGGTACTGTGGATTTTTCCCCATTGAATATTCTTTAGTCTTAAATAGGAACTTAAACCGTCATCAGTCAGCATCAGCCTTTTTCCTAGTAATTCTTTGTGACTTTCAAAACTGATGGGGGTCAAAATAATAATTATGAAGTATAATTGTGTCTAACTGCATGATAATTATTATCTGGTCAGAAACCCCCAAATATGTGACTCACTGAGAGCTGGTGTCTTCTAAAGAACATCTTTTAAATTGATAATAATGTCAGACTTCATTAACAAAAGTACATTTCTAGCCCTTGTGTTTGTGATTAAATACTGGAAATGCTTGTCCTAGAGGCTTCAATAGAAGTATACAAAGACATTACTGATGTTACCATTCTCATAATTTTAAGATGTGTCTCATGCTTTTTAACATAGTACTGGTCAGGGGACTCCGATAGTGAATGGATAGGTGCCAGAGTTGTTCATGGAAGCTAAAATATTATTCAGTGCCAGATATCAGAAAGGAGTTTATTAACCTCAATTTCCCTTTCAGGATGAGGAATATCAGTCTTTGCAGAACCATCTACCGGCTTTATATTTCTTTTTTAAGCCTCCACTTTCACCTTTATCTAACATTCCTCAGTTGTTTTGGCCTCTTTGCTCAACGCAAGTGGAACTAATTTCCTTCTCCCAAGCTTTGTCCTCAGCATCTTTGTGCTTGCCATTCTGTATCTCCCTGTATCTCCTGTATCTTCATCATGAATTCACAGTTCCTAGAGGACTGCAATTCTTATTCCCTAACAGAATGCACTGATTGTTAAAGAGAAAAATCCTGATTCTGACCCACTAGGGTCAGTGCTTAGAATTGTACAAGCAGGGACCCACAAAACTCATAGGGGGAGGGAATCCCATCCTTTTGTCTTGCTTCTCTTGCCCCCCCCCTCTGCTGGTCTTCTCCTTTTTTGCCCCCAGCCCCGCCTTCTCTCGCTTCTTCTGCCCCCCTTGCACTGGCCCTTTCCTTTTCCTTTTACCTCCACCACCTCCTACTCTACCTCCTCTTCCTGCTGGACCCACCAAAGGTGTCACCTCTCTTGTTCTCCCCACCATCTCTTCCTTCCTTCTGCAGTCTTCCATGCTTGCAAGCCCACTCACTTGCTTACTCACAGCAGTGCTGCTTCTGTCTGGCTGGCTCATCTACCTTCCTTGCCACCTCCACCCTTTTCCCATCACCTTTACTGTTCACCTCCTGACACACCCAGCAGCAGAGTCTTCTAGATATTCTAGCTGGTTTTGACTGTTTATAGAGATGCTAAGGAATCCTTAAAATGGCAGCTGAGATCTCGCAATGCAGCACTGCAAGATTTTGATTTCCCCCTGGTACATTAATGACGTAAAAGTTTAAATAATTCCCCTCATTTTTTCCCCTGTGTGTGTAAACCTAGGGGTTGTCCCAGGTTTGTACAAAGACCCCTCCCAGTTTGTACCTGGCACCAACATGTGGGTTTTTGATCTGCAATTTGAGTTCCAGGTTCAGCATTAAATATATGATAGAGGTGGAGATAACTTCAAGGCATCTAGCAACTAGTGACATCTGGCAACCTTCTTTTTCCACCATAGGTTCCAGTGTTCCCTCTAAGCTTGATTTAGTGTGAGCTAGCTCACAGTTTTTTTAGTCTCCGGCCCACACATTTTTGACTTAGCTCAGGAAGGATGGCTCCAGAGCAAACTGATTTATATAGCAGCCGTATCACTCGTTCACAACTTTAATGCCAGTAGCTCACAAAGTTGAATTTTTGCTCACAAGACTCTATAGCTTAGAGGGAGCATTCTATCCTCTTTTTCCTGTTTCCTCCAACCAAATTCTTGTGAGTTTTTCCCAGCTTGGTCATCCCTCACATGTCAGAGCTGGAGAAGAAATATGTAGCCCTCTAGAGTTTTAACTACTTACCTGCAACATTTTTCTAAGGCTTTTTAGGAAATAAAACATAGGTTCCTGTAACATGGCTCAATTCAGAATAGATCCAGGTGGGTAGTCGTGTTGGTCTGAAGCAGTAGAACAAAGTTTGAGTCCAGGGGCACCTTTAAAACCAACAAAGTTTTATTCAAGGTATTTCAGTTTGACTGAAAACCACATCTTTGTTTTTCAGGAAGAGAGAGAGTAGATGAAATTCTTCGTGATAAGTAGCGGTATACGGAATAGGATTCTACTAGTTCTCCAAGCAAATAGGTATAGTGTTCTTCCTATATACTCCCCATTTCCTTCTTCGAAGCTGCAGGAATGTGTGCTGTTGATTTACTGTTTGAAAAGCAGTACCTTGCTGAATATTTTGGCTAGTAAGTGTCTTGCTGGTTTTGTGGATTTCATTATGCATGACCAATGCAGGAATAGTATTCTTCATTCTACAGCTCTTTTTAAATGCTTCACTGGCAGGATCATGGGTGATTATTCATCTGCAATGAGAAAATGACTGTTATACTCTGTCTTGTAGAACAGACATATTTATCCCAGCATCCATCCTCATGTTCTAAGACAACTCTGTGTTGCTATCTTCAGCTTCCTTGGAGAAAGGGTGGGGTGCAAAGGTTGCAAGGTGCATAGGTGACTATTATAAAGAAAGTGGTATCTAATGTGGTTTCTCTTTCTTTCCCCAGCATACAACTGAACCTTTCAGAAGCCACCAGCAAAGCACCCCAACCACAGCAACAAAAGAGATCTCTAAACTGGACTGTGAGAATTTATTCTTTGAGAGTTGTTTTATTGCCATTGTGACTGTCTTCTGCCAACCTAAAGATATACCTTAGGATAGGAACTCATGAGCATCATATGCCCTGTTCTAATGACCTCTTCTGTGCGTTTATTGTCTTAAATGTACACAATAGGAAGACTTTTTTTTATTAACAGGAGAGCTGTTGTTTAGGAAATGTAAGCAAAAATTCCTGCTGTTCAAACTTTTCATTCTTTCCTGGATCATTGGTTGTATATCAAAATGCAATAGTGTGCTTTGAGCTGCATACTTTCTGTAAGATTTTGTGCTTCAACATTGCCTCAGTGTGTAATCTTTCCCTCTGGCAATGAAATCAGAACAGACTTTGCCTCTCTGCCTGACACTTCATTTGTGCCTTCACGTCTTTTAAAAACTTTTTATTTAAAGTTTGTGATGATCTAGCATTATATGGATATAGTTGGACAGTGCAGCATGGCTGGATAAACAAAAGCCAATTCCACCATGTTCCTCTGAATGCAGAGAGAAAACGAACAATATGGATATAGTGATGCAGGAATCACTGTTTTTACTTTTGATGTGCTTGGGAAGGCCGTCGTGTTCTTGCAAAAATGTGAGAAATACAAAAAAATGCCCCAAATGGACCGCAAACAAACAGGGAGGTACTCTAACTAGCCTTGTGTTGCGCAGCCTGCTAGAAAGTGATCAAACAGACAGTATAAATTGATATTCAAATTAGCTGAATAATGCCTTCTAAACAGTAAAGTGAAAAGAAAACAAGGTGTTTTACAGATTGGAAAATGCAGTAAACCAAATTCCAGTCTCCAGATGTGGTATTTGAGGAGAGTATTAAGGATATGGTGGACTGCCACAAAGATAAATAAGTGGGTTGGTTATTTGTTCAGGGACTCAGCAAGATAGTGGCTGGCAACTAGCTGCTTCTAGAGCTCAGCTTGCTTTAATTTTTATCTTTTACCTTTTATGCTGCTCCAGCTCCATTTTAACTACTTAGGCCGAGGACAGACTGGCAATCTACCCTGGGAGAGCTCCGCTTGGGAAGCGGGAGAAGGGAGCCCGTTCAGACATCCGCAGCTGTCCCTCATCTCACTTATGCGCTTTGAAGCCGGTTTCCTCTTGCTGTAGAAGGACACCAGGAGAAACCGGAGTCCAGGGGCCGTCTTCCACATGCCTCCCTCTTTCAGGCTGTGTGAACCGGAAGAAGGCGGGATTCAAGCGGAGGCGGCTGCGTGAACGTGCCGCTTCGGCAATGTGCGCATTGCCGAAACAGCCCTGCCATGAGCTGCGGAGGCCGGCCCACCCGGGGCCGCTCCGCAGCAGTCTGAACGCTCCATAACAGCATCTTTGCACAATACACTGGCCAGTGTGAACGGCCAGCCCCGGGGAATTTCCCCCCCGCAGCTTTTGCCTCCGGATTCCTCCCGCTCCAGATTCCCAGTCTGTCCTCGGCCTTAGTCCCTCCTCCTCAGACAAATTGAAACAAAATTTCTTAAAGCCTTACATTTAGGAAGGGGGGGGGGGAGTGTCAGGAAGAACCAGTCAGAGTTAAGATGCATAAAATAAGCTGAGATTGCATCAAGGCAGCAAGATCAATGAATGGCAGTAAATTAGCACACAAATGCGAGAGCTAACAAACAGATGTGAGAATGAAGCCTGAGTCCAACAGCACTCCCAAAACCAACCAAGCTCAACCCTGGGTACAATTATATAAAAACAGATTTCCTCAAATATTATATACAGGTAGGAGGGGTTAATTGCCAGGAAGAGGTAATTCGAGTCAGGATGCTTAAGTAACTGGGTGATATGTATAGCTGAGATTGGAATAACACATTTGGTAAGACATGTAAATAGCAGCAAACTGGCATACAGATAATAAAAGAGTTAACAACAGGTGAGAAAAGCTGGACCAAGTTTGAGTTATATCTAGACTCGCCGATCCTGTCCTGTTTAAGTGCATCTGTTGTGGTTGCAGGAGATTTCTGCACCAGACTTGGACCTTCAGATGAATCACTATATACCTACTTCAACTCAGTATCACCAGTGAAAGATTCCTTAAGCATCCCCCCCCAAAACCCTTAAGGACAGCAAGTTAAATTGGAAAGGTTACGGCTTATTACAACTTGCATCTAGGCTAGACTTTTCCATTCCTAATGGGGCTACTCAAGGAGACATCCCTGGGGAATATACATACTAGTCTGAGCATGGTGCAATTACTATAGACTTTATTTTGACATCTTATGACCTGCTTAGTTACAACATGCACCTAGATGTAGGGACTTGACAAGATAGTGACCATCTCCCAATCACTCTGGATCTTAACAACTACAATCTACCAGCACACATTTCTGAGAAATTCAGTGGTAACCTAGAACCTGTTCCAAGGTTAGTTTGATCTGAGAAAGTTGATCATTAGTGCCAAAAATACTTTACCTCATCTCAACTCCGAAATGCTGTGATCTCAGCCCTGTTTAGCTTCTGAAATCTGAGAAGATCAGGCTGTCCAGGTCAGGGCTAGGCTGAGAGTAATGTGACTGGCCAAAGGTCACCCAGCAAGCTTCCACAGCACGAGTGGGGTTTTGAACCTGAATTTTCCAGATCCTAGACCAGCACTTTAAACATTACAGCATGCTTGCTCTTGTGATGGAATAACATATTGGAATATTTTCTACTGACATGATTATATATACAAAGTTAAATAAAAGAAAATTTTCACTGTTTGTGTTCCTTTTCTGGCCATTGAAACAAAGTTTGGGACCAGTAGCACTTTTGAGACCAAAATTTGTTTTGCACTTCAGACCAACATGGCTGCCCACCTGAATCTATTTTCTGGCCATTATTATTATTCATTTTATTTAATTTTGTTGTATAGAGGAGGGCCCCTGATCTGGATAGCCCCAGCCTAGCTTGATGTCAGATCTCAGAAGCTAAGCAGGGCCAACGCAAAGGCAGGCAATGACCAATCACCTCCAAACATCTCTTGCCTTGAAAACCCTACAGGGTTGCCATAAGTCTGCTGTGACTTAACAACAAACGCACCAAGAAAATTCCATCACATCACTTGTGTCCTGAGGACTTCTGTTTCCATTTCCCAAGAGCTGACCATCCCAAACATCTACAAGGCATTTTTGAGAGCTAGGAGTCTCCCTTTGCACTAACTTTTACTAACACTAGCCAAGCAAGCTTCACCAGACTGGACGTTAAGAAACACACTATCCCCCAAAGAAGGTGCCCCATCCTCCATTGTTTCCGAAGGACTAAAGTCAAACCAGAGATTCTCTACAGTAGAAACAGAAGGGGGGCATTTTTGCAGGCCCAGCAGAACCATTGCAATCACAGAGTGCCCAGCAAACCCAGTGCCATTCTGGCAATGGCAGCTAATATCAAGCACAGAATCACAGTCCAAGTGGGGGAGGTGGGTTGGAAGCCCAGCAGAACATCTGAACATCTCTTGCCTTGAAAACCCTGCGGGGTTGCCAGAAGTCAGGTGTGACTTGACAGCAAATAAAAAACGGAGGGGGTGTTAAAGAATTATCCGCCCCGAGTGCCAAATAGGCTAGATATGCTACTGCTGAGTTTGCCACTTTATACAATAGCAGATGTATTGTTCTACTTGCTTTGTTTGTAAAACTCCCCCCAAATCCTGATATGTACACTGCTTTTAGACTCTTATGGGTACAACGTAGTGAACAAAGTGATCATAAAAATGTGAAGCAGTAACAGCAAACTCATCACTAAATTTCCATAAGTGGTCTCTTCCCTGAGCAACCCAAAATGAGCTAAAACCATCCAGCACCCCCATTTTATCATGTTCTTTCTTCCAAGGAACTCAGAGCAGCGCTCAAGAGTTCTTCCCCCTCCGTTTTACCCTCCAGTCTAAACTGACTGTAGCATACCAGCAGATTAAGCTGAGAATGAAAGATAGAGCCAAGTTCACCTAGTGAGCTTCACAGCTGAGTAGGATTAGATCCCAAGTCTTTCTAAACCTAGCCCAGCAGTCTCATCATCACTATACCATACTGGCACTATGGCTGGCCTTTGTGTCTGTCAATTACACACCCACTAACCTGTCCTTGGTTAGGGATTAAATTGTAACAAAATAAACACTAAAAAGCTTTGAGAAGTAGAGCACTGAACAAACATTTGATAGGAGGACCTCACAGGCACAAAAACATTAATTCAATGTAGTAGCAAGTGACTGAGCAATAAACTTACAATATGTTCATAGCTCCACTTATCCATACAGCAAGGCTGTGCTGATTAAAAATCCCCATAATAATCAGAAATATGAACTTTTCTATAATACTAAAAAGTAAATAACTATTGTTAGTCTTTCAGGTGCCACTGGACTTTTTTTTATTTAGAAAAATGAACGCTATTATCTTTGTCTGTTCAATAGATTTGCAGTACTTTTATTGCAAAAACCATTCAATTTATTGGAACAAAATGAAGCCTAACATTAGACAACGAATTTGGTTAAAATGTAATTACTTCTAGGCAAGGTTGTTATTTCTGTTTGTGAAAGCATTTGTACTTAAAGAGTACATCTGACACAAAGCTGCACAATAATTAAGGAGAGTCAGCTGGGTAATTTACTAGCGCTACCTTGGCATTTCTTATCGAACCATCCCAGTTTTTTTTTACAAAGACATTGTCTATTGAAGAGCAAATTAATTTGTTTTAATCAGTTCTATGGTCTGCAGTAATTTCAATAGTAATTTATTTTCTATTAGAACTATACCCAGCATTTTCAAAACATTCAAACTTGTATGTGATTATTTTGCTGAACAATCAACATTAAGGTAAGCTCCTTGCACCTGAAATCCTCAGCATAGGATCAGAAACTCCACTCCCCTCTCCCATGTCCTGCTTATGGGGATCCCTGAAATATCTGTCTAACTATTATTGAAAAGAGGGGCCAGATGAACCCTTGGTCTGATAAAGCAGGGTTCTTGTTATGTACTTATGCTCTAATGAATCTGTAATGCCCAATGCTGTTTGAACATGATTTTTTTCAAATTCACTTTGTTCTTGACTAGCCAGAAGCAGTTTTCTGTGTTGCTATTCCATTGGGAAGTTGAAACACAAGGTAGCAGAAATTACATAAAATTATAATGTGAATAATGTGAAAGTCCCTGAATATTGGAAATAAAGAATTCACATTTCAGTTTGATTGTGAATCCCTTTGGAGTGTTGGGTGTTAAGTCACAGCTTTTGTCACCCATGTTATAAGTGGTGTCTTTGCACCCTGGGGGGGTGGGCTGCAGCTCTAAAACCTAGGAAGAAAAGAACCATGTCAATATAAAACCAAATCAGCAAAAGCATTTGGAACTGTATAGCAAGTGGGAAGGAATTAGGGCTGCCAAGTCCAACTTGGGAAATATCTGGGGACTTTGGGGGCAGAGCCAGGAGACTTTGGGGGTGGAGCCAGGAGAAAGGAAGTGACATCATTTTGTGATGTCACATCCTGTGATGTTCCTTCCACATGCTGACACATGAACTCATGAAGTTTCCTAATACTGAATCAGGCCATTGGTCCATCAAGGTCAGTATTGACTACTCAGACTGATAGTGGCTCTCCAGGGTCTCAGGCTGAGATCTTTAATGTCACCTATTACCTGATCCTTTTTTAGCTGAAGAAGCTGATACCTCCTGCATGTCAAGCAGATGCCCTATCACTGAGCAACAGCCCTACTGAATCCTTCCTCATCTCGGCAGAATATGAAGCACTAAGTGCTACACAAGTGCTTAATATGATTTTCATACCATAAGAACAGGAGAGAAGCCACAGTGGATCGGCCCATCCAGTACAGCCCATCCAGTACAACACTCTGTGTCACAACAGTGGCCAAAAATACCAGGTGCCCTCAGGAGGTCCAGCAGCGGGGCCAGAACTCCAGAAGCCCTCCCACGGTTGCCCCCCAAGCACCAAGAATTCAGAGCATCACTGCCCCAGACAAAGGGTTCCATTTAGACCTTGTGGCTAATAATAGCCACTGATAGACCTCTGCTGGATGGGGACAGAGAGAGAGAGACAGACAGACAGAAAAAAGAAAGAAAGAGGGAGAGAGAGAGTGAAGGAAAAAAACTGGCAGAGGCACTTACTTCCATTTAGACCTTGTGGCTAATAATAGCCACTGATAGACCTCTGCTGGATGGGGACAGAGAGAGACAGACAGACAGACAGAAAAAAGAAAGAAAGAGGGAGAGAGAGAGAGAAGGAAAAAAACTGGCAGAGGCACTTACTTCCATTTAGACCTTGTGGCTAATAATAGAGACAGAGAGAGAGAGAGACAGACAGACAGACAGACAGACGGACAGAAAAAAGAAAGAACGAGGGAGAGAGAGAGAGAGAAGGAAAAGAGCTGGAAGAGAAACTTACCTTGCAAAAGCAGCCCCTTCAGTCCCTCCTTAATCTCTGCGCGGACCTCTCTCGCTGTGGAAGCTCTCTTTCTGACTTCTTAAAGGGGAAATGTCTGGTGAGGCTTTTTACTGCAGGGCAGGCTCTCTGCAGACATTTCCCTTTTAAGGCAGCCATTTTGTCCCCCGGTGGTCAACTTTGCAAAAGCGGGGGTAAGCAGTAAAAACCAGTGTTTCCCCCGCCCTACCGGGGGACTTGGCAGCCCTAGAAGGAATAGGTAAGGGGGGGATGGTGAAGGGCTATCTAAAGAGGCAAGGGCAAGTTGCATCAGAGCAGGCAAACAAAAATGGGTGTTACCTCTGATCTGAGTTGAAGGGAAAAGAAGGCATGAATTTTTGTCTTCTAGGAGAAACACAGCAGAAGCCTAGAAATAACACATTAAAAATTAGGAAAAATCACACATTGATTTTTCCCCAAAACCTCTTCTGTTAATCCTATTTTCCTGCCATCTAATTGCCTAAACAACCCTATTTATTTATTTATATTTAAAAATTATTCCATCTCTCCATGTGCTTGATTTGACTTACAAACCAAATTCAATCAAACACATTATATTAAAATCAAGAAGTTTAAAACCAAACACACAATAGTCATGACTTCTCAGCATCCGCAGATCATTACAAGATGCTCATAATTTTAAAAAAAACTACCTTGCACTGCTTTAGAAAAAACAGTTAGGCTCTTTGGGAGTTCTAGTAGAGAACACTCTCAACCTAACTGAGGAGGTTTACACCTAATGTGTACAGGGCACAGATGAAAGTCAAAGTCATTTATTACAGTATTACACCAGCATGAATCACAGAATAAAATATACCATAATCATCACCCAAAATTGTTAAAAGTTTCAGTTAAACTTTGTATAAGAAATTGTAAAAAACATTCCAATAATACATAGTGATCTATTGTGAGAGGAGGGTTTTAACCTTTAAGGATCAGAATTTATAAAATTATATATATTACATTGGCTTATGTCATACTTTATGTTTCCTTACTTTCTTGAATGTTCAGTTGAGTTTTGCAGGCTGCTGCACAGAATTTTGCACGAAGTGCAGTCACCTGCAGGTTTTCTCCCAGGAGCAACATTTTAACATATCCCGGATTTGAACACCCAGGGTTTCTATTGAGCAGGGGGGAGATATACTTTGAGCAACTCATTTGATCCAAAGAGCAGTAAAGGAGGACGTGTTCTGTTGTTTCTATCTCACCACTGCCGCAGGGACATAACCTTTCATTCAAAGGACCCTTTATATTGCCCTGCTACTACCACTGTTGGGAGGGCTTGCCATCTAGCGAGAGTGAACGCCCTCCAGTGGCTTGAGATCTCCAGCTGAAATATGTATTCCGATGGGGCGGTTGTATATCTGACTTATTGTGAAGCTAGAAAGTCTGGTGACCTCACTGTGTCACACTGCCTTTCAATGTCTAAGACCCTGTGCTGTATCAAAGCCTTTGCTTGCTCAAGTCCCATTTTCAAAATCAAGTGAGGAGAAAATCCCACGTTTGCCACATTATCAATGATTGCCTTTTCACATGCAGACTGAAATAAGAATGGGGGGGGGGTCAGCCCCTTGGGGGCAAGGTTTAATTTTAGCCATAGATTGATGGAGGCTAGGCACACATTAGCCAATACTTTAATCATGCCTGTTTCCAGTCTCAAGTTTGCATTTGAGACCCATCTGGGTAATTGAAGAATTGTTCTTAGGAATTTTGATTGTACTCATTCTAAAGGAGCAAATAGGATTGTGGGGGCCCAAGTAGAGTTCCATACAGGAGTTGAGCTGCTGGAATGAATTGCCCTCCCTTGGTGCATGAAAGTTTGGCTATAGCTTGGGCTGACTTTTGTCCTATTTCTGCTCTATGTTCACAGTACTCCAGAATAATCAGTGCTTGAATAATCATGTCTAGATACTTGAAACTAGTGATTTGCTCAATCCTCTGTCCATTAATACTCAATTCCCTCTGTTTGGTGTTTTGTTTTGTTTTTTGGCTGAAGGCCAAAAACTTTAGTTTTTTGGTAATTTATTATTAAAAGTTCATTCCTGCAGAACTGACAATGCCTTTAAAGCTCTCCTTAAACCCACTGCAGTTTTAGAAAGAAGTACATTACTGCATACAGTACTGAGATCTTATGTTCTGATAATTTAGGTGGATGGCAATCAAGGCTGTTATGCAACTAATCATACCATTGATGTAGAAAGTGAGGAATAAAGGGGCTAACAAGCAACCTTGCTTTACTCTCTTAGATGTTTTGATGGCATTTGATAAATGACCCTTCCTGTTATGTGGGACCTTGAAGGAAGTATTGGTATAAAAGGTTTAAATTAGGTAAAGGAGCCTTCAATCAATGGATGTAGCCTCTATTTCCCCCCACAATATAGCCCTTGAGATAGAGTCAAAGGCTGTTTTCAGGTCTATGAAGGCAACATAAAATGATACCGAGCTCTTTGATATATATTTTTCAATCAAATGCTGCAAGACCAAGCAATGATCTAATGTGGTTCTTCATGTCATGAAACCTGCCTGTTGTTCTACAATTATGTTTTCTTGCTCCAGCCAGCATTTAAATTTTTCCAGGAGATGGTTGCATAAATTTTACTGATACAGTTGAGCAGGCTAATGGGTCTGTAATTTGCAGGATTGTCCCTCTTCCCTTTCTTGAAGAAGGGTATTACAATTGCCTGTTTCCAGTCTTCCAGTATTCCAATGTGACCAATAGCATCTTCTGGTTGGTGGCACCCAGCACAGATGCACTCGGATGAGCTCCATGGCATCTTTTAAGTTTATTAAATCCAGCTAATGAATTGCTGGCAAGCATCACAAAATATTCCATTAATTGCATGCTCTCGATATCAAGAACAGTCGGAAGAACAACTTTATGTTAAGTATTTCCAAATAGGCCAGATGGAGCAGGAGTTTACTGAGCTTATTGAGATAACCCAGTCGAAGCTAACAACAAGATTACAGTGACTTCTTTACTCTTGAGATAATTAAACTGCTGTCAAGTTAATTTCTCAGGGTTCTCAGAAAAAACAAAATGAACAGAAGGAGAAACCCCTTCAGCTGGATAGTGAAATAGAAAGGTGAGTGATCTATTCATTTGTTTTTTTAAAAATCCTGAAGTCAGAGGAAAATATATCAGACTTATGTTGCTATTGTTTGAGTTCCATGCCAAAGGAAATCAAAAGATAAATAAAGCTCACTGGGAGAATCCCAAGCAGGTTATGACTTTAATTGAGAGACTGTTCATTCAGAGGAAAAGGAACGAAGAACTGTGCATAGATAGACCCAGGGCTCAATTTCAGCAGGAACGCACAGGAACGCCGTTCTGGCTGGCGTCCGAGCCTGCCCTGCCCCCTCCCTGCCCGGCCTGAGCTGTTTACACTTAAAGAAAAAGTTCCTGCAGAGAGCCGGCAGGAAAAAGCTCCACTGGGTGCTTTCCCTTTAAGAGCAAACAGCCAGCAGGAGAAAGCCCCGCCCAGAGATTAAGCACAGGGGCTAGGCTTTCTGCATTTGGCTTGCCGACGTCACGTGGCTTTCTCTGCTCCAGTAAGTGCCTCCCCATCTCTTTTCCTTCTCTCTCTCTCTCCCCCCACCTTTCTTTCTGTCTTTCTCTCTCTCTCTCTGTCCCCACCTTTCTTCCTTCCTTTCTCTTTCTCTCTCTCCCTCCTCCACCTACCTACCTTCCTTCCTTCCTTCCTGTCTACCTTCCTTCCTTCTTCCTTCCTTTCTTTTCCTTCCTTCCTTCCTTTCTCTCTCTCTCCCCCCACCTACCTCTTTCTTTCTTTTTTTCTTTTTTTCTTTCCTTCCTTCCTTCCTTCTGTTCTTTCTGTTTTTATAAAAAAAATTATTGAAGGGGGGGGGATGTAAAAAAGCAGAGAGCCCAGGAAATGCTGGTTTTGACAATATCTTTAATTTTTGAGAATCTCTTTAGTTTTCTCATGGCATCTTCTGCTTAAGAAAAGTAAGTTTGAAGCCTGAGTTCATTGTTGTGTCTTGTTGGGAATGGTTTCAAATATATGTGTGTCTAAAGTCTGTATTAAGGTGGTTTTGGAGAAAAATCTGAAAAAGTAGCTTCATTTTTGTGTGTGTTGGCAGAACACTTGACTGTTGCATGCGGCACTTTGGGGGACATCTGCAGAGAAACAGAGTTGTAACTAAAAATGAGCATGGTCAGCTGCACTTTGGAGATTGCCTGTTTTGTGAAATTTAAAAAAGTGGGCAGAGTTTCTGAAGAAGATGATTGTCCCTCTTCTCCTGCCACTGGACTGACATCTGCCTTTAATGGGTCAGCAAAGTTGATGTTCTTAAACCTCCTAGTAAGAGAGATTTCCGCTTCTGAGGAGTTCCAACGATTGGTGATCTTGTGATGGTAGTGATACTTTTATGTGGTAAAGACCACCTGTTCACAGGATAATTTCATTTGTGGGACAGACTCTGCATGGTAACCACTCCACTGGTACATAATTGCTTGTGAAAAGTATTATAGTGTAATAATTCACGTGGGCAGCTGTGTTGGTCTGAAGCAGCAGAACAAAGTTGGAGTCCAAAGTTTCATCCAAGGTATAAGCTTTTGTGTGCATGCACACGTCTTCCATCTGAAGAAGTGCGGGTGGCACATGAAATCTTATACCTTGAATAAAATTTTGTACCTTGAATAAAATAGTCCACAAACTACTCCCATCCAGTGCATCCACAAACCTAGAAGAAGAGATTGGATTTATACCCCGCCCTTCACTACCCAAGGGAGTCTCAGAGCGTCTTTCAAACCCCTTTCCCTTCCCCTCCCCACAGCAGACACCCTGTGAGGTAGGTGGAGCTGAGAGAGCTCTGAGACAGCAGCTGGTACAGAGCTATGACTTGCCCAAGGTCATCCAGCAGATGCAAGGGGGGAGTGGGGAATCAAACCCAGTTCTCCCAGATTAGAGTCCGCGCACTTAACCACTACACCAAACTGGCTCCTAGTGTTGTTCTCCCAGTGAACTAGGGTTGCCAACTCCAGGTTGAGGAAATCCCTGGAGATTTGGGAGTGCAGGGTGCAGTTTAGAGGAAGGAGGGACCTAAGCAAGGCATAATGCCATGGACTCTACTTTCCAAAGCAGCCATTGACCTGATCTCTGTAGTTTGGAGCTCAGTTGTAATTCCAGATCTCCAGACCCCATCTGTAGGTTGGCAACGCTAAAAAATCATATTCAGCGTACTAGATCTGCAGGAAGGCAACCTGATTTCCATGGGAACCTAACCCTTAGGAATTGATTCCAATCTAGTGTGGGAATAATTGTTGGACATAAGATATTGGTTCAGGCAAGGTTTTGTATAGAAGGGACAGAAAATAAATGTTTTTATTGGTTTTGTCAAAACTGTTTTGACAACAAGGTAAACAGAATAAGAAGCAAAAGGTGGATGTGGCTGGATGACCACACTTCTGGGAACACTGGGTGTGGCCTAATATGTTAATGAGCTGTGCTGTCAGGGGTGTGGCCTAATATGCTAATGAGTTCCTGCTGGGCTTTTTCTACAAGAAGAGCCCTGGATAGACCAATAACTGGAGTGGCCCTAGGAAGCCCCCCTCACTTACAATTACATATTATAGGATATGAGCCAAAAAAGGGCTTATGCATCAGAGGGACAGAAGATATCTCCACTGAGCAAGCAATCCAGAGCAGAAGATTTTTTTCCCGTCCCTCTAAAGCTACATAACAGTTTTGATTGCCTGTCTTTGATTGAAGAGAAAGGAGGTGCCTGTCCACCTGCCCAAGCTGAGCAAAACTATACCCTTGAAGTAAACTGCCCCCTGCAGCCCTTGAGAAATTCTGGGGAAATTGAGGAGCTAGAGTTACTTGCAAATCAAACATTAATTATTGCAGAGTCACTCCAAAAAAATTTTGTGCAATTTAATCAGATCATGAGCTTACTGTAAGATGGTAGAAGGGGGTATCAAAACAAAGCACAACAATTTCCTCAGGGTCTTATTAGATCTACCTCTAACAAAGGAGATGAGATTATTGAGGAGCTGAATGGGAAAAGCCAAAAAAGTCAGAGAGCTCTTGAAACCAGCCTGATCAACTGCAAGAACAATTCTCATACGCTGATTTACCACCCATTGAGTGTGGCTATAAATGTTTTCCCCATCAGGGAAGATATATTATTTGGGCCACAAAATGGCAGGCTAAAACCATCTGGCTTTTCTACTTAAGATCCTGGTGATATTGATCTCAGGTGGAACGCCTGCCTGGCTTGATTTGTTATGAGCGGTTCCTGCTCTTTTTCCGCACAAACCAAATTCCTAACCTCATGCATGAGCAAACCCAGGCTCTTGTTAAATTTGAGATCAGACTCCAGAAATACTTTAGAAATTCTGCGCAGCCCAGAAATTAATCTTTAAAGAGCTACAAATAAAACAGACAATTTACTTTTAACTCCTAAAAAGAAGACAGATTTTGGGGGGGGGGGGGGATACCAACCTTGGCAGACCAGCCAGTACCTCCAAATCTACCTCCTGTCAAACAGGAGGTTGAGGAAAAAGATCAGTGCCCTTGACGGAGTCAGAACATCATATCCCCCTCTGTTCTGTTCTAAAGAGGAAAAATCTTGAAGATGGAAAACCAAAAGAGAGACCGAAGCCAGTCTTTGGCTTTCTACCACCAGAGAAACAGGATGCCTTGATAAATCAAACATTGACCTTAGTAGTCTCCCTAACAAAAATTAAGCAGGATTCTTTCTCTAAGGAAAGAACTTTAAACAGCTGCTCTGGTACTTTTAATCCACCGAAAGAGAACTCAGGGGCTGCTATTCCTAGCCTTCCAAGGCAAAACCAGCTTCCTCTTGAGCCAGCTGTGCTAATAAATAGAGGAAATGCCAGTCTGGAAATCTGACTGTCCCTGCAGATGATCCTGAGTTTTGCACAATTATAGAAGACACCTCTGAGCCAAAAATAACACAGAGCATGATACCAACAGCATGACAATGTGCAGACCAGTGTGATCTGGACACAATTATACCCCTAAAAATTTCAACACAGATGAAAGAAGCTGCTCCAAGGACCTAAGCAAACATGAGGAGGTAAATCTTCAGAATATTGGTTGGTTAGGCAGACCTCATAAGGGCAGCTTCCAGTAAACTAGAAATTCAGTTGTCATTGGTACACACTACCATGGGTGGGTGACAGCAGTTTCTAGGAGTTTATTTATTCATTTCATTTATACCCCACCTCTGTGCCAAAGGGGGCACTAGTTTATATCATTCTCCTCTCCTCCATTTTATCCTCCAAGCAAACCTGTGAGGTAGGTTAGGCTGAGTGCGGGTTGCTGGCCAAAGGTCTCCCGGCAAGCTTCCATGGCACGAGTGGGGATTCAAACCTGGGTCTCCCAGATCCTAGTCTGAAACTTGTCTCTAACCATTATACCACACTTCCACAATGTCTCAAAAACACCTGTTGATGTCACTGCATTAGCTTTTGTTTCTATAACTGTTATGCACTGATGTTGCTGCCATGAGTACAGAAGAGCTGGACTATAATATGCTGGCAACGGCATTAGTTGTGGCATTGCCACCATTGAGCACAGCAGGTCCTAAGGTCAGCCCTAAACCAAGGGCTATTTTCGGGCAGGAACGCACAGGAATGGAGTTCCGGCTGGCTCCTGAGTTGGCCACACCTACAACCAAAACCTCTGGCATGCGTGGCTACAGAGCACGCTGCCCTCTCCCTGTTACACACAAGAGGGAAAGGTGGCATGTTAAAATGTGGTCTTTCCCTCTGGGGAGCCCCTGGGGATTTCCTTGTCAATTTTACTCCCTGCCAGTCAGCTGAGAGTGAAATTGACAAGGAAAAGCCTCTCTCTGCCTTCCCTTCTCTAGCTAACATGTCACAGCTGGAAAAGGGCAGGCAGGAAACCCAGGCATGTTGAAAATGCCTTTCTTTTCCTACCCATGCCTGCCCTGTGCTTTCCCAGCCCCCCATCTAATATGCTAATGAGTTGCACTGCCGGGGGTGTGGCCTAATATGCTAATGCGTTTCTGCTTTTGGGTGTGGCCTATTATGCTAATGAGTTCCTGCTGGGGGTTTTCTACAAAAAAAGCCCTGCCTAAACCTATGAAGGGGCTAGTGCTTGTTTACTGCCAAAATGATTTATTATATTGTGTATAAAATGGTTAACAGGACTATCTGAGGAAGAAAGGTTTCTGGTGTGTACCCAAAAGAAATAATGTTTTCTGAAGTCTGAAAGATTCAGGAACTCACTAGTGATTTAAAACAACCAGACCTTCATGCTGTGCAAATTTACCTCATTAGGCACTAGCTTCTAAACAGGAAAAATCTGATGAATGTAATCAGTGCTTGCAGGATATTTGAAATGTCCTATGAGCCAGCAGCAACATTTCTGGCTCCTAGGTTAATCTGCCCCTGAATGCATTTATAAACCTTTACAAAATATGCAGCATGGGTGGCTTGGAAATGACCCTTGTGGCCACACAGTTGACAAATATCAGAAAATATGAATGTGTAGTGTACATGCACCCAAGTGTTCCCTCTAAGCTGAGTTAGTGTGAGCTAGCTCACAGTTTTTTAGCCTCTGGTTGAAACAGTTTTGTCTTAGCTCAGGAAGAGCAAACCAATTTATGCAGTTGCCAAATCGCTCACTCACAACTTTAATGCCAGTAGCTCGCAAAGTAGAATTTTTGCTCACAGTATGCCACAGCTGAGAGGGAGCACTGCATGCAACATATGCCCACACATGGACCTTTCCCAAAAGCTCAGCTCCAAACAAGGGTCCAGATGGATGAAAACAGATTTGGATACAAAACATCCTTGGAAAGAAATGGAATTATGTGTGATTAAAATAATGTTGGAAATATGCTCTTATACTAGCTAGACCTATAATGACTCAAAGCCTCTTACGTTAACAATTTGTAATGCATACTCAGTAATTTACGTGAAGCATGCTCAAAGCATTATCTGCCTAATAAATTAATCTGTGTACCGCCATGCAAACAGTAATGTATTATAAAAACAAATGGATATAGTTTGAAAAAGAGGGAGATTCAAGGGCACTTACTGGAGAGCAAAGGCCAGGGATTATACTGGGAAAGTCACATTATCATAATGGTATAATTGTGAAGATTTTGGAGGGTGGTGCCTGGGGAGAGTGAGGTTTAGGGAGGGACCTCAGCTGGATATAATGCCATAGAGCCCACTCTCCAAAGCAGCCATGTTCTCCAGGGGAACTGATCCCTGTGGTCTGGAGAGTGGTGAGCCTGCTTGCAGGGAGGGCGGGATATAAATCCGAAAAATAAAATAAATAAATAATTCCGGGAGGTTGGCGACCCTACCTTAAATGACCAGACCTCCAGAGAGTAGCTTGCTGCTCTCCTGGCCGGGAATACCACCTCCCGGGTTGCTCCTGAATTCCCAGACTCTGTCTTCCAACCCTTTCTAGACAGCTCTCCCCTCCCTTTCTCTTGCTCTGACCTTTTACTCTCCTTCCTTCTGCCATGGCTACTCCCTGGTTCTCTGGGTTTATACCTGAGTAGGTTTTTACTCCCCAGGAGGTATAATCCTGGCAGTCTTTGCCCCACCAATAACTTTGAGACCTTCATCCCACAGGGATCCCGGTTTTTGTAATGTTTGATCCCCATTTTGTACATCTCACTGTTGGCCTAGGAATGATAGATGGAGCCTGTATTAAGTTCATATCAAATGACAGTGAGTCACACTAAGGGCATCAGTCATGCAAAAGCCCACCCTAAGAGGGATTCAATTGAGGGCCTTTTCCCAAAGGACCTTAGAGCCTCATTTCAGATAATTTGATCTAAACTAAAACCCAGATCTCCAAAACAATAAGCAATGGGCTGATGCCAGCAACTACCCACCTATCTTAACAACTGGACAGGAAGGTTCCTGTCCTTACTTAATCATGACAAATATCCAACCATAATTCTAATTTTCAGGTCTCCTCAAGGGAACATTTTTGATAAGTTTAATGCAAACAAGGGAAACTCCTATCCATAATACAAAGACTTAATTTTCAAACTTGCTTATCTCCAGAAAGACTGGATTTTTATTACTCTTGCATTCTGATGCCAACACCCCTTCCCCTCCTCACCCCTGAGCCCCAGCTTCTGTAGCCGGTTTGTATTCATCCAGTGACCCCAGTTCCATGGTTGGCCTCTCACTTCCTCTCTTGCTCCACAGACCCAATTTGCTGCACCTTTCTTCCTTCACCTGGTCAGTTTCAAGCTCCCGCTGCTGCTGCATCACAGTTGAGGAACCCTTCCTCCATCTCTCTGAAGACCAGGCTCCTACCTCTTGTTTTCCCCTTTCAGTTTTCCCCTGCAGGCAGGTAGTTTATTAGGGAAATATTTTGAGTTGTTTTATTAAAACATGTTTCTTTTCTGTAAATCTTAATTTTACTCCCCAGATCACTTAATTCAGGGGTCCTCAGCATGGTGCCCAGGGGGTCCCATGGTGCCAGCCAACACCTTTCCTAGAGTCCACCAAGTTTTTTAAGGAAGTGGGCAGGGTCTGATTGGGCTTGTGGCCAGCAGGGCTTCCTATTGGCCATGCAGATTAAAAGCCATCCTGTTAAACAGAGTTTCTGCCTTAAATGTTGAAGAGTTACTAGGAAAGTTATGCATAACCTAGCTCCCTGACATTTAGTTGTTGGCTTTGCCTCCTGTGGAAGCCATTTTGTGGTTGTGCCCACCACCCTGTGTCAGAATTCAGTCGGTGCCTACAGGTTCAGAAATTTCAGGGACCCATGGCTTAACTTAATTTGGCTTCTTTTTTGTTAAATAAATAAAATCCCTTTTCTGTTTAAAAAAGCTTGTTCCTCCTTGTTCTTTCAAGTGTTGGACTGAATCTGGAACTTGGTATACACAGGTTTGAGATCCCCAAATATATATTAAACATGTGTTTGTGCTGTGCTAACAAGTTACAGGACCTTCATGTGTATGTTGATTTGGGTAGCACCACCTTCTCTTTAGGTGCCCTCAGAGTTCAGTCCTGGCATTGTCTTTCCCTCCTCCCCTCAGCCAATATGTAGTCTCCCTCCTCCCAACCATTGTGCAGCCTCTCTTGAGTCTGTTCCCAGGATCCCCCCCTTCACACCCCACCTAGAGATCCTTTGGGGTGTGACAGAGCTGTATGTTAGCTATTGGCATCAGAGTAGTCCTTTGGCATTATCTTTGACTTCCAGGCCAGAAGAATTATGCACATGAATGTTCCATCTGTAATTCTTTCCTCTGGCCCCCAGCCTCTGTCACGAAGGTGCCAGGCTTCACTATTCTACGTGGCCACACCCAAGGAAAAGGTACAAGTGAGACTTCTTCATCTGTTCAGTTGGGACCAGCTACTATTTAGCCTCTCCCTCTCCTACAGCTGCTTCCACCAATGGCTATTCAGCCTGCTGCAGCAAAAGGAGAGGTAAGACATGAGACCCCTTCATCAGTTCTATCAAGACCAGCTACCATTTGACTTTTCCTTTCCCACCAACATTTCACCAGACTTCATCTGAGAAAGAGACAACGCTGACTGAAGCCCCTACATTGTCATAACTGAGACCAATTACCGTTTAGATCTGCAGTTCTATTATGTAATTTTATTTCGTAATATTATTAAAGAATTGGTTTCCAAATGTGTTTTTTGTCCTATCCCCACTTTTCCCATTTATATCATCTCTTATTCTGTAATCCATTATTTGAAATTCTAAGCCTTGAGTACTTGGGTAGAAAGTCAATATATGTATGTGGTAATAAATGAGTAAAGGTCAGAGATCTGTCCATAAATAAAGAATAACACTCTTTGGTTTATGACCTACAGCCATGGTATAGTCAGTACTCTGTGTGGTTTCATCAAGCTTGCAATTGTGTCTGGTGCTCCAGAGCTGATGGCATAATCCCCCCCTCCAAGTCTATTTATCTGGCTTGAAAAGGCTGCAACAACACTATTGTACTGAAAGACCAGGATAACTTAGCTCTATTTAGGCATCCCCTTGGTAACCAAAGTAAAATTAAGGAAATATAGCAAGCAATAAAGTTATCTGACACATTCAGTAGACATCTAATGCACTAAACAAAACATGATGCTTTCCTGTGTCAAATGGATACTGTGGAGTTATCAATTCACATTATGTAAATTTATTTTTGTTTACATTATTTATAGTCTGCCATTCTCACTGAGACTCAGTGTAAGTCATTACAATCAAGAGGATGGGACACCCATTAAACAATCCAAAGGATCTGGATTGTACAAATCTGAAACCAAGCAGAAATCTGAAACTGAACAGAAACATAGCATAGGCATTAACATGACAAGTTAAGCGATGTGGAAATTACATAGTAGGTTCCTAACTACAGCAATTAGTACAGTATAGTCCACAGTCCCTATCCCTTTGCCAAAGCATCTTTTGGAACCATTTTATTACACACCAGCCCTATTCCTGGAGTCTCTGAGTTGACATTAAGGGGTGACCTATGTAGAATGCATTACAATACTCTAGGCTCAGTGTTACCATGGCATGGATCCAGGCAGCCAGATGTCTGGGGATGTCACCTGATGCTGAGCCATCCCCACTGGTGAGGCTGCCTCTGCAGGGGGTGCCTGCTGGGTCCCAGCTGCAGGGCAAACCCAACAAAGCATCAGCACAAGCAGCCACAAAAGAGACCAGGATGGGACTGGGAAGAATCCTCCAGTCCCAGCCGGACCCAGCAGAAGCCCAGGCACTGATGCCTGGGGAGGAGCAGGCCCAGGACAAGCAGAGGTGGACTCAGATGGCTTACAGCCTATCCCAGTCAGCCCCAGACCATAGCCAATGGGGACGGGGGGGGGGCTGGAGGAAGAGGGAAAACTGGCAGCCTTGCAATGGGAAAAGGAGAGAGCGATCTCCACTTCCTAGGAACAGGCCAGGTGAGGCTGGAGAGAAGGGTTAGTGTGTGGTGGGGATAAACAACCTCTTTTAAAAGGATTCCTATAAGAGGCCACGAAGGAGGAAACAGCACAGCTCTGGGACAGAGAAGGAATTGGGAAGCAACCCCTTCTGTTCCCATTCTAAGACCTTGGGAGACTCATCAGAGGGACCCAGCAGGATGGTCAAGGACAGAGTTGAAGATGGGAGAGCCTCACACCTCATAGTGTTTCAAGGCAGGGCACCCTCTTCTGGACTAGACTGAGTTGGAAGAAAACACTGTAATGTTGGATCTAGGGTAAACCCTGGCTCTTAACTATGCCAGCAAGGGTCAGCTGAATCCTACTGATGGAGCACAATGTCCTTCAGTACTGCCACCTTTCCAACCTGCATTACATCTGCCTTTCCCAGATGTACATTCAATTTGTTTGTTAACCACAGCAGCCAGGCAGTAGTTCAGGACTCCTACCTTATCACCAGGAGATTTGGATAAGGAGATAGCCCGGCTACAGACTTATCCAGGAGGTTGTTTTGTAGCTGCAGGGCTTGGCACCAGGAAGGGAAAGGAATTTGTGTCCCTCCTGTGGTGTTCTCTGAAGCAGCAGGGGTGGAGTCCTGGGTGCCCTCCATGCTGCTGGCCAATGGCTGGCCGGTTGCAGACTTGCATCCTACAGGGGCAGAACTTAGAGGAGGTGGATCCAAGAAGGGCAGCCCGTGGTGATCCGCTCCTCTATTTAAAGCCCTTTTGCCTTGTGTTCCTCCTTGCTTCTTCTCCATGGACAAGGAGGCCTCATTACTCAGGCTCCTGAGGAAGAGAAACATCGAGAGAACTGTTGCAGTGAACTAGAAACAGTGGCTGCAATCACACTCACTAAATAATCCACTTTCAATCCAGTTCACACAGTAAAATCTAGTTGGAAAGTGCATTGAAAGGCCGCTGAAAGTGGATTATTTAGTATGTGTGATCGCAGCCATTTATTCTTCAAACCATGCACACATAAATTCAATAGCATATATTCAGTAACAATACCCAGTAGTATATAGAAAATCCCAGTACCTGAAAGAATAGTGTACATTTCAGAAAGAACAAGGAATTCCTGGACTATGGACCAAGACCTCAAGCCTAGGTGGGGTGTTGGCCAAACAGCCCTGAACAAAGCCCTTTTAAAACTCTCTTCAGGAAGAGTTAATTAAAATATACCAAACTTGCCAAATACCAGCCCGTCCTAAGTTGATAAAATGAACTTTCGCTAGTATGAACTTTTGCCTAGATATCTTTTATTAACTGTGATGTCAAGAAGACCTAGGCAGATATGTTTAAACTTTGGAGCCTGGCCCTTGGAAGGCCATGAAATGTGAATTCAGGCAAAGGGACATCTACAGGGCAAGGCTTTAGTTTTTATGCCTAGGCTGCCAGCAAAAGAGCAAAGGCTTATGGGACTTCTGAACCTAGAAACCAAAGTCAGTTATAGCAAAACCTACATAGCATAAAAAAAACAGAAAGCCCCAGGATCATTGAACCCCAAATTCTACCACAAATAAGCATCATAGTATTTCTTGGCTTGGGGCCCTTGGTCTTCTACTCTTGTGGCATAACATCATTTATATAATTGTGTACAGTATTTTACATTTACTTCCATACTGGTAGAATTATTAGGGGCTTAAGCATTAGGTTTGATTAACTGTGGCTCTTTAAATAATATTATTATAAAAGCTGGTATACAGGGTGTTAGACATTTAGCGAAGTTTTGGTTTAATTTATCTTTAAAAGGGGAGTCTTACTGGTTTGCTTAGTTCGGTCTTACTGGTTTGCTGATTTTCTTTTTCTCTTTTTGAAATTCGGTTGATTTGATCTTCAGTCTAATTTTAATTTTTGCCAGTTTTTTTTTTTAACAGCAATTTTATTGTTTTTTGTATAAGTAAGCGAATTACAATGATAAAACATATAGCGAAATATTTACAAACACTGTGGTGTAATTAGTTACTGCACTCGATAAAAAGACCAGTTAGGTGGTGCACAAAACGGTTAGATGTTGGTATCGTTCTGTGCCTTTGCTCTGAGATGATACTCGGGTTTGTGATGGGTGCTGAGATTAGCCGTAGATGTACGTTTTGAACTTGGCATCCATCATGTGTTCCCAGTCGAAGCAATTAATTAATTTTATTTAATATTGGGTTCCATTTGTCGATGGGGTTTAATAGGTTCCTTTCATTGGAGGTTGCGTTAGAATATATAGATAGTTTTTCAAGCACAAAGAAGTCCCATACTTTGTTGAGCCATTGCTCCATGGAGTTGATTTGTTCTTCCAGTTTTGTGCAATGGCCACTTTGGCTGCTACTAGGAGGATGTGGATTATTTGGGAAGAGCGAGTAGGAATATGATCCAGAAGATTGCCATGGAGCAGAATTTTTGCCAGTTGGATAATGCTGTAACCGCTAGTGGCTTTGTTTTGAGGAGATTATTTTAAATCTTGTTAATTAGGCTAATTTAGCTGTGTCCTAATTGAGCTTGTTAGCCCATTTTATCCTTTATTTCTCCCAGCATTTCTGAATGATTTATTTTACTAGTCTAAGGCTGGCCTTGGTTAATTTAGATACCTCAGCTTGTTTTTAATCTGTTGCTTTGCAGGTAAGCTCCATAAATAAATGAAAAAGAGACAAATCGTAGGAGTTCTTAACCTTAAAATAAATTTTATAGAATTGCTCTCTAGGGTTTACTTTTATATTTGACTTTTAGGATTTAACTTAGGTTTCAATTATTATTAGCTTTTTTTTTGTTGTTCCATAAGAGTCATGGTTAGTATTTATCTAACAAGTTTACTACAGTACAAGCAAATTCAGCTAGTCCAAGTAGACTGTTTAGATTAATTAGATTAATCAGCTGATCAACTATAGCAGCTATGAGAAGGAAAAGGGCAATAACCTTTGAGGGATGCATGCCTGTTTGTAAACAAAGTAGAATGGAAGAGTTTTTAAAAAAATCTTTCACCAACAACAATCTCTAATAGATTTGACCATTTAGTTAATGAATTCTTAGCTCCTTGTAATTCTAATGATCTCAGTATGCTCCCAACAGGACCCTCCAAACACCATGGAAGCCTTTGAGGATATTTTGAGAAAAAATGCCGCCACAGATAAGAGATCAGAGACATTAGCTCTGTTAGCATTTCAGACTCTTCTAATCTCAGAAACTTATTAAAATATGTGAAAGGACTGATCTACTCACTAAGCAGATTGGTATTCTTTTAGCTAAACCATGTGAGAAAGAATTCTCAGTCCCTGAAGTCAAAAGGTTTTCAGAACAACCATTGCCACCTTCACCCTTACATAACACCGCTTTTGGTAAAAGGCCGAGGAGAAAGAGGGGGAAAGAATGGATTGTATCTCACATCCTGTCCTCCCATTGCCGATCTTTTAACATAATAAAATTGCTCTGAATATCTTGCCCTATCAAGGCCACATGATTAATTGGTCTACAAAGCATGCATCCAAAGAACATCTTTCCTTTTGCTACAAAGGCATTTTTCATCAATTGACTTGATGAAAGGGTTCTAGAACTTATTAAGGGCAAAAGATTTAAATTACATTTCTTCTCCCCAAGAATTCCCTCACTTATACTCACAAACCAAAAACATCTTTAAAAATATGGAGTCTTCCACTTGTTAAGGGCTTGGCTCAAAAGACAAGAGCCGAATTTAACAGTAAGGGCAACACCCTTTCAAACAGAGTTGTCCACTTGCTACTTCAACCTTCTGCTGAGAATGAACTGTTGATGGACCTTATTTCTCTCTCAGTAGAAGAGAGGATGAATCCAGCTGATCATGTGACTAATCATGTAGTACAGAACCAGTAAAACAGTTCTCCCATTATTAGAGATCTTTCTAAGCGTGATTCCTTTGAAGAGAATCTAATTGCCTCTTTTGGAGCTTTGCCCTCCTAAGAACAAGATAAAATGTTAGCTAATTTACAATCTCTTATTCATGCTCTAACTGATATAAAAAACCAAGTGTCTTGGATTAAAGATGCTAAGCTTACTCGTATAAAGGACCTGCCACCTGCTGAGAATGAGCCTCCAACAAAACATCTTGACATAGAATGCCCTGTAATACCATCAATACTGAAAGGGAACAGTAACTTGAGCCCATTTGGGCAACACAACTTAATGGAGCAGACCATGATTCTTCAACCTTCATCCAGTGTTAATGAGTTTGATCCAGATGCCATCCCATGTAAGAAGAATAACTGATTCAGTGTCAGCATGCGGAAACTGAAATTTCTCTCATGGAATATGGGACAATGGGAAAGCAGAGTAGGATCCCAAGAAACCAAGAAGTTCCTAGCTAACTATGATATAGTCTTGTTTCAGGAAATCTGGCAGCTTAGTAAAGTCTATCTTCTGGCTTCACCGCTTATTCTCTTGAGGCTTTCAAATGAACTAAACTAGGTCATCCCTCTGCAGGAATTGCTTGCTTGATCTCTGCTAGTTTATTGGTTAATGTTACAGTGCTATCAAACAAACCGCCTTATGTGATTGTTTTACTCCTCCAATTTCATAACTTCTCGTTTATACTGATTAATATATGTATTTCTCCAACCACATGTAAATCAGCATTGATGTACCACTGGGGCAGATTGAACACCTATATACATAAAACTGTCAGTCGCACTTATGCTGGCTGGTGATCTTAACGCTCAGACTGGTGCAGACTGGTCTATGAGGAGCTCCTTCTTAAAAGCTTTAAAGACTAGTCAATAAATAATTTTTGCTTGGAATCAAGAAGATCTAAAGACATTAAAATCAACAGTGCAGGGAAAAGGCTAGCTTCTTTAGTTATTAACAATGGGCTCCTAATTGTTAATGGCTGCCCAAGGGTTGATGGCAAGGGAGACTTTACATGTATTTACCAGCGTGGAGCCAGTATGATTGATTACTTAATAGTATCATCTAACATGTTCAATGTGATTGAGTCACTGGAGACAACAGAATGCATGGGTAGTGATCATCTCCCTCTGCATTTAAAATTAAACACTCTTCAATGTAACTTTCTTCGATCTGCCATCCCTCTTCAGCTAAGCCAAAATCATAATAAACTTAGGCCAGTGTGTTGGAATAATGAGATCATGAAGGAAGTAAACAGTCTAAAAAACTGTCTTAAAGCCTGTCAATTTAAGGCTAAAATCTCCATTCATTCTTCCCTGGAGGAGAACCTAGGTGTAATGAGTGAATTCATAAAAAATTTCCAACCATTATATACATCCTATGGACTGACCAGGGATTTTGGCCAGGGCAGGCAATTGATTTGATTCTGATTGTAGGGCACTTAAAAGGGCAATTCACTACATGCACCGACAATTCAAACTATACAATAAAAAAGTCACATTTAAATGGATTTTTTTGTTGAAATGTGAATTCAGAATGCTCATCAAAAGCAAAAAAAGAGCTCCTTTAATTTCCTCCAGGAAACATCTAATCTGGGTTTCCAAACAGAGATATTAAAACCTTTTGGGATATGATTGCAAACCAACTAAATACCAGATCTCTGGTCCATTGTTACATTTCTGCCAACTGTTGGGAGGCACATTTTAAGGCATGTTGCAAATTCATGTGCTAATAATATCCTTGCCCAAATGGCTCCTACTTTGATGGTTGAGAATGGCCCCCGATCACAGCCTCAGAAATTAAATCTTTAATAACTCAAATGAAATCTGGCAAAGCTCCTGGACCTGACCTGATACCAGTGGAACTGTTCAAAGCAAACGCTGAGTGGTGGGCGGAAGTATTGGCACCAATATTTACACAAATCAACGAGACAGGGATTATAGTTACCTCTTGGTACTACACAATAATAGTTCCCATCTACAAAAAAGGTGATCCAAGTGACCCAAACAATTACCAGCCCATAAGTTTACTATCAGTGGTGGGCAAACCATACACTTCTTTGCTTCATAAGAAGCTACCTCTTTGGATGGAAGATGAAGTCATATTGGGTTGAAAGCAAGCTGGATTCTGTAGAGGTACCAGTGTAGTTTATTTATTTGTTAGATTTCTATCTTGCCCTTCCTGTCAAAGCGGGCTCAGGGCGGCTCACATCAAAAGATCAAATGCATTAAAACAGGATATACATCTGAATCACATCTGAATCACAATAAGACTCAAAACTAAAAGGTGCTAATAAAACATTAATAAAGTGCTGGTGGCAATAGTGTTCTGCTAGACCATTGTGGCATAGTAGTAAAGTGCCGCTGCAATAACGTCTAAGATGTCCCAGAGAGGGCCTCAGTTGTTGTTGATGTTATTGGTGATATCAATGGTGGCTCCTATTCCAAGGCCTGGTGGAAGAGCTCCATTTTACAGGCCCTGCGGAACTGTAAAAGGTCCTGCAGGGCCCAGACGTTCCACCAGTGTGGAGCTGCCACTGAAAAGGCCCTGGCCCTGGTAGAGGCCAGTCGGGTGTCCTTTGGCCCAGGAAGGGCCAGCCGGTTCTGTGTTTCCGACCTCAGTGCTCTCAGGGGAACATATGGGGAAGGGCAGTCCCTCAGGTAGGCCGGCCCCAGACCATATAGGGCTTTAAAGGTCAAAACCAGCACCTTGAAGCGAATCCTGTATGCTATTGGCAGCCAGTGCAATGCCTTCAGCACAGGCTGGATGTGCTTCCGCATAGGGAGGCCCATCAGCAGCCTGGCTGCTGCATTTTGCACCAGCTGCAGCTTCCAGAGTTGAAACAAGGGCAGCCCCATGTAGAGAGCATTGCAGTAGTCCAGTCTCGAGGTGACCATTGCATGGATCACTGTTGCCAGATCATTGTATCTGAGAAAGGGAACCAGCTGCCTGATCAGCTGAAGATGGTAAAAGGCCGCCTTGGCAGTGGCTGCTACCTGGGCCTCCATGCCACACTCTCCAATTTATTGTAGATAAGTACACCAGCTCAAGAGATGACATATTCGATGTCTCCTTCATGGATCTCAGCCTTTGACTCAGTGCCTAGACAAAGACTATGGGATAGACTGAACAAATCTTCATGGGCAAGCACCTCCTCTTCTTGATTCAACAATTATACGCTCAGTCTACTGCTCAGGTGAGATGTGGTCCTGCTGGCGAACTGACCAGGGATATTCCATTGAACAGAGGAGTTAAGCAAGGATGCATCCTTTCTCCACTGTTATTCAATTTATACCCTAAAGACTTAACTTCTTACATATCTGGAAATTAATTTCAACCACCTTGCCTGGCCCATGTTAAATTACCTTGTCTTTTATACACGTATGATATTGCCCTTTTGTCAAGATCTGTGGTTGGCCTATGCAAGCTCATAGGTTTCTTCTCAGAATATTGTTCCAGTGAGGGCTTAGTTATTAATGTTGCTAAGTCTAAGATTCTTCTTTTTAGTAAAAAATGGAAGAAGTATAAGTAGTCAGTGGCAGGTCAACCTATGGAGCAAGTAGAGCATATTAAATATTTAGGAGTCATCTTTCAAGCAAAACTTTCCTGGAAGGTGCACTTGAACTCTGCTGTTAGATCTGCTGTGAGTACTGGGAAGGCCATCTCAAGGTTTTATTATTCCACGGGTGGCCAGTATGTTCCTGTGGCAGACAAAGTATTCAGTGCTAAAGTTGCTGGGCAGATGCTATATGCCACCCGGTTCTGGATCAGTGCAGTAACAGACAATATCAACAGACCTCTATTAAGATTCCTACACAATATTCTGGGAACACCTCAGTGTGTGTCTGGAGTAGCCCTGAGACCCGAAATTCGGGAGATGTCTTATAAAGCAAAGGCCTGGGAAAGAGCACTCAATTTGAAAATTAGGACTCTAAAATCAAACCCAGATCTAAACCTCCTCAGACTAGTCAAGCTGGACCACCATGGAAGTGATTGGGACAGATTACTGGACCGTAAACTATTATGCCTGGGTATCACCCATGGCATGATAGAAATCACGAATAGACAAGACCTGTCACAGCTCATTAGAAGATGTTTGAGAGACTGACTACGAGAGCACATCGCTTAGAGCCCACAGAGTGTGCTCAACCTTTTCAGTAGGCATTCAGCCTTCAACCACAATGCCAAACTACTTATCTGAGATAATTCTTCCAAAGTATAGAAGGGCTTTCATGCTAGCGCACCTAAATGCCCTACCTTCAGCTGTGATCAGTGTCCCCTCTAAGCTGAGTTATTGTGAGCTAGCTCAGTTTTTTAGCCTCCAGCTCACACATTTTTGTTTGAGCTCAGGAAGGATGGCTCCAGAGCAAGCTAATTTATGCAGTAGCCAAATCGCTCACTCACAACTTTAATGCCAGTAGCTCACAAAGTAGAATTTTTCCTCACAAGACTCTATAGCTTAGAGGGAGCATTGGCTGTGATGTCAGGAAGATTTAATGGGATTTCATACTCAGACCGACTCTGTAATTGTGGCAGCAGTAAAATTGACTCCATGGGTCATATTTTGCTTGATTGTCCCACATTTTCAGTTCTAAGAGATGAACTGATTTCCCCTTTATTTAAGCAGGACTTCCTCTCTCCAGAAGCAAAATCACCCTGGTTACTTAGAGGCAAAGAAAAACAAACTGCTTGTGGCAAAATTTCTAGCAGCTGTTGTCAAATGAATGACAACTTTTGCAGTAGCAACCTTTAAATTCTTCCATGTTTTCCTGTGGAACAAGGTTTATTCTGAGATGATGGTTTGCTGTTTATGACTCTGGTTGCAAAAACAGTAAAGACAATAAAATAAATAAAAAAGGGGGTATACAGCATAGTTGCACTCTGGAGGGGCTGCAGTGTTTGTTTTGTTTTGTTGTGGGCTGGTTTGTTGTTGGAATGTACTGGAGTCGGGAGGCCAGTGCTAGTGAAATCAGCATAGTGGTTTATTGCGGGTCGAGATGGAACATGGGGACAAAGGGATGGGGAGCCACTTATATTACAGGTAACCACACCTTGACCGTCCCCCCCAAGGGGGATTGATCCAACAGGGATTATTCTCCCGCCAGGGCTATCATAGGTCCGTTCGAATATCCTTAGCCTCTGATAGGGGGACTGGCAGGATCCCTAGGTCCATTGTTCTATGGGGAAGGAAGCTCTGTTGTTATCACATCCCATTACAGGCAACATGCCCAGACGTGTTCCCTGGCTGCAGACAAAGAATCAAGCACCGGACATAACAGTTGTTTACATTGTCAGGTATGCCACCAGTACTTAGTTATATAGCCCTCCAGCCCTGACCCTCTTTTTGTTCACAAGAATGATTCCTTACTTACCTGGTTTCAGTTCACAGGCATCATGCGGGCAGTGCTCTCAGCCATCGGTCTTCCTCCAGGGAACTTCAGATCACATCCCTTTCATATTGGCATGGCTATGTCTGCTGCCTAGTGTGGCTTGTCTGCCAGTTCCATTCGTTCCATTGGCCACTGGAGACCTATCCTATATCCACCCTCAAGCTCAGTCTGCGTTTTATGAATCTTCTTTTTAGTTTTTACAGACCGACCCAAGTTGGTGTAGATCATCAGCTACAGGATCATGCACTGGACTGGCTGTTACACATCTTCAGGACGGGGAGCCTTGTTAGATCTTCAAGACCAGCTGCGGTCGTTGATTGGAACACAGAGAATGCATTGGGACTCATTCATTCGTATACCTTTACTGGCATATTGGCAATCACAGCTAAATAATAATCCAGTCAATAGAATACAGAATAAAAAATCTATCAGATATCAAACTTCATACAAGAATTTCATAATGGGGGGGTGGGAGAGAGAAAAAGAAAGCAAAGAGAACCAGAAATAACTAGATAGAATTTTCTTTAATGACTTCCACTAGAAGTTTAGTAACTACAACAGTAATTTCAGGAGTCAGATCATTCAAAAGGAACTGACATTTACTATCGTTGTTCAAATGGCTTTTAGAATGAATCAAATTAGAAAGCAACCTTTTCCTAGGGCACTCATAAGAAGGGCAATCCAAAATTATGTGATCATGACTAAAGAATTAAGGCTGCAAGGACATAAACGTTAATGCCTCTGAATCCAGAGATATCTACCAGAAAGTATCCTGGAAGGGAATGCATTTACCCTAGCCAATAAGAAAGCTCTATGTTATGTAGGAACATCAGGAGTGTGGAGATATCAGGCTATTCTGCCCAAATGGTTAGTAAGTCCAAGTCTGATAGGAGAACAAATATAGGGTTGGGTGGTTGGAGTTTTTGTTGTTCACTATCAATAAGATGTTGCTTAATTGTTTTAAAGTTATAGGAGTAATCACATAAAACTAGATCGTCAAGTGCAATCCCAATTTTATTGAGTTTAAATGTAATTGAGGCATCCCAATTCATATTATGCAATTCATTTTTCAGAACATGTAATGGGGATCCTGGCTCTGCTCTGAAATAGAGCTTGAGCCAATAACGTATTCCCCAAATCCAAGTTTAGTCATGCACTGGGACTCCTTCATGCTGACGGATCTGCATGCTGTGGCCTCCTTGGGTCCTCCTGATGCCATTGGGATTCAGTTGGGGGAGAATGATCTGCCAGAACAGAAGAGTCAACCGTGCCCGCACTAGCATGTCAGATGTGCAAGACCATCAGGCTCAGTTTCCACAGACTCAGCTGTTTTGGTCCAAGCTGATGGAAAGACGGGTTTGGAGGGGAATGGCTCCCCTGGACAAGGTTGACACTGCAAAAAGGAAGGTATGCAAGGGTGCAGTTCATTTTGTCAAGTCAGTTGGTGGCTCAGTGATTTGGCACCCAGAGATCTCTTTCAGGCTGGTTGCCCTCTACAGGGCTTACAGTGTTCACTTGTCCTCCTGGGGACAGGACTTGTGGCTGCATGGTGTGCGTCGTGCCCTCCTTTCTTGGTTACAGCACTAAAAGCATTGGTGGGAGCAGATATTTCTGCAGTTTTTATGCATTAAGCTTGATTTATTTGGGGGTGGGAAGACTGTGCTTTCATGCCTGCTTCCTTGGTTTTGGGACTTCTTAAGGGGTCTTGGAGTTGAGCTCTTGCAGTGGTGCACCCAGCTTGGGGGCAGTCGCATGGCTCCACTCCTAGGTGGCATGAGTTCCTGCAGAGGCTTGTGCCTCATGTGCAACCATCAGCTTGCTACTCCTGGTTCCTCTAACATGTGGGTTGGGGATGGGCTCCATTGACTGACAGGTGGGTTGCCCAGTGCTTGGATCCACTTCCTGTGCTGTGCCAGTGCTCCTTTTTCCTGTAACAAATAAAAATCTGTGGCCTGTTTTATTCCATACTTGTCTTTTGTGCTTGTTTTGTTATGTGTTCCACCTTCCTTTGCTTCCTGGCACCTTCCCTGCCCTTGGGACCACAAATAGATCTGGGTGTTATGCTTCAGGCAGGTGCCAGCATGCACGGCTTTAACTCAGGCAGATAACTGGAGCGGGTTATCAAAGGCAGGATTACCAGAATTTAATAAACAGAGTCTGTAAACTACACAAGCATTGTCTGTGAAGGCCAAGGTCAGTTTTCCTAAAGTCAAGTCAGATACAGCAGCAGCAGGCTGGTGTACAAGGGAAATGTGTTGAAGCCATGCTAAAGAACTCCTCATACTTTTATATGCTCCAAATCCTATGTCACACTTGCAACAGCTGCTTCACATCTCCTCTGGTGATGTTCCTCCTTCCTCTGCAGCTGACAGTCAACGTTGAGCTTGGAGATGGGCCAACCATTGTCTGGACCTTAAATCCCCTCTACACCTGTGCCAGTGTTGCTCTTGTGGACCTGTCAGTGTAGCCCAGAGGTGCTGCCTTACATGCGGGAAGCCCTAAATAACAGGGAACCCCACTTCTAATCTGAATGAGAGACCCACAAACTCAGGCCAAGGCAGGCACTGTTGGCCTGAAACACAGAGCTAGCCACAGCTCTGTAAAAGGGTTTCAATTTCAGATAGCACAAGGCAGCTCTCAAAGCAATCTCCAGTCCTTCCCCCTCTACCCAGCAAGGTATGCATATGAAACAATGCCTAGTTCCACCAGGTAAAGTATCTACATTTCTAAAGATGTGTTTAGAGCCTGCTTAGCAAGGAGGGCAGGATATAAACAGAAAGAAAGAAAGAAAGAAAGAAAGAAAGAAAGAAAGAAAGAAAGAAAGAAAGAAAGAAAGAAAGAAAGAAAGAAAGAAACCTGGCGAGTAGCCCTTCTGTCTCCAGAACTTCCCCTAGCCCTTTTGTGTGATACCTATGTCCATGTGGAAACCCTCTGTCTCCACAACTGTCCTTCCTGCTCCATTCCACAGGATAATGAGATAAACTAATCAAACATTAAAATTATTAACAGTCCTTCCTGGCGCTAATCAGGAACCCATTTCCCGCCTTTTGTGTAAACCTGGGAACCTATTCAACCTGCCTTGGCAAGACCATCAGTGGCCATGAAACTCATTCAGTCAGCTCCAGAAAGAGCCATCCAGCACCTAGTTAATCTCTTCAATGCAATTGTGAATCCTGACTCTGCCCCTCTGGAACTTCATTGGTCACACCTAGGTTTTGCTTTTCCTGATGTCACACCCCCTAGGACCCTTATTGGTCCAGGTAATCTTTTGTCTTCACTTGAGACAAGCCCCTCAAGGTCTCCTATTAATCCACATTGTGTTCCAATGTCTATATCCATCCAAGCACACAGCCATCAAGGTGTGTACTCAGGATGGCACCTATACTTTGAGTACACCCTCAAAGTCTCTCCTTTGGGCCCCCTCCTTAGTGCATAATGCTGGCTGTTGGATATTCTCTTCAAGGATCTCTGCACATTTGGACAGGTAGTATAACCCCATAACTGACCCTTCTATTAGCTATCATCACCTCTGCTTTCTTAGTTCTGAATTGCTTGCTCTTTCTTGAATGCTTAGTGTGCTTGTAAGTAGGGAAATTCATCAATAAAAACTATTTAATTTACTCTTCATATCTGGAGTTTTCCTACTGTACCGGACCTTGGTATAAACAGGTGTGTGATCCCTGGTACCCCCCTGGCCTCTCCTGCCAAATTGCTAATTTCCCCCAACAACAAGGCAGGCCATTGGTGGTATCAGCTCAGGGCTGGGGTATGAAATCAGTACCTCCCTGCCTCCCAGCTGTGTGTCCACAGGAGGCTGCTATTCCTCATCTGGTTGCTCAGCTACTGGTGGCTGGTAGGCATGGAATCCAGCTGTTCCTCATCAGAGGAGTCAGAACTGTCTCCAGGGCCTGGCTGTTCCACAACACTGGGTGGCATATCAGCATATTGATGATAGTATTACCCTTACATTGCCTCCTATGACAGACCCCTGACTCTTCCCCACTCCCTGGCAGATTTTCTCACCCCCCCCATTTTTTTAAATTTCCCTCTGTGTCTTCAGTAGCATGTTTTTTTTGTTTTTTTTTAATAAGCTTTAACTATTCCACCCTGCTACACATATTAGTTTAGGCTTCTGGCCCAGCACAGGAACTTAAGGGAAAATACAGGAGCTGTCTTGTCTTATATTTAAACCCTTATTGAAATGGCACTTGAGGCAAAATAACTTTCAAAATAGAAACAATATTTTATTGAACAGGCAGGGAATATACATATAATAGGAGATTGTCAAGCTTTGAAAAGGCAGAGGTAAAATTTCATACTAAATACAGATTTGAAAGCTTAGATCATATAAGAGATTATTGTTGTGGCTTATTTTCAGAGTTTCAAGATCTTTGCAATAAGTGATGCTTTGCATAGTATAGCTCAGCACTAACTAACACAGGTTCTTAATACTGTTTTGTGGAGAACAGCGTTTGCTTACAGTTTCTAGATTTCTCCCTTCAGAGTTCTAGGTTTTTCCTTTAGATATTACACCTTTTTGCTAACTCCTAAGGTGTCTAAGCTTCACCCCTTTATCACAGACCAGGGTTCTCTTCCCAACCCCTTTCACTAGCAGGAAGTTCTTCTTCTTGTCCCTAAGAAGCAATAACTCCTTTTACTATTTGGCTTGTACGGGAGTTCTCTCTAACTACCCAGATCTTCTTCCAAATCCTTCTCCAGTATCTGTTGTCTGTATAAAGCTGTTCTGTAGCTTTCTTGACTGAGAATCTTCTCCCTCAGAGTAGTCCTTCTCTCTATAGAAGTACTTTTCTGACAATTCCCTGACAGAAATCAGTGACTCCCAAAGTCTCTTCCCTCAGAAGCCCAACACTTTGGCTACTGATCCAGATGTTAGATTTCAGACAAAGACTAAAAGGCAAATGAAACTTTCCCCTCAAGATCAGCTGTTTTATTTCCTCTCTCAGCTGATGCTGGCCAGTCAGAGAGTAAGTAGAGCAGCCAATCGCATAAGCTCTCCTCTCCAGGAACAATTAACTCTTGAACTCCCTGACTCTCTGACACAAGCAATGTTTTTAAAAGCCTACTTTTCTTTGCAATCCACCACACCTCCCCTTTCCCATCAAGGGGTACCTCCCTCACATTTGTCAAAGTTCCAGTGAACCACAATATAGAAAGAATATTTTATGAATCCGATGAATATTTCAGCCCTTTCAGTGTTTTGTCTTCCAAGTAATTATGAAAAATGATTAGACAGATCTGCCAAATTGTGCTATCATGTCTAGGATAGGTCAACCTACTTCATGCTCACTTACAGCAACATTTGAAATGCTCAAGTAATGGAAAGGAAAAGGTTAAGCAAAAACCTAATCAAGTAAAATTATTTTCAGCAGGTGGTGACTTAATCCCCCAGAGTCCAGAAACTCTTGGGTCACCAGCATAATTATCACACAGCTTGACCTTTAGATGTAGTGGATTTTTCAGCTTGCTTTTATTTAGGACTACAGGTACATATGGGGATATTAGCTTCTTTGTTTTAAAAAATAAGCATACCATAAAAACAAGAAGAATTTATTTCTTCATTCTTCACTTAGCTTTTATCTCCCTCCATAGTTCTTGTACAGAAAATAGAAAGAGGGGGACATTAAGTCTGATCTTCCTTTCTACTATATTTTTGTTTTGCTGAAACAGTAGGCTGCAGATACCTGCAGAGAAAAAAAATTATAATCAATCCTCAAGCCTTTTTTGTCTTGTTAGAAACTCAGCAGGGGATGTATAAGACCTTTTCAATGAGATCTGTAGAAAACTGAAGGCAAAAAAAAAATCATTTCTGTGACCTTATTCCATTTGTACACATTCTGGATCCAACTCAACATTTATTTCCTTGATTCCCCAAACAATTTGGCATAGAGGCAGCATCTTCACTGGTGCAGACATTTACACTAGCATCAGTGGCTTGAAATCAGGTCTGCATTCTGTGCTTGTGCTATATGTGCAGAGATCAGAGGACTTTGGAGATTCCTGGAGATTTATGCCTGTATTTGTACCCCAGTGCTCCACATGGAGCCCACCCCCAGGACAGCAGCAGGGGTAGGAAGGCCCACCAATGCTATCCATGCTTCTAACTGGCTCCCTCTCTCCTCAGCCACTGGACAGCCCATCCAAGTCCACCTTATAGAGAGTGAGCATCCCCCACGTAAGCTCTAGATGTGGGGGGAAGGTGGCACCTGTTCACCCTGCACTCTGTGCGAGGGCCACGGCCTGCCCCTGACCTGCACCCATTGACGGGCAGACAAATCCCTCAGGCTGGCCAGGTCATGGGGTATGGGTGCCTGATTCCACTCCAGATCACATGTAGACCATGTCCTCATTCCTCCCCGCAGGGATGTCACTCATGGCTGCATGGAGCACCACACGGTGCATGGAGGCCATGAGTGTATATGAGCTATCACCATGATGTGAGATGCTAGGTCCCAGAGTCACTGGGCTGACCAGTGTAGCCCTGTGACACACAACTTCACATTTGACCTACTTGTGTACTCGCAAGTTTATACTGACCCCCAGGTGCTGCCACTGATCATGGCAGGGGGGCACTGATTCAGCCAGTGGCCAGTGGGTTCTGTACACCTGTTCTCATCAGCCTCCTGTGGTTCTTTGGGCACCAATGTGGCAGCTGCTGGGTGTGGTTTTTTGTTTTGCTTTTTTCTGACTCCATGAGATTCTATGACCAACACACAAATTCAACTGGCATAGCTTTACACTAGTGTTCGAAGGCATTCCCAGCCTGGAGCTGTTTAGAGAGCCAACTAACTCCTGCCATGCACTCAAGCCAGCCTTTTCCTTGCTGGTGCAGGAGGTTGTGCTGACAAGACTCCGGGGGGGGGGGGGGGGCTGCAGACGCAGCCACCAGCACTCGGCACTGCTGCAGTGGTGCTAGTGTTGGCCTAATTGCTTTAATTTACGTTTAGCAATTGGCACTATGACGGGTTCTTGCCAACTATACCAAGGTCCCACTTCCCCGGAAGTTCTCAGTAAATAGGCGTGGAGACAAAGCGGTTTCTCTTTATGATGTTTACTGAAAGAGGTTGTTCAAGCATACAAGGAATAATAATAAAAACCACATACATACAAGGGCTAGGGGAAATCAGACAGAAAATAGCACATTTGCATGAGCAGGAGTATCATTGAGGGGGAGTCACGTTACCTGGCTTGATAGAGGTTGAATCACTTCCACGAGAAGATTGAGGAGGGATGAGTAGGAAAAATAGGGGGAGCGAGATCTGAACCCGCAGATACACGCTCCAGTCCTGGCTACGCAAACCAGGGATTAAAGATGGAGGCTAGGTACTGAGTACAGGAAGCTGGACATGAGAGGTTGATAAGAAGATAGAGGTCGAGGAGGGGAAAACTAAAAGCTATCTATTTCTGGTGTGCAAGATCTTTTATCAGGTGGCATATGGGCGGGTTGCGCTGACCACATCCCATTGTCACACCCACTAGGTTGTCCGTCCTTTCTAATCTTTCTATTGGTCAGTGTCATAGTCAGGAGGGGGCAGGAAGGAGTGGGCAATATTGCAACACTAGGTGCTAATCAGGAACTAACACCTGGGCCATCTGGTCGGTCTTCTTGGCGCCAATCTCTGGTCTCGTGATAGTTTCGGCCAGGTCACTTGATGGATGACGATTAGTTGCCGGGCAACCTAATCTCTTACTGGAATTGTTGGGGGCAGGTGTGAAGAGGGCCAGCGCAGGGAGAAAAGGACTCTTTGAAATGGAGTCTTGGTCTCCCAGATGGTGGGTGCATGTGAAGTAGATGTGAGAGTTCTTTGAAATGTATTTCGTGTTCTTCATGAGAGAGTTCTTTGAAATGTATTTCTGTTCTTCATGTAAGTGTGAACTCTGAAGGAAGTCTCCCACTGTGGGCTGGAGCCTCTCATGGCAATAGAGAGTGCTTTTGCCTTAGGCAGAGAACCAATCCCAAAGGTCAAACTTATGATATTAAAGTTCATAAGAGCATATAAAATGCCTTGCTGGCTTACAATTGGGCACTACACTGTGTGTATCTGAGGTATACTGGCATATCTCTGAGATGTGCCAGCATACCAGCTAGTCGGCTATCTGTGTGCTCCCCCCACCACCAAGATTGTTCTTTACAAATTTCTATTGCAACAATTCATGGGTATGTTTTGGGGCAGATTTAGTCCCAGCAGTAAAAATTGATTAAGAAGACTTACATCTAATCCAGTTTACCAAGTGACCTGTGGAGTGTCAGGGCATGTTCTTCCACCCCACCCCCGAGCTAGAGAGCTCAGAGGTTTTGATATCCAACCAGGGCTATTTCTGAGCAGGAACGCACAGGAATGGAGTTCCGGCTGGCTTCCAAGTTGGCAACGCCTACAGCCTCCCCTCCACCTTGGGGCACCTGAGGAAGTCAAGCCAATCTAGGGAGGGAAGGCAGTTTAAACTGCCTCCCCCCTCGGGTTCCCCAGGTACCTTGCAAGCCACGGGATGCCTGGGGAAGCCAAGCCGATCCAGGGAGGGAAGGCAGTTTAAACTGCCTCCCCTCCTCGGGTTCCCCAGATGCCCTGCAGCTGCGAGGTGCCTGGGGAAGCCGATCCAGAAACTGCCTTCCTTCCCTCGGGTTCCCCATGTGCCCTGCAAGCCATGGGGCACTTGGGGAAGCCAATCCTGGGAGGGAGCTGTGCTGTTGGGGGTGTGGCCTAATATGCTAATGAGTTCCTACTGGGCTTTTTCTACAAAAAAAGCCCTATATCCAACAATAGACTTCGTCAAGAAAACCTCCATGGTTTTCAAAAGAGATGCATTAGAGCCAGGCAGTCATCGGTCTCTTTCCATCTCAGAGCAGACAAGAGCTGTTTTCCCTTTATCCCGCTTCACACACACAAAAACTATCCTTTATATACTGCAGGTTTTCCTGTTATAAAGTACTTAGTCCAGAGACGTGTTCAAGCGAAATCAGCTCATGGTTTATTAGGAGGTTCTGGAACACATGTCTGAGCTGGGCTCGGGGGTCTGCTTATATGCACATCTAAACTGTGCCCCCGGCCTCGCCCAAACAAGCTGATAGGATTACAATTAAGTCTCCCCAGACCATTGGTCCCTATTTGCATCCTGGCTGACCGATAGGTCTAAATCACGATCCAGCCAGTCTACTGTGTTCTGGAGTGAAGCTCTGTATGTGCCCAGCCATGTGCATGCCCTGGACCGCATGGTGGTTGCCATGAGAACAGAACACCTGTAAAGCCTCTTTTTTGGAACAGATGTGCCACCAAAATCAATGGATAAAGTTAAAATTGTAGTAGATTGACTGCATGTCAATCCAATCTACAGTTTATTTTTCATATGGGAAGATACCCATAGGCTAAAGGGCCATCCTGGTCTTGCCACCCAGGAACTGTCAGAAGCAGAAGAAGGGGCCTCAGAGTTGAGAGGGGAGTATCTCCATACTGCCAAGTCAGGCCCATATCCAGCGTGAGCATATGGGTGTACTGCCCTGCCCAGTGAACTCCCTTCTTGCCTGCCTGCCTGCACTGTTGCCATCTAGGAGCTGCTGCAGCTAATCCTCCTTGCCCTCTTTTCCCCACCCCTCTTTCTGAACAGCTTGCCCTACATCTCTCACAAGATTTCTACTTCTCATGATAGTTTTACCATCATGTTGGTTACCTAAGCAACTAAAATAATCAGCAGGGTTGCTAGGAGGATTAGCTCCAGCAGAGAGAGGAAAGCGACAGAAGTGGAGGTGAGAGTGTGCACATACAATTTGGGTGAGGGGAAGCCAGAAGAGATTTACCTCTAAAGAAGGGATTACTTCTAAAGGATCACTATCACCATTATTGGGGGGGGGGGGCTTACTTCACTCACTGTTATTTTTTAAGTATAGCAGGACGCATAAAGGACTGCTAACTTAATAGAAGTTATTGTTTATCCAAGAAAGATGTTTATTACGAAGTCGCTTCACTTTAAAATAACTAGTCGTATTCAGCTTTTATATGTTCATTTGGCTCCCTCTTTGGCAGCCTCTTGGAAGGTGGGTAGAAAACAACTGTTTTACCAAGCATTTTATCTAAGTTAGATGCACACATTGCTGGATATTAAAGTTCTGTTATAATTCACATCCTAGATTTTCATGTATAGATAGGAAAAGCCAACAGCATCCAACTATGAGTGGATCCTATTCTAGATTGCTGTCTGCTTGAATATTTTCATCTTTCATCTACTTTTTTTTTGGAGGGGGTGCTTTTCTGCTTCTTTACAATAGGTTATGCTATTGCTATTTTATTGTGACTGTTTTATGGTAGCAATTTTAACATTGTGTTAGTTGACTTTGGGATAAGTTTTGGATGAAAGGTAAGACACACATGTCTTAAATAAAATATACATAGCTCTGAGGGCTTGGCAAGAGGACTGTAGACACTTCTGTTGGCTGTAAAGAAATCATTGATTCCCCCCCCCCCCCGTGTCATTTCTTTGAAGATCGACCTGGAAATATGACAACCTCACCTAATTAGGAAGGTTAGCTATTGCCCTGTTCTAAGTCCTTGCAGATTTCCCACTGAGTTAGATGGTAGTAGCAACCATGATGATCTTTGGCACCAGATGGACACCATAGCCCGACAATGAAACTGAATGAAAGAGATTGTAAAACCCACTTCAAACCTATTATGGCCTTCGAGAATATAATCTTATATCCATTATAGGATCAACAAGCTCACAGATCAATTAAGAAATATGAAAAATTAAATGTGGTTAAAATTGCTTTTGTTAGTTCTGTTTATTTTGCTCTGATCTGACTGTTTTTGAAGGTTAAAATAACCCAATGAGGTAACTTTAGAAACATATTTTTCAAACATGTGAAAGAAAATAATTGAATAAATTTTTACTTTTCAGTTTGTTTCCAAATTCAACTTAGGTGCTGGTTATGACTTTTAAAGCCCTTTGTGGCCAAGAACTTATATATCTAAAGGACCACCAATCTCTTTCTGTTGCTGTGTCAGTTGCGGTCCTTTAGCTGCCATCTTCTGGCATAAAACTTATGCTGGAAAGAATTTAGGTAGTCTTTAAGTTATCTTTGGACTCCTATTTTATTTTGCCTTCTGGCTGTTTCCTTCCCACCTGGCATTTATCCAAATCCATTCTTTTCCAGTAGTGGTTCCCACTTTATCGAATAGGCTCCCTGAAGAGGTGAGGAGGGTCACATCCTTAGATGTTTTCAAGAGGCACTGCATGCCCATTTTACTTGCTAGGGCTTTCAATGCTGCAGGCATTTTCTTGGAGGTGGGTTAACAGGGTTTTCGTTTATTATGGATGGCTTTTATTTAGAATTATAAACAGCCTTGAGCCACAAAGGAAAGCCAGAGTAAAAATAATTTAATAAATATATAACTTGGGAGATTGTCATTGTTCCAGGCTATTTCATTGAAGAGGGAAGGTGTCATGATCCCCTCCAACCAGCTCACTGAATCTGACTCAGGGGAGTCCTCAGGGGAGCCAAGCCTGAGGAGCCAAGGTTGGTAGCTGAAAAGGATCATGGAGGGACCAGTTCTGCAGAGGTACCTGCCAAGGATGTACCAACAGCACCAGACGCCACCTGCTAGAGCATGCAAAGGAAACCTCACCACTGGCCCATGAGTTAGCCACCAGGTTGCCAGCTTTATAAATATAATCCCAAGAGAACTTCAGCCACCACCTGGAGGTTGGCAACCCTGCAGGCAGGTTGTTTTACAAGGTGGGAATCACCACTGACGATGCATGTGAATTAGTAGCTGACATTCTTTCCCATTTGCAGTAGTAGTAGCTGACATTCTTTCCCACCTTTAGAAGGCTTTGCTCAGGTGAACGAAAGTGTTGCAATTGAATGTAGTGGGAGAGACAGTCCTGCAGGTATGTGGGTATGACTTTAAGGGCTTTTGGAGGTGATAATTAGAACCTTGAATTAAACTTCGTAACTGATTAGTAACCAATGGAGTGCCTGCATTATGTCTGTGACATGCATGTTCTGCCTGGTGCCCGATAGTAACCAGGCTGCAGTGTTCTGGACCAGCTGGAATTTCCAAGTTGCATTTAGGGAAGGCCTATGTAGAGCGCATTACAATAGTCTAGCTCCAAGGTAACCTTAGCATGGATCCATGAGGTCACATCAGCCAAGTCAAAGTAGAGGGCCATCTTCCAGGCTAAATAAAGCCAGTAGAACACTTTTTTTGCAGTTGCATGAACTTGCTTCTCCAGTAATAGTGCTGGATCCAGTATAACCTCTGGGCTCTTAACTGAATCAGAGACAGTCAGCTGAACCTCATATCTAAGAGCATACTGGTCTTGTGAATAGTTCAAGAAGGATAAACAGGAGTCTTTAGAGTTTAAGTAATTTTTACTTCAGCATAAGCTTTTGTGGACTACAGACTACTCCTCCAGATGAAGTGAATTAATTCTCACTGGATAGTTGTACAGGGATATTTAAAAATATATCAAGGGGCCATGAAATGGAGGAAATACAGGATTGAATGGAATTATGTAAAAATACAATAAAGAAAAATACAGAGACCATTCACTAGTTAGTTATCGTCTGTAATAAGTGAGAAATGCCAAATCTTTGTTCAAGTCTGTGGAGGAAGGAGGAAGTGTGAAACCTCTTATCAGATTCCATTTTTGCCATTTTCACACTAGATTTGAAGATCTTCTGTTGAGAAATTGTGTCTTTCAGATCAGAAAAAGAGTGTCCAGGAAGACTGAAACAATCTTCTCCAAATACTGTAATTTTTAAATGTCAGGTTGTGTCCATTTATTCTTTTACATAGAGACTGATTAGTTTATCCTATGTTGGGGTGTTAAACATGCATCCCATGGGCCAGATCAGGCCCTCGGAGGGCTTCTATCAGGCCCACAATAGATCTGGCTGTTTCCTGCTTTATTTTCCGGTTCTGCTGCTGCTGCTGCTGCTGCTACATCACAGCTTGCTTTACCAGACTCTGTCAATTGCACAGGAGAGAGAAATAGGCAAACCTCTCCTGTACAATTGAGAGAGACGGGTAAAGCACTGGCTGAGGCTCCTCCCCCTTGCTTCCTGGCCAGGCTGCCTCAATCATATACAGGAGACAAAGGGAAGCCTTTCTTTCCTTCCACTGGCTGAGGCTCCTCCCTGAAGGGAGGGAGGGAGGGGACAAGGGAGAGCTTGCTTTGCTGGGTTGCCTCAATCGCATGGGAGAAATACCAGGCACCTTTAAGACCAACAAAGTTTTGTTCAAGATATGCTACAGTGTGTGTGTATTCTGTTGGGCTCCTTATGCTGTATGTGTGTTTTGTTGGGCTCCTTATGCCAGGTTCTCCTGGGTGCAACTGGGTTCCCTCCCCCTTTTTGCTGTATTTATGCCCTCATGATCCAGTCTTCCTCCCCCTTTTCACTGTATTCATGTCCTCATGATCCAGTCTTTCTCAGTAAGAAAGCAATGTGAATTATTTTAGAGGAGGAATAACAAGCTGGTGAGGTAGATTAGGCTGAGTGTGTGTGTCCAGACCAAATTCTTTTTTTTTATAAGAATTTAATTTTTTTTAATCAACCAGACAAAAAACAAACAAACATAAATACATACAGATTTAGGGGGTTCCATGTACATCTTCGTTATATCTAGTATATTATCTCATACATTATCTACTTGTATATTGTCCATTATTACCACCATATATTTTATAGAAGTATTTTGCATTATAATTAAAAATATAGTTTATAAATTCTTCTAGTACAATTATATGTTGATATTGTTTATTTATTGTAATCTTCCAACCATTTGTAAAATCTTGCTCATGTAGTTTCAAAGCTTTCTTTGTCTTGTCCTCTCAAAATTAAAGTTAGTTTGTCCATCTCTGCAGTTTCAAGAATTTTATTTATCATTTCTTCTTTTGAAGGTACTTCATTTTTCCTCCAATATTTGGTATATAGTATTCTTGCAGCAGTCACTCCATGTATAATAAGGTAAAAGTCCTGTTTGTTACAATATCCTGACATTATATTCAATAAAAACAACTCAGGTATAAAAAGTATGGTACATTCTAACATTTCTGTAACATTTCATGGATCCAAGAACAATGCTTTTTAACTCTATCACACGTCCACTACATATGGAAAAATGAGCCAACATTTTTTTGATATTTCCAACAATCATTTGGTAAATCAGGATAAAACCTTGCTAGTTTATCTGGCATCATATACCATCTATAAAACATTTTATACATATTTTCTTTATATGAAGTTGCTTTAGTAATATTTACATTTGTTTTCCATATCTGTAGCCATTGGTCTAAATCAATATTATGACCCAAATTTTATGCCCATTTAAACATAGAATTTTTAACTATTTCATCCTGTGTTATTTTCTAACATTATTGCATACAGTTTCTTAATCAGTTTCTCATCAGTATATATTAATATCTATATATCTAATTCCCAAGTGCCCCCCCCGCGTGCGGATACCTAAATCTGTGTGGGGGGGCACTTGGGGGGGGAGGTTTTCCTACACACAGGGGGCACTCCCCCTGTGTGCAGAAAAATCCAAAAAGTTTAATTTTTTTCCGGGGGATTTTCAGGGGAAAAGTGAAAGCGTTCCCTACACATGCGCAGGGAACACTCAGGGGACTGGGATGGCCTGGCAGTTGAGAGGTACCTACGCCTTGCCGCTGGAGCCGGAGAAGGGGGAGAGCAGTGAGGCCCGGCGGCTGTGTGCCGCACAGGCCTCGTCAGGGCAACGCGGGGGCGGCGGGGGGGAACGGCAAGGCCTGGTGTGTCTGGGCCTCACTGGGGCAATTCGGGGGGAGGAGCGGTGAGGCCCGGCATCTCTGGGCCTCACCGGGGCAATTTGGGGGAGGGGGGGAGATGGCGCAGCAGGCTTCGGGCCTCGCTACACTGCCAAGCACAGAATGGGGGAGGGGGTCGGGGGGATGGGAGACGGCACGGCAGGCCTCGGATCTCGCCGCGCCGCTGTGTGGAGGATGGGGGAGGTGGGAGGCGGCATGGCAGGCATCGGGCCTTGCTGTGCCGCCGAGCACAGGATGCGAGGACAGGGGGTGCACGGAGGAACATCGGCCCGATTGGCTAATAGCCACTTGGGTTCGGGAGAAAGGGGGGGTGGAGGAGTGGCTGTCAGCTTCTCCCCCTCCCGCGAGTATCGCGGGTCCCCCCTTCTTGTCTTATCTATTTCCATTGTTTTTGAATAGAAACCTATTAGTTTATCTTTAGCAAATCTTGATTCTATTTGTACTCTTTCCTACCACCTTAAATCAGATTCTTGTTTTTAAAGATTTTCTGTTGGTTTTAATTCATTTTTGTTATCCAGTAAGTCTTCATATCTTAACAATGCATTATTTTGAAATAAGTTTTGATTTGTAAACGCCTTGAGTGGAAAGACTCATTTTGGTTTCTTAGTATAGAAAAGTCTTTTAAGGTCTTCCCATATCTTCAGTAAGGGTCTCCTGATAAAATGTTGATTGAAGTACTTATGGATACCAGCTTTTCCATACCATATGAACACATGCCATCCCAATAATAATAAGTCATGTCCCTCTAACATTAGTAGTCTAGTATTTTCTAATGTAATCCATTCTCTTAACCACATTAGTGATGCTGCTGTATTATATAAGAGCCAATCTGAAAATGTAAATCCAGCTTTCTTTTGCATCTTGTAAAGCTTTCAGTTTTATTCTTGATTTCTTATTTTGCCATATGAATTGTGTCATAAATTTGTCAAGTTTCTAAAAATATTTTTGATTTTGAAGAATTGGAATTGTTTGAAATAAAAAGATCAGTCTTGACAAAATATTCATTTTTACTGTAGCTATTCTTCTCATCAAGGATATTTGTAAGTTTTTCAATTTTTCAAAATCTTTCTTGATTTCCAATATAAGTTCCTTATAGATGTCTTCCATCAAAGAGCTACATCTATTTGTTATATTTATCCCTAAATATTTCACCTTCTTTCTGACTTCGAAACCTGATACTTCTTGTAGTTGTTGGGTTTGATTTTTTGTCATGTTTTTCATTAGCATTTTTGTTTTATTGAAGTTAATTTTCAGTCCAGCAACATGACCATATTCCTGCAGAATTTTTAAGAGTCGCATAATAGAACCCAAGTGTCCAGACCAAATTCACCCAGCACATTTCCTTTGTAGGAAGCTGTAGTTATTTCTCTGGGGAAGACTATAGTTTTGTAGACAAACAAACAGCCCTCAGTCTGTGTCAGGATGCCTTCTCATGTTCTTGACCTGCACATGAAGCAACTTATGCACAAAAGCTCACAATGCCCAGCCATTTAATGTTTTCCCCTGGGTCCTAGGCTCAGAACACTGAGCAGGAGATTTCTGTAATGAATGTCAAAAATCAAAAGTAGGTTTGCAGCTTTCAGATACACACCTGAACAGCATACTCAAGATTGCTACAGCACAGATATTTTGATGCAATAATTCAGAGCAAGAGGTATCAGTTACCAGAGACTGTTAAATAGACAAAATACTGCAAGACTGCTAGTGTTTTAAGCACATTTTATTTAAAGTTTTTTAAATCTTTGTGTTTGTCTGTGTTCTTTATAAAGTTTATATCTACGCTACCTGGCATTACATTTTATGACAGACACGGCCCGGCCCAATAAGGTCTCATTTATGTCAAATCCAGTCCTCATAACAAATGAGTTTGACACCCCTGTCCTATGTGGTGAGCACAAGGGCATCACTGATACATAGGCTGAGGACAGACTGGCAATCTAAAGCGGAGGCAAAGCGGAGGGAACTGGAGCGGGGGAAAAAACCCACGGAGCTGGCTGTTCACACTGGCCAGAGCAATGCGGATCAGCGGCGATACGGAGCGTTCAGACTGCCACGGAGCGTTCAGACTGCCACGTAGCCAGCGCGCGCGGCTTGCGCTTGCCGCTGCTGTTTTTTTTTTCCATTGATGTGTTTCGCATGAGCGCACATGCGCACATGCGCATATGCGCAAAACCTTTTGCCGGTGCGTTCACACTTTCTCCGGATGCCTCCCGCTTCTTCCAGTTCACACTGTTTGGAAGCGGGAGGCATGCGGAGGAAGGCCCCTGAACACCGGGAAAAACCGGTGTCCTGTTAAAGCGGAAGGAAAGCAACTGGGAGACGGGTAAGTACGCAACGGAGCCGAGGGACAGATGCGCATATCTGAACGTGCTCCTTTCCTCCGTTTGCGAAGCGTGCCTGCCCCGCTTTAGATTGCCAGTCTGTCCTCAGCCATAATTATCACACTAGAGCTGAACAAGAGTTCAGTTGCAAGCTTCAGTGGGTTTTTTTGATTTGATTGATGAAGCATAAAGAACTCAGGCTACCCTTATGAGTAGCTTTTTAGGGCAGGGGAAGCATGTACTGCAGTGGAAAGGGAGAGGCAGCAAAATTATAAATGCTAAATTCTGCTCCATGCTTCTTCCTGCCCAACTCCTTCCCCACCCCATCTGCCACTCTCCCTGTAGGCTTCCTGAGGACATGTCTCAGAGGGAGGGCTCTTGAGTGCTATGGGTGGCTGTGGAGAGTTGCGCAGGTCTCACTGGTTGTAGTGATCTGCCATATACAGCAGGGACCCAGTCGCACTGACAGATTCCCTTGCTCACCTTGCAGGCATCTGTGTGAAGGAAAAAGGGGCCAGAGGCGGTTTGAACTTGTAGCTGGACCTGGGAGATCCAGAGTCAATTTCTGGAATATACTTAAAAGAATGACAGGATTGCACATTGGAAACACTGGAAGGGGATTGAAGGCCCTTTAGACATAATGGGAGCCAGGAATGCCAATTGACTTGCATGTGCTCCACTGAAATGCATCAGGGTGCAAAAAAAGTTGCTACAAAAATGTGGAATGGATTTCCCATTTAGGTCTCTGGGCCCAGATACTACTCTGGGACTGGAATGACAACCCCTAGAGTGTAATGATGGCCCCCAGCAATACAATCTGTGCTCTGGGACTGGAATTAGAGGTCACAGCCCCTGGGTGGAGCAGAACCATTCTCTGACACCCAGGGGAGAAGGCATCTGTGCAAATAACACTGAGAGGGCAGGGGATCACAAGGGTTCCCTGAGCCAATGGGGGGAAGCCACTGCAGTGGGTGGGCTCAAAGTATTTGGGGTGGGTGGGGTTTGGGGGGGGCTTGGCCATGGGATATGCCGCCATGCAGGAACAACTCATGCCTGTCATCTCTGTGGGTCTCTGTCAGGGAGGCAAGGTGGAAGAGGAGAATGGGGCTCTCCCAACTCCCAAGCCTCCCTTCCCCACCCCCTAACTGTGATGTTCAACATCGGTCTGGGACTTGCTGCTCCTATACCCCTGAAGTGCCCTGCCTCTCACATCACTCCTGCCTGTACACTATACCTCAAGGCCACACTGCAGTAGAATTGCCATGGACATGGCCTCGCCAGCAGCTAGCTACACATTTTTATGCTCCACTGCAGTGTAACTTGCCCTTAGGGAGCCAACTAGCAGTGGCAGCCCTGGGCTATGGCTGGCTGCTGCAGTGCAGGTGTGGTTCAGGATTGCTCTGTTCGCCCTTTTTTATAAGAACTGTAGAGAGTACAATTTTTTATTCTATAAGTTGACTTATTTAAATAATATAAATTTTGTTGTGCATTTGATATATGCACAGAAAACAGCATATGGGAATAATATATGGAAGGTGTGTACAATATTTTTAAAAATAGAAGAGCGAAAAGGCAAATGGCAACAGGAAGCCATCAAAGAGACAAAGAAATAAAGAGTACAGATGAAACAGATGAGGACCAGAAAACTAAAGGAATGGTCAAAAAATTATTGTGAATATTGGTGCACCAAATGCAACAATTTGAAGAAAGAACTCAAAAGACTATTCAAGATTCAGAGAAAAGAACCTTGAAAAATATCCAGAGTATTCAGAGAAATATTCAAGAATCTGAGGAAAGAACCTAGAAGAACATTCAAGAAGTGTGTTAAGAGATATCAGCTGGATTATCAAAAATTAATTTAAAATTACAAGAACAAACACAAGAAATTATAAAAATCAAAGAGAAGCAAAAAGATAATGATACATATTTAGAAAGACAGGCTCTTCAGACTGAGAAGGTGGAGAAAAGAACTGAAATCCTGGAAACTAAATGCGGATCTAATAATCTGCGTTTTAGAGGAATCTCAGAGGATTTTGGGAGGCCAAATTTGGAAAAAAGCTTTTGTAATTTACTTCAGAATTTTTTGAAGGTAGAGGAGGACTTTCCTGACATTGACCAGATTTTTAGAGTGAATTCAAGATTTGCATTCAAGAATAAGTTACCTTGAGACATACTGGTTCAATTCACATACAAGAAAACACGAGACACAATGCTAAAGAACCAAAAGGAATCACCACAAAAGGTTGGAGGGGAATGCAGATCTTTCAGGATTTACTAACAAGTATGTTAAAGAAAAGAAAAGACTTCGACTTTTGAGACAGATCTTATGGAACAAAGAAATAAAATATAGTTGGAAAATACCATTTACAATAGAGGTATTTTCACCAAAAGGAAGAAAAATGATTGTAACAGAGGAACAAACTAAGCAATTGGCCAATGAACTGCAAGCAGGGGACTTACATAGAGGAACCAAAGGAGAATCTCCAAGTAATTAAAAGCAATCTGCTAGTAGCTCAAAGCAAAGTTCACAGACCAAAAACTCCAAAGAAGAAAAAAGCATAGAAAAGGATAGGTTGGATGTGGCAACAACATCAGGGCAAAATGGATACATTAAAAATAGTATCAATAAATATCAATGGACTGAATCCTCCTTCAAAACACATGAAAATCTTCAACCAACTGAAAAAAAATAAAATGCTAATATACTATGCCTACAAGAAACTCATATAAAGAAGAAATATGAACATATTTTAAACAAAAATTAAGCAAAGCTTATCTTGCTTCTGTCAGCATGTAAGACATAAGCTAGATCTGCTGCATCTTATCTGACAGTTGACAGATTCTGGCTGACAGTCTCAGCAGGAGCAAACCAGATCTGTCCAGTGCTGGAGTCTGATGTCAGAGTGACTCAGCACTGTAAACTGATTAGATACTGTTATGTATAAATGTATTCTATGTACAGTATGTTTTTCCCTCTCTTGCTATTTGGTTGCCTGGCGAAGCTTTCTGTTGAAGTGTATACCGGCATCACTAACTTATTGTAAATAAAACCTTGTATATAGTTCCTACAAAGGACTGTGTGGACAGTAGACTTCTTGGGTCTGAGCTCACTGTTATAGTTCATCAGCGCACACTACTCTGCCACTATCACTGACAGCTTCAACACAAAATAAAAAATGTGGAGTTTCCATTTACATAAACAACCCACAATTAGAAGTATTAGAAGAATTAAGAGACTCAGATGGAAGATACCTCCTTTTAAAAATTAGACTCCCAGAAGGCAAAATATGTATAATAGCAACAATATATGTACCAAATGAAGCTAAAGTTTTGTGTTTTTTTAGAATTTTCCCCAAACTATGTCAGATTTCCATGTTGAGGAAATAATAATTCTTGGAGATATGAATGGAAAACTATACCCAGAAAAACATCAAGGAATATTAAAGGTGAAAAATTACCTAAAAATGTACTTCGACGCATGGAAATGCTGGAATGAGAAGACTCTTGGATGCCCAAACATCCAAAGAGCAAAGAATTTGCCTTCTTTCCAGACAGACGTCAAACATATTCAAGAATAGACATGTGTTAGATATCAAAAAGTTTGACAATGAATTTAGAAAAAGGGGAGATTCAACTGAAGATATCTGCAGAGCGTAATCCCATAGAAGTAGTCTTGCAATGGAACAGAAAATCAAGAAGCAGATGGAGATCAAATGATACTTTTTTACAACAGAGATGTAGTAAATAAGTGTAAAAAGATTTGGAAGAGTGTGGAACAACACAGAGGGAATGTCTCCAGCTACAATTTGAGAAGCAAGTAAAGGTTTTATTAGAGCAATCCTACTAGCAGCCAATGCTAAAAAAAGCAAGAAAGATTAGAACAAACTAAGATAATAACATACAAAATTCAGAGATTGGAACAAGAACATAAAAACAATCGTAACAAAAAACACTAGCAGAGATTAAACAATTAGATATATTAGAAGTAAAAGAGGTACAGGGAAAAAAATTCTAAAAGAGAGATATTTTGAACATGCAAATAAATCTGACAGATATCTGGGTATTGGGAAGGAAAGAGAAAAAAGAGTAATAACAAGTATAAAGAAAAGAGACCAAATTACATAGGCAGAAAAAGAACGACATGAACAATCTATCAGAGTTCTCTCAGGATTATACAAAAATAAGTGTGTTTCAGAAGAAAGAATAAGAGAATATTTAAAAGACATCCCGAATGTAAAGTTTACATCAGAACACAGAAAAATATCAAATCAAACAATAACAATTCAAAAAATCTCTCAAGCAGTAAAGAACATGAAGAAGGATAAAGCACCAAGACTGGATGGGTTGTGTTGTGTTTATGTTTAGAATATGAAGCAGTAATAGCTTGAAAAGGGCTCTGGTATCCTAAAGCTCCAATTCCTATTGGCTGATTAATAAAGACTCCCATTGGTCCTGAAGCCAATTACCCAATCACTGAGCCCTCCTTGGGTCCAATAGTATTGCTTGTATATAGTTACATTATTGAAAGTTATGTGTTGGAACAGTATAAATGAAAGTGCTGCTCTTATAGAGCTGTCTTTTGAGCTGAACAATGTCACTGAATAAAAGCCTGTTTGTTTGAATTCATCGCCTCCTGCTCAATACTTAAAACTGGTGATGAGGATGGGATCCCAGTCCTAACTGAACAGCTGAAATCACTCTGCCTGCCCAGCTGAAATCACTAAGGGTGCCCAGAGCTAAATCACTATGGGCATGGCATCCAAGGGCCATATCGAACTGTTCGACCCAAAGGTTGGGAACTGGGATTCATACCTCGATCAGTTTGAATGCTACCTCATAGCAAATCGTATTGATGGAGATGATGTCTGCTGCACCACTTTTCTGAATACCTGCGGCTAGGCTGTATTCGACATTGCTCGAGATTTAGTTGCCCCCTCTAAGTTACTCGAGACCCTTCTAGGCATCATCAAGGCCCAGCTGACTGAGTACTTCACCCCGAAGACGTCGGCTGCCGCACACCAATGCGCTTTCCATCAGCAGAACCAGAAGGAGGGCGAGTCTGTCACGGAGTACCTCACCGCACTGAGGCGGACTGCTTGAGACTGTAACTTCACCGATTTGAAGTCCGTCCTCCTAGATCGGCTGCTCTGTGGCCTCAGAGATGAAAGCATCAGGCGAGCCCTACTCTTACTAAAGACTCTCACATATGAATCAGCCCTCGAAGAGGCCCTGAGAGTAGAGGCCGCCAACCTATCCCTCCATGAACTGCGATTGAGTCCCCAAAGCCACACGCCAGGCCGCTCTGATGCTGTACACCAGGGTAGTACCGCTGAGTCCGATGACACCCGGGACGACCAATCTGATGTGTCCGATGACGGAGTTTTCAACGCGAGGGCCAATCAGAAGCTGTGCCGCCATCGCAAAAGCCCACGCCGCTCTCAAAAAAGCCTGCGAAAACACAGCTGTGCCAGTTGCGGAGGTGTGCATGCGCGTAGAGATTGTCAGTTCCGTGATGCCATCTGTCATGTGTGTGGGAAAGCGGGTCACCTCGCCAAAGTATGTCACTCATCTCAGGGTCGTGATGCTCCAGATGAGTTCCAGTGTACCCGAGGGTCTGTGAGTGCCCCCAGCTGATCGTATCATTCCAAGTCAGATTGGCCGTCCGGGCAAAGACAAAGGTACAGCAATGAAGCAAGCGTGTCCAAGGGCTACACCAACTGCCTATATATACACCAGGGGCTACATCCATGTCCGAAAATCAAAGCCACCGTCTTCATTGAAGGTCGAGAGTGCCAGATGGAGGTAGACTCTGGGTCAGCATTGTCCATCGTCTCTTGGAGCACGTTCCAAAAAGTCTGCCCGCGATTCGCTGCTCACCGCCTTCAGAGATGCACCCTACAGCTGTTCGACTTCCAGAGGAACCGAGTTCCAGTCGTCGGCATCACCACAGTCCAGGTCAAGTATAAGAAATTCTCCGGCCGTCTGAACCTGCTCGTGGTAGAGGGTCGCCGCACAAGCCTGATAGGGCTGGACTGGTTCACCGCCTTGGATATAGACATTGTTGGCGTGAACCAAGTCGAGCCGCAGCCTTTTATGGACCTTGAGACAGAGTTTCCGGAGGTTTTCAAGACAGAGCTAGGCTGCTACAAGGGTCCACCTGTGTCGTTTACCTGGATCCTGCTGTACTACCAATCTGCCTCAAGCCCAGACACTGCCCCGTCGCTTTCAAGCCCAAGATTGACGAGCAGATTGATAAGCTGTTGGCCCAAGGGATCCTTGAGCCAGTTCCCAGAGCCAAGTGGGAGACACCTATCGTCACTCTCCTCAAGCCCGATGGCTCTGTCTGTTTGTGCGCTGACTAGAAGTGCACCATCAACTGGGCCCTACAGCCACACGCATACCTGGTTCCTGTGGTGAGCCACCTTCTAGCCTCAGTCTCTGGGGGCCGGGTGTTCACCAAGATCGACCTCGCCCAGGCATATCAGCAGTTGTTGGTAGATGCAGCCACAGCCGAAGCACAGACTATTGTGATGCACTGAGGTGCTTTTAAAGTAAACCGGCTGCAGTTCGGGGTAAGTGTCGCCCCTGGCATTTTTCAAGAACTTATGGAGCGCCTTCTTCGGGGTCTGCCTGGCGTCGTACCCTATTTCGATGACGTCTTAATTGCTGGGGCCTCTGATCTTGAACTGGCTACTTGGGTGCGGGAGGTCCTTTGTCGGCTACAGGACGTTGGCCTTCAGCTGAAGAAGAAGAAATGCGAGTTCTTCGTCCCTACCATTTAATTCCTGGGTTACCACCTAGACGCAGATGGCATCCACCCTGCTCCGGACAAGATTGCTGCAATCTGCAACGCACCCCCTCTGAAGTCTAAGAAAGAGCTGCAGTCCTTCTTAGGACTATTGAACTTTTATCATGCCTTCTTGCCCAACAAAGCAGCTCTTGCAGAACCACTCCATCATTTACTGGACAAGTCAGCTCCATGGGCATGGGGTCGCCAGGAAAACACCTCCTTCCAAGCCATCAAAGCCCTCCTTGCCTCCGATGCCATCCTCGTGCACTATGATGAGAAGAAGCCCCTCGTCCTAGCATGTGATGCATCGCCTTACGGGATCGGGGCCGTGCTCAGTCACCAGTTGCCATCTGTCTGGGAGGCCCCTATTGCTTTCTATTCCAGAACGTTATCCCCCGCTGAGAGAAACTACACCCAGATAGATCGAGAGGCACTAGCAATCATCGCTTCAGTGAAGAAATTTCACAATTTCATCTACGGGCGGGAATTTGAAATCGGCACCGACCACAAGCTGCTGCTTGGCATCTTCACGGCCGACCGTCAAACCCCCCAGATTCTGTCCCCCCGGATGATGCGCTGGGCAGTTCTTCTATCCACTTACTCCTTCCACCTCCTCCACAGGCCCGGCAAGACCATCAGGCACGCTGACGCCCTTAGCCGTCTGCTGCTTCCGTCTTTAGGACCACCTGAGGCCCCACTCCAGGAAGTTTTGCTGATCGAGGAGCTGCCGCAGCTCCCGCTCTCCGTTGCCGACGTAGTGTTCCACACCGGCTGGGATCGAACGCTCAGCCGAGTCTACAACCATGTGTGGAGGGAATGGCCGTCGGGGACACTCGATGCCGAATTCCAGCCATTCCTGTCGAGATCGTCTGAGCTGTCAGTAAACAAGGGATGCCTGTTGTGGGGGAACAGAGTCATCATCCCTCCCCCACTTCGCCAACAGGTGCTGGACGCCTTGCATGAAGGGCACCTGGGCATCGTTAAGATGAAGGCCATCGCTACGAGCTATGTTTGGTGGCCCAGCATGGATCAGCAGATTGAGCGGTGGGTCCGGACGTGTCAGCCATGCCAGGAGTCAAGGTCAGCAGCTCCAGAGGTTCTTGTTCATCCATGGGAGAAGCCGAGGGGCCCGTGGTCCCGCATTCACGTGGACTTTGCTGGGCCACTCTTGATTATCGTGGATGCATATTCTAAGTGGTTGGAGGTCATCCCTGTCACCTCCATGACAACGGCCGTCATTGCCTGCTGCCTAGATCGTGTCTTCGCCACCTTCAGCCTGCTGGACCTCCTTGTGTCCGACAATGGAACTCAATTCACCTCTGCAGAGTTCCAGACCTTCCTGGATGAGCAGGGTATCCGGCACATCACCTCGGCTCCTTTCCACCTCGAGATGAACGGTCAGACCAAGTGAATGGTGCGAACAGTCAAGGACTCGCTCCGCAGGATGGGTGACTGGAATTTCCCAGCCATGCTCACCAGGTTCTTGTTGCAGCAGCACTCCTCGCCACACAACACCACTGGGAAGTTGCTGGTGGAGCTGCTTATGGGCCGCCAGCTGTCCACTCGCCTGAGCCGCCTTCACCCCAACCTGGCGCCAGACGTCCACCACAACCCTATCACCACAGGGTCCACTCAGTCCTTTGCGCCAGGAGATGTGGTGTATGCCTGGAACTATGGGACAGGTCCACACTGGGTTCCAGCAGTTGTTGTGTGCTCAACAGGCCCTATATCGTACGAGGTAAGGGACAACATGGGGCAGGTCTGTCGCAGACATCTGTCCTAGCTGAGACGCCAGTGGTCAGCGCTGGAGGATTGGTTGCAATGCTCCCCAGTTCCTGAGCTGGAGCAACGCTTGCCACGCTCCCCAGTTCCTGCGTTGGGACAAGATTTGCAACGTACCCTGGTTCCTGAGGCCGGCCTGGGAGATCTCCCAGCACAGCAAGATGCCGGCGCCTGGGGGAGTCACCTGACAGAGGGCAGCCCTCCGCCAACTACAGCCCGGGACATCCCAAGGGAACAGTCTGCCGAGCCACTGCCAGCTCGGAACAAGGTAGGCCCCCTGCCGGAGCTGGGTTGTGCCCCGGAACTCTCAGAGCTCCCGGACTTTACAGACTGCTCCCCCTTGAGTCCGCCGCCACAGTTTATGCCGGCCCATATGGAGTCCCCAGATTTAAGAGGACGTTCTCCATCGGGTTCACCCTTGCCACGCCGGTCTCGACAGACCAGGTGACCGCCCCCGCACCTAAGGGACTTTGTTGTTTGAACTTAGGGGAGAGGAGTGTTGTGTTTGTGTTTAGAATATGAAGCAGTAATAGCTTGAAAAGGGCTCTGGTATCCTAAAGCTCCAATTCCTATTGGCTGATTAATAAAGACTCCCATTGGTCCTGAAGCCAATCTAGATACTCAATCACTGAGCCCTCCTTGGGTCCAATAGTATTTATTGTATATAGTTACATTGTTGAAAGTTATGTGTTGGAACAGTATAAATGAAAGTGCTACTCTCATAGAACTGTCTTTTGAGCTGAACAATGTCACTGAATAAAAGCCTGTTTGAATTCATCGCCTCCTGCTCAATACTTAAAAAGTTGACAGCAACATATTATAAACATCTTGAAGGAATAGTAATAATACTGCTACAAAAAGTTATGAATGAGATAAGGGGGGAAGACAGATGGGGGGGAGACAATACCCCCAATGTGGCAAGAAGTGTATATAATGCTAATACATAAAGAGGGTAGTGATGCATCAGTACCATAGTGTTATAGACCTATTTCTCTGTTGAATGTAGACTACGATTTTTTTACCAAAATAACAGCATAAAAATTAAGAAAATGCATACTGAGTTTAATACACTCTGACTGAACAGGTTCTGTACCAAAGAGGTACATGAAAGATATTATAAGATTTATAAAAGATGCAAGTGAATTTGTGAATAAGAAGAGAAAGAAAGCAGCATTTCTGTTTCTAGATGCAGAGAAAGCATTGGACAATTTAATATGGTCTTTCTTATAAATGTTTTACAAAATATGGCCTATGGTCCTGCATTTTGGAGCTGGATGCACAGAATATACTTGAACAGATTTTAATTAATGAGTTGCAGACCCGAGAGATGAAGCTTGAAGCTAAATGTGAGTTAAGGCAGACAACCCAGCCAAGCTACATAGGACTTTGATGGCTAGGCTGTTCAGGTCTGGTAACAGGTTGGAGACAAATACGGCTAAAAATGCTTAAGTAGTAGGTATCTTGCTCCATTTGTAACGTGCACACATCTCCAAGTTCAGTCTCTAATTCAGTCAGGAGAGACAGGGAGCACAGTGCTTCATTTAAATTTGGTGTGGGGAGTGGGATGAGATAATATACTCCACCAGGGCTGACAAGTCTAATCTGCAGACATCATTATTCTCCTTGACTTCTGTGTATTTCTACACACACCCCATTTCTAATGAAATTATATATGTAGACTTAGCACTGTGATAAGACATTGGACACCTAAGTTAGAAGTCCAATGTCCCCTAACTCAACCCCAAAATTTCTCTTTTTTTGTACAGGAGATACAGGTAAAACTGAAATCCAGATTCCACTGCTGCTATTCTCAGTGCAAAGACCACAAATGTACAGTTATATTACATAAGAGCTTTTTTAAAAAAAGTGAAGCACTTCTAGAATCCATTAATGGCTGATGCACATTGAGCTAAACCATCAAGAGTAGTGTGCAAAATGGCTAAGAGGATAATATTAGATCTGTATATACGTTCCAGCTATGAAGGCCTTACAGTTTACCGGTATAGAAGTCAATGGTACACTGCTGTTTCAATAGGTCAATTTACCCACAGCTTCTAATTCAGAACTCTCATTCTGTTGATAATGGGCCTGATCTACCATTTTTCATTTTGTTTATAGTTACAGTCATTGAAGTAATGGTCCTCTAATTTCAGAACCATTAGTATTTTCCAGACTAATGTAATACTGCTGTTTTGACCTGACAAAAATAAAGGTCAAAATACATGTTTATCATCACCAGAGAAAATGGACAATACCAACACATCCCACTAGCATCCTCCAGTCCCAGTATAAATGGGGATGCAATAAATAAGATCAATTATTAATATATCGATTTTTTAAAATGCTGATTCTAGGTCTTAAGTACAGATAGCCTTTTTATATTCTTAAATAATCAGTAGAACAGTTTGCTTTATCTGTAACAAGTTTTGCCAAACAATTGTTGGGTTGATATCCTGTGAATATCAAACAGAGAGGACAAGGCCAATCCAACATGACAAATCATTCAAACACACAAAAAGTCACTGAACAGGTAAGATCTCACAAAGGTGCCTGTCAGTGCCATAAATTGTCAGATAAAATTCATTAGTTCACACACACACACAACAGACTATGTTTTACAAAGAACTTTAGGTTCTAAATTATCACCCTTTAGAGGACAGAGAGGAATGTCTGTTCATTATTAAGTGTTTAAAAACACATGCACTTTTCTAAGTTCTTTTGCAACCTATTTCACCCAGGAGTTTGAAACAAATGGTAAAGAACAGCTGTATAATTCCCTATCAATGTGCTTTTAGGCTTATGACAGTGATCACTACCTTTCATGGGAGGCAGATAGAAAGACTATTGACTCCATATCACATGGAAAGTATATTTTTTCAGGTTCAAGGTAACACAAAACATGTGAACAAGGTTTCAGCAAATTAACATACCGTATTTTTCGCTCCATAACACGCACCTGATCATAAGATGCACCTTGTTTTTAGAGGAGGGAAACAGGAAAAAATGAAACAGAAAGAAAGAAAGAAAGAGAGAGAGATAAAGGAAGGAAGGAGGAGAGAGAGAAAGAAAGAAAGAAAGAAAGAAAGAAAGAAAGGAAGAAAGAAAGGTGGGGACAGAAAGACAGACAGACAGACAGAAAAAAGGAAAGGAAGGAAGAAAGATAGAGAAAGGAAAGAAGAGAGACGTCAGCATGCCATGCAAAGCCAGGCCTTTCTGTGCAAAGTAGCCACGGAGCTTAATCTGTGAGCGGGGCTTTCTGCTGCTGGCTGTTTTAAAGGGGAAAAGCACTTAAAGGGAAAGAGTACTTAGCCTGGTGGGGTTTTTCCTGCCATTTCCCTTTTAAGTCTTAACAGCTCAGGCCCAGCAGGGAGGGGCGGGGAAGGCTGGGATGCCAGCCTGAATGGTGTTCCCATGCGTTCCTGCTGAAGAAAGAACCCTGTTACAGGTAAGAAAAGCTCCATATTTGCTCCATAAGACGCACACACTTCCCCCCCACACACTTTTTTGGAGAGGAAAAGTGCGTCTTATGGAGCAAAAAATACGGTATCTAGACATCAAAGAGATAAAGAAGGGTAAGAAGAAATCCTCCGAAATACTATAGTATGGGACCCAATCTCTTGTGTTGTAGCTCTTTTAGACAGTCGGCACATCCTGGATAAATTAATCTTTCACTGGCTATAAAAGTCTTGCCTTTTCTGTCTTTCTCATTATCTGTCATCATATAACTAGCAAAATATTTTTAATTATGGATAGAGTATGTGTGGAGGGAGGAGTTTCCTGGAAGGTGTTCTGTATACCTTACTTAGATAGGTAGGGTTGCCAGGTCCGACTCAGGAAATTTTGAGGGTCTTTGGGGGTGGAGGCAAGAGCAAGGATGTGATGTCACTTCCAGGTCCACCCGTCCATCCAGAAGGTTCCTGTGATTCCATGGTAGGAGCTTGTGCTTCTAACACAGTGGTTGCTCTCAACTCATTCACCACCCAAGCCACACACACTGGTACCATTTAGGGTTGCCAGGTGAGGCTGACAAGCTGCAGGGGACTTTCCAGGAAGAGGGAAGGGAAGAAGTATGATTGAACTCCGACGGGAGTTCTGGCCATCACATTTAAAGGGACTGTGTTCCTTTTAAATGCCTTCCCTCCCCTGGAAATAATGGAGGATGGGGGCACTTTGTTTGAGGCTCATAAAATTGGACGCTTGGTCCGATCTTTTTGAAACTTGGGTGTTTTTTAAAGATAGGCACCAGATGCAATACTGAAATTTTGGTGCTTCTACTTCAACAAACAGCCCCCCTAGAGCCCCAGATACCCATGGATTGATTCTCTAGGATTATACACTATGGGAATTGGTCTATGGAGTACCTAGTAGACATTTCCCCTCCTCTCCCCACTTTCTGATAATCCTGAAGTGGGGGGAGGACCTCCAAACCAGAGGATCCCCTGCCCCCAACTGGGGATTGGCAACCCTATAGGCATAGCAACACCCCTAAAGGATTCCTATCTATAAAGGCAAGGAAGATTTTGCCTTTGCTGCAGCTGTCTTCCCCACCTGTAACACATTTTATTTAAGTTAACTATCTAATGTCTCATAATTAGAAGGTTCTCAAGATGGTGAATGGAAACTGATATCAATACTGATTTTCAAATGCTACATGGGCACATCTCCCATTGGGGCTGGAACAAGTAAGGGCCCGGAGAAGTCAAGAAGAGGGTTTGGTTCTGTGGTAAAAAGTTAGAAAGGATAAGTTAAGAAAGAGTAAATGTTTGGAGAAGCTTCTGGGTGGTATCTGAGATGTAGAAGCTGGAGGGTGGTTGTTAAGACGGCTGGTGGAATGGTTGCAGTCAGATCTTTAGGCCTACGCTGTATTTTATGTATACTTAGTTCCTTCACAAGTGGCCAGAATCAGTTCTTCAGGAAACCTGATTTCCCTACAGGCACCATCTTCTCTCAGTCTAGAACAAGAATTAACAAGCTACATAGGAAAATTCAGATATTTTTTCTTTAGTTCGGTGCCCATGAAACAGCTAAAAATAAATATAACAGAAGCAAAAAATTATATCAGCAACTGCTTTATTCCATATTAGTTAACAGTTCTCATTCTGAACTGTAAGCAGAGACTATATAAGAGTTGCTTGCAAAATGCCTGATGCAACTCTATGCTGCTGTACAACTTCTTTGGCTGATCATAACCACTAATCAAATACGTGGATCAGATTGCATGGATTTCATTTTAATCATATCAGTGGGAAACCAAGACCACTTCAAAGGGTATGTCACCAGCATTCAGTTCCTATGATCACTGTTCTCATTCTAGGAATGAAAGACACTGTTTCTTTTTGAAGTCTCAAGGTCTCTGGTTACAGAGACAAAGAATTCCATGAAACTCCATTCTGTTCCACCTCACAAGAATCACATTCTGTTCCTCTGCGTACAGGTCTTACTTTATAACCTTGCAGGTTAAATTAATATTGCCATGAGGAAGAATATTTCTTTTTTCAAGTGACCACAGAAAACTAATGTTCTTGTATGGCCATGATACAAGATACGCTCTGGGAGAAGAGGTGGATTCTTATTCTCTGTGAAGGCCCAGGAAACAGCTTTATGTGAAGATGGATTAAAATAAGCTTTCTAGGCAAAGCAATAATAGCTGAAATTAGGGGAAAAAAGAATCAACTGGTTTCTGAAGATTTGGCTGCTTGCATCCATTAATATGTTCCCGATGGCTAGCTAATCTACAAAGCACACACTGTGTCAGAACAAAACTACATAATGTTTTAATAGCATGGGTTTTAATAACTCACAGGTATATCACACAACCATCTATTGCCTGTACCTGGCCTAAAAGGCATTTTTCAGGCATCCTAATTTTGTTAGAAATTATATAAACAGAGAAATCCTAAGGTGGAGGGAATCAGAATAGGGACCTGACTGACCCTTATGCTGGCGTAACTCTGAATCACATCAGCGTAAGGGCAGTTTATGTAGGTGCCAGGTACTAGCAGTGCTGTGACACTGAGTCCCACCAGTGCAGAAGCGCTGCAGCTGCATGCCAGTGGAGCAATGGCACAAATCCTGCTGCCAATGTAGATGTGGGTGTTTCAGGGGGCGAGACAGCAGTTAGGCAACTTCCGAAGTGTTTTCAGTGTAGGAATGCCCCCCCCCCTCAAGGAAGGGGGCAAGTTGTGCCAGCAAAAATGGCGTCATAGGTCATTGAAAGCCATGGTAAATTCAAATTAGCGCCCCACACACACAGCTGTGGCCACGCCTATGGGACCCCAAGCAACTTAGGAGACCAACTAGGTGCACACCAAATCAGCATTCAGCACACTCTCACACTCCAGCCATGCCCAGTGAACACAAGAACCTAGAGAACACAACAGGGGTGGGGGCCTCATCCTGGCAAGCCTGCAGCCATGGAAACAGACACAGATGGGTCAGAGTGTAAGGCAAGGGGACAGGCTACCATTCATCCAGCCTCAGCCACACAGCACACAGGCATGATTGGTGGGTTGGCCAACTCACCTTGTGGAAGAAGGATAGGAGGCATCCTGGGATGGCAGGATCTGTGACCATGGGTGGTCGCTTCCAGAGTGGACCTGGGGGAGGTGGCTGGCTCTGGTGGGCTGGTGTGGCCTGACAAGGACTGCTGGACCCATTGTTGGAACAAAGCCATTGGCATAAAGGCCCACCACCACAGTAAGGTGTGACCAATAGCTGAAAGCGCTGCAGGGTGGATATGGTCTATTTCAGAGGGTATAGCCCTACGGCGCCTCACTAGGGCCATCTGATCCCAGCCACCCTGGGGCTTGAATGGCAAACAGCAGTGGCAACTGGACAACACTACTGATGGCGCCATGAATGATACATGCATCACCTTTCAGATGGCCCTCCAGCAACACAACAACCATGATGGTAAATGCCATTGCTGCTCATTGGGAACTAGGGCCAGAAACACACTAGCATCCCAAGGCCCAGTATCCATAGAAGCCTGCACTGTGGAGGGATCAGTCATCCATGTAAATGTGTGCTCGCCTTCATGAAGCCCCGCCCCCTTCTCCATTTTGCTTGCAAAATGGCATCTCAGCTGTCCGGCCAGAGGAGCAACTGATGCATGGCTTAACTGTCTCCCCTGATGGAAATTCCTAGCTCTGTAATCACTGATGTCTTTTCCCTTTTCAGGGGATCCTAAGCAATGTGAAAAACAGAATGGCTGACAGGGCCATAGCCACAGGGGCCCAAGGATACCAGGTACACACAGCCCCCATGGCAGCAACCCTGCAGACCCCTCCGGATGCCAGAGGCCACCATGGCTTTGGCAGCTGGGCAAGTGTCCACAGACCTGGGCAAGCCCTGAACCTGGCCAGGTGCTCCCAGGGGCAGCACTGTGTTCAGTCTGTACTGGCAAGCAGACTGCTCTGTCAGTTCCAATGACACCTGAATGGGGCATGTGCTGGGTGGTCCAGACCTTGTTTGAGGGAAACCCATATGAAGCTGGTGGCACCCCCACTCACTATAATGAGGTTCAGGTATCATGGCTGGGCCACCAGCAGGTCCATCATTCTCTGCCCAGGCTGTGGGGGAGAGGCCCTCCTACTGACAGCGCGGTCACTGGGATGCCTCTGACACTAGATGTGTGCCTGCACACACTCCTACTCAAGATGGCCCCAAGGTCCTGCCATGCAGAAGCCCCCAGTGACAGCTTGGGATCCCGTACCCTGGCCCAGGGATCCTCCACACCGGTCCCATCAAGGGGAAGCAAGAAGTGCTGCCACATAACAATGTTGTGGGGCATGGCACAAACTGCAAACAGCTTTGCCACTGCCAGAGGCTGCGTAGTTCTTCAACCCTCTGTGTGGTGGAGACATTGGAATTGCATCTTTAACTGGCCAAATGCCCACTTGATGACCATGTGTTTGTCAGTGGGCTTGGTTGTAGGCTGTGAAGGTCATCTCGGGGATACGGCATCAGCAAATATGGCAGCCGAGGATACCCTTGGTCACCTGGAGAGTGCAGTGTCCTCTGCTGTATGCCTCCCCAGCCATGATCACCATACTAACCCAGGAGCCATTCTTCGTTCTCTAGCCAGGCAGCCAACAGGCGATTGAGGCCAGATGTAGCAAAAATCTGGACGTCATGAACACTGCCTTGGAACTTGGCCAATTCGTCTGTCAAGGTGCCCCGGAGGTCACATTCAGGCTGTAGAAGTGGAGGTGATTACGGTTTACCTGCGGCTCCTCCTGGGGGGGGGGGGCAATCAGGGCCATATAGGTGCAGTCAATGGCCACACCACATTGGGAAAGCCTCTGAATGATGCAAACCCTGCCCTGATGGGTGCAAGGCTGCCCTCCTTGGTGGGAAAAGCACACATATTCCTGGAGATGCGCTAGTATGCCGTCCAGAAAGCTAAGTAGGCAGCAGCTAGCTGTTGACACCCCAAGGACCTCTGCAGTGACTCCCTGGAAAAATCCAGTGGCCAGGAACCTCAGGGAGAGCAGGATTTTCTGCAAGACAGGGATGGCATGGGGGAGTGGGAACTTGGCCCTGGAGAGCTGGCTTGAGCTCCTTGCACAGGGCCTGGATGGCGGCTCAGTCTAGGCAAAATTGATCAAGGCAGAAGCTGTCTAACAGATGGAGAGAGCTGATGCAAGCCCAGTACCAGCAGGCATGGTGCCTCCTCTGCTATTGTGTTACCCAGATGTAGAGCACTGGAAGCAAGTTAATGTAGTACACCCAAGCATGGGAGGTAAGGGCATGAGAGGGCACCATCCTGCCTGCTGCTAGCCTGACCCAGTGGAAAAAGGGGACAGCATTCATGACTGTGGTGGGCTGCCACTGCCACAGTCATTTGTGTGGCCGGCATCCTTTCCTCCCCCTGGGTGTGACCTACCCCCTTTGTGAGCAGCTTGTCATGGGGGAGGGAATCAGAATAGGGCAGGTGATGGCCATGGTGGGAGCATGGGGGCAGAGCATGGCATCTTCCCATGGTGGGACAGCCCACCTCCATATTCCCCTGTGTGTATGGCATGGCTGTCACAACGTCTGGTGGTGGGGACAGCCATCGCCAGCCAAACCCGACCGAGGCCAAGAAGGCACTGCTGTACAGGTTGTTGGTGGAGTATGCAAGCATTGTCCTTGCTACCGTCAGGAGCAGCGCTGCCACCTCCCTCCACCATGCCTTCTGGTGCATGGCCACGGAACATGTGTTGGCCCTGGGACATGCTGTCCAGACAGAGATGTCCACTCTGAAGTGCTGGAACAATTCCTTTGGTCCTGCTCGGAAGCGCGTCAGAGCCCTCATGGCCAAAGGTGTTCCTTACAAGTGAGCAGTGGAGGAGGGTCTGCTGGGAGCAAAGGCTGTCATGCAGGCGGTGAGACCCCCCATGGTGGTGGGTGGCCACAGCATTGAGGTCCTGTGTGGTGGGTGTCATGGTTACTGGTACCACCTGGCCCCAGCTGTGGGGGCCAGGTCCTGCCACCCACTGCCTTCAAACCCCCCCCCCCCACTGCCTTACCACTGCCCATCTACCCCACAGGCAACTTGAAGGGCAGGAATGCTGCTGGGGCCCCATCTTCTGAGGTCAGTTGCCCACAGAGGAGGGCAACTCTGCTGTTGTCCTGTCGCCTCTCCACAGCTGGGGTGCTCCTATGCCACCCCCAGGACCTCTCGCCAAGGACCCCACCCCCACATGTCTAGTGAGGAAGAGATGCAGCTGAGCAACGGGGAGGAGGACCAAGATGGCCAGGCTTCCAGGCCAGCGGTGGAGGGAGCAGAGCCACCTCAGGGGGGGAGGCAGGGGGCAAGGGCTTGACACCCGCCTGGAAGCTACCTTGGGCTAACTGCTGTGTTTTCCCCCTGTGTCCAGGTCCCTGTCTCCTCATGTTCGCTGCTGGATCGACTACATGTCCTGACCCTGAGGAGGGACATGGCAACAGCAGCCTCCATGGGCCTGGGGTCACTTGGCATCTTGGGGGCCCTGGCCCCTGAGGAGGAGGCGACACAGAGGACAGAACTGATGTCTTCAAATAGCAGTGGCTCCGCCCTGGCAGACAGAGGGGAGGATGGGGGGGGGCAGTGGCAGGGCAGCTTCCCCTGGGCCCGGTGTCACAGCTGCTGGTGGCCTGGAGGAGGGAGCAGGTTCTGGCCTCTTGCTGGGTCCCCAGGCATGGGGCCTGCATCTGGCGCAGCCCGTTCCACCCATCCTTTCCTCCATGTTGGTGGCAATTTAGTAGGAGTGGCTGGAGAGCCATCACAAGGGTTGACATGGCGATGCCGTCAGCATTGTGGGCACCCTGTTGGATGCCATGGCTGATGGTGAGTAGGGGGCACTCACACATTCACATTCTTTTCCGTCACTACCCCCTGGGGCCCTGTGCACTCTTTGAGTGGAGCGCCACCATGGGGTGCCTGTGGGGCGATGAGTAATGTCCCCGTCCTGACTGGCAGGTGCCTGGGGCTTGTAATGGGGGGCTGGACTCCTTAAGGGGGGCTGTGTGGGAGAGGGGGAGCATTGCACCTACAGCCCGCCCCACTCTGCCCCCTGTCAGTGATGGATACTTGGCTGAACTTCCTTGACTCATGACTCCCATTGGTTCGGCCGGCTCTATCACACCACCCTCAGAACACTGCAGGGGAACAGAATTCTGCAGCAGAATTGCCAAAGACACTGCAGCAACACTATTGAGGCAACTTTTTCCCATTTGGTCACTGCATAACTATCCCCTTAGGGAGGTTACTAGCATTGCTGCAGCTGTGCTGTGTCCAGCTGCTGCAGTGCAGGTGCAACACAGGAAGCTGTTTGATTTCTGCTTTCATAAACAGAAGAATATTACTAGTTTCCATAGCTGTACAGAAAATCTTAGAAATATGATTGCAGTTAAATCTTTTCATTTTAAAAACAGGTATTGAAACAGTCCCTAAATTACTGCCTCCGAATCTGCTAATGGTTTTCAGGAGTCTTTTTGCTTCCATTTGACTTTACATGTATATTTGTAACTTTAACATTATAAAATCATCATAAGTTTCCATTTCTCTTTCATCCAAAGAAACTAAACATTATAAATGATGCATTTGGAACTTTGTGCCACTAGTGGGAAACATTTAACAATTCTCCCTCCCACCCAGAGTACTAGTTATTGCTTTCATTAAAAGTAAAATCCTAAGCAAAATTATCAATCTATCTAATTCTCAACATGGCCCCATCTGAGGATACTTCTATCTGGAGACTGGATCCATGAATAAACAAGACAGATCTTTCTACAAACCCAGGGGAAGCATCAGGTTTGTAGAAAAGGCTAGAATTTAAAGGGGGGGGGGAGGTTAAAACACATCAAAATAACAGAAGCAGCCCCTGTAGCTTAAAAAAACAAATGCTCTCAGTGGCCATAGCTAGGCAAACACAACTGCACCGCTAGCCTTGGCTTCTCTCAGCAAAAGTCATGGAGATCTCCTTTTCCAGTGGTATTTTGGCTTCCCAGTCCACCCCTGCTTCCCTCCCTCCTGCCCTGGATGCAGGACTCATTGGGATTTGATCCAGCAGCAGCACCAGGCAACTTGATACCATGCAGCTTGTACTATTCACATAGGTCCAGCAGTGGCTACCTGATGACTTGATACCGCACACACCTCATCCAAACCCAGCAGCAGCCTCCACACAACTTGTGTGACTTGGCTGAACCCAGCAAAGGCTAGCCCAGAACTCACCTGAGTGACTTGCTACTGCACAGTTTTTGCAACTTGGTGATATTTTTTCCAATAAGAGGTTGCAAGATGGAGGGAAGAAGGGAAAGCTGAAGCCCAGAGGGATGTCCTGGTTTGAGTGCCTGACTGAGATATGGAAGACCCAGGTTCAAATCCCCATTGTACCATGGAACCTCTTGGGGGTGACCGTGGTCCAGCTCAGGGTTATTGTGAGGATAAAACAGAGGAGAGAATTATGTAGGATTGCACCATAAATGTATTAGTTCAGATCTAGGAGCGTTGTGGAAAGGAGGGATGTATGGGCATTTAATCAGGCAGTCATTTTTAGGATTAATGAGCTCCTAATTCAGGCAATGAAAAGAGTTAGCAACTAAAATCTAACTGAGGCAAAGCATTGAAGTCAATTCCTAAATTAGAACTGAAATCCCCTGGGAATTGTTGGGTCCCAAATCCAGCATAGATGATGTTGTCCATACCTTTAAAAAAAAATCTAGCTGCTTTTTAACATAAGTTTTAAAATTCAGCTAGGAGAATACATCACAACCAGATCCATGTTTCATGAATGCAGCAAATAAAAGCTATGTGGAGTGCTGTCCATGAGATACAAGTGCTGATCTGTCAAGACATGAGAACAGAGACTTCCGGCAAGACTTGCGACCATGGCGGACGCGCTCCTCCGCATCTGCGGGGAGCGCGATCCGTACCCGGCAGGAAGAAGGGGCTTCGGACTGGTGCCGAGCCCCCAGAGACCCTAGTGAAGGGGCTCTGCCTGGGGTGGCACGAAGGGGATCTCTCCCTATGGTGGCGATCGAGGGATCGAGGTCCCCTTTCATCACCCCCATAGGTTCTCCCGTCCGTGGGAGCCGTATGGCTAAAAGCGCAAAACCGAGAAGCAGCAGAGAGTGCGAAGCTTTGAAGCTGGAACTTATAGTTACGCACGGAGAAAACGTGAGTCTGAAGTAAAAATAAACAGAACACAGCGGGAAAGGCGGGTGGAGCAAACCCCCCCCCCCCTCTCGAGACTGGCGTACTTACGGGACTCTTTACGTGGCGTTACTGCATGAAAAAACGTACGTTTGGCTTGCTAGATGGCGGCATCGCTCTTTAGAGGATATGAACTTTAAAAAGATATAAGTGCAGTTGTAGAATTTGCTTCTTTCGCCCATCTTTTCTAACTATCAACAAAGAAGCGCAGCCTCAACAATGGCGGGGAAACCGAAACCTTCCCCCAAACTAGGAAGTACAGCTCCGAGTTCAAAGGTTGATACCACAGAGATGAGCACTGTGTTCTCCTCGTTATTGCGACCTCTAGTGGACCAAATGACAGCTCTCAACGTCAAGATGGACAAGATGCAGCTGGACCTGAAGGAGTCGAATAAAACTACAGAGAAGCTGCAGCGAGAACTTCTGGAAGTTAAGACTTCAGTAAAAAATCATGATTCAAGGCTACAAAAAGCAGAGAAAGAAAAGGCCTTCCACTCTGATCAGCTTTTGAAACTACAGATGGAAAGATCGAATTTTTTCCTAAGACTTCAGAATGTACCAGAGGATAAAGGAGAAGACCTTAAAAATCTGTTAAGTGAAGCGCTTGAACCAGTGACGGGCTTAAAAGCAGCGGAAATAAAAAGCGATATGGATATGGTTTACAGAACCTATCCAGACTATACTAAAAAGAAAAGCCTGCCTGGTGAGATTCAGATAAGGTTCTCCAAAAAGTCAACAAGAGATGTGGTGCTTAGGACCACAAATAAAGCGGTTCTGAAGATCAAAGGAAAAGAAATTAAAGTGATGAAAGATATCCCATTTGAAAGAAGGAAAAGAAGGAAAGCCTATGGAAAACTGACATCTTGGCTTCAGTCTGAATCTATTATCTACAGATGGAATGTTCCGGAAGGACTGAGCTTCAGCATCAAAGACAAAAAATATAAGATTGACTCTGTTCAACAGGCAAAAAGTTTTTTGGAAAAAAGCAAAGAAAAGAGAAAAGAAAGAGACTCAGATGGTTCGCTGGCATCGCAAGAAAGTATGTATGGATTTGATAGCTCAAAGAGCGAAGAGGAAATTTCTGACTCGGAAAAAGGAGCAGCAGCTCCAAAGGTACAAGAAGAGACTGTTAAGACAAGAAGAGGACGAAAGAAGAAATAAGGGCTGAAATGTTTTTTGAAATCGCACTTATATATCATATATAATTTGTATAATTAAGCATTCCTTTAAAAGAACATGTCTGTCAAACAGCTTTTTTATTTTTCATATATCATCAGTAACAACTTTAATTGAATATTAACCAAGGTTTAAAATGCTTCATATGTATTAATGGTAAGGTAATATTAAGCAAATGTTAAAGCACACTCTGTATAAGGTAAATATAGCTTAGAAAAGTAGCGATGTAGTAGTAGAAATAGATAAAATCAATAAAAAAAAAAAAGACATGAGAACAGAGCCAAATCTAGGTCTCTCTGCACAAACAGAATTAAAGCCTCTGTACCAGTCCAATTTTTTTGTCATATGCTGCCACTGGGCTTATCAATTCAGAGATAAATATGTTGCTCCCAAGGCTCTGCAGGTGCTATCAAACAATGAATAACAGGTTTGATACTTGCTGATGGCGTCCAGATTTGGCTACTACCACAGTCTATTGAACCTTTCTTTCCAAACATTCCTCATTCTGGGTGGTCTTCATGTTATCAGTTCAGCTGCCTGGGAAATTTGTTCTCAACAACAGAAGGTACAACAATTCTGCATTCTTTAAAATGCGTAGTCATGTTAATGTTGTTCTTGATGGTTATGTGGCCCACTAAGTTGTCTGCTCTTAAACATTGGTTCTTCTGAGAAAAAACTATCAAGGATCACTAAGGTTAATTATTAGATCATCCCCAATGTGTTTTTTTTTAAATTTAGTTCATAGGTGTAAATGCAGATTGTAGTTAGGATAAATTTAACTCTATTTCCATCATTACATTCTATTGTTTCCCAGTGGACTCTGGGACCATAGTTATTCCCCAAAATACCAAGGAAGAGTTTTGCAGGTATATAAAGTTTGCATGAAGAAATTGCTCCTTTCCAAAGACACGGTGAACAGAATATATTGAAAAAACACACAGGAAGCCAAGCCAGTTCTAGAGATAATTCTTCCCTGTGTTCTGACTTTCATATTAGAAAATACTCTGCAGCATTGTAGGGTCATTTGATTCATTTCCTGGAGCATGCTCCATATACTGTAGGCAGAGGTAGCATTTTCTAATGGGACTGGCCTTTCATCAAATTACCAATGAGAACCCATGAGTGTAAAGCCAGGCAGCTGCAATGATAAATGGTATATATTATATTTTTGTAATAACTTTGGCCTCAGAAAACTAAACAAGTTGACAACAGCCGAAGGGCAATGTCTGTAACCAAGGCAATAAAGTTTGATCACAGTCTGCTGTTTTATCCACCATAATTTGTACAGTACTTTAAACTTATTAAAATATGTGACAAGACAAAGTGAAATGAAATTCTTCCACCCCTCCTCACACTAATGCACCCAAGTACAGGGGTCCCAGCCCCCTTACCTGCTGTGATAAGCACCTGTAGCCACTGTTTTAGAACAGGTCAATGATTTGGTCTCCTACTTCTGTTCAAGGGCCACCCATGTCTTCCCGGTCTGGGTCTCTCCACCATGATTCTATAGCCACATACCTGATTCCATTTCTATATAATTTTGTTTAGTCACTTCACATTCCCCCATGTTATGACCTCAGGTAGGATTGCTGATTAGCCAGCCCCTGTTCCATCGTACTCTTGGTCACATCAGATACTCGATCATGAACATCAGCATTCTTTGTCCCAGATGCCTCAGAGCTTGCTGCTCTGTCTTGCTGACAGTCAGTATGACATAGGATCTGGAAGATACAGATTTGACTCTTTACTCGGTCATGGAAACTTGCTGAGTGATTTTGGACCACTACCACACTCAACCTAACCCACCCTCATAGAGATGTTGTGAGGAAAAATGGAAGAGGAGAGAACAATGTTCTAGCTTCTTTGGGTCTCCATGTGGGAGAAAGGTGAGATTCAACTGAAGTTAACTATATAAATAAATACAAAGGCTGTGGGAACTTCCCAGCCAAGTGAAACTGGTCCATTGCCTTTGCAAAGACCAGGAGACAAAAGTAACTAGTCCTTCTGCAGATAATGGTGGGCCATGACAATGGCCTCACCACTAGTCTCCTTTATCAAAGCCTACAGAAAAGCAGATCCAGCCTGTGTTCAAATGTCATATGTAAGCCAACATCAAGCTGACATGGCAAATAGGTCTGGGTTATTGCTGGGATTGTATCATGCCTTGCTCCTTCCCAAGGCTGCCAGCCTCCAGGTGGGTCCTGGAGTTCTCTCAGAATTGCAACTGAGGCTGAGGACAGACTGGCAATCGGGAGTGAGATAAATGCGGAGGAAACAGCTGCGGGGGGGAAAACTCCCCAGGGCTGGCCGTTCACACCAGCCGGTGTATTGCGCAACTGTGCCGATACAGAGCGTTCAGACTGCTGCGGAGTGGCCCCAAGTGGGCCGGCCTCCACAGCTCGTGATAGGGCTGTTTCGGCAATTTGCGCATGTGCGCATGTGCGCTCATGCACAAACTGGCAAAACGCCGCGTTCACACTGCTGCCTCCGCTTGCGTCCCGCCTTCTTCCGGTTCACACTGCCTGGAAGCGGGAGGCAAGCGCAAGACGGCCCCTGGACACCGGTTTCTCCCGGTGTCCTGTTAAAGCGGATGGAAAGCGAGTGGGAGACAGGTAAGTGCGAAACGGAGCCGACGGACAGATGCGCATGTCTGAATGTGCTCCCTTCTTCCACTTCCAACGCGGGGCTGTCCCGCTTTACATTGCCAGTCTGTCCTCAGCCTGAGCTCCAGACAATAGAAAATGGCAGCTTTAGAGAGTGAACTCTATGGCATCACACCCCTGCGGAGCTTCCTCCTCATCCCAAACGCCATCCTCTCCAGACTCCACCTCTAAATCTCCCAAGGATTTCCCAACCCAGAGCTGGCGACCCTACTTAGTCCTCCCCCTTCATTTTCTCACAGAGGACAATGAAAAAACCCTGCCATGTGGGATGGTTGTCGTAAGAAGGGGAATTCAGCATACATGAGTGGAAAAGCTGGCTGGATCTAGCCCATGAAGTGTAACCCAAAGAATGTGTGATGAGCCGAGGGCCTAAGGGCACCAGAATCCCTGTTCACACATGAACTATACGTGAACCATTAAAAAAAACAACCCACTATTATGTTTTATAAGACCTTTTGCTAATTTTAACTGGAATGTTAATTTTTCTGTTAATGCCAACTCCCCCATTCAGTTCTACCAATATACTGGAAGAATTCCACTACTTGGCTATTCCAGTCCTGCCACAATAGCAGAAACCACTGTAGCATATCAGTTAAGCACATGAGCACTTTGTTCCTGATTCAACAGTCACCTCAGCCACAAACTTCCTAGAAGGCTATAGGCAAGCCATTATCTCTGAGCCTCACTTCAGGATTTATGATATGGGCATTAATAAGATAAAGTATTTTAAAGGATTACTGAAATATTTCATATTAAATGTTTCAAGCCCTTAGGAAAATGTGCTGCATAAATTCCAAGTATTATTATTTCTGCATAAGACAGATGGAAACATTCAAGCTTCCTCCAGTTATGACTCGGGGGGGGGCCTCTCTGTAAATATGCTGTAGCTGGGAAGCTGCCATACAACATGGCTTCTGAATTCATTTACTGGGGGAAACCAAACCCTACCATTTTCATAGTGAGCATGTCAGAATAATAGTACCAGCAGGGAGACTTTAGAAACTGAATATCAACACACCTCAACTATATTTCAACACAGATATGACATGGCAGTTATCTCTTGCAGCAACTTGTGCCTAAAAAGAGCAACTGTCCTGGTGAGCATTCATGTATGGCCAAGTTCACATCCAAACTATTGTTTAGAATCACCTTTTTCCATATGCCGCTTTGTGCTGCCTAGGCGGGATATAAATTCAAATAAATAAATAAATAATATGCTAAAGGATATTATATGGAGCTATTGTAGCACAGTTGCTGAGCTGGGAAATAGGCAGTCCCTCAATGTACTATGAACTCTCTAGGTGGCATTAGGCCCAATAACACCCTCTTTCTTTCCCCCATCTCACCTGCAAAATGGAGATAATAATATTGACCTACCTTAGAGGGTACTTATAAAGATCACAGCAAGGTAATGTTTGAGAAGTGCTTTGAACCCTTTAAAATGCTATATCAAGGATATTATTTGGTTTACTCAATAGCCCATTTTTTTCCACTGACCTGTGCACTGCTGCATTCTTTAAAAACTTTTAGGGATCCCAGTAGTATTATTACAAAGTATTCTAATTTGCACCATGACTGACACAGAAAGAAATCATGAAAATCTATCATTTATCCACTTCAAAAGCTGTCAAAAAGAAAAATGGAAAATACAATATTTTATTTAAATGAGTCTACAGAAATATAAATTAATATAAAGGGTATTCAGAGGCTGTCAACATTCTTTCAATTTTCTTGCTTCTCCCAGAGTTTTAAATCATACAGAATATGAAAGCCTAATAGAAAAGCTTCATCTATGGAGTGTTCCTAAAGAAGGCATGGTAAAGGGACAGTCCTGAGAACATTCTCCTGGGAATAAGCTCTGCTGAAAAATGTGGGAGTTACTTCCACGGAGGCGTGCTTAGGACTGATCCCTGAGAGACTTGGGGGCTGAATGTTCATTTCACATCCCCTCCCAGTCTCACTGCAACCTGTGTCAATGCCATGTTGTCCTCATATAAATAAAATATGAATATAATCTTTCCCTAAAACTATCTGTATTTGATCAGAACTTAACACAGTGCTATGGTACGTTTTTATGCCATGAAAACTGATCGCTCAAAAGAAAAGAGAAATCTATTGGATTCACTAACAAAGTACAACACAGTTTCTGCAGACAGGATCTGCTTTCCACATTTCATCAGCCTATCTCAGCATCAAATACAAAGATGAAAAAGATTCAAGCCCAGAAGCACCTTAGAGACCAACAAGATTCCCAGGATATAGGCTTTCAAGCGACCACACTCCCTTCATCATATACAAGTAGGACTGGAGATCCCTGAGCCCTTCTATCCCAATCAGAAGGTGGAACGGGTACTGCAAAGAAGGAAGTCAGGTTGCAAAACGCTATCAGTTTGATTAGAGCAGGAGAGATATGCAGCAAGCAGAAAGCAGGGTGGGCCAGGAAGCTGCAGCAAGGGTGAGAACTGAGCCACGTCACCCCTTCTTTGCCTTCCATCAATGCAACATCCATACAATACAACCAATATGCTTTACAGTTTCTCTGATGTTTTCTTCTAAATGTATTTCAAATTGAATATGAGGAAGACAGGATCCTAATCCTTCCATCTCCAAAGACACATCTTTGTTGAAGATGGGATGAGACCTCCTGAAACTGACCACAAAATATCAATTATGGGGCACAAAATCAGTTCTGTCTGGAACACTTACTCCACTTGGGAAAAAGGCATATCAACAGCTCTCATATAGATGTTAGAGAATTGACCTCTGCTGCCATCTATAGCCAAACTTGAAAGTTTCCAATTTATGAAATTCTTGTGGTTGATTCACAACACAATGTGATTAGCATATATTTATAATACAGCAGTACACACAATTAATGGCAGTAGTTTCCAACTGTGGATAGCTGAGATCAGAGTTGGCATGATAGGGCTCCTTCTGAGTCCAGAATATGACAGAGGTCCCTTCCCTTCATGTGGAGGTGATTGTTGTGTTCTTCGGAATAAGGAGATTGCTCCTCTGTCTGAAGCTACAGTGAGTACAACTTCCTTTCTGTCTGTTCCTGCCCACACAAAGTCCTGGAGTGGACTACAGCAGTCTAAAACACTGGCCTGGATTGAAGGAACAGTTATCAAACCACCACAGTGCAGGGCTAGTCTCCCATTTCACAGTGGGATATGTTACTGAAGACAATGAAGGAAAGACCATGAGAAAGGCACACCGTACTGTGTCTTCCAGGCACCCCTCCCACTTGGCCCAGATTCCCCTGCAATGTTCCAAAACTTCTTATTTGGTCCTTTAGTCTGCTGACATCAATGGGGCTAAAAGGAATGAAAGAATATTATACTGCTTCCTCCAGCATAGCCACAATGCAGCAGGAGAGGGGGAAAGGTACTATGACTGGGGGAGCCATGAATAAATGGAGGGAGCTGCAATACATGGGGCCATGGACTCCCTGGACCCAGGGGACCATGAAAAGCTTTAGCTGGTCCTGCTTTTGTAGTAACTCCAACACTTAACATACCATTTAAACATCATAAGACAAATCACAGTAAGATTGGGTTTCCAGCCAGGTGGTACCTGGGTACTTTTCCAATTGATCTCCAGATGATCAATGAAACAAAAACGTTTTAGATCCAGACTGTCTCCTAGTGACAAAGTGAAGCATTCTATGACCAGGCTATTCTGGAAGAGCTCAAAAAATTACTGATCTCTCACATCTTAATATTGTTTCTCAAAGATTTTACCGATTTTGTGTTTCCTACAGAAGGAGTAATTGATTTAGCTATGTTTAAAAAATGTGACTCCAAACTAACTACAACATCGAAGCAGTTTACAAACCAAGAAAGCTGACTATAATTCAGAATAGCTTTTTTTTTAATTAAATAGAAACCTTGCATACTTTGAAAGCTTTTCACTTAGTCCCCTGGGAAGCAAATACAACATAAAATTCACCAAAAATCCATCATGTACACTGACTTACTGCTAGCATGGCAGCAAGACACACCAGATTCTTAAGTTTTGTTATGGGTTCAAATAGAAAGGGACTAATTGCAATGACTGGCTGAATGCTAAATTTTAGAAAGCCTTTCACTGTCAACATACATCCATTCTAAGCCCTAAAATTTGATATCAAAAGCCATTTTATAAAGGCTATTGTATGGGGCCAGTTCCTGGCTCATTCTCAGTCAAGGAACCTGCGGCAAATTTGGGAACTTCAACAGTACAGGAGCCGAGCAGGACCAAACTCCCTCCCTTATAACTCAGACAGCCACCATTGGCTCAAACAGAACTTGCAGGACAGGACTCTGGGCAGCAGGTAGCTGCAGCAACTGGCATGGGCCTCACAACCTCCCTCTTGGTCCCCAGAGATTTAGGCATTGGCTGCTGACATCATCTCCTGGCCTCAGGACAACAAAGAAGATGCTGGGGATAAGCAAATGTCAGAAGCCGTTGGGGCAGCCTGCGAGCATGAATGCAGACAGCAGAAGCCCAACTGTGCCCAGGGCACAGGAGGAGCCTAGCCATGCAAGAACCTGGGAGGAGCCAGGCAGGGTAAGTACGTGGAAGGAAAATATTAATTTTTTATAATGGTGTTAAGAATTTTTAAAGGGTTAATTCCATATTTAGAAATAAAGTAGTTTTAAATATATAGAAATAAAATAACAACAACAACAATCATCAGCAGCAGCAGCAGCAGGCCTTTGATGGAAGAGACACACAACTGGACACATTGAATATTTGTTACCAGAACAATTTGCAGAGCATGTGCAGTTACCATGATAGATTATCCATGGCCTACTATGTAAACTTAGCAATTGCACATCACATGAGAAAGCAACACCTGGCTCTAAAGAAAAATCTTTGTTCATATATTTATTTCTGGATGTGCGTTGTTTTACAATAATATTGACCACTGAGGAAGGCCCTAAGGGGCCAAAATGTGTACAGTCTACTGATCATAAGATATACCCATCAACTGTATATGTAAAACTTTCAGCTCTCTGTGTAAAAAGTTTTAAGAGTGATATTTGAATCACTTCTTTTAACCCATTTTATCTTTTACCCATGTGTACACCATAATAAATATTTGTATTTTTATAACAACTTATTTTGTTAGCTTGACCCTCATATATCACAAAGGGCATTTGGAATACATCAAGGGACTCCAAATGCTGATCACAAGAACTTAGATTACACTTAGAGATGCCAGCCTCCAGGTGGGACCTGGGGATCCCCTGGAATTACAACTCCTCTCCAGACTACAGAGATCAGTTCCCCTGGAGAAAATGGCTGCTTTGGAGGGTACAGCATTGTACCCCACTGGAGAGTTTTCTACAACCCATTTGACTGGAAGACTATGCCTAAATATTTAAAAGTTTTTACCTATTCAATATCATGTCCCTCAATCTACCACCTGTGTCTTTCATGCTTTTTGGTGAGGATGAGAATTTTAGTTTTTTAAATCATGTATTATTTATTTATTTATTATATTCGGTTTGTATACCGCCCTCCCCACAAGCAGGCTCAGGGCGGTTCACGTCATAGTAATATAAAACACATACAATCTATTAAATGATTTTAAATACAATTCTAAAATCCAATAACCCTATGGCATCATCATACAATTCTGCCCCAGTTTACATTAGCAATGGGGGAAGAGGGGTGGAAGCAGATTATGCATCAAATGGTTCTTAAGAACTATTAAACTGTTAAGAAACCATTGCTGTTAAAAATTGCTCCTCTTGGCAACAAGCTGTAAAGGCCTGAAGTACTCTCCTAAGGTCCATTTGCAAGTGAGATGGGATTATGGTATCATACGTGTACAATAAGGCAGGAATCACTTTGTCTGCTAATTTTGGACAATGGAAACCTGAATTTGTTAAAAACTGCACCATAGAGTTTATACAGAAATTAAAAAGCAGTGGAGCCAAAATGCATCCTGTTTTCACTTTCACAAGTAGGACCCTACCAGAAAATGGCCCTGTGGTCTGCATTTAATCACTTTCATGCAGCATGCTAATTAATATATAAAGTCTTCTGTCTGATGTGTTAGGCTTTGCCCATTGTGTAATAATTTCATGTTTTGGTGTGTGTTCCTTTAATGTTGAGTGTGACTGCAGTACTGTAGGGAAGTGTGATAGGGGGAGACAAGTGTGATGTCTATGAAGGGTCCTGTGTGTTTGGAGAGACTGCATAGTCTATGTGAATAAAACAAAGAGACTAGCCTGTGTGGCTATATGAGAGAGAGAGAGAGAAATATAAACCTCTCAGAGTGGAGTTTAGGAGAGCGTAGCACCAAGCACTACCAGTTGTATTTACAAGTTCCTTTCTTCAGCAACTGTTCAAAATAACCAGAGACCTATTTTGTTCTTTATTAAATAAATAAATTTTTGTTTAAACTTATCCCAGGAATCAGTATAGTACTTCCTCAGGGCCACATAGACCTCTGAAGTGCCCAGACCCTAGGTCATACTACCAAAAGAGAGATTTGGAATTTTAAATTCCTGGTGGCAGCAAGAAACTACCAAGTTTATATAACCAGGGAGGGTTTAAAGGTAAAACCCTTCTCCCCAATAGCAAGAACACCACAGCCTGTTTCTGAGAATAGTGTCAAATGCAGCTTTAAAAGCAACAAATGCAACATATAATGCCCCACATGGCTTGTAACAGCGGAGTAGTAGTGCCAACTACATTTGTAATCACTCAGGTCCATATGTTTATTCAAATAAGTGCATGCTTATAGGCACACAGAATATAAGGGGAACTGGCCCAAAGTTTCAAAAGTTCATCAAGGTCTCTGTTTCTCTTTTATTCTACCAGCAGTAGACACCTCCCCCCCCCCCCCCCCAGTTTTATCAGCAATGAATCACCTACTGGATCCGCACAGTCTAGCTCTATTTAACTCCTCCAACTGTTCTTGGGGGAGAGTACATTAATGACTTTACCTTGGAAAAAAGAATTATTATATATAGAACCCCATCAATAGGTAAGGTGCTTTACAGAGTATGACAAGGCACTGCACCAATTTATTTATATAGTTATGCCATGCTTTTCTCCCCAAAGTGGACCCAACACAGACATGGGAATAACCAGGGTAAAAAATTGCATATATTTAGCTATATGTACAAGGTCCAGTTTCAGTCAGGGAGGTAAACTATTAAAAGATGTTCCAAAGGCTTAATAAAAAAGGTAGAGTGATGAGAGATTTGAAGGAAGCAGCGTTCATGTATTCTGGGAGGAAGTTCCTGGTGTAAACAGTAACAAGAGAGAAAAAGCAGAGCTGTGGGAATAGAAGACCTTCTGATGGCTGAAACTGGTAGAGCTAGAGGAATGAAAGGGATATAATATGATAGATGAACAGAGCAGGACAATGGAGAGATGTGGGGGAGGGGAAAATGAAGGGCTTTGCAAGTAAGAATTAGTTGATATTAGATCCTATAGCTATGGGAGACCAATGCAGGAATTCAAGGAAGGGCATAACCTGGCTGGAACAATGAGAGCGGTGAATGAGTAACATAGCAGCATGCTGGACATAGGTGAGGGGTGTCGGATGCAACACTGAAGAGGGGGTTGCAGTATTCAAACTTTGTCAAGGTAAGAGATGAACCAGCATTTTTGCTAAAAAGAAGAAATAACACAACTTAATGATAGACTGAATATGGAGAGCAAAGAAGCGAGAAGAGTCAAGCACCAAACCAAGATCCCAGGCTTGTTTTGCAGCATGGATATGCTGGACAGGAAGGTCTGAAGTTCAGTTATGGGCATACTGAGACAGAAATGAGAAATTCAGGTAGAAATATCAGAATGGCAGTTGGAGACATGGAACTGGGTGATAGGATAAAGTTCAAATATGCAACACGGAGATACCAGCTGGGTGTCAGAGCTTACTAAAAATTGATTACAATAATACTTATACCTTGACCCAAAGTATATCTCTTTGGAAGTCTGTTCTGCGGAAATTAATAGAACTTGGTTTTTAATCAGTACATATAAGACTGCAGCATTTTTAGGTTCCTGCATTTCCCTTTGCATTTCTGCAAGGAATGGGTCCTCTGATTCTTCTTTGAAAGAGTACCTTCCCCAGTTTTTAAGGTGCTACTAAATTTCTGTGTAATTTTGCTACTGCATACATACAAACAAGACTATCCCGCTGGAATTATTGCCCAGTCCTGAAAGTGAATGAAGGGCCTTGTCATGCTGATTAAATTAGCAACCATTCAGAAAAAACTTTTGCACTTTTCTGTGCTGCAAATTTTTCTGGATCTCAGCAATGGTTTGGACAGTAAATTCTGTTATGTGCAATCTTGATGCATTCAAGAAATAAGTTCCAGTTAAAAAAAATCAATAATACTTCTCATACTGTGTGTTTTAAGATGATATCCCCATATTTTGTCCTACAAAGAAGTGTCCCCAGAATTTAGATGTTATTTACAAAACAGCAATTTGTACAAAATGTTATAAAGAAGCAATCTGAACAAGCAAAATACTTATTCATACAAATGGATTTGTTGAATATATAACAGAACTGATCTGCAGTCTAAATTTGGGCACATTTTAACAATTAAGCATTTCTCAAAGATTGTACTTCACTTGTCCGGGCTTACTCCCCAAATGTTAAGGACCTTGCATCCCCCTGTTGTTCCTTGTGCAGGCTCATTGCCCTGTTCTTTAGGGCCTCTGCCTTAGCATCATTCTTCTCCACACCATCTCCCAGTTTGTACATTCGGCTAGCGTTGGCACATGCCCATATGTGTCTTAAGTCGCACGCTTTCAGAGAATACTCCAAAGCCCGGCTCATGTCCTTTGGTACTCCAGGGGCTCCTTGAAGGTATATAGCACTAAGATTAAAGCAGCTGGGAGCAAAACCGCTATCACAAGCTTTGCTGTAGTAGTCCCTGGCCAGAGAGGCATTAGACTTCTCATCATCATTTCCCCGCCCATCATGTTCCAATAGTCCAATGCTGTGACAAGCCTCAGTGGATTTCTTGCCACCTTTCTTGCAAGATTTCAAAAAGCAGCTATAGGCAGTTTTAAAATCAGCTGGCAGACCACCTGCAAAGAACATTTAGATTACTTAGTATTTATGCAAAGAGTACTTGGTATTTATATAGCACTTTTCTATAGGATTTCATATATATTATCTTAATAACCCTTAATAATTCACATTACAGATTGGGGACGGAGACCAAAATAAGTTCATCACTAAGGTGAAATTCGCACTGGGGATTTTGTGATTTTAGCTCATTTTCTCATTCACTTGAGCTAGATTTTAGCCCAGTAGCCCCTTAAAAGGTCAACAAGATTTTCAGAGTATAAGCTTTTGAGAGTCAAATTTCCTTTCATGAGATATGTGATGAGGGAGCTTTGACTCTCAAAAGCTTATAGTCCCAAATCTTATTCATCTCTAAGGTACTACTGGACTTAAATCTAGCTCTTCTACTACAGACCAATACAGGTACCCTCTGAAATTGTCCACTTGACTATGCCATACTTTTCCCCAGTCTCACATAAACCTTGCTTTCTTTTTATTTATTTTTTTACCTTAAAGATAAGTGCAATGACAGAGATGGAAGTTCTCCATTACCTTTTCCAGTTATATAGTAAGATCCAAGTTTGTAGCAGCTCTCACTGTGCTGGTTGTTTTCACAGTTCTCCTTTAGTACTTTGGCAGCTGCCTCAAAATTTCTCTTCACCCCCTCTAGGTAATCAGCCAGACGATGACAACCTGTGATTTAACAATCAAACAAACTTTATGCAAACAACTCTCCTATTTTACACTTCCCCTGTAGCTCTGCTTTCTTGTTTGCTTGATTGTACTTTCATCAGTTGAGACAGAGAGCAGCTTGTTTCCAGCCTCTGCTATCTGACAATACAGCAAAAGAGGTGCGGAATAATGTCTTTTGAATCAGAGGTAGGTTTGATTAGCAAATTCTAAATCAACAAGAGGAGACCCAAGACAAAATGTGTTGATGCGAGTGGAGGAAGCTGGTGACTGGCTGGCTTTAGTCGCTCCTCCCATGTGCCACTGCTCCTGCTCCCGGTGCTGCTTCCTCCTCTCTCTCACCTAACAAAGTTGCGGCTTAAAACAAAAAGGGGAAAAAGGTATGCAAGGCCACTGAGCCACCGCTCTCAGTGTTCTGTTTGTGAGCCCACTGAGCTTAGCCACTCCTCCAGTGCTGCTGGCCCTTTGAGCAGAAGCCTGCGGAGGCCACTGACAGGGCGCAGGACTCCAGCTGCAGGAGGGGAAGAAGAACTGGCAGTCGTGGCAGGGATGGTTCCTGTGGCAGTAGTCTCTGCAGTGACGTGGATGGGTCTTACTGCGGTAGACCAAGCAGCAGCTGGGATGAGTAACGCCACTGTGGGTTATCTTGTGGCTCCAACGGCTTTTCCCAGCGGTCCTAGCAGTGGTGTGCGTAGCAATAGAGACAGCTGCTTTTCCCACGACTCAGTAAGCATGCATGCGCACAGAATACAGTTTTACTTTTAGGGGGGATTTAAGTATCCCCGTACACTTTTTAAAACATTGTAGATTTTTCTGCACACCTGGGAATTGCCCCAAGTGTGCAGAAAAACCTCTTTACCCTCCATGTGCCCCAGATCTGCGGAAATAAGTATCTGCACGCACAGGGGACCCTTGGCTATTAGATATATAGATAGATAGCTATTAGATAAATAGATATTTCCATCACATATTCAACTGCTACAAATGAAATCTCTTCACAACATTTTAGAGGAATGCCTGTTTTGTTACCAGTTTTCTTCACAGCTCTTTTATTGGCCTGTAGTCCCCAAGGAACTTAGACATTTATGTGAGCCTCCTATTAGTTTCAATAGAAATTATTTTACCATAAACATATTCAGGGTTGCAGTCTTTGTTTAAAAAACTACTAGTGATAACAATGTACCTGTAATATGGCAACGACTACACAAAATTGTTGGATAAATAAAACCAAAAATACATTTTCATCCAGAAGATAAAAGGAAAATTAGGTTGTTTTTTTATACATAAAAATCACTTGTACCACATGTACAAAGTGCCTGAGTAAAACTGAAATGATATGCATAGTTTCTTGACAGTAAGACTATTTTCTAAGTAAACACGTGGGACTGAGCTGGAAATTTCAGACCTTTTCTTAATAGAGGCTTAACGTGTAGAAAACGACAGCTGAAGCATTTAACCGCACGGAAATAAATAACATCCCATTAAAACTCTATTAACGGAACAAGACGTTTTTCTCCAGGCAGTTGGAAACCTTAGGTGTAAAACTCAATAACTCATCCACTCATCCGAACTACAACTCGGAAATATTACCGGGAAGTGGCCAGACAACATACATGTTATTAAAGTTGATACTTACCGTCAGGATCCTTCTCCTTATAGCACTGAAAACTGAATTCCACTCCCAGATTTTCCAAATATTCCTTCACCTCCTCTTCATCCTCGAAGTTGACCAGCCCAGCCATTTCACTTCAGAGACGAAAAATGAATGGAAAGGCAGCGCATTTCACCCTTGCAGCTCCCTTGCAAGGTGAACGTGTTCTGGGAAATATTCTCCTGCCGTTGGCGGAAGAGAATCAGTGACGGACACGATCAAGAGACAGGATGTGCAACTGGAACTCTATGCCGCTGGGGAGAGCTGGAAGGTGGGTGAGAACATGCTGGTTTGCACCGCGGTAGTTTGTGTACTTATCACGTAATGACTTAAACTGCGTTTCCGTGTAAACACATTCCAACGGATTAGAGGTATTAGTATTTCACAACAAAACAGTGGAGCGTCTTATAGCACCGTAAAGACCGTTTTATTGTGGCATAAGTTTTGAACTACTTAAATATATTAGGTACTGCTGTCCATCGGCACATACCATAATTATACACACATACACGTGGGTATAGAGTGGAAAATCGTACATCTAGAACCGAACGGTTTTGGAATAGTAGAGCAGCAAACCTACATTTTTATACTAGCTATAGGGACTGAGTAAAAGTTGGATCTAGATGATTTTAAACAGATGCTCGTGAGTTCATATGATCTTTACGAGGCAATAATGTATTACTTGGATGGGGGAATCGAAGTTACGATTATTTCAGAAGAGTGCCAGAGAAGAGAGCAACTAGCCCTGCCCATGTGTCGGGGCGGGGCGTTTCATATTCTCCTGTATTTCTACCTTCTCTTGCCACTCATTTGAGAGATTCTGCTCGGAACCTTAAAAGATAGCTGTATGAAACGAAAAGAGGCGTTTCTCTATGAGTCCAACGATGGTGGGAAGGAGCGGGACTTGGTAAATCTTTTGCGGGGGGTAGCATAAACGTTGCGTGCACAGTAGAAGTATCACAAGTCCCGTTTTTGTAGGATGTCGCGGCCTTCACGGAGGTATGTTTTGTTTTCTCGGCGACCGAAGAGAGGACTCTACCTAGGCCGTTGCCGTGGTGATGCAAGCAGCGAAACGCGCCGATATAAGTGGGGGCCGCCTTCCCGCTCCCTTGGGCCGTGACGGCCATTTTATATGGGCCCCTGTTCTCTCTGCAGTGTCTTGGGGCCCTCGAAGGCAGCCTTATTACCGGGGTGGGTGGGTGGACAAGACGGGACATGAAATTGATCTGGTGGGGGATGATGATACTGGTTGGCATTGGAGGCTCGTTGCGTAGGGATGTGTCTCCAGCCAGTGGCATGGAATCGAATTGCCACCTGTACGTGTGTAGGCAGGGGAGGCTTCGCTGCCCCGCTTGGGCGTGGGGGCAGAGCCCAATCTAGCTGTCATCTGATGGCTGAGCTTTTAATTTGAATGTAGTCTGCTGTAGAGGCTTGCTGTGTGACCTTGGGCGAGTTACATTCAGCCTAAACTACCTCATAGGGTTGTTGTGAAGATAGCTCCTTTGGGACACTCTTAAGAAGAAAGGTGGGCTATAAATGAAGCAACTACATTTGGTACAAGGAACTATGATAGCCAGAGTATGCCACTGTATGTAAATCCAAAGAGTATGCCACTGTATGTCAAACTGTGTGGTGTGCTTTTTTAAGCAATACGATTGTTGTTGGGTTTGTATCTCACTGGTTGTCTAAGAAGCTCAGGGCAACAACGTATGTGATTCTCTTCTCTGCATTTTATTCTCACAACATGCCTACCGGGCTGAGAGTGCACAAGGCCACCCACTGAAGAAGTGAGCAGTGACTTGCAAAAGCTCATACCCTGCCACAAATTTTGTTAGTCTTTAAGGTGCTACTGGACTCTTGCCCTTTTTTACTGCTACAGACAGACCCATCTTGAATGGTCACCTGTTGAATATGTTGATGGGCAAAGTGTCTCCCTGTTTGATTTTGTTTAGAATCCTCTCCTAGTTGTAATCATTTGTTATCAGAACCTGGCTCAGAGAAAAGTATTTACAGAAATGGATTGTGGGGGTAAGAATGGTAGAAAGACTACAGATTTGACACAAACACACACCAACCATGTGGCACTTTAAATTTTATCCCCTTCATTGGATGTAGTTCAGATTTCATAATCTGATTGTATGTAAATAGATACATTGTATGTAAATTGGGTCAGTCAAGCCAGCGAGCCTAAATGTGTTCAGCCATCCATAAGATTGTAAGTTATATGAAATGGGAGGGATACCATTTCAAACTTACAGCAAAACCAGAGATAAGTGGCTCAAATTATCCTGTTTTGTCTAAACAGTTGTATTAAGGCCTTAGAGCAAACATGTCAAACATATGGCCTGGGGTCTGGAACCAGCCCATCCAGAGCTCTTATCCAGCCTGCGAGCAACCTTGATGGTCACACAAGAGCTCTCTGTGCTGTGCAAAACTTCTTGTCCATATTGAGCAAAGAGTGGTTAGTTAGATACTAAACACGGGAGTGGATCACAGTCAGTGGTAAAATATCTCTGGTACCTGGTTTATGGCACACATGGCCCGGCCCAAGAAAGTTACGTTTATGTCAGATCTGGCCCTCATAATAAATGAGTTTGACATCTCTGATATATAGGAGTCCCAGGAGTTTTTGCACCCTGGTTCTGATCAGTCCCTCTGCTGCTTAGTTTCAGCAGGGTGCTGTATTGTGTGCTCCTGGACTATACCTTTAGCCCTAATATTTGATTGTAATGTATTAGGCTCATGAATTTGCCCTTTCAACTGTACAAATGAACATTGTATTGTGAATATAATGGGTTGGATCCTGAGATTCACTGACATTAGGATCATGGATCTTCCAGCATTCCCAGCTCCCCAGCAATTTTTTCTGACTGAAGGAAAGTTTATCCCCGGGGGTTACAGGACCTCCATGGTCAGAAAGCCAAATGGTTGTTGTGACTCCAGGAATAAACTTTCTCAAGGTCAGAAAGGAGTGTTGGAGGGAGCACAATGCAGGAAAGATTGACAGCCATCTGTGCCTTCCCATAGTATTCATGCCTTAGCATTTCCTGCTTAAACCAGAATTGATTTGAGATGTGCTGGAATGAACTCCTGGTAACCATTGTTAAACTAAACCAAATCCTTATCAAAACAGATTTGGATACAGCTGACCTTGACGTAGAATCAACCTAAAACTGCGAACAGGTTGACTGCCTGCTCAAAAGTCTTGGTGGTGAGCTGCTTGAGCAGTGATGTTACATGTGGTCCACCCCAAAGGACATGGTGGCGTTATGTAAGAAGAAAACTACAATGAATGTAACTAATATGCAGACCTCCCTGGAGGTTTAGAACAGGCATGAGGGTGTTGGGGGGGGGGGGAGGGGGGCTCAGCGCATCTCATTCCTTTCAGTGTAAGTCTTTTCCAGAGCCTTGGAAATGTGTGTAGTGTCCCTCTGCGTTAAAAAAAGAGATTTTGCGTCAGTATTAGTGGTTGAGGTACCCTTGTTGGAGAGTCAACAAGAGTTAGAAAACTGAAGGAATAAACTTTCCTGCCATCAGAAAGGACTGCTAGAGTGGGTAGAATGCTGGAAAGATCTGTGATTCTCATGTTTCCATATTCATGCATACCTAGATTTAGTTATTTTTGGCACATTGACCTGAAACAGCTATCAGTTTACAAACCCTTCCCTGCTGGATTATGTGAAGGTGATTACTTGCCACATACAATTGAGGAGGGTGGCTATTCACAAGTTGGTAACAATTTGTGCACTTCTCCGTCATAGACACGTTTGAGTTCCCCTGCTGAACTTTGGATCTTATAGTAGCTTATTTATACTTTTTAATAAATATTTCTCGCAACACCTGGAACCTAAAACAGTGATGAAATGGAAGGCTGCTTGTACAATATTGTTTGAAGTCAGCTTAGTGTGGCATTGTTCCCTTTCCAAAGGGCCTGGTTTGGTTTTGAGGAATTAAATACATGCATTCATCTTGAGACATAGTTAAGTATAATGCATCTTGATTTCCCAATGTTTGTGGGAATAATATTGACAGAATTGGTCTGAATGGAGAGAGTGGATTTATTCACAGTATGTTTTTGCTTTATTTTAGGCATTCCAAAAAAGATGGATATGAAGAAAAAGGAAGAACAGCTGAAACTCTTGAAGAAGGAGTATGGGATAAACATGGACCCACCAGAATAAGACCCTTGGCCTTTGTGAGGAACCTGGGTATATGGACAGTTATTTCCTTTTAGTCCCTTCATTATTTTCTGGACTGGAATTTTCCCACAAATACACGTGTCTGCTTTATATGATAATCCCAGAGGCAGAGGAACTCATCACTGTTGTATTAACTCCAATGTCTTTTTCTAGTTGGTGTTTCAAAATAAAGACTAACCAAGGCATTTGATATACTGCTGATGAAATTTCCTGCAAATTAGAGGCTTATAAAGGTGTTGTACATCATTAATATAATAATAAACCTTTACAAGGCAAGGAAACTTGAACAAAAATCTGTTTTAAGGATATCTGTATACTTTCCTTGACCAGAATGCTCTGTGTTACCTTGAGTGGCATAAACAGGGAGGTTTTAAATGGGTAGGAAATAAGATGTGGAGGTGGGAAGGGACCCCTTTTCTCCATATGTCTATTTTTGGTGCTGAAGTTCAGCTTAATACTACCATGTAGTTGAGGTCACCATCTTCCAGCTGGCTCAGGGCTGTTGTATTTTTAAGATAGCCTGTTGCTGAGAGGAGCCAGGTACATGATTTTTGTGGTGCTGCCTGTAAACTATGACATGGTCTATAATATGGCAATGGTTTTATTTTGTTTCAGTGTAAAACACATATGAATTCATGAGTATCCATGCCTCAGATCCATGTTTTAATGCCATTGCTGCACCACAAAGTGTTGTATCCATGTTTTTTAAGGTTCAGTCCATCATCCTGGCTTTGACATGTGATCTGATACTGGATTTGGGGGAATTCGTTGAAGAAAAGCCAAGAGGATCCGTGAGGATTTGTCTTTAGTTTTTTCCTTTAAAAGATATTTCTATGCTGCTTTTCTACCCAATTCAGGGTCTGCAAGGCAGCGAAATTAAAACATTTCAAACATTTGAAGAGCATTCTTTAGAATAAAATGTGTGTATATAATATTTATGTTAAATAAAATATAAACACAGGGTTGTCAAATGGAGCTTCCAGGGAAGGAGAACATTTAAAATTTAAACTGTCTCCAGCTTAGGGAAGCATTGACACTCTTTGGACCCTCCCAAAGCATCAGCTGCCCATTTGACATCGGTCCAGTTTCTGTCACATTCAAATTCCGGTCTATGATCTCTGGGAAACAGGAGGAGGAGGAAATGGGAAACACATCAAGGTCGCCCAGCAGCCGATCTGTGGATTTCACTCTCTCCTGTGGACTGATGTGCATGCTTGCCATCCAGGCCCTGCAGCGCTGGGGCAGGTAATCCGGAGGCAAAGCAAGATAGGCAGGAAGGGAAGGGCACTTCTAGTAAAGGCAAGTTGAGTGACAGGCCCAGGAACCAGAAGTCGGTGGTAGAGGAGGGAGAGGGTTGGCAGTGGCAGGAACTGCACTCAGGGTCTGAGGGAGCCTTCAGCTGGGATGGCAGCGAGGGAAGCCAAGGTGAGTGAGTGGTCTGGGGCCTTCCAGTGGTGGAGAGGTGAGGGAGGCCTTAAAATGAACCTGGAGGCCGAGTGATTCCCTCACCCTTCAGCACACCTGGCCTTGCCTGGGCCTGCCCTCTGTTCTTCCTAGGCCCAGTGCTCAGCATCGTCAGTAACTTGGGTTGAGTTGTAGAAGCCCCCTCCCGAAGCTTGGCGGTGGCAGGTCCTTGGTCAGCGACTCTCCCTGCCCTGCCACTTGTTAATCCATAGTGGTAGGAAACAAGTGTCACCCCATCCCTGCAGCTGCTTTTCTCTTGCCGTGTCCAGTTTGACTAAACATGCTTTGTTCACCTGTGTAAGGTGATTCTTACAGATGAGGGGCCACTTTAGATATTAATTGGAATCCAAGTGGTAATGCATTTCACGCTACAGGTGAGGTGGTGGGTTTCAACATATGAGGCTTGCTTATAGTGAGTCAGACCTCTGGCCTGTCAGGGTCAGTATTGCCTATTCAGATTGGCAGTGGCACTCCAGACTCTCAGGCAGAAGTCTTTCACATCACTCACTGCCAGATCCTTTTAAATGGAATTGCTGGGAGTTGAACTTGGGACCTTTTGCTGGCTACATCAGGAAAGATTTGGATTTTTGGACAATGGCTTACCCTTTCAAGATGAAGCTTTTCTATTGGGAGATGATTTGCACCTTATGAGGGTAGGGAAAAATGTGTTTGGAAACAGCCTTGCAAACCTAAAAAGGAGAGCTTTAAACTAAATCCTACAGGGGAGCGAGATAAAAATACAAAGCCCAGTATGATACCAGTAACTAAAGATAAGAACGCTAAAGTTTTGTGGGGAGTGGCACATTAACTCACATGTAAGTACAGAAACAAAAACCTCAGGGTGCATAAAACATTGATTAATGTCTCTACACTAGAGATGTAAAATTTCCAGAAATTTTGAAGCTTGGAAAAAAACCCAGTTTGGGAAAAATTGAAAAAAATGCTACATTAGCACTTATTTTTTTCTTTTCCAGATTGAAAGTCATTCTGTTACTTTAGGAACATAAAATATGACTATGGACAATTTTACTTGGCATAAAATTATCACAACTAGCCTATTAAAAATATAGTGTATCCAAACAATTATTACAAACAGAATTTACTTTTTAAATAATATTTATTTGTAATTGTAACAAATGGAGCAACAATCTCCTGAACTGTTTACTAGTTTATGTGGAACAGACAAAAAAACCTCCACAAAACAATTTTTAAAAACCCAGAAGTAACAATTATTCATATTTCCTCTCTATAGTATTAAATAAAAATAAAAAAAACATTCTCATAAAAAGAATTGAAAGGGGGGGAGTGTATAGAAGGGAGTGTGAAACTAAGTTTCAATGAATGGGCATGAAATTTAATCAAAATCACCACAAAATACATGGATCCATCATTTCATGGCACTGCCATGGTGCAAAAACATGGATCCAGAGAATGGATCCTCAGGATTCGTATGTGGGGTCACCAACAAATCATATATCACATCCATGGTGACAGATTGAACGTTAAAAAAACATGGGCCCACCTCTGTGGCACCTCTATATCTCAAAAACAATAATCTAAAGAACTGGATCCCCATGGATCCTCAGGATTTCTACAGGGGCTCATTGAAATTCATTAGGAAATCACACATCAAATCCATGCCCACAGAATGAACAACAACAGAGATTCAAATCTTTGTGGCACTGCCATGGAGCAAACACTGCATTAAATACTCATGAATCCTTATGACTGTTATATGAGCCCCACCAAAATACACTGTAAGATCACATATCTCATCAATTTCCATGAAGTGACCCACAAAAAACAACAGATCTAGCATTTTATGGTTCCCCAGTAGTGTGAAAACTGCATTAAAATTCATGGGTCTTCATGAATTTTACATGGAGTACCATTAAAATTCACTCTCATGCCATAAACTACATTAATGTCCATGGAAGGGACTAGAGGAAACAGAGATACGGTTCTTTACGAGATTGTAAATTCACTGCCACAGGAGGTGGTGGTGGCTACAAGCATGGATGGCTTCAAGAGGGAATTAGATAAACACAAGGGGCCCCCCGCGATATTCGCGGGGGGGGGGAGAAGCTGACAGCTCCTTCCCCCCGTCCCCCCTCCAGGCAGCTTCCCCCCGCCTTCAAAACAGCGGCGCGGCAGGGAGACAGCTGCCCGCTGAGGGTCCCCCCCCGTAAGGCGGTGGTGGCAGGGAGACCGCTGCCTGCCGAGGCTTCCCCCGCCTTCAAAACGGTGGCGGCGGCAGCAGGGACACCCGCCGTCCACTGAGGCTCCCCCCCCCCCCGCTTTCAAAACGACGGCAGAGGCATAGAGACCTGCTGCCCGCCGAGGCTCTTCCCTCCCTCCCCCCCGCAAACGGCGGCGGCGAGTCCTCGTCACGCTGCTTCCCACCCCCTCCCCTACAGCGGCCGCAGTGTTCTTTGCGCACGCGCGGAGAACACTTTAACTTTTCGGGGGATTTAAAGATCCCCCAAAAAGTTTTTTAAACATTTAGGATTTTTTTGCACATTGTCACGACAGAGCCTCTGGGTCGAACCAGCCCAAGTTGACAGTCAGAAGTTCACAGCAGGCAGGGAGTTAGCAGTTCTTAGAGCAGCGCGTTATCTCAAACAGTCCAGTGGTCAAACCATAAATCACCTTTATAGCTGAAGGGCAGAGCAGGGAGACGTCGTCACAAGAAATGCCAAGAGTCAGATAGCCGGAGAGAGCAACAGGAACAGAGCCAGAACGCCGAAGTCAAAGTCCACAAAGCAAAGTCCAGAGTCCAGAGTCAGAGGTCCGAGGTCCAAAGCCGGGTCAAGGGTCCACAGGAACGCACGGACACAGAAAGGTGTCCAGCAAGGGGGGTCTGTCAAAGACAGTAAATCTTTGCCAGCACAATTGGCTCTGAACAAGCCCTCTGTTTTTAACCTGTGCTGGCTGTCAGCAATTAGCAGCATACCGGACGTGGCCCTGCTGCTGCTAAAACTCTGGACTGATATCCCTCATTCTCCGTTGTCGTGCCGTACTCCGTCTCTCCTTTAATTCCTGCCGGCGTCTTTCATGGAGCCGACTAACAGGTGGGGGAGATCCAGGAGGGGATGAGCTTGGGCCAGGCAGAGCAGGTGGATCCTGCTGCTGGCTTGACTCCTCAGGACTTACGTCCAAGCCAGTTAAAGGAGCCTGGTCCTGGTCAGCAGGGGCTGGGTCAGGAGCAAGCATGACACACATGGGGGGAGTGCCCCCTGTGTGTAGAAACCCCACCCCATCCCCAAGTGCCCCCACCGTGCGGATTTAGGTATCCGCACGGGGGAGGGTACTTGGGAATTAGATATATAGATATGGAGCAGAGATTCATCAGTGGCTATTAGCCACAAAGTATAGATAGGAACTCTCAGTCGGGGGAAAGCGATGCTCTGTATTCTTGGTGCTTGATGGGGGGGGCAACAGTGGGAGGGCTTCTAGTATCCTGCCCCCACTGCTGGACCTTCTGAGGGCACCTGGTGTTTTTGGCCACTGTGTGACAGAGTGTTGGACTGGATGGGCCACTGGCCTGATCCAACATTGGCTTCTCTTATGTTCTTATATTCTTATCGCCATGGCAGAAAAACTGCATTTGAAAACATGTTGGCATTTAGTCTTACAATTTTTACATGGCTTCACTAAAGTCAACTGTAAATTCACACATCATGTCAATGTCCATGGACTGAACCACAAACACATGGATTCTCTGTTCTGTGGCATAGCAATGGTGAAAAACATGGATCCAAGATCCATATCCCCTTCCACTTTCCTGATTTCTTCATGGAATATCCCACTATCGACCATAAAATCACAGATGACATTGACATTAATGGAGTATATCACTCCCCCAAGTGTCGTCATGGTGCTAGCCCATGGCTTGAAACATGGATGCCTACCAGTTTTACATACAGTTCCTGAAAGAAATCACAGTGAACAAGACGAAAGAAAGCTGTGTGCAAATGCTCCCTTCCTTTCGACCTTGATGACTATTACATTTGTAAAGATGGACTTGCTTTCTTAATATGGAATTCATCCATGAAGTGATAACCTGTTTATTGATGTATTGAATGCCTTTGTGCAGTACAACTTCCCCTTTTTGGTTTTGTATGGTCCGTTTTCAGATGAAGATCACTGAATCGAAACGAGGCACCAGTCTGGAGAATCTCATCATTTTTGTCTATGATTGGACCTCTCATGATTTCTGTAAACTAATGGTTATTATATAGGTTTCCATTGTATTATTTACATTTATATTGATGTATAAAGTCTTCTTCAGCATTTGCACACAGCTTTCTTTCGTCTTGTTCACTGTGACCTGAGCTGTGGTTCTCTACATAGTCACTTGTACTTTTGAAAAAAATCACAATCGTATTAATTTCCACAGATTTTTACCAACAATTTTTTTATCCAGAGCATTATGGCATCACCATGACACTGAAACTTGTAAAAAAACTAACGGTCCTCAGAATTTTTATTTAGAATATTCCAAAATGCAGTATGAAATGAGAAGTCCATTTAACACAGATAAGGATCCAAGTATTTGAGGCAGTGTTTGCACCACAGGAGTGCCACAAAGACTAGTATTTGTGATCTTTGTGATTCATTCCAGGGTCCTGGTTGTGATATGTGATTTCCTAATGAGTTTTGGGTGAGTCCACATAGAATTCCTGAGGATCCATGAGGAGCCAGTGCTTTGGTTTTATGTTTTTGAGCTGTGCTATTGCTATGAAAAGGTGAACCCATGCTTTTTGTGGTTACCATGGAGGTGATTATGTGATTTATTGGTGACCCCACATAAAACTCATGAGGATCCATGCTTTGGATCTATATTTTGTGCTGTGATGGCAACATGAAGCAATGGATTTGTGATTTTTGTGATACCACCTGTGACCATGGACACATAATATGTGATTGGATAATGAATTTGGTGTTACCAAACATAAAAATCCTGAGGATCCATGAAGGTCTGAGCTTTGGAGCCATCTTTTTGTGCCATGGCAGTGCCACAAAACTGGATGGGTGCAGGGGCGTAGAGTTTTGGAAATCCCGGGGAAGCGGGGGCTCCTTAGCGTGCACGCAAAGCACGCATGCTCGCTGGGACGATGTTCTCCCCCCCTCTCCGGGAGACCGCCCTGCCTCCCCAGGCCCTTCCGAGGCCCGCCAGCCGCTGCTGCCAGTGCCTCTCTCTCCCCCCCGCCACCCCTTCCCTCTCCCTCTCCAGCAGCGGCCGCCGGGCCTCAGAAGGACCCGGGGAGGCGCGGCGGCAGGCGCTCCGTTTTTCTGGGGGGGGGGACTCAGCCCCCCTCCGGGAAATTTCAGGGGTGGCTCAAGCCCTCAAGCCCCCCCATACTCTACACCTATGGATGGGTGGTTTTTTGATTCCCCACTCCTCCACATGCAGCCAGCTGGATGACCTTGGGTCAGTCACAGTTCTCTCAGAGCTGTTCTCTCAAGAGCAGTTCTCTCAGACTTCTCTCAGCCCCACCTACCTCATAGGGTAGAGGAGATTGGAAGCTGCTCTGAGACTCTGAGTGAAGCGCAAGGTATAAATGCAATTCTTTTTCTTCTTCTTCTTCTTCTGTCATGAACATAATGTATGATTGGATAGTGAGTTTGGGGCAACCCAATGTAAAAATCCTGAGGATCCATGGGTTTCTGTGCTTTGGAATCACAATTTTATGCTGTAGCAGCACCATGAAACAGTGGGTCTATGCTTTTTCTGGTATAATATTTGGCTATGGATATGTGATTTGATGGTGCATTTGCGGTGACTCAGAGCAAAAAATGTGAGGATCCATGATTTGGAACTAAGTTTTTGTGCCACCTTGGTGCCAGAAAATGGTGGATGCATGATATTTGTGGTGCTGACTATGGGCTGGACATCATCTACAACGTAAAAGTGGTTTTGTTTCAATGCAAAATATTATATGAATCCATGAGGATACATGCCTCGGATCCATGTTATTGTCCCAGTGCTGTGCCGCAAAGTAATGGATCCATGTTTTTTAAGGTTCAATCTGTAGTCCTGGCTTTGACATGTGATTTGATACTGGATTTCGCAAAGTTCAGGGGGAAAAAACCCACGATAGGATCCATGAGGATCTATGCAGATCTGGCTTTATTTTTTCCCCCTAGTGAGATATCTTGAAATACCTGGCCAACGTGCCCCTATCCTCTGTTTTCTGATTCATGCACATTTAATATAGATTGCAGATTCTGTAGCCCAAGCACTAGCATATCTTCACAGTGGGGAATTTGTAACCACTGAGGTCTTTGCATCTGAGAGTCAGAGCCTAAATGTATGTTGCTGGCTCTAACTGTGCCAGGGGAGAGCTTAATTAAACAGGGGTGTCAAACATAAGGCTTGGGGGCTGGAGCCCGCCCATCCAAGCCCGAGCAACTAGTATAAGGGAGGGAAGGCAGGAGGCTGCTTGGGGGTAGAGCAGGCACATATGGTGAGCAATGCTTCCTCTAAGCTGTGGAGTCTTGTGAGCAAAAATTCTACTTTGTGAGCTCCTGGCATTAAAGCTGTAAGCGAGTGATTTGGCTGCTGCAGAAATTAGTTTGCTCTGGAGCCATCCTTCCTGAGCTAAGACAAAAACATGTGAGCTGGAGGCTAAAAAACTATGAGCTAGCTCACACTAATTCAGCTTAGAGGGAACACTGATGGTGAGGTGTGTGTGGTTGAAGTTGTCAAGAAATTGAAAGGAAATGGCTAGGGGGTACAGCTAAGAGGCTGAGGTAAAATAGTGTGTGGAAGAGAAGGCAGAGAAAGAGGAGGCGTGGTGTTTTCTTCTCCTCCTGCCTCCTCGGATCAAAGCTCAGCGAGGACTGGAGAAGCCACTACATGGGGGGGTGGAGCCGAGTGGCCTGCACTGCCACTGCCACACCAACCAGCTTCGCTTTTTTTCAAATGGCAACTGTGAGTGGGGTTGGTGAGAGCAGGCATGCAGAGTGGCAGTTAGCCAACGAAGGGACAGGGCCTGTGGGGAAGAGAGGAGGAGAGCCAGCACATGGATTGGGAGGCAGTCTTGTGCATGCCACTCTGTGGGGAAAGACCTCCTGGCCCCAAAAGCAAGTGAAGGAGCAAAGGGAAATAGGGGTGCTGATGTTGCTGCCAAATGTCTGAACAGTTGCAGAGCCAGGAGGCTGAGTGAGTGTTGGGGAGGACAGTGATCTCCCTTCTCCCCACAACTGTTCTCAATCTGTGAGGGAAAAGGGATCGTGGGAGGACAAAAAGTGCCCCCTGGAAGTTTCAGGAACAGCCTCTCTGTCAGGCCTTCCCTCAGCCCCACCACTTCTGTGGGAAGTGCAGGAGGGATGAGAACTGGGGGTGGGAGGGATCTGGGAGAGCCAGGTTCAGGCCCTTTCCTCCTCCTGGGCCCAGGACCCTGTCATCTGGGTCACCTGGGACCAGTTGCTCAGCCTGGCCCACCTCACAGGGTTGTTGGTGGTAGTGGGGATGGGTATGTTTCCTCAAGATGCTCTGAGGTAGGACAGGAAGGGGGAACAGAGGAAACAAAGTGAGAGATGGATTGTAGCTCTGCTGGCTGCTGAGGCTGGGCATGGGAAAAACTACCTTATTTACTTGCAAAAGTGATGATTCATCTCCTAAAAGTGCTATATATACAAAAAGTAGCTAATTTGTATGGAAATTTATTTATTTATTTATTTGGACTTATATCCCGCCTAGCCAGCACAAAGCAGCTCTAGGCAGCTCACAACATTAAAGTCAGTAACATACAAAAAATGCAGATAATAATTAATTACAATAAAACCACAGAACCCACAAAAAATGCCGGCAAATACAAAATCCAACACCAGGGCAGCAACTACATCCCCACGGCCAGGAGGCTACCACCTGCAGATGTACCAGGCCAGTACTTCAACTGGCCACTTACCCATGGCCATTTCCCCCAGTGGCGGCCCCAAAAGCCTGGTGGAAGAGCTCCGCCTTGCAGGCCCTGCGGAACTGCAAAAGGTCCCGCAGGGCCCTGATGTCTTCTGGGAGCTCGTTCCACTAGTGGGGAGCCGCCACTGAGAAGGCCCTGTTCCTGGTGTTCACCAGCCTGGCCTCTCTTGGGCCAGGACGAGTCAGGCGATGTTGTGTACCTGACCGCAGTGCTCTCTGGGGTATATACGGGAAAGGCAGTCCCTTAGGTGTATGATATAACCCCCCTTTTATGATATACCTTGGAAAACACCTAGTCTTATATTTAATTAAATAATTTACTGGGGCTTTTGTAGGTTCCCTCCTAGAAATAAATTGCTTTTCTTTGTATTTTGAGTAAAATTAATATTGTTAATTGGGTTTGCTTGTTTCCTTTATGAAGTTTATATTTCTGGTACCTGTCATGACATTTTATGCTACACATGACACGGCCCGATCCCACAAAGTAGCATTTATGTCAGATCTAGCCCTCCTACCAAATGAGTTCAACATCCCTGGCTTAATACCCTTGACCGAAGAACGGTTTACTCCTTCTATCTGGGATGGTCATCCTCTTCGACCGATCGGTGAGGGAGGTAGGGGACACCCGCCTAGCCAGCCAGATCAGCCGAATCAACCCTGGCGATCAATGGGGTGACAGATGTCGCAGCCAGATCGCCCTCACATCCTCCCTGGCTTAATATATAAAATAAAAGTGGTGAAACTCAAATTCGATTGGAAATCTTGACATCTCGCAAGAATTCCTCCGTTTCCAGATCTGTGTGTAGCCAGGCTAGCCTGATCTCCTCAAGTCTTGAAAACTAAATAGGCACTGCCCTCGTTAGTATTTGGATGGAAGACCACCAAAGAAATCCAGGGCTGCTATGCAGAGACAGGGAAAGGCAAATCATCTCTGAACGTCTCTTGCCCTGAAAACCCTATGGGGTTACCGGAAGTCCGCTGAGAGTTGATGGGGGGGGAAGCGGCGGAGGTACTCTGTATAGGCGCAGGAATACTCTTTTCTTTATTAATTAATGACACCCTATGTCCCAAGGCTGTAAGTAATTACTGGAAGGAAGGCTATCACCATGTTTGCTGTGAGGTTTAAACAAACTTGCTTATCTGCAACCTGAGCACAGTCTCCTTTAAGGGAGACGGAAGATAGCCTTGTGATGGCTTTTTTCCCCCTCCCTGCCGGCTCGGCCGAGGCGAATTCACTTCCAGGTCGAGGGTGACAGCTGAGCTGGGGGGCCCCGGCTCTCTCTGATCGGTGGTCGGGGCCCGCCCCTCACTAGGAGCAGGAAGAGCCGAGCAGACGAGTGGGTTCCAGGCTCAGCAATGGTGAGTGGGAGTTCCTGCAGTGACAGAGGAGGAAAGAGGGAGAGCCGCAGAAACATCCCTCTGGAGGGAGAAAAGAAAGGGAACCCCGGAGAGGCAATCGCGGGAGCCCCCTTCTTTGATTTCGGAACGATTGATCCAGAGTATGGTTCCCCGCCTCCATTGCTCTTCTCCTGGTCGGTCACTTAAGACGGAGCTTGCACTGGGAATTGCTTTACCGATTAGGCGGCAGCCTGAACATACCGAAGAGCAGAAGAATCTTTACCACACATTAATGCTGCCTTATAGGGTGTTAAGGGATGTCACCTGGTGGGTGATTCGTGTCTAGTACATTTGAGCATGTATGTATAATAGTTGGAGATAAATATTGAGTCAAGTGATTGGAATGTGTATCCGGAAAGAGAATAAGTAGTACTGAAATTCCTAGAGGAAAATATTTTAGAGAATAGCATTTTGTGATGAAGGGAACTGAACTGATTGATTGGGATTAGCAGATACTACAGGTCTGTACTCAGAACTGCTAATGTGAGTTAAAATCACCACTTACCTTAACCATGTGCTGATCATGTAATGAAAAAGATCCTCTTTTTGAATCACCCTGGTAGTGTGTACAGTGGGCTGGCTAAAAGATGTAATGTGGTAACCAGTCACGTTAAGTAAAGTTGGCTATGGTGTTTCAGTGGTTCTTGCAATGTATTTGTGTGTATACCAAAGTATACACATGCATACACATATCTGTGTGGCCAGAGAAAATAAATTACTGTTCAAAGAAAATGGTGTGTTTATGTGAAAAAGCAAGGCAGGCTGGGGGAAATTTTAGTGTTAGGGGAATCATGTGGACGATTGGGGCTGCATGCCAAAGGCTCATGAAGGACAAGTGACATCTGAAAACTGTTCAGCATATGTTTGGATCCTCTGGTACGAAAAGTCTCTCTAACACCAATGTGCAGGCGAATGTGGGGATTTTCCACATGCAGCAAGATCTTTGGGCACATGTTAGTTGCAGCTTCTGTTATATGGCTGCACTAGCATATGGAACAGGCTTGTAACATAATAGAACACATGCCTTTCTGTATGTGTAGCTTTCAGTGCCCTCGTGTAGATGCATGTTAAAACGGTCTCTTTTTAGATATTCCCAGAAACATGTCTTTCAGTAATATGCCAATGAAGGAGGAATTGTGACAGGTACAGTTTGTCATACCAAGATGGGAAAAGCTGTGCTTGCTGAGACATCTGTTTCTATAAAACTGCTAAATGAATAGGAACTTTGTTGTGAATTTGGTTACATCATGTATATTTGGGTACATTATGTCTGATGTGATTGTCTAAGCCAGTGGCAGCCCATCAGATATATACTATGAGCTGCTATCTCTGTCCACTCCCCACTTCTGTTTTTGTTGTTACAGGGGAGCAGCAAAATGGGAGAGGTGAGTCATACATAGCTAGTGGGACTGCATTTGGCTTTATACCTCAAAAGTTGGAGCAGCATATCTGGTGTTAAAAGCATGTTAAAAGTTTCCCTCAGACTATTGATTTAAAGAATGTTGACAGCATGTCATGTGGTATGTACTAATTTACAAGAGCAATGAAAGAAGTCAAACTGTTTTTTATACCATCAGAAGACAGCGTGCATGAAAATACTCAATATGCCCTTGTTATTCCCACAAACATTTTACTCTCCCTTTTGTGTAAATTGACATGGCTAAACAGTGGTAAAATAATATAATTCCAGTTCAGTCCACATTAGTTAATATAGAATGGTACCTTTTAAATAAACACTTGGGGATAAAGGTATGTAATGTTGTATATGCAACCTAAGCATGAAAGATCAGAGGTGGTTCTAGAATATTTGTTTTATTTAGTGCATTTTTATTCTGCTCTTACTATAAGAAGTTCAGGGCAGTATATATGATTCTCCATCCTCTGCTTTATCCTCACAATAGCCCTATAAAGTAGATTAGGCTGAGACATAACGTCTGAACAAGGGTTACCCAGGAAGTTTCATGGCAAGCAAGGTCTTGAACCCTGGTCTTCCCAGTCCTAGTCCATCATACTGACCACCAATGCTCCCTCTAAGCTGTAGAGTCTTGTGAGCAAAAAGTTTCCTTTGTGAGCTACTGGCATTAAAGTTGTGAGCAAGCCATTTGGCTGCTGCATAAATTAGTTTGCTCTGGAGCCCATCCTTCCTGAGCTAGAACAAAAATCTGTGAGCCGGAGGCTAAAAAACTGTGAGCTAGCTCACACTAACTCAATTTAGAGGGAACACTGCTGACCACTACACCAGACTGGAATAAATCCACTGGAATAAACTAGTCCAGAAGAAAAGCCCATGCTCAGGTTTTGAGAAGGATTTGCAGATCACATCATATACTGTGCTCTACAATCTTAGGTTTACTCTGAAGTACCATTGGCTTAAGTAGGATTTTGCTCCTAGTAATAGTGCTTAGTAACCTTTTAAGAACTTGGTGGAGCAGTTAGAAGCTTGGATTATTTCTGTCCTGCCAGTGCACTTTTATGAGTGAAGTGATAGTTCTTTGTTTGCGGCAATAAGTGCGGAATCAGTATGCTGGTATATTTAACAATGTATAAAGGCCTGATGTTGGGGATGTTAAATACATGCTTATGGGAAAGGGGAAATATGCAATTTAGTTCTCAGAACAGAACAGAATTTTAAATTATATTTTTTTAAAACACTCATAAACATTAAGGAAACAAATTATTCTTGAATGTCCAAAATAAGAGGCAAGAATATTTTAATCTAGCTAGTAACTTCTGTGTATGTATACATGTATGTATTTATTTAGAATACTTCTATGCTGCTGTTTCAGAATCCTGCTCAAGGCAGTTTACAATTTAAAACCACAGGATAAAAACACCTGCCATTAAAAACATATGTAGGTATTTATACATGTACACATACATATAAATTAACAGCTAATTATTTATTTTTAATTAATTAGTAGTAATACAGAATTCTAGTACAAAAGGGCCAGTGTGGTGTGGTTACCATGTTGGATTATGATCTGGGATACCCAGGTTCAAATCCACACTTTGGGTTACCATAGGTCTGTCACTCTCAGCCTAACCTATTTCACAAGGTGGTTGTGCGGATAAAATGGATACACCAGTTTGGTGTAGTGGTTAAGTGTGTGGACTCTATTCTGGGAGAACTGGGTTTGATTCCGTACGTTAGCTTGCTAACGTCTGGGGCAGCCCAAAATGAGGAAGTAAGTCCCTAAGCAAGGTGCAAACCACTTCAGTAGCTGTTTCAGTGCGTGTGGGAAAGGCCTCGACCCATCCTGTGTAGGTGCAGACATAAACTAGCAGATACTTGTATTTTCCTACACGGGGCAATTCAGTAAAATCTACAACAAGGGACGTCATTGGCGAGGAGCCGGTAGATTGGATTCCAGGGGCCACCCGGGGGCCTTCCCGAGGGTTGTTTCTGGCACACGTTATGCAGGCAGCTGCAACAGTCTTTGTGTGAGCTGCCAGACGATCTACATAAGCCCATTTCTCGATTGACTTCTGCATGGCAGCCTGGCCATAGTGTGTGTTCTGATGTAGATCCCTCACCACTTCAGCTGCCAGGCTTTGAGGCACTACCAAGCAATTGTTCGGAAGCAACTGCCATCCACGCCCATCCTTCCTGCCCCTTTGCTTCTCAGTCCAGTGATCTTCATCTCTGGTGTACCTAGGAGTTCATCTTGACACAGGTGTGCAATATAGGGGACAGGCCAGTACTAACCCAGTAGCTGGATCTTCCTCTGCTGCTATGTTTCTAGCAGCATGGTCTGCCGCTCGGTTTCCCTTGGCCACTTCTGTGTCCCCTTTCTGGTGGCCTCGACAATGGATTACGCTCACTTCTGCTGGGGCTTTTACTGCCTCCAGAAGGGCACGGATATTGGGTGGCTTTCCCTGCAGCTGTGATGAAACCTCAGTGGCTGTACAGCATTCCGTGTGCATGCAGAGTATTGAAAGCATACTTGGAATCAGTGTATATGTTGATCTTTCGGTCCTGGCTGAGTCTTAGGGCTTGCTTTAGGGCAATCAGTTCTGCCAGCTGGGCTGACGTTCCGGGAGGTAGTGGTGCAGCCTCCAGAACTTGGGTCCCCTTGGTTACAGCATAACCTGCCCTGCGATTCCCTCCTTCGTCCAAGAAACTGCTTCCATCGCAGAAAAGGGTAATCTCTGGCTCACTGAGTGGGTAGTCTTGGAGGCTCTCTCTTGCTGAGAACACCTGATCCAAAACTACAAGACAGTCATGTTCAGGGGCCTTTCCTGGGATTGGCAGAAGAGTAGCAGGATTCAAAGTGACAGGACAGTTTATATAAACAGAGGGATTCTCGCAAACTTCTGCCTGGTACCGAAGCAGCCTGGCATTGGTCAAGTAGGCATGGCCCCTGCTTTCTAAGACAGTCTTGACAGCATGAGTGACACACAAACGAGTCTCTGCACCCCATGTAGATCTGGTGGCTTCACGGAGGAGGACTGCAGCAGCTGCAACTGCCCGCAGGCAAGGAGGTAGCCCCTTCTCCACGTTGTCCAGTTGTTTTGACAGGTAGACTACTGGACGTTGCCATGGTCCTAACTTCTGGGTCAGCAACCCCTTGGCCACTCTTTCCCTCTCATCCACGTATAAGGAGAAGGACTTCCGAGGATCTGGCAATCCCAGGGCTGAGGCTTCTATCACCTGGATCTTCAAGGTCTGGAAGGCTTCCCATTGGGGGGGTGTCCCACTTAAAGGGATCTTTTTCTGCTTCCTTGGTCGCCTCATAGAGTGGTTGGGCCACCTCTGCATAGTTAGGAATCCAAAGCCTACAGAAGCCTGCAGCCTCTAAGAACTCCCTAACCTGTCGCCTGTTGGTAGGTTCAAGGATGCGGCAAATAGTTTCTTTGCGCTCTGGACCCAGAGCACGCTGGCCCTGAGTAATAGCAAATCCCAGGAATTGCACGGTGGCGCTGCAGATTTGGGCTTTTTTCTGGGAGACACGATAACCTTTGTCTAGCAGCAGCTGCAGGAGTTGGTGTGTCCCAGCTTGACATGCAGGCAGACTTGGGGCACAAAGCAAAATGTTGTCTACATACTGCAACAGGGCTAGCTCCCATCATGTGTATCAAAGTCCTTCAGGTCTTCAGCCAAAGCCTGACCAAAAAGCATTGGTGAATTCTTGAACCTTTGTGGCAAGCGGGTCCAAGTCAACTGCATGGGGTGCCAGCCCCCAGCTCAGTCCATTGGAAGGCAAATAAGGGCTGTGGAACAAGGGCTAGAAAAATGCAAAAAAACATCCTTTAAGTCCAAAACAGTGAAGGTTGTAGCAGTGGGCGGTATCAAGATCAGAAGAGTGTAGGGGTTTGGGACCACTGGGTGCAAAGTCTCTGTGCACAGGTTGACCTGGCAAAGATCTTGAACTGGTTGGTAGTCATCTGTTCCTGGCTTCTTCACGGGCAGTAGTGGGGTGTTCCAGGAAGACTGGCACTCTCGAAGGATTCCCGCTTCCCTCAGGTGGGCCAAATGGACGACAATCTTCACCTGCGCCCTCATAGGTATGGGGTACTGCCGTTCCCTCACAGGGCTTGCAGCGGGCTTCAGGGTGACGACTACAGGGGGGTGATGTTTGGCCCAACCAGGTGGATTACCTTCAGCCCATACCAAGGGAAACTCTCACCCATTCATCTATCTCGGCAGACATCAGGGGGTAGGCACAGCTGAAGAGGCGCCATTCTTCTTCCCTGGGGAGCCTAAGGAGCAATTGATCCGGCGGGGGCAAGCTCAAGCGCATTTGGTGGTCTGGCTGATTAAAGGACAATTCAGCTCAGAGCTTGAAGAGTAGATCTCTTCCCAGGAGGTTCACAGGGCATTCTGGGACAAGCAGGAAGGAGTGTTTTATCAGATGTCCTCCCAGGGAACACTGACGGGATTGCAGGTCATTCCCTCTTCGCTCTGGTCCGTTTCATACCTTCCGTCCCTCTCATCCAGCCACCCCTGAACGTCTCTCCCATCAGGTTTCTGTTCCTCAATCCATTTGCGGGCTGCTGTCATCACTCGCCTTCTCTCTTCCCCGGAGAGGAGGGCCCCTGTCTGATAATTGCAGTCCTGCCAGGTCGGGTTGTGGGTAGTCATCACACTGGCAACCAACTCTGTCATAGGGGCTGGGTCCTTAGAGTATGGGGTGGTCTGGGTATTCTAGTTACAAACATCAGTGGAAGTAAATGGGACATAAACAAAGGTTAAGTCCCCATAGGCTTCTGCCGGCATCTGACGGAGGGGGCACATCAGGGAGGTCTGGCTTGCTTCAGGTGATGAGGAGACCCCAAAGAAGTCTAGCTGAGCCCGGACTGCGGCAGAGACAGGGGTGAGTGCGTCCTGAACCTGGAGTGGGGTAGGGACCTCTTGTGCTGGTGCTGCCCTACCCACTTGAGGGGAAGAAGCCAGTCCAATCATGTCACGTATCTCAGCAACACTCCTTCTGGCCTTGGTTAAAGCCTCAGTCTGGCGGGCTATATAAGCGCTGAGGGGCCCAGGACCTTGCAAGGGAGTCAGTTTCAGCATGGACTGCACGGCTCCTGACAGCTGGGCCAGCGGCCGGATGGGCATTAACGAGGCAGGCGGGATCACTGCTGGCTGCACAGGCAGGGTGAGGGGCTTGGAGGCTGATTGAGATGTGAGGTCGGGTGGCAGCAAGGGCAGCACATAGGGTGATGGCCAGCTGAATGGGTCGTCCTCTGGGGCTGTTTGGAACACTGGAGGAAGCGCTGGCAGTGGGGATTTGGTGGTGCCTTCTGGTGGTGCCTTCTTCTAATGCATGATGGGACAGAGTAGGGCTGGAGCTGCCTGGTAGGCTTCTTGAGCCTTGAAAAATCTCTTCAGCTTGGGGGGGTTCTTTCTGGCATAGTCATACCAGAGATCTATATAAGGGAACTGATCAGGATGGTCTGAAGGAGGCATAGTGACTCAACTATAAACTAAGTGAAGGATTTCTAAATCAAAAGTCCCAGATTCAGGCCAGTTCACACCAAACTGTACCCAGTCTATAGTGCACAGGGTCTGCAAGCGTGTAGGGGTCAGTGTGTAACCGTATTCAGTGCCAAAAATGCTTTGAAAATTCCTCAACATGAAGGCCAGAGGAGTTTGTGGAACCTTAGACTCTGACCCGCCCATGACTGCCACCCAGGGATCCAGACAGACAACTTGACACAGCAGGATAGGGGATGAGGTCCGGTAAGGGGTCCGGAGTCTCAACACAGACGGGGTAGTCTTAACCACAATCACTTCCCCCCTTAAGCGGCCCAGTGCGGTCGCCCGACTGGAAAACGCGCTCGTCAGGGGTCCACACTCATACTCCCACCACGAGGGTGGATCCGTTCACACACTTTGCCACACAAACAACTCCCTCCCAAATCACCAGATTACCAAAATACTTGAATACCAAAGTATCAAAGTATCAAAATACCAAAGTACCGAAGTACCAAAATTCCAGAGTACCAAAGTACTAAATTACCAGGGTACCGAAGTACCAACTACCAGGGTACCGAAGTACCAACTACCAGGGTGTCCCACTGACACCAGTCCGGAAAACCAGACTCAGGGGGTGATCAGGCCCCTCTTCCTCCTTATTGGAGGGCCAGAACAGAGCTGATACTCACCAGCCTTCGGAGGCCTCCCAGACACGTTTTCACCCAGCGGGTCCAAGAGCGAGCGGGTCGTCCCCGGCTCCATGGGACATGAGGAAAGACAACCTCCCGAAGTCGGAAGTGACGCCTGTTGTCCAGTCGTCGCACCCCACTGGAGCCGGAGGCGAGATCATGGCTCGAGGGAGGCATAAGACCTCCTGGCTGTATGAGGAGGGGCCTTCCCCATCCCGGATGAGCCCCCAGGAAATGTAGCAGGAAGGCTAGCCGGCCCCAAAACCTCCTGAATAAGCCGCACCAGACAACAGATGAAAAGGTGTAACAGATAAAGCTTTATTGGAACCAGCCAGCACAGAGTGCAAAAATGGCTGGAACCCCGTCTCTCTGCATCAGATAGTTTTTATACAGACAGGGCGTGTTAATACAGCAAGTTTAGTCATTTCCTTTTTAAGTCAGTTACATGTTCTCATTTTATCCAACATCTGCTGAATTCCCTGGTTAACCCCCTCCCGTCTCCCCGAAGTTCCTCTTTTCCCTATAGCATACAGGGACCCTTGTCTGGGCTCCCTGCCAATTTGGTTACTTCTGCAATTTTCTCTGGCTGTCAGTAAGTTACTGTATTCCATCAGCAGAGCATTTTATCTGAGCTAAAGTTCATCAGAGAGAGAAGGGGTTGATTTTAAGTTTGGTTCATAAGCCTAGGGTCGGGCCGGGTCTGGGTCTTCTGGCCAGGCACGCTTCAATACCACCTGTTTTGCATGACTTAATTAGGCCCAGCTCCTTTGCTACTGTTCATCAGCAGCCACCCTATGAAAGCCATTGTGATGTAACAGTTAGAGCTTCAGGTTGGGATCTGCGAGACCCAGGTTCAGATCCCCATCTTGCAGTGGAAGCTGACTGGGAATTTTGGACCAGTCACATACTTTCAGCCTAACCAACCTCACAGGGTTGTTGTGCAGACAACAAGGAGGAAATAATAATGTAAGCTGCTTTAGTCCCCACTGTGGAGAAAAACTGTAATTTTCCTAGGTAGAGGCTGCGGGGGAGGGGGTGAAGATGGAAAGCTGAAGACAGATAAAAGTAGGTTGGCTGTTGGGTGGGAAGGAAATAGAGTTGCCAACTCCAGGTTGGGAAATTCCTGGACATTTGAGGGGTGGAGCCTGGGGAGGGTGGGATTTGAGGTGGGAGGCAGAAAGAGAGAGAAAGAGTGATGAGGTGGGGAGGCAGAAAAACAAAGAGAATGATGATGGGTCAGAAAGAGAGAGGAAGTTACATACATGGGAGGATAGAGAGAGAGTAAGAAAGGGGGGAGAAAGAGTGTGAGAGAGGTAGGGGGAGAAGGGAGGAAGCAAAGGTGTGAGGAATGGGATAACCATCCCGCAAGTTTCTTGTGGGTCTCCACGTGTGTAATATATTTACTGAACAATACCACTTCAGACTCTAGGGGTAGAGTGAGGAACTGTGCAGTTCTGTATAGATTGTAGTTCAATTAAGTTTTTTAAAAATGACCTTTTAAAGCACATTTGGTTGATGTTTAACAGGTGTTCTGGGATTTAGTATGTGAGACAGAACTTTTCTCCCTCTCCCAAAGTACTAGAACTCAAGAGCATCTAATGGATTTGATGAGCAGTAGATTCAGGATGGACAAAATGGGATACTTTACATAACAAGTGGGTGGGCTGCTGTGTAAGACAGGATGCTGGACTAGATGGACTACTGGTCTGATCTGGCAGGGCTCTTTTTATGTTCTTCTGCTATTGAATTCCTATTGTAAATGTAGTAATACACAAGGTTTTATGTGAATATATTTTTAAACTAGTATGTACATATGCATAGGCATTTACATTAAAACCTTACCCCGCCTCAATTGTAAATCCTGTGTGCTCTCAGAGGTGACATCACCATAAGTTAAAGCAACAATGATTACTCAATAACCATTGAAAAACTCATGTAGTTTCTGAGCACAGGAAGCTTTCAGCTTGAAAATACATCTTGTTACCATTGTAAATTCCTTCTCAAGTTTGTACAAAAGGTATGTCAGTGCCTAGGACATTTCTTTGTACTGTAAAGAGTTATAAAATGAAATAAAATGTATTGAACTGTGAGTTCAGTGGCACTTTAAAGATAACAAAATTTATTCCCAGTATGAGCATTCATGAGTTAGAGCCCCTTCATCAGATGCTACTGCACCTCCTGGTTCAGTCTGCTGCTGAAGACCTAACATGGCTACTCAGCTGCTGCTCAGGTCTAATTGTATTAGGTGTATATTAAAATGAGAATGATGCATTGACTGTTGTAGACTTACAGCTTGTGAGAATATTTTATTATTAAATTATTCCCTGTGTAGCATTATTTATTAGAATTATAATTACTCACCAGCAGTGTTCCCTCTAAGCACAGTTAGTGTGAGCCAGCTCACCATTTTTGAGCCTCCGGCTCACACTTGTTCAACTTCGCCCAGGAAGGATGGCTCCAGAGCAAATTAATTTATGCAGTAGCCAAATTGCTTGCTCACAACTGTGATGCCAGTAGCTCACAAAGTAGAATTTTTGCTCACAGGACTCCACCGCTTAGAGGGAGCATTGCTCACCAGGCACATTCTATCTTGTTGCATCTAAAGTTAGCTAGTATCTAGTGTCAGATTTTTACAGGGAAACGAACTGAGGATAGATATCCTTTTAGCCAGGCAATCTTGGCTGACCTGCTTTGGTTAGCTTTCTGAAGCAGCAAGCTGCCATTAGTACTAGTGTTTCATGAGCAAGGCATTCTTGCAACCAACACTGAGTGATCTCAAAATAGTAGACTGAAGCTTTCCCTTTCACCCTGATAATAACTCTTGCTCCACCTTGCTGACTCAGCCATAGCTATTTTCTCAGGGAGGGTTAAATTCATGGAAATGGTAGTGTTAGCGCTGGCGGCTGTTGTATGTGGCACAAGGGTGCAATCACTAGACCACAGGCAGCTTCACTGCGGTCTGTGGGTTGCCTAGTGATTGCAGCAAGAACAGGGATGACTCAAAGTGAGCCCCTGCCATGTGGCTCTGAAATATTGTTGTGTTTTAGTAATACTTCTTTCCCTGTTTCATAATCTCTACAGATTTTTAAAAAAAAAACAAAAGCGTGGAGCCAGCATTATTTTCAGGTGTGAAGCCCTTAAGAGCCACATGCATATTGAATGCAATTCTCTTTTATGTGCTGCTGAGAAATTAATGGTTACTGCAGAGACTGTACTTTAAACAGAATTTGCATGGATTGCCTCCATTCTATCATAACACTCATCTGAGTTCGATAATAAGCTTATGACAGGCAGATAAAATAAAGTACAATGCAGTCCCATATATAGTTAAACCAGATGAAGACAATTAAATTAAGTGGGCTTAGACTGGAGTAACTATGTATGGGACTGCACTGTTGGATTCTTCAAAATAACAGTGAAATGCTAGTAAGTCAGTTGGTGCAAAGGTAAATCCAGGTGGTCAGCTGTGTTGGTCTGAAGCAGTAGAACAAATTTAGAGTCCAGTGGCACCTTTAAGACCAACGACGTTTTGTTCAAGGTATGAGCTTTTGTGTGCACGCACATTTTTTTCAAATATATTGGAATGGTAGGTAAGGTTCAAACTTATAGACAGGGCCTGAACAGCAAATTAATATGTACCATGATAAAGATGTGCAAAGACAAACTAAGTAACAAGTTAAGGTGCAAAGGTAAGTCATTGTTCCTCTTAGTTTAAAAAGCCAACAGTTGGCACTTCTGTTTTTAAAATTGGCTGGGGGTGTAAATGCTGAGCCTAATTTTTGTTGCTATTGAACATGATTCACAGTGGTGATGATGCTGTTCTCTCATAGGGTTCAAAGCTAGGGAGCTGAAAATAGCAAGCATATATGGGGGATGTGAAAATGGGAAAGAAAATAGGCAAAAGTGCTGCTAATGAAGGGTATTTTACTGTGCAAGTAAAAATTTCCTCTGATATTGCATTCTTACTGAAAGATTAGCAGGTTACCCTGAGGAAGCTTTGTGTGAAATGTGTAAGGAACTTTTTACTTGTACAATAAAATAACCTTCATGTGTATCAGCTCTTTTGCCTATTTTTTTTCTCTGTGATTGGTATGACCTTTCTGTTTTCTCCTTGGATCTGAATAGGGGGGAAAGAAAAAAAACCTTTATAATCTTTTGTACTAACAATGCTGAAGTGTGAAGTTTTAGTTTGATTATCTTAGTTATTAATATTAAATTGCATGCATATGGACACTTTGTGTGGAACAATGGTAAGCAGAAATAGAAACAAGATGTGAAGGAATGATTGCCATTGCATCTCAAGGAGAAAGTGGATCAGTTTTTCCATAGTACATATTCTTCACGTATGTTCCAACATTACTTTCTTAACTTTATTAGAAGGCTTCAGAAGTCTGTGGAAATGACAATTGGCCAGAAACACAAGTTTTCTGTGATGTACTAGAACAAGATAAATGCCCACAAAGAATCATGGAAGGAGGCAGCAATTTGGAAGTCCCACCCCCTTCCCAAAATCTGCCCCTCAGAAATTATCAAGTACTTAAGGGCTTTTCCCTTCCGGCTTTTTCTTTAATTGACTTAGTTGCTCTCAATATTCCCTGCATCCCAGAGCATATTCAGGCTTCATGAAGCCATGTCTGTGTTTTTCTCCTTCTGGTTAATGTATTTCACCACCTTTTTGCATACATGGAGAATCACCAGAGTGTGGTGGAATCTGGGTAGCCCACTTAGACTGTTTTGGGATCATCAGATTCCAGTCACTGTACTATTAGAAGAACCGCTAAATATCCAGTCCATGTCATGTAAGGTCATTCCAGCCAACAATCTGTATGACTTCAATTTAACAGGTAAATGGGTATCCCTTGTATAGTTATGTTCACTGACAATGTATACATTCTGAGTCCAGTTTTTCTCCCACCTCCAGATGCAGACTCTTCCCTAAAGAGTCCTTTGGCAGATCTCCCCAACCCCTTGTCAGTGATTTTCAGCTAATAACTTCATTTGTAGCATGCTATGATTTTTTGAAACTATGAAAAATGTAGTACTTGTTGTTTCTTTGTCACAGGAGGAAGCTTCACCGTACTCTCTACTTGACATTTGCTTGAATTATCTGACTGCTGACTTAGAGAAGTTTTGTATGGAAAGGCAGGATGGGACATTGTGCTTGCAAGAGCCTGGAATATTTCCCCAAGAGGTGGCTGACCGATTGCTGCGGACAATGGCATTTAATGGTATAATGATTCTTCTGGGGACTATTTGTTATAGGGATTCTAATTAAAGTAAAAAAAGAGAAGTGGGGGACCTACAAGTGGTTGCAGGGGGCATTTCATTTCCCCCTCCCTATTTCTTTTCCCTAGAAGCCTCCTTAGCCCCTCCCCTTTCTTATTTTCTTCTTTCATACCCATCCACCCACCTACCTAACTTTTTACCTGTACCCCCCCACATAACTTAAGCTATAGTTATTATTTCATTTATACCCCACTTTTCTCCACAGTGGAGACCCAAAGCAGACCTACATGATTTTTCTCTCATCCATTTTATCCTCACAACAGTGCTGTGAGCTTGGTAAGGCTGAGAATGTTTGATGGGCTCAAAGTCACCCACTGAGCTTCTGTGGCAGAGTAGTGATTCAGACATGGATCTCCCAAATCCTGGTCTGAAACTTCAACACTTTAACTACTATACCAGATTGGCTTTTTGGGTGGTGGTGGGGAAACTACTATTGAACAGTAGCAAGCAGCCAGTCCTGGGTGAGTCATACAAGTCACATGGTAGCAAATTGCCTGGTGGTTGTTGCCAGGCTTCGTCCTGATGACACCAAAACAGCCCTGGAAAGGGCCCTGTCCCCTCTTGACTTTTACTGACAGATAGCTACCTATGCCCAAATGCCAGCAATATTGTATATTTGCTTAGCAATGGCTGCTGAGGGCATTTGTTTCTTAAAACTACAGACACTGCTTCTATTATTAGGGGGAGTGATGCCCCCCCCCACCCCAAATTCTTTTTTCAAGATTTCAGAATAATCTGCAAACCTGGGGCTTTTCTCAGCTTTGAAGGAAGACTGGTCTTGTCTGCTGGTGTGTCCAGTCTCTGGGTGTATCCATGGATGGGGCCATGTAGAACATTAGATATATTGATATCTATTTGAATTGTTTCTTGGTATTGCATTTTATTACTCTGATATGCAATATAGTTCTGTGCCATTGGAGCTCAGTGGCTTCTTTCATGAAGCAAATGGGACAAAACCAGAGTTCTTCAACAGGTTTTTAAAAATGGTTCCTGGTTATGTGTGCTTCTACAGGGTAATTATGGGTTTCCTAACTGCTCTATTGTACAAGGTGCTGTTGTTAATCTTTCCCCAGAAAAAAGCCTTGTGCACTGCCTAGCCAAGACCACGTGTCTGTTCAGAGGAAGTTATGGTAGCACTGATATGGGGGATAGATGTCAGTGCTGGAACAAAGGCCATCACTGGCACCCAGTTAGATCTTATATGCCTCAGCTTCTTCATAGCAGAAAGTACAAAAACTGACGGTCACAGTGTTAGGAAGATATGGAAAAATATATGACACTGTGTCTTAAGATAGATCTGTTTTGTGCTTTTATTTTTATTTTTAAAGTTTTTTATATTATATAGATATTGGTGTCAAGTATTACCAAACATAGGTTCACCACAACAATACATCAAAGTGCAGGTTTACACTATGTTTAAACATTCAAACAGCACCTTGTCAGTTTCACAATCATTAGTCCCATGGGACTCTAGTAATTTACCCGTACAGAATATAATCTTTTTCAAGGACAGTGATATACATACAAGACATAAGGTGCAAAAGCACAAAAAAAAGATCTACCTTAAGCATACATCTATTATACATAGTGTCATATATTTTTCCATATCTTCATAGCAGAAGCCAGGACATTGTTGCAGTTTCCCAGTACCCTGAAGCCTAGAAAGAAGAAGACCTCAGAATTAACAATGCAAGTTACTCTTTTTCCTTCTCCTCTGGGAAACCTTTCCTTTCTTCTGCTCAGAAGGCCCAGTCCCAAAACTGAGGGAGGAATTTTTCAGCTGTGGTATCTTCTCCCTGTCCTTGCTTCCAATTTTAAAACAATAGCCTTGATAGGTCTGTTACTGCTTTTTCCACAGGACTGTTGAATGAGGCAACTGTGGGCATTTTTCGAGGCAACCAGATGCGCTTGAAAAGAGCTTGTATTCGCAAAGCAAAAATATCTGCTGTGGCTTTTCGGAAGGCATTCTGCCACCATAAACTGGTGGAACTTGATGCTACGGGGGTGAATGCAGACATTACCATCACAGACATCATCAGTGGACTTGGCAGCAATAAATGGATCCAGCAGAACCTCCAATGCCTTGTGCTGAACTCATTAACTCTTTCATTGGAAGATCCCTATGAAAGGTGCTTCAGTCAATTGACTGGTCTTCGTGCTTTGAGCATTACCAATGTTCTCTTTTACAATGAAGATCTAGCTGATGTGGCTTCGCTTCCAAGATTAGAAAGCCTGGATATATCCAACACCTCAGTCACTGATATAACTGCACTACTCGCCTGCAAGGATCGCCTCAAGTCTCTTACCATGCACCACCTGAAATGCTTGAAAATGACAACCACTCAGATTTTGGATGTCATACGAGAGTTGAAATATCTGAATCACCTTGACATTTCAGATGATAAGCAGTTCACATCTGATATTGCACTACGCTTGTTAGAACAGAAAGACATATTACCCAGTCTTGTATCATTAGACATTTCAGGCAGGAAGCATGTTACTGATGAAGCTGTAGAAGCATTTGTTCAACAGCGACCGTCCATGCAGTTTGTGGGACTTTTGGCAACTGATGCTGGCTACTCATTATTTCTTACTGGAGAGGGAAACTTAAAGGTTGGTATCTTTTGGGATTTGTGATTGTGTGTGTGACACATACCTGAAATGCCAATTCTGAAACAAGTTTTAACAGTCCCTGTTGAAAAAAATTCTGGTTGGTGACAAGTGGATCACTTCTGATGATAAAAGGGGCTTGTTGGGCCGCCAGCTTCTTGCTGCCATCTTGACTCATCTACCCATACTGCAAACAGAATTTGAAAATGGCATCCAGGTGCATTCCTCAAATGTGCTCTAGGGAATGTACCATAAAGTAGCAAGGCAATGATTTTAGGCCTTCTGATTGGGCATGATGGTTCATTCAGCACATGCACAATCTATGCTGGAATGCTGGCTTGCATTTAAAAAAAAAAGAATCACTGCCCACCCTGCCCAAGATGACAAGGTAGGCAGAGTGCTGTGAAACAGCACAGGTATTTCCGACTGGTGAAAAACTGCAATCACGCCATTACAGAAAAAAGACTGGGGGGGGGGGCAGGTTTCAGAAAGAGTGGGGGGAGAGTAGAAAATTCGGGACAGCAAGGAATTTCTAACAAAATTGTGTAGATATGAGGAAAAAATGGTAACAAAGGAAAATGAAACAGGAACATCAAGGCTGTCCTTATATATGGGGGGAGGGAGGGGGGAGAGAATGAACCCATCAGGTTTTTGGAGAGATTTCCTCTGAAGGGTATCATAATCTGCCCCTCCACTTGCTCTTCAAATTTTCCTGAGTTAACAAGAAAAATAATTAAAACTAAGAAATCAGCATGAGGGTTTTTACAGGGGAAATTGATCCTGGTGCTTATATACTGTTTATCCTCTCACTTTTGTGACAGAACTTCTAAGTAATTTTTCAGACTGGGACTTTAAAGGCAATTTTGTGATTTTTTTAAGAGCACCTTTTAATAGGAAACATATGAGAAAAACCTGGGTGTGTGCAGATGGCGTTCATGTGCCCCTTTAGATAACTGTTTGTGGGAGGCTAGTCCTGGCTAGAGAAAAAGATCACCTGTCTCTATTTATACAGTGCCTCTCCTCTTTCCCTCTGGTGTATAAAATAAGCTGTGGTGTTCTTAAGCCGGAGAAACACATCACAGAGAGTAGGTTAATGTTGTTACTGGCTGGGAATGGACTCCTGTTGCTTTGTCACTCTCACCCCTCCTTGCCAAGGAGCCTGGCAGTGAGAAGTGGGTGGCTTGAGTTTGTACTTGAAGGAGAGAACAATAATTTTCCGCCCTGCAAGAAGGGATATGCCTGTAAAAAGGAAATTCCATACCTAAAGGTATGTTCTCCTCTGGCAACCCTCTGGCACTCCACCTGGCTTATCTGCATTCTTGAACTATTGTTCTTGTTCCTGCATATGGATAGATGCTAAGATTGTGCCAGTCTTATAGCTAAATACTTCTCACTTGGGTCACTAAGCTTATGCAGTTTGTAACCATGCTTACATAACAGAAATGGCATTCTAGCTTCTTTGAAGAGCAAAGGCTTCTTGACTGGTGGGTCATTAACTCTCATGATAGGCAGACTATCGTGATCCTCTTAATGATCAATATAAATGGCTCATAAAGTCAGTACCAAACCAATACAGTGAAGAGGCTTTTAAAATGGCTTTTAAAATTTTTGTACTTGGGTGATTTTTTAAAAACTGCACTTGCACCTCTTTCCAAGTGACAAATATATTCTGCTGAATTGTGTACTTCAGTTGTAATATTAATGTTATGTCGAATCTTTTGGAGTAATCTAGTATCATCTCTTAAAATATGATCCTATGTCATGTGAAGGATGTTTCCTGTTCCAGCTGTCAGAATGGGTTGCTGTATGCAATACTGAATGGCAGATCTAATTTGTATGAAGATAAGAATGATGGTAGGTAACTTTGGAGGAAGTTAAACATGTAAAGCCTTTATGTTACATAAAATTTCCAGTTATGTCTTTCTTGCTTCAACAAAAGCACCAGAAAATGATCTTCTTCTGCCTTTGTGAACACTTGTGGTTTTTGTTTGGTTGTTGAAGGTATCAGGAGAAGCAAATGAAACTCAGATTTCCGAAGCTCTGAAGCGTTACAGTGAGCGAGCATTCTTTGTGAGGGAGGCACTCTTTCATCTCTTCAGCCTTACCCATGTTATGGAAAAAACCAAGCCCGAAATTCTAAAGGTAAAACAATTAAGCAATGATAAACCAGCTGTGCAAGCATCACTGTGTGAATGTAATCTGAGACTATTAAACCTGAGATAAAATGGAATGAAATGTGCATACATGATCAGAATAACCTCACATTTGTGTTTGGAAGGGGCAGGGTAGGGAGGAGAAAGAAAGGAAGATACAAAAAGTGTAGGTAATCAGTTCAGAAGAAATGGTCCTATTCCATCCATAGGAGTATGCTAACTTTCAAAGTCAGAGGTTTGTTGAAATGTTCCCTTATTTTTAACATTTAAAAATGAAATTAAGGACAGCAAAATGATTATCTCTCCGGTGATAGAAAGTTATTTGGAAGAGAAGGCTATTATAATCCTAATCTGAATGGCAGAGGATGAGCATGATGCAAACGCTTGCCACAGCAAGAAATAACACCCCATCTGCCTTCATTTTGAAGGGTCTGCTGCCTTTGGGTACCTTGAAGATTTGATGTAGTGCACTCTCAAATGTCTATTAAATGGATGATGCAGTAATAGCCAATTTGTGTATCCAGATTGGTGCAGTGGGTCTAACTGTGGGCTGAACTGTATGTGAGAACAGCAAACTCTTGTGTCTCTGAATGCTTTCTATGAAAGAACTTCATTGAAGTGGTAGGAAGGCCAGAGAGCCTGTATTCCTTACCCCCTATTTCTTCTTACTTCAACTAATACTGAATGAATGTGGCCTTGGAAGAGAAGAAAAGGGCAGACAATCTGAATGACATGGCCTTTAATCAGGGGAGGAAAAGGCTGATCTGATCATCTGTTCCCTGGAAATTGTGTGTAGAAACTGAGGTCTACTTATAGCTGGTCCACAAGTTCATGGAGAGCATAAGCAGACCAGGACTGCCTTGAACAAAAGTTCCCCTCATGTCCCCACCTTCAGAAGATGCCTAATTAGAACAGGTAACTTCCTGCTGTGCCTCATCAGCACCATGTCCAGTTCCCAGAGCATCCTGGCCCCTTGGAATTTTGTACACTAAGCTCCCCTCCTTCCTTGGCAACTCTGAAGTTGACTTTGCTAAGGTTCCTGTGACTGAGTTTGAATATGCGATTAAAAAAAATAATTGTGAGATCAGATTCTGATTTGGTCTGTGCTTTTTGTTTTTTCCCCCCAGCTGGTAGTTACTGGGATGAGAAATCACCCCCTCAATTTGCCAGTGCAGTTAGCAGCGAGTGCCTGTGTATTTAACTTGACCAAACAGGAGCTAGCTCTAGGAATGCCTGTTAGGCTCCTGGCAGATGTCACTCACTTGCTCCTTAAAGCCATGGAGCATTTTCCCAACCACCAACAGGTAAGCCCTTTTTCTTGTTTCAAGGCAGAGTGTTGAAACATTTCAGATGACTTGGATTACTGACTTGTAATGATGAATAGACTGCTGTTAAAACTAACTGCAAAAAACAGGATAACAAAGTTTGAGTCCAGTGGCACCTTTTAAGACCAACAAAGTGTTATTCAAAGTGTGAACTTTTGTAACTTTGTTGGTCTTAAAGGTGCCACTGGATTCAAACTTTGTTATCCTGTTTCAGACCAACACGGCTACCCACCTGAATTTGCTGCAAAGAACAAGAAGGAGCAACCTGTTCAGGGACAGCTACCTCAAAAAGGTCTTTTGAGACCAGTGATTTCAGCTTTTTTCAAGAGTTACGTATTTAGACTTAATCTGCTTTTGTGAACGAGATCCATCTCCACCTGCAGTGGGTCTGTTACACTGCTGTGACACTGGATCTAACACAAAACGTTTGTGAACTCATCTGAGAATGCAGTCATTCCAGCAACATTTGCTTTACACAACACCATTTCTATCTACATCTCTTCCGTCAAGATAGTGGTTAATTTGTTGACAATGTCTGGCAATCTCAAGTGATAATGTATTGTAATGTCTATAGTATCCTTCCATGCTGCTGTTTTGTTGGCTTTTTGGAAACAACAAAAGCAAATCATAAAAGGAAGTATTGTGGCTCTTCATACATTGGGATACAAGGTTGCTCCCCTATAGATGAGATCATTGGTCCATATAGGCCAGTATTGCCTACTCAGAATGGCCATGGCTGTTCAAAGTCCCAGGGCTTTCTCAGCCCTGGAATCCTTTTTAATTTTAACATGCTATGAATGGAACCTGAGACCTTCTGAGTGCAAAGTAGATGCTCCATAAGTCTGCTTTGGCCTCTCCCTACGCCGTAGCTTGTTAGATTTCTGCTGCAAAAAGGCAATGTGCAAGCAGTGTTTGTGCAGAACTCTGTTTTTTTCTTTTACAGCTGCAAAAGAACTGCCTTCTGTCATTGTGCAGTGACAGGATACTTCAAGATGTTCCATTTAACAGGTGAGTTTCCCCTCCTGAATTAGGGAGAGTGTTTCTGGTTACCATGTAAAGATTTGCTACAGTGTAATGATTTGCAGTCTGCTTATATCTTATTGGGGAAAGAACAGGTTCTAATTGCTTTTTCAGGACCAAATTATGACTTCTTACATAATTATTATAGTTTAGTGCTTGGTAATTTACACACTATGGTCATGAAATAAGTGTTAATTTATCAGAGTGTAATGGGTAATTTTCTTTTCTCCAGTTTATATGGTTGCTGATTGTAAAAACCCTGCTTCTATAGAAGCAGTTACATTTGACACAACAGTAGACTATAGACCAAATGGCTGTGGATTTCATGGGGTAACTAAAGTGAATTGTGGGCATCTGAAATAATCTAGTTACTAGGGATTTCTTGAGATAAACTTTGAGTAATAGATCAGCTTTGACTAATATACAGTTATCAAAATGGATGGCAAATTCACCTGCTGACTTTTGTTCCAGTAAGACATAACTGCATGCTAAGAAGTGCCAGGTGAATTGTGGCTTAATGCCTACCAAAGGGTTTGGCACCTGACACAGGGTATAGTATCTTGAAAATCTCACTTTCTAAAACCAACATTTCTAGCCCTCTGGTTGTGAATGATAACAGAAGAAAGCTTGGAAATCAGAGCAGGGACGAACAGGGTCTTTAATACTTAAGGACCTTGCGTTGTTCCCAGTTGCTTTCCCTCAGCTACCTGCCTGTGCCACACTCTTCTTAACCAAGAAACCCTCCCAGCTGATCTGAATTTTTTTTCACAGAATCAAAGGTATCCTGTCTTGTTTACTTCTCGGCCCAAGATGCTGCCGGCTGCCAAAACACCATAAACTAAGTTGTTGGAAGGCATAAAGCACCAGCCAGCATCATCCACTTACTGTTGCTCAGGGGGAAGGCGTAAGAGCTACAGCTGCTTGTGCTCATCTGCCACTGGGGGGAAAATATCTTCCCAGTCTCATCATCCAGTGGCCAATTGAGATCCAGAGCATGTTATGCTTGCTGTTTACTCACATGGCCCCGGGGTGGTCTGGTAGGAAGAGGAGTTTCAGCAAGCTGTTTTCCCAAAGTAACATGTTTCTTTTAAGCACTGGTGGCGCCGGTCAAAGAGCAGCCATTTTGCTTATTATCAGTGCCTAATGATGATTTAAAAACTGAGCTTTTAAAATTTTACACTAGGGTTTCATCTGTGGCGAAATAATCTAATTCATTCTGGTTTTTGTTGACTATGCAATGTGGCACTTGATGTTTCAGTTCCCGCCAGACTTGTGATTGTTCTGTTTCTTTTCAGGTTTGAAGCAGCCAAGCTTGTCATGCAGTGGCTGTGTAACCATGAGGATCAGAATATGCAGAGGATGGCAGTGGCTATCATCTCCATTCTTGCCGCAAAGGTGTGAGATTTTAGATTTCTCCAGTGTGTTGTTTCTAACCTCTGTGAGTACCAAGGCCCACCCAACAGTAATCCAGTCTTTTTGTCCTGTGTTTGGGTCAGGGCGGTCGGGCGGGGGGGGGTCCCGCTCCCGAGCTTCAACAGGGCACTGTTAGTGCCTGCGTCGCAGGTAAGGAGTTTGGGAGTGCTCCTGGATCCCTCCTTGACAATGGAGGCCCAGGTAGCAGCCACTGCCAAGTCGGCCTTTTACCATCTTTGGCTGGCATGGCAGTTGGTTCCCTACCTCGACCGCGATGACCTAGCCACAGTGATCCATGAGACAGTCACCTCAAGGCTGGACTACTGTAATGCCCTCTACATGTGGCTGCCCTTGGCGCAAACCCGGAAGCTGCAGCTGGTGCAGAACGCCATGGCCAGGCTATTGATGGGTCTCACAAGGCGGAACCACACCTGGCATGTGCTAGTGGCGCTGCACTGGCTGCCTATAGCATACCGAGTTTGCTTCAAGGTGCTGGTTCTTACCTTTAAAGCCCTATATGGCCAGGATCCAACATACCTGAGGGACTGCCTTTCCTCGCATATACCCCAGCGGGCACTTCGGTCGGGGTCATGTCATCGACTTTGTGTCCCGGGCCCCAGGGAAGCCAGGCTCGCTGGAACCAGGGCCAGGGCCTTTTCGGTGGCAGCTCCAGTCTGGTGGAATGAGCTCCCGGAGGAGATCAGGGCCCTGCGGGACTTAATGCAGTTCTGCAGGGCCTGCAAGACGGAGCTCTTCCGCCAGGCCTTTGGCTAGGAGCCGCCATCAGTAGTAACATCCACTGCAAATAACATCTGCAATGTGAGCTGGCCCTAAAGCAGCCCAGGCCCGATGGTCAAGGTTGGTTGGACCCAACCCGATAGGAAGCCATCTGACTAGTAAAGACTGGAAGCACTTTACTGTGAATTGTTGTAATATATCTGTAATTTATTGGAATTTTATTATCATTGCTGATTTTAACTGTTTTATGATGTTTGACTGGCATTTGTGCCCTTGTAAGCCGCCCTGAGCCCGCTTCTGGGAAGGGCAGGGTATAAAAATGAAGATAAACAAATAAAAAATAAAATAAATTTGTCTTTTCTGCTTATAGCTTTCCACAGAGCAAACAGCTCAACTTGGTGCAGAGCTCTTCATTGTTAGGGTAAGCTGAGTGCTTCCACCTTCTTGACATCGGTCCAAATATTGCCTGCTGTAACATTTATGGTACTCTTTTATAGTCTGTTTCAGTTGTCAGCAGTTTTGTTAAAAATGTACACTGGAAAGGAGAAGTTTAGGTGTTTGTGCCATCAAGTTTTTGCAAGTACCTCAACGAATCTAACATGGGCATACACATCTAGGCAACGAAGAGGCAGAAACATGTGATATTTTGATTCATCATCCTTCTGTCATCTCTCCTTGAACTTTGCCTATGATGATAAGCTCTTATGGGTGTGTTGCCATTTGTGGTGCTGAAAGGTTAATCTCCTTTACTAATCTTAATACTTGAAAAAGAACAAAGTGCTTTTAAATGTTTACAGTGTGGTGCTAACAGTGTGACAGACATTAGAAGCATCAATAATGCAGTGCACACAAGTTGATTGGTGTGGCAAAAAATGCAGCCCATGAATGAGTGACCTCACTTGAAACATGACCTGACTTTGCCAGACCTGGGACCCGTATAGATACCATGGAGCTGGCATCCATACATACCATCTTCTAACTGGGTGGAAAACTTGGCCTCCTGGGTATATCACTAGAAGACTAACTTTAGCTGAAACTCTTTGTCTCTGTCACCTGCTCCCTAGCACGTATTCCATATGATGGCCATAGCAAACTCTAGGACTGAGGTGGTAGTCATGTTAGTCTGTTGAAGCAAAATGAAACAGAAGTCCAGTGGCACCTTAAAGACTAACAGATTTATTCCAGTATAAAGTTTCCTGAGTTAAACCTCACTTCATAAGATGCATAAGGGTGAAAGGGATTTTCCACGTCATATGATCTGATGAGGTAGGCTCCGAATCAGGTAAGATTATGCTAGAATAAACTTCGTTAGTCTTTAAGGATCCACTGGATTTCTCTTTTACTCTGGGATAATGTCTGCCTTAGAACATAGGATAAATGAGCTGTGATTCTGTTGCAGTTAAGAGAGTAGCCTGTCTCTCAAAGCTTATAATTTTACTGGCTGAATGCGTGTGTGTGTTTTTAAAAAAAGCTTTCAAGGCATATTATGCATTAAGTTAGTGGAAGTAAAAAGTGAAATTTGAAACAGTCCTTGTATACCAGTGTTTATTATTTAAGGCAATTAGTTATTTTAAAAATGGTATTCAAGTGCCTTGAGGTGATTGATTAAAGGGGAAGGTATGAATATTTTTCTGATTTTTTTTTGAAGTAAAATCTGAAAAGACAGATATTATAACAAACAAAAGTGTTTGGTACCAGAGAAGCAGACTATTTTTCTGATGGTTCTATTTTATTGGCCAGTATCTAACCTGATGCACTACTTGTGACAGTGTGGGGCTATAGTGAGTACATGATTAAAAGATAGCTAGAACAGCATGCTTGCTAAATTAGAAAGCAAGAATGGGATTACTTGTTCATAGAAAATGGTTACAGTAAAAGCATACATTAAAATTTATTTATACCTAGCCTTTCTCCCAAGTGGGGACCCAAAGCCCTTTCCTTGTTCTCCTGTCCTCCATTTTATCCTCACGACAACCCTGTGAAGTAGGTTAGGCTGAGAATGTATGACTGGTCCAAGGAGCAAGCTTGCATGGCTGATAGGAGATTTGAATGGGATTGTCTTAGATTCTAGTCTGACGTGCTAACCACTACACGACAGTGGTAGGATTAGGTCCTGTGCACAACCGGTATAAGGTGCCTTACAGAACTAGCTACAGAAATGAAGGGCATGAGATGCCCTTCTTAAGCACCTACATGCTCCTGGGCTCCAGTGGAGGGAAGCTTGGTATTGGCTAGATTCTATGCGGATCTAGGATCTGTGATGGCGTTAGACCATTGGTGGACTTGAATTTTTGGTGAATGGAGAACAGTGTATACCAGGCAGGAAGTGTAAGTGCAAATATGGTCATGAGGAAGAGGAGGAGGAGGATGGGTACTGGATGAGACAACAAGGGGCAGCAGGATGATCTGGGTGGGATGATGGAATTACCTGAGCGGCAGACTGATTAAGGTCTGAACAAAATTTGAGTCCACATATACCATCAGGACTAACAAAATTTTCAAGATGATATACTTCTGTGAGTCAAAGCTCCCTTTGTCAGATACTGGTGTGTTTTGATAAAAGGTCAGAAGGATGTGGCTTGATTGTTCTCCCTGGCCTAATGTTTGTTTTATCAAGGAAGAGTTCATTGTGAGAGGAGTCCTGAGAGCTCTCATTATTGGTCCTGCAAACCTGGGTCATTGATTATGGTGTGTACTGCTCTGGAGAGTTGAACAATGAAACCTTGATGTTTTATTTTATTTAAAACATTTCTATGCTCCCTTTCCACATAAATAGAGTCCCAAGACAGCAAACATTAAAACAACCTTTGCCATAAAGTATTTATAAAATAATTCTATAAAACATATATACACACACAACCTTTAATTTTAATTTAACCTTGATTAAGGTTTCCTGGGGTATTGAAGCAGTCAGGCTACTCCCTTTTGAGAGTTTCCTGGCAAATCCCTGTCTATAATACCAAACTGGGTGGATTTTTTCCTGCACTTTTAGTATTTGAAGGCCAAAGGATCTTGGGATACAAATGACATGGGTCTGTAGGGGCAACAAGGTCAGGAGACCTACATGGACAGAAAGCCATGCAGTATAAGCAGTTGCATTGAGAATGGGGGGGGGGGGGAATGAAATTGCCCTCCTTTGCCTCTTCCATCAGCAGAATATCTAGTGCCATATGAAGTGTTTCTGGAGGATTAGGTGGGAGGGGTGATTTCACTCATTTTACTCTCCTCAATGCAGCAGCCCATCTTGCATGATTTTATTTATTTATTTTACTTATTTATTTTGTTCGACTTATATTTGTAGGATCAGGGTGGGTACCAACATATCTATCTATCTGCAATTTAGGCTTATCCCCAACCCTTGGCATGACTTTTTTGAGACTGCTGGCAGCTGCTAGGAGTTGGAAAAAAAGATGTGTCTCACCAGCACCTTCCATTAGTGCGGCTTAGGATCAAGCCCACAGTGTCTTAGGAAGGTATGTGGCAAACAGCAGCCAAGGAGCTATTGCAGGCCACTTTTCTCTCCCAGGCAATGTCTTTGACTAGAATTATGTCATTCTGTCTAAGCACATTAAATAGAGATTTTTATTCAGGAGCTGCAAGGCACATCGTCCTGCCCAAGATTGCTGCTTGAGATGGCAGGGTGAGCTGCTCATTAGCAACTGCATGGTGTAATGTTTGAGTGTGAGGACTAGGACTAGCCCAAGTTCAAATCCCACAGAGCCACAAAGCTTAGTGAGTGATCTTGGGCAAATTCACTCTCAGCCTGACCCTCCTGACCAAGGGAAGGGAAGAACAGTGCATGACTTGCTTGTTGAGAAGGTGAGATAAAAGTTTGATAGATCATTAGCAAGAAGATCTGCTCACAGGTCAGTGGTAAACTCATGAGTAAGAGCCCCAGTCTGCCATCTGAAATGCAAGCTAGGGCACCTATCCATGAGGGAGGACAACTCCAACCTGCTCCTTGGGAGGAGGCTACTTTCTCACAAGCAGATTTACTGCAGAGCTGTAGCCATCATCAAATCGATTCTCAGGATAGAATCCCATCCTTATTCTTGCTCATGTGTACTCCTGTGCTGATTTTGGTGAGCGAATACACAAACTACATGTATTCAGAATAACAGATGAATGACAGCTAGCGGCACAGTTGTTTTTCACAGTTTAAGGTGGCAGTGGCAATGCTCATTCATATAGTGTGCGTATTAATCCCACACATTTTCCCGGCTTATAGTGGTTTACAAGCTGGCAAATCCTGTTTTACCACAGGTGACAATGAAACGAAAGTAGTAAAGTGGCCATACCAAGAAAAGGTAGGGGAAAATGGACAAGTTCACCTCTCATTGGAAAAGAAGTCATACCCCTAATTTCTAGTTAGAGCTAGTACTGTGGTGTTCCTCATCCCCTAGCAAGCTAAACATAATGGTGGCAGTCCTATTTATTTGGACCCAGATCTGCCCAAATGGTATATAAAAGGAGGAAGGTGGGGTCCAATTTGTAGGTTCAAAGGGACCAATGAGTGATGAGATCTGTCCTTACCTCTTGTAGCCTGTCTCCCAGTTGCTTTTCTTCATCTGTGCTCCAATACAAGCCCACCTGGGAGAGACGTGTCATCAGAACAGATGCTATGTGGTAACAAACTGTGGGCAGGGGGAGGAGGTCTCATACAGCCACCTGTATGCCCATTTTGGTCAAAAAATCTTGAGCGCACTCTCTCTCACACACACACAGTTTATATGTGATTTGGGTAGTCCTGATTTGAACCAAAAGTATTTGCCTCCACCATGTGTGGTTTGAGCCTCAAATAGCTGAGACTTGAAACAGCTGTGAAATTCACCAAGGCAAAAGGCATCTTTGATTTCTCCATTTTCAGCAACTACTTCAAATTGTGAAGCAAAAAACAAATCAGAATGTAGTGGATACTACTCTCAAGTTTACATTGAGCGCACTTTGGAATCTCACTGATGAGTCTCCAACCACATGTCGGCACTTTATTGAAAACCAAGGCCTGGAACTCTTCATGAAAGTCTTGGAGGTAAGAACAGAAAATTATCTGTCAGCATTTCTTCAGCTGTCATGCTGTCTACACGTTCCAGTGTCTACATGTAGAATCTGAATGTGACAGGTCTGGCGCTGGGAGGCATGCATGGACAGTGTAAAAGAAGGGACTGTACTCACAGTAGACACACTTTGCTTTTACAGAAAAATAGTAGTTGTGGTGGGGAGAAATTGAGCTCAATGGAAGTAACTGGTAGGCTTCCCCTGAACCTAAACCCCCCTTCACATACATGCATACCCCCAAATAATCATTTTTTGCTGGGGTGGGGTCTCAGGGATCTCAACCACTTTGCCATACAAACCATCAAAAGAAGGGAAGAAGAGTTTGGGCTTAATTTATCTTCTCTGATGCTACCACTACTGCTACTTGAGAGGAAAGGTCTTCTAGAAGAATCATTTTTCCATTGCAGCGGTGAAGGACTTGCACACGAGACAAGAGAGTTTGAAGGGGAAAACTCAAGTCTGCTCTCTGGCAGTGAGCAGTTTATTTTTAAACATCCACAGACTTACATGCCACACCCTTAGGTTGCTGCGTCAGCGTTCAGTAGACAAGAGGGTCAACATGGAATCAACATGAGGGGATGAGACAACTGTTTTGGGAGCCTGCTGTTTGCAGAAGGGCTTTACCAGTAGCCAGCTCCAAGAGAACAATGCTCATTGTGTAGCAGGGAGGGGGAAGAAGCATGGACTTTGACCTGGCTAGCATCCCAGTCTCAGATCTTCCCTACACAGCAGCCTGGTATCATTGGGTTGGTGCTAATAAATGGTATTATGGGCATTATGTTCTGATTTTCTGGGAGGAAAGAGCCTTTGAGGGAAAGCACTTATGTCCAAGCAGCATCCGCAGCAATGGAGAAGGTGATCCTCCCCACCAGTAGTAATCCTTGAGCTTATCCTTTCCCCTGCAAAAATGCCCATTCTCTTTCTTTTCTCCCCAATCTGTACCCACATAGCTAAAATGATTATGTGGGCTGGAGGAATGGGCCTAGATGAAGTTTGCTCTTTGCTTTGCTTCTCAATCCTTCCTTAGCTCTTTCGCCACCAAAACTAAAATCTAAATTAGCAAACTACCTATTTTCTGCAGAAAAGTTTCACAGGCCCCCTCTTGGAATATAAAAATATTAATTATATTGTGACATATTTTTGTTCTGTTTACAGTCTTTTCCAACAGAATCCTCTATCCAACAGAAAGTTCTTGGGCTTCTGGTAAGATAAACACAATAGCACACTCTTTTATCTGGGAAGGCCAACATTGCTTCTTTGCCCCATAGAAGTAAATGGGAGTCTAGTGAATCCTAATAAGATTTTTTTTCATCGTTACCTTTCATTGGGGTAGGACCCTCTCATCTTTAATATTGCATGCGAGAAATTACTTAAGAAGGCAGAGAGTGCATTTTGGATACTCTCAGGCGAACACTAGCTGCTCATTTCAGTTTACGTATATGGCAACGGCAGGGCTCTGTTGGGGCCAGAGCGTGCCGGAGTGCAGCTCTCTTCCCAGGCTGCGGCAGGCCGCCGCCGGCCTGGGAAGAAGCCCCCCTCCCCCACTTCCATGGCAGCAGCAGCAGCAGCTCCCCCCGAAGCAGGCTTTTTGCTCGCGGGACTCCCCATCGCTCCGAGGGAGCGCTTATTCGACTCAGGCTCGAGTCCCGCCGCCGACTGCAGGTGAGGCTCGACAAGCGGGGCTGCCCGCGGTGGAGAGACCCGGCTGGGGCCCGCGGCGGCGGCTGGCGCTCCTTCTGGCAGGGGCCGGGAGCCACCAGGGCCGCTGTGGACGAGGGCCAGGCTGCCTCACTGCAGAGCCGACCCTCCCGGTTCCGACCTCCTCCTTGCGGCCCCGCCCCCCTCCCGAGCGCACCCTCCCGCCCCCCCGCCGGCGGGACAGAGGGACGGGCGACCACCGCTCGAGAGCCTTTCTTTTGGTGCTTTAATGAAGAGGGGCCGGGAGCCGGGCAGGCGAGGGGCGCGGCTCAGTCCTCGAGGAGGGGCACCAGGTCCCGCTGCAGCTGGGCGAACTCCACCTCGGGCAGGAGGCACTGGCGGATGAGCCTCGATGAGCGCCTCGAAGTCCGCGGCCGTCTTGACAGGCAGGTGGGCGGCCAGCTCGCAGAGGGCCATGTTGAAGGCAGCCCCCTCCTTGGCGCCGAAGCAGGCCCGGCAGGGCCAGAGGAGGATGCGGAGACCCAGGCGGGCGGGCGTCCCCGCCGGCCCCTCGGGAGCGGCCCCCCGCGTGGCGAAGAGGTTGTGAGAGACCTTGCGGCGGGCCAGGTGTCCAGTGAGGCGGCAGACGCGGCAGGCCAGCTCGCCCAGCCGCTGCCCGTCGCTGTAGAGGAGGAGGCCCAGCGCCAGGACGCCCCTCTCCAGCAGGTAGAAGCCGGCCTGGGGCCGCAGGGGCCGGGCGGGCGCCAACTCGATGCGCAGCTCCCAGGGCAGGTAGTAGGCGTGCAGGTGGGGGTGGTTGACAGAGGTGCAGGCGCCCAGGCTGTTGAAGCCCACGCGGAAGCCCGGGTGGCCGCTGAGCAGCAGCGCCTCCAGGCCCGCGCCGAGGGCCCCCTCCGTCAGCACCTGCCGCAGCCCCAGCGCCGGCTCCGGCAGCAGCAGCACGTGGCCGGACTCCAGCGGGCTGACATTGATGGCCACCGCCGCCGACCCCGAAAAGAAGAAGCCCCCTCCCTCCCCCCCCAGTGAAGAAGCCGGGCCCCAGTGGCGTGAAGCCACTCGGGCCCAAGCAAGGGGGGGAGGAAACGCTGGCCCCATTGGGGTGAGAAGCGTCTCTCCCTCCCTCCCCTCTCTCTCCCCCCCACCTACCTACCTACCTTCCTGTTCCTTCCTTCCCCTCTCCCTTCCTTCCTTCCTTCCTTCCTTTCTTCTCTCTCTCTCTCCCCACCTACCTACCTACCTTCCTATTCCTTCCCCTCTCCCTTCCTTCCTTTCTTCTCTCTCTCTCCCCACCTACCTACCTTCCTGTTTGTTCCTTTCCCCGTCCTTCCCCTCTCCCTCCCTTCCTTCCTTTCTTCTCTCTCTCTCCCCCCACCTACCTACCTACCTTCCTGTTCCTTCCTTTCCCCCTTCCTTCCCCTCTCCCTTCCTTCCTTCCTTCCTTCCTTTCTTCTCTCTCTCTCCCCCACCTACCTACCTACCTTCCTGTTCCTTCCTATCCCCGTCCTTCTCCTCTCCCTTCCTTCCTTCCTTCCTTCCTTCCTTCCTTCCTTCCTTCCTTCCTCCCTCCCTCCCTCCCTCCCTCCCTCCCTCCCTCCCCCTTCCTTCCTTCCTTCTCTCTCTCCCCCCCACCTACCTACCTACCTTACTGTTCCTTTTTCTTCCTTCCTTCCCCCTTCCTCCCTTCTTTCTTCCTTCCTTTCTTTTTCTTTCTTCTTTCTCTCTCCCCCACCTACCTACCTTCCTTCCTGTTCCTTTCCTTCCTGTTCCTTTCCTTCCTTCCCCCTCCCTCCCTTCTTGCCTTCTGACACACCTGATGTCAGGGATGTGTGGCCTTATGACACTTCCGGTGACATCAGGGGGTGTGGCATATGCAAATAAGTTATGCTAATGAGCTCCTGCACCTCTTTTTTTATGAAAGGACCCCTGGGCAACGGTATTGAGATACAAGAAAAGTCCTGCTGGAGAGGACAAGAGTCCATCTAGTCTAGCACTCTTTTCCCAACAGTGGCTCTGGAAAGCCCCCAAGCTGGGCATTATTGTGCTGGACATCGTCTTAAGAACGTAAGAAGAGCCTGCTGGATAGGTTTGCCAGCCTCCAGGTGGGGCCTGGGGATCTTCCACTTTTGTAACTGATCTCCAGCTGACAGAAATCAGCTCCCCTGGAGAAAATGGCTGTTTTGGAGGGTGAACTCTATGGCATTGTACCCTGCTGAGGCCCCTCCCCTCCCTAAACCCCACCTTCTCCTGGCTCCACCCCCAAAGTCTCCAGGTATTTTCCAACCTGGACTTGGCAGCCCTACTGCTGGATCATCTAATCCAGTATACTTTTTCACACAGTGCCCAGCCAGTTGCCTTGGAGGGCCAAACAAACAGGGCATTAGAGGCCAAGGTCCTCCACTGCTGCTGCCTCCCAGCATAGAGGTTTGTTGTCTCTGAAGATGGAGGCTCCCTTCAGTCACTATGGCTGGTACTCTCCTCTGTGAAGCTGTCTAACCCCCTTTTAAAGCTACCTATTTTCAGTCCCCTTTTCTAATACTCAGTATTTGCTATTTTTTTAATCACTGCAAAGACCAGTCCAGGGCTCATACACTTAACTCTGCATAATGTTTGAATACATGCATGTAAGAGCAAACTAATTCTTGTTTCATCTAGAAAGCTTATTTTGAAATGAAACCAGTTTGGCACTCAGCAGTACTCCAACCTTAATATGTAGAGCAAGCATATCAGTCAGAGGGGCTGTTCTTTTTCTTTTTTTTAATGCACAGCTGTTTGTTCGTATTGAAGCCCATCTATTTTGTTTTCTTGTAGAACAATATAGCGGAGGTGAAAGAGCTCCATTCGGAGCTAATGTGGAAGGACTTCATAGACCACATTAGCAAGCTCTTGCACAGTGTTGAGGTGGAGGTCAGTTACTTCGCAGCTGGGATTATTGCTCACTTGATATCACGAGGAGAACAAGCGTGGACACTGAGTCGCAACCAGAGAACCTCTCTCCTAGAACAGCTGGTACAGATGTGACTGGAAATGTTGTCTGGTGTTGCTCCGGAACAATGTTGTTAATGTGGATAGTAATGTCTCTCATTTCCTCGTTTTACAGCATTCTGCTATTTTGAAATGGCCTACACCGGAATGTGAAATGGTGGCATACAGGTAATTACAGCCTTGATGTAACGCTTGAGAAAACACTGATTTCTGCTTCTGTTTAATTTGCTATGAATGATATTGCTTCTGGCTAGAGTGCACTAAAAAGAGCAACCACAATGTGAAGTAACCAAAACAATGAATGCAAAAGGACATACAATGATTGCGAGAATATGACAAGTCACTTACATTCAACATTTCTTTGTACAACAATCTTTCTTTGTCAGATTACAAAAAACCCCTACATACAGAGTGTCAAATTACAGAAATTCTTGCATACAGATACAAGAATCTGGATGTACTCCTGTATTTGTACAGCACTCCTTCAATATGTAGATAAATTCAAGTACTATCCTTTATAGAGACAGAACATGCCTTCAGCTGAAAACCTTCATAGAATTCTCAGCAACTTGTAAAGCCAGGAGTCTTCAGGGTTCCTGTATGCTTATATAATCAGCATAAAAGTTTTTAACAACTGGTGAGTTAGTGATAAAATGGCAAAAGGAGCTGCTTTGGGTCCCTATTGGGAAGAAAGACAGGGTATAAAAAAAGTAACTGATACTGACCTTGATGGACCAGTGGTCTGATTTAGTGTAAGGCAGCTTCATTTGTTCATATGTCATGAACCACAACTGGATATTGCATATGATTTAACTAGTGATGAGTTGTAGGCAGGGGTCATTTCGTAGAAAAAGAGGTGCAGGAGCTCATTAACATACGCCGTGCCCCCTGATATCACCGGAAGTGTGTCAGAAGGGGAAGCAAAAGGGGGGGGGGAGGCATCTTCAAAAGCCTCCCCTTCCCTTCCCCAGCCAGCCTGCCAAGAAGATGCCTTCCCCCTCCCCGGCTGGGGAAGGGAAGGGGAGGCTTTTGAAGATGCCTCCCCCCCCCCTTTTTGCTTCCCCAGGCAACCTGCCAAGGCTGCAGCAGGCAGGCAGAGAAAGCCAGGAGGAGGCATTTAAATGCCTTTCTGCACCCTTCCCGGCCCTTCTTTGCTCACTTGCCTTGGTGAGTGATTGAGGAAAGGTGCGGGGGGGGGGGCTCTGCGGGGCTTCTTCTTTCTCTCTAGAGCAGTGTTTTTCAACCTTTTTCGAGCTAAGGCACATTTTTTTCATTGAAAAAATCCCGCGGCACAACTGACAATATCTCATGGCACAGTGGTTGAAAAACACTGAAATACAAGATAAATGGGTCATTAGTTGCCTCAGCTCAAGTATTAACTATGACAGTATTACAAATACACATAATAGCCACTCAACTTGAAATCGTAAGTTACAGATCCAAAGTGAGCCTCAACGGCGGCTCCCTCCTACTTCAGGCCGGCCACAGAGCGTGCAAGCGGAATCAGCAAGAGCGCGCCACTGTTCTTTCTCGCATGTGCAAACGCGTCCCGGAAGGTCAGCCTGGAAGGCACATTTCTTTCATTGAAAAAATCCCGCGGCACACCTGACAATATCTCACGGCACACCAGTGTGCCGCAGCACAGTGGTTGAAAAACACTGCTCTAGAGTCATGCCAAGGAGCGTGGGGGCGGGGCTTGCTGGCACCACCGTTAGTGCTGGCTCCTGAGCTCCCGGAGCAACGCTCCAGCAGGCTCTGGCCCCAAATGACCCCTGGTTGTTGATGTCTTCTCTCCTCTGCTGTCTTCCCATTTCCTTGTATTTATTTCTGTACTTCACTTATATCCTGCTTTTCCACCCAGTGGGGACCAAATCTGTTCACTCTCCTCCATTTTACTTTCACAACAACCCTGTAAGTTCAGTTAGGTTGAGAGTGCATGACTGGCCCAAGGTCACCCAGCAGTCTCCCATGGCAGAGAGGGTATTTGAGCCAGAGTCTCCTCTAACTTCTCCTTTTTTAAAAAATGACTTAAATGCCACATCTTTCCAGCAGAATCTCACCTGAACTCACTTGTTAAAGTAGAAGTTTTTAGGCCTCAGAACCCCTGGAGCTATTTGGTGACTAACTAGCCAGCTTTACTACCATTGTCCTCTGCAAGAACATTAACGAAGCTGAAACTAACTTAGGGCACCACACGAGACAGGATACACATTTGGAACTGTCCTTTGGTAAGCTATTTTAAAGCAACCTGAGAAGGTTGCAGGTTGGAGCAGGGGAATGAGTTTTTAACCCTTTCTTTAAAAATTCTGTTCTGAATTGTCCACCATCAACTACTCACTACTCTTTCAGAAAAAAGTTATGGGCAACCCTCTCCCCCACACTGTGCTGAAATTTTTAGGTTCCCCAAGGCTTCTTTAGGTTCACACAAATCCATACAGAGAAAAGTAAATATGGCTTTATGTTGTATCTGAAGATTTGTATGTGTTACTTTTGATGTTTAGTTTCCCCCACACACACACACCACTTTTGAGCACAAATTGTTTGAGTTACAAGAGAAATGCAGAGGGGGGCACACAGCAACAGCTGCAGCAATGCAGAGCATTCTCTCTGTCCCTTGCCCTCCCCCTCTGTTCACCTGTGGGTGGAATAAAATACAATTAGATTGAAGTCCAGTAGTACCGTAGGGACCAACAAGAGTTTCAGGGTATAAGCTTTTGAGAGTCAAAGCTCCCTCCGTCAGATGCAAGAAATGGAGATCTCTCCATTTCTTGTTCCTGACTAAGGAAGCACTGACTCTGGGAAGCTTATATCCTGAAACTCTTGTTGGTCTCTAAGGTACTACTGGACTTGAATCTAACTGTTCTACTGAAGCCCAACACGGCTACCCTCTGAAACAGTAAATCACAATGAGGGTGTTGCAAAAATAAAATGCACTGGGGGCATGTTTTCCTTGATAGTACAGATAAGTTGACATCTTTTGTAGCAGAACATAACTCTGTTTTCTTTGTATTGTTCTGATTATGCCAGTATTGGAGGTTCAAAGAGAAGAGATTGGCTCATAGATTAGACTAGAGGTGCTGAATCTGTGAAGAGGGACTCTTGGAGGTTAAGTGGTGATAACCATCAGGCATTCTGGTTTGCAATAAAGAATTGTTTGTTGAATTAGAAAACAGAGCTGAGAACGCTTTATGACTAACCTCTTTTCACAAGTTATGTAGATCCTTGGGTAAATGGACAAGGTAGGCCTATGCAGTAGCAAAGGTGTAAAAAATATCAAAGCATTTGATCCAACTTTTATTTTCCTCCATAGGTCATTCAACCCTTTTTTCCCCTTGCTTGGCTGTTTCATGACTCCTGGGGTACAGCTGTGGGCTGTATGGGCCATGCAGCATGTCTGCAGCAAAAACCGTACGTACTGAGACTGAAATATGCATAGCAACACTTTTCAGGTGTAGTTGAGTGCTTATACTTCAGAAATTCTAGTGAAGTTTAACTCTCTTTCTGATTAAAAGTGCCTTCTGTAAAGAAAATAGTGAGTTAAAAGTTGTGGTTGGGATGCCTTCAAATCAGATAGCCTCTGAAAGATGTATTAGAGGGGAAATGCAAAATAAACAACATTACAGAGAAACACAACTACTAAGACAGTCTGTCCTGGAAGTAATTTACTGTTTTGTACATTTTAATTGCATCCCAGCACGATCCTTCACCATGCATATTCACTAAGAGCATTACTATACTAGCAGTTTTAGTATCAGTTCCTTTCCTGAAGATCCCTAGCATGAAACATGTGGTCACTGAACCACTTCTACCATAGGTGCTGAGACTTGCTCTTCCCTGCCTGAATGTGGGGGTGTTGAAGGAACAGTTTCTACTCTAACATATATTTAGTGTCTTCAGATGCCAAGTGAGAGCTTTGCTTATACTATTTCTGCAGACAGGAAGATGGTATGGAGGAGAACTGGGGTCTGCTTGCTGCAACTTTGCCAAATGTGAAAAATGATGGAATCAACTAATCTTAAGACATGCAGTCTTAATGCAGTCTTAATTTGTCTCCCCCTTCCCTCTTCTCATTTTAGCTTCCAGGTACTGCAGCATGTTAATTGAAGAAGGTGGACTACAACATTTATACAACATCAAGGAAAACAGCCAGACAGATCCAGATGTTCAACGAATTGCTATCTCTATTTTAGATAGTTTAGAAAAACATATTTTGCGGCATGGGCGGCCACCTCCTTGTAGAAAACAGTCAGACAAATAGCAGAGAATAGACATGTAACTTATCCTCTAATAATCCCTTGCAAAGTGTCTCTAGTTGGAATGACTTCTGTTCCAGTGATCACCATTAAAGCTTTTGCCAGCATGAGAGCAGATACAATGCACAGCTGGCAAATGTTGTCTTTAATGGTCTTTTAAGGGTTTTCATGAGGATCTAGGATGCATTCCTAAACTGGTCATGTCTAGAGAATCACTGCTGGCTGAGAATCACTGCTGGAGATTGTACAGTTCAAATGCCCATTCAAAATGAAATCTCTAAGAATTTGTGAATTGAGGTACAGAAAATTATTTCTGCTTGCTTCATCCATAACTGTGTTTAAATCACTTCACCAACTCAGTATTTGAATAGAACAGTTTGTGCTTGTAAAGTCAGCACTATTCAGCTTACAGCCATGTCATGTGTTCATGCATTAAAACACAACAGTTTATGAGTAAGGTGACCAGGGATTTTTTTTCCTTCCAAAGATCTTTTAAAACCCCTATAAAGCCTTCAGAGTCGTCTCATGTTTCCCATCCTCTATCTAAGCAGGAACATCTGAATTTTGAATCAACACCTTATTTTCCCTGGTATGCTAAGGAAACAATCTGCTTTGTAGGAAGAAACATAGGTTGTTCTCTAGGGGCCCCAAGCATGGGAGGGAAAGGAATTAATTGCAGGTTTTTTAAAAAACATAAATGCTATTGCCCTTGTTAATGTTAAATGTATGTTGAACAGAAGACTGAGATAAGTAGTGGAGCTGTCCACCAAAAACAGTGGCTAAAGTGGGTAGAATTTCCTCACCCATTGGGATTGTATGAGACTAAGGATATCTGATCACCTTATTTATGAAAGACTACTGATTGATTTGCTGTGTCATGTACATACTTTGTCAGTATTTGTGCAGTAAACCTCATGTGCAAGGCACCATGATACAAAACCTCACCTAACATCTTATGTAAAGCCTGGTGTAAATTACATTGTTGTGTGGAGTATTAAAGTTTTGCATAAAACTTCCCATAGTTTAAACACTTTCTCTGAAGTTTCTCTGTGAATTGTTACCTATGAATGTTTTGTGGAACAAAATGGAGAAAGCACCAGAAGCTTAGTACAAAGGAGAGCTGATGAAACAAATGACAATTTGAATTAAGCATTTTATTTCTAAAGTACTGCTCTTTAATTGGCTTCATGAATGAAAAAGATCACTAAAATCTTTTTCAGTATAATGAATGGGGAGCAGCCTAATTACAGAGAAGGAAAAAACTAATTCCTGTTTATAACATCGTTTACAGGCATACACAGAACTGCTTGAGATTTTCTTTTCCAAAAAGTAGCGAAGTATGAATTCAGCAAGAAAAATTAAAAAGGTTCTGGAAACTGGAAACTGAGTCCCCCACCTGTAGGTGTGGGCAGCCTTTCTACTTTTTAAAAAGTGTCTTGGATGAACACTGTTGCATTGTGTTAGTTGACAGGGGAAGGGCACAGGCAGTGAACAGAAAAATTGTTTCAGCTGCTGGCCACAATAACAACAAATGAATAAACACACACAAAAAATCACTGCCAAAAGCAAACTAGGAGAAACCAGTTTTTATACAAATTTCCTTGACGGCAAATCACATTTGTCTTGATAATACTGGACCTGATTTTTATCAAATTGAAGTAGACACATTAGTCTTCAGTCACAAGACTAACACATTTGTGGTATAAGTCTCTAGAAGCCACCATTAATTTTTTAGTTCGTAATATGTATTTTTGTTGCAACAGACATGCAAAATAATCTGTTGTTTTGATGTAATTTTAATAGATGCTCATCTGTTGAATCCTGTAACAGGTGGTCTATTTCTTGAAAATGGGCCAGGAAGAGTTTCTGTGTAAGAGTAGGCAACTCTGATGTGACTTTGAGACTTAAGGGAGAGGTCAAAAGCATATTAAAGTAGCTTGGAAGCAGAGAATCTGTGAATATCTATTAAAATTGATTTATTTGGACAGCTGAAACTCTGGAAGTGTCTTTAGAGCCTTGAACTTCCACTGTCAAGTTGGATAGCCCTATCTTGTGTTTGTTTTTATTCTGAAGTTTGGCAGACCATAAACCCAACTATACCAGATATCTAAAAACTCATACTGTTAAATTAAGTTGCTAATGTAATAAATCCAGGTATGTTTACGCTGTTTTTGACTGATTGCTATAACAGACATAATTTGGGTAAACTCCTTTCATCCAGCCCTTGTAGTATGTCAGAATCATTATGAAACCTGGAGAGAACAGAACATTGTCTCTGCTCTAGGACGTGAAAGCCAGGTGCATTGCATGAGTTGACTAAGGCGACAAAAAGTAAGCACCATTGAACTCGGTGGGACTTTCTTTGGAGATACGATGGCTGAGGGGTGACATGATTGAGGTTTATAAGATTATGCATGGGATAGAGCAGGTATTTATTCCTTTCTCACAATACAAGAACTTGTGGGCACTCAATGAAATTGCTGAGCAGTCGGGTTAGAACAGATAAAAGGAAGTACTTCTTCACCCAAAGAGTGATTAACACATGGAATCCACTGCCACAGGAGGTGGTGGCAGCTACAAGCATGGACAGCTTCAAGAGGGAATTAGATAAACATATGGAGCAGAGGTCCATCAGTGGCTATTAGCCACAAGGTATAGATAGGAACTCTCAGTCTAGGGCAAGTGATGCACTGTATTCTTGGTGCTTTGGGGGGGGGGGCTTCTAGTGTCAGTTTTTAAGGTGCCACTGAACTCTTATTTTGCTGCTACAGACTAAAATGGCTACCCATCTGGAATTATCTTTCAGTGGTCAAGGTTTATACCCAAAACTATAAACAGCTTAAGGGGAATTGGGGGGGGGGGTACTATAGAGAGAGATCAGAAGGCCTGGATCTTTAAGTTAATGTCGTAATACGGATGGCTCCATTATATGTAAACACATTTATGGCAGGTTTGAAGCAATGTCTTCTCAGAATTTGTCCCCAAGTGATGACAATTTACATTTTTTACTGAGAACATAAGAGAAGTCATGTTAGTGGACCATGCAGTGCTCAAAACCCAGGTTCCATCAGGGGGTCTACCAGCGGGGCCAGAACTCCAGAAGCCCTCCCACTGCTACCCCCCCCCCGCCCAAGCACCAAGAATACAGAGCATCACTGCCCCAGGCAGAGTGTTCAGTCTGTACCCTGTGGCTAATAGCCACTGATAGATCTCTGCTCCATATCTATATATTAATAGCGAAGGCGCCCCCTGCGTGCGGATATCTAAATCCACGTGGGGGGCACCTGGGGGGCAGGGAGATTTCTCTGCACACTTGAGGGCTTCCCAGGTGTGCACAAAAATCCTAAAAGTTAAAAAAAAACTTTTTGGGGGGATATTTAAATCCCCCCAAAAGTAAAAGCGTTCCGTGCGCATGCGCAGGGAACGCTCTGGCCGTTGAGGGGGAGGCTCGGTGGACCTGGTGGCTGTGAGCCACTCAGGCCTCGCTGTCGCTGGTGGGGAAAGGGAGAAGGCTTGGCAGGCCACCGCTGCTTGCACTGGGGAGGAGAGGAGGAGCGGCGGGGCTCACCACAGCTTGCACTGGGGTGGGAGGTGGAGCGGCGGGGCTCGCCGCTGCTTGCACTGGGGGTGAGCGGCGGGGCTCGCCGCTGCCGCCTCCATGGGGGGGAGGGGGAGGAGCTTGGGATACTCCCCCTGCGAGTATCGTGAGTCCCCCTTCTTGTCTATATACTAATAGCTAAGATGCCTCCTCTGTGTGGGTATCTAAATCCACACATCGGGGGCACTTGGGGGGCAGAGAGATTTTCCTGCACACTTGGGGCACTCCCCAAGTGTGCAGAAAAATCTGAAAAGTTTAAAAAACTATATGGGGGATACTTAAATCCCCGCAAAAGTAAAACAGCATTCCCTGTGCATGTGCAGAGAATGCCCTGGAAACTGTCTCTCCACTGCCGCCACCACTGGGAGGTGCAGGTGAAGGCTTGGCGGCCGGTGGCTATAAGCCACTCAGGCCTTGGTGCCAGGGGGTGGGAGAAGGCTTAGTGGCCAGTGACTGTGAGCCGCTCAGGCCTCACTGCCACTGTGGGATGTGCAGAAGGCTTGGCAACGCCACAGCTGGGATTCAAACACTGATTTCCCAGATCTGCCTATAACTAGGACATCACTCTATTTATTTAGAATGTTTTCGTGCCATCCTCCAAGAACCTGCAAGAGGCAGTTTACAGAATAAAAATAATGAAAACTAAATCGTAAAATAGATTAATTACAACACAGTGTTAAAAATAACTCAACCAAATGCCATTCCTCTTCTCCAGGAGTCATCTCAGCAATCCGTTAAGGCTAAAGGTTGGAGCCTGGTCCTCCTCAATGGAAGCGTCCAAAGTCTTATCACTGCTTGAGATCTTGGGGACCCAAACAAGATCCATGTGATCACTTTTATCGGACCAACCAAGCTGGCACAAAAGTCTTTGCAAGTGTTTGAGCCCACTAGGGCGCTTCATCAATTTTGATGTTACAAGATTTTAAAAAGAGAAAAGGATGGAAAGCAGACTTCTTAGGCCAGAGTGCAAAGCTTTGATCTTGCCAGATTCCTCAGTGAAGAACTGTCCCACAAGCCGGTCCTGGCCTAAGTGGACCAACCATTGACTTGCTATGAATTAGGCTCCTAATATTCAGCCTTTGATTGCCATGGCAAGTTTTAGAGACAGTCACTTGAGACGGGCTGGTTCTGCCTTGGCTTTTCCCTCCATTGTTTCACAAAACCCACACTGGAACAGAAATCCTCCTCTACATTGCATGCCACTTTCACTTCCTTTGATCGTTGGGTTTTATTGTACCCTCCACACTCCATAGTGCTTTGACTTTTTTATCATTGGGTTTTATTGTACCTTCTGCATAATTTATGACCATTTTATGGCCGTTCAGGAGTGACTTTACAGTCAGTACGAGTATTGCCCCTGAGGTATTTGAATGTGGTTTTGAGCTGCACTTTTTCCTCTCAGTTGAAAAAATGTGGAGCAAATGCTAGATGCAGAATCACCCAGGAAAACTGGGCTGCAACTTCTGCCAGAAGCAATAATGGCAGCATTTGCTTCAGTCCTCGGTAACCAGCAGGCTGAGGAACACCGTCTGCATCCTTGCAAATGCTATGTGATTGAGTGCCCCTCTGTGGACATTAATGGAACTTGAGGAAGATATGGAAAGTGGTTCTGGCAGGTGCACTTTATGTGTTAAAGTGGCTGCAACAACAACACAGTCCTATCCCATTAACAGAGGCCTAATGGGATGTTATTTACCAGGTGATGCATAGAAGTGGGCAACTAAAGCTTTTCATGGCACAGAGGTAAATACAACACCTGGTATGTGACACCCCATCCAGCCTCTATGTAATAGGGTGGAACATTTTCCTCCAGATCCCTGGAGAGTCCTATCTTGGTCAGGTGCACTTTCTTTCATACCAACCTACCTTGCAGGGCTGTTATGAAGACAAAATGGGGAACAAGAATGAAAAGTACTGGAGTCTGGAGGCTGGTGGAGTGAGTAGCAGCATAGTGGAGTTTATTAGAGGTCAGGAACAAGCATACCTGAGGTGGCCCGGGGGTCAGTTTATATGCACAGAAAAGCCTCTCCCCCATCCACACCCACACTGCGGGATAGGTTAATCTCTCTACCAGAGATTACATTGGTTCATTTGAATATGCTAAGCCCCTGATAGGTGGATCTTTAGGAGCCTGGGTGCTATTGTTCTTTTACCTCAAGCTTGTACCTTTTCCAGGCCATGCAGTCAGACCGCATGGACAGCACCATTACATGTTTGGTCACATCAAAGAATCATACAAGTGTACAGGACATAACACCCCTCCCCCCATAGTTCAGGCACACACCCCTAGCACACAAAGTCTTTGAGATAGGTCAGCCTTCTCCGCTCTCTGTCCGCCCGACGGAGTGTTGGAGTGGGTGGACCTGGGACCGCGGTCTCTACCTTGGGAACCGGAGCAGCTAGAGTCAGGATCTCAGGAGCGACTTCTGGCTGGCTTGTTTCTGGGGCCGAGTTCCACGGGTATTCCTGGCGTATGGTGGTCAGCTCTGGATCAGCTTCCCGTTGGTCCCCCTCATCCATGCTGGGGTTGTGAATGTCAGGTCCTGGTTGGTCTGTGGTTCCTGGATGGCTGGAGCTTGACCAGCGTCGCAACTGGTCTATGTGACGTCGCCATATTAGGCCGTCATCTGTGGCAACCTCATAAGAGAGGGGTCCGTTGACTCTGGTGACTCTATCTGGTACCCAGAGGGGGCCCCGTGTGCAGTTCCTAACGTACACGGGTTCTTCCGGGAAGAATCTTCTCAGAGCTCGGGGTGTGTTGGGTTCCTTGGACTGGTGTGGGGCCCTGTCTGGGTGCAGACGGTCTAACTGAGACATAAACCGGCATCCCATGAGCAGCTCCGCCGGGCTGTGGCTGATGGCTGTGTGAGGCATTGTGTCCTGACCAAAGAGGAAGGCTGTCAACTGTTAGGACTTTTTGTCCAGTATTAGTGATAAGTTAGAGTTATGGATCTTGCTTTCTGGAAAGAAGAGGCTGCTTCCTCTACTTTAAAATATTTATTACTAAAGGATAAAGGGAAATGGGATTAGCTACAAAAGAAACAAAACATGCTTTCTTAAGAGCAGCATTGTGCTCCGTCTGCACATTAAGCCATCCTACAACAAAGTGAGAGATTACAATGGAGGATCTCTCCTACTTTTTGACCCCTGAAAGGAAACACCTGATATCAGTCACCAATCAGTACAATACCCCTCTAGGTTTCCCGGGCTTGCACTTAATTGGCCAGCTGCCAGGTACTTCTTCCAGGTTAGCCTGAGAAACAACAAGTTACATAGGTTAACCCTATAATGACTAAAATGGTCAGGTCTTGTCTTACATACTCATTTTTCCAACATCAACTTGTATTCCCAGTCCCCTTGGTCCATGCTCCACAGCGCCTCCTTGGTTGTGCGAACCATTCTCTCGGCTTGCCCATTTGTAGCTGGATGGAAAGGAGTAGACCTTACGTGTCGTATGCCGTGTAGCTCCGTGAATTGCAGGAACTCTGAGGAGGTAAACGCTGTGCCGTTGTCAGAGACCAATGTGTCTGGCAGGCCATGTGTACTGAATATGCACCACGTTGCCCGGATGGCAGCCTCAGATGATGTAGACTTTACCGGAACAACCTCCAGCCACTTGCTGAAGCTGTCAGTGAGCATGAAAAACAAGTGCCCCTGGACAGGCCCTGCGAAGTCTTTGTGAAGCCGGGACCATGGGCCTTGAGCTGACTCCCAAGGGCGGACTGGCGCATGGGGAGGGTCAGGACGTGACTCCTGGCATTTCGCACAGGCCTGGACCCTGGCCTCAATGTCTTTATCCAGCCCAGGCCACCATACATAGCTGCGGGCCAGGGCTTTCATCCAGATGATCCCAGGGTGGTGCTCATGAAGAGCGCTAAACACCCTGGCACGGAGGGGCTCTGGAATCACCACCCTGGATTCCCATAGTAGGCACCCCTTGTGGCTTGACAGCTCACTGCACTGAGCTGTGAATGCAACGAATTCTGGCCCGGAAGATGTGGGCCATCCCCTTCCCGCCCAGTCAAGAACACGGGAGAGCATGCGATCCCGGGCCATGCGCTGGGAGACGTCTGTTACCTGAACTGGCTGGTCCGGAAGCTTCTCCAGGAGCGCAATGAGGTGGGCGGGAGCAGGGTCAGGGTCGCAGTCGGGCAGTGGAAGGCGGCTCAAAGCATCTGTGTGTCCCATGGATTTGCCGGGGCAGTAGACCAGGGAGTACTGGTAGCTGGAGAGGAAAATGGACTACCGTAGAACCCGAGGAGACAGCACCTGAGGGGTCTGGTGGTCAGAGGCAAGGAGCCCCAGCAGGGGTTTGTGATTGGTGGCGATCGTGAAGAGATAATTGTGGCCATAGAGATCATTGTGGAACTTTTTTACCCCTGCCACGATAGTGAGAGCCTCCTTGCCTGTCTGTGTGTAGTTCCTCTCTGCAGATGTCAAGGTCCTAGAGTAGTAAGCGACCAGGACCTCCCAGCTGTCGGGCAGGCGGTGCCCCAAGACAGCCCCCACTCCGTAAGGGGATGCGTCGCAGGCCAGCACAACAGGGAGGGACTCATCGAAGTGGGCGAGGACTGCATTAGAGGTCAGAAGTGATTTCATGGCTTTGAAGGCAGCTGTGTGCCGGGGGGCCCATTCCCATTTAGTAGATTTGTCCAATAGTCTGTGTAGCAGCTCAGCCACTGCAGTCTTATGCCGAAAGAAAATATGATAGAAATTCAAGAGTCCCAGAAAAGATTGAAGCTCGGCCTTGCATGTGGGAGCTGGAGCCTCACGGGTCGCTTTTACCTTGTCCGGGGTGGGGTGGATTCCTTGGGCGTCCGCGGTGAACCTCAGGAACTCCACTGATGGCACACCCAGAAGACATTTCTCTGTCTTGACCTTCAGCCCTGCATCCTGGAAACATTGAAGGACTGCCTGGAGTCACGTCCTGAAGGTCTGGGTGTCCGGTGCCGCTATCAAGATGTCATCGAAAAAGGGCTGGACACCTGGTAACCCTTTTAATAAATGGTCTATTAACTCCTGGAAGATTCCTGGGGACACGCTGTCCAGGACATAACAGAGAAAAACAACATATGCCATCCTGAGGTCCTTGCAGGAAGAGAGGGGATAAAACGTGTCAAGCCGTTATGTGTCCTATTTAGTGCTCTTGAATCCCACCTTTCATCCAAGCAGCTGAGTGCTACATAGGTCCGAGAGGCACATGGAACGCTATTACCTTCCCACCGAAGCAGTACCTGTTTATCTATCTGCAATTTCTTGCTTTTGAACTGCTAGGTTGGCAGGAGCTGGGGCCAGAAATGGGAGTTCACTCTGTCACGCATCACTCTGGTCTCAAACTGCCAAACTACTGATCTTCCAGTCTGCAGTTCAGTGTCTTAACCACTAAGCCACCGCAACTCCGAAGAGCACATTAAACAGTAGTAAAAAATAGAGCAGGATGAATAGAGGTGAATAAAAGCACATGTTCTCATCGGTGATCAGGTTTTTATGCGTGCCAATCCAATACTATTTCTGGTACTATTTTGGTTGGTTGGATCACAATTTTGTTGGCTTGAGGATTTGACTAGTTCTCATTACTTCAATGCTGCTCCCCTTCATTTGGTTTTCTACAGGTTTGAGGGGATAATTTCTCTGTCCCTGTGGTGTTGATGGTGTGTCATGGAGTGTTCGCATGTTGATGGGCTTTCAGCAGAAAAATTTAGAAGGGAGAGAGTCCTATCAGAAGTTGCTGGGTTGGATCTGTATACTATCACATTTGGGCTCACTAGAGATTTGCGGTAGCTTCTACAAAAAGCAAGTGTTTTATGTACACTGATCTAACAACAGCTGGGAGTGGTCCACACCCACTCTGAGTAGATTACTTTTGATTAGATTTTGTTTTCATTTGTGCTCTGCAATGTAACATTACGCACCTTATCTTGGAAACCTGGGCCTTCTAACCTCTTTGTAAAATACACCACTCCCTGCTTTTCTGCTGTGTGTAGCTTTGAGTACAGGTCTTTTCGGCCAACTTAATGTAACATTTCATGCGTCTGACAAAGTGGGCTCTGGTTGACAAAAGCACATGCCACAATAGATTTCTTAATCTTTAAAGTGTGACTCTTTGTAAGATTAAACCTGATAGTTTAATAGAGCAGATTGACTTCTTGATTGGTTATCAACCAACAGCACCTTAGTCTTGTCTGAGTTGAGTTTCAGCCTGTTGCTGTCTCCAAATACCTATTTAGAACATCCACGGATTCACCTGAATCAACTGAAAAGAAGCAGAGCTATATGTAATGTGCATACTGATCACATTTGGTTCCAAATCCCTGAACCTTCTAGCAGCTTCATGTAAATGTTAAATGCAGGGAGGGGAATGGGACTGGTGGTACCCACAGAACAGATGCCAAGGACTAAATACAGCCTCCAAACACCAATTTCTGGTGTTTGTCAGCCAAGAGGAATGAAACCACTTGAACGGAGCCCCCCCTATGCTCAGCTCAGTCAACCCAGGATACATAGAATCAGGCTGCATGGATTTCAACAAGACCACAGGTGAACCCATAGCATCTTGCTGAAAGTACCCTGCAAAACAGCAGTATTCTCTGCACACTTTTTGGTTAAGGCCAAATCTACATGTAACAACACAGCTGCATGTATTTATATTAGCATCACTCGTGTGCACTTCTGGGGACAAAACCCCTGCATATACTATGTTCGTGCCTGTATCATTCCGACAGTTCCAGCCAGCTAACTACCCTGTCGTAAGCCTGTAGCAGTTTTGTGTGTGTGTATGATTCGTATATTTCCAGAGCTATGTGGCAAAAATGAACATATGTGCCACACTACAGAAACGACCGAGTTGTTTTCGTACCGGGATTACTTCTTTATACAAAAATACCACCTATGAAGTGTCCCTCTAACAAAAGAAGATAGGGAAGGGACTTTCTACATTGCATGTTGGAAACATATCCGTCCTTGCTCCAGTCCACGGCCATCTTAGCAGTAAACGAACTAAGCGAGGAACACCTGAAATCACAAACCGTCTATTTACAACTACGGAAGTGACGCAAGACCGCGGGGGAGCAAGAGCCCTGCTCAAGTTCTTGAAAATCCGCCGCGTCCCTTACGGCCCAATCGACTTGCGGCTTTCAGGATCTCGCGCGCGTGCGCTCTAGCTTCAGCTATAGGGCGGTAAAAGGTGCTCTTTTTTTGCCGTTCCGTCCGGAGGTGTTTCCGGTTGGCTGGCGCTTTCCTCGGTTATCTTGAGTTTAGACCGGCTTTTTGCGATGGTGCGATTCTTGCATATTCAGAATCGGCAACGAGCCCCACTGACCATTTGCGGGGATTGTCCTGCTGTGCAGGTGAGTTAGAAAGACTTAAGAAAAAGAAAGGTGGCGGCGGCGTGGGAAGAGATGGGGGAGGAAGGAAGGGAGGAAGGAGACAATGGGAGTAGGAAGGGGTGGATGAAATGAAGCGCTGCGCTTTTGAGCAGAGGGGACGGCACAGCTGGCCCTGAGCGTAAAGGAAGATTGGTGGGAAAACAATATCTGTAGGGGCAAATTCTCCCTGCCTGCATTTGCCGGATGGGGGCGGGGGATTTTAGGCGAGGCCTTGCTGCCTTCGTTCCCTTACGCTGCTCATAGCTGGTGGTGCTGTAGATATATAAGGAAAACGAAACAAGAGTCCAGTTACACTTTAAAAGACTTTTGTTGTTCAGTCGCACAGTCGAGTCCGACTCTTCGCGACCCCATGGACCACATCATGCCAGGCCCTCCTGTCTTCCGCTGTGCTCCGGAGTTTGCTCAATTTCATGTTCTTTGCATCGATAACACTGTCTAAGTATCTTACCGTTTGCCGTCCCCTTCTTCTTTGACCTTTCCAATCTTTCCCATCATCTTTAAAAGACTAGCAAAGCTTATTCCGGGGTAACCTTTCGTGAGTCAGATCACTTAATTCGATACATGAGTGTGTGCGTCTTTTAGGTCGATGTTTCTGTATCTATATCATAAAGGTGGGGAGAGGAATTGCAAAGAGAGGGTGATTAAAAGCATGATCCAGTCAGTTGACCCGGTAAAGGTCCTCCCTCCATTGTTAGATAGGCAAAGTAGAATTAATCTACATGCAAGGTAAGTAGATCTAATAAGAACATGTGGGTAGCTATGTTAGTCTGTAGTAGAAAAACAATATTAGGGAACCAAAGCACATTAAAAGACCAACAGAATTTTCCAGTGTCAAATATCTGACAAAAGGATCTTTGAATCACAGAAGTTTATACCCTGGAAAATTTTGTTTGTCTCCAAAGTGCTGCTGTACTTAATTTTTTTGAGAGACAACAGGAAGTTACAGAGACATGGCTAAAGTGTTTGGGATAGTGAGCACCTATGGTGTGTGAGGGAATGCTGGGTCTGTGTTACGTTTTGGGGGAATGGGTGGATAAATAGTTTAGCTTAACTGTGTTTTAGGGGATCAGGAGACAATTTGACTTTTGATAGTATGGATGAGTAGAGGCTTCTTGGAGAACAGTTAGCAATGGAATGGTATTGCTGGTGGGGTGGAATTTGTGCCAGAGACAGTTATGAATGAGTTGCCATAGTTCTTTGTAAAAATTTAAAGATGGACTTCTGAACAGATACAGGGAGTATTTTCAAAATTTCCAAAAGGGACTGAATTTCCTAGTGGTAAAGTCACATTGCCTTGACTTGGATAGCTCAGGCTAGCTGGATCTCATCAGATCTCAGAAGCTATGCCGAGTTGGACCTGGCCACCACGGAATACCAGGGTTGTGATGTGGAGGCAGGCAGTGGCAAACCACCTCTTAATGTCTCTTTCCTTTAAAGCTCTACAAGGTTGTCATAAGTCAGCTGTGACTTGACAGCACTTTCCACCACCAAAGTAGCATTAGCCTCAATAGGCCAGACAAGCTTGACAGAGTTTGGAAACTAAGCATGCTTGGCCATGGTTAGTATTTGAATGGAAGACCACCAGGGAAGAGAAGGTTTGCTATATGGACGAAGGCAATGGCAAACGACCTCTGCTCATTTCTTGCCTTGAAAATGCCATCAGGGGTTGCCATGATTGCAATTTAATGATCCTGGTTACTCTTCTTTGCTGCTTATTTTCTTGCTAATATGTTGTTATTTTTCTGTGGTTGCAGGCTGAAGCATCTCCATATTCTCTAGTTGATATCTGCTTGAATGCCTTAGTTGCTGATTTAGAAAAATTTTGTGTAGAAAGGCCAGATGGGTCATTATGCTTGAAAGAGTCAGCAAGGCTTCCTCAAGAAGTGGCTGATCAATTACTGGAAACAATGGCATATCGGGGTAAGACTTCTTTCTGGGCTCACAATAACTGAGCATTAGGATTCTGATTATAGTAATAAATGAGAACATCTTGGCTTGTGAATATATCCTGCTTCTGTGATCTGAAGGTCCAAGGAAGACTATCTTGCTCTATGTCTGGTATATGTATTCCTGTATTGTATTGGCCTAAAACTGTAATAAAAGCTTTCCAGGGGCAAGGCTGAGTAAAAGTAAGCATCATGGGTTAGGGAACAAATTGGTATCACCATCATGTTTTTCACCAATGCTGATTTCCAGGGAAACACTGTCAGTGGTAAGTCCTTAATATGCTGCTTAGCTCTTCTCCTCCCATCATGACCAGCTGAACGGGGTAAGTTATGCAAAATAAGAAAACACATGTAAATTTCCTGATGTTAAACACTGTACATGTTACAGAATTTACCAATGTGTTAACACTGTACGTAGCCTTCATTACTGTTTAGATGCTTCCCATTTGTATAATCATTGATACATCTTGCTAACAGAAAACGATTTGCCAGTATCGTTGGGTATATTTGCCCTGACAGAATCTTGTTTTCTTTTCCTGACAGAGCTGCTGAATGATGGGACAGTGGGCATTTTCCGAGGCAACCAAATGCGTTTGAAACAAGCTTGCATTCGCAAAGCAAAGATCTCTGCCCATGCCTTCCAGCAGGCGTTCTGCCATCACAAACTAATAGAGCTTGATGCTGCAGGGATGAACGAAGCTGTTACTGTTTCAGATGTTGTGAGTGGTCTGGGTAGCAGTGTGTGGATCCAGAACAACCTTCAGTGCCTTATTTTGGACTCGTTAACTCTGTCCCCTACAAATCCTTATGAAAGGTGCTTTAGCCAACTCTCTGGTCTTCGTGTTTTGAGCATTACCAATGTGGCCTTCCGTGATGAAGATTTAGCAGAGGTTGCTTCTTTGCCAAGATTAGAAAGCTTGGATATATCCAGCACGTCTGTCACAGATATAACTGCACTTGTTGCCTGCAAGGATCGGCTTAAGTCTCTCACTATGCATGGTTTGAAACGTTTGAGTATGTCTACACCAAAGTTCTTGGATGTCATAAGAGAGCTAAAGTATCTTAATCATCTTGATATCTCAGATGAACAGCATTCCAGATCGGATATACCCTTTCATCTGTTAGGAGAGAAAGACATCCTGCCACACCTTGTATCTTTGGATATTTCTGGGAGTAAATACATTACTGATGAAGCTGTAGAAGCATTTGTCAGACAGCGACCTACAATGCGGTTTGTGGGGTTGCTGGGTACTGAAGCAGGATATACAGAGTTCCTTTCGGGAGAAGGAACCTTGAAGGTTTGCATTTTTAAATATTCCCTAGGTTAAGATTGCAAATGAAGATATACATTGTGCTTGACTGCAAACATACTTCTAACTCTGGGTTTTGTGCAGACTTGCCATTAACCTTGAACTGAAATTTTCAACCCAGTCAGAACAAACTGTTTCATTTCTTCTGTTAGAAGTAAAGTGTTTTAGCAATAAACAATCCTTTTCCATGCAGCAGTCTGAGGCTTGCTTAGCAAGGGAGGGTGGTGCAAGCAAGAACAGCACCTCCATAACTCATACTTCCTCCATGCACGGCATTGGGTGCAGTGCTCATAGTCAGTGAGTACACCAAGTGGGAAAGCACTGGAATACATTCTTGAGAAAAGTAGCATGGTGTAGAGGAACATTTAGGATCAATTTTTTGCCTGAGGCTTCTAATTAGGCCCAGGCTAGTATGTAGCTCTGTGAGACCATTTGAGGTAAGCCAAAACACTAACCTAGTGGCATCCCTGTTGATATCCTTTTGAAGTATATGTGTACTTCAGGGGAGTGGGAAGGAATCTGAGGCCTGCAACTCCACATTCTCTAGTTGAGGGAGGTCTTAGTAACACACAGATTAAGTACTACCTCCTGTACGGTAGGACTTGACAGACAATTTTTGTTGAGGGGATTGTGTTACTAAATGTACTAGGAACAAAATGAATTCTGAGCCCAGTAAAATTTAACATAACAGATATTTTTCATTTGTCATCAGGTTTCAGGAGGAGAAAATGAAAACCAGATTTCAGAAGCTTTGAAACGTTACAGTGAAAGGGCATGCTTTGTGAAAGAAGCCTTTTTCCACCTTTTTACTCAGACATGTTTTATGAGAATTACGAAGCCTGAAATCCTAAAGGTAAAAACTATTGGTTCAAAATTAACAATTGTCTGTGAAATACTGGGTTGTGTTTAGGCTTGAGAGATATAATTTCTTTGAATTTTTGGAACCTAATACGTGATTGTATTTTTCCTTCAACTTAAGTCTAATTTGCTTATTCTGTGTACTCAGAAGCCATAAAGAGCTGCTTATTCTGATATGCCCGATCTCTGTATCGTATTGTTGTTTTTCTTTAAACTTGTCTTTCCTCTTATTTCCTGTTGCAGCTTGTGATTATTGGAATGAGGAATCACCCTCTGGACCTGGCAGTACAGTTGACTGCTAGTGCCTGTGCCCTGAACTTAACTAGGCAAGGCCTAGCAGCAGGCATGCCTGTCCGCCTGCTGTCCAGTGTAATCCAGCTGCTTCTGAAGGCCATGGAAACCTTTCCTGAACAGCAGCAGGTAAAGGTGTACAGCAGAGCTTAGTTGCAGATCATCCCTGATAATAAGGGAGCATATCAAAAAATTCTTCTTTGTGATCATAAAAACTTATTAGTGAGAGCTTTGTTGAGTTAAGTTGGCCACGTGATGACTACGACACAGAAAGTTTGTATGGATTGCCCCCTATTTCTGATAGCTTTCAAAAATGGCATCAGTGGCTCTAATTCAGTTGTGCAGTATAGACTTTCTCCCAGGCTTTGCAGTCTTGGCTTTTATTAGTCTTTAGCTGTTTTTTACATATGTATATGTGGAGCTGTGTATTGGGAGGGGTAGCAGGCTTGCATTTTCCTGTTACACATACACACACACACAGTGCAGTTTGTGACATTTGCTTGGATCTCATGGAAGATTTCTGTAGGCAGAAGGGTTTTCCCTCTGCCAACTACCTTAACTCCCTCCCTCCTTCTGCAGCCCCCAAATGCTGTTTCTTGAGGGCATGGGACCATCGGGAGTAGGGCTGGGCATGGACTGAAGAAATAAAGTTCAAAGTCTGTGGTAGCCCACAGACTGAACCAACCTCACATGGACCACATTGGTCCAGCAAGGTTGGGATGCAACAGAATATGTAGGAAGAGGCTTCCCTTCTCTCTTTCTCCAGGTCACAACGAGCCGCAGCCAGGAAAAAGGGAGGATCTGCCCACAAAGGGGCTTCCCTTCTCCCTTTCTCCTGGCCCCCAGGATTCACTAGATCTCTGAGAACAACGCGGAAGCGAAGTACATATGCAGTAGAAGAGGGAATATGGTGAAAATGACCCCTGTTCTCCAGCAGAAAATTTAAAGATTCAAGCTTTTGAGTGCAAAGGCAAGGCATAGTAACTTTTTAAGAAACAAGAGGAATACAGCTTTATTCTAGTTTACAAAACTAATTTCTTCCCATTGTGAAGAAGGGACTGGATTTATACCCCGCCATTCACTCAAAGTCTCAGAGCAGCAGTCTCCTTCCCTTCCTCTCCCCACAACAGACACCTTGTGAGGTAGTTGGGGCTGAGAGACCTCTGACTGAGAACTGCTTTTGAGAGAACAGCTGAGAGAACTGTGACTGACCCAAGGTCACCTAGCTGGGTGCATCTGGAGGAGTGGGGAATCAAACCTGGTTCTCCGAATTAGAGCCTGCCACTCTTAACCACTACACCAGACTGGCTCTCAGTATTTAGAAGTGTGCATTTCTGGATCTCCTATTTCATAATATGTGTAATTATTCCATTTATTATTAGAGTACAGAAGTTTGTGACATTGTACTTTCTTTCTCCATACAGCTGCAGAAAAACTGCCTTCTATCTTTATCTAGTGTCAGGATCCTGCAAGATGTTCCATTTAACAGGCAAGTTAAATAATGTACAGTCACATGAGGTGACTAGAGTACCAGGGCAGTGTGGTCCATGGGATTTTTATTTTGTCCACCAGATACTTCCCCAGGCTCAAGGATCTCTTGTTATGGATCTAAGTTGCTTTTTCCTGAGCCCACTTTTTCAGAAACATGGGTAAAGAGTCTTTTCCACCTTCTCCTTTCCAGCAGGAGTAGCAATAGAAGTGTCAGTAGAGTTCTTCCCTCAGATGTTTTACAGTAAACATGGTGCCAGACAAGTAAATCCTTTCTGTCAGTGTGGCTTTCTATGCGCTGCATTGTCTTGTTTTAAACTAGTTTCGTTTGTACACATGACATGCGAACAGTCTGTGTGCCATGTCAGTGTTGCTTCCACAGCAGATGAGAGCCTGGTTTAAGTCTAATGGTGCCTTTTGTATGGGTAAGAGATTTTCATCGGTCGTGATTTAAATCAGGCTTAGTGCACAAACTAAGATGCGAGTGAGAGACAGCAGCTGAAATACAGAACTGTGAGGGGAAAAGTCCTTGGAGAAAAAGCATTTTTGTTGTAGTTTTCTGGGTTTTTTCCCTTCTGGGCCTTCAGCTCTCTAGAGAGGTATATTGAGGTTAAATATCTCTCTGCCTGTGTTTGGTTGAGGTCTGGGTCTGTTCTTGTGCATAGCTCCAAAAATTTTAATAATTAAAAACGCTTCTATGTGATTATTCTTTGGTGTTTCAACAAAGCAGGAAATAAGGAATTTTTTTGCTTTTAGGCAGTAGTCTGCTCACAGCTGAAATTGCCCTGCTACTAGTAGAGATCACTTATGCTTGCAGTGAAACAATTGTTGCATTGTTGTTTGCTCAAAGGTTGCAAATAAGAGATTCTGAAAACACTTTCAAATTGCAGGTTTGCAGCTGCCAAATTTGTTGTTCAGTGGCTGTGTAACCAGGAAAATCAACATATACAAAGAATTGCAGTTAATATTATCTCTATCCTAGCACTAAAGGTATGTTGTCTGTATCTGATGTGTACTTTTTGGAGTTCTTTCAGATAATGAACTAAAATATGTGATTTATTATCAGCTTTCAGATGAACAAGCAGCACAACTTACTTCAGAATTCTACATAGTTGTTGGGGTGAGTTGTATGCCATCAATTTGTTAAACAAGCAGTGGGGTAGGAAGTGTAGTATTGTAGCATGTACTTTCTATCATATATATAATTCTGAAATTGACCTCAAGAGTGCGGATCAAAAAAATCCACACAGTGGGGCCAGATATGGAAAGGGGAGATGTTTCTACAACTTGGGGGAAAACTCCAGCTTTTCAGAAAATCACATTTTAAAAACTGGGCAGTATAATTTCCCTCGATATGTGCTCCTGGGCCCACATTGCAGCTTTAAAAAATGCTGACCAAAATCAGCCTACCAACCTCATGGAACTAGGCCTTTGAAAAAAAATTAAGGATCAGCTGAGACAGGGAACTGTTGGGGAGATAGCAAAGTTAGGGTGGCAGTGGACAGGTTGGAGGGAAGAGAAGGGGATGGGATGGTGGGGATGGGAGATAAGAGGAAGTAGGAGCCAGTAGGTATGGGTGCTTTCCTCTCCCTTGCTGGTCTAGCTCTTGTATATTGTGATAATAATGGTACCATCTTTTTAAATAGAAACTTCTTGAAATAGTTGAACAGAAAACTAATCAGAATGAACTGGACACAACGTTCCATTTTACTCTGAGTGCCCTTTGGAATCTCACAGATGAAGCTCCAACCACATGTGGACACTTCATTGACAACAAAGGACTGGAGCTTTTTATGAGAGTTTTACAGGTAAACATGATAGCTTTTTTGACCAGTTTATAATATATTTACCACATTAAGTTGAATAGCTTTGTTTATTTCTTTTGACAGTCATTTCCAGCAGACTCCTCTACTCAGCATAAAGTGCTTGGCCTTCTGGTAAGATGAAATGCTGCATGCTACAAATATATTTTTAAGTTCTGTGTTTATTTAACATGATATAAATATGTCATTGATAACTGAGTCCGGAGACCAGTGAAGTTTTATTCAAGGTATGAGCTTTCGTGTCCAAGCACACTTCCTTATACATAGTGAAATGGAACTTACCAGTCTATACATATAAGGCAGAGGTTGAACAGCAAATTAGCATGCAATATAATGAAATGGTTTAACAGATGCAAACAGGAATAATAAACTAAATTTATAAGGACATAATTGTTTGGATTTAATTCCAGCGGGAAACAGTGAGGCAAATAAATATGTCAAAATTGGTGTTAGATGTGTAAATGTATCAATTGTGGTATTTCTTATTTGGAATAGTAGATTAGAATAGTAATTGTAATGTAATGCAATGAATTAGAATGGTATATTGGAATGTATTCCTCTGGTCTGATAACAGACGAGACATAACGCGACACTACAAATCACCCCACCTCATAGAAAAAGATGCTGTTTAGTTATCTCCATGCTGGAGAGGAGAGAGATGGAGCAGGGTCTTGGATGATTGCTGTTAGCACTCCACAATTAAGAAAGATACATTTACTCATCTATCACCATGACATTTTTAAAGATAATTCCTGTTCTCCTTTAGAAGGAATTGCATAAATTAATCAGGTAAATAACAATCGTACTGTATGCTGTGACTATTTTTTTCATAGTTGTATTTTCTCTCTCCCCCCCCCCCCATTATATCATAGAACAATGTAGCAGAAGTGAGAGAACTGCATCCCAAGTTAATGCAGAAGGACTTTGTGGATCACATCAGTGAATTGTTGAACAGTGCTGAGATGGAGGTCTGTTACTTCTCAGCCGGGATTATTGCTAATTTGCTATCCAGAGGCGAGCAAGCTTGGACATTAAGTCAAACTCAGAGAAGACTGCTTATTGAGAAACTGGTAAAGTGACTTAAATGCCTTAATTTTTTTTTAACATTCCGCATGTTTACTGAGAACTTGACAAGTCTCTCTGTTACAGCATTCAGCCCTCTTGAAGTGGCCGACACCAGAATGCAAGATGGTAGCACTGCCAGCCTATAGGTAGTCATTTTATTAAAATATACTTCTAAAAATAACTGTGTACTTATTGTAAGCAGATGAGTAGAAAGTATGCTTCACTTGGCCCATTATGTGGCACACTAGGTGCCTTATTTCTGAGTAGTTAATGTGTTGAGGCAAGACATGAAGCGCTACATAGAATTCAAAATACTTGTCAACACCAATCCAGTAATACATGAGCTCGATTTTAGGGTCTTTATTGGATTGTAGTAGTGAATCTCCTGGATGACATAAATAATCCACGTAAATGAGACTGCCTCTGTGCCTAGGGCAGTGACAGATATAGTGTTCTATGAATCTTTTAATCATGTTTAAAACATCAGGAGCAAGTTGTGGTGTTGCATGCTCCCCCCCCCCCCCCCGGATCAAATTCTGTTCTGCGCTTCCATATGCTAGCTAATGTAACTAACCTGCAATTTTCTTAGTCAAGGTTTGAAGATATATGGTAGAGAGAGAACCTGGTTAGCTATAATCATAATGTAGTTTGGAACAGATATACAGTTTAATCACAGTAAAAAATGGGTGGATAGGTTGTGGCAGAGAAGAAAATTGGTGAGGAGAAAGGGACATGATTTCTTTACAAAATTCTAATTTGTGTCCGTGTGTAGGAAACAAGTCCTCCCTATTTCTGTTAACTGGTCCTCAATGTTGTGGGTTTGGCTCTTCATATTGCCTCTTCTACTGCAAGCAGAACAAACCTCAGCTTGTGATGCTTTTTATTAATGCATTCTCCAATGTTTAGGTCACTCAAGCCGTTCTACCCATTACTTGATTGTTTTACATTACCTGGTGTACAGATCTGGGCAGCATGGGCCATCTTGCACATTTGCTGCAAAACCCGTAAGTACTTGTCTTCTTAATAAGACTTTGATTCTCCAGGTCACCTTGAAGAAAATACTTTTTCTAACAGACCATAATTTTTTGCCTGAGGATTCAGGTGTTAATTCCAAATCCTGAATTACTTTTTTGGGTTCAGAGTGATGGCTGTTTAACACTCGAGTTCTAAATACCTTTGATCCAATTCTACTATAGTATTTTATTATTATGCTTGCACTGGATCTTTAATGACCCAACTCTGTTTTTCTTCAGCTGCAAGATACTGTGCTATGTTAATAGAAGAAGATGGCCTACAGCATTTATATAATATCAAAGAAAATGACCAGAGTGATCCAGATGTCCTGTATTTAACAACTGAGATACTAACTTACATGGATAATCACATGATGTATTATGGGAAACCTAAACACCTAAAGGAGCTACAAGCCAAATCAAATGGATAACTGGGCGGCTGGAACTTTTATCCTGTTACTTTCACAAGCTGTACTAGTGATTTCTTACCCTCCATGGGCATCAAGGGTGGCCCTTCCTGTAAGATTACTGCTGTCTACATTTCAGGATACTTGTATGGCATGCACGGCCAGGAGGCTTCTACAAGTAGCTCTAATTCATAACTAGCCTTCTGATAGGAGAAATGACACACTGATCCTTCAGTATCTCTCCACTTGCAAGGCATTCTAGAGAAAACTGCTTAGTAATACAAGACTTAAACAGAGGCTGATGCTTGCAAGCCGCTCATCATGTATGGTGACAAAATTAGCTATCAGGGACACAGAAAATGGAGGCTTTAAAACCACTTGTTACCCTTCCTGTAACCTGTCCCTATATGTCAACCCAGGAACTCTAACAGGTGATTCTTATATCCTATCCACAGTGGAGTCAATTTTGCTTTATTACTACAGCCAGAAAATTGGAATGGCTTAACTCTAGAGGTACAGGGGAAACTTAAACACCAAAGGGAGAGTGAACTGTTGGGAATGGAAATCCTGGAAAATGCAAAAACTTGACTTGTTCGTGGTATTTAAACCATTAGATTAGGCTACAGCATTCCTTCTGCCAGTTGCAAATTATGAGCTGCTTGCACATAGTTGTAAGAGGAGTGCATGCCCTAAAGGGAAGAATCTAGTCAACTGTGAAGTTTTTATTTCCACAATCCATCACAGAGCCCTATATAAACTTGTATTACTATGGGAATGTACATATACATTATTTTTATACTAGGGGACAGAATCTTTCAGATCTTTTGTGTTCATATCTAAAATAAATGATTAAATATCACATCCATAGATTGCAAGCTTGCGACTTTCAGTAAACTGGTCAGTGTTAATGGAGAAATAATGGCTGTACAAAAGAAGGCACAGGAACAGGGGGCCCAAGTAGGAAATAAAATATTGGTAATGTCCATTCCTTATAAAGCAGTAAAGGGAGGATAGGTGGAAGAGATGGGATACCAAAGGACTCATGTTGTCTTTTTCCTGGTGGTGGTCAGAGTGGAATTCCACACAGGAAGAAAAACAGTAGGAAATCTTGTTTGGCGGAAGGGTAACCTACCCCTCGTGTTGTGCTTTAAATTGGCCCTCTTACTGCCACATTTTATAGAACATCTGCACAACCTGTGTTGTAATACTGCCATAGCACCCATTTTGGCCCCCAATCCTTGCTGCTTTCTGTGCTATAGGGTAGTACCACATAGTTGTACATTTGCTTGATATACAACAAATGTTCAGAATAGATCATGCCACTAACAACGTTGTTTAATGTGCAATTAATGTAATGTGTATAGTAATTCTGTAGTTGTAGAATAGGTTTGTGTTGCAGTCATTTGTGTACGAAAGATGTAAGCAGTGAGGCTATGAACTGCACAAGCTATGAACAGTCAGTTTCCTGACAGTTCTTTTTGGAGCCGATTCTGGTCTCTGAGCCATAGTGTACTCTGCTCAGTTGATCCATGGAAAGGTAATTTGGACACTGCTTTTGTGGATTTGAAAGCAGATTTTGATTCCCTAGCGGCTAAGCAAAATTGTAAAGAACAAATCTCAATTGCCTTATTCCTGACTACAGCTTTTGCAGAGTTCTTTGTGAAAATTAAGAGTTGTCACTTCTGTTATATTGTCTGATAGTTATCCTGCAAGTGGGTTTGGGTAGATAAATAGTGGTAGATATTTGGCCCTATTTAATTCAGATTGTTTTTGAACATCAAGGCAGGTATGTTTCCTATCTCTATTGCAAAACATTTGTTCCTTCTGAAATTGAATACATGAGGGTTGCATCAGTCATGGGTTTTGCTGAAATCTTGCAGTCATTTTATATGATTGTGAAGGAATAGACCCATAACCAACCATCCCAGATGTCTGCGTGGCAATGTAGCCAGTTTCCCTTACTTTCAGGGGATACCGGACATCACTGAGGAATAGCTGCTGCCACTAACAATTCCGAGCGTATCTCCTGCTAGGCATAGTTGTATATCTAGTGCATTGCTGTTTAAAGTTCTGCCCCATTGCTGTCTCTCTTGCTTGTTAGCATAGGGATGATTTTTAGCTCTTTTAGGGAGTGTGAGCTCAACTACTGCCCCTTCTCTTTACTGCTGTTTGGGAGCAAAACCCAAATAGGCAGGGTGTGTTTGCAGACAGCAGGCTTCAGGCAATTAAAGTATAAGTTAATAAAAATAAAAGTATATATGGTCTGTTCAAGCATCAGGCTGAGTAAGGATAAAGAGAAATAGTGAAAACACATAATCCTTTTACCCTGTACTTTATACTTACCTCAAATATTAGTTAATTAGAATAGGCTGGGGATCTTGAAGCAGCAGTACGTAAAAGTCCATCATTGCCATATGTCTCAGAGTTGGGGTCAAGGTGGAATCCCTTGCTAAAGGCATAGTCCTCCATGGTTTGTGCTGATCTAAGAAAGACAGTCAAGGAGAAGAGAGCATCCTTCTCATGTCCCGACAATTTATAACTTCCCCTTGGGAGACTGTCCCCTCTGAGGTCAGTCCTGATCTTCCTACCTCAAGAGAAAGGAATCACTGTAGCCTTTTGGCTTTTCAAGTCTCTGTCCCTTTGGGTCTGACACTCTAGCAAGGTGTGCGATGGTAAACTTTTTGTTCTCTAGCCATCTCTGTTTGCATAGCTAAGCTCTGGAATGCTTTGCCCTTGGGACAGAGGTAACTTGATTCCTGTAGTTTTTCCTTTGCCAGTCTTTTACCAGCATTCCAGCCTCTGGGGCATGGGTAGAGTGTAGCCCCAATTAATAGAATACTGAGGTGTAGTCAAGGGTGCAAGGCATTTCCCCACATCATTAATTATACAGCCAAAGCTTTTTAAAAAAATACTACCCCAGGAAATAATAGTGGGAAGTGCCATCAAATCACAACTGACTTATGGCAACCCAGTAATTCAAGCCAAGAGACGTTTAGAGGTGGTTTGCCATTGCCTGCCTCTGCGTAGCAACCCTGGACTTCCTTGATGGTCTCCCATCCAAATACTAACCAGAGCCGACCCTGCTTATCTTCTGAGATTGAGCTTGCTTGGGCCACCCAGATCAGAGCCCAGAAGATAATGAGTGTAGAAAATTCTGAAAATTTGCATGGACACAAAAGCTTATACCCAGAATAAACCTTTGTTGGTCTTAAAAGGTGCCACTGGACTTTGTTCTGTTTATGGTAATATAAATGAGTGCATACTTCATGGAAAGTATAACCAGGGGTCCTTTGGGGCTGGAGCGAGGCGGAGCACCGCTCCGTCAGCCCAGGAGTGGGCAGTAGGGCAGCCATGGGCCGAATCAGATTCTCTGATCTGATTTGGCCGACTGCTGAATTGCCGTCGAAATTCAGCTGCAACTTTAAAAGCGGCTGGAGGAGAGGGGGTTTGAGGGAGAGGCTCCAAACTTGCAGGGTAGCTTCTGGGACCTCTCCCCCAAATACCCACCAAGTTTCAAGAAGATTGGTCTACGGGGTCCAATTCTACGGGCCTCCAAACCGGTTGCCCCCATTCCCTCCATTGTTCTCTATGGAGGGGGAAAAAGTAACGTTTTTTCCCACCATAGAGAACAATGGAGGGGATGGGGGCAACCGGTTTGGAGGCCTGTAGAATTGGACCCCGTAAACCAATCTTCTTGAAACTTGGTGGGTATTTGGGGGAGAGGTCCCAGAAGCTACCCTGCAAGTTTGGAGCCTCTCCCTCAAACCCCCTCTCCTCCAGCCCCTCATATACCCTATGAGTTTTTGCCATTGACTTCAATGGCCCATAGGGTATAATAGGGCTGAAACTGACATTCGGCCAGTTATGCTAATGAGTTATGCTAATGAGCTCCTGCACCTCTTTTTCTACGAAAGGACCCCTAAGTATAACCAATACATTTTTAGATGAGTGTGGTTATGGCCTCAGTGACAGAATTTTTCAAAATACTGGTTGTAGATAGATTTTAGCATGGATGTGAAGAAAATTCGATGAAATCCTTGACTATGATGGAATGCTCCTAAAGGGAAGCTCAGTCATCATTTACATAATTGTATCCTATTTTTCCATGTACAGATGAGGTGTTCCTGAGCATCTTTGCATTAAAGCAAAGGAGATTGATTTGGGTAGGAAATCTACTTATTGATAAATAAAAAGTTCAGGTTTATTACAGTTTGGAATGCCCACAGTCCAGCTGCTAAACTAGAAGCTGAGCAGTGTGTCCGTAATGTACTTCAGCCATGGATACACTAAAGAAAACACATTTTTCTTCTGTTCAGTATAATGGAAGTCAGTGTTTATTCTTCAGTCTTTTATGGAGCTATTTGGAGACATTATGGTGCTCAATTTAATTCTGTTCTAAGGCAAGTTCTGAAAACAATTTTAGGTAGACTGAATGTTCACTGTTGTGTCTGCTGAAACGCATTATATGAAGTAGAGCTTATTTGTGGTTCAAGATTCAAGCCATAGAAAATGAGAAATTATTCCTTGAAACAAAGTTGAGCAGTCATTAAACAGTTCCATAAACAGGGAGATTCTTGGCTACAGTTTCCATGTTCAGTGTTCTAATTTTCCTTCATCATATTTCTGTACTTTTGTGTTTGCAACTGCCAAAGTTAGGTTTGAAACAACATTGAGGGATGCCTTTATACTGAAAGATCTGTGTTGCCAAATTTAAATACCACCTCTTGATAGCTCATGTGTCTAAATTAGACCATAGTTACAGATGCTAGCTGCTAGCTCACAGAATTCTTCCAAAACAGGAGGACTTTTACCTAGGACAGCACTCTGGTGTCACGGATGAAGGCCACAGGCCCCATAAGCAAGGTCTGAGGTGCAGCTGCTGTAAACTTGTCCCTATTACATTTCAAAGGATAGAAGTATTAAATTCTTTCCTCCGACATTTTCATTTTGGGGCAAATGTGGAAGAAAATTTAATTCTTCCATACATGGAGAGGTCAGTTCCTGAGGATGACCTCTCTTGCACTTGCAGTAGAAAATTCTATATGGACAGCATATGGATATTTATTGATGCCAGTTTGTTTGACCTTTGGTTAATAAACACATTGCAACAAATCTTCAAAATCATTTTCAAACCCTTTCAACCTGCCTCCCCTTCCACAACTAGAAATAAGGGTCCACCATGTCTTTACACATGGTGGTATTTGACCTCCTTGACCGGCGTGACCTCTTGTCTGACTTGGTGTTTGCATTGCCTAATATCACCTTCTTAAAAAAACACTGTCAGGTTAAATACCTACTATTCAGCCAAGGCAACTAAGTTATCTCCGTCATAATATTCAGATTTTGCTTTATCACTGAAATTTTTTTATTCTTGAAAGTAGTACCCATATGAATCAAGAGGTGAGTACTGAAGTCTGAATACAAAATTTATTTTAAAAAGCCTCATTACAGTCTTCCAATCACATTTTGGAGTTATTTCAGGCATCTGAAGCAGTCACTTGCCAGTGAATTTTGGTGGTCGTTTCTCTATGAAAGCAGCCATCCCTTCCTGCCGGTCTTTCGTAGGGATATTCTGTATTGAAAAACTATACTGGTTAACACTTAAAAGGAAGTCACATTAAGTATATTCTGCATTAATTATTTTTGAATGAGAGTATAGTCTGATAGGAGCAGTCTCATAATCCCAGGATACATAGCTTTCTTACTACAAAGTTTCCATAATGGGGATAAAGTTGTGTAGGCAAGCTTTTGCTTTCAAACGATGGGCAGCCTGATGTCCTAAGCAGCCATGCAGTACTTTTTACTTTATAAGTGGTCCTTCCTATATGCAAAATATGTGCATGTTCACTTTACAGATTTTGTTTAATTCACTACTCAGGAGGACCCAAGACAGGTAACAGATTCCAAGCAAGCTTCTAATACATCTTGGATCCAAATTTGAGAAATATCAGACTCAACTGATCTTCAAATTATAACCCACATAAGATTTGTGGATAACTTTAAAGAAATAAACCCTTTAAAAAGCAAGGTGTCCCCCCCCCCAAAAAAAAACCCTGTAGCAACTTACCAGGGTGTAACATATTCCTTCAATAGCCATCCCAGAAGCAATATCAACCTGCAAAAGGAAATCTTATTTGTATGTATTCTTTTAGCTACAACTTCAGTATATCATGTTAAACAGGAAGAGACTGAACAATCCAGTCTTCACTGCTGCCCACAAATCAAAGAGTTGGATCCAAAAATTCTGTTCTGCCAGCAGTAGATTCCTCCGCCCTTAGCAGTGTGGAACCTCTGGAATGCCTTCAAGACACTTTTACTGCTGTGCAACATTTCCTGTGTTGAGCCTAGGAGGTCAGATACTTACAGAAACTTGATAAAATGCTACTACAAATTTAGTCTTGGGATACCAAGAGTGCAACAGTAGACAAACAGAACTACCCCTCTAGAATCTGTATGTAAAATACATTTATATGATTCAATTTTTATTTCAGAGCCTCTAAAAACCTTTGGTTACTACTGATGTAGTTTTACAGTTCCCATGTCTGAAACCTAGGTGGGGGTGGGAGAAGAACTATTAAGAATATATGTGCACACAGCCATATTTATGCTGAAAATTGCTTTTCTAAAACTGCTTTGCTTAAAAACAGCAGTTACTAGTTTAATTGTGTGCTCTTGAGTATAATGGGGAGTGTATGTCTCTGGTTTGCTGAAGATGTTCATAAAAAGCCTTACTATAAAGTCATTACCTCAGTTCCTCTGTTTATAGCCACTTTACTCATTTTCACTGCTACTGGAGCCTTTTAATAGAAAAAAGAACAGGGATTTGTGAGTAATAACATACCAACAAGGATATTCATAATTGCTGAAAAAAATTGTCTGCCTTAGGATGAATAAAAGGCAGTTCTGTTCACAACACAGTTGAATTGTTGTATTGCAATATAGGGGAAAGCCCTGATTTCCTTTAAATGAGGGTTAGACAAGTTCAGGGAAAGTTTAGTTTTTCAGTGCATACACAAGGTAGGCCTTTGAAGTTCATTTGGCTTACCACTATTGCAAAAAGTGCTGGATTATATGTGGAGCTTTTGATCTAGTATGCTGAACTCTATAAACGAAGAGTGGGATAGGAAAAAAGTAGACAGGTCCATGCTGCTGTAGGAACTTAGATTTGTTTTAGTTTGTATCACTGCCCACTGGAGTTAGGAGGAGCCCCAAATGGAACAATATCATCATTGGGCATGGTTCCTTATCAGGTTTCATTGACAAAAAAGAAGTAACACGTTGTAGTTGGAATCTTTGTGAGGGTCAGGAAGATCTGGGTTCTAATCACTGCTCAGCCATGAAGTTTACTAGGTAACCTTGGGCCCATCACTATCTGGGTTGTTAGAAAGTTAAAAAGTACATACCCTCAAAGAATTTACACTATAAAATGTAAAAACTAATGAAAATTAATGGTAGGATTAACTGGGTATGATTTATTTTTAAAACAAAATTTGGGTTTTCTTGACATTCTTTAGAAAAATAGGTTTGGTGCAGTAAACACCATTATTTTGAGAGTGCAAAAAATTATGCTGCAGATATACGACTCAAGTGATGATATTACACTGACCCGAGGAACAATCTCTTCAGCTAAAGCCAGTGCTCTTTGATAAGCTGCATCGCCCTCCTCATTCTGTGGCACTGAATGATTAACTAGCCCAATTGAGTAGGCTTCTTGTCCATCAATCTGTCTGCCAGTGAAAATCAGTTCTTTAGCACGGCCTACTCCAATGCATCGCGGTAGACGTTGGGATCCACCTAGGCAAAAAACAAACAAAACACACTGGCAATATGTTATAGCACAGATTTTGGGACTAAGGTTCTGTATACTGAAACAATAATGGACTTTCTGCACCTGCACTGCAGAAAGCACTGGTAGACAGAGAGCTCCTCTGCCTCTTGCCTCTTCCTTGCAGCCACCTTTGGGATGGGTTGCTGCATGGAGAAGAGGTGGGCAAAAACAGAGCCTTTTCTGCTCGCACAAGTAGATTTGCCCCAGTGGAACTGAGGGACAGGATCCAAGCTATGATAATTATCACTCCATAAATTTAGCTGGATCCAGCTGTGTTGCTTATAACCTCCAATGGCCCCAAGGGATCATACCTACAGAACAAGTAGTTTTCCAGGTGACGTGGTACAACTTTGGGACTATTGATGGGTCCCACCCTACTCCAGTTAAGTTTTCAAGATTTCAACAGGAGCTGCCTATGCGTTTTTAAAGTTGTCTTTTTAACCATGACGAAACAGGTCTCAGTTGTGTTAAAGTGAAAGCTGAGATACTAGAAAAAAACTAACATTCTGCCTCAAGATTCTGCCATTTCACAATAGGGAATCTTGACATCCCCTGCTATAGCATCTAAAGTATCTGGTGGTCTACCCAAGCCAGGATTTCATTCATAACATGAGAACCATTTCTAGCCATGAGAAGAAGAAATTACCACGAGGTACTATGGAGTTCCTGTAATTAAGACTCTAAATAGAAACTAGGAAGGCCGTTCAGTCTCTCAGCCTGAAGTATGGAGCTAACACTGGCCTACTTTACAAGGCTGTACTAACATACATGGCACAGATCCTAAGTGATATTATTCAGAGCAACTGCTTTAAAAAATTGCAACTTAGCTATCCCTGACAACTTAAGATACCTTCTAATCTTTAAAACTGTATTCAAAGGTTAATTTTCCACTTACAGCCAGGTTTCAGTTTGCACTTTTGAAAAGGAAGCATGTGGATGTGCCCATTTAAACAAAAGGAAACAAGACAATTTGACTAAGAATTTTAAGTTAGCAGCACTTGTGATTTGAAGCAAATTAATGCAGCTGCAAAAAAAATGCTTTCTACCAACTCAACCTACCCTGTAAGATGGCCCCTTGCCTTGATAGGCTGACCTAGCCACCTCAGTCCACGCCACAGTAACATCGAGGCTAGATTATTGTAATGTACTGTACATTGGTCTCCCCTCAAAATCAACTCAGAAACTCCAGCTGGTCCAGAATTCCACAGCTCAGCTATTAGCAAGAGCTAGATGGAGCATGCACATTACTACCACTCCGCTGACTGTCCACCTGTTACCAGGCTCAGTTTAAGGTATTGGCTATCGCAAACAAAGCCCTTCATGGCCTTGGCCTCTCTTACTCGTGAGACCACCTCTTTCTCAGCTCCACCACGACAACTTTGCTCATGTCAGGAGGGGCTTCTGTGGGTGCCAACCTGCAAATAGGCAAAACCAACAATGGCCCATACACATGCTTTCTCCATTGTGGCTCCTGCCTTGTGGAATGACCTGCCCGAGATCAGGAAAACTCCCCCACCCCACCCCTGACCTGGGTTTTCTGTAAACTATACAAAATCAAACTATTCAAATAGGCTTTTTGGTGCAAGTAAGTATGGTTGCAAATGTACAAAATGGTGCGCAGAGTTACTTGAATAAATGTTTGGGACTGTGATGCATACTTATAGCTTACTGTAAGAAGGAGCCTACTGGGCAATTTTTGTACCAATTAATGTGTCATGTTAATACTCATGCTTCATTTCTTTCCGGGGGTTCCAGACTTCTAAAATCCTAAAGTATTGGCTATTGAATATCCCATTTTGTTGACTGTACTGACTCACTATGCCTTGAGTCCCTGTGAGAAATGCAGATTATAAATAACAGAAATCAATAAAACACTTTGTATCTCCTTCCTGTGCTATTCAGTGACATAGGGTTGTGTCTAATAAAACTTGTGCATGAAGCTCACAGAATGGGGTCTATCTGCCTCCCACTACAGCCCTTGTAATGCTGACCCAGGGTTCAGGGTATGCTCAGGAACAGTGCGAGCCACACAATGTGGGGAGTCTAGAGGGAAAGGCAAAACTCACTTCTCCTTCCTCTGGTGGGCAATGACTACTGTATACAGCCAACAGTGTATGCTATTATGAAAGCAACAAGTAATAAAGTGTATAAAGCTGCATTACCTGCACCTGGAAAAAGTCCTCTGGTTGTCTCAATGAGACCCATTTTTGCAGATGATGCTGACAGGAAAAGCAACAGAAGAAGGAAGTCACTTTAACACATATGCATTATGCCGTTTAACTGTGCTAAACTTTTGTTTGGATCGTGTTCACGGTTGTGCACATGGGAGGAGAGGAACAGTGATCAACCTGTGTCACGTGGTGAGTTCAGAGGCCCTACAGCCTACCTTAGGACATTAAGGCTGCATGCAAGCAACACCTGTTGCTGATGGGCTCATGCCTTAGTCTTCCTCACTCTCTTCTCACACCAAGACAGTGGCTAAAACTAGCTTCAGTTACCTACAACGTATGAATGCAGGCACACAGGTTAACCAGAGTTAGTTTCCTGTCCCCTAACTGAGCGAGCAATTTGGATACTGCATAAATTAGTTTGCTCTGGAGCCATCCTTCCTGAGCAAAGACAAAAATGTGTGAGCCAGAGGCTAAAAAATTGTGAGCCAGCTCACACTAACTCAGCTTAGAGGGAACACCGATCCTAAACCAAAATCTTGGTTAGTGATAGTGGAGGGGAACTAACTCCAGTTAACTCACATATTGGCATTTGTACATCATGAATCACAGCTAGTACTTAACAAGAATTCTTGGCACAACACCAGAAGGAGTGAACTGTGCAGGTGAGTTTGTTGTTAACAAACTGTTAACAAACTGGGCTCATGCACATTTTCCCTTAATCACAGTTAACAGTATGATCTCTGAATACTGCCTAAATTTCCCTGTTACACAAATAGTTACGTTGGTGTACATACCTGCCACTCGGAGATCACAAGCTAGTGCCAGTTCCAAGCCCCCACCCAACGCATAGCCTTCAATTGCTGCAATAGTTGGCATCGGCAGTGAGGCTGTAAGAAAATAATAAGAAAGGTTTTTTTATGTGACATGAGTACTCCATACAATCTACTTATAGTAATTAGTGACTGTCCAAGAAAACACAGAAAAATTATTCATATTTACTTAAGGATATTTTTATGCTGCAGTCTTAAATACATTATCATGTTAGTATGCCACCAGAAAAGAAGTATAATTCATCTCATAGTACGAGGGTCTACTGAACAGAATTGTCCACAAAAAATCATAATTTAGCAAGTTTAGCTAGCACATTGACTCAGCATAGGTACAGCAGTTTTACTGATTTAATGGCACAGCTGAGAGTTCCTTAGGCCAAGTGCTCCTCTCTCCTTTCTATCTGAGGATAGTTCTAGTTAGTATCATGACAATGATCACATGAAAAGGGCTGTTAACTACTTACCAACACCATCCATTAAGCTTCTGAGCCTTTGAACGAAATGAACAGCTTGAGAATCAGTCATCTGAGCACGCTGTTTTAGGTCAGCACCTACATTTGGAGCAGCAGCAGATAGTTTGTTGATACAGAAAGGGAATGCAAGGAGTTGAGCAGTGTTGCTTCAACACACCAATAATTGCCTTGCAAGCTGCAAGAGAATCCTGTGCAGAATTTGGTCCACCAAAGCCCATTAAAAATCAATGGACAGTGCACTTAACTCTGCATAAGATTGGTCTGTTAAAATGACCACTTGCCAATTAATCGCAGCTGTCTGGTTTTAGGAATGTCTGTTTCTTTTAGTAGCCTTCTGAATCAGTTCTGATAGTATTGTATCTTCCTATTGTACACTCATTAATGAAATCAGATAGAGAACCATATGGCCCACAGCAATGTTTTTCTATTTAATAAAATCTATGACTTTTACCTATGATTTTGGGGGTAATGGTGGCTGTAAATTCTTATATCACAAAATGTTCTCACCCACCTGCACAAAAAACACCTTTTACATTGCTCTTGATTATCACTACACGAACAGTTTCATCATAACGGAGAATGTCGAGGGTTTCATAAAGCTAAGGGGAGAGAATGTAGTCAGAATTCAAATATAAAATTCTACCAGAGCCCATAACTCTATGGCTAGTTTTATCAGGTGACTGTTGCTGAAAATTGCAAACGGAAGCTCTTCTCTGAAGGAATACATAGAGAACCTTAAACCACAATATATATGAAAACTAGACATTATAACAAATCAGTGATTTAGTACATTGAAGTATATTGGATCTTCAAAATCCTGACGGATTATCTTACTACTACGTTGTAGAACACTATTCTAAACTTACTGTATAAGTAATTTATTCCTTTATATTATGGTTTCACTCTAAAACCCACGTGCTCCATTAAAAAGATTCTGCAACATAAATTATCTGAGGACTACGCTGTTGAACACAGATGAATATTCAAATAGTGGTTACATAACTGAAGGTTAGAGAAAGGCTTTTACTTACTTCATCCACAAATACTTTACCCAATGCATTTTTGGCATGTGGTCTGTTCATCTGAATTTCTGCAATGCCTTTAGTTTAAAAAAAAAGAAAAAGGAACAGGTGATCCCATGTTTAAAGGTTTGCACTGTGATGTTGGCAGTGGAGAGTACCTCCAGAACTTGTATCTGATATTTGCTGTTTTCTGGAGTAGTTTCCATTGCAAATTAAGAAGAAGGGGAAAAAAACTTAACATATTGTAATTTAGGACAAAAGGGGCCTGCATTAAAGAGAAAGTATTTAAACTGAAAGGATGGAACTGATATTATTGCTAGTTCACAACTAAGGTTCTTGTACAAAGTGGAGCTTTGCCATAGATTTCATTTTTCAAAAGCCTCAATAATTAAGCAGCTCCACTTTCTGACATCAAGTATGAGATGATGCATTGTGAACACAGACATAAAGAAATAGTAATCTGAATAGTTCTTTCACTGGCAGGCCAGAATCCATGCTGATTTCTGATAGTCCATGTACTCTTCCTTGCATCCGGTCTCCCCTACCAGAAGGGCCCCCCCCATCCTGGAAAATAATCGTGTTTTTTAAAAATTAAGACCATATGGGCTGGAGGAGAGGAAACCCGAGATAGTGGTTTACAGCAATCCTGTCGCATAATCCAGTTTTTTAATTACTATTTAATTTGAAGACAGAGGTTGACAATGGTAAAATAATATGTTTTAAACGCTACAATGAAAATTACAGGCACTTGTCCTAACCTGAACGCTTTTTGCTGGCGCCTGATTTAGGGGTTTCCAACCCCAAAAGTACTCTCCCCCCAACCCCACAACTAACACCCGGTTGTGGCAAACACAGGCTAGTTGGATTCCCCCGCTGTCCCCCGTACCTTGCGCTCTTCCTATTCTGCCAGAGGTTATAGGAGCAGAACCCGGGGGAGAGGGGTGTGTGTGTGTGTATGGACTGCAAGCCCTTTTATTCAGGCAACTTCGAAGGGAAGGAGGGAGAAAATCGCTCTTGACGTTTTTACGGGCAGCTACGGGGTTCGTGTACACTTTTACTTCAAAAGGCCCTGCCGAGGAAGACATCAGCCGCTTGAACTGCGCTGCTTCGAAGGGCCACTGGCTCCACACTCACCGCAGTTTGGCTCCCCATGAACTTGTAACAGGATCTCTTTTTTCCTCCCCGCGGACAAGGCTCTTCTAGGGAACCTGCCAGATGTATCGAGACACTCGGCCGAGAGCGTCCGAAACCAAACGGTTGCTCTACCCAGTCGAAACATCGCCTCTCCTTGCAGACTCGTCGTCCCCGTCCCCCCACCCCCCGGTGGTTTGTTTCTTGCCTTCTCTCTCTGCAGGCCGCCCGCCCTCGGGGGCAGGGGCGGAGTGGAGGGGAACCGCCCCCTTCTCAAGTGACTGTGCCCGCAGAAGTCTTTTCCGTAAAAAACTAAAAGGCGTTCCGAGGGAATTCGGTCAAATGCTGCTTTCTCACCAGAAGGAACCTCAAGGCACCCTTCTTCTCCTACACAATTACGAGATACAGGAGATTGTCTTCTAGTTCATCCAGTAAATTTAGGAGCAGCCACTATGACATGGAGAGGTCCTTGAATGATTAACTCAGAGAAGCCATTTCAAATACGATTGCTAACTGCCCTGGAGAAAAAATGCCTTGTACTTTTAGTAGAGCTTTGATGTATGAAAATGGGTGGTTGAAACTTTTAATAACGAAAGGTAAATTACATTGCCCTGACCTGAATGGCCGCTGGGCCATCTCATCAGATCTTAAAAGATAACCAAGGTTGATCCTGGTTACTACTTGGATCATGGATGAGAGACCGCCAAGGAAGTGCAACAGCACCTGAATGTCTCTTGCTTTCTAAATCCTGTGGGTGTCCGTAAATTGGCTGTGACATGGTGGCACTTTGCGTTACCAAATAAGATCACTTCACAATCACTGAAATGTATCTGAAGAATTGGCAAGCAAACATTAGAACAAGTTAATCATTATTATTTTTTTTGCGTAGGGGTCTACTTCTGGATGAATTTGTAATGGAAGATCCATTTTAGGAATGCCTGGGAAAAGGCCCTGATAACCTCCCAAGCCATTTCTCTCTTTTTAAAAACACTATCTTCCTGCTGCAGTGACAGTATTTAATTCTAAGGTAGAAACCCAATTTCTGTATGGTGCTCTAATTTGGACATAAGATTGTCAAGAAATGCTGGAACATCTGCTGACAAAACTTTTATGTGATCTTAGGAGAGTCCCCAGATCTATAGCGGGGGGTAGGATTTTGATAATCAGAACTGGGTGTTCATTCTCTTGAAGCCCAAGCTTGGGCAGCTGGCCTTAGGATGTGTCTGAAGACTGTATTGGCTACAGAAAACAATGTTTGCCTTTTATTGTTAAGAAAAGATTCTCATATAAGCTCCTGAAAACAACTGATAGAAACTAAGCTATCTGTGTTGGGAATTCAAATTCTGGGATTAGAGTTGATGGGCTTGGAGATAGCTAGAAAGATAATTTTGGATTGTTTACATGATTTGGATTTTCAAAGCTCTCATGTTAGAGCACACAGAGTTTGCTCTCCTACTTACTTGGGCTTGTCCTATCCCAGAAGTCTCCCACTGTACATTAAGCAGTTGATTGTACCCCAATATAGGAGAGCTTTTATGCTTGCTAGGTTGAATTCTATACCATCTTAAGTAATGAATGGTTGTTATAAGAAGTTATAATTATATGCTACTGGGAATATTGATACTCTGGAACATTGTTTACTGTAGTGTCCCTTTTTCTCAAATGTGAGAGATTAGTGGATTATTCCATTCCTAGTAGGATAGTAGGTACATCAGTGGGAGAAAAACTGGTGAGACTTGGACTAGGATGAATTCTGAGGTTACTTTGGCTGTAGCAAATTTCCCCCCCTGCATTATAGTGAGTAGAAAATTATTTTAAGATGATTGTTTAGCCTGGCTTATGTACATTCTAATGTGGCACTACTCAAAACCTATAGGTTAAATAAGTAAATAAGATCACTTGGAAAATAACATTCTATTAAGCCTTCAGCAAACATTAATACTCTATTAAGCCTTCAATAAGTGGGCATCCCCCCACCAATTGGCAACCCTAGTTTCAACAGTGTATTTAAGATCCTATATCTTAATTAATGATAGCGCCAAACATGACTTCCTTGAAGGAAGTTACACAAAATAGGTGCTGCCACTAGAAAGGTCTTGTGTTATGTAGCCACCAACTGCACTTCAGAAGATAATCTAATGAAGCCAGTTGGCTTCTATGACGATTTTGCCCTCTCTCACAGGATTTCCCTTTATCTTCTTTTGGCTAAAGCCCCTTTTTCCTTGTCTTCTTTGTTTTTCTCTCTGGCTGTCCCACCAAGTTGCTTAAATATAATTAGATATATGCTGACCCAGCCTAGGGAAATGAGAGGAGAGACTAAAATCCTTATGTCCTGTTTTGAAAATGGCACATGAAAGGCTGGTGGTAGTTCAAAAATAACAAATTGTTTTATTTAACTTTGAGGGGAAATGGTCAGTTTGGAATGAGGAGTAGGACTTATAAGATTAACAGACAACAGGAATGAGGTAACTTTGTATACAAATAAACACCTGATAATTTGTCACAAATAAGTAAGGTTGCCAGGTGCTTCCTGGCAGTCAGCAGGGGGATCCTGGGTCCTCTCCAGGATCTTCTGCTGTGTGCACTTTGCATGCACTTTGTGTGCATGGCACAGTGATGTCACCCAGAAGTTATATCATCATGTCGCCAACATCGGGGGTTGACACTCTAGTTTTTGGGCAAAGCTCTATGGTTTGTAACCGATTTTACCATAGAATTTTGCCCCAAAACTAGAGCTTTGTCACATGATGTTGGTGACGTGATGATGTCATTTCTGGTGAAATGACACAAAGTTGCCTTGGGGACCAGTTGGGGACAGGGAAGTGCCCCACAAAAGTAGGAGTTCCTCTGCTCCTGGCAGGGGTCTGGCAACTCTACAAACAAGTAACTGTTTCTGTTATTCAGACAGGTCTTTAAAACTTGAGGAGAGAGATTTCTTGGCAGGTTTTCTTACATAAACTAACATAAGCTTCTTGTTCCCACAGACTCTTAAGTTGGTGAAGGCAGGAACATTTACACAAGTTCCAAGTTCCTTCCTTATCCACAGGTGAGGGATAACACCTGCCTTTTAGGAGCTATTTCTCTCACACCTGTTAGGGCTGGGCTAAACTTCCCACTTCCCTAACTCAGGATCTTTCTTGATCCTCTCCTTCAGACTGGATAGGGATTACCCCCCCCCCCCTTTTCTAGAAACTGTCTCCCTCAGGCTTGAATGGGGATCCTTCTTGATCCTCTCACTCCCTTAGCCTTCCTTCCCAGTCAACTCTCAGTTCTTAAGTGTCAACTCACAACTGACACTCCTGACACTCTAAACTGAAGAATTCCATTTGAATCCCCTGTCACCCAAAGTTCTCAGACCAGGTTACAGCATTAGCCATTTACTGTCTGTCACAGCTTCCTTTTCCTATATGACTCCCTGAAGAATGTGTTGAATCCTCTTGTGTTTGTATACAGTCAGAGTGGGGTTCAGGCTGATGGCTTTCTCCAAGACAAAGCAAGCCAAACACCATTGTAACCCTCAGAGATAAAGTGCAGAGATAATATATATTCAACATATTCAATATATCAGAGATAATAATATTCAAAGTATTCAAAGGTTTTTTTAGACTGTAATCTGCCAGGCATTAAGGTATAACATATAATTGAAAATATTTAAATACAGATAACGATCACTCTTGTAAAAAGGATGGAAAAGAATGTTGTACTTTCATAAGTTTCCAAATAGCACATGCCCAATACTCAGAGGGGACCTGAGGAAGAAATGATGACAGCAGTTTGATGAGAGCCACTTTGGTGTAGTGGTTAAGTGTGTGGACTCTAATCTGGGAGATCCGGGTTTGATTCCCCACTCCTCCACTTGCACCTGGCTGGATGACCTCAGGCAAGCCATAGCTCTGTACCAGCTGTTCTCTCAAAGGACAATTGTCTCAGAGCTCCCTCAGCCCCAGCCACCTCACAGGGTGTCTGTTGTGGGGAGGGGAAGGAAAAGGAGTTTGTAAGCCGCTCTGAGACTACAAGTGAAGGGCAGGGTATAAATCCAATCTCTTCTCTTCTTCACAAGACCTGTGATAAGTTGTTTCTTAGGGTTTCATATGAGTGAATGATATTGTGACTGGTGGGTGGCAGGCAGCATGCAAGAGAGACTACTGCTGCTGTCTTACCTGTACATATAATTCTGTGAATGTACACTTAACTTAGATTCTGAGGAAGCACAGGAATCCAGCTTAGTTTACATCACTGCAAACCTCAATGTAACAGTAGGTGCTTAAGTATACTGGGCTGCCCCTCAAGCTTTTAGAAACAATCATGCAATAACAAAGCAAAGTGATAAATTGGCAGACACAGATAGCTGTAGCAAAAGTATTGCCTCAGTCATGTGCTTTGTTGCAAAGAGAGGGGTAAAAAAGATCATAGATGACTGGCAGACATATCCCTCTTTTCCCTGAGGCTGCTGTAATTGTCTTGACTGAAATCAAGAGAGGGATGTAGGTGGACTAATGTTTAATTTCTGTAAAGAGAAGAAGCAGAGTCCAAATCCTCCAGAAAACTGTGTGACCTAGAATGCCTTCACCATAAAATTCATATGCAGTCTGAAGGAGGTTTGTAATGGAACAATGGTATTCTGCGTATCCTCAGAGGGTGACAATTTTATTGATGTTTCCCAAAATTAAGGCCTAGTGGTCAGCTTGTACCTGAATTTGCAATCTGACACTATAGGTCACATAACAGTAATGCTCCATTAAAACAATTTTTTTAAAAAAATATTAAAATTAAAAAATTTTTTTTTAAAAAAAAAGCTAGGTGAAAACATTTTTTTAAACTTTGACTTTGCTCCTTCATAGGCCTGAGGAGGCACTTCTCTTCCATGAGGTGCTCCTTCATGGAAGCCCCCCCCCCCAGGCCTGATACAGATCGATGGATTAGGCTTCGTATTAGCAATCAACGTTGATTCGATTAAGGCAAAGCCTTCGTGAATTCTTGTTCATTGAATTTGTGGGCTGAAAGTATCCGGTGTTCAAACACAGCCAGTAGTATGGAGAGGGGGAAATATTATGGTTTGGTATGAGAATGGTGTGAGATAACCGCAAAGGAGTAGTACCTTAAGTGCAGTGGCAACTTAAAGGCTGCCAACATTATTTCAGTGGCCCATTCTACATCTTAGCATTCAGTCCCTTCTTTTACCAAACCCACACTCGAACAGAAAAAGATGCGGCTCAAACCCACATTCAAATACCCCAGGCCAACACCTGCTGACTGCAGAGTCACCTCTGAATGGCCATAAAACCGTCATGAATCTATGCATTAATCTACCACAAAACCGAGAGATCAAAGGAAATGAAACTGGCATGCAGTGTGGAGGCTATCATAAAATCCGGCAATAAAAGAAAGTTAAAGTGGCATGCACTGTAGAGGGGAATTTCTGTTCCAACGTGGGTTTGGTAAAACATCGCAGCGAATGCTAGATGCAGAATGGGCCACTGTGAGCTTTCTTGAGTCGCAGCCCATTTCTTCCGATAACTACAGTAGGTATTAACTGACTTTCAAAGACCTGGAGACAGTGCTGAGAAACCAGCATTCCTTGCTGGGATTGGGGATACTATAGCTTTAAGAGAAAGGAGGCGGGACCTGAGCGAGTGGGAGTCGTCTCTTCCTTCGACCTTTGCCTTCCTTTAACAAGCGTCGTCTGTGAATTCGCAACCTGCCGGCTCTTTCATTTGAGGGTGGTCGCGGGATTTGTAAAGTGGCGCACGTGGTGACGTGTCAGCGGCAGACGAAGCATACGGCAATGGCACCCCCTGCAATAGCACCGGCGCTGGGAAGGAGGGTGTTTGTGGTTGGAGTCGGCATGACTAAGGTACTGGGGCGTGGCTGGGTCGAGGGTCTTTTGGTCCCCTAATGCTGACGGGAGAGAACAGGAAGGGCTACAGACAGACCACCGTTTCCGGGCGGCAAAAGTAAACTGGTGTCGTGATATTTTAAAGTGTTAATAGGGCAGTACGTGGTATAGAGGAATGGTTAAGGAAGATGCTGTTATAGTACAGAGCATTTTGCTAGATGCATGTAGGGAGCCGCACTAGGCAGATGTACGAGGTATGTGAATAAGTTATGAAAGAAATATGTAAATATTGGGTGACACAATTATGTCGATAGAGTCAGGTGAGTAGCTGTGTTGGCCTGAAGCAGCAGAACAAAGTTTGAGTCCAGTAGCGCCTTTAAGACCAACTAAGTTTTATCCAGGGTATAAGCTTTCGTGTGTAAGCACGCTTCCTCAGATATATTGAAACAGAATTTCCTCAAGCAAGCCCTATATACAGGAAGATTGGGGGGCAGCCATCAGGAAGGGCCAGTAAGAGCCAAGATGCATAAGTAAAGCTGAGATTGTATCAAGGTGGCCTAAGATCAATTAATGGCATCAAATTAGCACACAAATCTGAGGGCTAATGAACAGATGTAAGGATGAAGCTTGAGGCAGCGGCACCCTCAAGACCAACCAAGAAAGACTCTGCATGTGTAGATGCACATTTCTTCAAATACATTGAAATAGATTTCCTCAAATATTATGTTAGTTAGTTAGGGGGGGTTAGTTGCCTGGAAGAGCTAATTAGAGTCATGCTGCATGAGTAATGGAGTAATTGAGCAATAAATACAGCTAAGATTGGAATAACACATGTAAATAGCAGCAAATTACCATACAGATAATAAAGGGTGTGACAACTAAGTCTGAGTCCACAATTGAGTTCAAGTGTAATCAAGAAAAGTACTGATATCAAAAGGTTATATGAAATTTATTGTTATGGTTGTTGACCGGAACACAGTAATACAAGTAATACATTTATACCCAAAGCTTAGAACTTTTCAGTTCCCTTTACATAAATATAATAATTGTAAAATACATGAATAAACCACTTATATAACCTAAAATATTAAGTGATATAACTTAAATCACTTATAAAACCATCTCTAAAATATTAACTAGTGTGACTTACCCATATGTTCCTCAGCTTAATTGCCAGCCAACCATACTTAGCAATTTTAAAGGTGACATCTCTGTTTCTATCAGCGAGCATTTTCTTGAGGTGACTTTTTTGATCTTTCCCTGGGAAACTAGAAATTACTGGTGCTACCAAGGACTCTCGAATCTGCTTATAGATTTTTCAATCAAAAATTACGTGGCTTAATGTCTCCACACTCCCATCCCCACATGGACATAGGCATTCTTCTAAAGGTGTCTTCTTAGAGTACTGATATCATTTGAATATTGGCAATATTTCTAGTTTTACAGTATTGATTAATACTTGTGATGACTGAGGAATTGCAAGTCCTGCTTCCCAAGACGGTATCAAACGTTATTTATTTATTTAATTCAATTTATATCCTGCCCTCCCCACCAAGGCAGGCTCAGGGTGGCTTACATAAATAACAGTTTAATTTGATGAATTCTCATCACTGGAATCTCTCTTCTGTTAGAGTCATGATTCTTAGTTCAGCAGTGGTTTTGAGAGATTAAAATGTTCTTCCCTAGTTTCATGTATATTCCCATTTTTAATATCAGAATAATGATGATTTACTGTCTAAATTCTCCCCTTGGTTTAAGCTATTCAAAAAGATCACGATAGATCTCCTTACTTAGTAAATATTACGTCTCAAAATCTCAGAAAGACACTTACTTCCTCACGTTTTCAGACAATGCCCGACAGCTCTACTCACGGGGAGATACTCTCAAATACCATTGGCCTTATAATTCTTCTATATACTATTTTGTCGTATGTATACAGCAGTTAGATCTAAATTTCTTGATAATCTGCTAACAGGACAAAAAATTTCCTCTGACATTGACAAGCTGGTCTTTTTATTATCTGACACTGATCCGCTTGTTAGCCTTGGCCACCAAAAAAATCAGGGCTAAGACTGTAGCTTCAGAATGCTAACCTTTTTATGACTAACTGGGTCTTCTATTTTACAGTTTTACTGTTTATAACTGGTCAGTATTTATTTGTGCAAAAACTCTTTTAATTGTTTTACTTATGTATGATTAGAATTATCTTCTTTTTATTACCCTAATTCTGTATTGTGATGGCCTTTGGCTATATACACAGTAAAATTCTGGATTCACCAAATGACTATTTTAGAGTTTGTTTTTTAATTTTTCCAAATACTGTTGGGGGTTGATCCTGCTGTGGACTGTGGCATGTGAAGGAATGAAAAGCTCTTGTCCCTGCCCATCAAGTGCCTTAGTCCCAGACCTTCTAGGTAAGAACCAGCATGTTGAATTGTGCCCGAATTGTTCCAGGAAACCAATTGGCAGTCAGTGTAGTTCTTTCAGGCTGGTATGCTGTGATCTCCATAATGAATGCCATTTAGTTGCCTGCCTGTCACATTTTATGCCAGTTGACATTTCTGGATATCTTCAAAGGCATCCCCATGTAGATTGTATTATAAAAATCTAGCCTGGATCTAGCATGGCTAAATCTCACTTCTCAAGGAAAAGCTGTCATTGACACTCTAACCTAGGCTGCTAAACTGTGCTGCATGTCACAAATAGTTGGGCACAGATCTAGCTGTGCTCCCAAGATGAGCCTACTCTTTCAGCAAAAGTAAAAAACTCTGTAAAGAATTGGATTTAGTTTACTGGCCCTATCCAGCCAACTACTGCCTCCGTATGTTTGTGCAGAATACAAAGCAGAAATAGGTTTTCCTTTACTTTTTCCCATGAGGAATGCCACCCCTCCCAAATATGGTAAACGATTCTCTTCATCTAATGAAATAAACTATTCCCTGGGGTGTCCTGTGCTATGGTAGTATTTCTTTGTATAGTACTCAAGAGTGTTCAATGTTCTTTATGTGCGTTATCTCAATATCAGTACAAGATCTCTAGAAAACAAGTCAAAGTTCTTGTCCTTATACTGAAAATGGGATGCTGAAGGTGAGAGAGAAACTAGAGAACTAGTTTATTTTTAGTTACTTAAAATATTTTAGCTACCTTTCTTCCTTATGGAGCTCAAGCTGGCTTACAATATTAATAAAATACAGAAAATAGATTACATAAAAGCATAAAATGAACAATTTAGCACTGTTTTAGGCAAATGCAGTCCTAAATAAAACCATCTTCAGCTGCCTTCTGAAGATCAAAAGTGAGGGGATTACGGGCATCTCCCTGGGGAGATTATTCCATAATTGTGGAGCTGCCGCTAAAAAGATCCTCTTTCTCCTGTACCCACCAAATAAGCATCTTTGATTGATGTGACAGTCAGAAGGGCCTCTCCGTGTGATCTTAATTCCTGGGCAGGAGCATATGGGAGATAAGGGTCTTTCAGATAACCCTGGTCCCAAGCCATGTATAGCTTTAAAGGTCAAAACCAACACTTTGAATTGGGCTCAATCAGTCAGTAGCCAGTTTGCCATCTCTTCTGGTACAGTGAAGTTTCTGTGCATTATTTTTATATTGCATAACCTTGGGAGTGCTTACCAGAGAGTCCAGCGGAGCATACACAAAATCGGACCTTTGAACTCTGTATTAATCTCTGTTAGGAAATGCGTCCTTGCTCTGCATTTGGAAAACCGAGCATTGACCTGAACACTATTTTTGCTCACAAACCTCCATTAGAAGATGAAATTCCTTTTCATACTTGTTCTTCTTGCGTGGTAGTATGGCTAAACAGTGTGAAGGGTTAACAAATTCAGCATCTCTCATCATGAACATAAATATGTAGGACTAGCTTCATGAGCATTCTTCTGCATGAAGAAAGCAGATTTGTATTATTTAAAGTATACCAGATCTCCCTGCTCCTTCCTATTACATCCCTACTATTTCTATGTTGTAGAAGTTATGTGGTAGAAGAGGTATTGAGTGAATTATAATCCTTTACAAATAATGGTGCTTTATTTCTCCCTAGCAAAATGGGATAATCTTCAATTAATTGTGTTTATTTACTTGGCACTTTAAATATAATTGTCATTATTGTAATGTAATTTTACTAAATAGTCATCTAAATAGTAATTTAATTCACATTAGATGTTAATATGCTCTTATATTATTGGGGGAAGGTAAATTTATGGAAGGTTTGTCTTGATCATACCACTCTGTATGATTATTTTAATGTGTTTGTAAATTATTTCTTTAAAGTTACCAAAAGAACTTTTTATAGTAGAAAAAAATCATAAGTGCTGGAAATCAAGGAATCCTAATACTCACTTGCAACGTGCTTTATGTGCAAACTTTATGTTCTCTCACTCATTCTGCTTGTTGGGACAGTTTATAATGTTGTGTTAATTATATTTGATTATGTTTTGGATTGTAAATTATAACATAAGTAGGAAATAACTTTATCCTTTGCCAAGTTACATAAGAGGTTCTGCCTTTCTTCACATCTGGCAGGTGCACAAAATTCTTTAATTTGAACCATAATTAAGAAAAATCTGCTTTTTTGTACAGAAGCCAAAATGGACCATGTATTCTCTTGACCAGATTAAGTAAAAATGCATAAGATGTGTTGGTATGCAAGGTGCCTGGAAGTGATATATCACGGTAAATGTTGGCGTGGCCTATAGAATCATAGAGTTGGAAGGGACCTCCAAGGTCATCTAGTCCAACTCCCTGCACAATACAGGAAATTCACAAATACCTCCCCCTCCACACCCCCAGTGACTGCTGTTCCACACCCAGAAGATGACAAAAAGCCTCCACGATCTCCAGCCAAATTGGTCTGGAGAAAAAAGTGGCAATCAGTATTTCCCTTTGTATGTAAGAAAGGGCCACAAGAACTAAGCACTGAGGCAACCCTTACTGCCCTCCCTCTCACGATCTGCCTAGATTCACAGAATCCACATTGCTGTCAGATGGCCATCTAGCCTCTGTTTGAAAACCTCCAAAGGAGGAGAGCCCACCACCTCCCCAGGAAGCCTGTTCCACCGGGGAACTGCTCTCACTGTCAGGAAATCCTTCCTAATGTTTAGCTGAAAACTCTTCTGATTTAATTTCAACCCACTGGTTCTGATCTGACCTTCTGGGGCAACAGAAAACAACTCTGTACCTTCCTCTATATGACAGCTCTTCACGTATTTGAAGATGGTGATCATATCACCTCTCAGTCGTCTCCTCTCCAGGCTAAACATACCCAGCTCCTTCAACCTTTCCTCATAGGACTTAGTCTCCAGACCCCTCGCCATCTTCATTGCCCTCCTCTGGACACATTCCAGCTTGTCTAAATCCTTGCACTGTGGTGCCCAAAACTGAATACAATACTCTAGGTGAGGTCTAACCAGAGCAGAGTAAAGCAATACCATCACTTTGTGTGATCTGGACACTATACTTCTGTTGATACAGCCCAAAATCACATTTGCCTTTTTAGCTACCGCACCACACTGTTGACTCATGTTCAGTGTATGGTCTACTAAGACCCCTAAATCCTTTTCTTATATACTACTGCCAAGACCAGTCTCTCCCATCCTATAGTTATGCATTTGATTTTTCCTACCTAAATGCAAAACTTTACATTTATCCCCACTGAAATCCATTTTACTTATTTTAGCCCAGTTTTGCAGCCTGTCAGGATCATCCTGTATCCTGACTCTGTCTTCTACCGTATTTGCCACCCCTCCCAATTTAGTATCATCTGCAAATTTAATAAGCATTCCCTCTATTCCTTCATCCAAATCATTTATAAAGATGTTAAACAAAACAGGTCCCAGGACAGATCCTTGAGGCACTCCACTTGTCACTCCTTTCCAAGAGGATGAGGAACCATTAACAAGCACTCTTCAGGTATGATCTGTCAACCAGTTACAGCCTGTTCAGAAAATATTTACATTTTGACTTGTGGATTGCCAACATTGAAATGAGTTAATGGACTTCCACCTCCTTAATCTCCTGCATTAGTACAAAATAGTACACTAGGTTTAGTGCAAAATAGATTAGCATGTACAAAAAAAAGTGAAGGAATTTCCCCTGTATTGGCCTTTTGTGAGCCCAGATGAAATGTAATATGCTTGAGAGGTGACCAGATCCCTTCAGTGGCCTGTACAGTGTCTCTGTAAGATACATGTGTACTAAAAGGATCTGTGCAAGCCCTTGGTAGCATTTAACTGTATAATTTGCATATTGTGAATCAGAAGGAGTGTAGGAATCTGAAGAAATCATGTTTTTGTGTTTTTACTGTTGTCTTTCTCTCCAACAGTTTGAAAAGCCTGGTTCCCGTGAAGATTTTGATTACCCAAATATGGCTGAAGAAGCAGGTACTGTGTTTGAGTCACTGTGTTTGAGTTTTAGCACCCTGTCCATAACTTTGCTGAGCTACACAGCACTGTGTGAAGCATTGCTGGCAGCACCCTCAGCCACAGAGAACCCTGGGCTTACTTGGGATCCAAAAGATACATGGGCCAGCTCCTCTGCTGATACTGCTGAGCTTAAGAGAAATTGCAACACCTTCCAGTGAGGAACTACAGACCTCTAGTTGGCCAATTGCCTGGTCAGGAACTGTTGTAACTACTCTAGCTGTTCAAACAGCATTGCCAGCTTCTGTACATCAGCTGTCCCATCCAGGTATGGCTGGGGTTTGTAAAGGTTCAGGTGCCCCTAATAATGTTAGGGAGGAGATCAGGGAGGATTGTGTCAGCATAGTGGAGAACTTTTATCTGGTCAACAGTGCTGTCGGACATATGCTTACCTGGAAGTTCTCTCACTATGCTCCATGGTGCCTACTCATGTGTAAGGGTTCATAACTCTAAAAACACTTCTGAAAGATAAGTTGGTTGCACAAGAATGGAATGGGGAATGTAACAATACATATAAATCTAAAAAGTGTAACAGGAGTAGATTTTGGGTAATATCAGTTCCCTCATTTGTTAGAAAAGTAAATAAGTTTTAGATAGACTATCCCTTTTTGTCAGCACAACTGGTCGAGTAGTAGTAAGTACGTTTGTAAAAGAACTAGGCAGCTGCCATACCACTGGCAGTAAGTTCCATGACTGCAGCAGCTTGAAAAAGTATTGCTACAGTTATAGAACATGACCCTGGTGATGTATGGACTGTATATATCCATGTACTTCTCTACTTCATGTTGTGTTATCCTTGCAAAGGTATACCTAAGGGCCACTGAGATTATTGTATGAAGCAATGAATGTTTTGTGTGAACTGGTTGAAGTCTTGTTTACTTGTTATTTAAGTTGATTAGAGGTGAAATGCCTGCCATTAATCTTTTTTTTAAAAGCTTTCTAAACTGTTAAGTTTATAAAATCCTACAAGATTTCAGGAAAAGCGTAACAATGTTTAAACTCATTTAGGTCAGAAAGCGCTTGACGATGCAGGTATTCCTTATTCAGCTGTGGAACAGGCTTATGTCGGCTATGTTTATGGTAAGTAATGCTATTTGCTAATGGCTTGAGCCTCATCCTGGCTCCTGCCATATTTTATTCCTGCAATTATGTGTTGCATCCTGTAGCAGGCGTAAAATAGTTGCCTAAACATCCTTATACAAAAATTGTTAGATCACTATTCAGTTGTCTCACTAAATGCTGGTCATGGTACTTTAATTCTTCCCAGTACTTCCCAGAATTAAAGGGAAGACAGCTCCAGAGGAAGCTGTCAGTACAATGGCATCAATAATTTGAAGTATTGGGGAGCTTGTATGGTTGTAAAGTAGTTGTTTCCATATATGCTTTTATCTCTTTTTACTGCTAGAATTCTTGAGAGCTTCTAGCTTTTTCAGCTTCAGTACTTAAAAATAAAATAGGCAGGGGTAGAGTGTTAATTATGTATGTAAATCACTGTAACCTTGTTTTTTGTTCCTTGCATGTGAGAAATTTTTTTTAAATTACCAAAAAATGCTTGGATAAAGAAGTAGAAATAGCTGAACATGTTAACCAAGATATGTATCCTCCTAGCACTGCAAGAATCATACATATTTTTTGATAATAGTAAGTGGGCGACATAAAAATGGAGGTACAAAATATACCTGTTGCAAAACATCTACTAAATTAACAATTGTAGAAGTGTATAAAATGTAGAAGTGTATAAAATTCATCAGGATGGTAATGACTACTATGTCACTGTGTCAGCTGCCTCTTATCTTCTTATAAAGGTGACTCAACCTGTGGTCAGAGGGCTGTTTATCACAGTTTAGGACTAACAGGCATTCCTATTGTGAATGTGAACAACAATTGTGCCACTGGATCTACTGCATTATTTATGGCCAGACAACTAATTCAGGGAGGTGAGTTAAATTTACTTACTGTACCAATCAATGTGAGCACAGTGTATTCCTACCATTAAACATTTAAAGGAGGAGTCTTTCTCTGGGCAGGCTTTTTGTTTTATACAAACCTTTATTTATTTATTTTGGCTTTTATCCTGGCCTCCCTGCCGCAGCAGGCTCAGGGCAGCTCACAACAAATTACAGCAAATAAAACAATTTCTTGAATAAAATCACAATAAGTTAAATCTAAAACCAGTACATAAAGTGCTAGCAATTGCGTTATAAAATGGTGAGAATCCGAGAGTCAGTTAAGCGCATGGTCTGGGTCTTAGCAGCGGTGCCCAGGCTATTCAATCAATGTAATATCGATGTTAGTGATGTTGTTGTTGTTGATGGTACTGGGGCCAGGGCCTCTGATGGATGGGTGCGGCTCCAGTGGAAGAGCTCCGTTTTACAGGCCTTGCGGAACTATAAGAGGTCCCGCAGGGCCCTGATGTCTTCTGGGAGTGTTCCATTTTCTTAACTTTTTCATTTGAAGATTGGATTTCCTTTTATTCCCTCTTGCTGAAAGTGTGCTTTAGTGAAATCATTGTTATAATATCATATGAGTATATGTCATGATCTGTGCCTGCTCTGGGAGACAGGCCTAGTGCGGCCTAGGCACAGGAGAGACCTGTGTGGGAGTGATAAGCAGACAGCCTACAATCCCCATAATGCTTAGCAACGGTGGCAATTAATGGGAGTTCAGGTAATGTGTGAGGAGACTGAACTTAAGCTTTTGTGAACTGTTAAACGGGGTTCTTTTGCCTACTGTGGCCTTTCCTCACACAGAGTCAAGCTGAGGGGACAGTCTGGGCTGGGAGAAAGATCCCTCACTTGGGACAGAGTGAGTGCAGGCACAAGCCTGGTATAAGGACAGTGGGCCTTGAAGTAGTAAACAGTTAAGTGAAACAGTTAGTCGCGTTAGATTTGTTTATTTTGCCTTTAAACACTGTTATTGATTTTAATGCACATTGTCTCATTTTCCCTGCCCCAGTATTGTATTAATAAACCCTTTTGTTTAATTGTTCTCTGCCTGGTCATCACACCTTTGTTTCTCAGTTTGAAAAGGGGCATTTGGTTGAGTTTGGGAGGGTATCCTGGGCTTTCTCAAGAGACCCTAAGTCCAGGGTGATGGCGGCAGAAGGTGGCAACCCACAGGCGTCATGACAGCATATGAAATGGATCCTCTGAACAACATCACAGGATATTTTTAGAATTTGGGGGAATTTAATGTCCACTTTAAAGGTACTATGGTGTACTACCGTTTAGCTAAGGCTTTAATGAACCTCTTTGTTTACAGAGAACTCTTGTCTGTATTAAGGTCTATATGTATGATATTCAGGTTTTCAAAAACATTAAAATAAGCATTGCAAATGTTCAATATATTTAGGTTTGGCCAACTGTGTCCTGGCTCTTGGATTTGAAAAAATGGAAAGAGGATCTCTTACATCTAAAGTAAGTGTTATAAGAATTTCTCATGCATTGAGGTAAAATGTAATTTAAATTGCATATTTTAAAAATGGGTAAGTAGAATCCATCTTTCCCATACATCAACTGGAAGAAGTTTCCATCAAAGTGGGGGAGGGCAAGGCGGTCCAAGATCTAGAAATAAGGTTCATGCTGATAATGCATATTTTATAATAAGCATAAGGAGGCTTTGGGGGGACTAGAAGGATTTTATAAACCTTTAGAAGCTTCTGTTCCTCAGTACTGGGGGATACCAACCATTTTTAATCAATAGTAGAAGTCGCTTGTTAACATTCACCCAGATGATGTATTAGGTAATGATATCCAAATGTCTTTTCCCCTCAGTTACCACAGAAGTTTCAATGAAATTAACTTTTCCCATCACTCAGTGATATGTGCTGCTGCTAGAAAAATGTGATTAAAAAAAATCAGTTTTGCTGTCAGTTTCCCCCTGTTCATTGCCTAACCCCATGTGAGCAGTATGGCTTGAGGTATCATTATTTTTTCCTCCTTGAATGGCCTAGGGAAACTGTGTCCGTTCAAGGGATGAGCTAGCTGTAGCCTTGTGTCTTAGAATATGGCAGGGTAAGTGAATGATTTCAAGCAGAGAAGTGATGGGGGAGGGACTGCTGGACCCTTCCACTTTTCTCCCCTCCCAGCTCATGTTTCTCTCTGTAGCTTTCTCATTGTCACTTCCTGTCCTTCAGTGACAGCCCAGGTCATTTGCCCCAGGTACAGTGCTGTTGGGAAGCTCTCCCCCCCGCCTCCCCAGCTTTTCCACAGCATTGTGGTGCATTCATGAACTTCCTGGGTTTTCTGCAGTCTTTCTCAAATCTGCTTTACTGCAGTATTTCCAAAAAATTCACAGCAAAGCTTGGATGTTGGCCATGTGGATGTGAAAGTTTAACTTTCCCCGGCCATGTGGCAGCTGTTTACCCTACCCCTGTCCCTGCATTTCTTCATTTCTTTCTTCTTCCTCCATGAGGGGGAGTAGTTTTTTTTTAAATTGGCAACTGAATATTGTTATATTGATATAACATTGATATAACATTATAACTATGTGTCACGATTCTCTGAATTCCCTGCTTTTTTAAAAAAAGCCTTTACTTCCTTTCATTGCAGATATATAAGCGGCAAGGTATATTTTTGCATGGAAGAGGCTAGAGACTTACTTTTTTATGAAAGCTGGGAAGTCAGAGAACCTGATACATGTGACAATATATTGATATAATGATATTCAGTTGTAGATTTTTTTAAAAAAATGAAAAAGCCCCAGTGATTGGGGTGTGTGGGGAGCAGCTGCTACTGGTGTACTAGGGCAGGGAAAATGCAGGTGAATTTGCCCTGTGAAAGGTGTGTTGTTGCTGTACTTTATTGGCTGTAGCAGTGGGGAAACAACACAGCCTGTTCCCATGCAGAAACCACCCTGGAGGGTGAAGGGGGGGAGGGACTGTAGAAGACTGTTGAAAGAATGAAGCAAAATGCAAATGAAAGCTACAGCTGCTACTAGCAGCTCTTCTTTTCAAGTGACAGCAGCTTCATTAGGAGCTCTCAGGCGTTTAGGACATAGCTCAGCTCACTGCATTGCTCACTGTGAATATCTAAGGAAATATGAATATTATGAGTGCTCATCTACTATAAGTTGCCTAGTATTAGAGACAAACTTTGAATGGCTGTTTGTGTTCCAAGGCAACTTAAATGTGGCATATATAAGCAGCTTGTTGTTTTTTTTTTACCTTTAAAAATTATTTTTCTAAAAACTGATTACTTCAGATTACCTTATGTAGTGATAGTTCCCCCTTTCACTGCAGCCCACTGAGCACTCTGAAATTTTGTTCTGGTAGTGGGTCAGTGGAGCTTCAGGAACAACCTTGGCTCGGGGTGTCAAACCTAAGGCCTGGGGGCCGGAACCAGCCTGTCCAGGGCTCTTATGCGGCCCGCAAGCAACTTGTGCAAGGGAGGGAACAGGAGACTGCTGGGGGGGGGGGGGGGGGGAGTGGGCGGAACCACTCTGATTCTGGCTTCAGCTTGGTGGAACAACCTCATCTGCAGGTGTCAAGCAGTGTGGGAGCATCTGTCCAGTGCTGTACTGCTGGCTCTCTAGTCTACCCATGTGGGTTTTCCTCTGCACCCCCTCCCAGCCCATGGGGCCTTGCAGTGAGGAAACACCAACTCGGAGCTTACCAGCTGCTGTCTTTTATACAGTTTCTATCTCCAGTACCTGGCATTACATTTTATGGCACACATGGCCCGACCTGACAAAGTGGCATTTATGTCAGATCTTGCCCTTGTAACAAATGAGTTTGACACCTCTGACCTAGAGGGCAAAGTGGAGTTCTGCAGTGGGAGGGAGGAATCAGAGAAAATGGCTGTTCTGTCTTCTGAGGGTGGAAGCATTCTTAAGTCTTTGGAACTGCACAGTTGAATGTAAGTCAGCACATGCATGTGTGACTGCTCCTTCCAGGAACACTGAAGAAAAGGGTGGAAATTTTAAATTTGAAGTAGAATGTACTACCAGAAGATTAAATACTGGAATTGCAAGAAATTTGAAAAAGTCAGTTACTTTGTGTTAGTTTGTGCCTCCTTAAATAGCATCACCTCCTTAAATAGCATCACCAAAGTTAACTAAAATGTTAGCTATTTCAGTTGGCAGGCTACTGTGATGATGGTCTGATATGGATGTGGTTGTACACAAGTCAACGAGGGGATTCTCAAAATATTTGTTTGTATTTGGTCTGGTATGAGTGTGCTAAGTATACAAGTGCATTTTAATTTCAGTTCATGGACAGGGAGAATCCAGTGGGCAAGCACATGGAAGTGATAGTAAACAAATATGGCTTAGCAGCAGCGCCAGTTGCTTCACAGATGTTTGGAAACGCTGGAAAAGAACACATGGAGAAATATGGTACTGTTAGTAAAAAATATTACTATTGTATAAAAATATTTTAGTTTTCTTTTTCAAAAGATTAATGTTTTGTATCCTCTCTATCATTAATAATAGCACAGGTGGAAGGCCCCTGTACAGAAATATAAATTGGGTTCAGGCTGTGAGATGTGGCTCATACTGAAAGGATCTAGGAATTTGGTTGCTGTGGTTCCTTCATAAATTATGAAATATGCCCGGGGTGGTGGTTAATATAGTTATGTAGTAACTCTTGAAGTATCCTGAGAAGAAAGTTTGAGTCCAGTGGTACCTTTAAGACCAACAGAGTTTTATTCTGGGCATAAGCTTTTATGTGCATTCACACTTCTTCAGGTATCTGCCTGCAAATGAAAGCTTAAACCCAGAATAAAACTTTGATAGTCTTAAAGGTGCCACTGGATTCAAACTTTGTTCTGCTGCTTGAGACCACCATGTATACCTACCTGAATCTATCCTGAGAATTGCAGTCAGTAAACTGTCTTGGGTATTGGTTTGGAATGAAGCAAGGATGGTTGATGAAGAACTCAGAATAAAACAACAATCTTTTGTACTAATGATTCCAATTAATCTCACACAATAGTAATATTATATCCTTTCCCCAATGTAACTTTTTAGGGACAAAAGTAGAACACTTTGCAAAAATTGCATGGAAAAACCATAGCCATTCAACCAACAATCCGTGAGTACAGTGTTTTATTCAAAATTCTAGTAAGAATTACATTTGGGAGGGCGGGGAATTACATTTCTAAGAAACTAAAATGGTGACTTTCAAGGCTGTCATTATTGAAGAATATCTAATTTAAAAAGATAGAAAATTGCTAGATAGGGCAATCTGGCTATTACCCATGAAAGCCAAATGGAATCTCCATGTTTGGAGATAATGGGTTGGATCTTGTGAATCTCTTCTGCTAGTGGAGGCACCAGAAGTACTCCACTCATAGAACAGATGGGCAAGAAGCAGCCTCACAGCTCTCTGGATAGAAGGAGCACACAAAGGAAGATCTTTGCCACCTTGTCCTGCTGTAGAACTCCTTGAGGTATCTGGCAAGTTGTAGTTAGAAAGATGATCTAGATTGACCCTGATCTAGCCAAGCAATTTTTTTGGTGTTACAATGAAACTGTTTTGATTTTAAAATATAATACAATGTCTTTTGAAATTTTAAAAGTAAATTGGCATTTTTATGTTTTTCTTAGGAATTCCCAGTTTCAAAAGGAGTACAGTTTAGAAGAAGTCTTACAGTCGCGCAAGGTTTTTGATTTCTTGACAGTTTTACAGTGTTGGTAAGACTGATGTGTTAGTATTTATCTAAAAGTATTTATGCTCCATGTCTCAGTTGGAAGGATATGCACAGTGCTTTCCCCCTGTACATGAAGGCATGTACCCCATCTCTACATATATCTGGAATGTGACCTATAATATGTAAAAGCCACACTACCATTTTGTTTTAATTTTTTGGGCCGTATGTATAAGTTGGAAGGAGTTGTGATGGAGCATGGGTCCTGTATCACATACAGGGCATGATCTGGCTGTAATTAGCACTCTTAAGTTTGATTTCAGTGGAATAGAGTGCATGTTTAATTCTGCCATTTAAAACAATAAGATTGGAAAGTGTTTAACTGTGGCTACATTGTGCCTATAGAGTGAGTGTGTGTGTGTGTATATTTAAAGATTAGCATCACGACCCTCAACCTGTGACATGCAGGTGACATGTCTTATAACTTCTATTATATGTGAAGTAACCCTTTGTCTGGAGACAAATCAAGGAAATGGAGTCAAGCTCTCTGCCAGTAGATTCCTTCCAGTTCAGCTTCCTACTGGGGTTCGGGACCAAAATGGCTCTGGTTGATGATCTCCAGTTACACCTTGATGCAAGCGGGATGGCGCTACTGATCCTGTTGAATCTATTAGCTGTGTTTGACACAGTAGACCATTTGGTCCTGGTCAACTGCCTAGCCTCCTTGGGGGTGAGGGGTATGGCCTTGAGCTGGTTCTCCTCATTCCTCCAGAGTTGGTCCCAGAGGGTAATCGTGGGTGGAGACAGGTCGTCACCACGGGCTCTATCTTGTGGAGTTCCACAGGGGTTGATTCTCTCCCCAATGTAATTGAACATTTATATGCACCCCCATCACTATGTAGATTACACCCAGCTCTGCCTCTTAATTGAGGAGCAACCGGTGGCTGGAATTCCAGTCTTGGCCTCCTGCCTGGATGCAGTTGTGAAATGGCTAGGTGAGAGTTGGTCGAAACTAAATCAATCTAAGACAGAGATCATGTGGCTGGGGAAGCCCAGACTGCTGGGGTGGCCACTTCTACCAACCCTTGATGGGGTCCAAATTTCTACGGTCAACTATGTCAGGAGTTTGTTGGTATGGCTTGATTTTTGTCATGGACAAACATGACCTTGGTGACAAAGACTGGGTTTTACCATTTATGCCGGTCCTGCCAACTAGCTCCCTATCTGTCTTAGGTGGATGTTGCCACAGTAATTCATGCAACGGTCACGTTGAGATTGGACTACTGTAATGCACTCTACACAGGGCTACCTTTGAAGACACTTCAGAAACTGCGAGTGGTCTAGAATGCAGCTGACAGGAGATTGCTGACACGAGCGTCCCAGTCAGTGCATATAACACCTATCCTATGGCAGCTGCACAGGCTCCCAATGAGTTTCCAGTGCCAGTTCAAAGTGCTGGTACTTATCTCCATAGCCCTAAATGGCCTGAGACCCTCATACCTTTGGAACCGCCTCTCCCATCATGATCCTCCCCAATTTCTCCAAACTTCATATTGGAATTTATTGGAGGTCCCTGGTTCACAAAGTGAATTCCAAATGGAATTCAAGGCCTTTCTTTTTCAGGTGGCCTTTGTGTGATTTTGATCCATTGAGCAGCTAGTAAGTTATGTTCCAGCTGTGTCGTCACCATCCATGCATCCTACCCTGCTTGATAGCGAATAGATTTTGACCAGGATTGATTTTTAATCATTTTATATTTATAAAGTTTATTATTGTATTGTTTGTACTGTTTTATTGGGTGTATTTTATATGTTGTTAGCCGCCTTGAGTCCCATTCAGGGGAAAGGGAGCAGGAGGTAAATTTTATAACACAAATAATAAAGTTTCTGCTATACTGTGTAGAACTAGACAATCTTTCCGTGACTTTGAAGTGCTCTCTGTGACAAAGCAAGTTAGATCCTATGATCTGTCAGCTAAAAGCATTGGCTGTTGCATTTTATCCCAGCTTTCCCCTCCTCCCAGCAGCCAATTCTGATGGGAAAGCTTTTTAGAGACACTGAAGGACTTATGTGGAATAATTGCTGTGCAAGTTGGGATGCTGCAGTGGGGCAGAGAGGGATGAAATAGATCTTGTGTAGCTGTTTCTCAACGTGATTCTGCAACCCCAAGAATAAACTTTCTAGTGTTAGGAGCAGCTGCTGTGGGAAGGTGAGATCTGGGGAAATCAGGCATTCTTGCATGGACCTTGTGAAGGTTCTTGCACTGGATCCAACCCAATATTTAGAACTTCTGAATTAAACTTAAAATAAATTTATTTCATGAACAATATTTACTTAATTCAAGTGTGTCTATAAGTTTGAAAGTTACCTACATTCCAATGTATTTGAAAAAGTGCACGCACACGAAAGCTCATACCTTGAATAAACCTTTGTTTGTCTTAAAGGTGCCACTGGACTCTAAATTCATTCTCTGTCTTCAGTTTTTATTTCAGTGCAATGTCATTAATCTCCTTTGGGCTAATTGGCAACTACTGTTTTGCTCATCTTGCATTTACACCACATACTTCTCTTCTTGAGCAAGAAAATCAAATGACTGAATGACTTGTAATCTCTATATCTCTTAGTCCAACATCTGATGGTGCAGCAGCTGCAATATTGGCTAGTGAAGAATTTGTGAGGAATAATGGATTAGAGTCAAAAGCTGTTGAAATTGTGGCTCAAGAGATGACGACTGATTTTCCAAGCTCTTTTGAAGAAAACAGCTGTATTAAAGCAGTAAGATGTATTTTTAATCTGTGCATTTGGCTGTTAGCCAAATTGCTCTGTTTGCTTTAATAAAAGATTGGGGAATTATGATATTAATGTGCAATTGAGAGCCAGTTTGGTGTAGTGGTTAAGTGCGCGGACTCTAATCTGGGAGAACCGGGTTTGATTCCCCACTCCTCCACTTGCACCTGGCTGGATGACCTTGGGCAAGCCATAGCTCTGTACCAGCTGTTCCCTCAAGGACAGCTTGGGAAAGAGCTCTCTCAGCCCCACCTACCTCACAGGGTGTCTGTTGTGGGGAGGGGAAGGGAAAGGAGTTTGTAAGCTTCTCTGAGACTCCCTTGGGGAGTGGAGGGCGGGGTATAAATCCAATCTCTTCTTCTTCTTCTTCAGTTGGCATAACTACAGGATCATGGCCTTTGTATACCAGAGTCCCCCTTTATCCAGATCACAGAAATAGACGCAGAGACTTGATAACTAAAGCAGTGATCTCTTTACTGAAGAATTCTTAAGTCCTTATACACAATAATCAAAGATTCAGACACACAATACAGAACTAAGGAAGTAGAGGTGATTGATAGGGAATAGAGGGGATGAGTTATGAGTTACCTGTCCAGATGTGCAGAGGTCCATGAGGAAAGGATTATGGTCTAAACCCAGAGGGTAAAGGGGTGGCCTGCCAGTTGGCATCAGGGCAGAAAACACACACAAAACACACATGGTCTGAGGTCATGGACCTAGATAGTTAAAGGCACTGGAAAACAATTCAGACCAATTGAAGGTCTTGGGGCTGGTCTCAGGTGAGAACAAAAGATTACCTGGGCTAATCAGGTGTCCCAGGAGGTGTGTGACACCAGGATGGGCAAGGCCTAGATGTGGCCAATGAGTTTTCAGAGGGGGCAGAGACTGGATTAACAACTGGAGCCAGGTGTGCTGGGGCTAGCTGAATGGATTTTAAGACCACTGATGGTTCTGCCAAGGCAGTTGAATAGGTTCCCAGATACAGACAAAAGAGGGAAATGGGCCCCTGATTAGCATCAGGAAGGATCATTAATAATTTGAATGTTTGGTTGGTTTATCTTGGTATCCTGAGGGATGAAGAGCAAGGAAGGACAAGTACCACACATAGACATGAGATGACACAAAAGGGCTGGGTGGGGTTCTGGAGACAGAAGAACTATTTGCCTGATGGCCTCTGGATAGCCTTTAGAAATGTAGATACTTCACCTGGTGGAACCGTGTTATCCCGTAAGCATAATCTCTTCTGGGTGGAGGGGGGAGACTGGATGTTTGCTTTGAGGGTGCATTTTGAAACCTAAATGTGAAATCCCTGTTTCCAGAGCTATGGCTTGCTCTATGTTCCAGGACCAAGAGTGTCTTCCTTGGCCTGAGTTTTGTGGGTCTCTGGTTCAAGTTAGAAGTGGGGTGCCCCTTGCTATTGGGGCTACCCAAGAGTAAAGATAGCACCTCTAGCAACAACTTGCCTTCAGTAAGTGTGTTATAAGTTTGAGCCTTCTTTTTTTAAAAAGGTACTTGCAAATGACACACACAAGGTGCTGGCAACCATCCATAAGATCACTTGTTATTATTCTGTGTGATAGCTGTGCCTTTGACCCCTGAGGATTTATGTGACGGGAAGTGCAGTATTACTTATATTAATCAGTTCAGTTATAGAGCCATGCTCCAGATCCAACTGTAGAGTTCATGCATAGTTAAGGGGAACATAGGTAGATAGCGCTGGGAAACCACCTATGTTGTTTATACTGAGTTGAGCGAGCTTTTGCTTGAAAAGGAATTTGGTTCTTTACACAAGTAGCAGAATATTCTGTGTTATGTATTGTCAGTTTCAATGCGTTTTATTATAGCTATGATTAATAAAAGTTGAACAGAAAATGTGCACATTCATATGAAGGCATGGAGATTATCTACTACTGGATGATGTAAACAGGGTATTTTGTTCATTGCCTGCTTGTACTTAGGCTCCAAATGCATATTGACCAGACAGTGTGCAAAGTCAGATAAATTACTTTCCAGATCTTCTGAGCAGCTGTGAGTTTGTATCAGCTCATCCTGTTCAAGCCAATTCACTTCTGGTGTGGCCTAAATCCTTTCCAGTTGAACCATGTGTTGCCCTGCAGCATCCTCCCTGGGTCTTACAGGTTGCAGCATACCACAATACTCTATATCTATAATCACTCTTCGGTTAAAATACTTACTATCAACCTTCAGTTTTCAGTTACATATTTATTGTAATAATGTGTCTAGTGCTTAAAGATGGTTAAATGAATGCATTTGTAGATAAGGCTCTTGTGATATTTAAATTATGAAATGTGCAGCAAGGCATTTGGATCTTATAATTCAAGCAAGTCAAATACATTGACTTACGGTTTGTTGTTAATAGGTTGGCTATGATATGACTAAGGAGGCTGCCAAAAGATGTTTTTCGAAAGCAGGCCTAAAACCTGAAGATGTGGACGTGATTGAACTTCATGATTGTTTCTCAGCTAATGAACTAATCACTTATGAAGCTCTGGGACTTTGTCCTGAAGGTATTATTTAACTCAGATACATTTTTAAACCTTTGTAGACATTTTGGTCACAGCCCAGTGTGCTTAAACTCCTGAATTTTGTGTTCTGCTTTAAGCAGAACAGCAGTTTGCAGGTCTCTCTCTAGTAGTTGATATAGTTTTAATTTTCCTTGTCGAAACCAAGGCATTTATACCTCAAATTTCATAAACTTTGTCAGGTTCTGCTGTCCAGCTCTCTTCAGCCAGTCCAGTGTCCTATACAGCTGGCTGCTTACCTTCTCTTTTTTAAGGCCTCAGCTGTGGAAAGGGAGGGGGTTCGAGATTCATCCCATCCTCCTCCTTTCCTCCAGCAGGCTGCTGTGCTGCCTAGAGCCTTGTCAGCCTCTCCCTGACTTTTGAAAGCCAGCCTAAAAAAGCAGGTAGGTCCACCCACAACTTCCTGGCTCTCACAGGAGGGCTAACCTCCCCTCCCCCAAGAGCTGGAATACTAATTGAGTGGTAGCTCTAGCTTCACACATCTTCCTTTTAACCCCTTTGTTCCTTATTTAGCCCCATAATTGCCCTCCTGATCCTTTGCTGGGCCAGGTTTTAATTACTGGCTCCTGGCCAAGTAGCCATTAGGGCTCCCACCATGGCTGGAACACTACTGCCTAATGGGGTGACTAGCTGCCCCCCCTCCTGGTGGCTCTGCTCCATCCTTAGTGGGGAGTGAGGAAACCCCAGCGCATATACCAAATGGCTTGCTAAATTATATATTTTATGTTGTTAAAGTAAGTATTGCACATCTTTCAGGTTTTCCAAAATGTTCTTGTTTTTTCGAGGAAAGTCATTTTTTTCCATGGCTTCAAAATTTCCAGAAATTTTATATCTCTAGCGAGCTTGCCAACTTGGTGGATAACGCTAAAACTGTTCAGGATGGAGAAATCCAAAGGAAATAAAAAACCGCATATCACTCACATAGTTATTTCTGCACGTCACATTAAGATCATTGTAACGTGAAGCACAGATAACTGCATGGGATACAGCAAGAGATCTCTTTCTAATGTAAATGTAATGTAAATTCCTTTGAACAACACTAAAAGTTGTTTGGAGTGAATGAGAAAAATTTGTTTAGACATTGTTTATATTTTTTTAAAGCTGAGAGTATGTTTGTCTATGATCCCTGTTATAAAAAAGAAGCCTCTCTTCTGCGGAAGGTGAATCGTGTTTAAATGGGTAGCTTGTTCACCAGTTACTTCTATATGAGGACTGTGTTTCTGTGTTGATCCTCAAGCAGATCTCTCAAGAGGCGGCCTAGAAATTTAATAAATAGTATGATAGGAAAGACTAATCCTGGTAGTAGGATACATACAGAGCCTTGTAACATGTTATGCACACATGCTTGGAACAAAAGACCAATGACAGCTGTGGCGAGGGGCTGTTTGGAATGGAAGGGAACACATAAATGTTTGTTCACTTGTTTGTTCCAAATTGCCTCCACCAAGTCATTTTTCCCTTGTAGGATTTGATACATGATTTGAAATGGTAATAGGTCTGGAACAATTTAAGTATACTCTTTCCCCTCTGGAGCCTTCCCTCCTGAAGCTACTTTTCCCCAAAGAAAAGCTGTTGCTGGTTTGTTTGGTTTTTTTGTTAGGTTTTTGTTGCTGGGTTGTTTTAAACATGTTTACTGGAAGAGATCAAGTTCCAAGAGATTATGAGATTTTGTTCCAAGAATAATATGAACTGTGAAATCCCAGAGTATGCACTTCAAAATAATCACTGCATTATTGTCATGAAGGCTAATGGGTTGTTTCCAAGTACTGTTTGTTAATGGCAAAAACACTAGTTAGTACATTTAATGTACATTTAGGACTTCCCAACATTTCTCTGTATTGAGGGAGAGGAAATGGCAGAAAGTACCATGATTTGAAGCATGCACTGAAATCTGAGTATGCATGTTGAACATGTCATGAGTAATGTGAATGTTTCATTCCTTTCGATTCAATAATAACTCTTTATGGAGCTCCTAAGGGAGGCATCTGTAATAATTAGAGAATCGAGAGATTTTGTATAGCTGATTGTGAATAGTCTTTTTCCTCCTCTTTTTTTTAAAAAGGCAAGGCTGGTGAGCTGATTGACAGAGGAGATAATACTTATGGTGGAAAATGGGTCATAAATCCAAGTGGTGGCTTGATTTCAAAAGGGCATCCCCTGGGTGCTACAGGTACTTCCTTAAAGACTTTTATCTTTTTCTATTGATTTTAGCATCTGCAGGTAGGAAATATGTTATACTTTTTTAAAAAAACAGCAGAGGAGGTGGGAGGTCTTCTGTTGGTGTAACATTGTGATCAGCAAGTGCTAGATTTTGTGAATTTGATGGCAGCAGGGGGAGAAAGTGTGGCAGGCAACATTCTGCAAGCATTCTTCAAGTATGTTGCCTTTGCATCCTCTTTTCTTTCCTGTTACTTCAGGAGTCAGCGTGTGGTGGGAGGGAGTGGAATGCCTTGGCCTGGCAAATGGTAGACTAGGCAACATTTCCTCAGGATAAGATTACTGATTGCTAACCAGGATTTTTAATTGTTTAGGGCTGCTTTATGCATCAACATTTCCAACACAAAGATAAATTAGAATGCAGCATGAGTCTCTCCCTCTTTCCTTCTCCTGAATGTATAAGATAGCTGCTAGCCACTGCATATATTGACTGCCTGATTGATACCCGGCCAAGGAGAAAATACATGCTGTATATTAAACACTGAAGTGTATGCTGTTGGTCATATATGGAGATTGATTTGCTCCTAAAACTGTTGCATGCACCACTTCGTATGATTGTTAAACTCATTAAATAAATGTTATGGTTCTTGTCATATTTAAGCAGTTAATGCTTGGGAAATGACAGACGATGCCTCAAGGAAGTATCATCTCTCTACGATGTCACTGATGACTTAATTTAGTATGCTAATGATAAAGCTGTTGAATGAGTTCTTCTTTCATTTGTTTAGATTAACCAAATTCCATATCACTTTTGTATGACCATCTTGAATTATATTTCAGTGTAAGCACAAGAGATCAATATTTGTTTTTGCTGATAGTCTCGTTATTAATCAGCTCAGTCCTATGGCCATCAACTCACGTGGTCCACATATAATCAGTAATTCATACAGGGAATATTAGGAAACAGTGGAACTATGATAGATTTGCTGTAACCTTAAATATTCAGTAGGCATGAATGACCCTTGCCTCTAAGTGTGCCTAAGCTTGTGTTTGCACGGAAAACTATTTTAATCCTTCAGATGTAGCATACCAGAGTATGCTGTGAGCATATCTATCACTAAGAAGTTTATATATAAATGGAGACTTCATGTAAATACAATTTTTTAAAAATAGGCACTGCTTGTTTTCCTGTTCCTGAAGGTAGAAGTTGAATACCTGTGCCTGCTTAGGAAGTTCCTGCAAGAGTTACTTCAGAGACACAAAGAAAATGTCAGAGGGATAGTCATGTTTGTCTTGATACAGTAAAAAAAAAAGAAAAAAAAGAATAGTCTGGCAGCACCTCTGACAGAGCCATGCCAGCCTTAACATGTGTCGTTTAGAGTGCATCAGCTACATGAAATGTTATTCTTAGCAGAGAGAATTTTTAATATGCAGTTTTACACACACACAGACACTCGTGCACAAGGGAGTTGTAGACTACGCTCTAGTGCCACAATAAATCTGTTACTGTAAAGTGCCTGAATTCCATTTTTGGTGAATTAAAACATGCAGTTATAACTTCTTGGTAACAAGCAGCAGTAAGGGTGCAGGTAAAAATCTGAACATTGGGATCCTCGGTATCATATAACTAGTGTCCTGTCCCAAAGGGCTGTGGTTCATGTTTCTTAAATAGTAGTCCTCCATGCTAGATGGCAGACCACTTACAAATTAGGGAAAAGTTTCCAAAGCAGTTTGTGACATGGCTTTGCTGTTCAAAGGAAAATAACATAAAATGCCATTAGATTTGCCAAGTGGTCCTAAAGTGGTTATTAAGGATCAGAGATGAAATCTTTAGAGCATGAAAAATAAGCACATGTTAATATGGTCTCTTAATTCTTTTTTTTTCTTTTTTTTTTAAATATCTAGGCCTGAAACCTATATTCACTGTCATTTCTTCCTCATATTTTCTAAGTTTTCTCTTTCCTTATGATTGCATCAGCCTGACCTTATTACACATAATAATGGCTTTCAAGTCACCACCCTTGGAGTCCTCCTGAGTTTTAGTTCCATACCCACCAATTAAATTTAGTTCTTACAAGACTGAATTGAGAATTTGTTTTCCAAATGTAAGTCTCACTGACTTCAGGAGAATTTTCTCTTGTGTGGATTAGGAGGCTTCATGTGACTGAGAAGTACACATGGGAAACCTTTTCAGTAGTATGGAGAGAGCATCCGTGGAACCTTCATCATTGGTTGAAAAAACTGAAGACAATTTGTATATCAGTTGCATGACATTAACTCAACTGGAATGCTTTTTAAACATGGGAGACAGTTCTGTTTATCCAGCAGTGTATGTAATTTGAAATTGCCATTTTTAAAAAATATGCTTAACAAATCTTGAGAATCTTGGCCATTGATGATGATACAATTTAGATTCCTTCTGACCATCTCCCTCCATCCACTTGCCATTCCACTCAGATAGCTCTGCAACCATGCATGCTAAAAACAAAGTCAGGATTATTAAAAGTCTTGCAGAATTTTGGGGGGAAACTGAAGCTGCTCATAATCTTTCTGCTGACTGTATTTTGTCCACCCAGCTCTGGGCCAGAATTGCATGGATTTGGAAATAATTGATTCTGACTTTTAAGCCAGGGTGCATTGGGTTCTTGTTCTGTGCTCTTATCCAGGCTTAATATGTTAATATACCTCTCTAGTTTTCTCTCTCTCTTACTTAAAAGGAAGTTGTAAGAAATTAAAATTATACTAATGCCAGATCATTGCTTAAAAATACTGAACCTCAAGATCAAAGTCATTTATTAACTGCCTTGAATTGTTCCTACTGATTGCTCACATAGAAAACTTAGCTCTGTTGCGTATTCTTGTTGAGCTGGTAAGTAATCTGGATATTGAGAGTTGGTGGGAGAGCAGTGGGTGAGTTCCAGTGTCAAGGATTCTATTCAGATTAGAAGTTTGGACTTACGTTTTTTCATTCCTTTAATTCAGTGTGAGTGTTAAATTAAAGTCCATGTCTGATATTGGCTTTGATCCCAGAAGCTGCCTTGAGCTTTGGAAAGATAAGAGAACTTTAAAAAGTAAATGCAAGGACTGTTTGGTCAAAGCAACACAATTGTCTACAGTGCAGAACAGTGCAGAACACTCATTGTAATTCTCTAGCCAGGAACAGGTTTTTAGCACTAAGACTGTAGATGGAATTATTTCTGTTGAGATGTGATTTTGGATTGGATCCAAAAATAGGTTTCCACTTTGGTGTAGTGGTTAAGTGTGGGCTCTAATCTGGGAGAACCGGGTTTGATTCCCCACTCCTCCAGTTGCAGCTGCTAGTTTGTGTGTGTGTTGGAGGGGGGAAGTTCTGTTAGTGTGCTCTGCTGGTGGTAGTTTAGATCCGTTCTCTTGTTTTGTAGGTGATGCTGGGAGCTAAGGTACATAGTATTTACAGAGATTTGTTTAAATCAAGCCGAAGTATAGTAGTTGCTTGCTGCCCTACCCTGCCGATACTGAGAAATTGATACAGATCTCTGAGAAAATAACTGTTGTGGGATTGAGATATAATAGTACAATGAGTCCATGCTATGAACTGAACTTCCTAAAGAGGCTTACCTCAAGCCAAAACCCAGTGTTGCTCAGAACACACCAAAATACATTCCTTGCGAGGAAAAGATTATAAGGAAATCCACAAGGCATCAACATACGGTGGTGTAAATTGGATTGTTATGGTTTTTAATTGGTTTTAGTGTGATATTACTTAGGGTTGCCAGCCTCCAGGTGGGGCCTGGAGATCTCCTGCTTTTATAATTCATCTCCAGCTGACAGAGATCAGCTCCCCTGGAGAAAACGGCTGCTTTGGAGGGTGGACTCTATGGCATTGTACCATGCTGAGGCCCCTCCCCTCTCAAAACCCCACCCTCTCCTGGATCCACCCCCAAAGTCTCCAGGTATTTTCCAACCCAGACCTGGCAACCCTAATATTACTACAAAATAAAACACAGTAAAGTTTGTAAGTTACCTAGAAAATATGGAGATACTAGAAGCTTTCAGTGTGACACAGCTTGATGACACCTTGGCTTTGCTTTAATTGACACTGGGTTCCTTTAAAAAATTGTAGCAGAAAAAATATTCAAACTCTATAGCAAAAAAAGGTCCTCTGCAGAGAAATGTGGGAAATCAAACAATCCCTTTGCAGCTATTTACTTTTGCTTTAAAAGAGCACAGTATGTTAATGCCTCTATTTATACATTACATTTTAATGTTTTTTTTAACCTGAAGTATTTGACCTGATGTTTGAGCCCAATTAACTTGCCATTCCCTTTCACCTCCTTTCGTAAGGGCTGGGCATAAGAAAATGACGCTGCTCTCGAAATAAAGGCTGATCTATATACTCTGTGTTTGATGCATTAGGTCTGGCTCAGTGTACTGAACTCTGCTGGCAGCTAAGAGGAGAAGCCGGAAAGAGGCAGGTTCCCAGTGCAAAGGTTGCTTTGCAGCATAACCTAGGCCTCGGTGGTGCTGCAGTGGTGTCTCTGTACAAGATGGGCTTTCCTGAAGCTGCAAGGTGAGCTTTTAAGTCTCTTTTTGTACAAACAAACAATGTGTCTGTATTTCTGAAGGAGCACTAGTTTCAGTGTGCTAATCTCTGTATTGTATATGGTCCCATACAAGAGTACCACTTAATGACTATATAGTTTGACAACTATAGTTTGTTCAACCCTGCCTTAATACCAAACTAAAAAATACGTTGTTGGGAAATCCTCTTGGTGCTTTAGAGCAGGGGAGAATATTGGTTTTCAAAGAAAGGCTTTACTCAGCATTTTCTAAAGGATAACTGCTCTAATTTCTGCTGCTAAGTTTCTGCTGGAAACTTTCATAGTGGTTTTGGACAGGGTTAGAAGACATTGTGGTTTTTGTTCCTCTTCTGTGTTTCTGCTTCCATGTCGTTTTCCCTGAAAGTAAACAACCGTTAAAGGAATGTGCAAAATTGACAGTTACAAAATTGAGAGAACTAAAAACAGGCAATGTTTTTCATAATGAAGGTTTTAAGAGCCGGCTCACGCTGGCTAGGCGGGATGTAAATTTCAATAAATAAATTAATTTAAGCCTGATGCCTCTAATTTCACAGTAACTACATATACATTACAAATAAGCGCTCCCCCTCCCCCCAAAGTCTGGTGTTCTTTTCATGGTTGCGGTCACACACACTAAATAATCTACTTTCAATCCACTTTCAGACTGGGTTTTTACTGTGTGAACTAGCAAAATCCAGTTGGAAAGTGGATTGAAAGTGGATTATTTGGGGTGTGTGACCACAGCCTATATTTGGAAATTGTATTTTCAAACAACCCCATTTTCTTGCATTTTCAACTTTAATTAGAAGTCTTTTATGACTAACAAGAGTTTAAGGCTTTGTTAGTGTACATTCTTGCTGACACTGAGGAGGGTGGCTGGTATTTTTCTCTTTTAAATAAGAGTTGAGGTTTTGTTTAATTATGTATTTAAACTAAGTGTGGTAGAGACAACTAAGGGCCTTAAAAGAGGCTCTCCAGACAATAAGTGGTTTGAAATAGGGAGAAGTTTCTGTAAAACATCAAAGCAGGTTTAGAGATGTTTAATTCATGTGTGTGTGAGAGAGCAACTCTGATAGCCATCAACTTTAATGAAAGGTATAGCAAAGACTATTAGGGTTTGCCTGTTTCTGGGGTGGGGAACCCTTATGTGTGGGAGTTACTGCTATTTGCAAAGTACTGTGAGCAAAGAGATACATTTGCACCCTATTAATGTGCACATGTTTGTGCATTCACATATGCAGTCTGTCATATCTCCATAATCTGCAAATCATTTCAAGCTGGGACAGTGAACTATATTCACAAGAAATCTGAGAAACTTGCCAACTTCAGCCCAGTACTGTTTCAGTTCTGGAATACCACACTAATGCCTCACCTCTATTAATTCTCAAATTGTACCTATTTTATATGGGCCAGAGGCAATGCTCCTTCTATGCTATAGAGCCCTGTGAGCAAAAATTCTACTTTGTGAGCTACTGGCATTAAAGTTGTGATTTGGCTACTGCATAAATTAATTTGCTCTGGAGCCGTCCTTCCTGAGCTAAGATAAAAACGTGTGAGCCGGAGGCTAAAAAACTTTGAGCTGGCTCACACTAACTCAACTTAGAGGGAACACTGGCCAGAGGTGTAGTGGTATATCACAGTAGAGTTTAGGCGGTTCAGATGTGCATATGAGGCTCCGATATGAGAATTAAGACAAGGTATACCATTACAGTGTTTGTACCCTAAAGTTGTATATTAGGAGACAGGAGCAGAAGGGTTAGTGAACTCATCTGTGGAGGAAGGTAAGTCATCAAGAGAGACTCAAAGTATAAAGATGGAGATCTAGGTAAATAAATAAATACAAAATGTTTATATCCTGAAGTCTCAGTCTCTTGATTTCCAAGTTGGCTAACTCTCATGAAACAATCCATACATATCATGATGAGTATCTGAAACCCCAAAGTATAAACAGTGTAACAAGCAACAGAGTAAAAGCTAAACAGCATTAGCCACATTACCAAACTATCTTCTTTATTTTAGTTAAACTAATAACTAGTTAGTCCCAGTCTCCATACTGTTTTTAGCAATCAGTGATGTATAATAATTGATGCATTAATTATAATAACATAAGAAAGTGACTTGCTGGATCAGACAAATGGTCCATCTATTCCAGCATTACTGTTTCACACAGTGCCCAAATGGCCTTGGAAGGCTGGTATACAGGGCACCAAACTTGAGGTCTTCCCTTAATATTGCCTCCTAACACTGGCATCCAGAGGTTTCCTGCCTCTGTTTCGGGAGGCTTTACAAATATGTCTAATCCCCTTTCAAAGCCATCTATGCTTGCCATCACTATGTCCACTGGCAGTATATTCTGTTGTTTAATTACTTGTTGACTAAAGAGGTATTTTCTTTGGTCTGTTCTGAATGTATAGCCCATCAGCTTCATCAGGTGTCCCCATGTTGTAGTATTGTGAGAGGTAGAAAATAACAATTGTAAAAATTCTGATTGGAGTTCTCATTTTATGATTATGAAACATAGCCACCTTTCACCTAGTTTCACCCAACAGAAATAAGACAACACCTCAGTTGCATAACAAAGCTGAATGATCAGATAAAAGTAATTGTGCAATTTGGTAATGGAAGGTAGCCACTGAAGAAAAATAATGTCAGTATAATCAAAACTGTCATAAAGTTGACTTCCATGCTTTTGAAAGGAACTAAGACATAACATTTGGACATTTATTTATTTATTTATTCACATTACTGTCCACCTTTCTTGTTGAGGCCCAAGGCAGATTACAAAATTTAAAACAATGTAATATAGACAGCATAAAACATGTAGTAAACAGTGTATTAAGTCTGGCTTACAAAGAAACTTTGTAAAACTATGAACATAAAACTATGAAAACAGTAAAACTATAGGACATGGCATACAATAAATGCAAAATACAGGATTACAAAAATTAGGAAACAGTTGTAAGAACCTTATTAGATCCAATAAGCCAGGCCTTGTATTGAATAAAGTCCTTTTATTTCTTAATGGTCTATTCAGTAAGCACTTTCAGTGTTAGTGATGACAGTTATGAGGCAGAGGGTGAATTATACCAAATTCAAACATCAGGATAAGAACATGGCACCAATCAGGCTAATTGTAAAAAGGCGCAAACAATACTAGCTGTTGCTTTCCCACCGAAAAGGCGCCGAACAGAGTCAGCTCAGACTTGGCAGCCTTTCCCTTCCTCCCACTAAGCTCCCCCGGTGATTCCCATACTACCAGCCACCTGGAGTCAGTGCGGTTAGGAAAACACTTCAAGGTTACAGGCGCTTCTCAGAGAAACAGAAACAGAGGCCCTGAGAGCAAGCGGGGAGGGGAGGAGACAGAGAGCTCAATGACGTGGTGAGCACAGGGCACCCAACTCCCGCCCGGGAAGATGACAGGGAACCTGACAACAGTGCAATAAAAACAGTGCATACCATAAACAGTTCCTTAAATTACAGCCCTTGTTCCTTTGTATAAGCGTCCTCCTGAAAATTCCATTTTATACATTCTGTGCACTGAATGCATTCATACACGCATGCATATATTCTGTGCAATGATAGATGGGTGGGTGTTTCCTGACATCCTCAGGTAGGCCACTCTACATGGGAGGCCTAATCCTTAGTCATAAAGTTCACCTTCGGCAAGTACTTCTCAATCACTCTCATAGGATTTGTGAAAGGATGAAACATCATAAAAACAGTTTCCAGAAGGTTAGCTGTGTGGGTTTTGAATTGCCATGACTCTTTGTTGTTTTGGCTATGGCAGACTCATTTATTATGCTTTCATGACTCAAAGCCCACTTCAACAGATGGTCAAAGTCAGTTGGTAGAGACCCAACTGACCCAGTTTTGTCCTCCCTCTTCAGTGTAGTGTACTGGTTAGAGCACCAGAATAGGCTTGGAGACCCAGGTTTAAAGCTCCACATGCTGGGCCAGTCATTCTCTCTCAGCCTAACCTACCTGGTATCATTTGGGGAGGGGAAGAAACTCATGTATACTGCCTTGAGCTCATTAGAGGAAGGCTGACATAAAATGTAATAAATACTAACTCTTATGCTGCAATAAACTTGCTAGTCCTTATGTCACAATTAAAAACTCTTGTAGCGTCCTGTCCTTATATATAATTGTATTTTCGGGTGGCAACATTCTATGTGTGCCAAAATCAGTTGGCTCCCTGAACTGCCACTCAGAAGCTGTGCCAATCCCCTGGTGGCTGCGTTGGCTGGCTGCATTGGCTGAGTCCCGCCCACAGGTGGGCGCCAATGGACGAGACAGATGTTCCAGCAGCTGAAGGACAAGGAGGCTGACTGGGAGAAAGGGGGGGGGACAAGGGTTCTTGGGTGGGGGGCCTCAGCTCGCGCCAGCCTGGTGCGCCTGCTCCGTCTGCTCCCGGACGCCTCCCTTACCTGTGGCTGGGCAAGCCGTGGGCAAAGAGGACACTTACCTGCGGCATCAGCCCAGGGGTGGGCCCAGCTCACTTGGGCCCACCACGGCTGCTCCGTTTACCTCCAGATGCCTCCTTTAGCTATGGTGGGGGCGGCCGGAGGATGGAGGGTTTGATGCGGGGTGCACTGGGGCACCACGTCCAGGCTGCGGACAGTGATGACCGGCCCATGTCTTCGCGTGGCGTTGGCCAGCGGGTGGGTCCAGCTCACTCTGGGCCACCACGGCTGCTCCATTCGCCCGCAGCCACCTCCTTTAACTACGGCAGGGGTGGGCGGAGGATGGAGGGCCTGGGCCCGAGTCACTGCAGCCCATATTTGCGAGGCCAGGTGAGGAGAGAGATGTGGCCAGGCACTGGGACGGGTGGGCCTGGTGAGCCATGGGAAAGGAAGGACCTCCCTCCCCTCCCCAGGCCAATGGCAGGGCCCCGGTGCAGGGAGGTTTGAAAGAAAGAAGCCAGTCGCTCTTTCCACGTTAAAGGCCAGGCTGTGTCTTTGCGTGGTGCCGGACCCAGAATGCGTCATTCTAGAGCCCGTTGTATTGCTGTTACAACAGGCCTTATTTATAGTCTTAAAAATATTGCCCATAATGATTGCCACACTTGCTACAGAATGGGAAAGTAAATCATTTCACAAGTACTAATCTAATTAGATCTATCTTTCAGTAATTCCAGAATAATTTTCTGTCATTGCAGATGTCGGCAAATTCAAGCTGTTCCTACCAACGCGGCTGTTGATGGGTTTAAGGCAAGTCTTGTCTTCAAAGAAATTGAAAAGAAACTTCAAGAGGTACGAAACTTGATAAAACAAGCTTATGAAATAGAAAAACTAGAATATTGGAATAACTTTCAAAATAGTAAATTTTGTTATGTTGTCAGAATGGAGCTACAACTACTGCAGCACCTCTTTGTTTCTGAACAAAGTGATCTGTACCCATCCCTTCATGTGGCTGGTGTAGTGGTTAAGTGCACGGACTCTAAATCTGGGAGAACTGGGTTTGATTCCCCACTCCTCCGCTTGCAGCTGCTGGATAACCATGGGCAAGCCATAGTTCTATCACAGCTGTTCTCTCAAGGACAGTTTTGAAAAGAGCTCTCTCAACCCCACCTACCTCACAGGGTGTCTTTTGTCGGGAGGGGAAGGGAAAGGAGTTTTTAAGCCACTCTGAGTGAAGGGCGGGGTATAAATCCAATCTCCTCCTCCTCCTCCTCCTCTTCAACAAGAGGTGCTGCCCGAGGCTGCCATCCCCCTCTTCCCTCTCCACCCAGGAGTTGGAGCAACTAACAGTTCTCCCTGCCCTGTTCCCCAGGCACCTTGAGAAACAGCACACCCAAGTTGCACATGCTCAGTAGAACGACCTGCGTTCTTGAATTTGGAAAGTGAGGCAGGAAAGAGTGTTGGCTGCTTCATCTCCTGGGCAGGCTCTGGCAAGGGCAATACAAGGAGGCAAGGGTGGGACAGCAGGGGAGGCAAAAGCTGCCACCTGCCTGGGGCCACTGCCGCACCTCGCCTCGGGGTAGATCCTGGAATAGTCCTCCGAGCTACAATCTGAACTTCACAATATTAAAAAATATGTTGTATTGCAACTGCTGTTCTTGTTCATGAAACTTTGTGAGATGGCAAACCAGTGGTCTGGTCTTGAACATATAGGGGTCAGGGTGATGGAGAGGGTGTTCAGCTTTGCCAGTAGAGGGCTCTGATGTTACATTTTTAGGAGTGTTTCACCCTTCCATGTGAAAAAGTATGATAAAAACCTCTTCCATCTCCTTGTGTTCAAGTTACCCTAAAGGTAGCAGTGCCTCTGAAAGAATCTATTAGGAATCCACTTTTACAAGGAATTATTTATTATTTATTTTATTTAAAATATTTGCTAGCTGCCTTTCTTCCTTACAGAGCTTGAGGCTGCTTACGATATTAGTAAAATACATATAAAACCAAAATTTAGAATCACAATTCAGGACTGCTTTAATAAAATGCTTTTCTCCTTTATGGATTTCACTCGGAATCCACTTGATGGAAAAAAGAGGGAAGAATTCTAATTTATTGTAGGGCAGATGAAGAGTTGGTTCGGGCCAACATCACTATCCCCATAACGGATGGAAGGCAGACAGCAGTATTCCAACTAGGCTTCACTGTTAGAGCAGGGTAGCTGGAGCACTGCTCGGGAGCAGGTAGTGTCCTCTTGCAGACGAGGTGAGTGTAAAAAAGCCCCAGTGTCTGCATGCTCCTTACTGCGAAGACCGGTGAAGTGTCGTATGAGAACGGGCCCCCTGTTTGACAGAAAGGCCTGGCAGCCATTTCCTTCTCATTTCGGCTGCTGTGAACAGTTTTTTTCAGCTACCTTGTTAGACTTCTCAACTTTTAAATATTATTTGGTCTCTAAATACATTCCTGATCAGCAGCCATTCAGATGACAAGGAATATGAGTCGGAGAGATGTTGGTGTTATTTTTAAAGGCAAAATGGACTTCCTTGTGCTTTTCCCTTTTTTTAACAAAAGTTCAACATTTTCCATTTATTGTTTGTTTAAAACATGCATAACTTGTGCAAGCCTCAGGATGCTCACATCAATCATTAAAAACCTGTACTGATAAAAAGCACAAAAAGTTAAGCCATTAAACAGCTTCCGATCATACAATTTTCTGTTGAAAGCAGAAAGAAATAAAAGCAGCATCTCAAGTTGTAAAAACAGCCTGAAAAAGATAAAATAGTAAAATACAAACCAAATATTTTCTGCTTGCTGAAAATAGTTGATTCAGATTCCCGGCAAGTGTTAGTGACTCTCTAGTTCATTTTCTAATGTATTTGGGCACACCATATATCCAGTATGAACACTGATGGGAAAAGATTACATGGGTTGGCTGGAGTTCAGAGCTAAAATAGTGGCAAGCCTACAGTTTTCAAATCTCAGGTATATTTTCCTTTTAAATTAAATACCTTCTGTGTTTCAGATTTTGGACTTGGTAAACATCAGATGCAACACTTAATCCCTTCATCTCTTTTGACACTTATGTTTTGAGATTTGCAGGGCAGGTCTATGCATGCACATAAAGCTGGGTGCTTATTCTTCCTAGGATTGCACCAGTTCAGACTGCCAGCATGAAAATTGCATACTTGAATTCTCCCTTATGTGGAAGTGGTGAAAATTGCTATCAACAGAAAACCTGCATAACACTGAAAGTGGTTTCAAGCTAGTCTTTTCCATGTATTTTATCTGCATGTTTTAGTTGACCCTTTGAGTGAGTGTTAATCTTGCTGTACAGACAAGGTTGAATTTACTAAAACAGATTGTTTATAATCATGCAGAGTTGCCATAATCCAGAGGATCATGTGACTAAATCACATACACACCTTGGGCTTTTGTGCTTTAAAAAATGGCCAGCTAAAGTGAGTTTTTGCAGTGTAGCATGGGAAGGATGATGAGGATGGTGGGTTACTGTTCAAAAAAGAAAACATCAAAAGTCCTGCTGTGTATGTTGGATGCCCTCTTTTAAGAGCTCCCAAGATATCAGGCAGTGCCTGCAAAGAACCAGGTGTTCGCCTATATTATTATAACTGTGCCATATAAAATCAAATGTAGTTTTAATTGTAATATGTCATTGTTGCATAATGATTACAGGAAGGAGAGCAGTTTGTCAAGAAAATTGGTGGTATATTTGCCTTCAAAGTAAAAGATGGCCCTGAGGGTAAAGAAGCAACTTGGGTAGTTGATGTGAAAAATGGTAAAGGCTGTGTGGATTTTAACTCAGGTCAGTGCTATTTTCTGTACCATAAAGTGTTCTCTTGTGTTAGAATTAAAGATCTAGATATACAGATTTCAGTATCTTGTGATGCATAATATAAGTGTGTTTTGTTAAAGAGTGCTTTGTTAACTTAGATGACTAAGTAAATTAACCATCTATGATGTACAGGTAGACAAAAGAGTATCAAACCTGGGATCATCAAAAAAACAATGTCATCGTTGCACATTTATTGTACAACAAATTGATTTATTTTATTTACACTGTTTATAGACTGCCCTTCTCATTGAGTCTTAAGGCAGATAATGTAATGTTAATACAGTCAACAGGATGGGACATCCAGTAAACAATGCAATGGGATTTGGATTGCAGAAATCTGGAACAAGCAGAAATCTGAACAGAACTAAAACAGAGCATGCGCATTAATGTGACATGCTAAGCAATGCAGAAATTACGTAGTAGGATCCTGCTTGCAGTAAGACAATATGAACTGTATGCAGCAGTATAGTCCCTAGTCCTTAATCCTTTGCCAAAGCATCTTCCCTGAACCTTTCTGTTGTGATGTAGCCCTTTTATTTTTGTAAAAAATGCGATGTTGAATTATTCATTTTTGCATAGTTCATGAAATGCCAGGAGAGCAGGAGCTTTCCTGTCTTCATCAGGCAGGCTATTCTGTAAAGTGGGGGCCACAACAGAGAATGCACGTACACAGGAAGTTGTTGATTTTGCTCATTTGTAGGGTGGCACCTGCAGAAGGACCTAATCAGATCAGCAAGGCTGTTTTAGCGGAGCTTAGGGGGAGGGGTGGTCCTGCAGATATGAGGGACCAAGGCCATGAAGGACTTTATATGCGATAGCCAGTAGCTTGAATCAATCTAGGTTACTGAAGGGCAGCCAACAAAGTGACTGCAGAATGGGAGTAATATGTATAGTGTGCTGCTGCTTTTACAGTAAAGGAAATAATCCACTGAATCCATCCTGTATTCTATTGAACTCTGAACGTGGCTTCTCTTATCAGAGGGCAATAAATAGAATTTTGTCCTTGGACATGGATCAACTTAGTAGGTAGAAATCAGTATCGCAAAAGATAATGTCTGCTCAGTGAGAAAGTGTTTTCAGTAATATTTAAGCAACACACTTGATTAAAGGGCAGCAATACAGAGATAGAGATCTGCCTATTTGAAATATCCTGGTTTAGAAATGGAATGCTTTAAAGTTTTTCTAGACTTGGACCCAGGTTGTGGTCTGAAGGCATACGATCTAGCAACATTGCTAAGCTAAGCAGATCTGGATCTGGTTAGTACCTCAACAGGAATCCTCTGGGGACCATGTAGATGCTGCCTTGGGTTCTATGGAAGAGAAGCAGGATATAATATAATTCTGAGTATTATGATTGATGAAATGTATACAATCTCTGTCTGTAGGTAAGGTGGATATTTGCAGTTTTTTTGGAGCCACAAGTCAGCATCCTAAAGTTAACTAAGTTGACACCCCCAAAATTAACTAACTTTCTAGCTAGCTGCATGTGAATATTCTCTGACCTGTGAGGGACTGAATGCAATTTTCTGAAAGTATTAAACATAGGCCCTTCTCTCTCTTTCTCTGTATCCTCACATTCCGAACATTTCAGTTTGTTTTCCTCACCAGCTTGCTATGAGCTAGTCCTAGACAGAACTAGAACAGAGCATTGGCAAAAAGTAGGTGGCCTTTTGAGCAAGGTTGAATATCACAAATACTTCAGAAGGGCTACAAGCCAGCTTCTTATTCTCTTGCAATTTTTTTGGCACTTGAAGTTGGTTTGAACCGCTCTAGGCAGAAGAGCCATTCAAGGCTACTGTTGAATGTAGAAATACGGCTCTCGTTAGTAGAGTGGACAAAAAATGGACAGTACTGAACTCAAGTGATATTAGTGCCTGCTTGAAGGCTGCCTTGGCTCAGTAACTGACTCTCTGACTGTAATGGAGGTTGTCCTTTATAATTCTGACTCTCACAAAAACATTTTATATCTTTGAGTCTTGATTTTTGTCTAGTCACACTGAAATAAGTAGCAGAATATATCCAAATATGCAATGCCCCTTAAACAATTGCTGCTGTTCTCTGAGGATTGTATCCTACAAACTGTGAATGGAAGGACTTCAGGGGAACTATCCCTCCTGTTTTTGCTGCCATGGTCTGCCTGCCTAAGCTGTGGTGTCCAAGCTGTAGGAGTAAGGGGGCTGCATCTTCAAGGGAAATTGGTAGAAGTAACCTCCTTCCCTTACACAGAAGGGGTCAGAAACCCACCCTTCTTCCTGTACCCACTGTCTACTGAACCCCACCTATGTCATAAGGATCCCAGGCCATCAGGAGCAGCCTTTTGGGATTTGCAGGGTGAACTTCTTCCATTCATAGAATCCAACCCTCTGTTGTTAAGATTCTGAAGACCAAACTATGTGAGTTTGGTCTATGGAAACTAGATCCATGGTTGCATCTCCCATTTCTCTCTCAGATTTGTTTTATAAACAGATGCAAGGATAAGGCAGGAGGGGGGCTGAATTGGGTTTGGACTGGGGCACTTATGCTGAGGGAAATGGCACAAAAGTAAAAGGTTAACACTCAGCCCATGTACCAATTCAGTCATGTCTTCCCCCTCAGAGTCCCTATGGTGTAATATTGAACTAGCACCAAAGAGACCCAAATTCAAATCTTCATGCTGCCATGTATTTCACTTGGCGACCTTGGTCAAATCACTCTCTCTTAGCCTAACCTCCCTCACAAAGTTGCTGTGAAAAAATGGAGGAATGATTATATGCTGCCTTGAGCTTCATGGAGGAAGGATGGAAGGAAAAAGGTGATAGGTATTTTTGAAAGAAATGTTGAAGTGAGAAGCAATTGTGGATTCAGTCTCCAGTGGCTTTTCTAGTGTGGCCCTGTCCTAAAGCTAGAATGCTTAAAGTCATCCATTTTGGTACTTACAGATAAGAAAGCAGACTGCACAATTACAATGGCTGATTCTGATTTGTTAGCAATGATGACTGGGAAGATGAATCCACAAACAGTAAGTAAAAGAAATAAAAGTGTTCTGCTGTTTTATAGCAGTGAATTAATAAAACCATGTTTGGGCTACCGCACTGATAGCTGTTTGTTAGTTTTGGAGTACTGTTGAACACCTGTTCACAACAAAAGAGCTAAAGTAGACAAATGGAGGCTACTTTGCTGTGCAAAACTGGCCTTTTTGGAATGGCTTTTATTATTTGACTTGATTATAACGTTGCACTGAAGAAACAAAGCAAAGTTCTCCTCACCTGTCAGTAATCACTCTGGGACAGAGACCTGGTTTTTCAGATATGTAAGCAATAGTGTCCAAAATGGCTAGTACACATGAAAAAAAATCTGCAAAGCCATTTATGTAGTACCTCATAGTCTACAAAATGATACCTATTTCATTTAGAAGTATTTGCTTTTTATATACCTGCATGATAAGTAGAAAGTTACATGCGTTTTATAATCCATTATAAAACTTCAGACACAAGAAGCAGTCTGAAATGTAGTCACTTTTGTAGCAGCCTTCTGAATTAATTTTCCTTTAGTTGTGAAAGAAACAGTTTAAGAAGGCGATTGTTTTCCAGGAATAATGAAAAGCACTGATACCAAAAAAACTAATTCTACTCCCTTTTTATTTCCTCTAGGCTTTTTTTCAAGGCAAATTGAAGATTTCTGGGAACATGGGCATGGCTATGAAGCTACAGAACCTACAGCTTCAGGCGGGCAAAGCTAAACTTTGAACCACTTTAACTTCAGGATTTGATGAAGACTTGAAAAATAGTTTCTTAAGAGCTAGGCTGGAACTAGGTATTGGAATTAGCACAGTACAGGTTTTCTGAACACATATGATCAACTCTAGCTTCCCTGAAGCTTCTGTTTTAACGGCAGTTTTGGCATTGCCTTCTACGAATCAGTCTAAACTGTTGCAAAATGGTTGGGATAGTGTATGACTGTTTATAATGGTTAAGACCAGCATGATGTACCATGATTTTAGTACATCTGGAGTGGTTTAACACATTCTAAAGCAAGTGATTGATAAGTGCTGTCATTTTTTTGTGGAACTTTAAAAAGTAGAAAGAGCATTGGGAAAAGGTAGTGTAATTTTTTTCTCTTAAATTCTTTTTCATGTTTTGAAAATCTCTCTCATAGTGGTTCAGTAAAATATCACTTACTTTGGTTGAGATCCAGAGAGCTATTTTAGACAGCCCAAAGTTTTCAAAGAGTGTGTACGTTCCCCCTGCCATGTCAGAAAATGCTTTTGAAAGTACCCCTCCATTACAAAAATTGTTTGCTATGTTGGCATGGAGGTGGAGTGCTGGTGGGAGTTCTCTTGGGCACGTGGAACTGCCTGTGCACTTCTTTAAATCCCAACCACTGGCTTCTTTCTAAATTAACAGTTAAATCTTTTCATTATGAAAAGCAAATTTGTGCACTAATGACATTCAATAACAGAGCAAAGAAATTGGACCACTTATTCCCTGAAATTAAGTTTATGAGAGCAAAGACTAATGCTTTTAAAATTTCATTTGTTTAATTATGCTATATAGAGAATTCTGGAAATGGATTCAGCTCTTAAATTCTTATCTAATATACTTTTTAACTCATTCCATGTTGGGAAAATAACATACACTGATTGAAAGTTTCATAGTAAATTAAATTCATTCTTCCATTTGGTCTTTTTTCCGCCGTCAAATTTTATTTAGCGATAGATAAGAGTTTGTAGAAGTTGCATGTTTTAGTAATATCAGGTAACATACAACATGGTAATATCAGATAACATACAACATATCAGACGTGCATACAACATATACCCCTACAGAGACTGCTCATCTATATATTAACCTACACATTGGTTCTGTAGATAAAGAAAAATTATATGTGACAATTTGTGGTGTGTCCTGCTGAACAGCACAAGCCAGGAAATAAATTAATTTTTCCTTCTGTTCTAAATCACAGCCAAGGGAGGTCAAATGTCACATAAATGTTGGTCTATTCATGTCTTTAGAATCCAAAAGCATTTCTGTATATATCCTCTTCTAGTAATCCTGCTAAAAGCATTTCCCTGCTGCTTCTCTGACAGGTGTAGTACATGAGAGATCAGTCTCAAATGCCTTTGTTTTACAGAATTATAAACATTTTGGAAGAGAAATATACTTGATTGTGTACTTGATAGCAGCCTATATATATTACGTTAAATTAGAAACAGATGTGCAAATTCATTCAAATGGAGTATGTAAGCAACAAAGAGTGCATTCTTACTCAGAGTTACTCTAATCTAGTCCATTGACTAGTCATGGTAAGTAATCATGGTCTTGACTTCACATTTAAACACTTGAGTTTAAATATCTGAGTAGAAAATGCATACGTACCATGCGAATTGAGATGAGTGCCTGTATCTCAAAACCAGCAATGTTCATTTTTAAAGTTACAAGGTAGCAACTGGGAAAGGATTGAACTTCCACTTCTCTGCATTTAATAGGTAAACATGATGCTGATTATCTCACTGTCAGGAGAAGTTGACACAATGTGTTGCTTATCTTGAAACTCCTATCTGAGGGTGTCATGACACCCTTGGGTTACCACCTTCCTCTGCCACCACTCTGGACTTAGGGTCCCTTGGGAAGGCCCAGAGTACCCTCCCAAGCCCAATTAAAATGCCCCTTTTAAGCCGAGAAATATAAGCGTGATGACCAGGCAGAGAACATTAAGAAAGTGGTTTATTAATACAGTGATGGGGCACGAAATTGACCGGTTATTATTCAAGGCCCACAGCCTCTTATACCAGACAGGTGCCTGTACTCACTCTGTCCCTCAGATTAACTCTGTGAGAGAGAAAAAGATCACTAGGCCTTGTCTTCCAGTCCTACACAGATCATGACAGAGGGTAAGGGGAAGACCCTTTTGAACAGGATGCACCATATTAAGGGGGTGGGGCTGCCATTAAGGATATGGGATTGGGCAAAATCATCACCTCTTTTATCTTCTGCTGGCATCTTGCACATGACTCCAAGGTGGATGCCTAGAACTAAGGTACAAAGTTGACATGTAAGTGCTTAAAAATATGTATCTAGGGTCCAGGTTTCTTCTTTAAACATGTGTGGCAGCTAGTAGTCGATTTTCTCTTACTGACATCCAAATTGGTACTTTATATCAATCTGAAGCAAGTAAGATTCCCATATGTGGAAAACAGAAAAAACAAATGTGTGGTATAGAACCAATTTGGGCAGTACTTGCAAACAGATGTGGCACTTCTACAGGCAAGTACTATGGCTTATTTTACCACATGTAATTTTGAAGTGTAGTCCTCATAATCCTTTTGGAAAGTGACACCTTCAAATAATAGGGATGCTAGGCTTTGACTGTGTCTTAGTTTGGTAAGACTTCACAAAGTATTAGAAAAGCCAACTGCAGTAAAAGCTAAAATCTTGGCTTCAACTCCTAATTGTTTAATTATCCAAACTACCTTTGTATGTGTCTTTAAATTTATGCAAGAGCAGTTGATGTAAAACTGCCCATTAATGGCCATGTTCCTGCTTCTCCATAGCACATCACCAGTGTACAGTGTGTGAACGGAAGCAGTTTATCGTAAATTGCTTGCTGTTAAATGTTCACCAAGGATAGCCAATTTCAGATTCCAGCATGGTGGCAGGCATGGTTGCTTGTGTTACACAGTCTTCCACACTAAGTTGATCACCATCGATATGAGGGGGACAAATAGAACCTCACTCTGTTCTGAAATGTATGGAACAGTTTTTATTTACTTGTGTACTCAGTTAACAGCTGGGCAGTGGGAGTGGGTTGTATAGGAGTGATGCTATATAAAATATAAGAGAAGGAATGTCTTAGAACATTTTTATGCCTTTAAAACCTAGGTTCTCAAAAAATGCACAGAACCTTTCAGAGGTTGGAAAACACCTGCAGGGGAAAGGGGATCTAGTATTTTTATAGTGATTCATTGTTGCCAGAAGATAAGCAGCAGCTGGAAACCATTTAAGTTGTGAAGCTTATGTATTCTCTACCAAGATTTCAAATGGGAATGTTAACCTTATTGTTTCTCCCCTCCCCTCCCCCAACCTGCAACCCCACTGAGCCTGTCTGTCTATGTGGAGAGAGTGGCACCTTCATTTGCCCAGCACCAGACTCTAGCTGCTTCCTGTCACTGATGCCAGTCCCAGTCAGCCTCATTCCCATCCTCCTCCGGTAACTATTATCCAGGCATAAGCCCAAAGCAACTATTCCTTGGCCATACCTTCAGGTATGCAATCTCCTTTCATCTGCCGCCCAGTACCGGGGGTTGGTAGTTAGTCCTGATTTAAATGTTGACACTACCCTTATTCACAAGTTCATGTTACACTGGATGCACATACGATCCACGTATAGTGTACACTTGATTATTCTGGAAATGCGCCTAGAGTAATTCTCATGTTACTATCAGCATATGTACAGCTGAACATGTGAAATTTATCCAGGCACTGATCCCTGATTTCATTTCTAAAGTGACTGTGTGTTGGTTCTTTCTTACTATCAGATGTACAAGCAGGATATATGTGTTCACTGTAATATGAATATGGCTACTGGCTGAAGAAAAGACTCCTTTGGAACTTGGAGCTCCCAGAATATGTTGCTTAAATTAGGCTGTTCAGGGTGCAAAGTTCTACAGATGAGTGTTTTTGCCTCAGTTAAAAACAAAATCCATGTAACAGCTCTTATTAAGAACAACCAAAGTGACATAACACAGACTTCTACAGAACTCTTAGGCTGGATGGTATAAAATTGCGGGGTGGGGTTGGGGGTGAGGTGTCAGGCTGTGACCTTAAATGGCCTTTTTTCCCTGAACATTTGTCAGACTTAGCGGGCACTAAGTTTGTTTTGTTGCAAACAAATGAAACTTATTTAGAAATGTAACAAGTTCAGGTTCTGATCACTGTGGTGCAGCATACCCTACTTTACAATTTACTATATTCCCCTCAATGAGCTTGAATAGTTTTGGTCATACAGCCTCTTAAGAATTGAAAAGAACTGTCTCCCTGCTCAGCTAAAGGGAGTGGGCAGGTGTGTATTTGTGAAAAGAAATAACAGTTTTTAGAGTCTGGAAGATGACCCAGAGACAGTCTCTATGGGGAGTCTGTTGGAATACCTTGGGGGTGCATAGATTTGCCCAGGGCTCTTTTTGTAGAAAATGCCCAGCAGGAGCTCATTAGCATAATAGGCCACTCCCAACAGCAGAAACATTAGCATATTAGGCCACATCCCTGACAGCACAGAAAGAAGGAGAGAGAAGGAAAGGAGGAAGAAAAGAGGGAAAGAGAGAGAGAAAGGAAAGAGGGAGGGAAAGAAAGAAGGAAAGAAGGCTGAAAATATTACACAAATTTTATATTTGTGTAATTATCTGACCTGAAAAGAAACACTTTTTAAAGTAGCCATATTGTACTTTTTGCTTCACCCCCTCCCCCCCTTTTCACTGCTGCTTTTACAGCCTTTACTACTGGTTTATACTAGATGAAAATAAACCTGAACATTAAGCCCTAAGTAGTAAAAATGGTTAAATGCAGCCTCATTCAATGTATGTATACCCCAATGCATGTTCTTGGTGTTTTCCCCCAAGTAAGCATGCACAAGGAGCCTTAGCCTCTGTTTGATATATTCACTATACTTCATTCTTATAAACCAGAAGTGTGCTCAGAAGACTAGATTATGTTGGTGATTTTATAACAATTGATACGTGTCCACCTTGATTACTATTCTCAGTGATTCTTTGAAACACAGACTGAAGTTTGTGTGTACCCTTAAGAGCAGAATAGGGTTTTTTTCATCTCTGAGCCAGGGTGGTGTGAAGGTTATAGTGCCACGCTGGGGGCTGAGAAACCCAGGTGTAAATCCCCTCTCATGCCACGGAAGTGTCCTAGGTGACCTTGGGCCAGTTAGGCTACTACCCCACAGGGTTGTTGTGAGGATAAATCAGAGGAGAGAAGAATGGTGTAAGCCGCTTTGGATTCCCACTGGGGAGACAGGCGGGATATAAACAAACAAATACCTGACCAGTGGAAAGCTGCCTGCGGGGCGGGGGCTCACATTGCCCTCTCTGACGCTGAAAACCCTCCCCAGAGGTGCTGGCAATGGGGAGCCGTTCTTCTTCTCCACAGGTGGTATGTGTGGGTGGGGGGGTGCCTCCCCCCCTCCCCCCCCAGTCGCAGACACAACGCCCGCGCTCTCAGCGCTGCAAACAAGCGCCCCCGCGCGGCCGTCCCATCAAGGTGCTGGCCAGCCCATAGCAGATTCCTCCGGCAGAGATGGAAGTGTCCCAGAGGCTTTGTGGGAAACCCCCACAGGCGCTTTGGCCGGGGCTATGAAGCCTGCTCTCAGGGTACCCCGCTTGGGAACGAAGGGACGGCGCTTCGGCACACGTGCCCTTGCGGGTGGGGGGGGGGGGGGGGAGAGGGCTGGGTACCGGGCACTGGAAGTTGTGTGGCTGCTATAGGGAGGGCGGGAAAAGTAGATGGCAGAGCGAGAGTCGGCAGCAGCCTCGAGGACCGCGCGGAGACTGGGCATACGGGGTGCTCCCCCCCCCCCCCCTCTGGACTTAAAGGGAGCTCGCGTCCTTTATGTCCAGGGAGCCCGAAGGCGACAGATACCCGTGCGGGGCGCTTTCACCCAGCTCCCTGCACTTAAAGGGAGGGAGCCCAAAGGTGCCGGATAGCGGGGCGCTTTCCCGCCGGAGGGGAGGGGCGGGCCTGGACACCAGCCGGAACACCGTTCTGGCCCAAAAATAGCCCTAGGTTTGCCAGCTCCTGGTTGTGAAATACCTGGAGATTTGGGGGTGGAGCACAAGGGCTGTGGGGTTTAGAGAGGGGAGGGACTTCAGCAGGGTATAATGTCCTAGATTCTACTTTCCAAAGCAGCCATTTTCTCAAGGTGAATTGATCTGTTGCCTGGAGATTAGTTGTAATAGAAAATCATCAGAAATTACCCGGAGGTTGGCAACCCTAGGGGTGCAGGCTCTCACTTTGTGGGGATCTACAGGGTCTGCTCTGCTGCCCTGTAGGAATGGCTTGGCTGCTGTGTGCTCCACCTGTATATATTTAAAATAAATACTACAAAATCACAATGAATTTCCAGTGGGAAAGCACTAGCCTTTGGAAGTTCTCACCACTCAAATAAGAGGGGTGCACATAATGCTGGTGTGTGGGGAGAAGCTGCAAGTTGGTGTTTGCAGCACTAGCAACAAGAAACAAAGTTCCAGCAGAAAGGCCAGCAGTCTGAAGTCAAGTCCCTGCAAGCTTCATGGCAAAAGGATGAAATGAAAGACAATTTTGAGGCAAATGAACATCTGATTAAGCACTGGTTTTTATATTCACTAATGGTTTTGGTATTCCCTGTATTCTCAGGAATGACTGGCGTTGACTCCACCCTGATCCTCTGTTCTTCCTAAATCTGCATGGTGTTTGAAGTATACTGGGTTCAAACACATTTAGTGATCAGCTCATAGTTGATTAGTGATTTCAGCCATGAGGACAAAGACTGCCCGGCCGAAGCCAGGTATTTATGTCCTAAAGGTCACCCCCCCACACACACACACCTCACTCCCAGTGATAGGCCATTTACAGTACATTGTTTCTCAATTGGTTATTTCCAGGATCCCTGCTTCCCTACTGGTCCCTTTTTGGATCCTAGCCAGCTTTTGTTATGTGTCTCAAGCTCAGGCTGTTTTCAGCCCTCTCAATGGAATGCAACTCACTCAGTACAGGAGAGAGACAAATAGCCTGGATGTTTCAAGCTAGCAGCCATCTTGAGTCATGGAGCTGGGAAAGAGAATGTGGCTGATAGTGAGAATGCAATGTGGGAAAGAGAAACCCTCCTAGTAAATATTTTGCCCAATGCTTCTTATGTACAGCAGTGGGCTACATTTGAAAACTGCCACATGACACAGTTGGGACATTACGCCATTGCTGCCTTTGTGGGCTCCATGGCTGGGGGGGGGGGCAGCAGGCAGTGGCCATGCAGTCAATGTTCTTTGGGTCACATGACCAGAGCAGTGGGTGGGTCCAGAGGCTGTGGGAGAACACCCCCCCCCCTGCATGCAGAAGATCGCATCAGGGGAGGCAGGGTGGTGAGTGGTCCCAAGAACCTTGCCTGCCTTCCCCTGCCTTTATTTAAGATTACCAGCACCTGACCCTTGGCCCTGATGTTTCATGGTTTTTATTTCCCAAGCACCTGTTGTATGGTTGTTTCATTCTGCACCTTCACTCCCCTTTATGCCCTTGGGTGCACAAACTCTCTCTATCCCACAGATGGTTGGTACTAGGTTGACAGAAGTGGAGTAGAAGAGTTTGAATAGTGATTGGGTTCAACAAGCTTGAGAACACTTTGTAAAGGGAAGACCAAGTACTAAGAAGACTGTTTCCATGTCTTGTCTCCTTTGATACATGCTCCTGAAATAAAAATAAAAGGCATGTGCGAGTTTTTAATTTCACTTCAGACTTCTGTCCTTTCTCATAATCTTTTTTTTTTTAGAGCAACACACTGGAAATAAAAAATAAAAAGTTCTGTCATCCTCTGAAATCATTGCACTTTTCTGGTCCAGAAGAAGTTCTGTTTTCTTATGGCATTCTTGTGTGTGGTCCTTGGGGGTCACAGAGTGCAGACTGTAGAGGCTGAGGGTGGGGAGTGCAGAATAAAACCTAGATCTGAATCATTTTACATAAAGCAGCCAATTTGTTCAGTGCAAATGCACACTTCCCTCACTGGCTTCTGGGAATAGCTCATGGTCCAAAGGTGGCTCTGTTCCAATGAAAGGAAGCCAAGATGGGGTGCAGGGAAAGGAGGAAACAGCAGCACTTTAGATTCACATGTTCAAGTGGAATTGAGAAGCACTTGGAGATTTTTTGATGACCAGCAAGTACACCAAGGAAGAAGTCTCCTGCATATTTCTGACAGGTACCTGGGGCATTTATGTAACCTTTGACTTATTTTAGTGCATACCATTCTTACCAAAGTAATTCCCTCCTATTTTTTTAAAAACTCTCCTCTTTACTACATTAGGAAAGAGCTAGTCAGGTTGCCCAGGAGAAGTTTAGTTCTTGCCTTGAAAAGGGTGTGAAGATGGCATATACGTTACTGATTACTCCATGGCATCAACAAAAATACTGAAGAAGGTGGAAGGAATTTTTATCTCTTGAGCATGAATTCAACTTGCCTGAAGTTTTATTGGCTTTTTTTCTGGTGTGCCATAAAGAACTTTTGGTGGGCTGAAAAGGCCTGGGAGGAGGTGGGAGTTCAGTCAAGCCGTGGAAACCATGTAGGAAAGTAAAAAATGAAGCTGGGGGACTTGTAAGGGGACAGTGCCAGTGGGAGGACTATTTGGCAACACACTGCTCTGTCAGCCTCGTGTCGGTTACAGCTCTCTGTCTTTCATATTCCTTGTTCTCATAGGCTATGCTGATCAAAATGACTGAAAATTATTTGCCCAGGCTGTTAACGTCATACTATAGCTGCTGCTTCTCTCTCTCTCTCTCTCTCACACACACACACACTCACTCACCCCTCCCTATCCCCCTATCCCTTCTACTCTGTTCACTTCCCATATGGTGACTTTGGAAAATTCCTCTCCACATAGGAAAGGACAGGAAATTCTCTTTGGGAGAGAGGGTTGCCTATTTCTCACTCCCCCCCCCCCCCTTCTAGTTCTGCTGATCACATCTGGAAAGGATCTGACTTGGGAAAGTGTTTGGTGCTTAGAGTGTGTAATTGACATGGCATGAGCCAAAGGAACTTTGTTGGAGGGGGGGGGAAATAAGGGAAACATTTTTCTCCAGATATTTTCATCTCTATCATCTAAGCAGAGGTGAGTTTGTTTCAGCAGTTTTTTTATTCTCTAATAGAACGATAGTTAGAGGACAGTGAACAGCAGTGAACAGCTGCTTTGATTTTAGCTGTGGCAGTTTGAAAACTCATTATGCACACACAAAAATGTATAACCAGCTTATGCTACACATAAATAATAGACTCTATTTTACTGTCCTGAAATATGGACTGCTGTAGGCATTAAAATAATTAACTGTAGCCTGTGCATGTCTAATTGTCTTTACTGGATATATACTTTTCTAGCCACTCTTGAAGACTCCAGATTTTGCTAAGCAGAGTGCTGAAATGTTCTCATGGGTGCTGGGGATTCAGGGCTTAACAGAGGCTGCTGCTTTGGACACTGAAATATAAAAAAGAATATGGTTGCTACTTAAACAGGAGAAATCTTTTATACCTGTCTCCGGCTTGGTGTGGTGTCTCAGGATCACAGCCCAAAAGCAGTGGGGTCTTTGCATAGACTTGAGGTGAGGACAAAGTGAGACAACAGCGGCATTTTCTGTGAGAGCTAGGATTTTTAACACTCCCCCCCCCCCCAAACTTAAGATCTTCTTTGAACTGAAAACGAAATCAAAAACTTCTGCCTGCTTGGTTTAAGCAAGCAGATGTTTCTGAATCCTAACGTGTGGCACCAGAGCACAATTCAAAGACTCTGAAGCAGGAAAAGGGAAGACTGAGGTCAGTACCGTATGAGTCTTCTTACTTAGCAAAAAAAATTGAACAGGCAAAACTCAGAACAAAAAGCTGTCCCTATGTTAATAATTACTTCAGTCATACAATTTGTATTACAACAAATCACAATTACTGTAATTGGAGATTATTCTATTTTGTAGTGTCTTTATAAGACAGAAATATGATATTCAATTACAAAAAACTTTATGATATTCAATTACAAAAAGAAATGGGATCCATGCTCTGCTACAGATATGCTGCAGTTGGATGCTGCAGTCCTTGGAAGGGAATTCACTCAAAGTCTGATGACAGAAATTGGACTGTAGACAACAAACAGCTTCAATGTGGTTTTCGAAGCTGGAGCCAGCCTAAAACCTTGTATTGCTCTTTGGGGAGAACTCTTGTGATGTGGAGCAGTATCAGCTTCAAGGGGCTCGAGTTAACTGCCTCGCTCTGCCATGTTCTGCCTGCATGGTTTGGGGTGAATCACAATGTTAATAACTGAACAAAAAAATATTTTAAATTATAGAATTGTACTCATATCCCACTATGAAGTATGCTGATTTCTATGGGACTGGCTTCTTAGAAAGTATATCCAGAATACTAATATTCAGATTTCATAACCACTAATTGTTTGCTGAGTGATATTGGGTCTGTCATTCTCCCGGTTAAATAAATGCATGAACCCATAAATGCATGAACATCTATTTGAAAATATGCCTTTCCTTCAATGCCACAATGGTCTATCTCTCTCACACAATCTCTGTTGGCATACAGCTGACTGCTAGTAAGATTGTTTTTTGCTTTCCTTGCAAAGGTTTGTTGACGTTTTTATAATTTTAGTATTTTAACTGAATTCTGTGGCCCATGGACATGTCTTTAAGCTGCATTGGGCCACATAGGAAAGGTGGCCCATACATATTTCACTTAATAAATGATGGTGCAGAGGAGGACACCATCTGCCATATTGCAGTGCTGCAAAGTTAGGGAAAGCTACAGCTGCCAAAATTCCTTTCTAAACAACTACTAGAGAGGTAGAGTCCTGTTTTGCATCTGGTTACCTGTTTCTTCATTGGAAGTAAACCTTCATCTGAGAAGTTAAAGCTCCACACTATTTAAAGCCCAAGAGCAAAGAAGGCCTGCTCTTAATTAAGAAAGCAAAACAAAAACCTTCTATATTAATGTTATACTATTGTGGAGGTAGTGCCAGCTTTTATAGTCAGAAAGCTTGTGATCCCCAGCTCATGTTTTTTTTCTTTTGATTTCAGTAGAAATGTACCCAAAGTTCATCATCCTGTTTCCTGTGTTGTGGCTGTTGGCACTTGGCTCTAGCAGGATTCAGGATCAGGAGGGTGAAGACAGCAATGATTTTCCAGAAAATTCATCTGAAATGCTCAACCCAGAACGCAACTCCTTGGCTCCAGATTGCCCTAAAAAATGTAGCTGCTTTCAGGAAGGAATTGTGGATTGTGGAGGGTTTTCTCTGAAAGAATTTCCCATTGATATACCAGAACAGACCAGCCACCTTTCCTTGCAGGTAAAGTAAAACAAAACATGGATGACAAATTAGTTGTGGGAGTCCACTGTTGCCTGGTAGAAGCCTAGTGATTTAGTGATTTTATATATGCATAGTCTATGGCAGGCTTATCAAGATTCTATACAAGATGTGCAGTTCTAAATTAGATACATGAAGGTTTGAATCAGTAGTAAGACTGCCAGGTTCCCTTGGTTTGCTGGCCAGGCTCCCTCGGTTTGCTGGCAGGAGGATTTGAGGGGGTGTTCTGGGGCCAGCTGGCCAGCGGTGAGCAGAAGCCCAAAAAAATGGGGGAATCCCCACCCAAACTGAGGGTCTGGCAACCCAAGGCAAAGAAAGAAGGAAGATACAGAAAGAGCTGATGTACCATGGCACCACTCATATAACATGTGCTGCTGTGACCCTTTAAGTGTCTCAGCTTATATTCTGGTGTTGGGGATCCTGATGACATTGTCCCTCGAGGTGTTAAGTTTCAGCTTCTAAAAGTTATCTCTTTGAATTAACATCAGGAACAAACCTACAGGAATATAGTTAGTTGCTCCTTTCCTTTTTGGCCTTGTGATTTACTCAATAATATCACGTGTTGATTGAGAGTACTGCTTAGTTAACATGCAAGCAGCCTCACTATAGGCACACCAGCGTCAAAATTCACCATTCACCCGTATACACTTCTAAATTTTCCTTAGGAAACACCCTGTGTAAAGAGTAGTGCAAGCTAAGACCTTTTTGGTGTATTGTACTGTTCATACCAAAAGTGAATGGTGATAAATCTAGAGACAGAAATCTGTATTGTTACAAAGATTTTCTAACTTTATAATCTAAAACTCTTTAAAGTCCATTATGGCCTGGATCCAAAGAACTACGCAACTAGTTTATGTATCTAAGGGCCAAACTAGATGAGATGTTTTACACAAATTCCCAGTACGAACTGGTAGCCATATTGTAGCCATGAGTCCCAAGGGGCAGTTCCATGTAAAAGTGCTGTAGGGCCCAATTTGAATCAGGACTGAAGCACAGGGGGATGATGGGCTCCTGCCTCCTTACTACCCCCACCACTTTCTGGAGTCAAATAGCCTGGGGATTATTTGCCCCACCAGGCAGCTGCATGTACAATGAATACTTCCATGTGCAGGCTTCTAATAGAGCAAATAACAGTTGGGAAAATGGCACAGGGGAAATCCCTCTTCCTCTTTGCTGCAGTCCTGTCAAGAATTGGCCACCTGTGGTCCTGCTAAACACAGGGAACTTGCAGCTGGTGGATGGCTGCAAGTTTCCATAGTGACCATGTCACAAGCATCACAACTAATTTGACTCCGAGGGACACAAAAATAATGCCCGTCCTATGGCAAAACTCAATTTGTGATAAGACATGGGTGACTGCTATTTGAAAGGGGTGGACAATGTACAAAGTTCTACTGGGCATGTCCAGCATTTGAGTGCATTTACAGTAGCTCTTTTGATCCCAGCCCATGTGGCCTTGCCTAATTCTGTCTTGGGTTCTCTATTTATTGCAGTACAAGCAAAGGCTTTTGCCCCCAAAGCAGCTGTTGCAGCATCCTATACAAGATCAGTAGGGCAGGAAACTGAACACTGTGCCCTACAAGCTCACTCAAGAGATAAGCATTCTTGTCATTCAGAGCAAGGTGAAGATTATTGGAAGTGCCTTTCTGTTTTAACTGGGAGTCCTCTTAAAGGCTTTAGCTGCTAATCAATCTTCTCTCTTCCTCCAGAACAACCAGATAGAAGAAATTTTTCCAGAAGAACTTGCACGTCTTTACAGCCTTGAAACTCTCAACTTACAAAACAACAGGCTCACTTCCAGAGGTAAGCTGGGAAACTCCAGGATAACATCAGAGTGTAGATAAAAGCTGACAAGGATGAGCTTATTATAGGCAAAAGCATATGGTCATTCAGCACATGGGGAGGGGGAAGCAGGGTTGTGTACCGCTCCTGACCTACACACATTGATCTGAAGGTTAGAATAAATCCTATATCTGTGCAGGGATCCTGTTTTCACTGAGAGAGCTCTGTGCACTAGGAAAGAGAAGATGCTTCCTCAATTCCACTCTTTTGTAATTATGCTGGTTCACTCTGCCCTGAATTCTGTTCCCCCTGAATTCTGATATTTAAAACTATTTTTGGAATTTAAACATGCCATTTACAGCAATGTGCTCCTGTACTGTGGGAAACATTATGCCAAAGGAATCTTGGTATGACCATACTTGCAATCATATCAAGATTTTTTTTGAGGTGTTTAATCCATGCTCACATGCACATTGATAATGTGTGTGTGGAGGTACAACAAAGGAACAGAAGGTAGAGCTGCCAAGTCGTCCCGGGGGGTGGGGAATCCCCCGCTAAAGGGGTCCCCAATCCGCTGGCCCGGATTCGACCGGCGGGGGGAACCCCACCCCCCAAACTGGCCCAATCGGACTGACTGCCCCAGCATGATGACATCACCCGGAAGGGACGTCATCATGCTGGGCATGTTGCCGGGGCGACGCTCTAGCAATCGCCCCCAAAACTCTATGGTACCATAGAGTTTTTGGGCAGTTGCCAGAGCGTCACCCTGGCAATGTGCCCAGCGTGATGACGTCAATTCTGGGTGATGTCATGATGGCACACACATGTTTTGTGTGCACGTTAAAGTCCCAGACCGGGGACAGGAGTCCCCCGCCATCAACCAGGTAGGACTTGGCAACCCTAACAGAAGGAGATGATCTCTGGAGCAAACCATGCAAGCACAACATTCTGTTGAAAACCCTGCAAACTGGAAACAGAACAAAGGACAATGCCAAATATATCAGTTCCATTCTGGGAAAAGAAGAGGTAATCTGAAGTTCCCAAATATGAGAACCTGGATGAAAGGAATTCCAGGGGCTTCCCTACGAATAAGGAAATAAAAGGGCCGCACCAGTCACAGGAGATAAAAAATAGGGCAGATGGTGCAAAATCAGGTGAAATTATATTTTATTACTAAGTTTAAAATTTGCCAACAGGATTCATCAGGGGAATCTGTTCTTCTTGCAGTAATTCTTCAAAAAAGAGTACAAGGTCAGTTTTTAAAGAACTACTGCAAGATGAACAGATTCCCCTGACAAAGCCTGTTGGCAAAACTTGTAGGGAATATTTGGGGAATTTTACACTAATAAAATGCAATTATACCTGATTTTGCACCATCTGCCTTATTTTTTTATCTCCTAATTTCCCTACAAAGCACATGCAGTTATGCATATGTAGACTTAAATTCTGGCCTTTGGCTGAACTTATGAAGGTCAGGAGCTAAGATAGTACAAGCAATTTTGCTCCCCCATCCATGAGGTTGAATGAATGTGAAGATATGACAAACCCCTGTATCTCCCAGCTGTCTGGCAGATTTTTCCCTCCAGAATCTTCAGTCCCCCTCAGTTACGCAGTTGCCCCTCAGTGGTGTGTATATATTCTTTGTCCTAAAAGACTTGACTTTCCCACCCTAAGTTTAGATATTTAGTTTAGGCTTTTTCTCACTGTACTGAAACTACAGGAGCTGTCCAGTTTCTAAACCCTTAAGAAATGGCACTTGAGGCAAATTAACTTTCAAAAAAAGAATAAAGATTTTATTAAACAGTCAAGGAATATATGTATAAATGGAATAGTCAAGGTTTTGAGACTGCTGAGGTAAGAAAGACTAATATTTACAGAGTTGAATTCTTAGAACATTCGAGACAGTGTATATGTAGTTTTGTTTCAAGGTTTTCTATTTCTTTCTTCGAGAGGTACTTTGTTTAGTATAATTTCAGCACTGACACAGTTCTATTGATGTTTCTAGATTTCTTCCTTCAGATATTACTGGTTTTCCTTTAGGTAATACAACTTTTCATTTACTCCTGAGGTGTCTAAGCTTTCCCCCTTTATCACAGACCAAGGTTCTCTTCCCAATCACTTTCACGGGCAGGAAGTTATTCTTGTCCCTAAGAAGCAATAACTCCTTTTACTATTTGGTTCATATGGGAGTTCTCTCTAACTACCCAGACGTTCTGCCAAATCCTTCTCCAGTATCCTTTGTCTGTATAAAGCTGTTCTGTAGCTTTTCTGACTAGGAATCTAACATTCTTCCTCAGAGCAGTCTTAATATATTTAGACAGTGGTGTTTCTCTTCTTTTCTCTGTAGAAGTACTTTCCTGACTATTGCCTGTCAGAAAACACTGACTCCCAAATGTCTCTTCCCTCAGAAGCCAAACCCTCTGGTTACTGATCCAGACTTTAGTAAGTCCAAATTGCAAGAAAAGCTCTTTTCCCTCTAGATCAGCTGTTTTATTTCCTCTCTCAGCTGATGCTTGCCAATCAGAGAGTGAATAGAGCAGCCAATCACATAAGCTCTTCTCTCCAGGGTAGATTAACTCACAACCTCCCTGACTCTCTGTACCAAGCAGCATTTTAAAAAGCCTGCTTTTCTTTGCAATCCATCACAGAAGACAATTGGAGTTCACTAATGGAAGACAAGGGAAAATGTACACAAAATATGCATCAGCATTTTTTTGCTGATGAAACAATTCTTATCTTTTTGCAAACAATATTACTCCCTCCCCATGTCTTCAAACACCATGCAGTTCCTTTGAAGCACTATCTGGATTGGTTTCCTTTGTAAAACATAGCATTGGAGTCTTATGGCATTTTTGTAATATTTATTTTCTAACATACTAGCAGGGCACTGATGGGTGTAAATAAGCACTTCTCCAGGACAGCAGACTCACATATCAGATCCCCTGTGGGAAAGATCCTAGGCTACAAATGAATAATCCATTCTTATAACAATCATAATGGAATTATAAAAAAATACTTTATATGAGCAGTCCAGCAGTACCTTGGAACAGGGTGTTCCACCCAGTGATCCATTGTCTTCCCATTTCAGCTACCATTTATACTGTCGAGCTTCTACAATATATGCAATAAAAAAGAACAATGTAATTTGATAGCCTCTTTAGCTTGCTCATAGTAAGATTTATTTTAAAGTTATAGTTCCCTGATCTTTATGTTGTATGTTTTTTGTTTTTAGACTAGTTTTATTAGATAGCATAAGCCTAGGATAGAATGTCACCCTTCAGAGAATCATGATAAATAGTATCCTTATTCGGGACACTGACACAAATATTAGCCTTAGATGCATTCTGCAGCAACCTATTCATCCCATCCTACCTTCACTGAAAATCCCTAACTGAAGGCTAGCCCTTCCAATTAGTAAACCAGCTCTAACTGTTAATTTTCACTTTAATACCACTCCTAATAAGGCATGACGATTGGGATCCAAAAATTCTATACAACTAGTTCTGTGTGCCAAAACAGGGCTTTGTGTTCCTCAAATAGCACCCCCAAGCCACTTGTAGGGTTGCCAGCTTCCTGGTGGAAACTGGAAATCTCTTGGAATTTCACCTGATCTCCAGGCTAAAGAGATGCGTTCCCCTGGAGACAATGGCTGCTTTGGAGCGTGGACTCTATAGCATTATACCTGGCTGAAGTCCCTCCCCTCTCCAAATCCTATCCCCCAGAGGCTCCACTCCCAAATCTCCAGAAATTTTCTGACCTGGAGTTGGCAATCCTTAGATGGCAAACCACTTCTGAAACTGAAAAAGCAGTTTAAGAACTAACACTGGGGTCTGCTGTTTATTATCATCGACAACAACTATAAATATCCCACTGGACCTACTCAAGCTACTCCGGCCTGCTTAAGTAGTCCTCCAAACCCCAACTTTTGTCAGGAAAATAAAATACAATCTGATATTTTAGTAAGCTAGTTTAAAATATTTCTATCCTTTTACCCAATATTTTCTCAAACAATGCAATAACAAGTTTCAAGGACACAAAATTTAAGTCTGTTACAAAATAAAAACACAAAGGTGTTTTTGAGGGGGGAAAAGAATATTAACACAGAAATCCTTCAGGAGGTAAAAGCCCCTCCTTTAACTGTTCCTATGAGCTTCTGATTGTCGAAACATTCCTGTTATTTTTAGGACTTCCAGAGGAAGCATTTGAACAACTGGAAAATCTGAATTATTTGTACCTTGCAAATAATCAGGTAAGGACATTCAATAGATGTAAGAACTGCTGCATAAATATGTTTATATAGGCAACTGAAACACTTCAGAAGTATCCCCAGGACAGAGGGTGGGTTCAGAAGGGTTTATAGTGTCGTGGCTGAGGGAAAAAATGGTGTAAGGATCACCGCAGGCTACACACAGAAGCTTTATAGTGATGCATAATGACAACTGTTTAAGGAAACAGATTTAACAGGGTACATGGTACAATTTTCTCCTTTGAAAAGATTAAAGAGGAGAGAAAAAGCAGAATTAAACAGCATGCTTTCATACACATATTCAGTTTTGCACAAATGAAAACTATATACTTTTGTACACATTTGTATTCACAGTAGTAGGAAGCATCCAACTCCTTCTGAGTGCCAAACTCTTTTGGCTTATGAAGGTTTAGCAAGCAGCTTTTTAAAACAAGTTTCCCACTATGGACTCAGAAATAAGCTATGGACTCAGAAATAAGCATCCCAGAATTGTTGCAGTTTTGTGGGTATCCAGTACAAAACTGTCCGGTTGCATTTATATCCAAGAATCAAAGGTGTTGCCTTACCTGATAGGAATGTGGAAGCCCATTTGCAAGGGCTCTGCCAGGTACATTACAATAACTGTCAGAGTGGCAGGAGGTCAGATCATGTGATACATTGTACTCACCCTTGGAAAGGTGGTGCCTTAGTATAGTGACTGAATTACCAGTTATTTTATGTGGACTGTTGCCTGGATCAAAAAGATTTGTTGCACATGAGCACAGAGCTAATTGTCATGAGTCAGCCAGGGCTCAGTGATAGTGAGGACTCCTCAGGAGAAGAGGAGCCCCGTGTAGCCAGCCTTGAGTTAACACAAGCTGACCAGCAGGAAACTGAGCTGCAGGCTTGTCAGGATTCATAGCCAGCAGCTGGTACAGAGCCACTGACACCCTCCAGCCCTCATTCAGCAGGTGAACCTCAGCTGGCCATTCCCAGTCCACCAGTATCTCCTACATGCTTAGAGCACTGCAGATGAAGGCTGAGAACAGAGCTACAGACAAGACAGCAAAGTGCATGCCTCCTGGCCCAGTGCTAGCTGCTTGCTGATGACAAAGTTGAGTAGTTGCAGGATTGCTTCTGAGCAATTGGCTGTAAGCATGACCCTTAGGCATGGGGCTATAAAAACCAGCCAAGAGAGGCTGTTAGGCATGGGTGTAAAGTGTAAAATAGATGCTAAGCCACCAACTTCTGGATCCCTGACCTTGGACTGAATGACTCTGCCTTGCCTGAATTCTGGATCCCTGACCTTGGACAGAATGACTCTGCCTTGCCTGACTTCTGGATCCCTGACCTTGGACAGAATGACTCTGCCTTGCCTGACTTCTGGACCCCTGACCTTGGACTGAACGACCCTGAGCCTTCCTTGCCTGACTTCTGGCACCTGATACTTGGAGCCTGCAAGCCAGTACTCTAATACATATCCAATCCATCCCACAATGATCACAATACAAATGTGGAGCCAAAGATAACCTAAATGTCGGGTTTGTGAAAAGTAAGTCCACCAGCACAAAAGGAGGCATTTTGAGGAACGACCTGACCACACCTGTTCAGAGACCAGGATTTATGGATCAATACAGCAGTCTTGGAGCAAAGCTATGAAACTTGGTGTAAATTCTAAGTCAAATTGTTTTATCTGCAGCTACCACTGTACCAGTATAACTGACTACTGAGGATCTTTGGGTCCTTGATGAAAGGGAAATTGCCATAATTCCATTGACTGTACAAATGAAGTTACTCTATTGTAGCTGAGCTGCAGTATCAAACTGCTTCTCCAGTAACATTGTGTCCTTTCCTTCCCTTTACAGCTATTTTCCATGTAACAGTTTTGGCAAAGAACAGCTCCACAAAAGTAGAACACAAGCCAGATTGTGACTAATATTCCAGAACTTTTCTGTCCCATTTCCCCCCTTGTGCGATAAAATAGTTTTTAACCTTTCTTCCTGAGACTGCAGCAGAAGAAAATTGCATCCAGAGAATAGGAGCAAACTTCAGAAGATTTTCTACTGAGACATTACAGGCATGCAAAAAATAGCTTGTTGCTTTGACTACTGAGTGCCAGGACAAGACAGACTGGGTGCTTGCTACTTCATACACACAGCAAGAGGAGATGCTGTAGCCAAGACCTGCATCCCTTTTCATCAGTAGGAAGGAAGGGCTAAGATGAAGACACTGAGCCATCCATCATAGGTGCACCATTAGCTGCCTGGCAGCATTGCGTTTGTTCACAATTTTGGCTATTTTCATAGAAAGGCCTATCAATGATTTGTAAATAAATAAAATAATCTGTGCCCGTGCAAAAACAATATCTCTGTACTTAGAAATCTCTGATTCAGCTTCTGGTATAAGATGATTGTGCACAAGTTTACAAATCCGCACAAATATTATAATGCAAAGCCTAGGGAATTTTCAAAGGACAACTTTTGGAATGTCAATTTTATAGACGTTGAAGGTCATTAAAATCGTCATGACTTTCTTACTGATAGAGTTTAGAATGTCCTTGCCAAAATCAATATTTCATAGCTTTTTTCCTCTAAAAAATCTGAAACTAGTATTATTCAGAGTTAGGAATCTTGTAAATAAAACACACTAGTGGATCATACATTTAAATTTTGCTATGCAGATTCATATTTGAAGCATCTTCTCTATGGGCAGGTGGACATAAGAAAAGCCTTGCTGGTTCAGGCAAGTGGCCCACCTAGTCCAGCATCCTGTTCTGCACAGCGGCCAGTCAGTTGCCCTGCAGAGCCAACAAACAAGGCAGATAGGCCAAAGCCTTCCCTGGATGCTGCCCACCTCGTACCGGTATTTAGAGGTTTACTGGAGGTGCCAAGATCATGTCATTTCTGTGCTTTGTGTGCTGCTTAGCATACAGTTGGGCCGATTTTGCACTGGCCAGTTGCTTCTCGTTCTCTCCGGAATTTCCCCTCCCAGTTTCCTCTGGAGTATTTTCTTCATTTTCCCACTTGGAACCTCAGCCCTTTTGATATAGCGTGACGAAGGGTTTTCTCCAAAAAAAAAAAAGAGAAACTCCCATAATGGGGCGGCCCTGATGAAAGGCGGGCGAGTGGGCGTGTTTTCATTTTGGTTCTCCCCCGGAACAAACAGGAAAATCCTCTAAAAACAGGATTTGTTTGCTCCAGGGAAACTCCGGTGCAGCAGGGCAATACTCCAGAGCAAAATGTGAGCCCGGAGCAACTGGTGTGAAATCGACCAAAAGCTCCAGTGCAAGCATGAGGGCAAACCTGGGGCAAACGCTAGTGCGAAATCGGCATTGGTGTTAAACATTGAATAGTAATAGTACTGACGTAAATTACTTTCCACGAGCACTCAGATGAAGATATACTCTTCATAAAGTGCATGCATAGCTTTAAAAAAAGCTGCCTGAGAAGCAGTGTTCCGACATGTTGTGGTTTGTTTCTGTTGTCATCTGTTCTGCCAGAGGTTTTAGAATTAGAGGACAGAGTCATGTGCTCTTACTTTCTCAGGGGACTGTCCTAAGAGGGGCGATGACCTATTTCTGAAAAAGATTATAAACACTGCATGAAATGTACTTGCTCTCTGAATCCACTTTTCCCATTATTAATAAAACAACAACATTCCTAAATCCAAACAAAAGTTCTTCTAGGCATATCGCAGGAAAAGATAAACTGTTCCCCGTTGTGATCATTTATGTCACTGACAGCAGAGATTCTCTTTTCTGGGAGGGTGATAATTTGAGACTGTGCCATTTTCCATGTCCTTTTGGGAACAAACAGCCTGATAAGTGATAACTGTCTGTTGTAAAGGTAAAAGTGATGGTGGCTGAAGCTTTCTGTCTCATAGAGTAACATAACTTTGTCCTCATATTTGTTTTTTCAGCTCACGGTGGCTCCAAAATTCCTCCCAAGTACCTTGATGAGTGCAGACTTTGCTGCCAATAATCTCACTAAGATTTATGATCTCACATTTGGACAGAAGCCAAACCTGAGGTAAATAAAGAAGTCAAGAGGCAAGGGAAAGGAAACAGATTACTGTTTCTGTGGTAGAAGGGGGAAAGTGGTTGTTTAAGTTTTAAAAAGCTATTTGTTGTCTACAAATAATGCTTGGAGGAAGAGAAGAGAATTGTTTATCATAGAAGGGATTCAAGCCAATCATATACAAATACATTATGTTGGCTTCTGCTGGAGGACAGTGGCAGTGGAGCACTGACACAGAAATTTGCACTGCATTTTCCTCGCATCAGTTCCCCGGCAGCTACCATTTTGTTCCTCTCCACCAGATGGCCCTGCATATAAAAACTGGGTATGTCTAGATCACTACAGAGTTAACACATTGTAATGATTTATTGCAAAGGTATACTTCCCCCCTTACAACTATTTGAAGTTACTAAAGAGTTACTTTAAAAAAAAATTAAAGCTTGGACCTGCTACTCAGTGGTTGTGGTCACATGCGTGAGATAAAGTGGGGTGGGGGGGGGGGAAGAGAAGCTATTTCCTCCAGTGGAAGTTGACCTGCAGTTGTGTGATCACACGGTCTTTTGAAGCTGTGGGCACAGCCTGCCACCACATGATCAGAAGCAACCGCAGGTGAGTTGGGGTTTTTTGCTGTTTGTCCCCAATGCGCTTAAACAAGGGATCGATGGTTCACTCCTCAGCCCTGAGGGCTCCTTATGGAGTGTGTGATGATGTGCATACCGAGAAGGGCAAGAGAGAGAGAGAGACTTTAAACAAGAGCACATATTGTTGCAGCCTAAGATATTTCCCAATAATATGCTGTAAGGTTCACTATTAAGAGTTTCTCTGCACAAGCAGTGCATAACACAAACTGCATAACTCAAGATAACTATACCTGTCCATAACCGGAGCCAGTTAACCGAACCCCAAAAAGTGCTGTCACAGTTTGCTTGCCAACAGTAGCTATATGGCTGTTCCAAGCCTCATCAATTAGGCAATATGGCAGCCCTACATACTCATTGTCTGGCTGAGAGCTGCCCTCCAGCAGCAAGAAACCCTCTCAATAGTCCAGTATAATAGAAGGGGTAGGAGATGACCAAGGATTTCTTGTTTGCTGCATTTTCCCCCCCTGTCCTCCACCACAGAATTCACCCTAAGATGCAACTGCTCTCTGGCCATAGACAGAAGCCCAGCTGCAGACTAGTTGCTGGCAAAAGGGGGGAGTGGGTGGAGAAAGGAACCATCAAGCTTTCAGCACAGAGCAGTGGCTGAAGCAAGACAGTTGGCTTACTACCTCACACTCTACTGCCAGGGTACATCCAAAAGGGACAAGAGAGACAGCTAAGAGCAAAGTGGCTAGAAACTAAACTCTTCGTTTTGGGGCAGGAAGATCCATATGATCCCCAGATGGGATGGACTCCCTAGAATAGGTTATAAATTCTCAATAAATGAGGACAAGTCCTCTCTTGCTTTTACTCTCTTCCGTGGCTTCTTATCAGGGGATACACTTTTACCTAGAGACTCCATCATGTCCATACAGCAGTGGACAATGGAGAGAAATTCCAACCAGGAGATCTAAGGTAATTATGAACTTTTTGTGCATCTTCAAGTAAAGTTAGCCTGTCTAATTTAAACATCATTAGGATAAGGACTGAGTATAAGGTAGGGAGAGGGGACTGCATATTTTTTCATTTTCTTTGTTCCTTGGCTCAACTTCAAATGCATTAACAGAACATGTGTAATATTTTATTCATTTATTAAATCCTTATATTTCAAAAACTCTTATATTTAAAATCTTTGGAAAAACACACCATACCTACTTAGTCTTGCTCTCTGAAGGGTGGTAAAGGGGAAGGGCAACAGAGAAGTTCACCATTCCTTCTACACAGTAGCTCTAAAGAGCAGAGAACGGCTGGCAAGTCTGTTCCTTCACAGCCATTTTCATTCCCACTGAGTTGATGAGTCTCTGAATCATGCCCAGCTGCTAATATAAGTACTCCTAGATCCCTGACAAAGAGGTTTAGAGTTAATTGTTCAGAAAACTTTCTGGAATAAAACAAAGTAGTTCAATTTATATTGATCCCAAATATACTTGTTTTTCTTTTATATAGGTCAGTGTACCTCCATAACAACAAACTTGAAGATTCTGGGTTACCAGAAAGCATGTTCAATGGGTCTAGCAATGTGGAAGTATTGATTATGTCTAGCAATTTCTTAAAATATGTTCCAAAGAATCTACCACGAGCACTATATAAGCTACACCTAAAGGTATGAATACCAATTCTATGAGGTCTTTGGGAGGTAGGAGTGGGATTGTATATTTCTACATGTCAGGAGCTTATGCTTTTTTAGAGCTGAATATTTGGATTATTTTGGATTATTATTATTAATAATAATAACAATGTTAATAACAACAGCAACAGTATTCCATTCTCTCCTCAAAAGCACCCAGGAATGCATACAAATATTAACATGACAAATATAATTCATAAAAAATAATTAACTCCACTAAAGCTGAGAGATTCCAGTAACAACATCAACAGCTATATCATCACTAGGCTATGAAATCAGTAGAGAGGAGGAACAAATCGACACAATTCTTCTGCCAGCACAAGCGTTTCAGGGGGTCTTTACTTGCTGGTAGGATGTGTGAAGGAGCATCTTCTTTGCAAAATGGTCTTTTGCCATTCTACACACACTTGTAGAAGATTGGACCAGGGGGTCCAATTCTATGGGCCCCCAAACAGGTTGTCTCATCCACTAGGACAGCCATGGGCCGAATCAGATTCTCTAATCTGATTCTTGAGCTGGCGGAGCTTTGCTCCGCCTCGCTCCAGCCCCAACGGACCCCTGTGTATGGTTAGCTCCAAAACAAGAAAAAATTAAGCCTTCCTTTTGAGTAGAGTTCCCTGAAATGGCACCCAACAGTACTTACGTCCCTTGGTACTTGTTGAACTTTTCAGAAAATGGGCAGGGAGGGCTTTGAGCCAACATTAGCAGCTGCTTGCTCTGCCACAGAAAGGGCCAGTTTGTACTTTGGGGAGGGTCTGTGGCTCAGTGGAAGAGCTTCTGCTCTGCATTCAGATATTCCCAGGTTCAATCCCAGCACCTCTAGTAAAAAGGACCAGGCAGGAGGTGATGTGAAAGACCTAAGCCTGACAACTTGGAGAGCTGCTTACATTCTGAGCAGAGAATACTAACCTTGATGCACTGATTCCATATAAGGCACTCCATGTATGTTCATATATATTCCTCTGCTCTGCTTCCTTTGTTTACTTCTCACAGAACAACAAGTTGGAGAAGATTCCCAAAGGAGCCTTCACTGAACTCTCAGGACTTCGAGAACTATATCTGCAGAATAACAAATTAACAAATGAGGGAATGGACAATGAAACCTTCTGGTGAGCACATAGAGTAGGTCTTCTTTAGTAGATGTTAAAGTCAGTGATGTGAATTGGGAATTTAACTAATCAACTAATGAATCAAAAAAGCAATTGTAAAACCATTACTATGACTAATCCCTGTCTGGTCTGACCAGGATGGGGTGGGGGACAGCAGCAGTCCTGGCTCTTGGTACTGGTAAGCAGGGAGAGGAAGATAAGCCGGGAGTAACAAAAACTGAATAAATAACAAAACTAATAGCTAACAAAGAAAAATAACAAGAATAGTGTTTTTAAAAATTAAAAAGCAAGGGTAGATCCCTACCAGTGTTCTCTCTAAGCTGAGTTAATGTGAGCTAGCTCACAGTTTTTTAGCCTCTGGCTCACACATTTTTGTCTTAGCTCAGGAAGGATGGCTCCAGAGCAAACTAATTTATGCAGTAGCCAAATTGCTCACTCACAACTTTAATGCCAGTAGCTCAGAAAGTAGAAGTTTCGCTCACAGGACTCCACAGCTTAGAGGGAGCATTGATCCCGACTACTCCTTGTGTGTTATTCTTTGGTCCTATAATAAAAGAACATAAGATTGTAACAAGAGTGCTGCTGGATCAGACCAATGGCTCACCTCATCCAGCATCCTCTTTTCCCACAGTAGCTGACCAGATGCCCTGGAAAGTGCACAGAAGGAGCACAGAGGCGAAAACACATCTGCTGCTCCCCCACCCAACAAATGACAGTCAGAGAGAGACCAGTTTGAATATGTAGGTCAGATGCAGCTGTAATGACTAATGGCTGTTTGATTAACCCATGAATTTGTCTAATCCTCTTTTAAAAATCCAAACTACTGACCATCAACATATCCCATGGCAGCAAATTCCATAAGTTAATTATGCATTGTGTGAATGAATACTTCCTTTTTGTCTGTCTTGAAATTACTGCCCATTATTTTCATTTGGTGTCCCTGAATGCTAGCATTTTAGGAGAGAAAGAAAAAGTTATCTCTGTCCACTTTCTCCAGATAGCACATAATTTTATAAATTTGTCATGTCCCCTCCCTGACTTTTTTCTCTAAATTGAAAAGCCCCTAATCCAGACCTTTGATAGTTTTCTGCACTTTCCCCAGTTCTGTAATATCGGAGTGGGGATGGGGGTGGAGAAACCAGAATTCTGCACAGTATTCCAAATGCAACCACACCATAGAGCCGTAGAAGGGCATGATACCACTGACAAGTTTGTTTCCATTGCCTTTCCTAGTAATCCCTACCACAGGGGTGTCGAACTCATTTGTTATGAGGGCCAGATCTGACATACATGAGACCTTGTTGAGCCGGGCCATGTGTGTCATAAAATGTAATGCCAGGTAGCAGAGATATAAACTTTATAAAGGACACAAGCACAAAGATTTTTTAACTTAAAATAAAAACATGCTTAAAACATTAGCACTCTTGCAATATTTTGTTTATTTAACAGTTTGATAACTGACACTTCTTGCTCTGAATTATTGCATCAAAATTTTGAGTAAGCTGTTCAAGTGTGTATCTGTAAGCTGTAAGCCGCAAATCTACTTTTGATTTATTGGCATTCACCACAGAAATATTATGCTCAGAGTTCTGAGTCTAGGACCTAAGGGAAAACATGAAATGGCTGAGTGATTGAGAGAGTCTGGCGAAGCAAGCTGTGATGCAGCAGCAACAGCAGCAACAGAACTGGAAGCAGGAGATGGCCAGTTCTAGTGCGGGCCTGATAGAAGCCCTCCAAGGGCCTGATCCGGCCCCTGGGCCACATGTTTGACACCCCTGCCCTAGCATAAGCTTTGCTTTCTTTTCTACAACTGTTGCTGCACATTGATTTGTCATTTTCTTTGGACTATCTACTATGACTGTGGCCCCAAGATCTCTTTCCTGATCAGTTATTATCAGTTTGGACCCCTTTTACATATAAAGTTAGGGTTTTTTTGCCCAGATATACATCACTTTACATCTACGTATGTTGAAACTCAGCAATGTTGTTACCTACTACATTTTGAGAGACCCTTTTAGAGCTTTCCACAAAATGCTGTGGTCTCATCATTCTGAAAAATTTGGTGGTATCTCAAAAAATGGCTACCACACTGCTCACCCCTGACTCTAGAACATTTATGAATAAATTAAATGTTATCTGTGCCTGTACAGTTGTGTGGTTGGGACAACACTGCTTTTTTCTCTCCATTGTGAAACCTATCCATGTATTCTTCCTACCTTCTCCTTCCTGTTGTTTAACCAGTTACCACTTATCCCATTAATGTTAAATTTACTCAGAGTCTTAGGTGAGAGAACTGATCAAAACCGTTTTTGAAATCCAAGTACATAATGTCTTCTGGCTTGCCGATCACATAGGTAGGGGGCCAAAATACTCATGCCTGCTCCCCCTGTTGTTTTCAGTCAACACTCAGAGGGGTCTTATATACAGGGCTACAATGACTTGTTATTTTTATTTATTTATTTATTAGGCTTATATCCTGTCCTACCTCACAAGTGGGCTCAGGGCAGTCACAGCATATAAAGTATAGTAATTATTAAAACATATAATCTAAAACCACATTTAAAACAGTAGAAAAGCAAAATGGCAGCTTAATAAATAACTTCAAATCATCCATGATGCCTCCTGCAAGATGTCTTGGCACTGGGGCTGGTGTCGAGGACAGGGGAGGCCGAGATGGTTGGATGTTCGCTGCCTCAACCAAAGGTAGAACAGCTCCGTTTTACAGGCCCTGTAGAACTGTAATAAGTCCCATAGAGCCCTGATCTCAACTGGGAGCGCGTTCCACCAGGCCAGGGCCAGGGCAGAGAAAGCCCTGGCCCTGGTTGAGGCTAAGTGGACATCTTTTGGGACAGGGACTACCAGGAGATGTTGATATGCAGAGCACAAGACTCTCTGGGGCACATATGGGGAGAGACAGTCACATAGGTATGCTGGTCCCTGGCTGCATAGGGCTTTAAAGGTCATTACCATAACCTTGAACCAGATCTGGTACTCAATTGGCAGCCAGTGTAGCTGGCATAGTACTGGCTGAATGTGCGTGCACACAGACATTGCTGTCAGCAAGCATGCCGACACATTCTGCACTTGCTGCAGTTTCCGGATCAGCTTCAAGGGCAGCCCTGCATAGAGCGAATTACAGTAATCCAGCCTTTTTCATGGATCACTGTAGCTAAATCCTGGGAGGTGATATACTGATTTATTTATTTTGCCTGACCAGCCAAAGATGATAAAAAGCTGACCTGGCAACAGAGGTGACCTGGGTCTCCACTGAAAGCAAGGCATCCAGGATCACCCCAAGGCTCCTCACTCTCAGCGCTGCATCAATGATGCCCCACCAAGTATTGGGAGCCAGATTTCCAATTCCAACCCCCCATGACTCAGGTACAGGATCTCCATCTTCATTGGATTTAATTTCAGCCGGCTCTACTGTAACCATCCACAGCCCCCAGTGCCCTGTCCAAGACAACTGGGGCAGAGTCCAGCTGGCTATCCATTAACAGATAAAGTTGGGTGTCATCAGCATACTGATGGCAATCCAGCCCAAACCTCTGGACCAGCTGGGCAAGGGGGCACATGTTGATGTTAAACAGCATCGGACAAAGGATTGCCCCCTGTGGCACACTACATTCCAGTGGGTATCACTAAGATATCCTCTCCCCAAGTGCCACCCTCTGTCCCCAACCTTGGAGAAAGGAGGAAAGCCATTGTACAGTAGTCCCTCTTATGCTGCATTGGCAAGGCGTTCAAAAAATCATAATTGACTGTGTCGAACACTACTGTCAGATCAAGAAGCTGCAGCAGCACCTATCCACCTTGATCCACCTTGATCCTGAGGTCATCTGCAAGGGCAGTTAGTGTGGTCTCCATCCCATGGCCAAGGCAGAAAGAAGACCCGGAGTATAGGTGACAGATAGGGTTAGGATTTAATATAACTAGCTAGGATGGATGCAGATGCATATCCAGCACCATGATGCCAAAGATGGAGACCATGATCCTTCTTTGTGTGTGTGTGTGTGTGTGTGTGTGAGAGAGAGATGTTAAGCCAGAAGGAAGGAAATCTTGTCCATAAGAATAGCATTCTACTTCAAAGGGATAGTATCAGATAGTAGGAAGGAAAGGGTGTTCTATGTGTCCTGACTTCTCTATCTATCCAAATCTATGGTGCTATCTCTGAAGTCCTGCACTTCCAACAATCACAACAAAAGCATTTTCAAACATTAATTTGAAAAACTGTGTATGTAAAAGCATAAACAAATGTGTAGAAAGTCATGTACAAAAATAACAGGGAACTGCCTATATTGAGGCAGCCTATCAAGCTCACCACTGTCTACATGAGGTTTTTCAGCTGGCGATAGCAGGGACTGAACATGGGCTATTAAACAGGCAAACAACACTGTAGTACTTACCTCTGAACTATGGGCTCTCCTCTGCCTCCTCCAGCCTTCTCTTCATTTCTGATTTCTGAGCATTATGGACAAGGAAAGTCGATGCAGATTATAGTCTGCCATTTTTTAAACAGCAATTGTAACTGAGAACATTCCTTTTCTGTTTTTCTAAGGAAACTTTCAAGCCTTGAATACCTGGATTTGTCCAGCAATAATCTTTCCCACATCCCAAGTGGCTTACCTCGAAACATTGTCCTTCTCCACTTAGAGAAGAATGCAATCAAAACAGTTGGCAAGGATGTTTTGACCCAAATTAAGAATATGGAATACTTACTGCTTCACAATAACAAACTGAAGGCCAATGGGATTGATCCACTGGCTTTTCATGGCCTGAAGAAGTTGCACACTGTCCACTTGTACAACAATCAGCTAGACAGGATTCCCAGTGGGCTCCCCAGACGAGTGAAAACTCTGATGCTTCTTCACAATCAGATCTCAGAAATTAACAGGAATGATTTTGCTTACACATATTTTATGGAGGACCTAAACCTGAGTTATAATAAGATAACCAGCTCAAAGATTCATCGGGAGGCCTTCCGCAAGCTGAGGCTGCTTAAGTCCTTGGATCTTTCAGGCAATAACCTGCACAACTTGCCTTATGGCTTCCCAAAGAACCTGCACAGCCTTAAGCTGAAAGTAAATGAGATCAGCTCCATTCCTAGGGGGACTTTATCTGGAATGTCAAAGCTACAGGAGCTCTACCTCAGCAACAACAAGCTAAAAGTCAGTTCAGTTCACAGTGAATCATGGAGGGACCTCACCAGTCTCAAGGTACAAAAACATCTGTAATTAAAATTATATCCATGACATGGTGCGATTCTTTCAATATAGATGTAGCAATATAGATGTAGCTAGGGGGGAAATATCCCACTATTTCATAGCAATATTTCATAGCAAGGAAATTCAAGTTTTGTAGTTAGATTAGAGTCTACAGAATAAAGAATTATGCATAGTATGAAGAACTGGATGTGAAATCTTGTGTTATTTTGGCATAGACCTTAAAAAAAATTAAGCAAAATTTATGGACATTACAGATAACATAATATACCAAGGCACTAGATTTGCTCATATGCAAAACAAAATGAAAGGTTGGCATTATAAAGCACTGAAATGCTGCTTTTGTACTGCCGGACAGAATTTTGAAAAAGAAATTCACAAGGCCAAGAGTATGACACAATTGTATATTTACATGCAAATGAGTATTTCTCAAATTTTGCATTTTAAGTTTTGAACTGTTTGGGGCCAATATGTAGCTTATGGTTGGAATTACAGACCTTTGGATCAGAGAGAGCCCCATGCATTCCATCAAAGGGAATTATGTCCACATTTGTGAACCTCAGATCTGATGGTGGGTCTGTTCCCAATAAACATCTTGGACAAGATGCAATAAATTGCATCAACCAAAATGCTCTTGGTGCAGAAAATCAGACCCAGCATATCAGGGGCATCAAGTTTTTAAATTCCCGGGGGGAGGGCAGGGGCTCGCGTGCGTGCGTGAAGCATGTGCGCCCGCCGGGACTACGTTCCTGCTGTTGCCGCCCCCCCGTCACCTCCCCCCACCCCCACCTTACCATTCCTGCTTCCGTCCCTCCCTTCCTCTGTCCAGGGGCCAACTGGGCATTTGCTTAGCTGGCCCCTGGACGGACGGAGGGAGGGATGGAGTGGCCAGGCGGGGGGGGGGGGGGAGAGATGCCGGTGGCCCTTGGAAGGGCCCGGGGAGGCACAGCGGAGGGTGCTCCATTTTCTGGGGGGGCGCTCAGTCCCCCCCGGGAAATTTCGGGGGTGGCTCAAGCCCTCGAGCCCCCCCATAGTTGATGCCTATGCAGCATATGCCCTTTTTCATGTGTTGGGTCAGTCCCATGGTTGCCATGAAATTATGAATAATCACTGTAATTTATGGCTACTATGTTTTATAGTTAATAAAAACATATGTGGTCCTTACGTATTACGTAGAAAGAAAAATATCACAACTAATAATGTGATTCTGTATCACAAATTTAGAAAAGTCCTATCCTTGTGATATTGTAGAACAGCTTCTGTAATAAGTTGTAATAAATGAAGAGCATCCAGATGCAAGCCCGTTTTGTCGTTGGACTTCTTCAGAAGTTATCTCCCTCTTATTTACAACTCAACAACTGAGTTGAAGCTTACATCTAGATGCTCATCATTTACTACAATTTATTACAGAAGCTGTTCTACAATATCATAAGGATGGGACTTTTCTAAATTTGTGATACAGGATCACACTATTAGTTGTGTTATCTTTCTATCATCTATGTAATATGTAAGAACCATATGTATTTTTATTAACTATAAAACATAGTAGCCATAAATCACAGTGATTGTTTGTTTTGGGGGTTTTACACTGTGATCCCAGTTTGTTTTTCTGGCATGGAATTATGAGCATGGACAAACAAGGAAGTCTTAGGCTGTGGTCACATGGTCATTTTGATCGGGTTTCACTGCTGTTCCCTCTTGCATTTAAAATTGCTGATCAGACGCCCACATCTGTCTCCTGCACTGAAGTGCGCTCACTTGTGCAATCCTCCCAGTTCCCTAGTGAGTTTCCCATCACCTGGAAAATCAAGTACTTTCCAGATATTTGCACTTTGAATCTGTGATTATGTCAGTCTGGACAACCATCTCTCACAATTATCATGATTAGGTCATCTGAATGTCCTTCTCGTGATGTGCATGAGCAACCCTGCACTGAATATATTCATTGCATGAACGTTCAAGCGCACATAGACTTCTTCCTCTCCTCTCTCCCACCCCCCACACCCAATCGGTCCCTGGAGTTCTTTCTTTCAAATGTTTCCAGCAAGGCTCCTCTTGCTGACCAGCTTCCTTCTCTGCTGGGTCTGATACATCCCACCCAATGAAAGAACCTCCATATGGAAATCTGCCCTGCAGATGTCTGGTCGACCGCCACAGGACAGCCCCTCTTCCTCCACAGCGGGCTCAGAGCAAGGGGGGCTGAGACGCCTCCAGTAGAGGAGCGTTCTGAAGGCAAACAGGCGGGCGCTTTCATCCGGGTTCTCTTCCCTTGCTCCCTGGCACTGCATGTTCCCTCTTCACCTCACCTGGGCTGGACATGCCTGGCTGAACCCAGAGCCTACCTCCCCCAGCACTGGCTCTTCCGGAGCAGACTGGCAGGAGGTGGGGAGACACTCACAAGTGGGGCATCTTTACTGTGACCCCCTCTTCACTGGATAATCAGTGCTATACTGCCTCTCTCCATGGAAGCTCCACTGAGAACCCATGGCTAATAGTTGCTATCTGGATGGTGCCTGAAACCTTGTCATGCAATACAAGCAGTTCAGGGAGGGATGTATGATCATTCCAACCGGCAAAAAAATATCCCTGATCCAAAATATAGCAAGAACAAATCGCTATAGGCTTGCCATGTGACCGCAGTCTTACTATATATGCTGAAATCCCCCCAAACAATCTACTTGTGTGTTCTCAGCACCAAAGCTAAGTTCATTTAGAAAGTTAAGTGAATGGTAAACCAGTAGAGTTATCAACTCTGGGTTGGGAAATTCCTGGAGATTTTGGGTGAAGCCTTGGGAGGGCAGAATCAGGCCCATAGCCAGGATTTTGTGGCTTGTGGGGCAAAAAAATTTCTGGTGGGGCTGCCATTATTTACCATTATTTTTCTGTCTCTCTCTAAACAACTGTACTTTTAAGGAATCCCTTACTTTGAATCCCTTACCTTGAAAGACCCCCCCATCCCACTCCCCTTTCAGTTTTCCTGCATATCTGAATATCTAACTATTTAAAAAACTTTGGGGGAATTTAAAAGTTTGCTTCTTCTTGTCATGGAGGCATCATATTTGTGTTTCAGGGAGCATCCATTCAAAAACAGCTGCCTCCAGTGAAGGAAAACACTCTTGTCAATTACAGGCTTGCCCAGTGAGGTCAGCGATTCTTGGGTCTGTTTAGCTGCGGCAAGGTGTGAGAGCATGCACCCTTTAAAAAAAGTTTTAAAATATTTTTTTTAAATAAAAAACATTTTCAGGAGGAAATTTTGTGGGGCTGGCCCTTTAAGGAAGGAGGTGGCGCCCCGAATAGCCTCACTGTAGCTACGGGCCTGGGCAGAATTCTATCTATCTATCTATCTATCTATCTATCTATCTATCTATCTTTCATATATGTAATGGCGGTAGCCACCTGGCCCCTGCAGAGTATATGGCCCAGAGAACTTGGGGCCAGAGAACAATAGTACACTAGGATCCTCATTGTTTCCATATCAGAGTATTAGGATATTCAAATAGTCCCATGATAGCCTCTGGAGGAAAACTTATCCTATTACCTTGAAAGTTATTTGATTATCTTGGAACTTATTCAATTACCTTGAAACTTATTCAATTATCTGGGAACTTATTCAATTACCTTATCCAATTCAATTGTTTGGGCGAGGTCAGGGGTGCGGCTTACCTGTGTATATAAGCACGCCCTGTGATCTCCGTTTTCATGCCTCATCTGAACCAGCTGAATAAAATGCTTGCTGAAATCATGTCAACCGGCCTCCGCTTCCAGTACTTTTCTCTATCTGTCTGTCTGTCTGTCTGTCTGTCTATCATCTCTGCTCATACGGCTATCACCTTAAGCAGAAATTAGACCCAATTTTTTTTTTAAAAGAACTTACTCATATTATTTTTTATATTTGATTACTGTGCTTATGAATTTTGCCACTGAGAGGGTGACATGATCATTTGTATCTGATAGTAGCCACGACACCTGGGCTCACACGTTTAGCAATTCCGTATCTTTATGCAAAGGGGTGACTAAATTAGCCCTCAACTCATTGAATAGAGGACACTCCATAATCATATTTTCAATGGTTTTGATTGTATCATGAGCATCTGCATATTCTATCAGAGTATGATACTCTATTACAGGGCTATTTTGGGGCAGGAACGGAGTTCTGGCTGGCTTCTGAGTTGGCCGCACCTACAGCCTCCCCCCCCCCCCGTTCCCCAGGCGCCTCGCAAGCTGCAGGGCTCCTGGGGCAGCCAAGCCAATTCAGGGAGAGAAGATAGTTTAAACTGCCTCCCCTTCTTGGGTTCCCTAGGTGCCCTGCAGCTGCAGAGCACCTAGGGAAGTTGATCCAGAAACTGCCTTCCTTCCCTCAGGTTCCCCATGAGCCCTGCAAGCCACGGAGCACCTGGGGAAGCCGATCCTGGGAGGGAGCTGCACTGTCAGGGGTGTGGCCTAATATGCTAAAGAGTTTCTGCTGTTGGGTGTGGCCTATTATGCTAATGAGTTCCTGCTAGGCTTTTTCTACAAAAAAAGCCCTGCTCTATTATATCTGCCCACCAAAATGGCCAAGGGAAGAATGTTCAGTCTTGCTAAAGTAAAAGTTCTTCTTAGTTTTGGGACTATTAATTGATAAAAATATTTTGGCAGTTGAATTGGGATGGCAATTCCCAAATGGAGTGTCAAACATACCCTGCGTGCCCTAATAGATGTACTTATAGCATCCATCTTCCTTACACGTTTTTACATTTGTCTTATAATGTCTTTAGTTTCTGTATTCTTAATCATATCATTTGTTATTCCTAGGCATTTCATTTTCTTTTCCAATAGTTGATCCCACTGGCTATAATGTTTATTTGCCTGGATAAGCCCAAGTAGAGAAAATCTTCCATCAGATTTTAAAACCTTTAATTTAAAGAGAAATGCTTTAATCCAGGCCCTAACTTCCATCAATAGTTCTGAGTTCCACTCTCAGTGCTATGCCCGAGACACATCTAGGAGTAGTCAATAAGCATCGGAAAAAGTCATACTGGATGGAATCCAGTATTTTTTCAGAAGTGGCCTGAATCCAAATTTCTGCACCATACAGGAATTGGTTTAGAACCTTAGCATTCAATATCTTAAGGCCAAGGGGACAAATTCACCTCCCGATGAGTAGAGGTATTTTACAATTGTCCTCCCTATTCTCAAGGCTGTGTTCCTTGCTAGATCCAAGTGTATTTTAAATGTAAGAGATGCTTCAAAGTAGATTCCCAGATATTTAAACTGATCGACCTGTTCAATAGGTTGGCCAGCTATGTCCCATTTGAAGATTTCTCCCTTTTTCCTTTTGGTGAATACTATGACCTTGGATTTCGCCATATTGATGGACAAGCCCTCATGATTACAGTATATTTCCTGTCTTGTTTATTTCAGTGAAAAAAGCAACCAAAATCTGTGTCCACCAGTCAGTTTTTAATAATTCTGCATAATTGTTGAATAATAATTCAATAAAATTTAATAATTTTGCTGGTATTAAATTGGTCCTGGGTGCTTCCCCCCCTTTTTTTGTTTAATTAAAGTCCTAATTTCACTTGCTGTTACCTGGGTCCATTCCTTCGCACCCGATGGCAATATTGGCCTACCTTCCTGGGTATTTCTGTTTCCATTTGCGAAAACAGAGGTAAAAAAAGCTTCTGAAACAGTGGCTGGTGGGAAAGCAGAATTGGGGGGAGGGAGGGACTGTTATGTCTTGTTTGTTATTGCATTGTCAGGGTTCTGGTAGTTCAATCCCCATAATCTTATTGGCTGCCTAATAAAGACTCCTTATTGGTCCTGAAGCCAATCCAGGGAACCAATCACAGAGCACTGCTTAGGTCCAATGAGATTGCATGTAAATAGTTACAATGTATATAGTTAAGCTGTTGAAACCCTATAAGTTGAGTGCCACTCTTGCTAGAACTGTGCCAGAGCTGAATGATGGCTGAAATAAAAGCTTGCATTTGATTCATCGTCTCCTGACTTCAGTACTTAAAAGGGACCTCCTCAGCAGGGTACAATGCCATAGAATCCACCCTCCAAAGCAGCCATTTTCCCCAGCGGAACTGAGCTATGTTGTCTGGAGATCAGTTGTAGTTCTGGGTTATCTCCAGGACCCAACTGTAGGTTGGCAACCCTTAAACCAGGAGTTCTACTTTGTCCAGAGCCTTACTCATATGCACAATCAATGCTGGACACTGCCTGCACCAGGAATCTGCAGAAGGAAAAACACCATATAAGAGGCATCCTTGGTAGCTGCCTTGCAATTTGTTATATTCTGGTTTTCTGAAGACCCATCAGGAGAATTTTGTGTGTGTGGAAGGGAAGAATGTTCCAACTAGCCCCACCATGGTTCTGAATGCCTTTGGTATATTTTGGGCATAGAAGTCTAAACACATATATTTATGCATATAGGTTCTGCCTGCATGACTGGGAACCTTTGCAAATGCATGGATGGTCCACATTGCTCAGACAGGACTATGGACAGGTTTATGTTCATAAGTGATAGTAGGGGCAGGGTCAAGCTGGTGTATGTAATCTTGCTTTCTCATATGTATGTATGGTTGTGCTTCCAAGTCCATAACTTGTGAAGAGTCCTCTTAGTTCCGTATTTCAGCAACTTTTAGGAGGAGTGTAAAATCTTTTCACTTGTCCTGGCTGTCAGTTCAATGGAAGCAAAGATGGCTTATATCGTATATTTCACTACAGTAACTTTTAATTTATAAAAGGGCTCAATACTTAAGTTATGTACAGTAGTTTAAAATAGCAAACCCTGCATATGCAAAAATGTCTAGAGCTGTTCCATCTGCATACTTAATTATTATTCCCTCAAGTCTTTGGGTTGAGAGAGGCTATAAATAGTAAATGCATGTATACAAATGTAAATATCTGCCATCTTTTCTTTTTGTTTTTTAACAGATTCTGCTTTTCTTGTTTCTAGCTGGGACCAAAGACAAAAGTGCTCAAATGTACAAAGTGCTTATTTTGTACAGAAACTTGGTTTTGTATGTTTTCCAGCTATATTTTTTCAGTCCCAAAATGTTGGATAATTTTTGTGCAATAACTTCTGGCTGGTTCTCCAGACAGCTGATTACCTCCTCCCATACCAAGTATTTTCAAGGATTAGCTATGACTAGCTTGAATCTTAGCTCAACAGCATGGAATGCACTTCAGAAAGACAGAGAGTGTTCTTTATTTATTAAAGAATTATTTTATCCCATTTTTCTTTCGAATAATAAAAAGGAACTTACAAACATAAACAGGATACTCAAAATCCATGTATAGTAAAATGTGCTCTATCTACACTGTATTTCATTATAAACCAGAAGTAAAACAATAGGGTTAAAAGATACTTATGTCCCACTAATCTCAGGCTTATTTTAAGTACACAAGCATTTTCTTCAATAATAATGTCCTTCTTATGTAATAATGTGTGCATGACAGTGTATTTATCTGTCTCTCAGGTTCACTCTTTCTGAACCAGTTCACTGGTGTGGGCAGGAGAAGTATAATGCAAGGAATGAGACAGTAATAATTGTGTTTGAGAAATAGGTGAGCTTTTACCTGGGAGAAAGTAAAACAATAAACAGCAATTGTTTATTTCTTTAGGAGTTCTCCAAGTCTCCTGTCCAGAGAGCCTGCTTGAGATGGCCAATGCCAAGAGACAGGGGACCTGCAATACCTTCAGCTGGAAGACCAATAATCTTCCACTGCCATTAGCCCTAATTGCATCCCCAAACATTCTGAGCACCAACTGCTGAACTCTCCCATGTTGTACAGTCAATAAAAGTTGCAGCAGCTAATATGTGCCCTGTCCCAGCTACTATTTGCCCTGCGCAGGAAAAAAAAATACCCTAACAAAACTACAGGGATCAAGGAAAAGAAAGATAAGTCACATGAAAAAAAGTTCAATATTATGTACTTGGACTGGTTGAGAAACTCCAGCAGAGAAAGGCTTTTCCCAACAGCTGCCTCTTGAAATCCGTGAATTAGAAAGAATTGGGAATTGAACTTGGGACTTTCTGGATACAATTTGTATGAACTACCACTGAGGCACAGACCACAACTTGCCATGTCACACAACTGCAGCCCATTTCTATGGCTTCATTTATTTATTTATAAAATTTATATTCCACCTTTCTGCCCAATCAGGGCCACCATGATCACTAACAATGAAAAGTAGAACATTATAAATATATCATAAAGCCAATTTAAAACTGATACATAGATAGATAGACAGATAGATAGATAGATAGAAACATGTCAAATGTATGGTGATTATATTAATAATATTACTGGTGAATAAGAAGGGGAAAAGACAGGGGCCAGAAGTAATGGTGCAGGTGAGACAATAACAAGGACAGCCCAAAGAATGAACTGAGGGAGAAAGTAGGGGCTACTGGAACTAAAGGTGGGCCAAAGACAGCTGTGAAGAAACGGGGTGTTGCACCTGCCTCAGCTAAAAGAGCATTTCCATATACATCCCCACCATCTCACCACCGGCTTATCACTAATTTAGGCAATTATATCCTCCCCTGCACAAAATACACAAAGATGGCCCTAATATCCTATATAGTAAAGCTAGCCCATTTTAAAGCATCAAAGATAAGGTTATTAATTATTTCCATTAACTGTCTGCTGTCTGTGCCTTTCTTTCAGATATTAGACATGGCTGGCAATCAACTGACGGCTATTCCATCTGATTTACCGGAATCTCTAGAATATCTGTACCTTCAGAACAACAAAATCACCACAGTGCCAGAGGATGCCTTTGATTCCACACCCAACATAAAGGGAATTTATCTCAGGTTTGTCACCAAGGGAAAAGGCGGCTTTCCCGAAGTGCCTCCAAGTTGCACTGAACTACTTTAAAAGTGCTCAGTGTTAGTGCACACCCAGTGGCATTTGTTAGTTTTTAACCAAACGATTGGTCGCTATGCTGTATCAGGAACTGCTTTTGTAACTATTCATTTTCAAAACCAGTTGGCTATATGTAGGGTTGCCAATTGTTCTAGAGAAAAATGTCCAGTTCCTTTAATAGTGGCTTAGACGGAAACCAGGTAATGTTATTTACTTCCATATCATGAGAAGCTTCTGTTGCCTGCACATTAAGCTTAAGCCAATACACGTTTGCCGATTTAGGTCTGGTCATCAGAAAACCAGCTCAACTGAAAGACCTTCTAGCAAAGGAAAAGCCATTGAAAATGTCTGTGTACAGACCCTTGTTGCATTAATTTGGTAACTGGATTGTATAATCAAGATATCTGACAACAAAATCTACAGTGGTTAGAAAGCAAAGGGAAACTGTAGTGCAAGGATTTAGTTTAGAGTCATTCCTGTCTATGTTACAGTGTTAAGGAATTGGTAGTCTGAGGACTTGTGCTAAGATCATGTGACCAAGTTTGTTCTCCCATAACCCAGAGATTGCTCTGTACAAGACGCTTTTAGTTGCTATTAGGGCTGCCAAGTCCAACTTGGGAAATATCTGAGGACTTTGGGGGTGGAGCCAGGAGACTTTGGGGGTGGAGCCAGGAGAAAGGAAGTGACATCATTTTGTGATGTCACATCCTGTGATGTTGCTTCCACATGCTTCCACATGAACTCATGAAGTTTCCTAATACTGAATCAGGCCATTGGTCCATCAAGGTCAGTATTGACTACTCAGACTGGTAGTGGCTCTCCAGGGTCTCAGGCTGAGATCTTTAATGTCACCTATTACCTGATCCTTTTTTAGCTGAAGAGGCTGATACCTCTTGCATGTCAAGCAGATGCTCTATCACTGAGCAACGGCCCTACTGAATCCTTCCTCATCTCGGCAGAATATGAAGCACTAAGTGCTACACAAGTGCTAAATATGATTTTCATATCATAAGAACAGGAGAGAAGCCACAGTGGATCGGGCCAACAGCCCATCCAGTACAACACTCTGTGTCACACAGTGGCCAAAAATACCAGGTGCCCTCAGGAGGTCCAGCAGTGGGGCCAGAACTCCAGAAGCCCTCCCACTGTTGCCCCCCAAGCACCAAGAATGCAGAGCATCACTGCCCCAGACAAAGTGTTCCATTTAGACTTTGTGGCTAATAATAGCCACTGATAGACCTCTGCTGGATGGGGACAGAGAGAGAGAGAGAGACAGACAGACAGACAGACAGACAGACAGAAAAAAGAAAGAAAGGGGGAGGGGGAGAGAGAGAGAAGGGAAAGAGCTGGCAGACCCCAGCAGTTTACCCCAGCAGCTTACCCCAGCAGCAACCTTGCAAGCGACATGCAAAAGCAGGCTCTTCAGTAGAAAGACCCTAGTCCCTCCTTAATCTCTGGGCGGGGCTCTCTTGCTCGCTCTCTCTTAAAGGGGAAATGTCTGTTGAGGCTTTTTACTGCAGGGCAGGCTCTCTGCAGACATTTCCCTTTTAAGAAGTTCAGGCCTGGCAGGGAGAGGCCAGGGCAGGCTCCGACGTACCCCTGCTGGCAGCCATTGCCTCCCCTGGTGGTCAATTTTGAAAAAGCGGGGGTAAGCTTTAAAAATCGGTGTTTCCCCCGCCCTACTGGGGGACTTGGCAGACCTAGTTGCTATTCATATTAAAGTTGCTCTCAGTCATTCTTCATTCTGGTAGTTTTTGCCAGAGGAACCAGAAATATAAAGTGAGTTATAAGATACTATTGAGAGCACTCCGATTAACACAGTCAGTTTATTTTACATGGCTCCATTTTGTTGGCAGAGTTTAAACATGCAGAGGAATGAAGCACCAACTGTTTAAAGAAAATAACTCAGTTTATTAAAGAAGAAATAAACTTTGATTGAACAGAGGAGAGGCATACATGCTTAACTAACTAACTGCTGTGAGAGACAGGAATGAAGGGGGAAGGCTCAGTTGGAGCAGGAAGTCTCCAAGAGCCAATCAGGAGACAGGAAGGAAGGACATAATTTGAAATTGTGGGAAGTCCCTAATATCTAGCTTATGCTAAATAGCAGCCTTTCAGCTGCCCCCTATAGGCTAGTCTGATCTTCTTCAAGTAGGTGCACTGTAAAGTAAAGATTAGGTAAAGGTTTCCCTTGCTCGAAAGCCAGTTGATTCCGACTCTAGGGGGCAGTGGTCATCTCCGTTTCCAAGCCAAAGAGCCAGCACTGTCTGAAGACATTTCCATGGTCACGACTAGACGCCGAGGTGCATGGAATGCTGTTACCTTCCCATCAAATTAGTACCTATTTATCTACTTGCAATTTCTTGCTTTCAAACTGCTAGGTTGGCAGGAGCTGGGCCCAGAGGCATGAGCTCACTCTGTCACACGGCACTCGGGTCTCGAACTGCCAAATTACCAATCATCCGGTCTGCAGTTCAGCATCTTAACCACTGAGCCACTGCAGCCCCTTAGGTGGACTGTAGACCTTGTATATTCCAATGCATTTTGCACTCTGCTTCTGTACACGTCTAACTCAAACCAGAACTGTTACATTGCATATACTATTAGGTTCATCTTCTATTCACCATGCTTTTGTCCACATAACATAATCCTACTGTCCCATGTCCCTTGGTGATACCAGCTCCAGTGACCCAGTTCAGTGCTTGTAATAGTTTAGAACTGCACTAGAACTGCAGATCGGAAGCTCCTTCCTGAAGCCACTGGAAGATGGAGAAGATAAAAAAGAATTAATGCAGAGATAGGTATTAAGTAGAGAGTGAAGTGTAGGATATTAAGCATCTAAGGGATAGGAACAGAGACTGAGGTGGCTTCTCTCCATAGAATTCAGAAGGAAATTGGTTTAGAGATTTGGGGGGAGCTGAAGTTAGAACAGGGCATGGCATGAGTCACTTGGTGTGATTATTTGGGGTGCATAATTTAACCCAGGTAAGTAAATTGGTCACACAGTGTAACCAACTTTTTGTGCATATAATCAGAATGGCTAATGAGAAGTAAAGAGATGAGGGTTTCTCACTCCTAAAATTAATATATATACATTGTGATTATGGATTCAAAGTAGGATGTGTATTTTGCTGTAACTAAGTCACTGGAAAAATGTGTGGCTTTGTGTAGGCACTTCTGACTGCATAGTGAAGTCTGAACATGTGAGACACTCATGAATGAAGAAACCAAATGTGGATGGAAATAAAACCAACTAAGTGGGAGATCTGTTAGGAACTTCAAGGGGAGAAGAAATCCCATTCCCCTGCTGCTCTCCTCTTCCTCAACCCCCATTCTTCTGCCTTCGTTTCTCCCCCTTTCTACAGCTACCTTGTTCCTCCCAAGCCTCTCACTAGTGCCCCACACAGTAGGGGCCATGTTCAGCATTAGATGCATTACAAGTGGGGAGTCTGCAAGGACTTGCTGGGGTAATTTCATTTCCCCCTGTATCCCTTTTCCCACACTATCTCCTCTTTCTCTCCTCCTGGCAGCACTCTCATCTCTCCCCTTTCATTCCTTCCCACTTACCACCCACCCTTTCATTTATCTGCCCTTACTAGTCTTTGTTATTTATTTACTTCATTCATACTCCATGTTTCTCCACAGTGGGGACCAAAAGGAGCTTATATCGGTCTCTCCTCTATTTTATCCTCAAAACAATCCTGTGAGGTAGATTAGGCTGACCGTGTATGAGTGGCCCAAGGTCATCCAGTGAGCTTCTATGGCAGAGTGGGGATTTCAACCTGGCTATTCCAGTTCCTAATCTGACACTCTAACCACCACATTACCCTGGCTCTCAGCTTTCCCTCCTTCCCTTCTCCTGGCAGCCTCTCCCTGGGAAAAGTCCGCCCCTGTTTCAAAAGTTGTTTGGTAGCAAGTTGCTCAAGTAAGTTGTGTGGTAGCTACTGCCAGGTAGGGATGCCAGCCTCCAGACAGGACCTGGGGATCCCCTAGTATTACAGTTAAGTCGACAGAGATTAGTTCCCCTGGAGAAAATGGATGTTTTGGAGGGTGGACTCTGCAGCATTGTACCCCACTAAGGTCCTTGTCCTCCCGAGGCTCCATCCCCAAATCTCCAGGAGTTTCCCAACCTGGATCTGGCAACCCTACCCCCCCCCCCCCATCCCCTGCCAGCAGCCAAGGAGGACCTGGCAACCCTACTGCCAGGCCCAGCCAAATTGTATGAGTTGTGTGGAGGCTACTGCTAGGCCCAGGTGAGCTGTGTGGTATTACATCATTGGGAAGCCAGTGCCCCACCTGGATGAACTGTGCAAATTGCTGGGTAGGAAGTTTTCTGGTGGTTGCTGTTGTGCTCCCCCTCACCTCTAGGAGTGCTCCCTCCAGGGTAGGGAGGCCAGGTGTAGACTGTAAAGTCAAAATAGCCCTGTAAAAAGGCTCTTCCCTCTGGCTTTTATTAACATAAACCAAGATTTGAAAGCTAGCAATATTGCGATTGTCTAGTTCTGATCAATGGTAGGAAATGGGGCTGGGGGCTAGCAACCCTGAATTCCCAGAGGGCGTTCATCTCCTAAAGGTACAGGCATTGCTTATAATACTGGGGGGGGGGGGGGCTAACACCACCACCAATTCCGCCCCCCCAGATTTCAGATTTTCCTGCAAACCTTTCTTGAGTTGTAGGAGGATATGTCTTGTCTGTCCATGGCCCCAGTCTCTGGATTTCAAGTATCCACAGACGGGGGCATGTAGAGAATAAGATATATTGACAAGTAGGGAACCCATGAGGCTCATGGAGGGAGGGACTCCCATCCTTCTTCTGCTGCCTTGCTGGTCCACCCAATCACCGACTCCCGCTCCTCCCCCCACCCAGCTGCCTCCTTGCACAATTGCCACATTTCACAAGGCAGTGGGGGTGGGTGGGGTGGCTGTGGGATCTCCCACTCCTCCCACACCCATATCACTGCTGCCACCATGGGTCATGCAGCAGTGGGGGGAACAGAATTAGAGGCTCCTGCATCTACCCTGCCTGCATCACCACCACCTCTAACACAACGGTGGCTAACACAACAGTGGGGTAGGAAGGTATATGACCGATCCTGCTTCTCCTCCTCCTGCCTGCTTCTGTCTGTGTTTGTCAGATATTGCCATCCATCTACTGCCTCAACCACAAGGAGGATGGAAGAGGCGGGATCAAACAGAAGCGCATGGTCTTTGCAAGCACAAACCATGTCTCTTTTTTTGGGGGGGGGGGATTTACTCCCCATTTAAAAAAAAATTATTTTTTTCCTGCAAACCTGATGATCTTTCATGTTTGTAGAAGGTTCTCTTTTTTGCCACATGACCCTGATTGGCAGATTTGTATCCACAAATGGGGTCATGTTGAGAATTTGGCATATTACTATTGGAATATAAGCAAAATAAATAAATAAATAAATGGAAACTAGTACAACGTTGTTTTACAAGGACAATTCATGGTCACCTTGGATTGCAGTCTATTAGATCTCTAGAGGAATGGTCAGGGCTTTTTTTGAAGAAAAAAGCATAATAGGTCACACCCAACAGCAGAAACTCATTAGCATATTAGGCCGCATTCCTGACAGCACAGCTCCCTCCCAGGATTGGCTTCCTCAGGTGCCCCACAGCTTGTGGGGTGCATGGGGAACCTGAGGGAACGAAGGCAGTTTCTGGATCGGCTTCCCCAGGTGCCCCACAGCTGCGGGGCACATGGGGAACCCGAGGTGGGGGAGGCAGTTTAAACTGCCTTCCCTCCCTGGATCAGCTTGGCTTCCCCAGGCGCCCTGTGGCTTGCGAGGTGCCTGGGGAACCCGAGGGGGGGGTGGAGGTGGTAGGCGTGGCCAACTCGGAAGCCAGCCAGACTCCGTTCCTGTGCGTTCCTGCCCAAAAATAGCCCTGGGAATGGTGATATAAATGAGTTCATTATACTTGCAGTGATAATTTAAAAGCAGAGGATTGGGAACTAATGCTAATGGTTATCCCTCTTGTTTTCAAGGTTTAACAAGATTGCATTCAGTGCAGTAAAAGAAAGCACATTCCAAAGACTGAAGCATCTGCAAGTGCTGGATATTGAAGGAAACTTTGAATTCAGTGATCCTCTGAAGAATGGGGATGATTCAGACGAAGAAATGGAAGAAGACGAAGAAGAGGGAGAACAGGATGTGGAGGAATAATGAAGACAGACTTTGACAGAATCAAGCATATCACGTGGTAGATAACTACTTTCAATGGTTTGGAGGGGGGCACTAGCTGTACTAACCTTTAATTTTAACCGGTCTTTTATGGTAACTTCAACTAATATACAAAAATCAGCCCATGACTTATTCTAGGAGTTGTTAAGTTGGCAAATAAATGTCTAGGATGGAGCATAACTCTGTGCAAATGTAATATTATAATTGGTGATAACACAAGTTGAGCCAGGGTGTTATGGAGGAAGAGCAACGTCTACACAAAGCATAACAGTATCAAGCCCTTGGTGGCTTTCTTCTGAGCACAGTAAACTCATGCTGTCCACATGGTGCCACAGATTGGTTGTGCACTGGCTTGTGCTGATGCTATTTTCCATTCTGAATCTTACAGCTCGAATGTGCATTCAATGAACAACCAAGTTGTGTGATAGTGTGCGATATTGCGCAATCACACATATGACCTCTTTTTTTTCTTGGCAAGGATCTTGTTATTAACAGCCGTACTATGGCAGAAATTCAATAGGTGCCGATTTCCCTTTTCCGAAAAAGCATTAGCTCTCTATTTATGTCTGTCATGGAGTATCTGAAGGAGGGGGAGCTCTATGCACAAACCCTGGAGTCCACTTGTCCTCTTCCTTAGGCCGATTTGCATTTTGGAGAGCAAAGAACAATTGCTCTTTATCTTTTACTATTTGCCTTCCGTAATTTCTCATCCCATTCCCAAGCGTTCTTTGAATTTGAATGTAGCACATGTATTCAATTATTTTTTTCTGCCATTTCATCCTGGCTTCTCAGTCAACCTTTCCTCTGCAAAACAAAGAACTGCTCTCTGTATTGTAGTGTCAAGTCCCAGGCTGTGGCCATGGCTTCCCTTGGCCTCAGACAGAGAGGGGTAAGACTTGAGCTCCACTCCACTGATACACCCTCCTTGGTTTCCTCATTCAAGCCCTGGAGAACATGGCTGCTTTGGAGGGTGGACTGTATGGCATTGTACCATGCTAAGGCTCCTCCCCTCCCCTCCCCAAACCCCACCCTCTCCTGGCTCCACCCCCAAAGTCTTCAGGTATTTTCCAACCCAGACCTGGCAACCCTAGAATTGAGGGACTAGTGTATGCTTTAATGGGTGGCTTTAAAAATGATTTTGAGGTATTTAAACGCTTTGGCTACATGTTTCTAGCTGTTACTCACCCTGGGCTGTTGGGCTGAATGTGCTTTATAAAATCCTAGCCCTGTCTGCCATAAAATACTTGGCTTAGGCTAATTGCATTTTGATTAGTAGGTGCCACTGTCATTATTTATTTCTGATTTCATGTTTTGCAGGAAGTCATGCAGCAAGTGACATGTAACTCTGTGTTCGTGTATCGGCATATACCTGTGTCTTTCTAGATAAAAAGAGAGCACTTAGTAGAAAGTGCAGTGAATTACATGCAGGTGGTTGGCTCCAGTGAGGCTTGGCCGGGCCAGTTGTTGAAGACAGTCTGCTAATGCTGGGGAAACCCACAGTGCCATTCCAAATCTACTTCATCTTCTCCAAGAACTTCCTGGATTATAAGGGATGGAGTGAGGAATATGCAAAAGCTGGCTTTTGTTTCTCTTCTTGCACTTCCCTGTTTTGACCTTTTAAAAAAGTGAGACTTTTTAGGGCAATTGCCTCCACATAATATCTCTTTGTCACTGTGTTTAAATGAACCACTGTATCCTTTCCATATAAGTTTCTTTTGTAAAAATATGAGGCATCTCAACCATTAAACAGCAAAAAGGTCAACTCACCACACCAGACAATTTCCCCCCTCTTTTGGTTCAATATATATATATATATATATATATATATATATATATATATATATATATATATGTGGGTTTTAAAAGAAATCCTATTACGGCTGGATCCCATTTATAATTTATCCCTATTCCCAACGCCTGAGATATGCATCCACCTTTATCAAGATTTAAAATATCAAATTATTATGTGTTGTGAAAATAAAAATGTATTTTTGCCTTTGAGAGGCTTGTCAGACTTTCTCTGTCCCTATGTTTGTGTGCACAAATGCACAAACATTGCTTCCCACTGAAATACAAATATTGATTTTTATCTCACTGTTGCCTCCGATGAAGCAGGGGTTTGCAGATGTTTTGAAACACTGTATATGAGAGTCTGAAGCTGCTTTACACTGAATTGGATTATTGATCCATTTAGCCCATTTTGCTTTGTTCTGATCAGCAGTCCTCCAGGACTAAGGCCAAAGGTCTTTTCCAGCTCTACTATATAACCAAAGATGCCAGGAAATGAATGGCTCCTTTCCATCATACACTGCTACCACACAACCCATTCTGCCACTTGCGACCATGTATGTGTATAGTTGCTGTTGTAGATGCTTGCATTTAGATTCTTCTCCTGTTTGTGTTTGGAGCTTCTGTAGTGCGATACTCAGGGCTACACTGCTTATGAGGCTTTTGTGGGGAGGAAAAGAGGAGGGAAAGGAAAATGGACAAAGGAAAGGGGCAAGAGAGGTAAGAAAAAGAGACAGCACACTCAAGCAAATTGTTTTATGTTTCAACATATCCAATATATCCTCATTCTGACCTGGATGGCCCAGGGTATCTCATTAGATCTTGTCAGATAAGAACATAAGAGAAGCCAAATGTTGGATCAGGCCAGTGGCCCATCCAGTCCAACACTCTGTGTCACACAGTGGCCAAAAACACCACATGCCCTCAGGAGGTCCAGCAGTGGGGCCAGGACACTAGAAGCCCTACCACTGTTGCCCCCCGCCCAAGCACCCAAGAATACAGAGCATCACTTGCCCCAGACTGAGAGTTCCTATCTATACTTTGTGGCTAATAGCCACTGATGGACCTCTGCTCCATATGTTTATCTAATTCCCTCTTGAAGCTGTCCATGCTTGTCTCAAAGATCTCAAAAGCCAAGCATGGTCAGCCCTGGTTAGTCTCTTGGATGGGAGTCCATGGTTGCTTCACCGAGACAGGCAATGGCAAAGCACCTCTGAACATCTCTTGCCTTGAAAACCCTGTTGAGTTGCCATAAGTCAGCTGTGACTTGATGGCATTTTACACACACAATAATGATCCTCCTTACAAAAGCTGTAAGACACTAAAATACTGTGCACTGTTCTAAGAATCCCCACCCTCACAAATGGTTTGGATACAATTACATCCTGCTGTTATTGGTGAATCAAGGACTAAGCCATAGTTATGACCTGGTCCTGATATTACACTCCTGTGGCAGCTAGGATATTACTATAGATGTACAATTTTGAAATGAGTAAGCGTGTGAAAGTTGCTTCTTAGTAATGTTTTTCTGAGACATGGAGGAGGAAAAATACATTCCCAGTATAAAAATCACACGTGGCTGTTTTGCCACAAACACACATGTTTGGAAGCTGCTATGCAGTGCCGCTTCCATTAATGCATCATAATAAGAAGCACATCCATCTTTGTGATGTGGTATTAATTAGCTTCTAATTGCTTTGTGGTATGAATGGGGGTGTTCTGTTCTCAATAAAGCCTATAAGTCTATTTGTATTTAACGAGTGCTACCCTAACAGCAGGACCTATTGAGCTTTGGGAACCTGAGTGAGCAACTTACGCTTGGAACCCACAGACAAAGGGAAAATGTCACAGTTTTCTGATACAAAGGTCCTGATTGACTAACTACTGTAAATCTGATCACAATCAGAATGGCATGTATATAACCCCCCATGCAGTTCTGTGCTGAAAATATGCAAAAAGCTCCAGTGTATCCTTGGGTTGCAATATTTGGTTGCCAACGCTTTTCAAAGAGAGTTGACATGACTGGAGAGAGGTGGTATTTCCTAAACACATTTCTTTTGGCCTCTGGTCAAACAAGGTTTTCTATTTTGGTTTTTAGGTAAAGGTGGGAAGGGTGATATAGACAACAAGCAGTAATTTTCTCTTTCAAACCACCTTTAACTCTGACTGCTTGCACATGCTTAGAATTCTCCATGTTGCTTTCACTGCCACTACAAATGCAGAGGCATGTGTACTGGTGATGGCACATCTCCATGGGAGTTTTCTGCTCACTTTCTTGCTGTCATTTTTATATATATACACACAAATTAGCTATTTATTTTCTTTATATACATTGTACTATCCCTTTTGGATCCTGGCAAAGAATCTGGAACAAGCAAAAGACCAGCATGAAACACAACTGATAAAAATCCAAGACAACCTGACCTCCCAAGGAATCTTTAGGGTGGTCATTTACTTCCTTCCCAAATTGGTGATGTTACACAATCCATATGCAGACGAATCTAGCCATCAAGGCTGGGATTCTGATATGCATGCACTGCATTTTTGTCCATCTTTAATCTGGTCTATTGAGGAGACTGTGGTGAGATTTTTCCCCCCTTTCAGCTACAGCAGAGTTTATGGCAATCTGAAGTACCAGCACAGCACTATTTGGCCATGTTTTAGATTCATGTTGTTAAATTGTTAACAGGAAAATGATGTATAGTCTAGTGAGTTTGCATACATAACTTGGATGCTGAAATTTCAAACCAGTCAGTAGAGGTCTGGCTGACCACTTAAATATACAAAACATTTATTTGTGAAGGGGAAATATGCACGATTATACACAGTCATATAAAAATCCCCACCAATTAATAAAATTAATCCCAGTAAATTTTATGCTTCTGCTTGGTGTTTGGTGGAACCCAATTGGTTGAGGGACTTTTTTAAAAAAACAAAAAACCTCAGCCTTCAGCAGGAAATTATAGATGCTGAGACAGTTTGCAGACCTTCAGTTGCTGAAATAGGTACAGGAAAGCTTGACCCAGACTCCCACATATATTCTTTCAGAATCAGAGAAGCTCAGCTGGGAGGGCCCTAAGGGGATGGCTGGGCCTCATTTGTAATCCCCTTTCCGAAAGGCAGCAGATTTCCAGACTGACCATCTGCTCACATTATACTACTGCTGCTATTAGTAAAAGGTAATCTGTATTACAATGGATGAAAATAACCTTCTGAGTCAGAGGACTTTGGCTTGTCTTTTAAATATTCAGATTTGGGGAAATAATAGATCAGAATTTGGGCATGGATTGGCTTTAAACCAGCCAAAGATTTATCAATTTGATTTTTTCTTTTCCAAACTATCAAAAAACATAAATGTAAAAACAATATGATACATTAAAATTAATTATTAGTTAAAATGTAAAACTAATTGAATTTGTCTAACTGAAAACTAAATAGGAAAGCAGTTTGAAGCCCCACTCATTTAAACAAGTTAAGCAATGAAACTTGTAAGGACTTCTGGCTTGAATGTACTCATTATTTACCCCTGACTGATGTACCAAGAGGTACTTGCAGTGTTTACTTTTAGTGGGTCCTAATTCTGAGCAGCAGCATCTAAGTGTAACTTGTTAGAGTGATGTTTCCAAACTGCCAATGCTGCACCATTTAAGGAGTATTCTTGATGTTCTTGCCTTTTGTACAGTACTGGCTCTATAAATTGCTTGGTTGTGATGTTGGACAATTCATCAGAATTGTTTAAAAGGTGAAGGAGTAGAGTAATGAGTCTGTGGGGGCAGCTGTGGCAGGCAAGAAATGAACTGGGCTAGGGAGAAGGGGTAAATGAAAAGGACACCCCTATTTTTTCATTTTCTTCATATAAGCCCGCTTGCGGGGAGGGCGGGGTAAAAGTGTGAAAAATAAAATAAATAAGCCCAGAGGGAAAGGCTATGGTCAGGAAAATGGCACATTTCCAGAAACTGCTGCCAGAAGTGACTGCTTTATGGTAGCCCTGTCTTGTTAAGCAGTGTAGAAATCTACCAGAGATGTGGTGCTCAAGGCCACCAACAGGACAACCCTAAAAATCAAAGATCAAGAAGTTAAAATTTTAAAAGACATTCCATTTGAAATCAGGAAGAAGAGGAAACCCTACAAAAGTTTCACCATATTTCTGCAAGCAAGTGCTATCATGTACAGATGGATTACACCTGAAGGCTTGATTTTCAGTTACAAAGATAAGAAGCAAAAGATTGACTCTGTTGCAAAGGAAAGAAATTTTTGGAACAACATCTGGATAGAAGAGAGAAATCATCCACAGAGGAAGAACTGGAACAACAAGAAAGCATATATGGACTGGAAAGTTCTGACTCCCCAGTGAGTAACAAGTCTGAGGGAGAAGACTCTGACGCAGAAAAAGGAGCAGCAGCTCCAAAACCCTGGAAAGTCAAATAAGACTTTGTTAAAAGAAGCAAAAAGAAAGAAGAAGAAAGAATAATCATAGTTCATTTGAAAGTTTGACTCTTGTTTATGTACTCACTTGTCTTGAATGCAGTTATTTACTTAATCTAAACTTTTAGGGTTGCTAGCTAATAGAAAGCTAATGATGCCTTGGTATTTTAACTATTTTCTTGAAAATATCTGAAGCAATATTATTTTACATATAGTAACAGCTTGGTCTCTGTATACCTAGGGGTAGTTTATTTAGTTTAGTATGTTTTTGTAGTTTGTAGAAAATAAAATAAAATAAAATAAAAAGAAGTGTGTAATGATGTGAAATAATTGTTATTTATTTATTTACAAAATTTATATCCTGCATTTCTGTCCTCACAGGGGCCACCAAGGCAGCTAACAATTTAAAACATACATGATAAAATCACATTTTTAAACCATTAGCATCTATTGGGTTATATGTTTAAAAAAATCATTTTCCTTGGAATCACAGAAGCTTTACACAGTATCTCCAATTCTCCATGTTTCCTGATTAAGGGGAAAATGCTGTTCAAACAAATTACAAAGATTATCGGACTCCAGTGGTAACAAGAGAAAGAAATTTTACTTATAAAAATAGAACCACATCTTACATGACACATTTGTGTAGGTACGTTAAACTTATTGTGAGCAGTTAACTTTAAAAAGGTTAACTTGCTACACCTCCAAGCCCAGAGAAGAGAGGTTCTATATAAGATGAAACAGAAGGCAATCAATGGCCATAGAGGCTCAACATCTAACCAATGAGAGTGTGAGGCTTATTGCCAAGTGTACCAGTGAGAGATTCTCTTAACCCTTTCCCACCCAGATGCTCTTGCATGCAGAGATACAATATTCAGCACCCCTGGTCAGGATGTCAGCCACAATCTCTTCTGTTGAACAGTACTCCAGCTCTATTATACCCCTCTCAGGTCACACACTAAGTAAAACTTCACATCAGTGTGCTTACTGCATACAGCCATTATTTTTCTGATCGAGAAATCTTAATGCAGCTCTAATTGTCTTCTTTAACTTGAATTCACTTTTGCTCATTGACTCCAAAGTCCTTTAGTAACTGGTCTAGTCACAACAGTACTCTGCATGCTTCAGCAAATGCTATATATCCAGACTCTGTGAAGATAAACATACTGTAGTTTGCTTTCTACGGTCCCATGGATTGGTCCACCTCCATACAGGAACAAATACCCACTTGTGGATTTATAGTCTAAGAAGCTGTCTCCTGCCCAATCTGCATCCATGTAACCAACTAATTTTGGATTACTGGTGGATGGCAATTTTAGTTTCAAATCTAAAGTTCCTTTTAGATATCTAGCCACTCTTTTTACTGCAGCTCATTCTTTCTTGCTGGTGCACCTGTCTTTCTACTAAGGATCCCAACACTGGTTGCAATATCAGGTCTTCTAGTCGCGCTTAGGTATAGAAGGCATTTCTGTACTGATTGTCTTTAGGTAAAGGATCACTTATTTTGGTGTTCTTCAACTTTGTAGATATCTCCCTTAAACATTGTGGCACTGGAATGAAAGACTGGGACAAAGTTTTGGACACTATTCTGTGTCTCAAGGACAGCCCCATCTTGACATCCATGTCAATTTTTAAGGAGACAAGGAAAGATGTAAAAGAAAATGCAATATGACATCTCCCTTGAGGGATGCAGTATATGAACTGAAGTTGGTGTACATGTTCATGACAACAGTCTATGTTTGGAAAAGTAACTAGACCCTCACACTAATGTCAAAAGGTGACCAAGGAAAGAGCATCATGGATTGTAATGCACAATCTGAAATAAGGCCTCTCAAACTATATCCTTGACTAGTTTAACAAAATTTTGATTTTAAGAACAAAATAAAATAATTGCCCTGTGTCAGTTTACTGTGACAGCTATTCATGATTCTGTTTCTCTAGTACGCAACTGGGAATGAACTGGTAAGATTTAAAAAGCAAAGTTGTTTATATAAATGCAAATCTTAGCACAATCATAGTTAGCCCTCTGAAAGCTGTTTCATAGAAGTTAGGGTGGTGGTTTTAAGTTTTTCTGCTTCACAGAACATTCTCCGCATGGACTTGTCTGATTTGCATGTCAGCCATACAGCCCCTTTCATTTGCAGAAGATTCTGAAATATGTTCTAGAATACACAATGAATGGAAGGGTTGCTTTGGCAACCTCCTACCCTTTGCTCTTGATGCCTGCCGCTGCTTGAATTAGCATGGGAGCAAAAAAGGAAGGGCAAATAGCATCATGTGACTCTACAATGTCATTTCTGGTTGAAAACATCTTGTTGCATGGTATCACACAATGCTGTGATGCTCTAGCCATGCAACAAGACAATGTCACTTCTGGGTTTTCAACCAGACCCAGTGTCCCAGTGTTACACAATGCTGGTTATGCCAGTCTCCCCCTGCTGGGGGGGGGGAGGACTCCTGCTGGATGCCAGCAACTGGCTGACAACCCTAGAATTCATTGTCAAGGCCTGCAGTGTGAACTGAGAGTGCACCCACCACATTCAACACTTTTCTACCCCCATGCATAGCTATGACAAGCTATCTTTCAGAGATGCTAGCTTGTCTAACTTTACTGGTCTCATCCTGTAAAACTTCTGATGAAAGCAGTTTGAAAGCTGCTGTGTCACTAGATCAGAATAGGTTCATATTGTCCAGGTTTGAACATACAGGACTTGTAACTGTCTACATAAAATATCATCAGGAGAACTGTGGGTTTGAGTCTCACATTGGATCAATGCTTTTAATGTTTCAGGAAGCTATCAACATCTGGATCTATTTTAGGGTTGTTACAAAACTAAACTCCAGAAGAGGTTGTTCCCTCTCCCCACTTTGAGGCTTACTAGAATTTCTGTGGCCTGCTGATGTGTTTTAAATCCCTGGTGCAAAAAGGTATACTCAAGATCTCTTTATAGTTAAGGTACAACTCATATTTTTATTCTATTTATGCATTCTTGCAGTTGAAAAGCATAAGAAGTGCCTTGCTGGATCAGACAAAGGTCCACAAGTTTGGCATTGTTGTGTTTGTGTTCTTGATTATGCTGCATTAACAACTATGGTTTACCTATGAAAGGGCTCTGGTATCCTAATGCTCCAGTTCTCATTGGCTGACTAATAAAGACTTCCATTGGTCCTGAAGCCAATCTAGATACACAATCGCTGAGCCCTGCTTGGGTCCAATAACATCGCTTGTATTTAGTTACATTGTTGAAAGTTATTTGTTGGAACAGTATAAATTAGAGTGCTGCTCTCTTAGAGCTGTCTTAGACCTGAACGATGTTATGAATAAAAGCCTGCTTGCTGGATTCATCGCCTCCGCCTCAATACTTAATACTGGTGACAAGGATGGGATCCCAGTCCTAACCGAACGGCTGAAATCACTCTGCCTGCCCAGCTGAAATCACTAAGGGTGCCCAGAGCTAAATCACCACTAGCATGGCATCCAAGGGCCATATTGAACCGTTCGACCCAAAGGTTGGGAACTGGGAGTCATACCTCAATCATTTTGAATGCTACCGCGTAGCAAATAGTATTGATGGAGACGATGTCTGCCATGCCACTTTTCTGAGTACATGCGGCCAGGCTGTATTCGACATCGCTCGAGATCTAGTTGCCCCCTCTAAGTTACTCGAGACCCCTCTCGGCATCATCAAGGCCCGGCTGACCGAGTACTTCACCCCAAAGACGTTGGCTGCCACCCATTGATGTGCGTTCCATCAGTGGAACCAGAAGGAGGGCGAGTCTGTCACGGAGTACCTCACCGCACTGAGGTGGGCTGCTCGAAACTGTCACTTCCCCGATCTGAAGTCCGTCCTTCTCGATCAGCTGCTCTATGGTCTCCGAGATGAAAGCATTAAGCGGACCCTACTCCTACTAAAGACTCTTTCATATGAATTGGCCCTTGAAGAGGCCCTGAGAGTAGAGGCCGCCAACCTATCCCTCCACGAGCTGCGATTGGGTCCCCAAAGCAACACATCATGCCACTCTGATGCTGTACATCACAGCTGTTCCACTGATTCCAATGATGCCCGGGACGACCAATCCAATGTGTCCGATGATGGAGTCTACAATGTGAGGGCCAATCAGATGCTGTGCAACTATTGCAAAAGCCCGTGCCGCTCTCAAAAAAGCCCGCGAAGAAAATGCTGTGCCAGTTGCGGTGGTGCGCATGCGCGTAGAGACTGTCAATTTCGCGATGCCATCTGTCATGAGTGTGATAAAGCGGGCCACCTTGCCAAAGTCTGCCATGCGTCACAAGGTCGTGATGCTGCAGACGAGTTCCAGCGTTCGCAAGGGTCTGTGAATGCCCCCAGCCGATCATTTCGCTCCAAGTCTTTACGGTCGTTCGACCAAAGACCAAGGCACAGCAACGAAGCGAGTGTATCCGAAGACTACACCAACCACCTCTATATCCACCAGGGGCTGCATCTGTGTCTGAAAATCAAAGCCACTGTCTTCATCGAAGGTCGGGCATGTCACATGGAAGTCGACTCTGGGTCCGCGTTGTCCATCGTCTTGTGGAGCACCTTCCAACAGGTCTGCCCATGGTTCTCTGCTCGCCGCCTTCAGAGATGCACACTGCAGCTGTTCGACTTCCAAAAGCACCGAGTTCCAGTCGTCGGCAGCGCTACAGTCCAGGTCAATATAACAAGTTCTCCGGCCAGCTGAACCTGCTTGTGGTGGAAGGTTGCTGCACAAGCCTTATAGGTTTGGACTGGTTCGCCGCTTTGGGCATTGATGTGGTTGATGTGAATCACATCAATCAGCAGCCCTTTACGGACTTTGAGGCAGAGTTCCCTGAGGTGTTCAAAGCAGAGCTAGGTTGCTACAAGGGTCCCCCAGGTTCCTTCAACCTGGATCCTGCTGTTCAGCCACTCCACCTCAAGCCCAGATGCTGCCCCCATTGCTTTCAAGCCCAAGATTGACGAGCAAATCGATAAACTGTTGGCCCAAGGTATTCTCGAGCTGGTTCCCAATGCCAAGTGGGAGACACCCATTGTCACCCCTCTCAAGCCTGATGGCTCCGTCCGCCTGTGTGCCAATTATAAATGCACCATCAACAGGGTCCTGCAACCGCACGCATACCCGGTTCCTGTGGTGAGTCACCTTCTAGCCTCGGTCTCCGGGGGCCAGGTGTTCGCCAAGATCAACCTGGCCCAGGCATATCAGCAGTTACCAATGGATGCAGCCACAGCCGAGGCGCAGACCATCATAACACACCATGGTGCTTTTAAGGTGAACTGACTGCAGTTCGGGGTAAGCATTGCCCCCGTCATATTTCAAGAACTTATGGAGCGCCTTCTTCGAGGCCTGCCCGGCGTCGTGCCCTTTTTTGATGACATCTTAATTGCCGGAAACTCTGATCTTGAACTGCCTACTTGGGTGTGAGAGGTCCTTCGCTGGCTACAGGAGGTGGGCCTTCGGCTCAAGAAGGAGAAATGTGAATTCTTTGTCCCATCCGTTCAATTTCTGGGCTATCTCCTCGACACAGACGGCATCCACCCTGCTCCGGACAAGGTTGCTGCGATCTGCAAGGCACCCCCGCCCAAATCTAGAAAAGAGTTGCAGTCCTTTTTAGGGCTCCTGAATTTCTATCATGCTTTTTTGCCCAACAAGGCAGCTCTTGCTGAACCACTCCATCGTCTGCTTGACAAATCGGCTTCTTGGCCATGGGGCCGCCGAGAGCACACTTCCTTCCAAGCCCTCAAAGATCTCCTTACCTCCGATGCTGTCCTCATGCACTACGATGAAAAGAAGCCCCTCGTCTTAGCCTGCGACGTGTTGCCTTATGGACTCGGGGCCGTACTTAGCCATCAGTTGCCATCCGGCTGGGAGGCCCCTATTGCCTTCTATTCAAAGACTTTAACCGCTGCTGAGCGGAATTATGCCCAGATAGACTGAGAGGCATTGGCAATTGCCGCTGCTGTGAAGAAATTTCACGATTTCATATATGGGCAGGAATTTGAAATCATCACCGACCACAAGCCGTTGCTCAGCATCTTCACAGCTGATCATCAAACCACGCAAATCCTTTCACCCCAGATGATGCGATGGGCAGTTCTCCTCTCTGCCTACTCTTGCTGCCTCCTCCATTGGCCCGGCAAGACCATCGGGCATGCCAATGCCCTCAGCCGCCTGCCGCTTCCATCGCCAGGGCTGCCTGAGGCTCCAATCCAAGAAGCGTTGCTAATCGAAGAGCTGCTGCAGCCCCCAATTTCTGTTGCTGACATAGCGTTCCACACCAGCCGGGATCAAACGCTCAGCCGCGTCTACAACCATGTGCGGAGGGGATGGCCTTTGGGAACACTCGACGCCGAGTTCCAGCCATTCCTGTCGAGATTTGGTAAACAAGGGCTGTCTGTTGTGGGGAAACCGAGTCGTCGTTCCTCTCCCACTTCACCAACGGGTGCTGGACGCCTTACATGAAGGGCACCCAGGCATCATTAAGATGAAGGCCATCGCCCGGAGTTATGTTTGGTGGCCCGGCCTAGATCAGCAAATAGAGTCCGGTGGGTCCGGACATGTCAGCCATGTCAGGAGTCGAGGCCAGCAGCTCCGGAGGTTCCCATCCATCCGTGGGAAAAGCCGAGGGGCCATGGTCCCGCGTTCACGTGGACTTTGCTGGGCCTTTCCAGGGCCGAACACTTCTCATTGTCGTGGATGCCTATTTCAAGTGGCTGGAGGTCCTTCCTGTTACCTCCATGATATCGGCCATCGTTGCCCACTGCCTGGACCGTCTCTTCACCACCTTTGGCCTGCTGGACCTCCTCATGTCCGACAACGGAACTCAATTCACATCAACAGAATTCCAGAAATTCCTGGATGAGCGGGGCATTTGGCACATCACCTTGGCCCCATTCTACCCTGAGACAAATGGCCAGGCAGAGCGGATGGTCCGGACGGTGAAGGATGTGCTCTGAAAGTTGGGAGATGGGAACTTCCCAGCCAGGCTCGCTGGGTTCCTGTTACAGCAGCACTCCTCGCCGCACGCAGCTATAGGGAAGTCGCTGGCAGAGCTATTTATGGGCCGCCAGCTGTCAGCTCACCTGAGCCGCCTTCACCTGGACCTGGTGCTGGATGTCCATTGCAACCCTATCGCCACAGGTTCCATGCGGTCCTTTGCACCAGGAGACATGGTGTACACCCGGAACTATGGGGCAGGTCCATACTGGGTCCCGGCTGTTATCCTGTGTTCAATGGGCCCCATATCGTATGAGGTACGGGATGATGCAGGGGAGATCTATTGCTGGCACCTGGCCCAACAGAGACGCCGGTGGCCAGCACAGGAGGCTGAGTTGCAACGTTCCCCAGTTCCTGAGCCAAACCAGCAATTGCAGCGCCCCCCAGTTCCTGAGCCAGATCCTCGTTTGCAGAGCACCCCAGTTCCCAAGGCCAGCCTGGAAGGTCTCCCGGCATGGCGAGACACCAGCGGCTGGGAGAACTGCCCAACAGAGAGCCTTCCCATGCCATCTCCAGCCTGGGAATTTCAGGAGGAGCCAACCACTGAATCTCTGCCTGTTTGAGACGCCGTAAGCCCCCTATTGGAGCAAGGGCATATCCCGGAACTTTCTGAGCTCCCGGACTTGTCAGACCACTCTCACTTGAGTCTGCCGCCACAAGTCACACCGGCCCAAATGGAGTCCCTGAACTTAGCAGGACGTTCTCCATTGGGCCCGCCCTTGCCGCGCTGGTCCTGGTGGATGAGGCGACCGCCCCCACACCTAAGGGACTTTGTTGTTTCAACTTAGGGGAGAGGAGTGTTGTGTTTGTGTTCTTGGTTATGCTGCATTAACAACTATGCTTTACCTATGAAAGGGCTCTGGTATCCTAACGCTCCAATTCTCATTGGCTGACTAATAAAGACTCCCATTGGTCCTGAAGCCAATCTAGGTACCCAATCGCTGAGCCCTGCTTGGGTCCAATTACATTGCTTGTATATACTTACATTGTTGAAAGTTATTTGTTGGAACAGTATAAATTAGAGTGCCGCTCTCTTAGAGCTGTCTTAGAGCTGAACAATGTTATGAATAAAAGCCTGCTTGCTGGATTCATCGCCTCCGCCTCAATACTTAATAGGCATTACTTGCAAGACTGCCAGCAACCAACAGACTCCATGTGGTCTGCCATAAACTGGCCACTAGTCCACCATTATATATGTCCTGCCTCCCACGTTCTAGATCTGCAGTGTTTAGATATGATGGATGCATTCTTAACCAGTATTCCAGAATGTCCTGAGTTAACTGCAGATTAGTCCACCACAGGCTTAATACTTGATTGGCAATACAGCAAGAGAACTCGTGGAGAAAGAATTAGGAGAATTTGTTATGTTTATTTTGGACTCTGAGACAATTAAATTCCACAGCTTGGTATCTCGGGGTCAAACTAACTATGATGTGAGAGATACAAGATCCAGATCACTCATTTAAAAAAAAACTTTAAAGCAGCCACTGGAGGCTAAAGGATCAGGGAAAAGGCACTGGCTTCAGCCTCTTCCCCTCTATGGCATCACAGTTTCCTAGCGGTTAGTTAACCTGTGGGGAAAACATACAGATACCTGTATGGTACCCAGTGTACTGAGAGGTAATAGGCAAGGTCTCCCAATTAATTAATAGAAACAGAATTAAAAGAAATCCTTTACATGCTTGGCTGGAAACCATCTCTTCCTCTTAACTAAACTCAGCACCAGCAATCAAATTGGAGACTGACTAAGAAACTTTGAACCTTCCAGTTTTCTGAGGAAAAATGCAAACATCCTCTAGTTAGGCTTCTAAACTTGCTGCTGCAGTAACATTGCATTGTTACACTGTAAGTGTAGAAGTGAAAATCTGGTGTAAAGTTTCCCTGATAATGAATTCTGGGGGTGTCCTACCACATAATTTTAGTTGATCTGATTCCCTGTATTATTTCTTCCAGTTAGTGTGACATCACCTGTTTTCCTTCCTCCATCCTAGTCCCATTGTTTTATAAAATGCTAATCATTTTATTCGGTCCAGAGAAAAAGCAGGAGGAAACAGAAGGCAGCATCAGCAGTTCAGAGCTATTTCCTTTCCACTGTGATATATGGTTCAGTCCATACAGATTTGTAGATGGTTTGCTTTATATTATTGTCTGATCTGAATGCTATCACATGCTTGTTGTCTCCTGGAGAACATACGAGAACCATATTCACCAGTACGACGTGTCTATACATACCACTTATGTAATCATCAGCTGTAGTGAATATATGGCTGGGAAATTATAACTGAGCCATATGCCTGAATGTGTGATTGAATTCAGTTTGGCCCCTCTGCCAAACTACTGACAATAGTTTCCAATGGGAGCTGGCAAATAAAGGCAGGCCAGTGTAGTGACACCAGTATGCTTTGGCTCTTTGCAGTTATTGAGGCATTAGAATATATACATATATTTATATGTGGTTTGCTAGACCAGTAGGTGTGGATTTTGCGATGGACAAAAAGGTGTCTGGCCCCGGCTGTTAAAAAACCAATTCAAATTGAATGCCTAATCTGATTTGAAGGCTGCAGCAACATCCAGTCAGAGCTGACGGAATGGTGGGGAAAGTGCAGGCACTTGACAGTTGGTGGTCTGATTCTTGGAGGGCTCAGAGATATCAGAGTTTTAGGTCTGGTTCAAAGGAGAAGACATATTAGAAGCAGAGTCTGATTCCAGGGTGGAGCAGTCTGGGCCCTCTGCATATAAACTGGCCTAATCTAGTTCAATTCTATCCTTCAGAAGCTGAGAGTTACTGGAAACTGCTCATCAAGGCTGTGGTAGTCAGAGAGTATGTTGCTTGACCAAAAAGATATCATACAGTGGTGAAAAAACACCTGAGGTTTCTGTGACCTCTTGAGACAAATCTCTCCTTATATATAATTGCGAAGTGGAGGGGCACTTTCTGAACATTCCACACGTTCCTAAATCAGTTGGCTCCATGATGTGTCACTCAAAAGCTGTCCCTAACCACTGGCTGCGTTGCCTGAGTCTTGCCCACAGAAGCAACTTCCATCAAAACTTTCCTCAGAAGATGGTTGCTTTGCTCTGGTGAACACAGCAGCTGTCTTCACTCTCCTCGCCAGACGATGATTGATTCCCTCAGGGGACAAAGCCCACCATTTTTAGCCTCCAAGCCAGGTTTGGTGAGGCAACATTTTTCAGAATGGAAAAAAAAAAACTCCCAAGGAAGCCAGAGTTTGGGGAGGAGAGAGGCCTCAGCTGAATAGAATGCCATAGAGGCCACACCCTAAAGCAGTCATTTTCTCGGGGGGGGGGGGGAATCTGTTGTCTGGAGTTCAGTTGTGATACCTGGCAATCTTCAGGTTCCACCTAGACTAGAGGTTGGCTACCCTAGGCATAGCAGTCAGCGCTTCAGAGCAGTCTCTGCTAGACACAGGTTCTTGCTGAGTGAGTGATTTTGGACCAGTCAAAGACTTTCAGCCTAACCTACCTCACAGGGTTGTTGTGGAAGTTAAAAGGGAAAGAGGAGAATGATGTAAGCTGCTTTGGTCCCCATTGCAGAGAAAGATTTTTCCTCCTGGGGAACCATTGTTGCCAATCTCCAGGTGAGGGCTGGAGAACACTCAGAATTTCAACTGCTCTCCAGATGGCAGAGATCAGTTCCCCTGGAGAAAATGGTGGACCCTGTGTCCTTATACCCTGCTGAGATGACCCCACTATGACAGCAAATGTGACGTAGCAGTCAGGGTTTCAGAGCATGGTAGAGGCTGCAGGTGGTGATGGGCAAAGGAAAGCTGAAGTCTGAGAGGGAAATAAAGGTAGGTTGATGATTGGCTGGGAAGAAGATAGGGTTGCCAACTCCAGGTGGGAAATTCTTGGAGATTTGAGGGATGGAGCCTGGAGATGGTAAAGTTTCAGGAGGGGTGGGACCTCAGACAGGTACAATGCCATAGACTCCTCCCTCCAAACCAGCCATTCCCTTCTGGGGAGCCATTGTTGCCAATCTCCAAGGGAGGGGTGGAGATCACTCAGAATTACAACTGCTCGTCAGGTAGCAGAGTTTAGTTCCCCTGGAGAAAATGATGGACTCTGTGTCATTATACCCTGCTGAGGTTGCCACAGCAAATTGACACTGAGTGCTGAAGGCCAGGGCACTCTCCCAGAGCCTCTTTCTAGAGCCCGTTGTATTTATTTCCACAACAGGCCTTATTACTAGTTGTATATAAAGCTTTCTGACACTGTGAAGAAAACATTATTTACCTCAGCCCATGCTGTGACATTGCTTTGTTTTGTAACCTGTGTGCTGTGCCTGACTACTTTAGCATTCAAACCATTTAAAGAAGAAAAATAAAACAGTCCTGCTGTTTTTGTAACCCTGCCTCAAGAGTCTGTTGATAATAAGGAACCCAGTAATAAGGAACCCTCATAATAAGGAACCCAGTACTTACCTCACAATAAGGCAAGAGTGTAGACTTTCGAATTCCCCGGGGGGGGAGGGGGAGGGAAACAGGAGTTCTGTGCACATGTGAAGCACACGTGCACCGGAATACTGCTGCCGGAAGATCCTGTCCCCCCACCTGGCTCCCCCGCACCCCTCTCCCCACCCACTCTTCCCCCCCGCCCTGGTCTCCAGCCTGCCTTGCCCGGGAGGGCACTCCCAGCCTGCCTTGCCCGGGAGGGCACTCCCAGCAGCAGCAGCGCCAGGCAAACAAGGAGGAGGGGGGCGGCCGGGACCAGCATGGCTGGCTGGCCGGCACTGCATGGAATCCTCCACGGCCAGGCATGCCCTGACGCCCGCCCTCCCTCCTGGCCCCATCAGCTCCCTGGATGGCAGGGGCATAATGCCGCCACAAGAGCCTCCCCCCAGCCTGGCTCCCCTGCCCAGCTTGCCCCCTGCACCCACTCCTACCTCTCTGGGGCTCTGGGCAACTGCCCAGCTTGATGACGTCACCCGGAAGTGATGTCATCATGCCAGGCATGTTGCCGGGGCGATGCTCTGGTGATCACCCTGAAACTTTATGGTGCCATAGAGTTTCCAGGGCGATTGCTAGAGCATCGCCCCGGCAACGTCTGCAGTCGCCCGGAGCCCCCAGAGAAAGAGGAGTGGGGGCGGGGGGAGCCGGGCAGGGGGTGCTCTGGCTCTTGCAGCAACTTCTTGAAGCCGCAGCGGCCGGGGGTGGGGAGGTGCAGCGGCAGGGAGTGGCGGCTGGCGGGTGCTCTATTTCCCCCGGGGGGGGCTCAGTCCCCCCTGGAAAATTTCAGGAGTGGCCCGAGCCCCCACGTAGTTGACGCCAGTGCAATAAGGAACCCACCTGAATATTTTCAAAGGAAAGCAAGAGGAAGTATTTACTGGAATAATTTTATTTAATGGTTGTAAATTAGAATGCTGGCATCCATGCTACTCAGCAAAGAAAGAGAGATACCAGAGACCATTCCTAGGGTGAGAAGCAGTAGCAAGCTTCTTGGTGTTAAATCTTCAATTTAGAGAAGAACCTGTCTGGTCAGCAAACTGTTCAGAATGTTGCTTGTTCTACTCCAGTATTGTTTTTTCTTTTCCAACATGGCTTCTTATATTATTGAGCAAATCTCACAATCTCTTACAATTTTATCTGCACATCCCGTAGATACACTATGACATTTTCATAAAGAAGAAGAGTTGGTTTTATACCCCACTTTTTACTACCCAAAGGAGTCTCAAAGTGGCTTACAGTCACCTTCCCTTCCTCTCTCAACAGGCACCCTGTGAGGTAGGTGGGGCTGAGAGAGTTCTGAGCGAGCTGTGACTTAGGGTGCGATCACACGGGCATTTAAACCCGGGTTCTCCCGCGCTGCTCTTTCAAGCGCGATAGGTACTTGTTTTTCCTGGTGGTTGGAAAAGCGGGCTCGAGTGCGGGGGGGGGGGGGGCGGCTTCGAGACGGGAGACAGATGCGGCCCGTCTAGTCAGCCCCTTTAATTGCGATGGGGAACAGCCGCGAGGCCCGCAATAAACGTCCGTGTGATCGCACCCTTACTCAAAGTCACCCAGATAGCTTCAATGTGGATGAGTGGAAAATCAAACCCGGTTCTCTAGATTAGAGTCTGCAGCTCTTAACCACTACATCACACTGGCTCTCATATGCATTCGTAAGCACGATCTATTGCAATTTAATTTCAGTCCTCACATTAGTTAAATTATTTGTAGCTCAGGTTTACCAGTTGCTTACTTCATGTGTGTGTGTATGTGGGATCTGGTTGGCAGGCTCTTCCTCCTGCTCTGGTGCCCCAGATCAGCTCTGGCTCCCCAGATCATGTTGTGTGACACAATTTCCACCTGAAACCCTGGATGTGACATAAGTGCATAGGAGGATGCTCTGGCTGTCCCTGAAAACTCTGTGGTAACTCCATGTCATTTCCCCTGAGCTTAAAGCTTCTGGGGATGCTGGTCACTGGCCTGGCATCTCTAAGCTCAGTATAGGCCTCTTTGGACTGGGTCACATACTGATGCCCCATTTGCCAGTTTTGGATCAGTAAAGACACTGTCCTCAGGCTGCTCGGGCCCCTCCTTCCTCCCCAGGCAAAGTGGAGAAGACAACTGCCAGCCATTTTATCTCTACTGCAACCCACCCCAAGCCCCAGGTAGCAGCCACTGCCAAGTCGGCCTTTTACCATCTTTGGCTGATTAGGCAGTTGGTTCCCTTCCTCAAACATGGCGACTCGGCAACAGTGATCCATGTGATGGTCACCTCGAGACTGGATTACTGTAACACCCTCTACATGGGGCTGCCCTTGTTGCAGATCTGGAAGCTTCAGCTGGTGCAAAATGCCGCAGCCAGGCTGTTCTACCTGGGAGCACATGCAGCCTGTACTAAAGGCGTTGCACTGGCTGCCTATTGCATACTGGATCCGCTTCAAGGTGCTGGTTCTTACCTTTAAAGCCCTTTATGGCCAGGGACCTACTTACCTGAGGGACTGCCTTTCCCCATACGCACCCCAGAGAGCACTGCGATCCAGGACTCAGAATCATCTGGTCCTCCCAAGTGTTAGGGAGGCCAGGCTGGCAACGACCAGGGCCAGGGCCTTTTTGGTGGCAAAAGCCGCTGGATCCCTAATAACTGCCCGTGCCAGTTTCCCCCCTCTACAACACCTGATGTGTCTTATGTCATCTACAGCAGACCTACAGTACCGACACAGAAGACTAGCATTTTATCATTATATCTGGTTTTATCATAGCATTTTAATGTTATATTTATTATGTATGTATTTTGGAATTTTATCTGTTGCAAGCCACCCTGATCCGGCCTTGGCCAGGAGGGCGGGATAAAAGTCTAAGCAAATAAATAAATAACAAATGCATGCTAGGGAGGGGATGAGGGGAAAATATGTTATATTGTGTGATAACAGTTACACAACAACTCTCCTATGATGACACAAGGAATTGTATTTTTAAAACAAATTTTGGTACTTATCCTATGCCTGTCTGAAAGGCTTTCTGCCTCCATGACCTTTGAATAAAGTGTATAGAAAGCAGGGAGACCAGGTTGTCTGCTGTGGCAGGCAGCCTCCCACTCCTGGTTCTTGGGCTCCTGCTACTTCTCACTAGAGCCCTGGAAGCAAAATGAGGAAGGCACTAGAGGAGATTTGCATGTAGCGCAGGACCTGGTAGAGATTTTGCAGCATTGTGCAACGCCAGTTTCCAGTGTCTTCACACACACACACACACACACACACACACACACACACACACACACCCGCCTGAGGCTCCTGGGAGTTTCCATCCAACAGCTGGCAACTCTAGAAGAGACTCAGACAAGCTCCCTGTAGTTAAATGCATATACCATTCTTCCAGTTACCTCTACTGACACCCTTGGCAGTAACCATGGGGAGACCTTCCAGCCCTCCTCTCCATTGCTGCTGGCCCTCAATGGGCCCTCAATGGAAAACATATTTTTAAAAATGGCATCATGCTGATGGCACAACATCACATTATCAGCATGATGTTGATGCAACACTCTAGGATACAGACAAAGCCACAGAGTTTTGATCAAATCCTAGACATCACACCAGCAACATGATGTCACCTATATTTGCTGGAAGTGACATGGCATCATTCCCTCCTTCTCTCTCTCTCACTGGCTGGCAATCACAAGCTGTGTTGAGGCTCACTATTAGTCACCATTAACTAAAAGTATACTCTCACACTTACCCTTTCTCAGTATTTTAAGCAAGATTATATTTTGTCTCCCATTAGTGATCTTGGCACTGAGAAACTATTGATAAGCTTCCAAATAACTCAATATTCCCAGGAGGACAGTTTGGAAACCAATTGGTATATGGATATTTGAGTGTATTTGATTACTGGCATGTGGTACTATTTAATATTTGGCAGTAGTTGATAGCTGAAATGTAATAGTAATACTCTGACAGCATGTGATAATATGCAGTACTATTTACTATTTGAACTCCTATGAGTTCTCATACATGAATAAAATTAACCCATCAAGCAAGATGCCAACATGTCTAAAACAATCACATTTGAATTCTGAGGTAAACATTTCACATTTAAATTTGGAGATACAAATACCAAATTATTAAATTTCTCATTCAAAAATAGAATGGAAAAAATGGAAAAATTGACTACTGTAAATTATGAAAATATTTCATTTCAGCTCTGTGACACAATAAATAAGAAAGCACTTCAACCTATTAGAGGATGACATGTTTATTAAAAACAATTTCCATTGAAAACATTGGTAATACATGAAGAGCTGCTTTATAATTTAAGGACTCAAGAGATATCCAGGGTGGGGGGAAGAAAGGGGAGGGGGAGAGAGAGCCCTCAACCAGACAGAGATAATGAAAACAAGAATCAAAGATCCATAGCAGCTTTCCACAGAAGTCAAATCTTAGGACTGGCACAGATGTGTAAACAGTGTCAGATCCTTGTTTACTTCTCCCCAAATGGCTCCATCTCTCATTTTCATCAGACAACCAGTGCAGTCTTATGCACACTTACTTGAGATTCAATTCACTGAATATAATGGAACTTACTTTAGAGTAAACCTGCATAGGATAGCACTGTACGTGACATAAAAGTTACTGCCTATCTATAATGAAAGAATAAGGCAGGAGTGAAAGATACCCAGATTGCCAGAGTAGCAAGTAATCTGGGAAAGTAAAACTTCAGGGAAAGAGAAAAGATGAGGCAAGAGAGGGGAGTGTGCAGAGACATGGTCATTCAACTATGAAGTTGGGTACCCAAAGGCTTGGTGAGAGAAAGCAAAATGTTTTGAGAAATAAATTAAAACAAAATATAGGTATGTATTACAAAGTACACTAAAACTATAAAAACATTGACGCAATCCGCCCTTGAAGGGGTGGATATTTGAACTAAAAAGTCCTAAGTCTACATAACCTGATACATTTTGATATTTATAGGTTAAAAACCTTGAACCAATAAAACAGGACCAATAATTCAATGTATCTCGGTTGATAACCTTGAACCATGTTAAAACAGGACCAAACACATTTTGGCCTCCAACGCCTTCCTCAGTGGGCAATTTTTTGTATATACATGCACACTGTAACGTATAAACATATATTAGTGCCAAGGCAGGTTGATTATAAGGTATTCTAGATATCCTATGTGGCAACTCACTAAGTTGATACATATATATGCACTCCCCAAGAGTCATGATAGACATGGTCAGAAAGAACTATTAAACTATTATTAACAGGGCTTTTTTTGTAGAAAAAGCCCAGCAGGAACTCATTAGCATAATAGGCCACACCCAACAACAGAAACTCATTAGCATATTAGGCCACACCCCTGACAGTGCAGCTCCCTCCCAGGATCACTTCCCCAGGTGCCTTGTGGCTTGCGAGGTGCATGGGGAACCTGAGGGAAGGAAGGCAGTTTCTGGATCAGTTTCTCCAGGCACCCTGGAGCTTGTGAGGTGCCTGGAGAACCCGAGGGGGGGGAGAGGCTGTAGGCGTGGCCAACTCAGAAGCCAGCCGGAACTCTGTTCCTGTGTGTTCCTGCCCAAAAATAGCCCTGATTATTAAGGTTTTAACCTTTAAAGCCCTATATGTCAGGGGCCTGCCTACCTAAGGGACTGCCTTTCCCCGTATATACCCCAAAGAGCACTGCAGTCAGGCACTCAACATTGCCTGACCCTCCCCGGCCCTAGAGAGGCCAGGTTGGTAATCACCAGGGCCAGGGCCTTCTCAGTGGTGGCTCCTCACTGGTGGAATGAGCTCCCGGATGACATCAGAGCCCTGCGGAACCTTATGCAGTTCTGCAGGGCTTGCAAAGCGGAGTTCTTCCGCCAGGCCTTTAATTAGGAGCCGCCACTGGGGGGGGGGGAAGGGGTCCCTGGAAAGCACCAAGGGAAGCTTGGCCTGGGAAATTGACAGGTGAAGCCTCCTGACCTGATCTTGGTTTGCTAGGCTTTGTGCTCAGTGTTGGATATACTGTGGGCCACTGTCTCTTTATGGTTTTCTGCTGTTTTTATAATTTTATGCTGAATTTTGTATATTATTGTTTTAAATTGTTGTGAGCCGCCTTGAGCCGGTAACCCGGCTAGGCGGGATATAAATCTAAATAAATAAATAACTTGCATTCCTTGGATGTGTGTGCTTAAAAGTTCAAGATAGCCCTCATACAACCCAATTCTTTTGCCACACACGATATATGGAATGCCTTATAATCAACCTGCCTTGGCACTAGCACATGTTCACATGTTACAGTGTTCATGTATATTCAAAGATCTGACCACTGAAGAAGGCCTTGGAAGCCAAAACGCATTTGATCCTGTTTTAACGTGGTTCATGGTTATCTACCTAGATATATTGAATTATTGGTCCTGTTTTACTGGTTCAAGGTTTTTAACCTAGAAATATCAAAATGTATCAGATTATATAGATTCAGGATTTCTTAGTTCAAATATCCACCACTTCAAGGGCAGATTGTGCCAATGTTTTTAAAGTATAGTTTTAGTGCACTTTGTAATAAATACCTATATTTTGGTTTAATTTATTTCTCAAAATATTTTGTTTTCTCTTGCCCAACTTTTGGGTACCCAGCTTTGTTGCTTCTTAAGGTCGGTTTCTTTCCTCTTCTGTTTTGGTTTGCAATCAACTATGAAACCAAGCCCAAACTGAAGAGAAAGCCATCTGCCATGAAAGACATCTTTTCTCCAAAGCAGGCACGGAAAAGGAAGATAGCTTCCAGTCCCAAGGGAAGTGTCGTTCCCAGTGGTCTTAAGCAGAGCATGAAGTTACCACTTCTTCAGAAGCTTGCAGTACAGCAGATATATGGATCCAGAATCCAACCTTAAATCACTGCTTGCCAGGCAATGTTCAGAAAAGCCCTGACAATACCACATAGTATTTCTGCAAGTAGGACTTCCAGAGGCAAAAGGATCATGTACTTTTAAGATTTTGTTTTTAAAATAGTTTGTCATGCTATTACAGTAAAGGTTAAGGTTTCCTTTGCTTGAAAGCCAGTCGAATCTGACTCTAGGGGGCAGTGCTCATCTCAGTTTCCAAGCCGAAGAGCCAGCGCTCTCTGAAGACGTTTCTGTGGTCATGTAGCTGACATGACTAGACGTCGAGGCGCAGAAAGCTGTTACCTTCCCACCAAAGGGGTACTTATTTATCTACTTGCAATTTCTTGCTTTCAAACTGCTAGGTTGGCGGGAGCTGGGACCAGAGATGGTAGCTCACTCCGTCATAGGGCACTCAGGTCTCGAACTGTTGAACTACCGATCTTCCAGTCTGCAGTTCAGTGTCTTAACCACTGAGCCACTATACCTTGTCATAAATTTACACCTGCCAAAATGTTGGTTTATGTATTGCAGTTTAATCTTTACTTTCCTCTAAGGAGCTTTGTGATGAACATAGTTCTCTCCCCCTTTCCATTTAACCATCACAACAACCCTGTGAGGTAGTAGGCTTAGAGATAGCAACTGACCCAAGATCTCCAGTGAGCTTTATGGCTGAACAGAATTTGAACCTAGACCTCCTTGGTCTAAATGTTTAACTAGATGAGATACTTGGAGATCAGACCCCCCCCCCCCCCAAGCCTTTTAAATAAGAAATAGCAGCTGCACAGTGAACTTTTTTGGATTGTTCTTCTTCTGCGTGTTTGTGCATAGGGATGGACAAAGGTCAGATTTGACTGGCAGAACCATTCAGGGCTGGAACAGAATCCCCCTCCTCCCCCCAGCAGAATTGCAGTCCCAGTCTGAACTGGGGGAACTGCTATTTGTACTTTTAAAAGGTTGGGTAGCTCCCATCACAGATCAACTAAAATCTCATCTAGTTAGGGCCTAAGTCTGCACATATTCTGGCTTTCAGGGTAGCAATAACTCAATTCAGCACAATGATTGAAGACAGGGCTTTTCTGTAGAAAAAGCCCAGCAGGAACTCATTAGCATAATAGGTCACACCCAACAGCAAAAACTCATTAGCATATTAGGCCACACCCCTGGCAGTGCAGCTCCCTCCCAGGATTGGCTTTCCCAGGTGCCCCGCGGCTTGTGGGGCGCATGGGGAACCAGAGGGAAGGAAGGCAGTTTGCGAGGCGCCTGGGGAATCTGAGGGGGGGGGGGCTGTAGGCGTGGCCAACTTGCAAGCCAGCTGGAACTCCGTTCCTGTGCATTCCTGCCCCAAAATAGCTCTGATTGAAGCTCTGATTCTAATCATACTCCATCTAATCCAATTTACGACACTGAAATTGGCACTGTCTGTTCAACAGCCACAGTATTGCTCTCTTATTCCTCACAGTATTCCATTGTCAAATGTACATCATTTCCATATAGAAGCAAAGGAATGCATGGCTGGATACCCGGGACTGAAGGAAGTCTAGCCGGGTGGGGGGGAAGCATGATTATGCATTCAGAAAAACAAATTCGAAGGTGGAGATCATAATAATATTATGATGGAGCTGAGGATAACATTACAATAAAACTGGGCCACATTCATACACACTGGATCCCAGCCTATGTTTAGTCTTCTTTCTGACCATAAGGTCTATATTAGTCAAGAGATCTGGGCTATAAATGTCATCATATATACAGTCTATACAGATGAGAGAACATTGTGTACTCTTCTTTAGCACCAGTTCTTTCGTGTTTGGGCTCCCACAGTCCAGACACTGTGAACACTTACACTTATGGAGATAGATTTAAAAAAAAAAAAAGGATGGAAGGAAAAAAGAAGCAGCATGCATCTGGCACTTGGAAGGCAAACTGACATTTGCTTGTTGGGATATTTTGAGACTGCAGCTTAATACCTATCTTTTAAGAGTTTCAAGAATGAGACTGTCCTGTTAATAACAAAGCCATTAAATAAAAACGTATTGTTTCAAAAAGAAATATAATTTGCAGCATGCACATTACAAACCTTGCAAGCAAAAAAAATTGCCAAGTAACAAACCACTTTCAAAATCCCTGTCCCGTCTCACCAGTGCTCCACCGCCATCACAGTCAATGGAAATACAGGAGAAGGAAAATTAAAATGCAACTTTTGAAATGCATGTTGCAATGAAATTGTCATACCAGATACACAGAAAATAATATTTAAAGAGAATGAGGGATAGAATGAGAGAAACTCTGGTCTGTGATTTGTTATGCTGCAACTATTTTTATTTTGCAAGGTTTATAAGGATAAGACCATCTTCCAAATAATAAATGATACCCTGGCCTGTTCTTTTCAGCTTATTGCCATACTGATTATATGTAAAAAGATTGTTCCTTGATGCTAAAACATCAGTGCAATTACCACATATCATTCTGGAACTAAGCATGACTTCTCTCTTTGGTTAGTGAAATAAAAGACATTGCTGAATGCTGCAGACTTATCTTCAAGATTAGTGGGTGTGGTGGAGGGGAGCTATTAGGAACCACTTTAACAGGATAAGACTTTTTACCCCCACAAAAGTATTAAATACGCTTTTGGAATCATATCAGTTGCCCAAAATAAGATCAAAATTGTCCATTTATCAGTTCCTTTGTGCTAAAATCACCCAGCCCATTGAAAAAGCCACACCCTTTGAAACCGTCAGTCTTCACAGATGTTCACAGCTGGCCTCATAGCTTTAGTTCACTCATGGCAGTCAATATGCTTTTCACTCAAGACAGAATACAGTCCCCACTGCCAGCCATAAGGTATTATTAGGTTGCAGATACCACCAAGTTTAGCAGTTACACATTTGTTTCCAGTTCATTGATTTCAATAGTGCAGTGGTCTTTACTGCGGAATTTCTCTTTGTGGTTCTCTATGTGGTTTTCTTCTTGCTCCACTTGAACAGGTATATGATGCTGGAATATTTTTGCTGATCCTGGTCCATGGGCCTCATTCATGCTCTTCACACAGCCATTTCTTTGGTAAGCCATGATCTGGTGGATGCTGATAGGTTTTGTTTCACAGATCAAAGGCAGCTATAAACAAATCAGCAAGATACAGATTACTACGTTAGAATTTAGACAAAAGTGTGGCAACCCAAACCTCTCCCTTACATGCCTCCTTCCCAAGATATCTGATAGAAGAGGTACATTGAAACACGTGATTCCCCACCAGCAGTTTGAAATGGAGGTCTGTGCAATGGTAGTTGACATTTTTTGAATATATATTCCAGTTATAGAGCCAGTTTGGTGTAGTGGTTAGGAGTGCGAACTCTAATCTGGGAGAACCGGGTTTGATTCCCCACTCCTCCACATGCAGCCAGCTGGGTGACTTTGGATCAGTCACAGTTCTCTTAGGCCTGTTCTCTCAAGAGCAGTTCTCGAAAGAACTCTCTCAGCCCCACCTACCTCTTAGAGTGTCTGTTGTGGGGAGGGGAAGGGGAAGGAGAGTATAAGCCGCTCTGAGAGTCCTTCAGGTAGTGAAGGGTGGGGTGTAAATCCAATCTCTTCCTCCTCCTTCTATATTTCTGCTCTCGAACTCTGACAATCCATATAGTTGGTTTTTATTATTGCCTTGACTGAAAGCCATGCACACCTCCTGATTCTTTTTCTGTGGCAGTACTCATCAGTACTCCAGAGAAGTCCTTCTGTTCCGTGTTTATTATAAACTAGCAGTAAAGCCCATTGTAAAAGCAATACAATGGGCTCTAGAATGATGTGATGTGTAAAGACAGCATAGGCTGGAAGCAGGTTAAGTACATATTAGCAGTATGTAATAGAAAGGCACAAATGTGGAAGTAAAGTCTCAGGCTGCGAGCACACGGCCCTTTAATGCGGGAGGAAGAGCTGCTTCCTCCCGCATTTAAAGGGGCCGACTACACAGGCCGCAGTAAGTCCCGTGGCGAAGCGGGCTCCAATGCAGGTTGCTCCTGCATTTTCCAACCCCAGGAAAATCAACAGTTCTCCCGGGTGTTGCAGGAGGAACCCGCATTTGAGCCATCTAGCCAGCCCTCTCTCGCAATCATTGCAAGAGCAGGGCTGTCCAGAAGGGCCCCCCCACCATTCCCCCCCCCTTTTACACTTGGGCGCTTGGCCACTCAAGGACCCAAGTGTAAAAGGGGAAACCCCCCCCCCAAACTTACCAGGTGGTCGGGGGGGCTCGGGGAAGAGTGCCTCCCCTGGCCGCCGCTGCTGCAGAAAAAGCCGCCACCGCCGCACGCTTTGAGGCTGGCTGGCCGCTGCTTCTTCTGCGGCTGCTGCTTCCACTGCTGCCTCCGGCCACCGCCTCCGTCTGCCGCCGCCGCCTCCCTCCGCAGCCTCCTCCGTCCGCTGCTGTCACTTGCCGCCACCTCATCCTCCTCCCACCGCCGCCCGCCGCAGCAGGGGTTGGGATGTGTAAACATCCCAACCCGAGGTAAAAAAATGCGGCCCCTTTAATCCGGGAGGGCTCCCGGATTTAAAGGGGCCGTGTGACCGCAGACCCATATACCTTATGTTACACAGTAACTGGTGTCCCAGGTCACACAATGTGGACCAGAAAATGCAGCACACAGGGCTCTGTGGAGTAATTTCCACAACTGGGCAGTCTGCAAAGTCATTTTATGTTAGACGTCCCTGTCATTCAATGTGGTCATGGTCGCACTGTCCATCCTGTTATAGAATGGGTCTCAAGGGAAACTGGGTTGAAAGCAAGTGGTTGTGATGAAAGTCTCAGTAGGTTATGCCGGAATGATGAAGAGGAGTATGGGCATATGAGTTCCATGAGTGACACCTCTTTTATACAATACAGCTGTACTCAAAACAGGAAGTGTCCTTTTCATGGCTTTTGGCAAACAGGGTTTTTTTTGGCAAACAGTGCTGGTTTTTTCCTTTCTTTTTTCACTTTAAATATGTATCTGGATGTCTGTCTCTGTCTCTGTCGGTTTGCCTCTCTCTTTGTAAGTGATTTTCACAATCTGTGTGTGGTTAAAGTTTCCCTCCACTCGGAAGTTTTATTTCAGTGTCACACACACTCTGTATTTTTTTAACATATATGTCATTCTCCACTTCAGCGAGTTGTTCCTGCACTCCTCCTATTTCTCCGTGCTGACATAAATCTGTCTTTGACTGTGTCTGTATTTGTTCTTTGCAGCATGCCTTGGGTTTTTGGCTTCCTATTTTGTGTGTTTGGCCCCATCCTCTATCTCTGCTTGTGTGTGTATCCACTGACTTTTTTTTTATAACTCCCCCCCCCCCCCCCCCGGCTATGCTGATAGCTGTTTACTTGGCAGGGTTTTTTCCATTCTGGAAAGTGTTGCCTCAGCAAACTTGGCTTGGCGGCTAAAGAGGGTGGAAGGCTAAAGATGGTGAGGGACTGGATCATCGTCTGGCAAGGAGAGTGAAGACATTAGCTGTGTTCACCAGAGTGAAGCAACCGTCTTCTGAGGAAAGTTTTTGTGGGTGCTGCTTCTGTGAACGGGACTCAGGCAACACAGCCAGTGGACAGGGACAGGTTCTGACTGATACATCATGGAGCCAACTGATTTAGGAGTGTGTGGAATGTTCAGAAAGTGCCACCCCACTACTCAGTTATATATAAGGAGAGATAGCTAATCTGAATGGTAGTTAATCCTATGAACAGAATACTCCTGCCTCTGCCTTTTTGCTACAGCACTCTGTGCCTCTGCCCTCTACTGAAACCCTCAAGGTTCCAGGTACCCCAGGACCAGTATAGGGTGTGTGGTTGAGATCTGCTATGGGAGGGGAGAATTTGCAAAAATCACCCCAACCCAGCAGGAGTACTCTTCTGCCTGCAGGAAACAAGCGTTCAATATAATTCAGCAGGGGTCATTTCGTAGAAAAAGAGGTGCAGGAACTCATTAGCATAACTCATTAGCATTCACTGGAAGTATGTCATAAGGAAAGAAAGAAAGAGAGCGAGAGTGAGAGAGAGAGCTGGCAGAGAGGGGACAGTTACTAATCCAGGCCTCAGAAATACCACTATTCTGGGAGGATAACTTCAGTGGTGGCTGAAGCCTTCAGAAGGCTGGTCAGAGGAACAAGGACCTTTCCAGGGGATGGGGTCATTTTGCTGCAGCCAAAATGCAGACAAGCAGGCATTCCCCCATTGGGGGGGGGGGGGGTGGCACCAACTCCGGAGCTGCGCTCCCCTGAGCTCCTGCTCAAAATGACCCCTGCAATTCAGTCTTCTTGCTCTAAATTACACCTCAAAACCTAACAGCAATAGCTATTTCTGTGTTCCACAAAATTATCTTGTTGCTTTGGTCCTACCTCAGACCCATCCTTGGTGAATTCTTTTCTGCAGATGTGAGCCATTATTCCAGCAGCAAGGGCATCCCCCAGGACATTGATCATAGTTCGGAACCTGTCCCTGTCAAACAAAGCAGTAACATTAAGGCAGAAGCTCCCTTTCATGCAGTCTAATCTTATATATGCCCACTCAGAAGTTAACAAATTAAATTCAGTGGGGCTTACTGTTTCCTACTGCCCTCAGAGGTTTGGCAGTTGGTGACACATTACAGGGTCTAAAGGTGGTGGCCTCAAGATTGTGGAATTTTCTCTCCTGCAAGTGTGTTTGACAGCTATTTGGCAAAGATAGTTTTGTTAAAGAGGGTTTTAAATTTAATATCATTAATTTATCTCCCTGTTTTAATTCTGATGATGTTAACTGGATTCCCTCATTTAACCTTAAGCAGATAATTTGGCTCCTGGTTTTAATTCTGAAGTAACTTTGTTCAGCTTTATTTTGCTTGGTGGTTTTGTTTTTTACATTTTTAAACATTTTTAGATTATTACGTGTCAGTTATTTTGTGACTGGTGTTTTACATTAATGCTACTTGTAAGATGTTTTGGCTAACTTTTCTAGACAAAAAAGCAATATAAATATTTAAACAAATAGACACATTCATTCTGGATACCCACAAATCCAGCCCAGCTCCCCAACTGGCAATGTGCTTCTGGTCTCCTGATTTTATTTTGCTGGCAACCAGGAATCCCTGTGTGGGTTGATATGGAGCTAATTTTATGAAGTGTTGAATCCAGCAGAACTTTAGAGGATTTGAAAGTAAAGAAAGAATCATCTTATTCCTCCAGTCCAGAAATATTAAGAATATTTTGCAAATAATGAAGGAAGCAAATCTTGAGCCAAGTATTAAAAATAAAACTGGGACATACTGTAAAGACAAAAACAGGAGAACAAGGAAGGGAAGTGTACTTTATATAGTCTATTTTTTTTAAAAAAGAAATTTGCATGGGGAGTCATTAAGCGTGTCCAGATGGAGAATAGAAAACACAACATTTTCATTCCAGTTGGAAAAGAAATAGATTGTGGCCATTTGCTGTTGATGGACAGAGAGGAAAAGAGTGCATAGGTTGAGGTAAAGGAATGAATTGCTGGAAGATAAACATCTGTATGTTTGGAAATACTATGAAGTTGTGTCTCCATCTCTCTGTTGCTGTCTTGTTAGCTTTTAGTAACATTTAATTTTCTCTCAGCATTTTCCCCCACTTCCTTTTCTGCATAGCCTGCTAAAATCCATTTCATTCTGACTTCTCAGTTTTTCAGAGGACAATACTGAAAAGGGAAACATTTGCAAAATGCAGCTTTTAAGCTGATTTCAAGAACATAAAAAATTGAGGGGAAAGGTCAGGTGTATTAGCTGGAACTACTTTTAGTACATTATTTGAAGCTGACTTAAGTTCATCTTGGCAAAGCTACATTAAATCTGAAATTCATCATGTGATTTCCTCATTTTTCCAGTGCAAACAAGCACATCTGAAAAGTCAATCACACTGGTTAATATATTGATGTGGGTCATAAAGCTGAAATCCAGGAACATCCAGATGTTTGGCTTAGAATAGCAAATGATGGTCCAAGAGCAGCATTGTCCAGATTTTAGCTTTTTAGCTTAATAGAGAATGAAGTTGGGTTGAACCAAAAAGGTTTTCATATGCTGTTAAGTGTCTGTGGACATATATGAATAAAGATAAACTTTCCTTTATGAATTCCAAAGCTAATTAAGAATAATTACAATTCACCATAACATTAGATGCTTTAAAATAGTTTTCTTTTGCACAACAGTAGTAAGCTGCTTTGGACATTGTTACAAAAGGCAAAAAGTGCAAATTTTGATTACTACAAGAATCTATAGAGTATGTACTGTGTAAGTACATAGCATCCACCATACAGTTTTTAATGCACATTTGCTTATTTATAGCTTTCCTTAAATACTAATATATGAATGTTACATATAGTTATGTATTCAAAACTTGTACTTTCAAATGGTTTAAAAAGTATATGATGTCAGTTAAAAGGTGCAGAGCAATAAATTTATGATAAGAGTTCATACTAATTAATTAACATTAACATTTATATACAATTTCCACCTGGAGAGCAAAGTAAAGGAAGTTAATAAGATCTAAACTTCTGAGCCTTTCTGGATTATCTACCACCTTTTGTTACCCATCACTGTACACTGCAAAAAGAAAAATGGCAGGGGGGAATACCTTCCCCCAAAGTACCTACTTTACTTGTTTCCTGCACTTCTGCTTTATCTCACACAGGGACCAGATCAGGAGCACAGGTAGCTGGTGTTTAGATGTACCCTATGGGTTGGATCCAGACTAACATTTCCATCAGTGGAATGGAACTTTCTTGACTTTACTTGTCACTGCAACCCACTGATCAACATGAAATGCTTCTCCTAGGGAACAGGGGAAATCTGAGGAATGGCATAAGAGCAGTGTACAGCAGGAAGGGGAATCAATGGAAATTGCCAGTTTAGATTGGATCCAACCCTATGTTGTTGTTATTTCTATTATTATCTTTTATATAGCACCAGCAATGTACACTTTACACAAAAACAAAAGCAAAACTACTGCAAACTCCTGGCTCAACTAACTTGCAGCTGTAGTGTTGAAACTGGGCAGGAGGCAACTGTGGGAAGAACTGGGTGTAATAGTGGCAGATTTGCATCTTCAAATGCAGCTTGCTGCTGAATAATGTGATGTTGTAGGGGATACAGACAGAGGATGATTTCAAGCAGAAAAGTTAGAGGAGACTAAATTTCCCTTGACCTATCACTTCTGTTTCCTACAGCCACTATACCCAATCACATTTCTCCTACATTTCCAACATGGGGGAAAATGGCTTCTTGTTACTTGAGAGGAAGGGCACTTTAATTACTCCTTTTCTCTTTCCAACCACAGCAACTTTTCATGCTGATAATCTTGTGATCATGAAATTATTATAACAAATAAAATAAAAATTAATAAGCAACTGTTGCCTTTTTAAATCACATAACAAATTATATATACCAAAGATTATTATACATTACCGGGTATACAGAACAGAAAATATTTCTCCACAATATCCCCTTCATTATAATTTTAAAGACATTTTCTATAGAATACAATAGTCATTACTTCAAACATTTTAAATTTCAGATTTCATAGCTGCTCTATTTTGTATCTATATTATAATTTCATAATTACTACATATTTTATTTTACATTTTTTGTTATTTCTACATAGTAGCTATAGCTTTTAATATACAAAAATTTAAAGGAAAGCCTATTACATATCTCACAATAAAAAAAAGATATTTTTGTTCAAAACCCACTTCTTTATAGATTTATGTTCAAAACTTGTTCTCATCCAGCTTCTACATTGTAATACACTTATATGTTTTGGAATACATTTGTATACAATTTTTTAAAACTGTTTCTCATTCTAAGTTTGTCTCCTGCTTGCATAATAGACACTCCATCTCTTCTCAAATTTGAAAATTGATCAGAGCAATTATAGTCTTGATTGCAAAGAGAACAGCCGTAATTAAAGCCCCCCAATTGATAATTAAGAATCTATTTGAAAATACCACAGCAAAGAGGTTGAATAGGATATACTCAATTATGAAAATGAATTGGAAGCAGTGTAACACAAAGAAGAAACATTTTTAAGCACAGAAACCCTGAGAACTTGAACAGCACTTTAAACATCAAAACTGTACTGACTGATTTTGTCACTGCATTTTAAGTTAAATAAATCACTGCAAATCAGGTATGAACTATGATGGGGAAACAAGGAAGCCATGGATGGAAACTACTAGAATACAGTACACTGGCAATGGTGACCACTGGCTTCTTTATAAAAATGGAGTCTATGGACTATTTTAATCTCTAAGGCTAGTGTACACCTTGTGGCATTGTGCCAGCAACATAAGCAAATCTAGCAGGCTGTGGCAATGCAACAACCTAACAGATGTGAAAATAACTATATATTACAGTGTAGTAAGCTGTTATACTGCAGTAAGCTTTTATGAGACTGCATGAAGAGATAGCATCGGAGGACAGACTTGCCTCAGCCAGTATGCTTGCTAGTGCAAACCACAATGTGCACTGCTGAAAATTGGCTTATCTCTAATAGAAAATGGATGCCAACCAACTACCTTTAAAAAATTAGTATTTACTCAATAAAAGATATGAATTGAGATTGAGTAGGTTGGTTCATGTCTTGCACAACACGGAGGACAAGTGCCCTTTTCATAATAATTCTGGGTGAAGGTTATTAGCAGCAGTACTTTTTGAAACAGTACTTTTAATATGCAAAGTCCTTTCCAATTTGTATGTTATGGAGATCTCCCCTTCATGTTCATGGCTGACAGGTGTAATGAAGCATGGAAGATAATTAAATTCTATATTCAGAAGCAGTATACCTCTATATTTAGATACTGGGGATGAACAGCAGAAAGTGTCTGTGTGATGGGATGACTGGAAGGACTTGTACCACTTTAAATTCCTTGGTGCGTTATATTTCAGTTCTTTTTTTATTTGTCAAAAAACCCCATAAATATTGACAATGCAAAGGATTGCAAAAGAACAGAAGAATTCAGCAGTTCCTCACAGCTCCATCCTGCTCTCTTCTCCATTTCTGTGGACAAGCTGGTCTACTATAGGTTAATTTTAAATCCCACAGACCCTGACCAAGGGAGCACTTGGTAAAAAATAAACAGAAACAAAGGATACGAACCTTGGATACACCTCAGGTAAACTACATTGACAAATTCATTTTGTTATGTCACTATCACACCTTGCTTATGAGCCTTCTGTGGCATTTAGTTTATCACTGAACTAGATGAAGTTGTGGCCTGAGCCAACTAAGCAAGGCGGAGACAGCAAAGCCACCCAAGCCATGGGGGAGTGGGCTATGGCTTTCATGACTAAGCCTCCTTCTCCCTCCTTTGGCTCACAGTGTGCTGTAGGTTTCTACAAACTGAACTGTCCCATGTTGACATAAACCATCTGGATTTGGAGACAGAAGGAAAGCCACTTTCAGTCACTTACAATGCCCAGTCAACAGCGATTATTAGAGTGATGTCATCTGTAGGCAGCCCCACTGATGTCAGAACAATGACCATGGTTACAAGACCAGCTTGTGGGATTCCAGCGGCGCCTATGCTGGCAGCTGTCGCTGTGATGCTTTTATAAAAGAAGCAGAAAGACATTTAAGATTTAACAGAGACCACCCAATTATGGAACAAAACAGAATATTCTTCCATTAGTATTTTTTGGTCTAAGCTACTAGTCCTTGAGTTCCAACACCAGTAAGTCTCACATTCTGTGATAAGCAATGCAATCCAGGCCAGCAGGGAGCAGGCCGCTCGATAGGGTTGCCAAATCTGGGTTGGAAAATACCTGGGGACTTTGGGGGTGGAGCCAGGAGAAGGTGGGGTTTAGGGAGGGGAGGGGCCTCAGCATGGTACAATGCCATAGAGTCCACCCTTCAAAGCAGCCATTTTCTCTAGGGGACCTGATCTCTGTCAGCTGGAGATCAATTGTAAAAGCGGGAGATCCCCAGGCCCTACCTGGAGGCTGGCAACCCTACCACTCGAGCAGGGGTTTCCCTGCCCCCAGGGGGACTTGGGAACCCTACTTCTAGCTCATAGTGAACCACTTGTATGTATCTGCCATCACACACAGAATTCAACTTTGACACAGTAATTCATTCAGATGTTTGTGGTGTATGCGGAAATCCATTAATAACTGCCCAGATTAGGAGATGGAATTATGCAAGTGAGGACAGAGAGGAAGCCACAGCTAGGAAACAGATGGAATCTCCTACCTCACAAACCTCTTGTATACTCCAGGTGGCAAAGTTTAACTCCAGTTGCTGAACTAAATCTCAGTGGCCAAATCTGCATCTAGTATTTGCTCCATTGTTTTACCAAACCCACACTGGAGCAGAAATCCCCCTCCGCATTGTATGCCACTTTCACTTTGATTGATTGTCAGATTTTATGGCAGTGTCCAGACTGCATGCCACTTTCACTTCATTTGATCTCTCAATTTTATGGAACTATCTGCATAGATTCATGGCTATTCAGGGGTGACTGCAGTCACTATGGCATTGGCCCCGGGGTATTTGAGTGTGGTTTTGAGATGCATCTTTTTCTGTTCCAGTGGGGGTTTGCTAAAACAACAGAGCAAATGCTAGGTACAGATTGGGCCAAAAAAGACCCGTTAGAGTCAGCAGTATGACATCCAAGCAGATTGTTTTGAAGTTGTTGCGAAAGAGAATTTGAGTGCAGGCTGTGTAACTTGTATTCACAGAGCTGAATGCAGTACACTAGGCCTTTGTTCTGGTTTGCCAGTGCTTTAGTAAATCAGCACTCAACAACGGTCCTTAAGTAGGTTCAGTTTATTGGCATCAGTATTTCTAAGACATTCCCTAAGCATGTCTGTGTTCAGACTAAAGTGGGGAGGCGGGGACAGGATTATGTACACAGTTCAAACTGGGGTGTCAGCTGGCTACAAGCCAATGAGTGCCCCAGTACCCTCGTGCTGAGAATAACAGCTTCAACATTCAGGCGGGAGACTCACCAGAGAAACCCGAGATCTTATGTAAACAGGGGCAAATGTTAGGAGAGCATCAAAGGCGACATTCCAGAGTTTACGACAGCAATTTCAGCCCTCTCCCCCCTCCTTTTCATCTCTCTCTCTCCCCTCTATTTAGTTATGCCAACCTAGCTGACAGCTTGGCTGCCAGATAGGACTGTTGGGGTGCATTTGGTGGGCATATGGGGAGGGAGAAGTAATAAACTGGGCAGGCCTCCAGTATGGAACAAAACAAATAATTGCATCAAAACTAATTGCAGGGATTTCCCTGCTCTTGGCAGTAAATCCCAGCATGCATCAGAAATGCAAATGCAAATCATAACTACATTTCTGACATAAAGCTGATCACTTTGGTTGTGGCAGAACAGCAGTATGGCTGATCTACCAATAATATAATCAGGGATTTATATGTTTTATGATTTGAGGGGGGAGGGATCTGATTGTTCATCTACCACAGTTTTTCTGGAAATCTATCTGTTCTTCCCCCTAACCCAGGGATTCCCCATCTTGTTCAGAATGTGGGTACCCTTAGAATTTTGAGAACAAAGAAGGGGCACCACAACAAAATGGTGCCATGGAGATCTGGGACCAATCAGAAAATAGCTGTCATAGGGTACTAAGGCCAATCGCACAATGTGGGGAAGCTGCAAGCCTAACATCCTCCTATGAAGGAATATGTCTGAGTTCTCTTGCTCCAGTGTGGTCAAGGAAAGGCAGGCCTGGCTGTTTGTTTTGGCAAAGATATCTCTGGGGAAGAAGCAAATGGGCACCAGGAAATTCACTGGACGGTGTCACGTTGCCCATGAGCACCATGTGGGAGATCACTCCCCTAACCCACGCTCAGGTATTTTGTGGCAGGCAGTGTAGTCTCTGGTAACTCCTCTCTAGCTAGACCTCTTCTGCCTTTTAATATTTGTAAAGGACCCTACACCCCCACTGGCAGAAGGGGGTGCTTACATTGTACAGTCTGCAGCCTGGGCTCTCAGTCAGCAGAAGCTTTTGGTGCAAAATTTGTAGATACAAAAACAGCTCTCCCCAGTTTGTCAAAACTTGTTGAATGCCAAGGCTCAGCCTGAAATACGTGACATAAAAGGAAAAGCATGCCTCAGAGCATGCAGAGAGTGCTTTCCTGTAATAGCCACAGAAATCTGGCATGATGGGAAAGAACTTTCAGGTGGGAGGTAGTGGTTTATGAGCTCATTTGACATCTGACCCTTTTGAACATGGTTTCATTAACATACCCTTTCTAAAGACAGTTTCCAGCTGTGGGTTCATGAAATAAAGTTGGCCTTAGAAGAAGCAAACTAATGAAGACACATTCAACATTTTGGAGTTACATAATATCTCTGGGGAGAACTATGCCAATCTAAGATTGTTTATTTTTCTACTATATATTTCCCCTCAGTTATTCATCAAAGTTACAGTGGTCATTTCATTTCCTGAGTTTGCCTAATTTTCCTGTCAATATTCAACAAAAAAGAATGTATTTGGGAAATTTTAGTTTCAGTTATGACTGAAAAACCACAGTAGCTTTTTTCAGAGGGAGCAATAATATTGGACCTTCAAAATGTTAAGCTGAGCACCAGCACAGCAGGTTTAAAACATTTCTATAAAATTTCTATATTTCTATTAAAAAAGGCATTGAAAGAAGCCAAAATGAACACAGCATATTTACAGTGTGGATGGGAAAGTGTCCTAGAATTTCATCTGATTAGCAAAGAAAGTTAATGAAGAGGCTTGCTGTGGGGCATCAGATCTTTCCTTTCTACCAGAAATCTTTATTGCATTGAGAGGGAATAATTGGGGAAAGGTCACTGACTTATTCAGGATCAGATTCATGTAGAATGAAAAATATGAATGGCTTAAAAAAAGGATTCACAACTCTTCCCCCCACAAACTAACAAACACTGAAAAGCCAGTATAAACAGTATGGACACACAAAAATTCCAACTAGTTCATTTGAGTATTCCCATGGAAATCAGTGTGATCATTCTAGAGTAAGGTATCTCAGTAGCAAGATGCTGTTTTGTTATTTTTGGTATAAACACCTCTGTTAAATAGTATATACAAGCTGGAGGACCCGCGATACTCGAGGGGGGGGGGTAGGTGAGCCTCTTCCCCCTCCTCTGGCCCCACGTGCCGAGCCTCTACCTCATCCCCCCTCCAGGCAGCTTTCCCCCCCCGCCTTCAAAACAACAGCGGCGGCAGGGAGACAGCCACCCGCCGAGGCTCCCCCCCCGTAAGGCGGTGGTGGCAGGGAGACCGCTGCCTGCCGAGGCTTCCCCCCGCCTTCAAAATGGTGGCGGCGGTGGCGGCAGGGACACCTGCTGTCCACTGAGGCTTCCCCCCCTCCCTCCCTGCTTTCAAAATGGCAGCGGGGGCATAGAGACCTGCCACCCGCCGAGGCTCTTCCCTCCCTCCCCCCCGCAAATGGCGGTGGTGAGTCCTCGTCACACCGCTTCCCACCCCCTCCCCTACAGCGGCCACAGCGTTCTCTGCGCACGCGCGGAGAATGCTTTAACTTTTCGGGGGATTTAAAGATTCCCCAAAAAGTTTTTTAAACATTTAGGATTTTTCTGCACATGGGGGGAGTGCCCCCCGTGTGTAGAAACCCCACCCCCCCAAGTGCCCCCCCCCGCACGGATTTAGGTATCCGCACGGGGGAGGGTACTTGGGAATTAGATATATAGATGAACTTTTCCTCCTCATAAGTAATTGACCTTTCTAAACTACTCAGGTAAAGAGATTCTAAACCTCTGAACACGTTTAGATCATAGCTTTAAAGTTTCAGCCTAGTATGCCCAGTATTCAAATGACAGGAAAATGTCCCACATTTATAGGATAAAATTGGGGTTTTTTTACCTTATAGTGATGATCTGACCAAAGTCCAGCTCATAATTATTTACTTGAGCAATGAAAATTGCTGCTACTGCTTCATAAAGGGCCGTTCCATCCATATTAATAGTGGCCCCCACAGGAAGCACAAATCTGGCAATCCTTCTGTCCACATGGTTATTCTCTAACAAGCACTTGAAGGTTATAGGCAAAGTAGCTGAGCTGCAAGAATAAAACACATAAGAATAGGTGGTTTAATAGGACCATTAGGGTCTAGAACTCTGCATGCTTTTTAAAACAAAAACTTGAGAACTCCAAGATCCCATAGTAGAGACACTACATTCTATGTAAGAGACCAATCTCCTCCATTCATAGCATTCTAGCATTATGTTTCCAGGAAGAAAACCAGGGTTGCCAGCTCCAGGCTGGGAAATTCCTGGCCTTTTGGAGGGTGGACTCTGGGGAGGGCACGGCTTAGGGAGGAGAGGGACCTCCGCAGGGTATAATGCCATAGAGTCCACTCTTCAAAGCAGCCATTATCTCCAGAGGAACTGAGAGATCAGTTGTAATTTCAGGAGATCTCTAGGTTCCACCGGGAAGTTAGCAACACTAAAGAAAACCCCTACACCCCTATTTTTAAAAAACCCTATACAGCATGGAGGACTACGTGCTGACAGTTTGGTGTAGTGGATAAGAGCAGTGGACTCTAATCTGGAGAACTGGGTTTGATTCCCCACTCCTCCATAAGCAGCCTGCTGGGTGACCTTGGGTCAGTCATAGTTCTCTCAGAGCTGGTCTCTCAAGAGCAGCTCTAGAGCTCTCTCAGCCCCACCTACCTCACAGGGTGTCTGTTGTGGGGAGGGGGAGGGAAAGGAGTTTGTAAGCTGCCCTGAGATTCCAAGTAAAGGGGGGGGGTATAAATCCAATTTCTTCCTCTTCTTCTCCTATTAAGATTTTTTTCTATTACCATGTCCTGTGACTTCCGGCTAACTGGGAACCCAGACTGAAATGGATCTACATAATCAGATTCTGCAAGATGCTTAAACCTCACCCTTGAGTCTTCTCTAAGGTTATCCATAAACGATGCTCTTAATGTGAATGTTATAAAAGGCCCCTTCTGTGTGTATTGTTTAACCAGATACATGTGGAATTTATAGATCTGTGATCCAAAAATGATTACCAGTTTTTGTTATTTTGCCCACAGCTCAGTGATGTCTAGTTTCCATCTGTCTCACTATAGCTGGTATCACAACTGTCTCAGCTGCCTTCTGCACTCAAACAGGGCACCACTACCACTACCACACCAGCCACAGAAACAGGACTTTTATCCCCAACTGGGTGTTAAGGAGTCATCCCATGAAATAGCATATGTTAGGGTGTGGCACGTGATTTAGCATCCTTGCTCAAGCCATTTGAATTGCTTTAGTGTTTTTTGAATCACAAAAGCATAGCTGGAATGAGACACTTACCCTTTTATGCTATATGTAATTTGGATTATAGTTGATAGCTCTCTTGTTATATGAATGTGAGTTAGTATTTGCAGGAACATACATAGCATTAGACTAGCTAATCAACAGGACCTTTCCAAACCTCCATTTCTATTATACCAACAGGAACATTTGTGTAGTCATCTCGCACAGAGTGGGATTATTCCATGAGATGGGGCTCAAATCTCGTAGATCACCTTCTGCTATCTACTAAACATGTAGGAGCCGGAACCATTGCAGAGAACTACCCTCTACACCAGGGGTGGACAAATTGCAGCTCGGGGGCCACATGCGGCCCACCACAGAGTTTTTTGCGGCCCGCCAAGAAGATTTCAGGACTTCAAGAAAATTGAGCCTAAATTCAATTTGTTCTCTTATCCCATCACTGCTGATATTGATACAGCACCTGAGGAGCTTCAGCTTGAACTTATTGACATGCAGTCAGATCACACTGTGAAAGAAATGTTTAATGCTGTGACATTAGTTGACTTTTACAAATCTTTGTCTGTTGAAAAAATTCCATGTATGAAGAAATTTGCTGGGAAAATGTTCTCTATATTTGGATCTACATATATTTGTGAGCAAAGTTTTTCTTGCATGAAGATCAACAAGAGTAAATATAGATGCTCTTTGGCAGACATTAACTTGCAGGCTGTGATGAGAATCTCAACAAACAATCTCACTCCTGATTTCAAAAAAGTTGTAGAAAAGTGTGATAGGGTACATTTGTCTCATTAAACTGATTCTAAAATTAAATGTACTTGCAGATATAGATGATATGAAATTAGCACAATAAATAAATTGAATAAAACTATCACTATTTTATTTAATTTATATTTATTGATTTTTATGATACTATTTATACTTTTTCTGAAATGCAAAGTTAACTAATGAATGCAATCATTTTAAAAGGTGCGGCCCTCTGCTAACCTCCGCTCCCACAAAGTGGCCCCCGAGCCAAAACAATTGCCCACCCCTGCTCTACACCATCCCAAGTGGTCCCAAGAAAGATGGTCCCAGGAACATTGAGAGGTCCAGGGGAAGAACTAGCAAGATCCAGTCTTCCAATTCTTTCTTCCAAAGAAGCTTCCTCACAAGGCGAACAAGGTAGTTTCTGTCCCAAAATCTCTCTAGAAGCAGGATTAATAAACAGGAGTCTTGTGGCACCTTGAAGACTAACTATATATTCCAACATAAGTGTTCCTGGAGTTTGTCCATTTCTTAAGATGCAGTGAGTGGATCGTCATATGAAAGATTAGCCTCCCTCTCAAGTATTGCTCAATGTGGAGAATATAATAGCATCCTTAACTATGGCGGCCCAGGTAGCAGCCACTGGCAAATTGGCCTTTTCCCATCTTTGGCTGATCAGGCAGTTGGTTCCCTTCCTTGAACGCAATGACCTGGCAACAGTGATCCATGCAATGGTCACCTCGAGGTTGGACTACTGTAATGCTCTCTACATGGGGCTGCCCTTGTCTCAAATCCAGAAGCTGCAGCTGGTGCAAAACACCGCAGCCAGGCTTTTGATGGGACTCTCTAGAAGGGAACACATACAGCCTGTGCTGAAGGCATTGCACTGGCTGCCACTAGCATACTGGATTTGTTTCAAGGTGCTGGTTCTTACCTTTAATGCCCTACATGGTCAGGGACCTACATACCTGAGGGACCAACTTTCCCCATATGTTCTCCAGAGAGCACTGCGGTCAGGGGCTCAGAACTGGCTGGCCCTACCGGGTCTTAAAGAGGCTAGGTTGTTGATGACCAGGACTAGGGTTTTCTTGGTGGCGGCCCCATCCTGGTGGAATGAGCTCCTGGAGGAGATCAGGGCCCTGCGGGACCTTCTACAGTTCCACAGGGCCTGTAAAATGGAGCTCTTCCACCAGGCCCTTGGGAGCCACTGCCACCACCAATGAAGAACATCAGATGGTTGAGTATGAGAGGGTCCTGGATTTTGGTAACTGCCACCTACAACCCAAAGAACAGCAACCACTGCAAGGACAATTTAAATGAACACTGTGAGCTGACTGCAAGCTGAGAACTTTGAACAAATGGCTGCTACCGTCATATGGACAACAATGAGTAATAACAATTACTGGCACTTTATATGGTTTTAGACATAGGCGTCAACTTCAGGGGGCCTGGGAAGCTGGAGCCCCCCCCCCAAACTTTTCCAGGAAGTGCTGAGTCTCCCCCGGAGACAATGGCCTGTGATGTCTCATGCCCAGCCTCAGCCTGGGAAATTGGGAAATCTACGCCCTTGGTTTTAGAATGTTTTAATTGTAACATGTTTTAATGTATTCTATTTGTTTTTATGTAAGCCATCCTGAGCCAGCTTTGGCTAGGAGGGTGAGGTAGAAATCTGAAAAATCAATGAATCATCAGTAGCATTTCTGCATGTTGTTCCACTTCCTTGCATTGATTTTCCAGAGCCCCATCTGCTTACCAATTGGTTCTAGTATGTTCTATTGCTATTATAGTGCATGTCACTATGTTATATTTCAGAATCTAGTGACTGAAAGACTTGGGGGACCATGTAGCATTAGGGACCTAAAGGAAAGACATTTTAGACAAGAACCTAGGAAAATATAGAAGACTACAAGCTAAATTCTATGTTGAATATTGTTGAATATTTAGGACCTATTGCTCAAGTGTTCCGTTACATCATTTGCACGATACCTGGATGATGTGGCCAAAGCAATAAGCAAGGCTTGAAGAATCCCTCTGATGAAGACAATTGGGTTCTTCTTGGTGATGAAGAAGTACATCATTGGCAGAATGAAAAGTCCATGTACTACCAGGCCACAAACCACTGTAATGGCATAAAAACCTAGCTTCTTCCCAATGGCTGAAGGATCATCCATTTCCAAGATCTTACCAGCAATAAGAAACACTATTCCAAACGGAAAATACCTAAAAGAGAAAAAAAAATATTGCATGTAAAAGTGAACATAAAAACTGAAAAAAGTTAACAATTGTAAATGTAACGACTGTCAGGACTGCTTTATTATGTCAATGAAACAAGACCCCTGCATTATGGCAGTGGCCAATTTCAGAAGTCTGGGTGTGCTGAAAATCTGATTTAAGCAGTGGAGACAAGAGAAGTGGTGCTTAACTCTTTCCTCTTGGGCCATTTTTTTGTGATCAAAATAAAGAACATTTTCCCCCTCACCAGTGGAGAAACAAATATGAGGAATCTGTGTTTCCCCACTATGTATTGGGAAGCAATGTGGGGAGAGTATGATTTTGATCGTAAAAAGCAGCCTGCAAGGGAAGAGGCAAGCATATTCTTCTCCAGCATCACTGCTACAGTCACATTTGCAGCTCTCATGGCTGCATTTCCGAAACCAAATCATGGGTCTTGCATGTTGATTGTTGTTTGACCCTTCAAATAACGTTTTCTAAGTTATTCATTAATTAATTATTGAAATTTCTATACTGCCCCTCCCTCACAAAGTGGGGCTCAGAGTGGTTCACAGCAGTATAAAAACAGAGGTAATAAATACAGTTAAAACATCATATAATACAGAGTATAAAAAGCAAACAATTTACAACTGATAGCAGTGGATCCAGCATTAAACCCCAAAAATACCCTTAACAGTGGAAGGCTTGACAGAAAAGCTCAGCCTTACAGGCCCTGCAAAACCTAGGGAGGTCCCATAGGACCTGGGTCTCATCTGAGAAGGCATTTCACCAGGATGGGGCTACAACTGCAAAAGCCCTTGCCGTGGTGGACACCAAACATGTGACCTGAGGGGCTGACACCACTGGTAGGCTATGAGATGATGACTGCAGCTCCCAAAAGGGGTCGTAAAGAGAGAGGCAGTCTTGATTCTGGAGAATCTTGTTGTCTCTCAGAACTTAGTATTCTGCAGTAAAATGAACAATAATAGCAAAAAAATTGCTTCACAAGGCAGCTGGTCTCCCATTACCATCTTTCTACATGTAGCCACATGCTAAGGATGGGAATATTCATATTATAGGCTTGAGTCTCGGGGGCAAACTACATGTTTTGTTTTCTTACACGCTCATTTAAAAAGGCTTTTTTCCCTGGGAAGAGGGATTCTTTTATCCTTTCCCTCCCATGCCTACTTTTAACTCTGCTGCAGAAAGCTTATTGATACTTGTATTCTTTCCTCAGTTGGGACACAAGCAACTCAGAAACAGCCTTTTCAGCAAGGAAATGGCTGGGGAGGAAAGGATTAAAGAGCTCTCTCTCTCTCTCTCTCTCTCCAAACCCATACTCCAGAATAAAGCAGTCCCAAGTGGCTGTAGTTGAAACAGGAAGAAAATGAAACATGTCTGACACAGGAAAAATGAAATGTCGTTTGTCACTCAGTTCACACAGGTGATCTGGGGGCCCCTAGCTTCCAGCTATACTCTGAACATGAAAGGCTTCCACGGCAGAGGAGTCAGTCACAAGGGTTTCATGAAGACAGACAGTTTGAAAACTATGACATAACAAGAAATGTATCAATGGCACACAAAATGACTTGAGTTCCTCCAGTAAAGCCGATGCTTAAGAACATCTTTTTTCAAGGAGAATATGCACACCGGCTCACCTAATGATGAATACTGCCTGGCTATCCTACTTTGGTAATTCCATTTAAGACTGTATAGTCATTTCACTGTTGACTATCATGCCACTGAAACTTACTTTTGGTTTCAAGTTTCACTTCTCCCAACATACCATTTACTTACCACACTGCAACTGCCACTATCTTCATGACAGATTCGTTTAAGCACTGGCAAAAGCTCACCAAGGGGACGCCACTGCTACCCATTCTACCCAGCATTATTCCTGCAAACAAATAATATGTTTGTTCCATTTTACTTGCCTTCAGATGCATTTCTACAACACATTACATCTCGTAACACAGAAAACTGAATAACACCTGTTCTACTTTCCACACATCACAAATCTGGCTCTGTATCACTCCAACTCTTGGGGCTCATTTCACAATGTGTGAATTTGCAACAGGTGACAAAGTTTACAATCTGGTTGATAGTTAAGCATACTCCAAATTGTTGCAAAGCAAACTGAACTAACCTGTCATGACAACCTATTCTCTTAAAAATATGTCCATAATAAGAACATAAGAGAAGCCAATGTTGGATCAGGCCAATGGCCCATCCAGTCCAACTCTGTCACAAAGTGGCCAAAAACACCAGGTGCCCTCAGGAGTTCCAGCAGTGAGGGCAGGACACTAGAAGCCCTCCCACTGTTGCCCCCCCACCCAAAGCACCAAGAATACAGTGCATCACTTGCCCCAGACTGAGAGTTCGTATCTATACCTTGTAGCTAATAGCCACTGATGGACCTCTGCTCCATAATCTTTTTATACCACCTGAACTGATCACCTCCCCTTTTTTAAATGTAAAGACACACTCTTATAAGTAACATTTAAGATGGGAGTTTACAGAGGAGCCCAACTGGCTTGAGGGACCCCTGTTGTCGGACCTTGAGAGTAACTGGTTGGCTACTGTGTGAGACAGGATGCTGGGCTAGATGGACCACTAGTCTGATTCAGCAGGGCTCTTCTTATGTTCACATGAGGGGGAGGAGCTGGGACAATAATATTAAACAACATCTAGGGAAGTAGGGAAATGCACATGTACTAGGCAATAAAATGTCACATTTATTTTTCTTTTGGTATGTTCCTCATGGCATCAGAAGCAGGATGCTAAACAGACCAGTGTGGGCAAAAAGAGCCCTGTCCAAGGACTTGAGGCCTGGTTGTACATTAGCAGGAAAAAAGGTAATTATGGAGCTTTTGCATTCCTCATCCACTCATACAGCCTGCAGATATCTGGCAATATTGCTGAAAATTGGAGGAAACTGAGGCAGATATATGAATTTCACCTAACTGCTATCTGGGTTGAAGAAAAAACCAATAAAACAATACCCATTTTGATGCACATGGTGGGAGAGAAAGCACTGGAAATGTATAATGATTTCCAATTAGCAGGAGAAAAGCTGAAGCTCAGTACAGTAATGACCACATTTGAGGAGTACTGTATCCCCAGAAAGAAACATTTTTGAAAGGCATAGATTCTTGATGTGCATAAAGGAAATGGATGACAGTAAAGAGCTGAGGTATTAACCTCATTTGTTATGATGGCCGGATCTGACATAAACCTCTTCCCCAGCCCAATCCAGCCACCAAAGCTGTGAGCCTGGGCCCCAGGGTAAAAACACAAAGCGGCTGGGTATTGTGAACTCCCTCAAAACTACCATGTAAGGAGACTGGGAAGACAAGTTGAACTAACCCCCCCCCCCCACACACACACACACACACTTGCCAGAGTGGGAGTGCAGCCCAGGTCTGAGGCCACATGCATGGAGGGACCCAGGCCAAGCAAAGCCCGATAAGCTGGAGACACCCATTTATTTATTTGGATTTATATCCCACCTAACCATCGCAAGCGGCTCTAGGAGGCTCACAACAACTAAAATCAATACATACAAATATAATTAATTACAATAAAACCACAGAACCACTTAAAAGGGCAGCGACTACATCCCCACAGCCAGGAGGCTACCACCAACAGATATACTGGGCCAGTGCTTCTCTGGCCGCTTCTCTGGCCACCCATGCAGCAGCGACTGCCTCTGACCAAGGCCACCAGGCGATTCATGGTGGGATGATGCTCAGAGTTCAAGCCAGAGATTATTGGCAAGCCATGCCACCCCAGTACAGTAGCAGCCGCCCCAGGATGAAGGCCGCCGGATTATCTGACGGGGGAGTGCATGCACAAGGCTGCATATGTGGCAGAGGCCCCAGGCCACCCAGCAACCATTAGAATTAGAGATAGCCAGCACTGCCCCACTCCCCGAGGCAGCAGCTGCCAATATCTGAAGGCTACTGGGTGGTCCATGGGGGAGGAAGCCCTGCCCACTGAGTCACATGCTTAGTGGCAGGACTAGGCCACCGATGTGTGGAAGAAACTGCTGAAGAATGCCCCCCAATGGAACAAAGCCAGCTACTACATTGGGGTGTGTGAATATGGTGGTGGCACTGGCCACCAGCAGGCCCCAGCAGAGGATCATCTGTATCTCCCACGTACACATCACCGGAGTGCAGGCTGAATGGAAAGGCATGCAACCTTGCCTTGGAACCCAGAGCCAGCATGAATGTGGCTGTGGTGGCTCCCAACTTATCAGTGAGGCTGCTGCCAGGTCCAAGTGGGGGTTTCCCTGCTTTTGGGGGCTCCAAGTGTGATCACCCACCCAGCCACCCCTCTCCCTCCCCTCCTGCCAGATTTAAAGGGCTTCAGTTGATCAGCGGGGACCATGTGGCCTGCTGATCAGCTGGAGAGCCCTTTAAATCTACCAAGAGAGAGGGAGAGGGGCGGTTGCAGGCCACATGCTCAGCTCACAAAAAGACCCTTTAAATCAGCCCTGCATGCCATGGCCTCCACCCCGCTCACAAAAAGACCCTTTAAAGGGCTGCAACCACTTCCTCCCTCCCTCCTGCTATATTTCAAGGGCCCTCCAGCTGATCTGTGGGCCACATAGTCCCCGCTGATCAGCTGAAGCCCTTTAAATCTGGCAGGAGGGGAGGGAGAAGAGTGGCTGAGTGGGTGGTCACACTTGGGGATATGGCTTGGGGGCATCCCCACCCACCCCTGGAACAGGACAAACAGTTTTAGGTGGACATAGTGAATTCAGGCAGTGGTTGAGGAGGACCAAAGTCCATCACTGAAAGTATAAGGAACAAAGGAGCAGGACTCTGAAAAGGCAACACAGAAATATTCTAAAAAATAAATAAATAAAATAAGGTTGTCTTTTAAACTGTTCATGGGTGCCCAGGTCGATGTGTTGCTAGAACAAGATTCTAAACTGGATAAAAATTATACCTAGCCAGAATAAAGGTATCTGGATATCTGGGAGTCAATATATAAGTGAAGAGACAAAATATTGTTGCTGTCCCCTACAAAGACACCCAGAATAAACTGGCATTTACTATAGTACCTGAACAGGTGATTCCAGTCTTGGATTTGGTAACAAGTGAGAAACTTCACCTGGCCAAACAGGTTCTGAGTGTCAAGATCAAGGGCATCTGAAATATGATATACTGATACAGACATCATGATTTATTTGAAGGTCTTGCCCTCTTACCCAGAGAACATACCATCCTAGGGATGGGTGTGAACAATGTTCCCTCCAAGCTGTGCTAGGGGGTACTGGTACACAAAATTTTAGCTGGCTGCTCAGGGATTTCAACTTCCAACTCAGGCATTTTCCCCTCCACTGGAAAGGACTGGGTAGACCTGTTCTCTGCAGGCCAGGTCTACCAATATAGTGGAAAGGGGCGAGGCCTGGTCTACCCCCACAGAGGGCAACATTTTCTGTAATGAAATTTGACTTGACTCTGATTTCTCTTACAATGTCTAAATTCTAAAAATATAGTTTAAATATAGTTTAAAATAATTCATCCTGAGATTTTTACAAGGTTATAGAAAAAATCTTCTAAAAACTAAGTCAAATGTAGACTTGCTCACAACTTTAATGCTACTAGCTTTTTTTGCTCTCAAGGTAGAATTTTTGCTCCCAACATTGGGCATGAACTCAAAATTTCCATGGCCAGGAGAAGGGGGGGGGGGGAATTGCCTGGGAAGTGTTTAATGGCCTGCAGCTGTTTAAACCTAACAGCGGACAGGTGGACCCACTCTAAAAGCGGGGTGAGTGCACCTGAACACTGTTAGGCTGAAATGGCCCGCACAGTCAAACCGAACCGGACAAAAGTCCTGCAAATGTTCAGTGAAGGCACCTTCCCCAAATGTCTGTCTGGGGGCAACAAACGGGCCAAGTTTGTGCTGAATTTTGGCTCATGAACCGCCTTGTGCCCATCCCTATACCACCCAAATTAATAAAGCAATTGCCCCACTCATCCATCCTTGTACAAGTGCTATCTGCACTTTGTGGTAAGCAGGGAAAGGATCTTGTGAAGACCATACCCCCTTCTCCAGCTGAGACTCCCTTGGTTAATGGGGTCCTCCTCTTATTTTGGACTTTGTTTTTTTAATAGGCACCCCCTTTTACAGCTTAAGTGCCAAGGGGATCTAGGGAGTCTCATAAAGGCATCTGGGTACAGCCATGACATTGGGAGTTCTCGGGGATGGAGAGGAAGGGGGTTGCGGGCATTACAAATACCCCCAGCTCCAGGTCCTCAATAATGATAAGACTTCTCAATAAGCCTTCACTTCATTCTCAATAACAAAAAGACTTTTCAACGTTGGAATATCCTAGCATTCCTCAGAGGTGTCTTCTCAGCCCAAGGAAGTTGCTATTACATTAACCAATGCCCGGTTCCTCTTTTTCCTTTTTTTACTCAATCAAAAAGGACACTCAGGTCATTAATTTATGCTCCATCCTGTTTCAGGAGAACTGAGCCAGATTCTGGGCTGGGAGACAGAATCAAGGAGAGAGCTGTTGGGAAGGTGAGTGTTTTTTGCCTTTCCTAAACTGCCAAATTATGGGGGATCATTAACTGAGGTCGCTATTTGAGAGGACAGAGTTTGAGGGTGAGTGGGTGCTTGTAGCCTTCTGTTGCTCACTGAGCAAGGTCTGTTTGCTTGCTGCAAGCCCCACCATTTGCTATTGCTGCTGGGAGGCAGGGGCTGTGGGCCTCTGAATTTTAAAGCTTCTTCTAGGCACAAGTGCGAGCCTTTGGCGTAAGCTGAAGGGCGAGAGTCAAAGGGCTGTTGGCCTGGGGTCAGGCTTGGGGACCCTGCATCACTCTAAATACCTTTAAACCACTAACCAGTTATGAAGGTAGAAAGCCAGCAGGGGAGTGGGGGCTAGCCAGTGTTTTGCAGAGTGCCACATGTACGATAATTTACCCACTGAGTGGAAATTGTGACTGTGCACTTGCTGCATGGAGCTCGTGGCTCTCAGGTAGCAGATTCTTTCCCTTGAGGCTAGGGTTGCCAACCTGGAGAAGCTAAGGCAGAGAGAGAGGTTTGGGGAAGAGACCCTCAGGGACTTACCAGAGCAGTCCCACTCTTGTGCTGACAGCTCTTCTGCTGTTGCGGAAAGTGAGAGTCTCAAGGTCAGAGGGTGTCAGTCTGAGGAGGAGGGATGTGACCCCTGAGAAGGGACCCCTTCCTTGGGTAATGGACCAATATCCTCTCATACTGAGGATACCCTTGGGGGCCTGGGGGGAGGTGGGCTTCTGACAGTGGGTGGTTCGATCATTAAGGATATAGAGAGTGGGGTCTGTGATGGGCATTTTGACCACATGATAACTTGCTTGCCTGGTGCAAAGGTTGCGGACATCATGTGCTGTCTAGATAGGTTGATAGATAGTACTGGGGCAGAGTTAACAGTCATGGTGCATGTTTTAAAAACAATTATCAGAAAACCTGGAAATTGATACACGCAGATTTATCCAGATGGAAACAATTAAAAATCTCGTGGCTGGGAAGAATTTCTGCAATCAAAATGAATGTACTGCCAAAACTATTTTTTTTAATGCGAAATGCTACCTATTACACATAAAAGAAAGAATATTGATAGAGTGGCAAAGACAAATACATTTATTTGGAATGCCAAAGAACCAAGAATGAACTTCAAAATATTACAAGATGAGAAAAAGAAAGGAGAGCTGGCAGTTCCAAACATAAATTTATATTACCAAGCTGCAGGCCTGGTCTGGATTGTGGACTGGATTAAAAATCCAAGACAAAGAATAGTAAAACTTGAATCAGCAGACCTAGATGAAGGCTTACACAATTATTTATGAATTAAGAAATCAATTAAAACAATCATAACACAAGAAAGGAGGAATATAATTAGGGATGGACTTTTGAGAATATGGTTTACATGCTGGAATTTATTAAGCCCTCTAAAGTCTCCCCTCATGTCCCCAACAGAAGCTTATTATGATAAGAATATGGGAAATAAAAGTGGTTTTTTTAACATATGGCAATATGGTAAATGCTTAGGGGGAAATTAAGTCCTGTCAAGGTATTAGAGATGAAGGAATCAACGTACAATGGTTGCTATATTATCAGTTTCAAGACTAAAGAAGGTTATCAACCCAGAAGGTGGAGCTCTAAGAGAGGTGACTGAGTTTGAACATCTGATTATAAAACAAAAAAAAAATTATGATTTATTTATTTATTTACTGGATTTATATCCCGCCCTCTCCGCAAAGCAGGCTATATATATGTTATTACTTCAGTTATGTATATGGATATATAAGTTATTACTTCAGTTAGAAACAAAAGAAAAACAAGTGAAACAATGTATGATTAAATGGATACAGAATTTTAGAGAGCAGATATCTATGCACCAATGGGAATGGTTATGGGAAAAAGAAATTAAGTTTACAGCCAGGCAGGCGTTAAGAGAAAACTGTTAAAAAGATGGTGCATGTTAGATTTCTGGTGGCTGGCGCGGTAATGGCGGCCGCATCTCCTCGCACTGAGGGAGATGTGTGCCGCTCTCGGTGGGAAGGAAGGGGCTACGGACAGGTGCCGAGCCCCCAGGGACCCTAGTGAAGGGAACCTGTCTGGGGTGCTTGGAGTTTGCCTCTCCCGGCGGTGGCGACCGCAGGATCGAGGCATCTCCCTACCCCTATAGATTCCCCCCGCCGGAGAAGCCTTCGGGCTACAAAGTGCTGCCGTGAAGCTGCAAGAGGGACTGCTCGGAGAGGCGATGACTAACTAGCTACGCAATGGACTAAAGCGTGAGTCTCCGTTAACTTTGGAATTAAAGCGTTAGGGGAGAGGGAAGGAAGATTTATTCCCTATCCACCCCCCACCGGCGCTGTTTACCTTAAGACGGAAGACTTTCCCACGGTTTTGCTGAGACAATAAAAGCGTCCAGGCGGTGTTGAATTGCTGCATCGCGCAGAGAAAAAAGAGTACTTCCAGATGATGTACATTTGAAGCATAGCCATTGTTTTTTCAAGGGCTCCCTTATCTAACTGTAAACAATAAGATTAAGCGAAAGAAAATGACGGGGAAACGCCCCTCCCCCAGAGTCGGAGGAAATCTTCCGGGAGCAAAAAGTGAAACCACTGAGTCGAACGTGGCATTTATGGCGCTATTGCGACCCCTAGTGGATCAATTAACTGCAATCAATTCTAAGCTGGATTCCATGCAGAGAGAAATCACTTTATCTAATACAAATTCACAGGAGCTGAAACAAGAACTTTTGGACTTTAAGGCTGTTGTGCAAAAGCAGGATTCAAGATTGGCAAAGTTGGAGAAAGAGAAGGCCACACAAAGTGACTGTGTTTTAAAACGATTCAGATGGACCGTTCTAATTTTTACTTGAGGTTTCAGAATGTACCAGAACAAAAAGGAGAGAACCTAACCAAGCTGTTGAGTGAAGCATTGGCCCCAGTGGCAGGTTTGGAAGCGGAAAAAATACAAAACAATATGGATTTGGCCTATAGGTCATACCCAGAATTTATTAAGAAGAAAAACCTGCCAGGGGAAGTAATGGTAAGATTCTCCAAAAAATCAACCAGGGATATAGTGTTAAAAGCCACCAATAGAACATCTTTGAAAGTTCAAGAAGAGGAAATTAAAGTCTTGAAAGACATTCCATTTGAAATCAGAAAGAGAAGAAAGGCATATAGAAACCTGACTTTGTGGTTACAATCTGAATCGATTTCTTATCATTGGCAAGTTCCAGAAGGACTACAGTTCAGCTACAAAGATAAAAAATATAAAATTGACAATATGGAACAGGCAAAGAAATTTTTGGATGGAAATAAAAAGAAGGAAGCTGAAGCTGCACAAGAAGATTCACTGGCGTTGCAGGAGAGTATGTATGGCTTTGATGACTCAGGAAGTGGAGAAAAATCGACTGAGGACTCTGACTCTGAGAAAGGGGCAGCTGCCCCAAAAGCTTTAAGTAAAAAGCAGAAGAAAAGAAGAGAACCAAAGAAAAAATAATGTTGTAACTGTAAACTTATTTATACATCATGTATTAATGTAAACGTAGTGTAAAAATCTTTATATCTGTTAGCAAGACAGGAATTTCAATATGTAATAATTGTACCAGCAAAAATGTTAGTTTAAGAGTGGATACCAAGGACTAAAATAGCTTTTTAGACATTGCAACTTTAAATACTCTGTAACAAATTGTCCATCTTGTATGCCTTAGGGTAATTTAGTTTTTTTTGTGTGTGTGTAGTTTTAGTGTAGGTGTAGGGGAAAAAATCAATAATTTTTTTTTTTTTTAAAGATGGTGCATGTTGGCATCAATGACACTGGAAAATGTAGTTGTGTGGTTCTGGAGGAAAAGTTTAGGTTGCTAGGCAGAAAGTTAAAGGTCAGGATCTCAAAGGTAGCATTCTCAGAAGTGTTGCCAGTTCCATGCGCAGGGCCAGGTAGACAAGCACAGATCAGGGGTCTCAATGCGTAGATGAGAAAGTGGTGCTGGGAGAAAGGGTTTAGATTTGTTAGGCACTGGAGAACTTTCTGGGACAAACCTAACCTGTAAAAAGAGATGGGCTTCACTTGAACCAAAAGGGAACCAGGCTGCTGGCAACTAATATCAAAAAGGTGTCAGAGCAGCTTTTAAACTAATCCCAGAGGAAAGCAGACAGGAGCTGGGGAGCCTCTAGTTCCAGACAAGTCAGTCCAAAGAGAAGATTGTGCAAACACTCAGGGTAATACTAATAGGAGCATAATAGAACTTGGTAGTGAGGGCACGATGGCAACTGAGTGCCGTGTGTGGTGGCTAAGGGGTCAAGGGAGGCAATGGTTACTGGATAGGGAAATACATTATAGGTATCTATTTCCAATTCTAGAAGTCTCAGAAGCCAAGATGGGGCTGCTGGAGTGCTTGGTGTTCAATGACAATTTAGATATAGTAGGTATCTCAGAAACTTGGTGGAATGGGGGAAATCTACAGTCATTCCTGGGTATAAGCTCTATAGGCAGGATAGGGAGGGACAGGTTGTTATTGTTGTTGTGTTGTACATCAAAGAAAACATAAAATCAAATAAGTTAGAAAACATCAGGGGAATTAACTCCCCAACAGAAGTGAAACGAGTGGAAATACTGGGCCCTAAGCACTACTTATAAGTGGGGGTGAATTATAGCCCACCTGATCAAACCCTGAGGCTGATGTTGAGATGGAAAAGGAAATAAGGGAGATGACTAAAGCAAATAATGATATTATACTGGGAAACTTTAACTACCCTCACATTGACTGGGTAAACATGTGCTTGAGTCATGCCATAGAAATGAGATTCCTAGACATCATAAATTACTGTGCACTGTAACAGTTGGTCACAGAACCAACAAGAGGGGTAATGATCTTGGACTTGTTCCTGAGCGGGTCTCAAGACCTGGTGAAAGATGTAGAGGTTGTTACACCAGTTGGGAACTGTGACCACAAAGTTCAGCATTCAGATCAATGGAAAGTTACCCCTGAAGTCCAAAATGGTAACATTTGATTTCAAAAGAGGGAACTTTACAAAAAGGAGGGGAATAGTAAAAAGGAAGCTGAAGGGAAAACACAAGAGAATCAAATCCCTAAAGAATGTTTGAAAGCTATTTAAAATCACACTAACTGAAACTCAAATAGAATGCATTCCACCAGTTAGGAAAGGCACTGCCAAGTCTAAAAGAAGACCTGTGTGGTTAACAACACAAGTCAAGGAAGCTATAAAAAGTAAAGAGGTGTCTTTTAAAAAGCGGAAGGTCTGTCCCAATGAATTGAGCAGGAGGGACCACAGGCTCTGACAAAAGAAATTTAAGTTAATAATTAGGCATGCAAAAAAAAAGATTTTGAGAAGCAGATTGCTAAAAGCATCAAGACAAACAGTAGACATTTAAAAATATATATATCCAGGAAACCAGCCAGAGAAGCAGTGGGTCCTTTGAATTACAAAGGAATAAAGGGATTTCTAAAGGAAAATGGGGAGATGACAGAGAAGCTCAATAACCTTTTTGTTTCTGTGTTCACAGTGGAAAGTGTGGGGCATGTACTCATGCCACAGCCTCTGTTTTCAGGAATGGAGTCTGAAGAACTGAGGTAACCAGAGATGAAATTCTAGACCTACTGGAGAAATTAAACTGATCATTCACCAGGTCCTGATGGCATACATCCAAGAATTCTTAAGGAACTCAGATGTGAGATCATTGATCTACTAACCCATAGTTACTAGAGAGTAACAAACATGGCACCAATTTTTTAAAAGGGATCCAGGAGGAAACCGGGAAATTACAGGCCAATCAGCCTAACGTCTATCCCAGGCAAATTAGTAGAAACTGTAATCAAAGATAGAATTGTTAGGCACATAGAGGGACAAAGCTTGCTGAGGGAAAATCAGCATGGATTCTGCAAAGGGAAGTCCTGCCTCACCAGTCTTTTGGAGTTCTTTGAGAAAGTGAACAAGCATGTAGACAACAGTGACCTAGTTGACATTAAACACCTGGACTTTTTAAAGGCTTTTGACAAGGTACCTCATCAAAGACTCCTGAGTAAATTTAGCAGTCATAGGATAAGAGGACAGGTTCTCTTATGGATTAAAAACTGGCTAAATGAAAGGAAGCAAAGAACAGGAATCAATGGATGGAAGTAATGGAGGGAAGGAAGCAGTGGGGTCCCTCAAGGATTGGTACTGGGGCCGGCACTATTTAATTTATTCATCAATTATCTGAAACTGGGAGTGAGTAGTGTAGTGGCCGGGTTTACAGATGACACAAAATTATTCCAGATGGTGAAAACCAAGGCTGACTATGAAGGGCTCCAAGAGGACCTCCACAAACTGGGTGAGTGGGTGACAATGTGGCAAATTAAGTTCAATGTTGGTAAGTGTAAAGTGATGCAAACTGGGACAAAAAATCCAACTTCAAGTATAGGCTTATGGGGTCTGAACTTGCTGAGACTAAGAGGGAAAAAGATCTTGGGGTCGTAGTGGATAACTCAATGAAAGTGTCAACCCAGTATGCTGCAGCAATGAAAAGGCCAAACTATGTGTTAGGGATTATTAGGAAAGGGATTAAGAATCAAACGGCTGATATTGTAATGCTCCTGTATAGATCTATGGTGCAGCCTCATTTGGAATACTGTGTACAGTTCTGGTCCCTGTATCTCAAACAGGACATTGCAGAGCTGGAAAAAGTGCAGAGGAGGGCAACCAAGATGATGAGGGGGGTGGAGCACCTTCCTTATGAGGAAAGGCTGAAGAGTCTGGGACTTTTCAGTTTAGAAAAGAGATGACTAAAGGGGGATATGATAGAGGTTTATAAAATTATGCATGGGATGGAGAGAGTTGACAAAGAGAAATTTTTCTCCCTCTCTCAAAATACTAGAACTTGAGGGCATCCAATGAAACTGATGGGCAATAGGTTCAGGACGGACAAAAGGAAATGCTACTTTACACAGAGAGTGATTAAAATGTGAAATTTGCTGCCAGAGGATATAGTGATGGCCACAGGAATAAACAGCTTTAAACAGGGATTAGATAGCTTTATGGAGGATAAGTCTATTAGTGGCTACTAGCCATGGTGACTAAGGGAAAGTTCCACATTCAAAGGCACTACTCCTCTGAATCCCAGAGCCAGGAGGCAACATCAGGGAAAGGCCTCAGCATCTACGCCCTGTCATTGGCCATTCAGAGGAACTGGTTGGCCACTGAATGAGACAGGATACTGGGCTAGATGGACCATTGGTCTGACCCAGCAGGGCTCTTCTTATGTTCTTATCTTGACCCAATCCAAATCCCACCTACCCTGGGGAATCTTCTGTCCATAAAAGGACTCCATGCCATAGCTAATTGTTCCTCAGATCCCTGGTCCAGAGCTCTGCTACTCAGAACTCTGGTTTCCTGCTGAGAACTCCTGCTGCACTTGGCAGGCTTAGCTGGCTCCTCGCTCTATTCCCTGGACCTCATCTGAGTTTGCCTAGGACCTCTTCAGACCTCAAGCCAAGGATTTCATGTTGCATGTGCCTGCCCCAAAGCTTCCCAATTCCCTCCCTCCTACCTTTTATAAGTGTGCCCTCTTGTTGGCATGTATATGTGTGTTTGTGGTTACTTAGGAAATTAGTTCTCAGGTGCCCAGTGTCGGTTCCTTATATATGTATTCACAGGGCTCCGTTGGGGCCGGGGCGCGCCGGAGCACCGCTCCGGGAGAGGGGAAGCCGGGGGGCGGGCACATGATAAAGCCCCGCCCCCAGCTCGCTTTCCCGGCCCGCGCTTCGGCGCGGAGCCGGAAGAAAGCCTCCTCCCCTGCTCATCCTTGCCGGGCCGGCGGCAAGCGCCGCCGGCCTGAGGAGAAGGCCCTTCCTTCCCACCCCCCCAGCTCACCCTTCCCTCCCCCCCAGCAGACCCTTCCCGGGCGTGCGGCAAGCACCGCTGGCCCGGGAGAAGTCCCTGCCCCCCCCAGATCATTCCCGGGCCTGGCGGCAAGCGCCGCCAGCCCGGGAGAAGCCCCTCGCTCCGCCCCCAGATCTTTCCCGGGCCTGGCGGCAAGTGCTGCCGGCCCGGGAGAAGTCCCTTGCTCCCCCCCCCAGCAGACCCTTCCCGGGCCTGGCGGCAAGTGCCACCAGCCCGGGAGAAGCCCCCCCGAGCTCAGATCTTTCCCGGGCCTGGCGGCGAGCGCCGCCAGCCCGGGAGAAGTCCCTCGCCCCCCCCGCTCAGATCTTTCCCGGGCCTGGCGGCGAGCGCCGCCAGCCCGGGAGAAGTCCCTCGCCCCCCCGCTCAGATCTTTCCCGGGCCTGGCGGCGAGCGCCGCCAGCCCGGGAGAAGTCCCTCGCCCCCCCCCCCCGCTCAGATCTTTCCCGGGCCTGGCGGCAAGCGCCGCCAGCCCGGGAGAAACCCCTCGCCCCCCCCCCCCCGCTCAGATCTCTCTGTACAACCTGTACAACCACTGTACAACCACAAGAACTGTACAACCACCCTGGGGTTTTGGTTTTGTATCAGCTTCAGGAACACCCTCTGACATTTAGAATGCCAACAAATGCCTACCCATGCAGCTAGTTCAGCAATGTTAGTGAAGCTACCTAGACTTGCCTTCAAGCTATATAGAAAGGAAACCAATGTATTCATCCTGTAGGGACAGATCCATTTTTGCTCTTCCGGGAATGGCCAGGTCCCTTTGATATTTGGGAGATGAAGACAAGGGTGAGTATTTCGAAGCTTGGTTAGTGGAAATTATCTTTATTAATCAATGTTCAATATGGCTCCTTCGACTGGTATGTTACTAGGTGTCTTCAGACACTCCATAATTAGATAAAACTGGAGAGGATGCAAACCTAATTCAAAATTTATTGATATGCTTTGACACTGTATCCAGTCCTGTGGGGTGGCTACAAACGTCAAAGATTCACTTTCAAATATTTCTTATTTCAGAAAAAAACAACAACCTTGTGATCCCCCAGATCTAAAACATTTGTCCCTTCTCCAACTTCGGAGCTCTAGACATCCAGAGAGCCCTTACCTTCCTGTTCCTTCCTTTCCCCCTTCCTTCCCCTCTCCCTTCCTTCCTTTCTTTTCTCTCTCACCCCACCTACCTACCTTCCTGTTCCTTCCTTCCTTCTCTCTCTCTCTCTTCCCCCACCTACCTACCTACCTTCCTGTTCCTTCCTTTCCCCCTTCCTTCCCCTCTCCTTTCCTTCCTTCCTTCCTTCCTTCCTTCCTTCCTTCCTTCCTTCCTTCCTTCCTTCCTTCCTTCCTTTCTTCTCTCTCTCTCTCCCACCTACCTACCTACCTTCCTGTTCCTTTCCTTCCTTCCCCCTCCCTCCCTCCCTTCTTGCCTTCTGACACACTGCCGATGACATCATCACTTCCGGTGATGTCAGGGGGTGTGGCATATGCAAATAAGTTATGCTAATGAGCTCCTGCACCTCTTTTTTTACGAAAGGACCCCTGTGTATTCACTTTACTTTATTTCGTATACAATAAAATTATTTGTTTGTATTCTCTCTCTCTCTCTCTCTCACTCTCATTCTTCATAATTTTATCGCAGAGTACCCCTACTTAGATCCACCCTGGTATACATAGACCAAAGGTCTTGCGTTATCCCTTTCTGGAACCATTTTAAAGCTAATTTCCCCTTCTCTGGGTCCAGTTTGGGTAACAAGCTAGAATGGATGGGTCATACAGAAAATTACAGATCATACAGAAACTTCATGAATGCATAGAATGGGTGAAAGCTTTTGTCACTGAAGAGGAATTTAATAGAAAGTTACTTCTAGATTCCAGATGTCTTAATGGTTATCAAGGTTATTTTAAACTCCTGCCTGATTTTTCAGTAAATTGTATGCCTCCTCCAACTTTTGGCAGTGACAACTCACAAAGAATACCTCAAAACTCCGTATGCTCTATACCCTTTTGGAAGTATCACTTTCTGTGGATCCTATTCATTATAACTTCAGCTTGTGAGAGGTATCAAGTGTACCATTTATACAATATAGGAGCACACTGATGGAGCTGACACCTTGATGGATGATGGCATTGGCTGGGCCTTTATCAGAATGAAACATGATCTAAGGCTTAGAAAGTCTTAGAAGTAATTAGAGCTGCATATGTAGAATTAAATAAAACAAAATGTGTGTTTGAAATAACTGAACTGACATTTCTGGAAGATGTTATCTACACAGAGTGGGTGAAATATTCACATAGAAAAATTGAGGTTATTAAGATGATGCTATGGGCCCCCGTTTTCCTAGATATGGTTAATTATTGGGGGAAATTCATACCAAACTAGTTATCCGAAGCAGCTTCTTGGGGGGAAAATGGTTCTGGGACACACTGCAAGAGGAAGACTGGAAAGTAGCCAATGTAACCCTCATCTTTTAAAAATGTTTCAGAAGAGATCCAGAAAACTAAGGCTGGTCAATCTAACGTCAATACTGGGTAAGCTGGTGGAATCCATTATTAAAGACAGAATTAGTAGGCACATTGATGAACAGAAGCTACTGAGGAAGAATCAGCATGGACTTGCAAGGGTAAGTTACTGCTACTTGTCTCACTAGCCTTTTAGAGTTCTCTGAGGTGCTGAACAAACGTGGACAAGGGTGAACCAGTAAATGTTGTTTACCTAGACTTCCAGAAAGTTCTTCATCAAAGGGTCCTAAGTAAACTCAGCAGTCATGGGATAAGAGGACAAACCCTCTTGTGGATTAAAAACTGGTTAATTAACAAGAAACAGAGTGTATGGGCAGTTTTCACAGTGGAAGGTGGTAAGCAGCGGAGTACCACAGGGCTTGGTACTAGGTCCAGTGCTTTTTAACTTGTTCATTAATGATTTGGAGTTGGGAGTCAGCAGTGAAGTGGCTAAGTTTGCGGATGACACTAAATTGTTCAGGGCAGTGAGAACCAGGGAGGACTGTGAGGCACTCCAGAGGGATCTGTTGAGGCTGGGCAAGTGGGTGTCAATGTGGTAAATGAGGTTCAACGTGGGCAAGTGCAAAGTAATGCACACTGGAGCCAAAAATCCCAACTATAAATATACATTGATGGGGTTGGAACTGGTGGCAATTTATGAGGAGAAAGATCTTAGAGTTGTGGTAGATAACTCACTGAAATGTTTGCTCCGTGTGGAACTGCAATAAAAAAGGCAAATGCTATACTGGGGATTATTAGGAAGGAAACCGAAAACCAATCAGCCAGGATCATAATAAATCTATGGTGTGGCCTCATTTGTAATACTGTGTATAGTTCTGATCACTGCACCTCAAAAAAGGTATTATAGCATTGGAAAAGGTGCAGAAAAGGGCAACTAGAATCATTAAGGGGATGAAACACATTCCCAAGAAAGGTTAGGGAGATGAGGGCTCTTTAGCTTGGAGAAATGATGATTGAGGGGTGACATGATAGAGGTTTACAAAATTATGCATGGGATAGAGAAGGTAGAGAAAGAAGTACTTTTCTCCCTTTCTCACAATACAAGAAGTTGTGGGCATTCAATGAAATTAATGAGCAGTAAACTTAGAACAGAGAAAAGGAAATACTCCTTCACCCAAAGAGTGATTAACACATGGAATTCACTGCCACATGAAATGGTGGCAGCTACAAGCATAGACAGCTTCAAGAGGGGACTGGACAAACATATGGACCTCCACCCATCAGTGGCTATTAGCTGCAAGGTATAGATGGAACACAATGTCTGGGGCCGTGATGCTCTGTATTCTTGATGCTTGGGGGGCAATTGGTCATAAACTTGGCTAGCATTATTTGAAAAACCACCACTGTGGATTGTGAATCCAATAGATGATATTCAAGCTACAAAAGTATGATCTGGTTGTGTTTTGCATGGCAGATATGTTAACGTTTACAACATATGCACAGTCCAAGACCATGTGTCCATTGCAGCAACCTGAACAGACTTCTGAGATGGAAGTGCAGGCATATGTAGATCTGAGATTTAGCTCACTGGCATATCATATTAGACCATTAAACTTCAGATGGTCTGCAGCTCAGTTGCTTATAGGATGAAGGATGTGCTGTATATTTTCCATTGCTGAGGATTTATTCACTGGACCTGACAAGAGGGATGTATAAAGGCAGAAAGAAGCACTGACACATCTCTAAAAAAAAAAAAAAAAAGGACAGTGACAAAAGGACTTGAGGGCTCCCAGGCCTGCAAACAGGTGGCAACAAAGCATGCATGAGAAATTACAGTTCCAATATGTAGACGATTACAGCTGAACAGATGGTGCACCCTCAGATATACCAAGTGTGGACAGAGCAGGGTTCATTATGTTCACTTCCAAAAAGATGGCAAGACTTGTTGATACATAAGGACAACATGTGCTAGTGTTCAGCACCTTTGGTATCTTGGCAGGCACAAGGAGGACACCAAGCTCAGGCCAAGCAAGGCCCATAATGAAGATCAGAGGGAGCAACAGCTGTCCCAATGGTCAAGGAGGAAGGTGCAAGCTCCAAAGATGCTCTTATAAACTTTCCGAGGAGACTCTAATAGGACAGGGAAGTGATGAGTAAAGACTAACTCCAGAATGATGTGCAAGAAGTAACGCCCCCCTCTGCAGAAATGCTAGCATAATTGGTATTTATTTTCATATCGTCCATCCAATGAACCTATTTCCCTAGGGATGTGCACTCAGTTATACCCAAGCCAAAAAGTAAACTAGAAATTAGCTGTTTTGGGTCAGCTCATGGATATCTGAAATGACCCAAAACACTCCCAAATACTGAGAGTACTGGAAATTTATCTCTCAAAATTTTGGGAGTGTTTCAGGTTTCTGGCACCAGGAGCCAAGAGGGAGAGAGAGGAAGCTTGTCTGCCAAACAGCTGTTGGAGGCATCTCCCTTCCTTTAAATTTTAAAGGGCCATTATTTTCTATGGGAAGACCTGGTCCCCCAAATTTTCTACTCCATAGAAAATAATGACTCTTTAAAATTTAAAAAGACAGGGGAAGACTAACAGCTCATTGTATTGACCTAGGCTGTGAGGCTAGGTCTACCAGCCACAGGAAATAATGGAGCCATTAATGGAGCCAGTATTTCCTATGAGCAGTAGAGAGGTCAGGTCTTCCCACAGGGGAAAAAAACCCTTTAAAATGTAAAGCAAGGGAGATGCCAACAAACACCATTTGGCACAACCAGCTTCCTCTCCCTCCCTGCTCCTGCTGCCTCTGGGATGCAAGGGAAAGGGGAGAAATGGCTAAAATGGTCCTGGATTTTCCAGACCTCCCAAATAACAGAAAAAATCCCAAAACAGTAAACAGAAGTCCCCAAAATTTGGGATAATGAAAAGCATGCTCCCCCTAAATCCGAGTGAGAAATTAATCCAGTTTTTTTCTTGCACACTCATGTATTAATAAAATTCCATATTCTGCAATATTAACTAATTTATGCTATAGTTCCAGATTTGTATAACTGAAGCAGTTTTAATGTATGTGACTTTTCTAGTCACGAAATATGTAAAGCAGGAGTCCCCAACATGGTGCCCATCAGTGTTCCCCCTAAGCTGAGTTAGTGTGAGCTAGCTCCCAGTTTTTTAGCCTCCGGCTCACACTTTTTTGTCTTAGCTCAGGAAGGATGGCTCCAGAGCAAACAAATTGATGCAGCAGTCAAATCGCTCACTCACAACTTTAATGCCAGTAAGCTCACAAAGAAGATTTTTTTGCTCACAAGACTCCACACCTTAGAGCAGGGGTGGCCAACCTTGCTTAACGTAAGAGCCACATAGAATAAACGTCAGATGTCTGAGAGCCGCAAGACAGGAACAAATATCACACACTCGTTTTATTTTTTAAAATATGCAAATTTGCTTTTTATTAACATTAATGGGACTGCCAAAAATAAAAACAAACGAGGAAAACCGGTTATTGATAATGATATTACTTGTTTGCTAATGATATTGAGAGAGAGAGAGAAAGAGAGAGAGATGGAAAGAAAGAATTAAAGAAGTGGAAAGAAAGAGAGAGAGAGAAACTAGGAAAGCAAATAGATGGGAGGGAGGAGGGAAGGAAGGAAGGAAGGGAGAAAGAGAGAAAAAGCATGCCTCCCCTTTGCTTCCCCAGCCGCCCTGCCAGGAGCCGCACAATATGTGTGAAAGAGCCGCATGTGGCTCCCAAGCCACAGGTTGGCCACCCCTGCCTTAGAGGGAGCATTGGTGCCCATGGTGATACCTTTCCTGATGACCACCCAGTGTTTTTAGAAAGTGGGTCGGGCTGGGTAGGGGCACTTGCCCAGCAGGGCTTCTGACTGGAGATCCATTAGCTGGGCACATTAAAATAACTTTGTTCCAGTGGCAGCTGCCATCACAGTGTTGGTTTTTCTCTCTCACTCCTCTTTCTAATGCATTTTTCAAATTACCTCTCTTCTCCCTAACACTGGAGCTTCCTATATGTATGTGGCTCACCTCCTGTGGCAGCCATTTTGCGGCTGGCTCTACCTCATATGGCAGCCATTTTGTGGTTGTGCCCACCAACCTGTGTCAGAATTTTAAAGGTGCCCACAAGCTCAAAAAGGTTGGGGACCCCTGGTGTCAGATATTAGAATTCTGTGCAGCAGTATAGGTCACCTGCTATTAATCTGAATAAAAGTAAACTTGTTTTGCACTGTGCTCTCCACAAATAATTTGCAGTGCAATCCTAAACAAAGCTACACCCTGACATCAGTAGATTTTAAGGGTATAACTGTGTTTAGGAATCAGATTGCACTGTTAATATAACATCTGTGCAATCTCTAGTGTATATCTGTTCACTGGGCACAAAGTCTCTACTCAGTGGTAGCTGTGAAGTGAATTTGGAGGCTTCAGTCCAGATTCTAGTGGAAAATCTAGGCGACAAAAGACAGTATTTGAATTGGCTGCACTTAGTGTTCTTGTTTGGCAACCTTAGCAGACATTAACAAATGGTATATGAAATCCCAGATGTCTGATTTCTGCACAGAGTAACTCATCAACTGACAATGCAAGAAAATGACAATGTCTGTATCTAACCACCAGAATACTTACAGTAGATAATATTTCTAAAAATGTTATTTGTTATAAAAATTGGTAACATATCTGCTTCAGCCTCACGTCAAATAATATCCCAAACACTACTTCCATAAGATACTCAAGATAAGACTTTAGTGATCCACTGCAGAATCTTCATGACTGTGGAGCTCTGTGAGAGTCCTCCCTTGCTGAGGCTGCCCCCTTTTTGTCTACCATCACATCCCAATTCTTGGGGGGGGGGGCCAAACTCAGTACTGCAAAAGGAGGGGTTGGGCAAGGGTTTCAGCACCCAAGTCCATCCCCTTTCTTTCCCAAGAGTGTGGTCTTTTGACTGAGGCCAACATGTCCTCCTTCCTCCTTGATCTGGTGTCACAACCTCCTTAAATGCCTCACTCTGCTTCACCAATCTGCTTCAACCCTACCCTTCTGGATCTACCCTCACAGCCTGGGCTTCCACCTGGGCCAGGTGCTGGGGCACTGCCCCCTTGAAATGCCCCCTCCAACCTAACCTGCCCTCTTCTTTTTTCCCCACAGCTCTGCCCCTGTGGGCCCTTCTGCTGGGCTGTCACCTAGTTGCCTCCTAGCAGGCTACTGGGCTGTGGTCCACCAGCTCCTGTCCCAAGCTGTCCCAGCTAAGTTGTTGTTGGTCGCTGGGGGGCCACCTGCCCGCATGCCAGTCTCCCTTGAGGCTTCCTTCCCCCTGGTGCCTTGGAACCTTCTGCAGCACTGGGGGGATGACCTCATCCTTCAGCATCTTCAATGCTGCTGCTTCTGGGAGGACTGCCAAGTCTCATTTCCTGCTGGAGCAGCCAACACATTATTTGGCCTTCCCACTGAATTCTTCCCTGCCACCAGGACCTCCTTCAGGTGGGGGTAGTCTGGTTGCACTGGGCTTAGCTATGGCAGTGCTGGACAAGTCATGGTGGCAGGGTGGAGAAGGCCACGCCAGGTGCAGCCAGCCCCAAACAACCACCCACTGTACACCCGTAAGGGTTGCTGTGAGTGGCTAAAACAGTTGCAAAAACCTGGCCAGAGAAGGACTTATGGCTCCCAGCTGGAGGCTGCTGTAACCATTCCCCGCATGAATATGACAGTGTTGCATGGTAGCTTTGTTGAGTTGTTGGATGGAAGGAGCCAGGTGTCATCAGCAAAGTACCCTGCAGGGCTACATGGGATAGCAGATTTGTGGACTGGGTTCTAAGTACCCCTGTTATTCATACTTGGTGTGCAGCTCCTCTATAGACTCATGCCACTGCTTTGTGTTTAGTTTAGTGGGAGACGTAATGGTCTGAATATTTTGGGTATTTGCCAGGTCATTCCACTAAATCAGGCACACAGCGCTTGTAACCTGGGCTGGTTCCAGGTTTTGGGGTCCCCAGACAAGGTACTGACCCATCCCAGGTACAGCCAGGTAAAGAAGGTTGGCAAGTGAATACAAGTTGCTGCTCCTAGTTGACATTTCTTAATGACTGTAGAGCAGTAGCTACTCTTGGCTTGCCTGCCCTCTCCCTCTGGTTGGCAGCTACGGCTGCTCCTCCTTCTACGAGCCATCATTACTTTCTCCAGCAGATGAGCAAATAATGGGCAGTGACATGCAGGAGCTGGTGCTGCCTGGCCTCTGACAGATGAAGAAGCTACCACCTGCATGTAGAGACACCCAGTGCTACCACAGTCATCATCCAGAAAGCGAGAGTAGACTGCCCTCATTTCAGCTGCACAGTGGCAGGCCTCTCAAAGCCAAGGGGCATTGGCAGCTGCCAGCAATGCCAAACCCAATCCCAGCCCTGCTTGTGACTCAACAAGCCACACAAACACCCCTCTGGCCAGGTGATCATCAATGTCTTGTAGCTGAAAGCATAATCATGTGTGCTTCCATCTCCAAATCACTGCCAAGACCTCACCAATCAAGTGGCCACTGATCTACATGGGGCCCAAAAGTTTCATGAGACCCAGTCATCTTGCAAGCCTGGAGGTAGGTAGGAAGAGGTTTTCCCACACTTGTCCCACTTAGATAACCATCTGAGACCACCTCTCAACTTCTCAGTGGGCATAATTTTCACTTTCCCTTGCCTTTTTAGTTGGTGGCACATTTTTGTTTTGTTTAGTTTTTATTTTCTCTGGGCAGGACCTGACCTGCTCTGGTTCCACTAAGGCTCATACCTTCTTATACAGGGAATCTGTGAGATCATAACAATCCCTATTTTGTTTGTTTTTGTTTTCCATTCTGAGGAGAGGATTAGACATCCAGTTAGGTGTGATGGTTGCGCTTTTACTTGGTCTTTGGTCTGTGCATGAACATACACTGAGAATTTAACTACGGCCCAGGACAGAATGATGGTCCTTTGTTACCATCTCTGATGAGGGAGGATGCCTCAATTTATGCAGAATGTGCTTTTAGTATTCCCCATCTGTATTCATTCAGTCACTCAAAGACCCCCAGCACCACGAAACCATTCAATAATGTGTGCACACATAAAAAGATCTTCCCATAAACAGCAAGTAGCAGGCTCTGGGTGATTTCCCATAAGGCTTCAAGTGGTTTTTTGTAAATTAGTTTATAATGTGATTATAAAACTTTCATTGCCCAGAATGCACATTCATGTTACAAATACTTTCTATTCTTAATTAACAGTGATCACATCTCCACAGACTTAGCACTAGAGAGGCTCAAAGCCAATTATCCAGGTGTAAAAACACTCTCTGAATGTCAGGGTCTACCTTTCGTACTAGTAGCAATGGGAAACTAAACCAGCTCCTTTGCATTACTTTGAGGTGAAGGACTAGAAAAGTGTAGGCTAGACCATCAGGGAACCATTTCAACAAAAAAAGATGCATTTAGTGGGAATTACAGGGTTTTTTAAAAAACAAAACAAAAACCTGAACGGACACACTGTATAAAAAGTGCTGATAATGAGCTGAATCTCGGAGCTCACACATCTGTGCATACAAGATGGGTTCCAGATCTTGCTTACTTCCTGTTTCAGGAGAACAAGCTGCCAAACCCAGCTGTTTCACAACATCAGTGCTTGTTTATCTGGCCATATGTATCAAATTGCAAACCCACACTATATTTTTTGAATGATGCTAATCTTCCTCCTGGCAGAAAGGTGAAGGCAGTTCATTGACTGAAGCCAGGTTGGGCTGATTATGAAACAGCAGGAGCCTTCTTGCTAGAAGCTAAAAGAGAGGGGGAACACTCTCCCTCCTGTTCTGAAAATCACTGTCATCCGGTCTATGAAACAGAGCAGTCTTCATCTGAATTAAGAGTGCGAGGATGAGGCTACGGCTCTCTGAAACATGAACACACGCTTGAGCATAACTAAAGTATTTGCCTAAATGATAATGATGCCAGTGTCTGTAGCTTGTGCTCATGGGGACTTCTCCCAGTGTGAACAGTGGGCAGATGTTCTCACTCAACTTTTCCTGCAATCTCCTACTGCCTTTTCCACTACCTGAGGAAGACGGTGATTTCTTCTAACTAATACTTAAAATAAAATTCACTTAATTCAATTTAATACTTTAAATAAAATTCACTTCATTCGCAGCAAGAGACAAATGAGGTGGGGGTACAGCCATGAGGAAAGAGTATTAAGCTAGTTAAATATTCTACTGCTCTCTGCAGGACACACTGAGAACTGCTGGACTGAATCCCATTGAGTGCACAGCCTAGAATAGCAGTTCAAAAACTCGTCCCGGCATTTAAATTAAAAATCCAAATTTAACTACATTTGACAAAACTGAACACAACACAGGAAAAGTTATTAAGGCCCTCATTTGACTAATCATTTCCATTGATTTCCAATCGAAAGTTCTCCCTGTACAGGCTTTATCAAAATGTATGGAACTTGCACAACTATGCAGTAGGGTTGCCAGCCTCCAGGTGGGGCCTGAGGATCTCCCGCTTTTACAACTGACCTCCAGCTGACAGAGATAAGCTCACCTGGAGAAAATGGCTGCTTTGAAGGGTGGACTCTATGGCACTGTACCATGCTGAGGTTCCTCCCCTCCCCAAACCCCACCTTCTCCTGGCTCCACCCCCAAAGTCCCCAGGTATTTTCCAACCTGGACTTGGCAACCCTACTATGCAGTACCCATTTGTTTACATGGTGCGTGGGCAAGAGAACACCTTCTAGGATAGAGCTCCAAATGCATTTTCTTTTAACATTAAATTCTGAAGTTATCTAGTATAGTCAAGCACTCTGGAATTTGGTTGTCTGAATAGTATTGTAGCTACACCTTTACGGTTTCCAATCTGAAAACTGCCCAGGAGAAAATGTGGTCCTACATTCTGTGTCCAGTTCTTCTTCAAGCTGCCTTGGCGCAACAGTATTGCCACCAACAAGCTAACTGCCTTGGGAGCATGCTGAGAACTTATAGCACGAGTCAGATGATTCACTGATTTGGGCCTCTGCCCAGAGCCTGGTTCCTGGTGTTGTTACTTACTTAATTTCCTAATCACATTTACAGGAAGGGAGTCGAATACACATGGCCACATGGGGCTGCCTTATACTCAGACCATTGGTCCATCAGGGTCAGTATTGTCTACACAGACTAGCAATAGCTCTCCAGGGTCTCAGGTAGAGGACTTTCACATTGTCTACTACCTGATCCTTTTTAGTGGAGAGGTCTGGGATTGAACCTGAGACCTTCTGCATGCCAAGCACGTTCTCTGCCACTGTGCCACACCCCCTTCTTTGTAGAAGCATTTGTTTTTATAGATGAAGATTCATCACCTGTCTGAGACAGATTCACTGTCTCAGTGATTCTGATTTAGCAACCCAAAATTTCATATACAGAGATGCTACCTATACATGAGCCTAGCCACAAACAAAGATTGAATCACAAACCACTTTTTCAAATGGGTGGCTATTTACACGTGTAAATAACAATATTTAGATGAGGAAAACAAAGGCAATGTAGAACAACATTCTGTTCTCAAGCAATTTCCATTATGCTGCATAAGTTACACAGCTACACAAAGAAGTAAATGGGAGAGGGGGGAATCTAGTAGATTACTGGATGCAAGAGAAATCAGTATGAGTACTGGAATGACATCAAGAATGCTAAACAGAAAGACTATACTTTGCTCATCAAATAACATTTGTTCAATATATATTTGATTTATGGATTAAAAATACATACCCATGGTAGCAGAGAATATTACAATTCCCAACACGTTCATGCCTTCACTGGTACCTGGTTCTGATTTGTAAATCACTTCTGGTGGTGGTGTGATATCCAAGGCAAAATTTTGAATGTTGGATCCATTTTCATCCTGAACACCATAGATTATGATTCGACGAGTGGTGCTTTCAGATGTTATCTTGTTGGCTTTGACAATAGGAATGCTTTTGGTTCGGTACTGAAACAGCAGACATAATTTCCATTACACTCTTTCAGTTCTTTTTTTCAGTGGGAGTACAGGGAACTTTTCTAAGGAATAATAGTTATTGTATGGCAGTTTGTATAGAATAGCCAGGAGATTAGAGGTGTACATTCGGTATTTTCTAAGACGAATAAATACCTGGAAAATACCTTATCTGTATTTTTCGTGTATTTAATCAGCTGAATCAGATTAGAGAAACTGATTCAGCTACTGATCTAGCTGAGCCCGAATAAAAGTCGATATTATTCAGCATTTATTTGGGCACAGCTTGGAGAAGCTGAGTCGGGCCACTGCCGCAGGAGTGGCAGCACAGGCTGGCTTGGTGAAGGGATTTTAAGAGATCTCTTTAAATCCCTTCTTTAAACTGGTCTGTGCTGTGGCAGCAGCACAACTCAGCAAGCGAACTCAGGTATTTAAAGGGACTGCATCCCTTTAACAATAGAGGATGGGGGCACCTTTTTCTGGGCCTATAGAATTGGACCCCCTGGTCCAATCATTTTGAAACTTGGGGGGTTTTTTGAGGAGAGGCACCAGCAACTATGCTGAAAATTTGGTTCCTCTACCTCAGAAAACAGACCCCACCCCCCAGAGCCCCGGAAACCCCTGGATTGATTGTTCATTATAGCCTATGAGGAATGGTCCCCACAGGCTATAATGGAGCAGAATATATTTGGGTTTCCCAATTATTTCCTGAATCCCATTTCTATATCAATATTGGGATTCAGGAATATTCGAAAATAATGATATTTTTCAGGTTTGATATGCCAAACGTGAAAAATACCATTTTCCCCCCACACCCCTACAAGAGATCCCAAGATTTTCTGGCAGCTAGAAGTTCTAACTCTTTTAGCATTGTGCACCACTAAGGTGGCAAGCTAGACTTGTTTTTAAGGCAAGAGACGTTTCAGAAGTGGTATGCCATTGCCTGCCTCTGCATCACAACCCTGGTATTCCTTGGAGGTTGCCCGATCCAAATACTAGCCAAGGCTGACCCTGCTTAGCTTCCAAGATCTGACAGGATTGGGCTAGCCTGGACTATCCAGGTCAGGCATTCTAATCTTTTCCAAATGGCAAATCATAGTGAAAAGTGGTAACCTAATGATCAAGCACATTCCTGTGCACACTTAACAATTTTCCTACACTTTAGGGAAAATGTAATGTCAGAAAAGTTTTATGTGCTCTAATCCTCCTAACCATACTGGCTGTTTCATCTAAAACTGCCTTTGTCCATCAATTAATTTTTAACAGAGATTTTAGGTGATGATTCTGGCAATCCATTGCGGGTCAGTGTTTTCCCTGTTGTTCTGTCTTTTTCCCGAACTCTTTTGTGATGATTTTTGTTTTCTTTTGAATGGAATTGCAGCTCAAGCCCCTAATGTGGAATGGCTAAATCAATAGGCCTGGAAGGAGAAGTGTTCAGATTGGTTGTGCTTGACATCTCCAAATTTTACTCACATTTTTAAAAGTTCTACTCATGTCACTATTGCAATGTCACCAGCAGAACTGGAAAACCATCTGATCACAGATAGCTTTTTCCTCTTGTTGAATTTTAGCCAGTAGAAAAGCTAGCTTTGAAATTAATTAGCTTAGAATCCCCCTCCTTCCTTCAAAACCTTGAGATTTATTTGATTTCTGCCCCATTGTTTTGAAGGAGCACTAAACTGTAATGGTGCTAAGGAAAATCACTTTTAAAAAAGTGTAAATGGTGGGATTGCAGGACCAGGAAATAAGTAATTTACAGATCAGTTTTTTCTAGGCCATCTGCTTTACAACCAGGTTTCAAGCCTGCAAAAGGAATTCTCCAAAAGCTTACTTAATGTGTGCTTACTTAACATGCAGGACATGAAGCTCTGCAGGGCTCTTTTTGTAGAAAAAGCCCAGCAGGAACTCATTAGTACAATAGGCCACACCCAACATCATAAACTCATTCGCATATTAGGCCATACCCCTGACAGTCCAACTCCCTCCCAGGATTGGCTTCCCCAGGTGCCCTGTGGCTTGCGGGGCACATGGGGAAACCAAGAGGGGGGGAGGCAGTTTGAACTGCCTTCCCTCCCTGGATCAGCTTGGGTTCCCCAGGCACCCAGCAGCTTGTGAGGTGCCTGGGGAACCTGTGGGGGGGGGGGGGAGGAATTGTAGGTGTGGCCAACTAGGAAGCCAGCCAGAACTCCATTCCTGTGAGTTCCTGCCCAAAAATAGCCCTGGAGCTCAGCATATATAAGGTGTGTTGGCCCATTTCCAGTTTGGATAATTAGTTTTGGCCACTTTAAAATGTTCTTTTCAATTTAATTGGATTGGACATCCTTCTTTGCTCCCTCCTTCTTGCAGAGCATTCATTTATGTAACATGCAGCCTCCACTAACTAGGCAATGACATTTTGTTGGTGGGTGATAAATAAATGCTTTGCATAAGTAATCCCACCTGTAATGTCCTCGAAGCTCAGGAACACAAACACCTTTGCAAAATGGGAAGTATGACTAACCCCTGTACTTTATCTCATCCCAGTAATTCAAGGCAATGAGAGAGAGAGAGAGATTGGATTTATATCCTGCCCTTCACTCACTTGGGGCGTTTTCGCACTGGCTTTTTTCTGGGGCGAGCACCGGAGTGGGCACCGGAGTTTCTGGTCAGTTTCACATCAGTTGCTCCGTGCTCACAAACTCCTCCGGAGTTTCACCGCACTGCTCAGGAGTATCCCTGGAGCAAGAAAATCCTGTTCCTGGCGGTGTTTCCTGTTTACTTCGTTGGAGAAACCTAGATGAGATCACACCCACTCGCCCGTCCTCCATCTGGCCCGCCCCGCGGTGGGCGTTTCTTGAATTTTTTTTTTTGAAACGAGCCCTCCTAACGTTATATCGAAATAAGGAGGCAGGGAGGCAAGATCGCAGCACAGGGACTGCGTTGGCGAGGTGGATTTGCCGTTTCTTGGGAGCAGGAGCCGGGCGCCATTGGCCCGAGAGCTCCATGTGCTTGCTCCCCGGTAACTGCTGCCCTTTGTTTGGGCTTCCCCGGCAACAGCCTGTGCAGAGCTGGTGGTGGGTGCTTTCCTCTAGCAATCCGTGGAGAAGCCGCGGCAAGCGTGCGGGCTGGGGAAACTTGCCTTCCTTTCCGCTCCCTGTGTGCGGTCCCACGATCCTGAAGCAACACTTCCCCCCCTCCTTTTTTTTTTTTTAAAAAAAGGCCCTTATAACGTTATAACATCATAATGAAATTTTGATGCAGCAAGGGAAGACGGCACAATTGTTGTCTTTATATAATAAACACACGTTCACATCTACTATGGGGGGGGGGGTGAATTTGCTGTTTATTGGCAGCCCCTGCAGAGCAGGCTGGGCGCGCTTCTTTGCAGAAAAGTCACAGAAATGGATTGAACTGTTTTCAAGGGGCTATAACTATTCCTGCGGAGCGGGGAGACTGCTCTGCGTGTCATGCTGCTCCTCCTCAGCTGCCGCCACCACCACCACCATTTATGTAATTTTTTTTTTCTTAACACGGGCCAGCTGACGCCATGTTGCCCATCCTCCATTTTGTTGCCTTGATCGGGTTAAGCACACGACATTTCAGTTCACATCGGAGAATCCACCCATGGGGGGGGGGGTCCTCCTTGTAGCCCGCCAATCGTTTTGCACCAACCCAGAACGGCGGGAAAATTTGAATACTGAGGAGGAACTTGATGAATTCTGGGAAGAGGAAGGCGGGTGATGCACTGTTGTCATTCCGCTATGACGTTATAACGTTACCACGCATGCGTTTAAAAAAAAAAAAAGGAAAAGCGGGGAACGAGGGAGGAGCTGGGGGGGAGGAAGGGGAGGGAAGGGGAGGGGAAATGCAAGGGGCGGGCACAGAGAGCATCGAAGCAACCCAAATGGGAACAGAAAACTTCAGGGGGGGGAGAGGAGCAGATTGCTATAGTGCGAAAACGGCAGGTTTGCTCAGGAGGAGTCGCAGAGGGGGAAATGAGGAGGAAGTGAGAGGCAACTGGCCAGTCTGAAAAGGCCCTTGGAGTCTCAGAGCGGCTTACAAACTCCTTTCCCTTCCCCTCCCCACAACAGTCACCCTGTGAGGTAGGTGGGGCTGAGAGAGCTCTGAGACAGCTGTGATTAAAACCAGCATTTAGAAGCACCTAATTAAATTGTAATGTACTGTATATGAATTAAAATTACTTGCCACTTACATAACCAACCCTGGCCAGAAAAGAAGAGCTTTAATTATTAGTTTGCACATTGCCAGCTTACATTAATAACTTGGACAGCAGCTAGAGAACGCCTGTGGTGAAAACACCATTTTATAATTATAAATGGAATGGGAGGAGCTGAGTTCTCGCAAATGATGACATGCTTCTACTCACCAGGGCTCAAGTCTACAAAAGCTTATTTTATAATTAACAGTACAATCCTTTGCAGAGTTACTTTGGGCTAAATCCACTGAAATCAGTAACTCTGCGCAGGATTACACTGTAAATGTGTCTTTTTAGGTCTTTTGGTACCACTGGATTCTTTTTTGTTGTTGTTTGCTGCTTACTAGGGATGTTCTTTTTTTGGTACTTGTCCTAAGTAAATCACAGTTCTTATTTTGCCTTTGAGGAAGATGCTGATAATACCTTTTAACGTTTTTTGTTAACTATCCAGCAGCAAATGTTGCTGCATGTGTTTGATTTGTAATCATTCTATTACACAGCCATAACCAGATCAACTGTGAGATTAAACATTATATTGAGCACTCTTACATCAAAGAAAATAGTAACATAGAATATTGAATTGTAAAAAATAAAAACAAAAACAAAGAAATTACTATGGTCACATGGCTAATACATCTGCTTCAGAAGTATAGATGGCAGTCTGGGGATCCCCTGGAATTACAGCTCATCTCCTGACTACAAAGATCAGTTCTCCTGGACAAAAGGATGTTTTGGAGGGTTCAGTTCTCCAACCTGGATTTGGCAACCCTAACCCCCATCCCCCACCAGTGGCCATGGGGGACCTGGCAATCCTATTCAGAAGCCAGTCAGGGCACTGCCAAATAAATGTACTGCAGTAGACAAAAGCCTTCAAAGCTGTGTAACAGTGTGTGTTGGGGGTAGGGGGAGAAGACATATATGTGTAACTTGTGCTTCACAAAGCCACATTCAGCCACCAGCCATACACTTTAGCCTGGCAGCCATGCTGCCTGACAATGATTCTGTTTGTGAAATGCCACTCAGGTACCAAAACCTGAAGGATCCCACTGAACCGGCATTTACAGCTGGTAGGCTGAATGCGGTCACAAGCTCTGCAGTCTGTTTTATGGCATAGCCACATGCTGTAAGGATGCCTGTATACAACATAAACCATCAAGGTACTTACTGCAAAGCGAGTAAAAACCCAAATGTATACACACCTCTTGTATGGCACTGATAAATAGAACATTCTACCATGATAGCTCCTACCAACAGACAAAATCTGGTTTGCTGGCCTCTAAAATTATTATTACTAAATGGGACCTGGGGCATTCACACCAGTTAGGAAGATATTTGTCCTCCTCAACTCAATCCTCCTTGAACCAACAGAAAAAACAATAGGCTTGCATTAGGTCCTGGTGAACCCTACAGGTTTTATCCAATCTTATTTTCTTGCTTATTTAGTCCTTCCTTATTTGAAGAAGCTCTCTAGTGTCTTACTAACTGCAACCCAAACACTCACCTGTTTAAAAGTGGCCTCAACAAGGTTTGAAGGAAACATGTTCCTGAAAACAGATAATAAATATATTGCCATGAGATCACATGTAATTTGCATTCATTAGAAATCAATATTTATCAACAACCTTCTCTTTTAGGTATCTAAGTGGCAGTTTATTTTAGCTAGTAAAGCAAGTTTGGTTGTCCACAATTTTTTCCCATTCTTTTCTAATGTAGAACCTGTAACCAGCATTTGTACCCAAACTGGAACCCTATATCATTGTTAATTAAAGACTCACAAGTGCTACTTGTGAAGCCATACAAAATGGCCACCTTGTCTCCCTCAGGTAGTTTGCTCCATATTCATACATAGAGTTATTCTCTATGGCTGTCCTACAGTTATAGAACTGCAGAAACTCACCCAAGCCCCAACATCTTATATAAACACTGTGTGAAACAGTTTTGCTTGTATTCATGCAAGATGTCAGTTAAGTGGCCACATGAAGTGGTACATTGAATATGTCAATACATTTACAGCTCAAATACTACTACTACTACTACTACTACTACTATTATCATCATCATCATCATCATCATCATCACCCCATCCCTACTATTGTAGGGCTCTGGGTGATGTACATGGTATTAAAAACAATTAAACATATTAATTAACAATTAACAATTAAACAATGTAACATATTATATTGAAACAGATGGAGAATAGTACCTTAGAGTTAATTATTCCCCTATTACAGACTGCTGGCCATTTTGCAGGCAGCGGGGAAGAGGTCAAAATGAGGGTGGAAGACTAAGGAGGGTACCAGCAGAGGTAAAAACTGTTGCTGTCCTCAACCAAAAGCCTGGCGGAACATCTCTGCCTTGCAAGCCCTGTGGAACTGCATAAGGTCCTGCAGGGCCCTGATGGAATTTGGCAGAGAGTTCCACCAGGCTGGGGCCAGGACCAAAAAGGCCCTGGCTGAGGACAGCCAGACATCCTTAAGGCTGGAGATCACCAGCGTGTTGTTGACCAAGGAGCCCAATACCCTTCCAAAAACATAATGGAGGTGATGGTCCCATAGATATGTTGGTCCCTGACCATCCAAAGCCTTATAGGTCAAAAACTATAAACTACAGATATGAAAGTACTTTCACCAAAAACACTGCAGGTTGGACGCAATCTCACATAGAACAAAATACATCTATTTATTGCAAAGTGCACAGTAAACTCATAGAATGTAGATAAAAACAAAAAGGTAGTGGATGTATTTTGTTCTGTGTTTTAGCTGCTCACTTATACAGTTCCATCCTAAGCAGAGTTACACCTTTCTAAGCCCATTGACTTCAGTGGATGTAACTCTACTTAGAGGAACACTGTTAGCTGAACAGTGTAGTTCAGAAAGACATGTGTACGTCTGACCAGTCCCTTCATTTGCTGCTCAGAATTTCAAAGTGATTTTCAAAGTGATTTCAAAGAATTTCAAAGTGATTTTAACTCATTGTCACCAGTTCGAACCCTATCCATACACACTAGGATTTTCCCTAACAAGTTCATGTTTGTTGAAGCTGCTACAGACATTCAAAGGATTAATGCTCTGATTAAATTGTAGCTTAGTTTGTGAGGGATAATTGATCTGGAGCAACAGATTCCCATTGAGGGTTTTTCTTTAACCTGAACTGAAGGAGATCATGCATGATGTGGCATGACGAAGTTCAAAATGGAATAGGCACTGAATCTCACTGGCTGAAGCAACTCTAATTAGCAGCATTACAATGTAACTGGGACTACTCGAGAGAAAGAATATCAGATGGTTAGTAGCTAGATTTAATGTTAGCCAAATTTGTGGAGGATTACAGCATTTTATTTCTTTATCATTCTTTATCCAGCAGGAATTACAACTGCTCCTCTTAATACGGGAGTCTGGAATTCTTCCAATATATTTTAAATAGATTGGTTGGGTGGTTGGTTTTAAATTTTCTATCATGAACCATTCTTTAAGGGTAGTTTTGTTCAGATGACTAAACTGATCTGGTAGGAGGATGTCCTTGGTGTTCTTGAAAAAACTGCACAAGAAAGCAAAGAAGAGGAAAGCAATTTGCACTGACATACCTGCTTACAGAACAGTGCAATTGCTCAGTGCCAAGAGCATAATGTCCAGTTTCACAGAACTATATTGGCCTAGTTGGTGGGCAAATGCTGACTACTCCAGGGAGAGGCAAAAGGGTGTGATGGGAAAAGCTCATGTTTAAACTGCAACTAACTTACAGTGGAATAAGAATGCAATAGCATTCCATAATTCGCTTTCCCCCCCCCCCATTTTTATTGTACAGAAACACACTTTAGGGAAAAGGCAACTGGCACATAAAAAATGATCTGAGGTTTTGTTAGCTTTGTTAGAGCTCTGTGGAAACTCCAGGCAAAGTCCTATTTTAGCATCAACAGGCTGGGTTTTTAAGCCCTTTTCTGCACAATGTAGGAGAAAGGACAAATACTATAGGAAATTTTCACTGACAGTTTTGAGGTACTTTTCTCCCTTTCTCACAATACAAAAACTTGTGGGCACTGAATGAAATTGCTGAACAGTTTGGTTAGAACGGATAAAAGAAAACACTTCTTCACCCAAAAAGTGATTAACACATGGAATCCTCTGCCACAGGAGGTGGTGGTGGCTACAAGCATTGGACTGGATGGGCCGCTGGCCTGATCCAACATTGGCTTCTGTTATGTTCTTATGACACTGAAAACAGTATTTCAGAGACAGGAGAGACCTACCAGCAAGGTCTCTGGTGCTCTCATATTTGTTAAGAGACAGATTCCACACATTTGAAGAAGAGGGACTGAATCCATCAAACCTTATGCTAGAATAAAAACTAGTTAGTCTTTGAGGTGCCCCAAGATTCCTGTTTAGTTTAGTTTTCGAAGTGTTAAGTCAGGATCTGCAAATGGAGATCATAAATCGTAGGGTAATCTGTTGGCTCTGTTTGACAGTGAGTGACTAACAATGTTCTTGTGGAGCAGGATCTGATAGCATAGTAGTGCTGGTAGGGCTGCCAAGTCCCCCGGTAGGGCGGGGAAAACACCGATTTTTAAAGCTTACCCCTGCTTTTTCAAAATTGGCCACCGGGGGAGGCAATGGCTGCCAGCAGGGGAACGTCGGAGCCTGCCCTGGCCTCTCCCTGCCAGGCCTGAACTTCTTAAAAGGGAAATGTCTGCAGAGAGCCTGCCCTGCAGTAAAAAGCCTCAACAGACATTTCCCCTTTAAGAGAGAGCGAGCAAGAGAGCCCCGCCCAGAGATTAAGGAGGGACTAGGCTCTTTCTACTGAAGGGCCTGCTTTTGCATGTCACTTGCAAGGTTGCTGCTGGGGTAAGCTGCTGGGGTCTGCCAGCTCTTTTCCTTCTCTCTCTCCCCCTCCCCCTTTCTTTCTTTTTTCTGTCTGTCTGTCTCTCTCTCTGTCCCCATCCAGCAGAGGTCTATCAGTGGCTATTATTAGCCACAAGGTCTAAATGGAACACTTTGTCTGGGGCAGTGATGCTCTGCATTCTTGGTGCTTTGGGGACAACAGTGGGAGGGCTTCTGGAGTTCTGGCCCCGCTGCTGGACCTCCTGAGGGCACCTGGTATTTTTGGCCACTGTGTGACACAGAGTGTTGTACTGGATGGGCTGTTGGCCCGATCCACTGTGGCTTCTCTCCTGTTCTTATGATATGAAAATCATATTTAGCACTTGTGTAGCACTTAGTGCTTCATATTCTGCCGAGATGAGGAAGGATTCAATAGGGCCGTTGCTCAGTGATAGAGCATCTGCTTGCCATGCAGGAGGTATCAGCCTCTTCAGCTAAAAAAGGATCAGGTAATAGGTGACTTGAAAGATCTCAGCCTGAGACCCTGGAGAGCCACTACCAGTCTGAGTAGTCAATACTGACCTTGATGGACCAATGGCCTGATTCAGTATTAGGAAACTTCATGAGTTCATGTGTCAGCATGTGGAAGCAACATCACAGGATGTGACATCACAAAATGATGTCACTTCCTTTCTCCTGGCTCCACCCCCAAAGTCTCCTGGCTCCACCCCCAAAGTCCTCAGATATTTCCCAAGTTGGACTTGGCAGCCCTAAGTGCTGGAGATTTTTTACTACTGTCTGTAAACACAGAGACCTTCAGTAAGACAGGAAGATAAAGAAACTTTAAGAACACATGGAATGTACTGGAGTTGGGAGGCCGGTGATAATGAAATCATCATAGTGGTTTATTGCGGGTCAAGATGAAACATGGGGACAAAGGGATGGGGAGCCACTTATATTACAGGTAACCACACCTGGACCATCCCCCCCCCAAGGGGGATTGGTCTACAGGGATTATTCTCCCGTCAGGGCTATCATAGGTCCGTTCAAATATCCTCAGCCTCTGATAGGGGGACCAGCAGGATCCCTAGGTCCATTGTTCTATGGGGAAGGAAGCTCTGTTGTTATCACATCCCATTACAGGCAACATGCCCAGACGTGTTCCCTGGCTGCAGACAAAGAATCAAGCACCAGACATAACAACACACTTGTCCTTGTTTTGAGTATGGGGTTCCCAGAATTTCCTAGCTGCAATGGAATTATTTTGGAAACATGTAGTTTTAATACTTTATATTCCAGTGCTGACAATTCCCAATATACATTTATCTTAAATCTGTTGTAACTGTTCCCACTAACGGCAGAGAACCAATAATGTTCACATGGAACTAATGTCATGACTGAAGTTACAAACTTCTATTAAATTTTCATCAAAAATTCTAAACTGTGCAATGAATGAAGCAGAATTCTTGAAAGAAAACCCTCGTTTTTGTTTTTTAAGTGTCTGTGAATAAATGCTGTTCTGTGATTGAATTCTGTGAAACTACTTGCTGGTTGCAGTAAAGACATGGTAAATCTGGAATTTAATATAAAAGAGTGGAGCAGACTCAGACTTTAAAGCAAATTTATTGGGGCAACATACTACATGATGATACTGTGTCTGCATTTAATCTTTCATTCATCTAGAATCCTATTTCTGCTAGAATTTAGAGTTGATTTACATTGTATTACCTTTCATAACAGTCTTTGGAAACTGCACTGTGTGATATGGATGACTGATATGTCTACTATTGTGCTTTGTCTCTTCTACAAAATAGTCGCTCCCCCCCCCCCCAGTTATTTTTATATACCATTTGGTGCTTTTTAATATTCATCAGACTTGATTTGTGGGTATATGAAGGAAGGAATATGTCATTTCAACCAAGTATGTAGTTTTGTTCATGAATACAAGTGAACACAAGAACTGTCACTTTACAATAAACATACAGCTTTTTTTTTTAAAGTTGATTGACAGATTTATGTTAGTAAACTTTACTTAATCAAACTGAATTTTCTGGCATCATATTTGAAAGGTATTTCTTTGGGGATTGCCTATACTTGTTTTTAAATACTTAGTTCAATTATTAGATATCTTGCATCAGAGTGAGAGGATTTGATTTATCTCTATTATTTAATCAGTCCTCTGGGGGCTTAGTATTGTACCATTACAATCACTTGGAGGGCATGTTTCATTTATTACTTACTAATTTATCACAGTTCATGTTTCATTTATTACTTAAATATTTTTACTATTTTTCTCCTCAACAGGGACCCAAAGCAGGTTAAAACATTATTCTCCCTCTTCTATTTTATCCTCGCAACAACTGTCCATAAAGTACATTAGGCTGAAAGAGAGTGACTAGTCAATTGTCACCCAATAATTGTTCATAGCAGAGTGGAGATTCAAACCTGGACTTCAAAGGACCCACAGTCACAACCCAGTGCAGGTATGGTACTGCACATCAACCCCTTGCACTGTACTGGTCACATTAATTAGCTGAGCAATAAAGACCGTTATAACATTTAATTACCTAGGGGAATACATAGGATATCTTGCCTTCCATGCTTGGCTGAAGGCATCTGCCTTTGGCCATTCAGGACAAACCTTTGACAGACAGCTCATTATCTTCCAGTATTCTCATTATGCCATCCTGGGTGCAAAATGGTATTCAAGGCAGTGTGCCTGCAGGATTCCCCTCACCATCAGCAGACCATGGTTCTTACTTGTTATGTTCCTACCCCCAGTTTTCTGTTTCCCTGTCTTAGCAGCAGGGGTCATTTCGAGCAGGAGCTCAGGGGAGCTCAGCTCTGGGAGTTGGTGCCAGCCTCCCTCCCCCGTGGGGAAATGCCTGCTTGTGTCATGGCTGCAGCAAAATGAGCCCGTCCCCTGGAAAGGTCCTTGTTCCTCCGACCAGCCTTCTGAAGGCTTCAGCCACCACTGAAGCTATCCTCCCAGCATAGTGGTATTTCTGAGGCTTGGATTAGTAGCTGTCCCCTCTCTGCCAGCTTTCTTTCTTTCTTTCTTTCTTTCTTTCTTTCTTTCTTTCTTTCTTTCTTTCTTTCTTTCTTTCTGACATACTTCCAGTGATGTCAGGGGGTGTAGCATATGCAAATAAGTTATGCTAATGAGTTGTGCTAATGAGCTCCTGCACCTCTTTTTCTACAAAATGACCCCTGCTTAGCAGAAACATGATTTTCTCAATCAGTTACAAAAATCCATGATCATTAGCTATTGCTTCTGATCATAACTACATATACAAAAGGTACAACACAGCCAAGTACATAGGTAAATGACTGCAGCTGAACAAAAGAAAAATTGGGTTATACCCCAATCACAATCAAAGCCACAAAAACCTCAAGCCAACTTTGGGTTGCCAGGTCCTACATAGCAGCTGGCGGGGGCTCCTGAGTCCTTTCTGGGATCTTCTGCATTGCGTGACTGTTGTCAGGGGTGTGTGTGTGTGTGTGTGTGTGTGTGTGTGTGTGTGTGTGAGAGAGAGAGAGAGAGAGAGAGAGAGAGAGAGAGAGAGAGACTCTAGTTTTTGGGCAAAACTCTAGTTTTTGTCCAAAAACTAAAGCGTCACCCCCGATGTCGGCAACACAATAATGTCACTTCCAGGTGACATCATTGCATGTTTGGAGGTGGTGTTTCCCCCACTGGCCAGCTGACTAGTGGCAGATCAAAGCCCTCAAAAGCAGGGGATACCCCCCTGGGACCTGGGAACCCTAAACCAACTGAACCAATGGGGGGTAATCATATTCTGCAGTTTCAAGAGGGAACACAGTTGGGTTAGTCCATGTGGAACAAAACAAATAACAGTCAGACCGATTTCCCACTAGCGCTGCCCCAGCGTTCTTCGTCCGTTTGCCCCAGTGCTGTGCTTGAATTTCACACTATTTGCCGCGGGGCGCGTTTTGACCCACAGCTCCACCCGATCTTCTCTGCAGCTTCAGTGATCCTCAAAAAACAGGATCACAGAAACTGTGGGGAAGATCGGGTGGAGCTGCGGGTCAAAATGCGCCCCACAGCAAATAGTGTGAAATTCAAGCACAGCACCGGGGCAAACAGACGAAGAACGCCGGAGCAGCGCTAGTGGGAAATTGGTCTCAGTGAAATCCTGTCTTTTATTATTACAAATTAACTGTTAAAAATGCAGTATGTGAACTTTTGAGTTTGTCATTGTTCTGGATTTAGAGGAAGTTTCTCACATTTCTCAAGGTACACAAGCTTTTGTTTCATGCATCCAAACAATGCAAGATCTCTAGGACCAAGTATTTAACTAAGTGATGAAAATGAGGAATAAGCACAGCAGATGGAAAAAGAATGCACAATGACTTTTTAAAAATGATCCTGCATACAGGTCCTCATGATCAGCAGGAAAACCAAAACAGAACAGACAACTCCTACATGTACAGTCATGGCCAGTAATAATTTCCTGTAAATCTTCTGTTTGGAGATCTAATTTGCATTGGGGTATCAGTCACTCTTTGAGAGAGCCCCCCCCCCTTACGGATTCTCCCTTTCCCTTAAGGAGGTACTTCCTTTTCAGCTTGACTAATTTAGTCAAAGGACATAAACACAGACTAGGCTAGATAAGATAGAGCAAAATTAATGGCAAACTGTTAATAGAAACCGTGAGGAAGCAGTGAGATTGTGTGGGTGAGACAAAAGTAAACAGTGGTCTAAAATTAGCATGGAATATTGTTTCACAACAGGGTAGGGTCAACAGACTGCACATGTTGAATTGCATGCCATGAAAGTGAAAAAAAGAGTTCATTCACAGATTGAGTTTTACAGGATTTTAACAGGCTCTAAAAAATCTAACAGGAGGTATAAATTTTTATTAGTATACACCTTTGTTTCCTGTGTTAGTTTTGATTATGATTTCCAGATCGAAACAAACTGGACTTTCTTTGAAATGCAATACATCAGACAGACAGACAGATTTTATTGTATTTAGCCATAGGCCATTACAACCCCAAAAAAAGTACATAAAAATAGTATAAAATAGAATATAGTCTAAATATTATAAAACCATAAAACCCTGGTCTAAAATATTATAAAACTATAAAACCAAAGTTATGAACAGTTAATTGAATCACAGCATACCCACAAATTAACTAGTTCCCCTAAGAACAACGTTGGCCCGTATTTTCTTTGCAGCCAGGGCAAATAAAGCCATTCTGTAGGATATATTGGCATTGGAATCAGCTAACAAAAATACAATCTTCTCGTGGTCTGAGTAAAAGCTTAAAACTGGTAAAATACCAGAGAGAAATTTTAACCTAGGTTGGGTATACAATGAACAATCAAGGATATAATGGGGAAGATCCTCAATAACAGGAGACCCACAAATGCATAAGTGCTGTTCCTTGGGTGTTCTACTATAGCGGCCAGCTAGTATGGCTGTTGGCATTGATTCAAAGCGCAGAGATGTAAAAGCTGCTCTGAGGTTATGACTATTTATATTAACCAGGTAGGGGGATCTAAAATGATCATTCTTAAATAATTTAAACCAGGTAACAGACTGTGATTTTAGAATTAACTGCCTATCTAACAGAGCATCCTGCTTAAATACCCATTCTCTAAGATCTGAAATGTTTGTTGAAGGACTAAGAAGGTCATCAGGGATGGTGTATCTTAGTAATAAATTATTAAGAAAACAGAAACGACCTGAGTCTTTGGATAGCATTGAATTAAAGGCCAGTTGGCTGAAGGAATCAGTATTAGCAGCTCTGAATTTCTTCCAGGATTTTAGAACTGCAAGATGCACCCACGCCCTTAAGGAAGGCAAACCAGTTTCCGCTCTCATCAGGACAACTAGTGTTCCCTTAGGAAGAGCCAAGATACGCCTTAAAAACTGGTTTTGAATTGTTTCAATACTAGTAAGTATATCCTCTTTCCATCCCCAAACCTCAGCACCATACAAAAGGTGGGGAATGACCTTACCTTTAAATATTTTTATAACAGGATCAATAAGAAAACCCCCCTTAGTATAGTAAAACCTCAAAATGGATCCTACAATCCTTGTCACAGATGCTTTTACTGTGGCAACATGAGCATTCCAGTTCAGATTCTCTCTAAATGTAATCCCTAAATACTTAAAGGTGCTACACTGATTTATTGAATTGCCAAGTATGCTCCAAGAGGATATCTGAGCCCTTTTTCTAAAGACCATCACTTTGGTCTTTTCAAAGTTAATATTAAGGGTCTCTTCCTTACAGTATAGTCCTAGTTGCTGCAATAATCTTCTCATCCCGATTTTTATAAGTGATATTAGGACCATGTCGTCTGCATAAAGTAAAATTGAAATTTTATGCTTCCCAAGGGTAGGTGGAAAGAATTGCAGGCCAGATAACCTATCAACAATTTTGTTTATATATAGGTTAAACAATAGAGGGGCCAACACACACCCTTGCTTCACTCCTTTATGAACTGGGATTTTGTTAGTTAGGGACCCCGACATTCCAACTCTAATTTGGGCACTAATATCTGTATGCTGCTCACATAACAGGAATAACAACCGTTTATCAATGTTCAGATCTGCCAGTTTTTGCCATAGGCTATTCCTATGGATGGAGTCAAACTCAGTGGCCAAATCCACAAACGTTACGTATAATGACTTTGTGGGACCATTTAAGCTTGCATAAGCCGGCTGATGAAGAGTAAGGCAGTGGTCAATGGTGGAAAGACCCTTCCTAAACCCTGCTTGATGGGGGTGGATGATATGGTTCTCAGAGACCCAATCATCCAGCTGAAACAACAGGTATTTACTATAAACCTTTGCTGCTATATCTATCAGACTTATTGGTCTGTAGTTCTGTGGATCTGTTTTGTCCCCTTTCTTATGAATGGGGACAATAATACTTAGTTTCCAGCCAGGGGGAATTGAACCTGTTCCATTAATTTGTGTAAAAACTGTGGCCAGCACAGATGACCACCATGTGGGAAAAGCTTTATAAAAATCTGATGGGATCAAGACTTCCCCAGGTGATTTTCCTGAAGCCAATGAGTTAATTATACCTTTGATCTCCCTCTCAGAAACTGGGGCCCATTCAGGGAGGTCTGGGATACCTAAGGTGGGTCTCTGTGCCTGAGGTATAACTACAGAGAAAGAAGGTGCACAAGACCCAAAAACCTTGCTAAAATGCTGTACCCAAATTTTGGGAGGAATATGTGCCACTACCTGCCGGAAGGAACTGTTAATACCACAGGATACAATATCCCAGAAACGTGCTTCATCTTTCCTTGAGACAGCCAGTTCAAGTTCATTCCATAATGATTTGGCATTGTCCCTTTTCTTTGATTTAATTAAGTTTTTATAATAAGACCTAAGTTTCAAGAGGTGAGACATCAAATAGTCATAATTATTCCGTCTTACCAGTCTCATTAGAGACGTTAATTCTTTTTTAATCACTTTACATTCCTGATTGTACCAGCTGTTACTGCCGTTAGCTAAGGGATTAATTGGCCTGCTATTAATAAAAAAGAATTTAAGGTAGTCATTTATGGCTTGAAAGGTTTTAATAACATCATTACCTGGCAAGGAAAGGGCTAACTTCATAGACTCCATCTCAGGATTAGCAAGAGTTTGGGCTAATTTAATATTTAGTTGCTCTGACCACCTAAGTCTCCTATATCCCGGGATTATATCTTCTGCAAATTCTGGTACTGGTTTCAAAAAAAATTTATCATTGAGATTAAATATGAGTCTTAATGGGCAATGGTAACTTAAAGGGCTGTCTACAAAGTTCAATAAGGTAGATGGTATGGCAAAATAATCCATTGTACTGGCCCGTAAAGTTGACAGGTAAGTAAAGGAGCCACCAGATACATACAAATAAGTACCATTTAGGACATGTAAATTAGTCCATGAGAGTAATTCCAAGAACTTAAATCCAGATTTGTTAATAACCTTGTCCTTAGAAGAGCGATCTAATAGGGATGCGTGAGCAGCAATTAGAGAGTTCATACTAGCTCTTGTATCCAAGGCACCTGATCCAATTCTGGCGTTGAAGTCACCGCCTAGTATAAAATGAGAATTGGGAAACTGAGACGTTAAAACTTCAATGGAGGCTCCCAGAGAATCCCAGGGACTTCCATTAGGCTTATACTTGGAGTTATTTGGAGGTATATACACATTAATGCATATCAGATTGCCAAAATTAAGGCCTTTGATTAGTAAGATTTGAAAATTACTTGGACAACTGTTTCCAATACTTGTAATTCAACGTCCAGATCTACTGTTATAAAAATTGCCAAACCTCCAGAACCCCAACCTTTTAAATGGGATTTAACTGCGGGGACTTGTAAGGTCCTATAACCCTTAATAGAGAGCTGTTCTAGGTCCTGGCTCCAGGTCTCCTGGAGAAAAATTATATGATAACCTTGCAGGAAATCTAAAAAATCAGAGTCATGGAGCTTATTTTGCCACCCCCCAATATTCCAAGACAAAAACTTTAGTTGTCAGGCTTCATGTTCTATCTTATTTAGATTATCCTCAGGATCTAAACATATGCAGCCATTTTTAGGTGGCCCATCCATTACCCTTTGACCCCGTTGGCTTGCTAGGATGCTGCCCATGGCTGCCTCTAAGGTTTCCCTCAAATTGTCCAATTATAGGGGTTCCAACTGCAGCATTTGGATTTGGTGCCACATTATCAGTTTCTGTGACAAAGGGCAGTCTTTGAGATGTCTCATTTTCTTTTGCTTTCCAAAGTTCGGTTTTTAGCCAGTCCAGTCTTGATATAATGTTTGTTTGTTCCTCTTCCGGCATTTTTGTAAAGGATTTGATTAAGTCCCCTTCAATTGAATTTCCCAGATAAGAGCAGCCTCTGTTGTTGTCAATGTCCATAGATGTTCCAGTTGAGTTACTTTTAAAGTGCATGTCAACACTTGGAGATGGTGACTTATGGATATGAGCCCTTTTGTCAGGCACTGTAGATCTTGTATGCTTTTCTTTAGGAAGCAAAGGAGTGATGATGGTATTAACAAAAACCCTAGTTGGTAGAATTCCTTTTGACAACAAGTAGCTCCTATTTTTCAAAATCAGTGCAGGCATTTTAGGGGTCTTGAAGTTCAGCAATAATCTCTGTGCTTGGTATGGACTAGGTAGTACTTCTAATGAGGTTAAGTCAACTGCAGCAGTGAACTCCGGGAAAAGGGATCTCAGATGAAAAGCAGCCTGTTTTACTGACTTCCAATTAGGCATCTTACCCTTGTAGTGACTCACTGTTACACAGACCTTATGAGTTTGTAAAGTCAAGTTGTAAAGTCTCTTACTACTTGTTAGCTTTTGTCCTGTGCTGTCATCTTTTGGAGTAGTGCCTGTGTGTAAAACATCAGCTGCACTGCCAGTCATGCTTGGGAGTATCACTGGGTTCGCTAATTTAGCTATCACTTTAGTAATCCCTTCAAGGTTGCTTCTTATTTCATGTAATGCCTCAAAAATACATTTGACTGTCTCTGCAGTTAACATACATAAGTCTTTCCCTAAGTTGTCAGACAGCCCTGCTTTTGGAGATAATTGTTGTAACATTTGAGTATCCGAAGTGCACTCTGGAGTAGCAGCTGAGTCAGGAGGAACGTCCGAAGCACACTCCAGTGTAGCAGTTTGGTCAAGAGGAGCATATCTGTTTGATATAGGAATATTAAAAACCAGGGTTTCCCTGGATTCTTTGATTCCGAAGTAATCCTTTATCTTCTTCTGTTAACTTGCTGGAAGAGGAGTTATATCTTCTAAATCTCAAGCTCTCTTACTTCCTTTAGTTAAATCCATCCTACTTGTGAGAAAGCTACATAAGTATGTTTCTTTAAGGTAAAGTAGCTGTTATATTCTTGCAAGCAGTTGTATTGTTGATATATTCTTGCAAGCAGCCTAATGCAGTTAAGGCAGTTGAAGCAGAAAAGAAGAAAAAAGGCTAGGATGTCTGAGAAACTCTATTCAAGTGTTTTTTCTGTTCAAGCTGCTGTTTCTCGTAAGACACTTCCCAGGCTTATCTCAACAATAAAACTTGGCGCGTCGAAAGAGGCCGTAGGAGTAAGATTAGAATTCAAATATTCAGGAGCAGCCAGCCCAGATAATGTGATCAGCAACAACTAGCGAAGGTAAATTATAAAGATATAAGGAGCAGAAGTGGGAGTAAAGAAAAATAAATAAAGTAACTTGCAGAGCGTTGTTAATCAGTGCTGCAGCCTTGGCGCCATCTTGCCCTCCCTCGAAATGCAATACATAGTAAGAAGTAAAACTGTCTTGTCATATAATAAAGACAGATTTCTGATGAATTTTAAAATTATTCTTAGCATAGTCTTACAACACAAGGACTCACTTCTTTTAGATTACTTTATACATATTTTATTTTAATTCATTATTCTCTCTACCTTATACTGATTCCCAACATTAGTTCTAAGGAAGTTACTAACATATAAAAAGCTGGAATCCATTTGAAAGGCTGCAAAAAACTATCAAAAATGCATAAAACTTTGCAGCTAAAAGATTGTCAGGCCTGCTATATCTTCTAATAAAAGAGATAATGTCTCCATATGATCTTTATTTTGGAGCAAAGGAAGAATTAAAGATTTCTAGGCTCAGAAAACAACAATATCAGAACTATCCTCTCTGATAGAGGCTTTTGTCTCTTACTGTCTGGAAGAACACCTGATAGTTTACTATCAAAAATCCAAGGTGGTTGTTTTTTGGGGGGGAATCTCATGTATATCACAAGTGGAAAATTCATGATAACAATATTGAGGAGGTCCCCTAACACCTAGGGGTTTGGTTTGACCAGAGATTAACTTGGTCAGTGCAAGTTAATCTCTGTTAACATGAGTTAAGATCATGTTAAAAGATCGATTACAATGGCATCAAATATTATCTGTTGTTTCTTTTATTTATCTGGGGTTCAGTCTATCCCGGCTGCCATCAAACAATTTAATGCCAAGGTGGCCGCACAAAATTTATATGGGGCTGGTATCTGGATTGATAAAATAGGGGACTCCTTGGATTCAGTTCTTCTTGAATTCCTACATTCATCTCCAGAATTCTGAATTGTATAGTGGGGGTGGCCCTCTGAGCTGAATTGGGAATTCAGTGAATTGGGAATAGTGTTGAATTATTATTTATTGTTTTATCAATGTTGTAAGCTGCCCTGAGTCCGCTTGAGGGGGTAGGGCGAGATATAAATTGAATAAACTAACCTAAACTAAACCATCTCTTGGAGCCTGGGCTTGGTTGAAAGCTTTTTCCTGTAAAGTTAAAATTATACACTCTGACACCCAAGAGCTTAATCAGAGAGGACTCTCATGTTTCCCACTGGGATAAACTTGTTGAACTTGAACTCCAGCTCCTCAACTGTTCCTTGGACATTCTTCATTTAGTTACCAGACAGGAAGCTATGAGAATGATTAAGAAACATCTATTTAAGTATGATTAATTCATTATTTACATTTTCACTGGCAAGTGATGAGGGACTAAGGTTGCGAGATCCAGTTTGGGAAACTCCTGGAGATTTGGGGATGGAGGACAGGGACCCCAGTGGGGTATAATGCCACAGAGTCCACCCTCCAAAGCATCCACTTTCTCCAGGGGAACTGATCTCTATAGTCTGGAGATTAGATGTAATTCAAGGGGACCCCAGGCACCACCTGGAGGCTGGCATCCAGGCCCATAGCTACTCCGGGGCCCACAGGGCCCAGCCCCTTAGAGGTTTCTTATGGGCCCCACTCCCTGAGCCTCAGCTTGCCTCCCTCCCCCCGGGCCCCCTCACCTTGACTGTCTGTCGACAGGGAGGACAAGGGCAGTGAGTTCAGAGGCAGCGGTGGCACAAGTAGTAGCAGCAGCAGCGGCGAGGCGAGGCTGAGAGAGTGCCCCAGGCAGAAAGCGAGAATGAATGGTGGGGGGAGAAGCCTCCATTTCAGTCTGCTTGCCACCAGATGCTCGCCACACCACCCGCCAGCAGCAGGTAAAGCCCAGGCAAGGCAAGGAGGCAGGTGGATTCCTCCTCTGGCCCAGGCCAGGCACACCCAACTGTGTTCTAGTGCGCTGAGCTCCCAGGGAGGAACCGAGGGGGGAGGTCAGACTGCCTCTGGTGCCATGCCATGGGAAGGGGCACTGGGGTTCCTCAGGGAGGGAGGGAGCTGGATGCTCCGCAGTAAAGGCTTGCCCTTGCCAAAGGGGGGGGGGGGGAAGCTGCAGTCACTGGGCATTACCCCCTGTAATGTAGTATGCTCTGTGTAGCAACCAGCCTGCCATGTGCTCCCAGGTAATGGCACCCGCCGCACAGCCAGAGCACAGGGTCAGGCAGAGAGGGGAGCTTGAATCTGGAGGAACAATAGACATCCGGATTGAAAGCCTAGGTTCTCCCTGAGGAGCCAATGCAATCAAAGGCTCCTCCAGGGAACCTATGACAAACATGTGCATATGTTAAGCCCCTATCAGGTATTTTGGGTGTGGCTCCGGCCAGCATATAATGAGAGCCCTGGAGCCCTGGAAACATGCTTGTTCTGACCATCTACTGGGCATGCTGAATCACTCAATAAAGGCTTCGTGATTTCACCGTTCCTGGTCTCCTGAGTCCAGTACTCTTCAGGCCCCTTGCCCTGGAGCCTTTGATTTAATAAGCTGGTGGGCCCCCAAGGCCCCTCACCCCAAAATCCCTAGCTACAGGGCTGCTGGCATTCCTAGCAAGTGACCATCAAAAAAGATGGATTTTCCTACCAGACAAAATACAGAAGTTAGGAAAGTATCAGTTCCCTTCTCTGCTTGTCCAGCACTCACCGGTTTCCTATCAATAGCACACAGCCTATTCTGTTCCATGAAGCCTTTATTTACCCTCCATTTCAGAGTTTTACAGCAACAAATTATTGTCTGATTACTAAGTAATTCTGATTTCATAGCAATTTTGATGCAGGAGAAAATTGTTGAATCCCTACTACAAATGAGATAGAGCATAGGATTCACAACTGGCAGCTGAAAACCAGCCAGGAGAAACTGGGCTGAAGGGGCAGACTTGCTAGTGTCAGCCTGATGGGCAACATCACTTCCATCAAAAGTGACATCTTTATTATCTAAATTGCTCTTGTTGCTTTTATATTAGATTGATAGTGTAGTAAATGTAGTGAAAAGAAAGGATGAAGGCCACTAAGGTATAAGCAAAGTAGCTTAGACATATTTAAAGAGAAAGGGAATGAATGGGGATCTTCAATATCTCTTTTTGCCTAGAGTTTTTATGCTACTTTGTACCTACCCCTTACTCCTACAGGTTCAGAGAAATGTACAGACCCAGACAAGCTTTGCTTCAAACTGTGCAAAGAGCCTTCAGATTATGTCAGTTTAAAGGCTAACAGCCCTAAATCCTCCCCCCTTTCATTTACTACATGGTGCAACCTTGAAAAAGGAAAGTTGTGTGAGAACCTTGTAACACCCAATAAGCCAGGCCTTATGTTGAACAAAGTCCTTTTATTTTCTTAATGGTCTACTTGGTAAGCACTGCCTGCAAACTTCTGCAGCAGCAGCAACTGCATATAACTGGAGGAGGGAAGTCAATGAAGACAGAAGTAAGAGTTCAGATTTACCGCCACAACCCCAAATCCCCATGGCAGCAATGTACAAACAATCCCTAGCAGCTTGGGCACAAGCAAAGGAGGTGTGCAACATTTTCTGCAGCAAACTTTAGAAAACTACGTCAAGGCAAATAAATTGAGCGATATAACAAACTATCCTTTACTGTATAAACCCGGTTTCAACTGATCTCACTCCGGTTAGTATCAGAGGTGTCAACTCATTGCTACCCTTTAAGCACCCACTCATATAATACTTTGGTTTCTACTATCATAACACAAAATCACATGATCATCTAGTCCAACCCCCATGCACAATGTAGGAAATTCACAAATACCTCCCCCCACACTCCCAGAAGAGGGCAACCCCTCCCCCAAGATCCTTGGCAAAATTGGCCTGGAGAAAATTGCTTCCTGACCCAAAAGTGGTGATCAGCATTTCCCTGGGTGTGTAAGAAAGGGCCACAAGAACAGCACTGATGCAACCCTTCCTGACTTCCCTCTTATGATTTGCCTAGGTTCACAGAATCAGCATTGCTGTCAGATGGCCATCTAGCCTCTGTTTGAAAAACCTCCAAAAAGGAGAGCCCACCACCTCCCGAGGAAGCCTGTCCCACTGAGAAACCACTCTGTCAGGAAGTTCTTCCTAATGCTTAGCCAAAAACTATTTTGATTAAATTACAACCCATTGGTTCTGGTCCAACCTTCTGAAGCAACAGAAAACAACTCCACACTATATATGACAGCCCTTCAAGAACTTGAAGATTGTCATTGTATCACCTTTCAGCCGTCTCCTCTCCTGGCTAAACATACCCAACTCCTTCAGTTGAGAAGTTTATTTCTTCTCAGAGGGAATCCAACTGTTCTCGGTCTACTTTCTGTCCCTCTGCCCAAGTTAGAGATGAATTATTATCAGCTGTCTGCGGTACATTGTGATATAACATCACTGTGTCATGGGCATCCATTCATAGCACACAATGAACCATTCCCAGCACTCAGTTCTTTTCACAGACCACTGGGAGATTATGGCCTTCTATTATCTTCTTACACTCCAGGCAGTGGTGGCCCTGGTGGCAGCTAGAGGGTTTGACAAAGTTCACACAAATTAAAATCCTCATCTCAGAGTGATTCTTTGGCTACAGCTGTGTAGAGGATGAAGTAATGTACCATCTAATTACATTCCTGGTGGTTATTCTTGCAAGCTCAAGAGATGAAAGGTTGCCCCTATTAACTTGTTAGGATTTTGTTTCCAGGATAGTGAATATCTGATTGCAACTTATCCAAGACTGGAATATTTAATATCTGATTACTACTTGTCCATGACTGGACCTTCTCCAAAACTAACCTGGGCTGCAGCAGGATTGCCAGCCACTCTGATAGCTGCCCCCATTGCAAGAAGGCTGGCACTGCCAGGCCAGGCAATGCATAGCTCCTATCTATCACAAAGCATGCTAAGCCAGACTAGCCGGGCTGTCAGGCAAATGGGGGAAAGGTGTGGGAGGTCAGGGAAGGCTGTTGAGCATGCAAGTGATTAAGCCTGGCTTATGTAAGACGCCAAATGGCAGGCCAGGGAGGAGGTTCCAGGTCTTCCCCAGGCTGAGGAGGAGAGACTTGGGAAAACTTTGGGAAGAGAGGTAGAGGAGGAACATGATACAGTTAACCTCCTCCCCTCCCTGCATCTGAGGCCATTGCTGGTCCTGGGGTCTTGGATGGAACCACAAAGATGGATATGGAGGACCAAGCAGTCATGGACCCCCTTGGATCCTCACACTGCTACATTTACCACATTCACTGATTTCAAAATGTATATTAAAATACTGTCACTCTTCACCACAAAGTTACAGAATGGGCAACGTTTTCCATTTTATAAAATCAGTAAGAATGAATGTAGTTACCGAATTAAGTCCAGCAATGCATCTGCAGAGCTCATTATTGGCTTCCCGCTTTCCTCAGTGTTCTCCTTCTGGGCTGCCCCACCAGGATGGATAATGGAGACCATAACAATTCCCACAACCACAGCCACAAAAGTGGTCCAAAGATAGTAAGTGACTGTGATGATGCCTAATCGACTAGATGTCTTAGCGTCAAGAGCTGCTAGCCCAGACATTAAGCTGTTGGAAAGAAAGACAAGATAAAATGTAACCTTTGCCAAATGCTTATTGAATAATACTTATTACTACAAGTCACAAGATTTCAAGAGAGGGTGGTAAGATACCAAAGAGCCATCTTCTCTACAGAGCTCATGACATTTCTCTCTTTTATCGAAAGGATGTCTGAACAAGGACTTCTTTTGCAGCAAAGCTGTGTGAAGGGATGGTTAGGGCATTAGAGTATGACCAAAAATATACACATGGATTATAATGGGTGCACATGTGTTTCAAAGACAGCTTTCACCTTTAAAATATGCAGATTTGGGGTGCCTGATACTTTAGATTCATCTGCTTATTTTAAAGTAAAATGCCATATTTGAAACATACAGACATCCTTCATAATAAATGTGATTTATCCATTTATCCATATTTCATAAAAAAGAAGATCAAACAAAGATCCTTACCATTGCCCCAGCCTTAAATAGGTGCCTCCACTGCACGCCAGTGACATAGCAAACCTGCTTACAGGTTAATGTACTTGTCAGTAGGTGCAATCTAAATTATAGGTAAGGATAACAAAAAAAATCCTCACCATGGCTGGACAGAAAAATGCCTACACATGCATAATCTATCTAGTCCCTACACAGAAAGGAACACTTATTGCATGCATATGGTCATTCTGAAATTACTTTGGATACTTTTTGTAGCCAGGTATGCATATATTTGGTAAACAAATATAAAAAATAGTCTCTCTGTGTTATGTAGGGTTGCAAACCTCCAGGAAGAGCCTGGAGATCTTCTGGAATTATCAGTTCCCCTGGAGAAAATGGCTGCTTTTGAGTGTGAACTCTGTGGTATTACATCATAGCTGAGGTCTCCACAAACCCCGTCCTCCCCAGCCTTCACTCACAAATCTCCAAGAATTTCCCAGCCCAGGATTGGCAACTGTATCAGAGCAAGATTTCAAGACGTATTAGCTGCTGAAAAAGTGCACTGAAAATCACAAGAAAATGAAAATATACTTTGTTAAATCTCAGTTGCTAAATAGCTTAGCTCTAAGAAGCTGTACCTGTCTGACATTCCACTGAGGGAAGAGAGGGGAGGGGCCAGTCTTGCCCAGTTTCCCCTCTCCCTTCAGTTCTGCAGCCCTCCTGGTCCCTAGTACCAACGTTTTGGAAGGATCTGTTGGAGGAAGGGGCAGGCTTGGGCTGCTCAGCTTCTGCTGGTGGATCCCAGAGGCATCCCACCCATATTTTTTTGTAAGCTAGGGTTGCCAGGTCCCCTTGGCTTGCTGGCAGAGGGATTTGGGGGGCATTCTGCGGGTGGGTGGGGACATTGTATGGTGACGCTTTGCATTTTGGGCAAAACTCTATGGTGTTTTTTGGCCTAAAACCATAGCATCACCGTGTGATGTCCCTGTTTGGGGGGCTGGGCTTCCCCCCGTCAGCCAGTTGGCTGGTGGCAGGCAGAAGCCCAAAAAAACAGGGAAATCCCCACCCAGACTGGGGGTCTGGCAACCCTATTATAAGCAGATTTTGCAAGAAATGCCTAGGTTGGAATTCACATATAGACTATAAAGTTACAGTTCAGGGTTTAAAATTAAGAAACTTCATATTGCCATTATTTAAATAGTATTATGTAAATATGTTAGTTGAACGAATACAGATATATTCCTAAGTTCTGCACATTTTTATTTCATTATGGATGGAGTAGTAGATATGACTTCCTTTTTAGGACTTTCAAAACATGGCTGGTAGAAATACAGGGGGTTCCATGCACCTTACAAGTTAGGCAGGGCTGGTGCCAGGCTTTTTTGTGCCCTAGGCAAGGCTAACTACTTGCAGGGGCCCCACTGCTAACCAATTATCAAAAACAGATGGATTCTAGGGAAAATTAGAAGCACAAAACTTGACCCTGCTAATTTTTTAAAAAATTGTGCGGGCTTGGGCAGGCAGGGGGCAAGGCAAAGCTGAAGGGAGCTGCTGCTGCTGCTGCTGCTGCTGCGGTTGCCGTGACTTTCTGGAGGAGGAAAAGCATGGGAGAGCTGGGGCTGGTGAGTGAGTGTGAGAGCCTGTGGCCGGTTGGTGGGGCGCTGATTGTCCATTTCTGCACTCCTCTGAGGTCTGTTCTAACTTTGCCTAATGGTAGCACCGGCCCTGAAGTTAGGTACATACAAGCAAGAAACTGCAAGGACTTGCAGGAGTCATCTAATTTCTCCCTCCTCCACTGTTTCCTCTTTCCCTTTCCTGAAAGCCCCCGTAGCCTCTCCTCTTTGTCTGCTTCCTTCTCCTAGGGTTGCCAACCTCCAAGTGGGACCTGAAGATCTCCTGGAATCACAACAGCTCTCTAAATTACAGATATCAGTTCCCCTTAGGTTTGTCAGGTACAGGTTGGGAAATTCCTGGAGATTTGGGGGTGGAGCCTTGGAAGTGTGAACTTTGGGTGGGGAAAAGAACTCAACAGGGTATAATGCCATATAATCCACCCTCCAAAGCAGCCATTTTCTCCAGGCGAACTGACTTCTGTCATCTGGAGATCAGTTGTAATTTCATGTGTCTCCAGCCCTCACCTGGAGGTTGGCAAACCTAATTCCCCTGGAGGAAATTGCTGCTTTGGAGGGTGGTACCTATTGCATTATATACCCATTTGTTTACTTCATTTATACACCTGTTATTTATATTTACTTCATTTATAAATTTCTCTACAGTGGGAACCAAAGCGGCTTACATTATTGTCCTCTCTTCCTTTTTATCTACAACAACCCTGTGAGGTAGGGGGGAGGAGGAAGAGGAGGAGGAGGAGTTGGTTTTATACCCTGCCCTTCACTACCCAAATAAGTCTTGGAGCGGCTTACAATCACCTTCCCTTTCTCTTCCCACAACAGACACCCTGTGAGGCAGGTGGGGCTGAGAAGGGTCTGAGAGAGCTGTGACTGACCCAAGATCATCCAGCTGGCTTCATGTGGAGAACTGGGGAATCAAACCCATTTCTCCAGATTAGAGTTCGCTGCTCTTAGCCACTACCCCAAACTGGCTCTTAACCACTACACCAAACAGTTTAGGCTTAAAGTATGTGAATGGTCTAAAATCACCCAGTGAGCTTCCACAGCAAGTTGGGGATTCGAACCTGGGTCTCCCAAACTTTATTCTGAAGCTCTAATCACTATACCACACTAGCTTTCAGAGGGTAGCTGCTGTTGAACAGTAGCAAGCAGCCAGGCATAGTTCAGTCCTGCAAACTGGGTGGTATCAAGTCACCCAGAGGTTGCTGCTAGGCCTGTGGTTGCTAACCTCCAGGTGGAACCTGGAGATCCCCTAGAATTATAGCTGAACTCCAGACAACATAGATCTGTCCCCCTGGAGAGAATGGCTGCTTTGGAGAGTTTACTCTATGGCATATCCAGCTGAGGCCTCTCCCATCCCCAAACCATGCGCTCCTCAGACTTCACCACAAAATCTCTAGGTATTTCCCTACCCAGAGCTTGCAACCCTAACTATATATTTCTCTCTCAGTTATTTTTCCAAATTAAAGTGGTCATTTCATTTTAGTGTTGCCAGGTCATTTTAGTGTTGCCAGGCAAATACCTGGAGACTTTGGGGGTGGATCCAGGACAGGACAGGGTTTGGGGCGGGATGGGTCTTCAGCATGGTTCAATGCCATAGAGTCCACCCTCTGAAGCAGCCATTTTCCCCAGGGGAGCTGATCTCTGTCAGCTGGAGATCAGCTGTAAAAGCGGGAGATCTCCAGGCCCCACCTGGAGACTGGCAACCCTATTTCATTTCCTGAGTTTTCCTAGCCAGGCCTGGCTCCAACGAGTCCTCCCAATGGGTAAAATAGTCTTAGAAAGGGCTCTGCCCCTTCCCCCTGCCTTTTACTAACAGAAACAAGCCTGGAATGCTGTGGTTGCAGAGCACTGAGGGAATCTGCTGCTTAAAGCTACAGGCACTCTGTTTATCATTTGAGTTCTCTTAAAACCTCACCCCAATGTTGTTGTTTTTCCAGGTTTCACATTTTTCTGCAAACCTGGGGTGTTTTTCTGGTTTGTAGAAAGACCTGTCTTGCTCATTCACAGTTCCAATAACTGGATTTAAATATATATTTAGCCAACTTAGCTATCAGAATATACAAGGGCCCCCCCACAAAACTCATGAGGGGGAATCCCATCTGTTCCCCATTGATAAGCCAGCATGTCCAGGCCCAACTGCTCCCTTTGGACCCTTGCCATGATGATGGTAGGGTCTGGAAGCCGCTCTGAGCCCAGAGTGGCTTCTGGCATCTGCTGTCGCCATGGCTGGGCCCCAAGCACCTCCTGGAGTCTGCTGCTGCGGTCAAGCCTGGAGCAGCTCCCAATATGCGCTGTGGCAATGACTGAGCCCTGAGCAGCTTCCAATGTGTGCAGATGCAGTGGCTGGGCCCCATGTGGCTCATGACCTGCACTGCCACCATGGCCAGGCCCAACAGCATCTGCCACCATGGCCAGGCCCTGCAGCGTCCACTGCTCCCAATGTGCACTGCAGCTGCGGCCGGGGCTCCTGGTGTCCACTGCTGAGCTCAGAGTGGCTCCCAATGTGCACTGCTGTTGCAGGTGGGCCTGGAGCGGCTCCCAGCATCCACCACCGGGCTCCCCTGCAGCTACCCAACACTGCTGCAGAGGCAAAGTAATTTTAATTTTTCTTAATTTTTAAAATTTGGGGAGAGTTCTGTGCAATTCCAAATATTTAAATAGCTTAAATCTCAGATGAGAAAGCTTATATTTTATTTATTTATTTATGCATTTATTAATGCATTGTGGTTCAAGGCAGTTTACAATAATAATTAAAAATAATTTCCAGTTAAAACCAGAATCAGGTAAACTCCAGAGCCTGTTTAGTGTAGTGGTTAGGAGTGCGGACTCTAAGCTGGGTTCGATTCCCCACTCCTCCTCTACATGAAGCCAGCTCGGTGACTTTGGATCAGTCACAGTTCTCTCAGAGCAGTTATCTCAGAGTTATCTCAACCCCACCTACCTCACAGGGTGTCTGCTGTGGGGAGAGGAAGGGAAGGAGATTGTAAACTGCTCTGAGACTCCAAGTGAAGGGCAGGGTATGAATGCAATCTCTTCTCCTCTAATCCAGCTATGATGTTGCAGAAGCATGATGAGTGTCACCAGATCAGCTGAGTCTAGGAAAGGAGATAGTTGGCAAACCAGATGCAAATGATAGAAGGTGCTCCCAGCCACCTTTCCAACCTGTTTTTCAAAGAGCAAGGCAGGGTCCATTAGCATGTCCAAGCTCTTAACTGTTCTGAAAAAGCCAACTTTTCTGGACCCATTTCAATCTGGCTTTAGCTCAGGAGGATTTGGAACAGACATTGCTTTGGTTGTCTTGGTTGATGACTTCTACTGAGAACTAGACTAGGGGAACTACTAGGGGAAGTGTGACCCTGCCAATTCTGCTGGCTTTCTCAGAGGGCTTCTATACAATCCACCATGGTATCCTATTGGACCTACTTCTGCTCTTGGTTCTGGGTCTAAGGGACACCGTGTTATGGTGGTTGCAAGTCCTGTCTGGGAGGCCAGTCCCAGAAGGTGACACCGGGGGATTTCTGCTCTGCTCCAAGGCTGTTGGCCTTTGAGGTTCTCCACAGTTTGATCTTATCCCCCATGCTATTTAATAATCATATGAAGCCACTGGGAGAGCTTATCAGCAGGTTTGGGTTATGAGGTCACCAATATGTAGATGTTACTCAGCTCTATCCTTCCTTTCCACATAATTCTGAGGAAGCTGTTTGTTGTGTACTAGTCACGAAATGGCGACCGCCATGCGGTCAGAGCACATGGCCCGATTCTACCTGACCTTCAGCCAGGTAGAACAATAGACAGTCGGATCCAAAACGACCACCAATAGCCAGCCTAGGTCTTCCGTGGGGGACCTATGAACTACAACTTAAGACCTAAGGCCCTATCAGAACTATGTGCATATGCTAAGCCCCTATCAGGTATTTTGGGTGCTGCCAGAGGTGGGGCTCCGGCCGGCATATAAGCAGGGCCCTGGAGCCCTGGCAGCATGCTTGATCTGACCATCTCCTGAACATGCTGATTCACTTAATAAAGTCTTTGCTATGATCATCCTACAACTCGCCTCCCGACTCCAGTACTTTCCACTGTTGATGTTCTTAACTGGTGCTTAGAGGCAGTAATGGGCTGGATGAGGGTGAACAATCTGAAACTTAATCCTTACCAAGACAAAGGTTGTCTGGGTTAGCACAAAGGGAGACCAAGGACTTGAGATCTCCGTTGTCTTAGATGGGCTTACTCTCCCCTTGAAAAGCCAGGTTTGCAGCTTGGAAATGCTTAGAAAATCAGGTAACTGCTGTGATTTGGAGTGTTTTGCCCCACTTCAGCTAATGCACCAGCTGTGCCAATTCCTGGCTCAGTATAGTCTAGCCACAGTGATCCATGTCTTAAGTTACATCTAGACTGGACTACTGCAATGCATTTTACTTGGGACTACCCCTGAAGAGTGTTTGGAAGCTGCAGCTAGTGCAAAAAGTAGCAGTTAGATTGCAGTTCTACTGGTGATAGGATTGTGACCCTATTATACTGGCTTCCACTCCACTCCCAAGCCCAGTTTGAGGTGGTGGTTTTAACCTTTCAAGCCCTACATGGCTTGGGAACAAGGTGCCAGAAGCACTGCCTTCTTCCATACATTCCTGCCTGGGATCTAAGATCACAAGGAGAAGCCCTCCTGACTGTCCCATCAACCAAAGAAGCTCATCTGGTGGGGACACAAGAGAGGGCCTTTTCAGTGGTAGCACCATGGTTATGGAACAACCTCCTGGGGAAGTGTGCCTGGCCCCTTCACCCTCAGTCTTTAGGAGTTAGCTGAAGACAGTTTTATTCATGATGGCATTTGATTAGTTCTTCTGCTTACCGGCAGTTTTAAATTATTGATTTTAATTGGTTTTTAATGTATTTTATTGTGTTTTATTATTTACATTGTGAGCTACCTTGAATTCTTACAAGGTAGAAAGATGGCTAATCAATTTTTAAATAAATAAAAATAAATTTCACTCCATCCAAGACTAGTGGATTCAGTTCCTCTAGAATATCAGCCTTCTGGACAAGCATTACCTCCGTCTTGTCTGGATTCAGCTTGTACATGTAAAAGCCCTACACATCCTGAAGGCCATAAATCCTCAGATTAGTCAAACATGAGGGTTCAGTGATGGGCCGCATATGTAAAATCAACCTGAAATTAGCCTTACACTGGAACAATTAGTCTCTCCGTATGGCACAGCAGCTACACTACACTTAGACAATTGACACTAAAAAGGGGTGAGGTGGTGGCAACGTACACTACTCTGAGCTCCTTCAAGGGACAGATATAGTCAATAAATAGAAATAAAAATACATGAACCAATTCATGAAAATTAATAGCTTGAAAGCTGTGGGATGTTCACAGAAGCACTGTAGATTTCAATGCTCTAATTAATTTAAAAAAAAAACACCAAACCCTATCTACCTTCCTTTCTATTTACACCAGCAGCAAAATTTTCTAGAGGAAAGAAATAAAACCTCACAAAAATGCAGGTACTTTCCAATGTTTTCAGCACAATTTATTAACAATAACAGGGCAAACAAGTGGGTATTATTAGGATACCAAAATGATTTTCCATGGCATGGTGCCTGCTATTTGATGAAGTTGTCTAAACATCATGCTGAAGTGCAGCTTAACCTTTATCATAGATTTGGCAAAAACATAGTGGTGGGATTTAGCATTCAGGTTCCTGACATCCAGTAAATTAATAAAGAAAATGCACTGCTTTACTGTTTGCCAATCTCTAATCCTGTAGGTTTTACTTTCAGTTCAGTGTATACTGGGGGGGGGGGGGGGGGGGGACGGGGGCGGGGATGGGACTAAAATAAAATGCTGGGTTGTTTTTTTTTAACTTCACTGTATTTTGGCTTTGTGTTTTGTCCTTGAAGCCCTTCCCATTTAATCCCAGGTATTGGAAGACTGATTGTGGTAAACTCACAGTTGAGTTAACTGCAGTGTTCTAGGATGGTGACTGTTATTACCTATACTTTCGTATTATGGGAAAACAAGAATTAAATTCCTCCTTAGGGCAAGTTGTTATTTAGCTTGATGCAGTAAATAATTTATGGTTTACTGGTAAATTCAACCGACAAAAGGAAGAACTTAAAGTAGTAGAATCAAGCAAATTGTTAAGGTGATCAGAGTGTTTCTACAAAAAAGTATTTCTTAAAAAGTTGATGTAACTTTTCCAGAAAACAGCTTCAACCGCTAAGGGCATATTATCTGCATTCTTAGCTGCTTTATAACCCAACCTGCTAACAACACAGTAAATTGCAACCACGATTCTGTGTAAAATCCTGTTTCTCACTTTAACTCTCACTCATGTTGAGCCTGCAGGAACAAACCTTCCATAAAAATAAGCCGTAAGCCTACTAATGCTGCTTCCCAAGTTCCTTGTGATCCATTGCAGCAATTTACATTACTTTCTGCCAGTCTAAGGCTTTGTTTAGAATCTATTAAACTATATTGCTTTAGATATTCACCAAATTGCAGCACAACATCCCTGTGCAAAGTCCTTTTATTTCAGATTAGCTAATGCCTTATTGATATGAGCTGTATTTAATTTTTCTGATGCCTCTAACTAACAGTGCACACATAAAAACGTGCTATTGTTTCTAAAGCCTGACCACTGGACATAAAACAACAAAACTGGTAAAGGAAAAGAGCTGTCATTTCCAACCGTGACAAATATATACTGCTGTTATGAAACATTCTATCCAAAAACTGCTTGGACACAATGGAGAATCTGACAGGTCTTCTCTGCATGGATTGCTAGTGTGGCTATCATGCCTGTCTTTCCACAGCAGCTTGTTCTTCAGGCATTAGCAAATGTTAATACTTCTCTCCATGCTAATTACTTGCTGATTGATGAAGCTCATGTTTCTCTTAGTTTCACAAGAGCAGGTCAGACTAGTTTTGTCCTAGCCACTTAAAAACCCTATTACAGTATATGAACATGACAGAATCAGTGACTACTGTAAATATAACCATATGGGAGTAATGATCTGTTCATTTAGCCCCAACAAGTGTGTTTATATTATGTGGATCTGGAGGAAAGCTCACCCCCCCAAATATAATATTTTGAGCCTTGTTTTGCCCAGCAAACTATTGTACTTCTAGTCCCAGGGAAGGAAAAAGGTGGAAGATATTGCTCTCATGTGAAATGAACACAAAAACTTAACTGCTTCCTACTGAAACCACTGGGCATCCAACCACATGCTTCGCTTTGGTTGGATTGGGTCCATTATTTGTAAGGACAGGTAACACATGGCAAAATGGTGATTGGGTGGTATATCAGAAAGTGACAAACAAAAGGCACCATGTCACCTGCTACACCTTTCCCTTATCTACAGTAGTCCAATTATAGATGATGCCAGATTAAAAACTGGGGTATAGCCTACTGTTAGCATCCAAGGTGACAAATCCTGGAGGGGTCTAATAATGAGATTGCCCTGTCTTTGGAGCATGTTCATTAATAAGATCATCATCTATAATAAGATTATCCTGCCACTAGATAACGTTGTGAGTAAGTTGGTGTTGTGATGGGAAAGTCTACAAACATAATTAACTGTTGAGAAGCAGTTCATTAGGGGTACCTGCTGATGGAGCAGGAAGTCTAGCTGGCACTATTTGCTGCTAGTCTCATTCCAAATACTGCAGACAATAATAGTGAATCTGGGAACAACTTACTACGCTTTGAAAACAGGACAAGAACCCAAGAAAACCACTTGCCAAAGAAGACAACCTTCTGCATGTATACTACATATGTTGGACAAAAAAGGCTCACAACAACACATTCAGAAAAGGGAGAAATGTTGTGTTATAGAAAGTCAAGGGTTACTGTTGTCACATTTTCTCATTGGCTTCAAGTATTTGTTGACACAAGAGCCAAACTGGCAAATGCACCAGATTTTAACAAAGACCTGGCTGCTGTTCTAAACAAAGCTGGTTAGTAACTCTAACAAGATGGTGACACAGGGACAAAGAAGAGCACACCTGTCTGCTCCACTGAGCCGAACAAAATTAGTTGGCAGATTTACAGTGCAATCCTGTGAAGAATTATTCCAGTCTAAACCCATTGTCTTCAATGGATTTAGACTTAAGCAACTCTACAGAGGATTGCAATGTTAGGCTTGGATCCACTGGAGGTCTACTGTCCCTCAGGAACAGCATTTTTGTGTGTGGGGGTCCATTTGGGGCTTCAAAAGGAAGGGGGAGGCAAGAAAGTTGTGTTCCATGGATGGAAGTCCTTCTGCTCACAGAATTACTCCAGTGGATCCAAGGCCTTAGTCAATTGCGAGCTGATGGTTTAAACTGAAACCATTTTCTAGAACTTACAAGCACAGCTAGCATTGTTTCAAAATAATTTATACTATCTCATTATTTCTGAATAATATTGGCCAACAAATTCCCAAACTGGTTAAGCTATGGAATTTGGTTTTAAATCAGTGTCTTCTAAGTCCCATTATGTTTTCTGCTCAGCATTCTGCTTAAGTAATTGTTTCTCTTTCTAAACGGTGTTAGCCTCAAATGCCATAACCCTGGAAAAGGGAAACATAAGGAGCTGCCTGAAAAACCCATTCAACTCATGCCTCTCTAACTTAGTCTCTTCCTCCCCCAACAGAAGCCATCTGGATATTGCTTTGAAATAGATGGATTATGGATAAAGTTGTCAAAGGAGATTAGTGTGATTAGAAAGGCATTAATCCTGTCAAGAAGTAATGGTCAAGTATTAACCAGCAGCAGTTGCTACAAGACCAATGTTTGTTTTCATTCGTTCACCTCTCTGTCATGTTCTCATTTCATAACTGTTCGCTAAGGAAAAGCCTCTCCTAAACAAGTGTGCCCATTGAGGTTACCCATTGTCAGCAATATTAGAGATGACAAGTGGGGCCCAGAAGACTCTTGGGGGGGAATCCCATCCCCCCCCCACTCTCTCACTGAGCCCAGCATGGCCCCCAGGCTCTCCAGCAGCCACTGCCAGGTCCACTGTCTGGCAACTGTGATCTCCCTGGCCTGGGTTGTGACACTGCCAGGCCTGGTATGGAGCCCCAGCTGTGCTTCTGAAGGACCCAGCATGGTGCCAGGCCTCCTCCAACTGCCAGAGATAGGTGAAATAGAAATTTAATTGTATTTAGCCATAAGCCATTACAAACCAAGAATTAGGGTAAAATATATGATATAACAAAACCATACAATCAGAATAAAAATTGAATCAAAAGATATCTGCTAAGATCAATATTAATTAGTTCCCACAAGAGCAGCGTTAGCCTGTATTTTCTTTGCAGCCAAGGCAGCCAGAGGTAGGTGCGTTCACTGCTGTTTAACTTTGGGGGGGATTTAAACCCTCTGTAAACTGTTTTGAAGATTTAAGATTTTTTTGCAAACTTAGAGGGTGCCCCAGGTTTGCAAGAAAATCTCTTTAACATCCATGTGGCCCTAATTCATGGATTTAGATATCTAAATGGGATGGGACCACAGGTCACTAATAGTATATAGATTTGATGTAGCATCATAGTAGTTTGGCAGAACAGAAAAAACAACTTGAGCCTATGGATTTTATCAGCCATGCTTCTCTTCATCTTTTATGACAAAGTGGATTTTCTAATAGCCCAGCAGGTAATCATACGTTATTGTCAGAGCTATTTCACAAAACATGTAGTAATAAAACTAACAAGTGCATGTGAAGTATGTTTCTGGCCCCATGTGTCGTTCTGTCAAACACACTGGAGAGCCAGGATTGCCTGTAATTCCCTGCCACACAGTTGTTTCCACTTAACATGAAATGACTCTCTAATGTGGGGAACCACTGCTAATTTGTTTATTTAGAAGAAGGAAAACAAAGGGCCACTTTGCATATTACTTTTCCCAATATCTTTCTAGAACACATACCTCCCCCCTCTGAATGTCTGTATGAGGCTATATACAGACAATTTTTGATGAACAATGGAGGCAGCCTTCCTCTTGTAGCAACAATGGCACTAACCAAATAAATCATCTTGATAACACCTGGGTACCTGATATCAGCTTTTAATACTGGTAAAGAAAAAAAAAGTTCTATGCAGATGGTTCCTTGGAAGAAGCAATCCAAGCTCATGCAAAACACAAGTGCAACCCATCTCTGTTAATGTTCTGTACTTTTGAGATGTACAGATAATGGAAAAGTACCCTAGCACTGCTGAAGCAGAGAAAGCAGGCCACCAGTGCTGCAGAATATTATGGAGAGGTGCACTGGAAGTTTTCCTAATTAAACAAGGCTTTATAATATGGGAATGGGAATGACCCAACAGGGAATCTGAGCAGAAAGACAAAGAGCAGGGCTTTTTTTGTAGAAAAAGCACAGCAGGAAGTCATTAGCATAATAGGCCACACCCAACATCAGAAATGCATTAGCATATTATGCCACATCCCCGACAGCACAGCTCCCTCCCAGGATCGGCTTCCCCAGGCGCCCCAAGGCTTGTTTTATTTTGTTCTGCTTAAAAACTTGTGAGGCGTCTGGGGAACCTGAGTGGGGGGGGAGGCAGTTTAAACTGCCTTCTTTCCCTGAAGCAGCTTGGCTTTCTCAGGTGCCCTACTGGGGGAGGCTGTAGGCGTGGCCAACTTGGAAGCCAGCCAGAACTCCATTCCTGTCCGTTCCTGCCCAAAAATAGCCCTGACAAAGAGTATCAAAAATCCAGCAGCATTATTAAGAGGAATCCCTTGTAAAAGAGATTATTATGTATTTAGATATCTAAAATTTGGATCAGCCAATAAAAGGCCAAATGTGTCCATACACGGAGTCTTCTAGAAAACAAGTATTTGTTCATTGTTTAAAATGAAACATATGAAACAGAAACATGGGGCTGAGAGGTACAGATTCTCAAAACCAGGAAACTCATAGTGAGAAGGTTTTATTTTGTTCTGATACTTAGAATCATAGAATCACAGAGTTGGAAGGGGCTATACAGCCCATCTAGTCTAACCCCCTGATCAATGCAGGATCAGCCTGGAGCATCCCTGACAAATGTTTGTCCAGACACTGCTTAAAGACTGCCAGTGAGGGGGAGCTCACCACCTCCCTAGGTAGCTGATTCCATTGTTGCACAACTCTTACTGTAAAAAAGTTTTTTTCTAATATCCAACCAGTACCTTACCGCCCTTAATTTAAACCCAAGATTGCGAGTCCTATTCTCTGCTGCCATCAGGAACAGCTCCCTGCCCTCCTCTAAGTGGCAGCCCTTCAGATACTTATAGAGAGCAATCATGTTCCCTCCTCAGGGGTCCTTTCGTAGAAAAAGAGGTGCAGGAGCTCATTAGCATAACTCATTAGCATAACTCATTAGCATATGCCACATCCCCTGACATCACCAGAAGTGTGTCAAAAAGGGAAATTCAGTTTCAGCCCCATTATATCCTATGCGCCATTGAAATCAATGGCAAAAACTCATAGGGTATATGAGGGGCTGGAGGAAAGGGGGTTTGAGGGAGAGGCTCCAAACTTGCAGGGTAGCTGCTGGGGTCTCTCCTCGAAATACCCACTAAGTTTCAAGAAGATTGGACCACGGGGTCCAATTCTATGGGCCCCCAAACAGATTGTCTCATCCCCTCCATTGTTCTCTATGGAGGGAAAAAATGTTAACTTTTTTCCTACCATAGAGAACAATGGAGGGAATGGGGGCAACCTGTTTGGGGGCCTGTAGAATTGGACCCCCTGGTCCAATCTTCTTGAAACTTGGTGGGCATTTTGAGGAGAGGCCCCAGCAGCTACCATGCAAGTTTGGAACCTCTTCCTCAAACCCCCTCCCCTCCAGTGGCTTTTAAAATTACTGCCGAATTTCGGCAGCAATTCGGCGGCGAGCTGAATCAGATTAGAGAATCTGATTCAGCCCGTGGCTGCCCTACTGGCCAGTCCTGAGCTGGCAGAGCTTTGCTCCACCTCGCTCCGGCCCCAACAGACCCCTGCCCCTCCTCAACCTCCTCTTTTCCAGACTGAACATTCCCAAGTCCCTCAGACTTTCCTCATATGGCTTGGTCTCCAGGCCCCTGATCATCCTTCCCACTCTCCTCTGCACCCACTCCATTCTATCCACATCGTTTTTGAAGCGAGGCCTCCAGAATGGCACACAATACCCCAGGTGCAGCCTGACCAATGCAGTGTACAACAGGACTATGACATCTTTCGATGTGGATGTTATGTTGATATACACCCCAAGATAGCATTAACCTTTTTTGTCACCGCATCACAATGGCTGCTCATATTTAACTTACGGTCCATCTGTCCCCAAGATCTTGTTCACACATACTGCTACCCAGAAGTGTATCCCCCATTCAGTATGCGTGTTCCTCATTTTTGTTACCCAGATGTAGAACTCAGCACTTCTTCTTGTTAAATTGCATCTTGTTCACATCCACCCACTTTTCCAGTGTGTTCAGATCTCGTTGAATTCTATCTCTGTCTTCTGGTGTGTTTGCTGCTCCTCCCAGTTTGGTGTCATCTGCAGATTTAATGAGTAACCCCTCTACACCCTCATCCAGATCATTTATAAAAGTATTGAAAAGTACTGGGCACAGAATTGAGGCCTGTGGCACCCTACTGGACACCTCCCTCCATTTGTCACGGGCTGGGTGCCAGTAGATCAGGAGCCAAGTCGAAGTCCGACAGCAGTCCAAGGTCAAGCCAAATCAGGAACGAATTACCAAGTCCAAAACACAAGCTGAAATCAGAGTCAGTCCAAGCCGAGGTCAGAAAGGGAAACTCACGAGCAAACCAATCCAAGGAGTCAACCAAAAGCTGAAGTCAAACAGAGCTGAAGTCATGAGCCAGAGGGTCCAGAATCAAGCCGAAGTCAGACGAGCCAGAAGGTCCAGAATCAGGTTTAGCTGATGCAAGCCGAGCGGATGCAGAGCTTAGCCAGAATGACTTGTTGCTAGCACGAGTTGGTAGTCTCTGTGCTGTGCCTAAGTACCCAGCCACTTCCTGTGCTTGTTAGCAGCTGGCAGCGAGGTCCCGGCTCCTCCTAAAACTCAGGGCTGAGTGATCTGCGACCACGCATGCATGTCTCTTTTCTTCTAGCAGCCAAGTCTTGCCTGGATCGTGACCTTAGCTGTTCCATCCGAGGAGGTGAATCAGGTGGGCTTGAGCTTGGCTGTGGCTCAGCTGCTGCTGGGGTAATGCCCTGAGAGGTGCTTGCTTGAGCCTCATCAGCTTCAGGTGGAGGCTCCTCTGGAGCTGGGGACTGATCCTCCACTGCACTGAGGTCCGCAGGAGGCAGGTCCTCAGAGGCACTCCTGACTCCATTCAGATGAAATGCCATTGACAACTACTCTTTGAGTGCATTTCTCCAACCAGTTCCCTATCCACCTAACTATCCTAGAGTCTAGTTCAGAGTCCTCTAGTTTACCCATCCTAACTGTACACTGTATTATCCTTAAGCCATTTTTGGGTACACCACAAGGACTTTCAGTTAGATGCGCCTTGGAAGTTTTCTGCTCAGAACTCAGTTCCTAGGTATACAGAGTGCAATTTGCATTGGGACCATGGGGATGTGGTGAAGTGTCTTAAGCCTCCCGCCCACATACACCATTTTTCAAGATGGAACAACTCACCGGGGAAGCTTAAATATATTAATGGCTACTGTTATGTATCAATCTCGCGGTCGCCATGCACTCGCGTAATGGTGACCGCCACGTGGACTTCACACATAGTCCAAATCTACCTGAGCTTCGGCCAGGTAGAACAATAGCCGGTCAGATCCTAAATGACCACCAATCATGAGCCTAGGTTTCCCCACAGGGACCTATGAAATGTAACCACATCTTAAGGTCCTATCAGGACATTTGGGCGAGGTCAGAGGATTATCTCCAACCGGCATAAAAGAGGGCTCTGAGCCCGGGGTTTCTTATGTTCCATCTTGACCCGCAATAAACTACAATGCTGTTTTCACTATTACCGGCCTCCTGACTCCAGTACTTTTTAGCTACGCACGAATTTCACAGTGGGACAAATAGCAATTAACTGGTTCTGTTTCAGCTCAGGAAACTTTGCACACTTTCTCTCTGTATTAGTAAAATGTCAGTAAATGTCAGTAAAAGGAGCAATGTATGTATGGGAGGGGGAAGGCATGAAGGAACAGCTGGAATGTGTGGGACATCAGTTTACACTTCTGCAGAAAAATATTTCAACTGCCTCTGTCCTGAATCAATTTCATGAGTGAATTACTAGCTAATGATCTTCTAAAATGCACTGTATAACACTGAAGCTTAATAAGTTATGATTTGTTTCTTTTTAGGTCTGATTTAGCTTATTGAAAACTCCAAATTATTCAGCAGCAAATGGTTTAAAGCAGTAGGAACAGATGGCCTACAGGATGGCAAAATAACCTGACCCCAAGCAAAAATAATCAGAGACTAGAGGAAGCTGGGGCTTAAGATACTGAATAAAACTGATCGTTTTAAAATGGTGTGGTAATAGAAGAAATTCCCCCCCCCCCCCCAATAGCAACAACAGGGTTCCAGAGATTTCTTTTTTAAAAAATTAAAACCTGGGAATTCAGAGGAATTAGTAGTTAGAACATTATAATGTTCTAATGCTACAGTGATATGTTATTTTTTTTAAGTGAAAAGTCTGCCCCAGTGAAGTGAACAAAGGGAGCACAGAGTCTGACAAAAGAAGTGTAAGTTAATAATTACACAAGCAAAAAGAGAACTTGAGGAGCGGACTGCTACAAGCATCAAGATAAACATTTCTTTGAATATATCTAGAGCAGGAACCTCGCAGGGGCCACTTGGGCCTTTGGATGACCAAGGAATAAAAAGAATGCTAAAGGAAGGTGGGGAGATGGCAGAAATGCTAAATGGATTGTTTGCAATTGTGTTCATGGTAGAAAGTGGGGGGTGAGTACCTAGACCAGAGCAACCATTTTCATGAAGAAAATCTGAAGAAATGAGTCAAACTGAGGTGATAATGTGAAATTAAGTTCTAGACCTATTTGGAAAATATAAAACCAACAAGTCCTGTGTTCTGATGAAGGTTCTTAGGGAACTCCAATGTGAAATTGTTGATCTATAACCAGTATAGATAACTGGTCACTAAAATCAGCCACTGTACCAGAGGACTGGAGAGTAGCAAATGCCACACTGCTTTTAAAAAGGAGTCCAGAGGGGAACCAGGAAATCACAGGTCAGTTAACCTAACATCTGTTAAAAGCAAATTAATATAAACTGCAATCAATGCTAGAATTATTAGGTGCATCAAGGAGCAAAGCCTGATGAAGGGAAAGCAGCATTGCTTTTGCAAAACAAAGTCCTGCCTCATCTATAAGCTAGTTCACGTTCTCAAAGAACTTTCTGGAGTTCTTTGAGAAAGTGAACTAGCTTGTAGATAAGGGTAATCTGGTAGACAACATAAACTTGGACTTTCAAAAGGCTCTTGACAAGATACCATCAAAGACACCTAAGTAAGCTTAGCAGTTATGGGATGACTTTTATGGATTAAAAACTGGTTAAATGACAGGCAGCAAAGAGAAGGAATAAATGGACAGTTCTCTCAGCAGAGGGAAGTAAGCAGTGGGTTCTACAAGGATGACTATTGGTGCCTGTGCTATTTAATTTGTTCATAAGTGATCAAAAACTGGGTGTGAGCAGTGTCGTGGTCAAATTTGTAGATGACAAAGAAATATTTAGGATGGTGAAAACTGAGGCCAATTGCGAAGAGCTCCAAGAGGACCTCCACAAATTGGGTGAGTGGGCAACAACGTGACAAATAAAGTTCATTGTACGTAAGTGTAAAGGTGATGCATATTGCAACAAATTAATCACAACTTTAAGTACACACTAATGGGGTCTGAATTTGCTGAGACTAAAGGAAAAGTGGCCTTGGGGCCATAGTGGATACCCCAATGAAAATGTCAACCCAGTGTGCCACAGCAATGAAAAAAGCAAACTCTACACTGTGAATTATTAGGAAAGGGATTTTAAAATAAAACAGCAGCCTGATTTGGAATAATGTGTGCAGTTCTGGTCACCATGCCTCAAAAAGGACATTATAGTGCTGGAAAAAAGTACAGAAAAGGGCAACAAAGGTGATTAAGGGGTTGGAGCACCTTTCCTGTGAGAAAAGGCTAAAGAGTCTGGTACTTTTCAGGTTAGGAAAGAGATAACTAGGGGGGACAACATGATACAGGATTACACAATTGTACACAGGACAGAGAGAGTGGACAGAGAGAACTTTTCCTTCCCAAAATACTAGAATTTGGGGGCATCCCATGAAACTGATGGACAGTAGATTCAAGATGGACTAAAGGAAATACTTCTTTATTCAATGAGTAATTAAAATATGGAATTTGCTGCCAAATGATGTAGTGATGGCCACCAGCATAGACAGCTTTAAAAGTGGATTAGACATATTCCTGGTAGATAGGTCTATCAATGACCATGGTAACTAAAGGGAACCTGTATACAGAGACAACAAACCTCTGAATACTAGTGCTAGGAGGCAACCTCAGGGGAAAGCCTCAGCCTCTGTGCTGTTGTGTGAATCCCAGCCCCAGCCATCATGCACCAGGGCCTAATTTGGCTGAAGTGCCTTCTCTTGGTCTCAGACAGTGAGAGGTGGGGACAGGGTACCACCCTGATGCACCTCCTCTCCCCTGGCTCTACTCCCTTCTGAGCTGGTCGCTCTTCCTTGGTCTCCTCCTTCAAGCCTTCTGAAGGCCCTGGCCAGGCCTGAGGCATGCCCTCCCTCTACCTAACTGATGGGAGTGCGGCCCAGTCTATGAGGGACCAATACTACTTAATGCACAATTTCTGCCTCATTATTCCCCTTCCCCACCCCTAAGATGAAGCTTCCCAAAGAGCCAGTTGCCATTGATCAGATAGCTGGTTTGCAGCTCTTTATAAGGGACATCAGTTCTCCCAGGGTTGCCAACCACCAGGTGGGGCCTGGAGATCTCCTGGTATTACAACTGATCCCCAGGTGACAGAGATAATTTCCCATGAAGAAAATGGCAGCTCTGGCAGGTGGACTCCATGGTATTATTCCCTGCCAAGATTCCTCTCCTTTCCAAAGTGTGCCCTCCCTAGGCTCCACCCCCCTCCCCCAAATCTCCAGGTATTTCCCAACCCAGCATTGGCAACCCTAATAACCCCACTGGGCCTGGGGGCTGCAGGGCTTGACCATATGGGGGGCTGAGAAAGAAGGGCATGGTGTTATCTCCCCTCACACACACCAACAGCCATGTTGTTGGCCCTCCAGAGTAACTGGTTGGTCACTGTGTAAGACAAGATGCCAAACTAGATGTTCTTATGAAAACCGCAAAGTGGGTGCTCTGAAGGAAGCTATATGCAAAACTGTTGCCAGCTGAAAGCAGCCTTCCTTGGTCTGTGAACAAGTCTCCATTTGGGGTTTGTCTTTCTCTCTTTTGTCCCACCTTTCTATCTTGAAATGGACTCTCTGTCTTTTCATGGATCAGTAGACACGTTTTTGACCATTGCCACAACAAAGACAAGAGAATGATCAAGACTGTGACTAAACCCTAACTGAAGTAAGTACACTGTCACCAGAAGAGCCCTTTCTTCATCAAATAATTAATTAAGGCCTCTCAGTAAATAATAAGTGGTCTTTAGCTGTATAAAGAATGCATTTCCCCCAAATTGTCTCTCAAGCCTAATTGTCTATTTAGACTTGCCTGCCAAACCCATTCATAACTGATCAGCTCCAGACTGGCCCTCCTCACCTGGATAACCCCAGATGATTAGACTCCTCTTCTAGAACATGGATTCCTTTCCTGGACCTGCATGGGTAGATAGCTATAGTGCCTGCTTTATTCTCTCACTCCTCTTTGATCTCTTGCTCTCCTCCATTTGAAAACTTGCATATGGTTCAGAATTTTGGAATACTAAGATCTTTTTAATGGGCTTTCTAGTGTTCGGTATTATACTGAATGCTTGACATTTTTTAACTGCTTAAGCATCCTAAGTCTCTAGCCTAGACATTCATACTGTCCCCCTCAATAAATGTTGTTTCTGAATTCACTCTGCCTGGATTTTTAATACTCCCAAATTTGAAGGAGTACCTCACTACTTTGTCAACAGATTCCTTAATACTGTAGTGTGGGTGTCTGCCCAAATCAGTGGTGTTCCTTAAGGCAAGCATAAAACTAGCATCTCCCATAGAATAGAAATGAGGGATGGCAGAAGGAGGATTTTCTTATTTACGCTCAGGCTATTTTAGTGTGAATTTGGAGTCACACATAAAATGGCGCATGTTTACACTGACACATATCTAGGAAATACATGTCTTCTGACCACATATGTTAACACTTGGAAGTCTAAGGTTCTAAGAACTGGGCTACAATGACATGGAAAAACTAATGCCTGGGGATATGGAAAACAAGCAAAGTACAACTGCATGGCCAAGTTCAATCCTTGGAATGAATTATAGAACTATTAACTTCGTAGAAACACTTTCCTACAGTCTAGGCAGCACACTTTAGTACTTAGAACTCAGCACAATTTCAGGATCATGGGAATAGTTCCTTAATGTCAAACACGGACAAATATTTTCACTGGCAAATTTCATTGGTAGGTATGATGAAGACACAAGTTTTATTATTAAAAGCAAGGATCTGCTACAACCTCAAAATATGTTGGTTTTAGGAATGTCACAAAGTTTGTGGAATGAGACTTACCTGCCACTGCAGCCCACTGAACCTGACAACATGCTGTTCCTGGAGGGGGAGTAAAGTGGGAATCTGCAATGGGAAGGGGGCTTTCTACAGAAGATATACCAGCCTCAGGTAAGAACATTGTCCTGAACCTTCAAGTTCCATAATCCCACAAACATACCCTGGAACTGAACAAAGTTAGAGTCCAGTGACACCTTTAAGACCAACAAAGTTTTATTCAAGATATGAGCACACACACTTCCTTATTGAAATGGAAGTTAACAGTTCATATATAGAGAGAGATGCCTCTACATAGGTGAACAGAAAATTAGCATACAACTTAATGAAGATGTTTTGACATATGCCTATATAGAGGCATCTCTCTCTATATATGAACTATTAACTTTCATTTCAGCATATCTGGGGAAATGTGCGTGCTCATACCTTGAATAAAACTTTTTTGGTCTTAAAGGTGCCACTGGATTCTAACTTCATTTTATTGCTTCAGACTGACACGGCTACCCATGTGGTTCTATCACCTGGAATTGTAATTGCAAGCAATACTAAGATGTTGGATAGGAACTTTTAGAAAATATTTTCTTGGGGGTAATGGCTGCTGACAGACCACCTTTATTAAACTGATTACAACTACCCCAAGATGCTCAGTTAATGTTCCATCAGTGGCAACCTATGCCAAGGATCTTTTCTGAGTGTTTTGAATTAGAATTTGAGACGATGATACTCCTAAACTGAGGGGGGAAAGAGAGATGACAACTAAACAGCTATTTTAGAGTTTGAAGGGGTGGAAACAGATACAGTATAAATGAGAATTTCTAGGTGGAACTGGATGGTACAGCCTTGGGAAGGGATGTGGTATATTGTTCTCAGGGGAACTGCTGCCTGCTGTATGAATGCATATTTCTTTGGCTGCATCTACACACTGCACAAAAACACATTTTGAAAGCTGAGGTTAGTTCTGCCATTCCCTATAATGGCAACAGAAGGAATGTCTACACATACACTCTTTGAGCTGGAGAAAAACAGGCTTATTTTTCCTCTGGCTTAAAGGGGAAAGCCCTGGGAACATAATAGGTCATAAGCATGACATCATGTGGATGTTACCCTTTAATGAGAGGGTTTCCTGCCTTCCAAATTGGGGGGGATCCCCACATGGAAGAAGCCTTCCTTTGTGATCTGCTTGCACGTTTGTAAATTAAGTGAATAGTAAAGTTTCTAGAGCTTTGTAATCCAAAGGAAACTAAAACTTGGTAGCACATGTCTTGAACTTCTCACAGATAACTCATAATTCAAATGGTTCTACTTCAAAAACTACAGTACAGAGACCAGGCTGATACAGGGCTGCATCTGGAGACTAATGTCATATTCAAAGACCTATGTTTTGAATGGAAAGCCTAAGTACAAATACCACTCAACAAACAATTTTTATGCATTAGTGTCGATGATCCCTTTAATTCCAGTTGCACACAAGAATGGTGCCAACACATCAATTTATATGAGGTCATATATTTTTAGTGTGTGCTTGTACTAGTAGCACAAAGAAGGCCTGAAGCCAAAAATGATGGAAACATCACTAACAAATGATAGCAGTTCCAAGAGGAAGGGGGTCAGCAGGGAGTTCCAGACCTTAAGACCAGGATTAAAACTATAGGCTTCTGCCCCAAAAACTCTAATTTCATGTGCTTGGCTAAGCTTCGGCAATCAGTCATCTATGACCAGTTTTATAAGTATCTAGCAGAGTATATATACTATATATACTCCATTCTGGCACTCAATATTCACCTCATAAGCAACCTAGATGAAGATCACCATCCTTTATCATAAAATATACAATATGACTGTTTTACTTGGGCCTAACCACAAAATGACTACATGGTGTTGGACCAGGGACACATCTTTCCTCACCCTAGCAATTTTCCTTTGCAAAATTTGCACAGATGGGTAAGTGCAATAATTTTAGGTCTATAGGCTTAAAGTCTGTTTTCATCTAGGAAATATGTGAAGCATTTCAGAAGCTAAGAATTATCACAGTAATAAAGTACAAGCAGAAGATTTTTTTTTTTCACGAAGGGAACGTATTCAATCTTTTCTATTTTCCTATTTTTTATTTTCCTGTAAAAATATAAGAACTGCTCACAACTTTGTATAATGTAAATATAATAATACTCCTCTTGTAACTGGTACATATGTGTCTCTCTTTAATATCAAAAACAAAGAAAATCAACGGTAATGTTAACAATAATATTTGTTTACCAGATAATTAGCCTTTTAATAATTCATTATATACAAGCCATCCAGATCACCAAAAGACTGCACAATTATAAAAATAAAACAGCAAGTGCAATTCATTACTCCCAAAAACAAAAAAAGGGGTTACTATCCTTTAAAGTGAGTTTTTGGGGTTTTTTGTTCTCCCATCTCCCTAACTCAGACAACCTCAATGTTCAGCCAGTTTGGTATAGTGGTTAAGTGCATGGTCTCTAATCTGGGAGAACTGGGTTTGATTCCCCACTACTCCACTTGCACCTGCTGAATGACCTTGGGCAAGCCATGGTTTTGGCACAGCTGTTCTTGAAAAAGAACAGTTTCTGTCAGAGCTTTCTCAACCCCACCTACCTCACAGAGTGTCTGTTGTGGGGAGGGGAAGGGAAAGGAGTTTATAAGCTGCTCTGAGACTCCTTTGGGTAGTGAAGGGTGGGGTATAAACCCAATCTCTTCTTCTCTTCTTCTTCAGATTATCTGTCATACTTTATACAGCCAGGCTTTGATGCACAGACCAATTGCATTTTCCCACTATTGTGCTATCAGTATAGGGTTGCCAGGTCCCCCCTGGCTACCGGGGGGGGGGATGGGAAGATGTAGGGTTGCCAGCCAGGCTTGGAAACTCCTGGAGGTTTGGGGGTGGAGCCTGGGGAGGACAGGAACCTCAGTGGGGTACAGCAGCGTTTCCCAATGTTTTTGATACGGTGACCCACAAGTCCAATTTAACTTGGTATAGTGATCCATCCATGGCTGGCCCAAAGTTTTGGGCATGCTAGGTAAACTGTGATCTTGGGATTCATCTAGTTCAGCATTCCGTTTCTACACTGGCCAAACAAATGTTTTTGAGAAACCAACAAAACCACAGAAAGGGTGCAGGTGCCCCACGTGAACCCCAAGCAAGTGACATTCTGACATGCACAGCATTTGCATATGGTCATTATGTTCCAGCCTTTGACCAGCCTCTCATTCTCCATTATTCCCTCCAGTCCCCCTTAAGATTCCAAGAAACTCACTCTAGTAACTACTAGGGCTCCTTCTACTCAATCAACCTGTATAGGCAGTGAAGGAAAAAAAATCAACTAATATATGAAATGGAAGATACTGTTTCCAGGGTCAGATCTTGGTTTCCAAGAAACAAAAGAGAGCAACTGAAAGGGCAGGGGCCACCATTAGGGAGGGCTGGCCTGCAACCTACTTTCAGAGACCCTGCAAACCACTTTTGGGTCCCAACCCACAGGCTGGGAAACACTGCCATAGAATCCACCCTCCAAAACATCCATTTTCTCCAGGGGGACTGATCTCTGTAGTATGGAGATGAGCTGTAATTTCAAGAGATTCCCAGGTGCCAACTGGAGGCTGGCATCTCTAGATCAGTAGCTTAGCAGCAGAAATAAGATCAAGAACTGTTCTCCTCTACTCCAGCTTCAGCCAATACTTCCCTCCAAAATATTTTAACTAAACACACCACATTTGGCTAAGTCCACAGTAATTCCACATTTCTAATCTTTTTTGGAAAAAATCAGGCACCAACTTCCCCTGCACCAGATTCCAAACACCCTTTCTGTTTCAAGTATTATTTTTGTGTCACAACTTGTAATTACTAATATCCTTTAACTTGTATGTCAGATAGGATGGATATTATTTTTTATAAGTGAATGCCAAAATAAATATTTAAAAAGTGTCACTAAGTCTAACAGGAATGGCTTTGGCACATGGAGACTGGAGCTAAGGCATTTGAAAAAAGAATGTTAAGATTCCTTAATGACTGAGGATGCTTCCTGTGTGTGGGGGTAATTATTGGGAGATAACTCAGTTCAAGTACCCATTAAGGTCTGGAGAAAGTAGCCCCACCCAGCTGAGTGGTGAGGGCAGGTATGTGTCCTGCGTGCTAAGAAAGAATAGTTTGAATTGGGAATACCAGTAGCTACAGAAGCAGACAGACATCTTATTTATGTGTATACATTAAATATGCTAATTTGTGTCATAAAATATTATCCATGTGATTAGACTGATTTGTAATACGATTTTAGCAATTACATATTATGTAACATGCCTGTAATTTATTAAAGTAAAATAACTGAAATACAACGTGTGGTTTGGATCAGGTGTAGAGGAGGTCACAGTTTGAGTTAAGAAAACAACAGTGAATATTTTCATTAGTTATGAAGTAAATGATTTCATATGGGCTCTTGGTCTACTATTTTTATGAAGCTTTACATGTATTTGATAGTTTTCTGTAAAGATATAAATGAATGATATAAATGAGCAATACATTATATCAAATAACATTATATAAGCATAAAAACATTGATATGTAATGTTATAATATATGTAGCAACAGATGGAGTGGGGTTATATTGTTGCCTTTGCAATGGCACAGCAGACATTACATAACTCATTCGCCTGTTCCTATTATTTCCCAAAGGGATTATTTATGCTGATGAACACCATTTTCTGTATAACAGTGGCCTTTAACTAACTTCACAGCATGGTGCAAACCACAACATAGTGAAAGGACAAACAATAAAGCATTAACAGGATAACTACATGATATGCAGAAATGAATATCTGAGCCTCAATGATATTTCTCTTTAGAAAAGCTACTTGATAGAGAGAGAAGTAGTGCCTCGATCCCTGCCTTTTTTTACCCACTCCAGATCTCTTTTCATGGGGTTTCATGCAAAGGTCTCAGCCTCTATGGCCTGTTGCTGGCTCTACAGAGGAACTGGTTGGCCACTGTGTGAGACAGGATGCTAGATTAGATGGATCACTGGTCTGATCCAGCAGGGCTCTTCATATGTGTTTGCCCTACAGGTAATCTGATTCAACTATGGACTCTAGTTACAATTTCTACAGGTTTTTACTAGCAAAACCAAATGGGTAATCCAGCGATCTTCTCAGCTAAAGCTGTAACTTTTTTTAAAAAATCAATTGATAATGGATAAGCATACATCATATAACAATCTACTATGGCATTTGCTTTTGACATAGAAAACTATGCAGATATCAGTGAGTTTGATTTTCTCACTTGAAGGAACTAAACTGCATATTGCAGTCAGCAGCCAGTTACGAGCAGTTATCCATTTACTTACCTTGAAACAACCAGTGGCAGAATAAGCATTTTCAGCATTCTCATAAGTAACTCTCCTGGAAACTGGAAATAGCTAATTTCCTATGAAAACAAAGAAGTATGTTAAGTCTTCTCTAAGAAACAATAAAAATATTTTGATGTTTTCACTATTAGTTTTCATTTCATACTATGTGATATAGATAGTGGAAAGGTGAAAATATATACAAATAGGATGAAATGAGGCTCTGGTAATAACAGCCTTGTCTCACACATGCTGTGCAATTCTGGTGCATAAGTAAATCTCAGTGAGAGTTCAAGTGTGTTTTAAGATTGCAGCCTAGAAGTGCCATCCTAAGCAGAGCTACACCATTCTTCAATGGATTTAGAAGACTGTAACTCTACTTAAGATGCCACCGTTAGATTCTTTGAGCTTAAACTTGTTGCTAAATGTTACCAGATGACTGCTATGAGAATAACATGGCAAATACTCTTAATATAAAAAAAAATTTGGCCTTAGGTGCAGTTAAGAAAAAAGATATCAAGGCTTCTGTCAATTAAAGGCATCTTTAAATGTATTAAAGCATTTGCCCACATTTCTCTTAATATCTCAGGTTTCCCTGAGGGATAGTTTCTATTCATCGTAGTACATTCTGCTAACAAAGCCCAAAATGAGCTTAGTCAATTTCTCTTTTTCAGAGAACACAAACACTGCACATTCCTTTTCTACTGGTACTGTAAGAATGACACTATTTAAAATAAAATTAAGTTCTCAGCGAACAATAATGCATATTTTATTCAATATATATAGAAACGCAATGCTTATTCAGCAAACACATTCAAGAAGCAATTTCACTGTGGCTTGTCCAATGTTAGCAGTCTTTTCTGACTGGGGAAGATAGAACACTATTAAACAGATGGATTCATTAGAAAGATGCAGTAATCAGAACCTTCTCATTTGCTGAGTAATGGAATCCTGTTACATGACTGAAGCAGAATTTTGGCCAGTTATTCTGGGGTCCTTTCATGCCAGTTATTCTGGGGTCCTTTCAATAGAGTCTAATTGAAGTCAGTGGGACTGCTCCAGAACAAATGGCTTAGAAGCATAACCTTTCTGTATATTCTTTTCTTTCCGTATACTCGCTAAACAGAATTTATCTTTCATTCAGAACATTCACAAAAGAACCAGATAAAAAAATTACAATCAAGCATTGTATGTCGCATTTTGTTCTGTTTCAGAATTAAAAATTTTATGCATATATATTGTTCTACAATGTTTATTGTTAGTTCCATGATATCTGAGACAGTTCTATATACCAAAAATACAAAAACCCCAAAGCTAACACAACAGATTCCTTCACACATAATAATAATAATAGTTCTAGAACTAGGCAGATCTCATGACATATGCCCTCTAATTGCTGACAGCATCTCCTCCTTTGTTACAAACTTTCCCCCTCATTTGTCACTGACCTGTGGGGAGAGACGCCTGGTCCTGAGGAAGAATCCAAGAAGACATCCCACGATGACAGATAACACTGAGAGAATAAGCAAACCATTTCTTTTACAGACATCCTTGACCCGAGCCAGCATTGCATCCAAAGCCACTGCCATGGTGTCTTTGGTGCTCTCTGCAAGAGGCTCAGCATCCCATGGAGACAGGAACCTCACCAGCCGCTCTTGTTAGACTAGGCAGCTCTGGCTTGGTATAGATTAGATCAAAGCATTTCTAGTGCTGCTTAGCTGACCTGCAAGGTCACCTCTTCTGCCAATAGCCACCAAGCATGCAGCTGGCATTATTTCCAAATTAATACCAATAATCCTATTAGCGCTGACTACATCAATAAGAACCTGGAAGAAGATTAGGGGCTCTGGAAAATTAGAACAGAGTAGAGTAGTATTTTTGAAATGAGTGTGCTTTCCAAGCAAAGCAGCACTCCATAAGAAAAAAACAAATAAATATCATGATGCATTTGTCAGCCTGTGCAGCACAGCATCCTTAATGGCAGAGTCTATCAAGAGAGCAGGAAAAGCTATGGAGAAATTGTTTTTGCATGCAAGGCCTAGGTGAGTAAAACTGAGCCAGCCAGAGCAACAGGGGAGGAGAGGTGAAAGGCTCAATAGCTGTTAGGTTTACTTTCCATTATTACTACTAGGATGAGAAGAGAATGGACAGGTGTGTGTGTAAAATGCTTTAGAAGGTATGATGAAGCCAAGAGAAAATACATTGAAAGGCTTCTAATGATAATTGGCATTTGATAGTTTGGGAATTTTGCTGAAGGGGCAAGGGGAGGGGAGAATGTACTTTCAGAGGATTACCAGATGTGAGGCTGGTTGTCTTTTCCTCAGCATTCAACACAATGATTATTATACTGTTTAGGAAGCCTGTCTTCCTTTTAAAAAAACCCCTATTGTTGTTACAGATAATAACACAGATATCAGCTGCAGCCATATATCAGGTATTCAACAGAATATGAAATACGATGGGTTTTGTGGCTCAGTGGTAGAGCATCTAGGACTGAAACTCCCTTGTCTTCAATAAAAAGAAAGAGGTAGTAAGTGATGTGAAAGAGCTCAGCCCGAGACCCTGGAAAGCTGACCTTAGTAGACCACTGGTCTGATTTGGTATAAGGCAGTTCCATGTACTCATGAGACATGTCATTTGTTTAAATGGGGCCACAATTTAAAATGCAAAATCCCTTATGATGTGAGAAGAAGAATATTGCAACTGGAAGATGTGTACGACATTAGGAAATAGCACTCATTAGCAGTTAGATGGAATGCTCAGGAAAAAACTCTCAGAAATGAGATCCAGAGTTAAAAATTGCTTAAGACCACTGGTTGTATGTTTGATGAGGGTTTGGAAAGTTAGAATGAGCGTGAGAATGGAAACTGTTCTATGCATAATGAAAATCTCTACTACATACTACATACACTACATACATAAACTTTATTGGCATAAGTCAGGTTACAGAACAAAACATAAACAGATGAAGAGAAATGAATTAATCATATGCATCTATGCATTGCGCAATCGAACCTTAATTACCAAGCTTAGAAATAAGGCAACCTTTTCAGTTGTTTCAGGTGACAGATCGTTCAGGAGATGGCGCACCTTCAGAGTATCCGGACAACCTATCATGTTGGTTAAAACTGGGTCTCAAAGAGTAAAACATATATCATCATAGTGGGGACAGTACAGGAGAACATGGAGAACCGAGTCAACTTGATTTAGATTACACGTACAGAGTCTTGCTGAATATGGAATCAGCAGATTGAATGGCACTACATCTAGCAAGTGCCAGTGCTCAGCGCAGTTGTGGGGTATGGAGGGCTGATAAGTAAGAAGGCAGATAACCAGTAATTGGAAAAATTCCAAAATTCAAGGGGGAGCAGGATCATCGCTAACTAGTTTCTGCATTTCATTGTCTACGTCTATTTAACTGATATGCATTTGTGAGAGGTAGCATGTACAGAGAATCCATGGATATTCCCATTGTAATTATTTTCTTCTCTATGCAGGCAATCCATTTGGATGAGATGGATTCAGATAGCATTTGGTGTATATAGCTCCCACAGTCAGCAGCGTAGTGCAATTGAAGCCAGTATTTAATTGATATTAACCAAGCCCTTGTTTCTATCATGTTAAAGCCTGCTTCTAGCCAGTTTGGTGTAGTGGTTAAGTGCGCGGACTCTAATCTGGGAGAACCGGGTTTGATTCCCCACTCCTCCACTTGCACCTGGCTGGATGACCTTGGGCAAGCCATAGCTCTGTACCAGCTGTTCCCTCAAGGAAAGCTTGGGAAAGCGCTCTCTCAGCCCCACCTACCTCACAGGGTGTCTGTTGTGGGGAGGGGAAGGGAAAAGGAGTTTGTAAACTGCTCTGAGACTCCCTTGGGGAGTGGAGGGCGGGGTATAAATCCAATCTTTTCTTCTTCTTCTTCTTCTTCTTCTAAACAAAGAGCTACGTATGGAATGCAGCATGGCAGACCCATGATTTTCCTTGTAAATTTGGATTGCACTCTTTCAGTTCTGGTCTCAAAGGCACTTATCCATGTTGGAATACCGTACAATAACTGTGGGATCACTTTAGCCTTAACCACCAGTTTGGTGTAGTGGTTAAGTGCCTGGACTGGATGACCTTGGGCAAGCCATAGTTCTGACAAGAGCTGTCCTTGAAAGAGCTCTCTTGGCCCCACCTACCTCACAGGGTGTCTGTTGTGGGGAGGGGAAGGGAAAGGAGTTTGTAAGCTGCTCTGAGACTCCTTCAGGTAGTGAAAGGTGGGGTATAAATCCAGTCTCTTCTTCTTAAAAACTTTTAAGGCAGCTGGAACAAATTGGTTGCTTCTATTAACAAACTGGTCTCTATTAGAGAAGAAAAGTGAGATGGCTGATGCATTAATGGTAGCTAGATTAATCATAGATTTGCGATGGTGTGACCAGGACATGTTATAGCTGAAATAGAGACCTAAATATTTCTTTCCCATCAAATGTCCACTTTTGGATTTTGCAGGACTTAGCAAAAACTAATATCTTGGATTTCTCGTAATTGAGGAGTAACTTATTCTCAAGAAAATATCTAAGACATCTGTTCAGCAGTTGTCTGAGCCCCACCCTCATGACCGAGAGTAGTACTGTATCCTGCATATAGCAGGATGGGTACTTGAAGGGAGCCCAATTTAGGAGAATGGTAATCTTCTTCTGCTAAGGGCCAAATCATTGGGAAATAAGTTAAATAGGAAAGAGGCAAGTATGCATCCCTGTTTAACTCCTTTGTTAAAGGGAATTTTTTGTGTTAATTCCCCGTCAGTTGAACATTTGATTTGGCAGGTGGTGGAAGTGTGTAATGTAATGATTAATTTTAGGAGCCTTTTATCAATGTCTGATTGGAACAGTTTAGTCCATAGTAACTCTCTGTCAATAGAATCAAAAGCTCCCTTAAGGTCCAGAAAAGCTGTGTAGAGTTTGGAATTTCTAGATGTGGTATACTTATCAGCAGGGGTCATTTCGTAGAAAAAGAGGTGCAGGAGCTCATTAGCATAACTCATTAGCATAACTCATTTGCATATGCCACACCCCCTAACAATGCTGGAAGTGTGTCAGAAGGCAACACCCACCCCTCAGGCGCCACTCCACAGGTGAGTGAAACTGACCTGCTCTTCCTCCATTCCCTTCCCCATCCAATACTTTGTGCAATAAAAATAAGCGTAAAGAACACACCCTCATTCTCTTCCTGCTCCCTTGAAACCACCAGGTTTCAAGTAGACTTGAGATACCCAGGACATGTGCACCATCCATCCCTGCCCCTTCCCCTCCCCACAACAAGACACCCTGTGAGGTAGGTGGGGCTGAGAGAGGTCTTTTGAGAACTGCTCCTGAGAGAACAGCTCTGAGAGAACTTGTGACTGGCCCAAGGTCACACCAGCAGCTGCATGTGGAGGAGTGGGGAATCAAACCCGGTTCTCCCAGATTAGAGTCCAACTCCTGACCACTACACCAAACTGATGGGGTGGAAGCTGCTGAAGGGTTGGTGAAATTTCTCCAGTACTTATGTGCCATGTGCCCAGATAAAAAATGGTCTACTTAGAAAATTTATATGCCACCTTGAGCAAGTCTCTGGAAAAGCAGCACACAGTCATAAAAGGAACAATGATAAAATTATCAATATTAAAACAAAACATTAAAAACAATAAAGACCCTAGCAAGGCTTTCCCCGGGGTGCTGCGCCTCTGCACTGCTCGGGGAAGCTGAGGAGGGGGCGGGGCTTGGTCATGTGCCCGCCCCCTGGGCTCCTCACTCCCGGAGCTGCGCTCCTGTGCGCTCCTGCTCCAACGGACCCCTGCTTATCAGCTAGGTGCGCTAAGGTAATACAATGATCTATTGTAGATTTACCCTTGCAGAACCCAAGTTATTCGGGGCGTCAAGGTAGGTACAGAAGATAGATGCAAATTAATAGCTTCCACCCTCATCCATAGCACTAAGACTTATGCTTCTGTCAGGAGCTGTGCAGTTCAGTCCTATGCATTCTTATGTGAAAGTAAGCCTTAGTGAGTCATACGGGACTTATTCTCAGTATGTATAAGACTGTAGTCTTATTCTACAGACTGCAATATTTTTTCTACCTAGAAGTAAGACTCGTTGAACTCAGTAGAATTTACATCCATGTAGATAGAATCAGACAGCATAGCTGCAATATTAAGTAAATGTACAGCTTGATCCTATGAAGAGTTATGAGCATTTAAGCACTTGAAAATCACTGGGTTTAAGCACAGGATAGGATGTATTTATTTATTTTTATTTTATCTGGAGTATTTATAGGCCACTGTCCCCGCAAGCAGGTTCAGAGCAACTCACACTGCTGGCACAAAGTGCTAAGAATCATAAAACAGATAAAAAGCAGTACAATTAAAACACTTAAAACAATCAATAAATAATCAACAATTTCAGTTAAAGTGCTCATAGTCGTAGTACAGCAGATGGCGTGCTATGTGTTACAGACTCAAAAACGCTCCACTCCGCAGTTTCCGGTTCTGCAGGATGCCACCAATTTTAGTAGTGGCCATAGATGATGCTACGGGCCATAGATGGTAATATCATAATACGGGCCGTAAATGGTAATATGGGGGGGCTAGTTCAACTTTCCTAGTTGAAAGCCTGGTGGAAGAGCTTCATCTTGCAGGCCCTGTGGAACTGCACAAGGTCCCGTAGGGCCCTGATCTCCTCCGGGAGCTTGTTCCACCAGTGAGGAGCCACTACCATAACAGCAGGTGTGAGCTTTTCAGCTGAATGTATTTTAAAATAAATGTGTTCAAGATCAGAGTTTAAAACTGCAAACCTCTTTTCATCTCAGGCTTCAATATAATTACAGAGTTTGTGGTCTGAAGGAGATAATAGGAAAGAATCAATCAGGGAATTACAAAGTGGTCCCTACATTTTGATAAGGGTACTGATTTTTAATGGATATACACAGCTATGCCTTCAGAACACACAGACATGAAGGCCTTTGGATAATCCAATCACTGAATGATTTCCTTAGAAGAACAAAGTATCCTAGTCATGTTGTTACACATTAACTTGCATTGTTTGCAAACCTGCAAACCCTCCTTTCCCAGCGCGATTATCTTGTCTGTTGTACTGCCACTATTATTAACTATTTATAGGTGCCTTTAATTTTAAAAGGAATTTACAATATTTATTGAGGCAATTCTTACAGCAATCATGAGCACCATTTGCCTGTTTTACAGCTGGAGGAAGAAGACTGAGAGACAGAGACCTGCCCAAGCCATCAGTGTGTCCCTGGCAAAGAAGGGATCTGAACTTGATGCCATAGCTTCTAAAGTTTCTTTCTAAAAAGTTCATGAATCTACCAGCCTACTAACAAATTGCCTGTTTGAATGTGAGCATAAGGAGGGAAGCTTCTTGAAAGAGATACAAAATATCTACTCAGGACTGACATTTACTCAAAGTTACTCAACACAAACTAAATGCTGCTTTATTTATTCAAAACATTTATATCCTGCCACTTAACCAAAGGTATCTGACTTGTCTTCTACATGAAATGAACATTTAGAATAATTCAATAATCAACATGAGAAATGGCAAGAAACAATTAAAAAGAAGTCAATTTTTAAAACTAGCAGTGTCAAAAAAACAAGAGAGAAAAACAAACCCTCACCCACACAGCCAACATGCATAGTGGTTAGAGCCCTAGATTTTCAGACCTTTGTATGGCGGCTGTGGCTCAGTGGTAGAGCATCTGCTTGGCAGGCAGTAGGTTCAATCCTGGTATCTCCAGTTAAAAGATCTGGCAGTAAGTCATGTGAATGACCTCCTCCCGAGACCTTGGAGAGCCGCTGCTAGTCTGAGTAGACAAGACTGACTTTGATGGACCAAGGGTCTGGCTCAGTATATAAGACAGTTTCAGGTGACTAGAATCTGGGAAATCTAGTTTCAGATCCCTCTAGTCTGACACGATGTGACACTCTCAACTGCTTCGCAGGCAAGGGCAGATTGGCTATTTCCTGGGAGAACTGGGAGAAATCATGGTGGGCTGTGGCCTTCAATAACTGCCCATCTTAGAGTGCCCCCCCCCCCAATTTTCCCCTGCCAGCCTGCAGGTGATGATGGGGCTGGTGAGGAGCATGGCAGTGTCTTTTTTTGCCTTAGCAGTCTATCTCACAGCAACTCGTGGTTTCATCCTACTGGCCCAGCTGCAATAGGCTGGCAAAGAGGAGCAAGGCAGCACCTGACTTTGCCCTGACAGCCCAGAGGGGGTGGGGCCAGTGAGGAAGAGAGTGGTGCCTTGCTTCGTGCACAACTGGGTGCAGAGCATAGTGAGGCCTGGTTTTCCCCTAATGGCCCAGCTAGGGTTGCCAGCCACCCCCCCCCGGCCACCAGGTGGGATGGGACCCAGTGCATGGCAGTACATGGCTTTGTCTCCTGCCCTGGAGCCAGTGGGGACAGCGAGAACAGCTGCCTTCTCCATCCTGCTTCACATGAGGTGTGTCCTGTAGCAGGAGTGAAGGGCATTGTGGTGTTTAGTTCCTCTATGAAGTGTATTCACTGCGGAGGTGGGTAAATGGCCAGACAGACGCAGCAGGAAGGACGTCTTCAAAACCTTCTTTAATGTGCAGAACAGCAAGGCAGGGAACAACTTAGAATTAACAGTGGCTGGAAGTCTTAACTGCCAACAATAACCCAGTTCTAGCTGGCATACTGTAGAAGACAGATTCATTCACCTGAAGAGACAGGTTCCATATACAAACTACAGCATAGTGGAGTGGAAACATTTTCCAAGGCCCTTTTTGTCACAGGTCTGCCCCTGCTCACGAGATTGTTATGAGGATAAACTGGGGCAGAAATAACCACATAAGCAGGGCTGAACTCATCAGAGGAAGAAATGTACTAAGTATAGCCTAACTCAGGCACTGGTCTGATTCATTACTTAAAGGGATTCCTCCCCCTTTTCATTTTAAGTTGGAATTCATGAGGGGGGGGGTGCGCGTGGCAGGGGAGCTTACATGCCGGCAAAAGGGGGATCGGGGTTCCTTCGGAGAACGCAAGAAGGGAGACGTTCGCACACCTTCCCCTGGGGGAGGTTTGCAATAGCCACTCCGTGTTTCCTCGCAGGCCGGCTTGAGTCAACTCCTCCCAGAGGCGGGTCCTGGTAGGCAGTCTCTCATCTCCTGCGGAACTCCACTGTGGAGAGTCCCGAAAGGGCCGGAGGGCGAAGACGGTTGCACCAAGAAAAGAAACACACGAATCGACTATGGCGGCCCAGGCGGCGGTCGTGTCTTTCTTCTCTCGCTTCCGGGGGGCTTCAGCGTCTCAGCTCCAGCCTGTCTCTGCCGGGCTGCGGAGGAGCTACAGCCAGGATGGTTCCATCTCGCAGTTCTTGCACCACAGCCTCGTACCCACCATGCACTATCAGAAAAGCTTGCCGCGGTAAGTTGGTGCCTCCTCGGCCGGACCGGGACACAGTCGCTACGCTCAGCTTGACGTCCCGAACTTTCCCGAGAGCCATTCAGCCCTTCCGCCATTCAGCTTACTTCCGCTTAAGGCAACTCCTAAAGCGAACCTTTCGCCGTCGCTCTTATTCTTACTTCTCAACCAGGATTAGTCGTGACACTCCTTTGTCCTTTTCATTGCTAGAACTCATCCTTGCAAGAAGTGAAGGAATGGCTGCATTTCTCTCACCTATCAGGCCACCTTTGTATAGATTGAATTGGGGGCCGGGATATCTCGTGTTGAGCCTGAATCTGTGTGCCCAGCTGGAGTTGCCAAGTCGAGGACACGCAAATTCTTTTCCGTTGCAGACAGGAAATTTCTGGAAAATATAGTTTCTCCATTGCTGCATCACTTTGGCAGGATTGAAAAACTGCACAAATGTTGCCTTACATGCAATTCTTAAAGATACAACACCATAATTCTCCAGCACCATAATTCAAAAGCATCTATTCTTTGGCGCTCAGCCTTCCTTATAATCCAGCTCTCGCAGCCATACATTACTACTGGAAATACCATTGCTTTGACCATGTGGACTTTTGTTGGCAGGGTGATGTCTCTACTTTTAGTTATGCTTTTTAGAAATTTAGAATTGTAACTGTACCTTCTAGAAATTTCCTCTCTATAACTTTGAACCTGTGTCCTTCTAAAGGCAGTTATTTCATATGAAACAAGAGGGAAACAGGATAAAAATAACTTTTATTCATGACCATGGGTAGGAGAACTAAGTTTATTCACTAAAGAGGATTAAAAATATTTACAGGTAACACACAGCTTTTGCTGAGCACATTAAGCTATAACATTTCAGTTGTCAATTCCAGGGTGCACAGACCAGTTAACAGCCAAGCTTTTATTTTTGAGGAGAATATTGGCCTTCCTTCAACCTCAGGATTCGCACAGTGTAAAATTGAGACCCTCCCAGAAGCCACAGATCTTTAGCTCCCTCAGAAACTGAGCTTTGATACAGCTATAGTTGGTTTCTTTTCCCTGGCTTCTCTTCACATACCCAAACTTCAAGCAACAATTTCAGTACTAACAGTGGTTACATCTTTTTTGTTTAAAAGAGGAAGAAGAGAAGGGAGGAAATCTCTTTAGAAGGGCACAATCCTTTTGGGGGGAGGGACAGTCTAGCTGTCACCTAGTGATACAGACAGTGGAAAGCAGTGCTACTCAGTGGTGGGTGAGTCAAGCATTGACAGCTACTATAGCTGCCCTATGACTCCAGCTGTGACACCAATCCTGCTAATGAGTGAAACTGTCAGCATACATTTTCTGTGCCATGATTAAAACTTGGTAGAGGTGCCAAGGCAAAAATCCAGTTCATGGGCTTCAAGTTAGCCATTTCTTGTGGGAATGATGTGTGTCAGACTCTTGAACAAAATTACTCTCAGCAATATTATCTAGCAATGATTTGTTTATTGAGAATTAAAGATGCTCCAAGCTGGACTCTTTCTGAGTCAGAATTCATATTTTGGTGCAAAACCCAAAAGTTATAGACAGTTCAAACAGGGCCCCTCCAATCACACAACACATTCACTCCCACCTAGCTGTTTGTGCATTCCCTAACTTCACCTGTAAATCACCATTACACTATCTCTACAGCATGACAAGAAGAGATGTGGACCAAGGTCATCCCAAATGGGAGGCTGTTTTTGAAGACTTACATTCGCCACTACAATAAAGCCATTGTCACACTCAAGCATGCACACCCCCTCCCACAGGAATTTCCCTTCCCTATGGTTCCCCTCAGAATTCATGGCAAACTAGGGACCGAGTTTGACAGATGTGCATGCTATGTTCCAATCAGTTTATTTACAGCAGCAACTGCCTCCAACCTGGATATAAAGAAACTGCCTCTTTTGGCCAGGATTAGCAGTATTCAGGGAACAAAATGTTAGTTCAGGGCAGCATTATGTAAAAGACAAGTAGAATGCTTGGGGGGGGGGTTAGCACTGAGCCAGGAGTCCTCAAATTTGTGGTGGTCTTGGAAGCCATTATTTGTGATTGTCATTGACTCCATTTCCCCCAAGTACTCTGGCACATGCTGAGGATCTGGGAGAAAAGAAGAGCGGTTTCATTTGGGAGGCCGTGAGATATGGTCTTTGTTAATGCAGTACTGAATCTTAAGTTAATTCACTTGATAGGTCTTGTAAACTGGCAAAGGATCTGTCACATAATGAAATGTGCCAGAAGCATAACTGAATGGCAAAGAAGAATCTGAGTCATGGCTGGTATGAAAAGCCTTCTGCCTTTAGGCTGAGCCAAAGTATAGTATGTAGGTGAAAGGTTAGCGCTAAATGTGGGTGATGATTTACATGATTGCTGTCCTCATTTAGTTTATGTTACCAATTTTAATAGCACCCTTGTGCCCTTTTACTACTGATAAATACCAGGTGAAACCTAAGAAAGGAGAAAAGAAGCATTCAGTTTGTTTATTTTGCATATGTTTGTTGTGACTTGATTTTCAGTAAACCTCAGGGTCATGCTGTAAAGATTACAGTTAAATTATTGGTGTCTTCTGTCTTTTACCATTGTCATGTAGAGGTTCCTTAGTTAGACAGGTAAAATCCTACTGGGCACAGTCCATAGAAAGTTATATTCCACTGATTTCTGTGGGATTTAGGTACAGCGCCACCCTAGAGTTACACCTTTCTAAGCTCACTAATTTCAGTGGTCTTGAGTGTAATTCTGTTTAGGATTGCATTGTTGGTTTCAGAACTATTTTAACACAATTTCCTAATTTCAGCATTTAAATTTTTAAAGCTTGTCTGGATACAATATTTTATATTTATAGCCAAAGCAGATCCAAATACATGAGAAGGGTAATAATAGATTATCCATGCATTATTGCATCATTTATCATGAATTATCTTAAAGATAATCCTTTATTTAACTCTGTATATTGCTAAATAGGCTAACTGGGAATTCAAGAATGGTTTTCGTTGTGCATTCAGAATAACATGATAATGTGTTTATATGTGTGTTGTCTCTTTTGATCCACTATTAGTTTGCCCATTCCAAAACTGGAAGACACCATTAGAAGATACCTGAATGCTCAGAAGCCTCTCTTAAATGATGATCAGTTCAGGTAAGAGAAAATAAAGAGCCTGAGCCAAAAAAAAATCCTTCATGGTGCTGGCAGAACTTTCCCATTCCCTTTTATGAGTCAGCACAGGCAATTCAGCTTAGCACTCAAGTGCAGGCCCAAAATCCAAGTGCTCCCGGTTTGAAACTAGTAACAGTATTTCTTCATTTTCAGCCATGTTTTTGCAGTCGGTTGGAGAAGAGATGGAAAAGGAGGTACCAGTGTAGCCCATAACTTGTGTTAGGAGTCAGACCCCTCCTCCTACTGAGGGGCAGTTTAGAGCTTAAAGAGCCACAAGCACCCCTCTTAATATCACCCCAAAACTCTAAGTGCTTATGCCAAAGTAAACCAAAATAAATGCCAGCCAGGCAGAGGCCTGGGAAAGCAGTTTTCAAGCTGTGAGTCAGAGCGGCTGGCTGCCTACTACTCCCCTCCTTGCCCTGGACTTAGGTCCTGGTCTATTGATTCACTCAGAATAATTATTTCAGCATCCAAGCCTGACTTCATCTTCCCCATCATTCTTCCCATCCGGTGCTTGTAGGGCAATGAAGCCTCTCCCACCCTTTTGTCTACCTCCAGTAGAACCATCAAATCATTGTCCTCTGGCAGTGAGTCAACCTGCCTCAGAATACATTTTACCATTGTCACTGTAAATATGCCACCCTGCTAACCCAGCAGTTTGTGTGTCCTTGGATCCTTCCACACATCCCTACTTGCTTGCTGTCCTCTCTCTCGCTTCCCAAAACGCTGGTTGTTTTCTTCCTTGACTTGCTGCTCCTGTGGACCTCCTCAGGATCAGTAAATATCACCCTTTCCCTAAACAGCTTTCCCCTTTCCTCCCTGCTTTTCTTAGTTAGCTCTTGTATGTGTTTATTGTGTGTGTACATCCTTGTTTCTGTTTTCATTTTAATAAAAACCCTGCCTGGTTATTTCTGACCATTCATCCAGGGACAAATTCCTATATATGTAGATGGAGATCTCAGTTACCACCTCACCTCTCACTCCATCTCCAAGCTAATTCCCCCAAACTTAGTGGAGAATGTCTACTTTGGGTAACACTTGTGGCATTGGGACCAACTTATCTTGCAGTATTCCTTAACTCTTTCATTCCAATCCTCTTGGAATTTTACTGAAAATATTCTTCTTTCTCTTTTTTTAAAGGAAAACAGAGCAACTTGCTGTCAACTTTAGAAATGGAATTGGTAGAGAATTGCATGAACAGTTGGTTGCGCAAGATAAGCAAAATAAGCATACTAGTTACATTTCAGGTACAATAGTATTTGTGAATGATTGTTTGCTCAAATGTATTTATTTAACGTGTATATCCTGCCTTGTGACTGAAAAAGATTCTCAAGGCAGCTGTTGATCAAATCAAAATCTATTGGAGGTTTTTAACATAAAAAGAAACTACATAAATTGAGTCAAAGCAGCAAAGTAGAAGCATCCAGTGAACAGAAAAACAGCTAAGACTCAAAATCCCCAAAGCCTTTTCAAACAGCTATGTTTTCCCTACCTGGCCTTTTGAGATATCTCTGGGAAGGTATTTCATAGCTGTGCTGCCTCTACCAGAAATCTGTCTTGCATCCCAACCCACCACACTTTGGACAGTGAAGTCAAACCACGTCCCCCCAGGTATTGCTTGAGTGTCTGGGCAGGTATATGCTGAACTGAAAACAAATGATGTTAATAGGTGTACTTTAAGCTCATTAACTTCCATTGAATCAGACATGTTGGCCAACTGACACATCTTGTACATCACTCTTCAGTACAATCACATGCAGGTTTACTTAGAAGAATGTCCTACTGTACTCAGTGAGGCTTACTTGCAGCTGAATGCGTGAAGAGATGTTATTGAAAAACACTGTTGAGCCCTATGTTAGTTGAGATATTCATGCACTGTGATGGTAGACTTAATGCTTTAAATTGCAGATTCTCTGAACAGAAGAATGGAAGCTGGATGCCCATGAGAATTGTGGGACACATATACTACTGGGAGGTTTCCTTCCATGTGCAAATCTCCCTTTTCCAAGTCGTTATAAGTACTGGAACGAGAACAATTTCGCTGTTTTCCTTTGGTTTTTCTCTCTTTTAAAGGATAATCAACTGCTCTCATAAAATATATTCAGTCCTCAGCTGGAGGGTAGTTTTTGTGTAGTTGATTTACTGTTATAGTAACAGCTAATGCATTTGGAAAAAAGGAAAAAGTATTGGAGAAAACAGTTAACGTAGTGATCTAGATGCTGTTTCAAACTGAATGTAAATTTGTTTCAGGATGTTGAACCAAATAGGATCTTGAGTGAATTCAACAGTCTCAAGTATAAAATCCTTTGCCCCTGGAAAAGCAAGGATGAGATACAGAGAGAAAGAGGCAAGGGAGCAGCTTCAGCCTTTAACAAAATAGAACAGTCTGTCTTTTGTCAAAGAACAAGAAAAGGAAAGATGCAGACGCAGGAAGACCAGAAAAAAAGGAAAAGGAGAGAGCAAATGTAATAGAACAAAGGAGAGACAGAGAGGAAAAGAAAGCAAGAGAAGGCTTATAGCATTTAGGTTAGTGAATACTATTTATTTAGCATCAATAAGTCTTTTTTTGTTAACTGTGTATATCCTTTTGGAGTTTGTGAATATATAAATGAATAGAAGTGTCTGTATACAAAACATACACAGTAAATACCATGTTCCTCATGATTTGCTGAGAACATCATCAAAACTAGCTGACTGACTGAAGGATGATGATGACTGGATTCATTATGTTTCTCTGCTCTGAATGGGAATTTAAGTGCTCTCTGACTCATGCTATTTGCTCACAAGTATTAAAGTCAGGGCTATTTTTGGGCAGGAACGCACAGGAACGGAGTTCCGGCTGGCTTCTGAGTTGGCCACGCCCACAGCCTCCCCCCCCCCCCCGGCTGGGGTTCCCCAGGTGCCTCACAGCTGCTGGGCACCTGGGGAAGCTGATCCAGAAACTGCCTGCCTTCCCTCGGGTTCCCCATGCACCCTGCAAGCCGTGGGGCACCTGGGGAAGCCAATTCTGGGACGGAGCTGTGCTGTCAGGGGTGTAGCCTAAAATGCTATTGAGTTTCTGCTATTGGGTGTGGCCTGTTATGCTAATGAGTTCCTGCTGGGCTTTTTCTACAACCCCCCCCCCCCCGATTAAAGTGATTTCAGACTGATAATGGACCATATTATAAATCTCTGGAACAAGAATATTGTTTACTCTGTTGTGCCTTTGTCCTCCTGATTTGTTTTTAATTAATTAATATTAAGGATGGGCAGAATAAGAACTTTTTTTCATCTAAATTACCATTAAGATGACAATGAGCAAACTAACTTGCCTCCTGGTAGCCAGGAAAATGAATCCAGTAAAACCTAGTCCTTGTTGGTGAAGATTTATGTTAAACAATGTAAATCATAAAATACCATATAGAACAACAATTTTGCAGTGAAGGAATAAGTATTTTCCAGCCTCATTGTGTATTTGAACTGCTCAACTAAATGTATGTGATTTCATACTTCACTGCTGCCAATCATTCACCATCCCAGTGGCTTACATACAAGCAGTGTTCCCTCTAAGCTGAGTTAGTGTGAGCTAGCTCATAGTTTTTCAGCCTCTGGTTCACACATTTCTGTCTTAGCTCAGGAAGGATGGCTCCAGAGCAAACTAATTTATGCAGTAGCCAAATCGCTCGCTCACAACTTTGATGCCAGTTGCTCACAAAGTAGAATTTTTGCTCACAAGACTCCACAGCTTAGAGGGAGCATTGCATACAAGCCCTCTGAGTTTATTGTGACAGGACAGTAAAGCAAAGCATACAACTCATTGTTTTTGTTGACATCCTTTGGGTATGTTTTCAGTGTTTACTGAAGCAATGCAAGTTTAGTTATTGAATTTTGCATTAAAACGAGTGGCTGCACAAATGTAACAGAACATGCCAAATGTAGCAGGCATTGCCCTAGTAAAGCCTTCATTTCATTGGTTGCCTCCATTTTCAAGTACCACACTTTACTTAGCCCTGATAGAAATTGGGGAAAGAAAACACATCAAAAGATACACTCTGAAATTTGTTCCAATTTACTTGTTTTACTAAGACTATGCAAAGAATAACCTTTTGTATGCCATTAAAATTTTACAGACCTCATGGCTGGGGAAAAACCTACAAATTGTAAGTCAGGCATAAACAGAGGAAAGACAGGAATAGGAGTGATACACTGACTGGGGAATTGAGGCTTACTGTAGAGACGATTGAGAGGAAACAGAAGGACAGAAGGATGTTCCTCAAAGATGAAGTAATGGTAGGACAAAGAGAAGAGTAAACTATAAGTGGATTCTCAGTATTAAATTGTAACTCCAAAACAATACATGCCACATGTCAATTTCACACAAGAGAAATCAGTACAAGCTTCATTTTGGATTTTTGGAACATGGAAACTAACTTGTGCATGCTACATCTCAAAGACTAGAGATTAAAACAGAAGACTCTTCCTATGAATAAGTTTGATACTTTGCATATTAAGATTTGTCTGTCTAGTGATTGTTCATCCATTTTTAACAACTCTCTATTTTAGGTCCCTGGTTTGACATGTACCTAAAGGCTCGCGAATCGGTTGTTTTGAATTTCAATCCATTTATGGCTTTCAGCCCTGATCCCAAAGCTGAATATAATGACCAGCTCACAAGGGCAACTAACATGACTGTTTCTGCTTTGCGTTTCTTGAAGACTCTCAGGGCTGGCTTTTTGGAGCCTGAAGTTTTCCACCTCAACCCTTCCAGAAGTGATACTCAAGCTTTCAAACGGTTTATTCGATTTGTGCCTTCCTCTCTCTCCTGGTTTGGTGCTTATATGGTCAATGCCTACCCACTTGACATGTCGCAGTATTTCAGGCTTTTCAATTCCACACGATTGCCTAAGTGCAACAGGGATGAGCTTTTTACAGATGAAAAGGCAAGGCACTTACTGGTGCTTAGAAATGGAAATTTTTACACATTTGATGTAATTGATAGAGATGGCAATATAATGAAGCCCTTAGAAATTCAAGCACATTTAAAATACATCCTTTCTGACAACAGTGCAGCTCCTGCATTCCCTCTTGCTTGCCTGACCACTGAAAATCGAGATTCATGGGCATCATTAAGGCAGGAGCTGCTTGACAGTGGCAATGAAGAAGCCTTAAGGAAAGTGGACTCGGCAATATTCTGTCTGTGCTTTGATGATTCTCCAGTTGAAGACCTCATCCACTTGTCCCATACCATGCTTCATGGGGATGGCACAAACAGATGGTATGACAAGTCATTTAACCTTATTTTAGCCAGAGATGGGACTGCGGCAATTCATTTTGAGCATTCGTGGGGAGACGGAGTGGCTGTGCTAAGGTTCCAAAATGAAGTCTTTAAAGACAGCACCCAGTCGCCTGCTGTCACACCCCAATCACAGCTGGCTGTAGTTGATTCTTCCGTGGCTGTTCAGAAACTGACCTTTAAATTAAATGATACTTTAAAAGAAGGAATTACCAAGGCTAAACAAAATTTTGATGCTACTGTGAAAAAGCTGACATTGGAAATACTTGAATTCAAGAGAGGGGGTAAGGAGTTCTTGAAGAGGCAAAATTTGAGTCCTGATGCTGTAGTTCAGCTGGCATTCCAGATGGCCTTTCTGCAGCAATATGGCCAGACTGTGGCTACCTATGAGTCTTGCAGCACAGCAGCATTCAAACATGGCCGTACTGAAACCATCCGTCCTGCTTCAGTTTATACAAAGTTGTGTTCAGAGGCTTTTGTCAGGGAGCCATTCAAACGCAGCACAGCAGAGCTGCAAGAGATGATTGCAGAATGCTCTAAGTATCACAGCCAGCTCACCAAAGAAGCTGCCATGGGTAAGTCTGAATGCTGTGTAGATGTGACACAATCACTGTCTACTACTGTCTGTATATTCAGAATAGCTTCTTGATAAGAGTTTTTAAAAGCCAGTAGACAAATAGGAGCAAAACACTCATTCCCACAGTTCCCTTGTGCTTGTTGAATTCTTAACGCACGTTAACGTAATATTCCTTTCCATACGGAGCAGTTAAACATGAAAGCATTAGTATGTAAATAGTAGAGCAATTCCCATCCTTTTCTTTAATTTCTTTCCACTTTTGAGATAATAAATGTAATCCTACCATTCCCTTCCACTGGCACATTCCTCTGGCTGATGCAAGAGTCTTCTCTGCTGGGACAAGGGCCTCCCGTGTTGATGGAAGGCGGCTTTCTTGTGTCAGAGGAATGTACCAGTGGAACGGTATTGTAGGATCCAGCCCAGTGATACCCATGGACAGCATGCAGGCAACTAGGAACTGCAAGTAATTACTAGGAGAATGTTGGAATGCCCTCCAGTATTATTTTTTTTTACTGAACTTGATGCTTCCTTGTGGAATGTACATTGTACAGATTTAAGCCAAAACCTGTGCAAACAGCACAGAACACTTAACAACATTTACAGAAGTCTCTAATCAGTTTTCTGAACGAAACATAAATTAGCGTGATTTTTAATTCTGGTATTAAATTTATAAAATACTCTAAATTAAAGCATGCAACTTTACAGTCTTATAAATTTGACTTTTTAAACAGCTTGCATTTACATCTGTAAATATGGATGTAGGTGTGCTTAATAGTATGTTAATTATAGTTGGTAATAATAGTAAGATCTCTGTATATTTTGAGCTTCTCTTAGCAGTGTCCATTAAAAATACTGTACATGCTATAGATTTTTATTTCAGTACATCAGCCCATCTGTCAGCAGCATATGAAGTGCAATGGAAAGTAAGATACTGCTGCATTTACGTAAATCTCAATAAACAGTATTAAGTACTTCTGTGGGGGATATTTGGGTGTATATATAGAACTGCTCACCTATCATTGAACAGTACTGCTGTTCCCTTGGTAGAAAGTCAGGCAATTGTGTGGTTTGAGGATATCTTGAAGTTGGTCTTGGATCAGCTGTGTACAGTAGGAGTAGCCGCAAGCTCTGAAGAACTGAGTTTACTATGAAGTGGAAGAGTGGGCTTTGTGGATCTGTATTCCTCGTGTGCTATAATTCTTGTATCTGAATTGTACAGGTGCTGTGGGTATGGTGGATACAATAGTAGCTGAGCCATACCACAATCCAACAAAACTACTGCATATATGGCTCCAGAGTAGCATGTAAAAAACTATTTACATAATTATGGAGATATATTTCACAGTGCTGACGCCAAACATTAAATATTAAGTGAGAAATAAGTTAGAGATGTTCACATATCAGAAAGTATCAGTTCAAATAAATACACAAAAAGTTGGTAATTTAAAAATCCAACTTGGCAGTAATTTACTGAGAAATGTTGTGGATCTTCATCGTAATCAGCAATGAGAGGCTGATGGGACGTTCTAGAGGCTCTATGCCCATTTCAAAGTTTTCTTCATGACCAACCTCTCACCATTCAATTACAGCACATCAGTAGGCTAACAAAATTAAAACAAAGGTTACTGCCAAACACATATCATTCCTCCGATGTAAGAACAATAATAAATTGATACCAACGTTTAACATTTCAATTGTAACACATCAATAGCTGAATGTTCTAAACAGCAGTCATAAAATGCTTACGTGTGGATCAGTACCTTGTTAAAATAGCAATTAAGCAATATTACTTCATTAAATTAAACATTCACAAGCATCAGCTGCAAACTTCTCATACTCAAGGGGCAATGTTCCCTCTAAGCTGAGTTAGTGTGAGCTAGCTCACAGTTTTTTAGCCTGCGGCTCACACATTGTTGTCTTCGCTCAGGAAGGAGGGCTCCAGAGCAAACTAATTTATGCCACAGCCGAATCGCACGCTCACAACTTTAATGCCAGTAGCTCACAAAGCAGAATGTTTGCTCACGAGACTCCACAGTTTAGAGGGAACATTGTCAAGGGGTAGTTTATTTCTTAACGATAGTGGGTCATACATAATACCGTATTGCTTAAACTATATGAGAGATTTGCAGCTGCTATTTTAACCAGGTATCTGTGACTGATCCACATGTGAACATTTTACAACTGCTGTTCAGAACATTTTTAAGCTATTGATGTGCTGCGATTTATGTGTGAAAGGTTGGATTTTTAAATTACCAACTTGTGTGTTTATTCGAACTGATTTGTAATCTGTGAATACCTCTGATTTCTCACTTCATATTTAAAGTTTGGTTGTCAGCACTGTGAAATAATTTTCTGTAATGATATCAATATCAATACATGCTACTCTGGAGCCACGTACTTAGTACTTTTGTTGGTTATGGGTACGGTGCCATACTATGCAGAGTTGCTTCAGGGGGCTTCAGTTGGAATAACCCTGCAGAGGATTGCACTGGTAAAGACTTGAGTCCATAAATTAGCTCTGCCTGAAACTTCTCAAGATTCGTTTCTACCATATCTTAAAATGTCATTAGTAGCTGGATTTTCTTTAGTTAAAACTTCAAGAGACTTTCTGTGGATTGCCACCAACTTAAAGAAATGCAACAAATAGTGGATATTTTATATAAATGTATAACCTGCCTTTCTTCAGAGCATCTTAGGACCCAAGGTAGGTAAAAAAAAAAGAGGGGGGGATAAAAATAAGCATTACAGTAGACATAGAATACATTAAAAACCAATATAGAAACACCTTTGTGGTCCATTAGGAAGATATTCTCCCTTTTCCCAGGTTAAAGCTGCCCCAATAGCTCTCTGTAATAGCTCTGTCTTACGGCCTTCCTGGAAAGCCCAGGAGGTGTAAGACAGCATAAGAACAGCCATGCTGGATCAGACCAAGGGCTCGTCCAGTCCAGCATTCTGTTCACACCATGGCCAACCAACTGCTAGGAAGCCCACAAACAGGAAGACTGCAACAGCATTCTCCTGCCTGTGCTCCCCAGCAACTGCTTTAAAGAGGACCCGCTGCCTCTGCTACTGGAGGTTGTTGTAGAAGTCATACAGCATAGCAGGTAGGAGTCTGAAACCAGTCCTACTTTTGCTTAAACTAATTTTGTGGCCTTCGCATCTCTACAGTTTTTGTTCTTTATTTATGTATTCATTTACTTCACTGATACTGTGTTTTTTCCTCATTGCGGTCCCAAAGTATTTTACATTACTGGCCATGAAACACTGGCTGTTGTTTGGCTATGACAGAAATGAAACCAGTTAGGGTATGCAGTCAAGAACTGCAGAAGGTCATGGGAGCATAATACTGACCTTTCTTACAGAATTGTTTTAGCGATCCTAGAGGTAATGTATACGGAACACTCTAAAACCATTTCCAAGATTGCTTCAGAATGAAATACCAACATATGTAACTTTTTTCTGGGGGGCATGGGAAAAGAGGTTCCTTAGTTTTACTTTTGCTTCACTCGAAGTTTATTAAAATAGATTGTTTACAAGACTACATCTCAACAGAATTGTTTGTTTTTAGGTTGGCTCCTACCAGTCTGCTTGGTTGGTGCCAGTTTCTAATTGTCATCAGAAGAGCTTCTTTCATAAGTGGAAGAGCTCCCTATGTTGGAGGGATGCACTAGTAGAAGGAACTGGTAGAACCCAGATTCTCGTACTTGACCAAACAAAGAAAAAAGACTTGTGCACGTTAGTTTTATTATTTTATTTAAAACATTATTATCTTGCCTTTCCTTCCCAATCAGGGCCTTCAAGGTGGTGAACAGTTGGAAAACATTAAAATGTTAAAACAATACACGCAACAAGAATTAAAAACAAACAGGAAGGATGGTCAATAAGGGAAAACCAAGTGAAGCAAAAATGTCTTCATCTGCTGTCAAAGAATTAACAGTAGGATTGGAGCAGATGACTCTCTCTGAAGAGGGAATACCACAATTTTGGTGCTACAACTGAGAAAGCCCCTTTTTTGGGGGGTTGCCACCCACCTATCCTCAAATGATTGTGTGGAGAAGGGGCTCTGAAGATGTCTGGAATAGATTGGTAGGTTCATATGGGAAAAGGTGGCCCTTGAGGAATGCTGGTCCCAAGCTGTTTAGGGCTTTAAAGATCAACACCAGCACCTTGCATTGGGACTAGAAGCAAACTGGAAGACTGGAGTTATATGGTTCCTACGACCCACTCCAGTCAACATCCTAGCCATAGCATTCATCCCAGTTGTGGTTTCTGGATGGTCTTCAAGGTCAGCCCCACATACAGCACATTACTGTAGGCTACTCTGGATGTTACCAGGGCACGTTGTGTGGTGTTTCCTCAAATGCATATTCATTGTGTGAAGTGCTCCTAATTTGTCATTTTGGAAGATGCAAAATAAGTCATAACAAGCAACATTTTTCACAGTGTCAGTCACTATTGCATTTTATTTTGGCAGGTCAGGGATTTGACCGACACCTATTTGGCTTGCGGTATTTGGGAGAATCCACTGGCGTGCCCTTGCCAGATTTTTACCAAGACCAAGCGTACGCGCAGATCAATCATAACATTCTGTCCACCAGCACTTTGAGCAGTCCAGCTGTGACCATGGGTGGGTTTGCCCCAGTGGTGCCTGATGGCTTTGGCATCGCATACAGAGTGCATGATAACTTCATTGGATGCAGTGTTTCTTCCTATCCAGCTAGAAATGTGCATGAATTCCTTCAGTGTGTGCACAAGTCACTGGATGACATGTTTAATGTTTTGGAAGGTAAACACGTAAGTAAGGGTTAATCAGTTTGAATATGCAGTACCCCAGGGCTATCATCTACTGGTAAAATGCTTTTAGGATTCTGACTGAAGTTTCAGTACCTCATCTGCTGCCTTGTGTTCCCTCTGAAAAACATTAACTCCTCAGGGGAGAAAAAAATCATGGATTTAATTCTGTACATACTTCTGATTGTAAAATAATGTTGCCTTTATACTGATGGCTTATCTGTGATTTCAGATCCATATAGTACCACCACTGAATTTTCTTCAGACCCAATAACAAAACATTTTTATTCACAATGAAATATCTAACGTTAATTGAAAACTGAATTGCTGAGACAAGCACCTTGGGAAAGACAGACGTAATACATGTCTAAATTAAATGCATCTGTTTAGCTATATTACCTGTCCCAGAATGAAATGCTTATACTTAGAATAACTGCTTTATTTTAAATGTGCCTTTGTTGGAAACTTCTTGGATGTACCAAGGATTCAACAGAAACTTAAATGTGAACAATCAGCAACCTTGTTTATGTATTCACCAATCATGGAATTGATTGAAATAAACAACAGCCTCAAGAACATGGTCTACAGTTAGTGTTCTTTGAGCGAGTAAACAAACATGTGGACAAGGGGGACCCAATAGATGTTGTTTACCTTGACTTCCAGAATCTTTTGATAAAGTTCCTCATCAAAGGCTCTTAAGTAAGCTCAATAGTCATGGGATAAAAGGACAAGTCCTTTTGTAGATCAAAAATTGGCTAATTAAAAGGAAACAGAGAGAATATAAATGGGCAATTTTCTCAGTGGAGGGAGGTAAGCAGTGGGGTACTGGGTCAGGGATCAGTACTGGGTCTGATGCTTTTTAACTTGTTTATTAATGATTTGGAGTTGGGAGTAAGCAGTGAAGTGGCTAAATTTGCAGATGACACGAAGTTGTTCATGGTGGTGAAAACAAGGGAGGATTGTGAAGCACTCCAAAGGGATCTGTCAAGGATGGGCGAGTGGGCATCAATGTGGTAAATGGGGTTTAATGTGGCGAAGTGCAAAGTGATGCACATTGGAACCAAAAATCCTAACTATAAATACACATTGATGGGGTCCGAACTGGTGGAGAGAGACCAAGAGAGAGATCTTGGAGTCATAGTAGATAACTCAATGAAAATGTCGAGACAGTGTGTGACTGCAATGAAAAAGGCTAAAGCTATGCTGGGGGTTATTAGGAAGGGAACTGAAAACAAATCAGCCAGTATCATAATGCCCATGTATAAAACGATGGAGTGACCTCATTTGGAGTATTGTGTACAGTTCTGGTTGCCACATCCCAAAAAAGATATTATAGCATTGGAAATGTGCAGAAAAGGGCAATTAGAATGATAAAAGGGTTGGAACACTTTCCCTATGAAGAAAGGTTGAAGCGCTTGGGGCTCTTTAGCTTGGAAACAACGGCTCAGGGATGACATGATCGAGGTTTGTAAGATTATGTATGGGATAGAACAGGTAGAGAAAGAAGTCCTTTTCTCCCTTTCTCACAATACAAGAACTCGTAGGCACTCCATAAAATTGCTGAGCAGTCGAGTTAGAACAGATAAAAGGAAGTACTTCTTCACCCAAAGAGTGATTAACACGTGGAATTCACTGCCACAGGAGGTGGCGGCGGCTACAACCATGGACGAGTTCAAGAGGGAATTAGATAAACATATGGAGCAGAAGTCCATCAGTGGCTATTAGCCACAAAGTATAGATAGGAACTCTCAGTCTGGGGCAAGTGATGCTCTGTATTCTTGGTGTTTGGGGGGGGGCAACAGTGGGAGGGCTTCATGCCCCCACTGCTGGACCTTCTGAGGGCACCTGGTGTTTTTGGCCACTGTGTGACAGAGTGTTGGACTGGATGGGCCACTGGCCTGATCCAACATTGGATTCTCTTATGTTCTTATGTACTATATGATGATGGAGCCCTTGCAGGGTCCCAGATTCTTACTCATTCCACACTGTAGAAATAGGATTTAAGGAACAGGCAAGAAGGATGGACTACTTTAACTGGAAGTATTCTAGATCCTTCTGACTGACCCATTTTTTCAGTGAGAGGACAGACTACAGGGGCACCAGAGTCTCAACCATGTTTCTACAGTGCAGGGGAAACAGAAGAATTACCGTGTCAAGAGTGTTTTAGGTCACAATGCAAAACACATATAACACACTTGAATACAGTAAGATTTCAAAACCTGCTGAACACTGGATTTTTTTCCATATAGGGCACTTGTGAACTAATGTGAACAAATTTAAAAATGTACACAGTGTCGATATTACCCCCCCAAAATCAATTTTTCTTCCTAATACTGCTGTATAGCTTCTGCCTAATCAAGCTGCTGATTTCTATGCAGGGAATTTAGGAGCTCCATTAATATAAATATAGTTGCTACATTTGCAGCCCTACATATGTATTCCAAAAGCCCTCCCAACTTCTCCGTTGGCTAGCATGCTGTGTTCTTTGTGTTAGGATATTGTGGGGGGGGGTGAACTTTACAGAAAGTAAAAGACTTTATTCTTGATTCAGCAAATACAACTTAAACAATATGGCTATGGAAAAAATAACACCATGACAAGTAAATTTCAACATTTGACAAACCTATGGGTAACTTCATAGATTCCGACTGATTCCTTTATTTTTTCATCATAGTCATTCCAGTCCTGTGGAGTTAAATTCATAATGTTAGCTAGATACAAGGTAACTTCTATATTAGGCAACAAAAGCCTAAGATAAAGTTTAGGATTCTGTACTTGGATTTGAGCCTGTATTTCTGATACAATAATGTCCCCTTGCATTGGGAATAAAGTCAGAAAACATCCATTAAAAATTCAACATGGCTTCCAGCTTCTTTTATCGTTTTTAGCTTAAGGAATAATAGTTTTCCTATGGTGCACAGTCACCCAAACAGACTTCCCTCACTTGGAAGGATTAAATTGGTCAAGTTGTTGGTGGGTCACCAGACAGACTGATCTTTATGCTGAGAAGTGAACTGACCTTGACATGGCTGCTCGTGGCTAAAGGCAACCGAGCAAGTGAAGAGTCATCACCCTGAGCCTCCAAAGAGATTACTTGACATCACAATTCTCTACCGGAAAGCAGGAAATCTGGAGCAACTGCCTGCAAAGCCAGAGCTTATGTGTGCATACAATGCAGTCTTGCAGTGCTTTATAAGGGAATAATCGGTACTTGTCTCTACAGTACACTCTTACGACCGAAGATACCCTCTAGTAGATTCTTAAATGATGCCAGTTATTTACTTTTATATGCTACTTAAAATTTGTCTTATGTCTGCCATGAATAAATACACATGTTCTCTTTTAGCAAAACAAGTGAAATGTTTCAAAAGCCCCAACTTTTGTAATATTTTCTGTGTATGATGTATGACAACAGTCATTAACTGCTACTAGTATTGCTTGCTGCTAACATTGACAAAACTAGCTCACAGTCCTGCAAATGGCACAGAAAGAATGTAGTACAGCTGAGAAGCTGTTTTAAGCAGAACAGTGATTCAGCAACTGAGCAGTCTGCCTGCTTCCCTTCTGCAATGTGTCAGCGATTGTATGCTGTCCTCATTAAAAATGTCCATATTCCTCCTGCATTTGGCAGAGCCTTGTGATCTGCTTTCTCTTGGGTGGAGGTGAAAGATACATGATGAGGATCTTTTACACGCGAACACTCACCTCTCCAAACCAGGGAGATGTGCTGAGTGCTGCTAACTAAGTACTCAGTTGAAGGAATTCATCAAGTTATGATACAGCTTTCATTAAAACTACAGACTGTACCTTTTCCAATAAGTTAATGTCAGGGAAAGGTGTTCCAGACCCTGCACCTTCTGCAGCAAACCCAGCCTGTAAATATTTAGAAAGCAACTGTTAGTTCTACAATCAGATTTAGAATGAAATGGATGCAAAGTAAGCAGCAGATAAGGGGTAGCTGGTGGTGGCGGCCAGGGTGACAAAAGGTCTCCCAAAAGCTCAGCAATATTGCTAAAAAGAACAAATCCCTCTGCTAAACTTTCTGCTTTGGAGTTACAATAGAGAGACCTTTTAATTTCTGCAAAAAGGAATTTTGAAGGAACCAGCTGCCCCCTGCTGGCTGGTAAAGGAACAAGGAGCTAACACAAATCAACAAAATCACAATTTTCAATGTTTTGTCCTGTACATTGTCTATCAAATTCATGAGGGGAAAAGAATGTAGATGCCACCATTGTTATCACCCTATACTCATTTTGCAGAAGGCTGTCCTTAGAAAAAATGCAAAAGGAAGAGACCTACAGTCAGCAACCTCCCATGGTCTGAGAGCACTGTGCTTCCCAAGTGAGAGGAAACCCAATAAGGATCAGGAACATGGCAAGCAAGGGCACAGACTGTCCCCTCCGCACCCCACTCTCCTGAACTGAACCAGTTCCAGGGAATTGTTATTTGAGGAAATGGACATGCAGGGACAGATTAGCCATTAAGGCCACCAGGGATAATTGCATTGGGCTGATGGCCTGCAGGGCTGCCTCTCCCTGCCAGGGCCTCCTTGGCAGCCATCACCCTGTTCAGGGCAGCCCTCACAACTGCCACTGTCGTGAGCCAGTGGCCCTTGTCCTGCCACCACGAGTGAGCCACCACTATGAACAAGCTGGTTGCCCTGGCCCCATGTAGGGTAGGCAAGCCCTGGCCTGTATTGGGCATGCAAGGCAGATGCCCCATGAGCCACGAATGAGAGAGAAGAAGAAGAAGATATTGGATTTATACCCCGCCCTCCACTCCCCAAGGGAGTCTCAGAGCGGCTTACAAACTCCTTTTCCCTTCCCCTCCCCACAACAGACACCCTGTGAGGTAGGTGGGGCTGACAGAGCTCTTTCCCAAGCTGTCCTTGAGGTAACAGCTGGTACAGAACTATGGCTTGTCCAAGGTCATCCAGCCAGGTGCAAGTGGAGGAGTGGGGAATCAAACCCGGTTCTCCCAGATTTGAGTCTGCGCACTTAACCACTACACCAAACTGGCTCCATGAGCCAGATGCCCCAGCACTGTGCAAGGTAGGTAAACTGCTCCCCCACCCCCCATGGAACTGGAGATATGGCAGCAGCTCGCTTGCCCCGAGGCCAGGTCAGCCACCTTGCTTGCTGTAGCATCAAGAGAGACATCTTTTGCTCCTTCACCGCTCTGTTGGGGTAGGGGTGGGGTAGGGTCCTTTCTAGGGCCTCTGCTCACATGTAACCACATCAGTTCAGATGCTGCCTCCAGTGGGGTAAACAGTGGCTTCCTAAAACCCATTCAGATTGGGAAAACAGAGTGTGGAGGAGGTCTAAGCCCCTTCTCAACATGGTCCCAATCTAAATTAGGTCCTTGCACGCTTGAGAAATGCAGAGCTCTCAAAGCACATCTGCCATCCAGCCCAGGAGTGCACCTGGGGAAAAATGTAATGTAGTTAGATCCACTGTGCTGAAATGAAATAGAGGCTGGTGGTGTCTACAGAAAGGGGGGAACAAAGTCCCTTGTTCTTTTTGTTGAGCTACCATAAAGTTCCCAGAATCTGCTGCAGTATTTCTGTTCCCCTCCCAAGTCCCCCTTTGAAAGTGTAGCATTTTGAATGTTACAAAACTTCAAGCTTGCTAACAAAAGTAAAGACTCCTGCAGATTTTCAGGGGATGTATCTTGTGATGTTATTCAAACTGAGCTTTTTCACATCATATGAAATCTGAATAGGAGGAAAGAATCACCACTTTTGCCACAAACACGGTTGTAGAAATTGACCTCAACAGACATAGTTACATCAGTCTTTAGGCTCAACAGAGAAGTGCTTCACAGGTGCCCAGCAAAAAGAAAGAAAGAAAAGAAAACTTGCCTGTGGTTGGAAGTCCACTGGTTCAAGGCCACGACACTCAAACTCAACTATTGTCTTAAAGGTCTCATTATCTTCAGCCTAAAATTAAGTCCAAAATAGTTTTCAAACTGGAGGAATAAATACTTGTATGAACACATAAAAACCTCATTTTCCAACTATCACATCCCATAAAAACACAAAGTACGAACAGTCCAACATCTCTATAACTATTCACTGCCCTTATATGTTTCCAGATCTATTTCCCATCTTTCAGAAAAGCAGTGAACAATCCATAAGTAACTCAAACAGATAAGAAAATATACATTGTACCTCAGTTGTTAGGGCCTGGTTACAATATCACCTCATGTATCTGGAGTTCCGTATTTTCAAATAATGTATACAGCAGACACAACATTGATCTTCCTAATCCAGATATTCTTTACACAGAAAAGAGATTGTATACATGCAACCACCACAGGATCATACTGGACATGGAAAACAAGAGCATATCCAAAGCTCCGTTTTCCATGTGCAGCTACCTGCACAAAAGGAATCCTGCAGGCACAATGGTGACAGAGCACAGACATCCAATTTGGTAAAACAGACTGATTATCTCCATCTTAATGTAAAGATGAATGGTGTCAACTAGACTACAAACACACCGAATCATCTCACGATGGTATCTGACACCTGAGCACTTATCAAAGGCAACCTCATCACATTCACCATTATGCTGGAAGAAGTGCGGAGAAGTTGGATCATTTGCTCACTGCTGGTGGAAATGCACATATATAAAGAAATTCTAGCAGGAAGTATTGACACAAATAAAACTCATCATGGGATATAACATCTCCCTCAATCCTGCCCTAATATTTCTTGAGATCTGGGAGACAAAAGACATGCCCTCAATCCATCGTAGCTCATCACCAGTTTACTAGTAGCAGCTAAAACGTCCATTGCATCTAGATGGAAAACAGAAAAAGCCCCTACTCTCTCATGCTGGATCAACAAAGTATGGGACCACTTAATAATGGAAAAGATTACAGACCGAATTAAACAATCAGATCTATATCCTAAACCCTCTAACTTTAATGAGAAATGGCATCCGTTCATGGAATTTATATCAGCATCAGATATTCAACCGCAAAATAACACTTATCAAGCCTTATTACACTGCTAACCCTCATAATTATTCAGCCCACATCACACATAGCTCACACACACTTCACTTTCAGAAAGACCACCACCTACAAATATCTTATAGCTATTGCTCAAATGTTCTTCATATTTTCTTTATGAGTTACTGTTCACATTGAATTGCACTAGTGTTGTTTCACTCTTGTGAATCTATGGTTGTATTATAAATGAATTAGCAAAATCAACTTTGTAAGTTGTTAATAAATATCTGTTTACTTGTAAAAAAATTAATAAAAACATTTGATCAAAAAAGATGAATGGTGCATCCACACTGAAATGCAGTTGCTCCTGCATGCCTACCTCAAAGTACTATATGCAAAACAGGTTTAATCAATTTTAATTTACACCCCCCCCCCAATATGGATTATGTAACGAGCTGTTCTATCTTTAATCAAAAAGAGCAGTTGCATTTAGAACCCTTCCACAGCTGGGTATCTTTGGATGAAGCACACAATAAACTGTCATTTACTCTGTAATATGGCAAAGAACATGAACTTACATTGTAAGGCTTTATGGTGTGACTTAAGATATCTGAAAGAAGAAAAAATATAGCAAAGGAAATGATCGCCAGTGTGGTATACCGGTTACAGTGCCAGCCCAGAATTGGGGAAACCCATGTTCATATCTCCACTCAGCCATCAACCAGGCTGGGTTGCCCTGGATTAGGTGGGGAGAGAAAGAGAAAGTGTCTATCTCATGGGGCTGATGCAAGGACAAAATGGAGGAGAGGAAAACCATGTGTGCTACTCTGAGCTTGGTGAAGAAATGGTGAAGTAAAAATGCAAGAGCTGAAGTCTATAAATGAATATGAAATGAAGAAGATGGTAGCTCACGAAGCTGAATCCAATACTTAATTTTCAATGGATTCCATGTCAATTATTTCACTGCAGGTTAATCAATTTTCATTTATACACCCTCCTACGTGGATTATGTAATGGGTTGTTCTGCATTTAATCAAGATGAGCACGAGAGTATCAAGAAACACAAATAATAATTAAAACATGTTGGAGGGGAAATGTTCAGTGTACTAATTCATTCTTTTCAAAGTGAGAAAACAGAGGTTTACAGAGCACAGTTAAAATGGAAAATAATGGATTCCACTTCTCCCTGCTGCAGCCAAAACGCCAACCCAAATGCTGCTCCTGGGGGACCCCCCCCCCAAAAAAAGTTTGGAGGTGGGAGCATAACGCTTGCTGTGGGAGAGGGCAACAGGCAAAAACCTTGCCCGTTCTACCTATGGAAACATTAGATGTGATCTAAGGAAAAAGTCATTAAAATATACAGACAAAACTTAAAACCATTCCTCTTTTAGTTTTTTTTTCTTCTCAAAAAGGGGAAACTTCTATGAAACCAAAACATGCCTCCAAACCAACATTGAATGCTATTACATCAAACATGCATTTCTGACTAATTATCTAAAACTGCTTCTTGGGTCAAGTTCATGAGCTGTTCATTCAGTCCCTGTTCAAATGTGCAGATGTTTTGCTGTTTGTTCTGTGAGCATCTAAGCTTCACTGCTGCACAGTGGGCTAGTCAACTTATATTCTTGCCTGGTAGAAATAGAAATTTTAGCGTGACACATTATAGAAGTGTTCATGATTGAAAATGCCATAAACTGGGTATGACTGCTGCCTGAATGTGATCTACAGATGTGTCCTTAATCAGGGAGATGGATCTTACCTGCTCACAGAAGGCACTTCTGCCAGTAGAGAGCAACTGCCCTCTCCTGTTGCAGTCTCCCCCCCCCCCCCCCCCAGTCCCCCCACACCACATTATCTACTCCTGGGGATTGGTGGACTGCTGAGAATAATGTAAGCCATGACTGGGGAGTTTCCAGTATGTAGGAGATGAGCAAAAATCACTCCTTTCAGCAAATGTAAAACTTGTGTGATGTGTGTGTCTTGCCCTTGATTGTGATTCAGTTTTATTTATGGTGTGATGCTTTCATAAATAACATTGCAGTTGAGATTAAGATAAAAAATAATGACAGGAGCTCATCTGGGAAGCTGAAAAACAAGCGCACCCTACCTTTGCATAAGAGACAGCGAGCACAAAGTATTCAGTCCATATAAATAAAATATAGGCTTGAGAAAGCATTGCAGGTATCCTACTGTTGTTGCTGCAGCACAAACAAACTCTAGCCAAATTTCTTAACCATGAACAAAGTGAATACATTTTATTCTCAGCATATGAGTATTCAGAAGAAATGATACTCCCCAACTATCTCCAATTATGGACTCTGATTGTATTTTCTTAGAATACACCCTTTCATTTAGAAACCACCTACATGTAACATGGCCTCCATCAACAAAACCAGAAAAATTTGCCCCAAGCTGAAAGGCAATAGTAAAAATTAAGGTTGACAGAGTTAACTATATCCTGTTGGATGGAAGTACAGAAATTTTACCTACCTATAGAGTTTTCTCTGGAGCACAGCTTGCATTTCTGCACCATTGTGGCACTCCCTCTGCCTCCTTTGAGAGGGTGACTGTCCTAAACAACATTTCCAAAGGAGTTATTAATGTCAAAATTGTACAGCTCTACAGAAAAAGCTACAGCCCCCCCTCCCAAAAACAGCTAACACTAATGTGATATTCAGATCGCTACTGTAAAAGTTTGTTTGGGACTAAGACTGTTGAATTTGTATGCCAACAATTTTCATCAGTAAAACTATGATGAGAACAGACCTTTAGTATATTACCCTTTTTTCAAAAATCCTTCAGACCTTTCAAAATACAGCAGTCGATTCAGAATACAGGACTCTGTATTTGACTGTAACACTAATATTAATTGGGACAGACTTATGAATGGCCAGTATATAAACGAGCCAAGAAATTATTGCTCTGAAAAAGCCACGGCACTGTCTAACGATGATGGGCCCTGGGGGAAAAGATAGCCTTTGTCCATACTAAGCTACTGTGTATCAGTACAGGCTGGAAAAAACATACCTGCAGAGCCTTGTAGCCAACAAGTAGACCTGAATATTAAGTGTCTGTTTAGGCAGTAGGTAGCTAATCCATAAGTGGCACAAGCAGTGGGAGCTGGTAGCATCTGCTCCTTTCAAAGACAAGTTCAGCTCACACTCCTACCAGCCTCCACTGTATTGCACTGCATAGCTTCCTGTTGCACGGTGCAGACAAAGAAACAAAAACCATGCTAAGGCACCTGGGGAGGGGGGGATTTCTGCAGCATACATTAAGGCAACAGTGCATCGTTGGCCCTAATCTATCCCACTCCCCACTCCAAGGAAATCCACAGCCTCACTGGACTCATCTGATAGGGAGAAACAGAGCTAGGTGTCATCTGTGTATTGGTGGCGTCTCACTCCGAATTCCATGCATCCAATCAGACTTGACGGAATGCTAAAAATGTCCATAGTGTAATTTCTGAACGGTACACCCATATATTGTTATTATTGTTATAATAATTAATTATATTTATGAATTGCCCAATTCCTGCTACAGTAGGGCTCTGGGCAATGTACAGTATCCATAAAACAGAAACAAGATAAAACCAAGTAAAACATTAATAAAACATTCCAACAATCAGATGGTGAATAGTCAATCCCAATTCCAACTGCTGGTTACTTCGCAAGGGGGGGGGGGGAAGAGGGTGAGGTAGATGTAAATAACAGAGGAGGGTACCAGCCAAGATGGAGCCGTTGCTGTCCTCAACCAAAGGCCTGGTGGAATATCTGATGCTAAATGCTAAACTGCCAACGATTTCCCTGAAAAATAACTGTAATAGTGGTCTAATGAGGCAGCAAAAGCACCAACATGTGTGAGCGATAAAAGCGACAGCCCTCCAGGTTGGCCACCGTGTGAAACAGGATGCTGGACTGGATGGACCCTCACTGGTCTGAACCTGCAGAGCTCTCCATCTTATGACAACACTTATCAGTCACCCAAGTATTAAATGTAATCCATATAAACAACTCTAAAGACCCCCAAACAGCTTTTCAAATTCATATAACACTTGAACCAAGTCCATCCTTATACTGTGTGTATTACCGTTTAGAAAGCCTGTGTTATAGTCTGGAGACCTACCATTAATCGTAAATATTGCCATTTTTCTGAAACCTCACCACAGTTCCCACATTTCAGCTGAAAAAGAAAAACCAAACAGAAACTCAAAATGCATTGAAAAATACAACAGCAGAATGGTACTGTAGGGAAAAAAGGTTCATGTAAAATAAATGGATGGACATGAACTGCAAGAGAATCCTAATGCATGCCCAGTGAACTAAAAACTCAGAACAATTCAAACCTGAAATATATCATCACAGATTATTTCCAAAGACAGAGTGAGAGTAAAGGCTAGGGTTTGATCTGAACGCCTTTTTTCTAGGAGTTAAATCCCACCTCCACCCTCATTCCCACTGATCTTCGTCTTCAGCTACAGCCCCTGGTGCAACATCCCATGCAGTTTCCAATGAACTCCCAGCCCTCAGGAGTCTTTTTAGGAGGTTGTAAGAGGAACATCTTGCACAGGCAGACTTGGATTTGTATATGCCAACAAGGTTCTTATAGTCAGCAGTATAAAAGGAGCTAAGCTGTCATGGCACCCAAAGAACAGGCAATCCCTTTCCCATTGCCACCTATAGGAATCCTCTGTAACTACATTCTTTGGAAGTGTGGCAGTCCATAATGACCCAAACTTATTACCATAAATACATGCAATTTGAATAATCATGACTACCATGTTTATTAAATGAATGTCTCATTGAAACATTGGGAGTGAAGAGAGACTGGAAGACAGAACGGGAGAGGACATTATTTATTTGCATGTAATTTGTATGCTAATGCTAACATGCTTCTTGTATTGTAGTGAGAATAATTTTTTTAAAGACAAACAAATAAACAAACAGCAAGGCATTAAAGAAAAATCAGTTAGGCAGCTGGAGCAGTTTTATATAAAATATTATATATTTTCTGTTCACAGACAAACTTGGGTTGTTTGTTTGTTTTTGTAATTTTTCTTTCTGGGGGGGCACCATGTTTGTGCCACAGCCTCCCCAGAAACTATTCCTGTAGTTACAGCTGTTTTACTTCAGATAATCACAGCAGTTTAAAAATCTGATTTGATGTTAGCACTCCAACTTTTTCAAAAGTGAACTAGAGAAGCGGCTGTGCTCCTACCTGTGATTTCAGCACAAAGTTTTATGCTGTTTTCTCATGCTTTTCTTTCTTACTGTTTGACCCTTTCATGTCCTGTCATTTTTGATTAGCCAATAGCAATACATCTCACTACATTTCTGCAACTTTATTTTACTGTATCAGTTAAAAGTTTATCGCGACAATCCTAAAGAATAGAGTCCAAAGCCTATTCACCTGGAAACTATACTATGTACTTTAGTGATCCAAGAATTCATAATCTGTAAGCAAAGAAAGGCTGAAGTCCTCCCACAAACGCTTTCCGATTTGGGAACCCTGAGCGTGAATCTCAAATCTCGGTTGAGTTCACTTGATGTGGAAGAGGAAGATACTCTGCACCCGTTTTATTATTGCTAACCTCATAGGCCAGGTGCAAAAGTCAAGAAACTCTATTTCGTACTGAGAACCGCACAGTGGCAACTGACGGCTCCTTTACGGCTTCACACTAGAGGGCGGGGAACATCGTGCACCTGGGAACAAGGCGGCATCATCACTGCAATTGGCTACACCGTCGCTGACAATTCACCACGTGCTTTGCGTAAACACGGCATTTAACATATTCCACACATACCTTCAGATACCAGCGAAAATCCTCCCCGACCGGTCTGACATGGGTGATGTTTTCTAAAGTGGCCTTCAACTGCAGCCCAACTTTCTGTAAAGAGACGTGAGCATATCAGACGCAGGACGAGATCCTCGCCACGGATTCACCCCAGCCCCCCCAAGTGGTTCAGGCCGCCGCAGAGACACAGCGTCTCCTCTTACCCCCATCACTGAAGAGCAAACAAAGTCCCACAGCGGAAAACCTCCACAGGTTCGGGGGCCACGCAACAGGAGAACCGGGCGGGGGGGAAACGGAACGCAATCAGGGCTGCAGCAGCACTTGCTCAAAGGGCTCTAGAGGGCGGCTGCAAAACCTCGCGAGACTTGGGATGGGCTTTCTTCGTGGAGGTGGGACGTACAGGACAAAACACTGGACCAACCATTTGCCCTTACTCAAGATGTCAGCCTCCTCAGAGGCAACGGAGCTCTAAAATGGAATACGGACTAGAGTGGCCAGGACAGTCGTCGACCCGCATGTGGACGTCAGAGGGAGCGCCAGGAAAAAGAGAGGCGTCCCCGGCGTACTGACGTCACGCTGGAGCAGTTCTCGCACCAACAACGATTACGTAGACCGCGACTCTACCACTCCGCAGGAGAGATGTAAAGGAGCAGCCGATGAGGTCGTGGATGCTTCAAGACTTGGGAGAAGGGAGCCTGCGGCGCCCAGCGGGGCAGGAGCATTTAAAGGGACACTTTTCATGCTTCGGAGCGGCGAGGCTGCGCCGAAGACTTAAAGGGATGGAGGCGGAGCTTCTCCCGTTATTCGCCTCTGGGAGATCAGGCGCGCGGGCAGGTCCGCCTGGAGAAGCTCTTAAGGACACCTAGAGGCTTCTCCTGCTCTGGTGGGCCCCGCGCGCCTGATTTCCTACCGGCTTTTGCAGTCGGCCATTGCAGATTAAAGGGTGCCTTCCCGGACCTGCGGGAGAAGGGGGAACCCCTCGCGCCTGATCCCTGGGCAGCACCACAAAAAATCACATATCCAAGGATTTGTGGCACCACAACAGTGCAAAAGCATAGTTCCAAAGTACGGATCTTCTTGATTTTTCTACTATGTCATCTCATACTCACCATCAGGTCAGCTATAATCTCAATAGCCACTGATTGTATAGCAAAAATCACGCATCCATGTCTTCATGGCATCACAAGGGCGAAAAAACATGGATCCAAAGCATGGATCCTCAGGGTAATTGCATTGGGTTACCCCAACATCACAATCAAATCACCCATCATGTCCATGGGCAGAGCTCGCCCCACAAAAACCATTGATCCACAGTTTCATGGTGACACCATGAAACAAAAACATGGTTCCAAAGATCCTCATGATCTTTGCTTTGGGTCACCCCAACATCATCATAAAATCACATATTGTATTCAGAGGCAGAGCTTGCACCCCAGAAATCATGGATTCACGGTATCGGGTCATTTTGTAGAAAAAGAGGTGCAGGAGCTAATAAGCATAAATCATTAGCATAACTTATTTGCATATGCTAAACCACCTGACATCACCAGAAGTATGTCAGAAGGCAAGAAAGAAAGAAGAGAGAAAAAGAAAGAGCTGGCAGAGAGGGGACAGCTATTAATCCAATCCTCAGAAATACCACTATTCTGGGAGGATAGCTTCAGTGGTGGCTGAGGCCTTCAGAAGGCTGGTCAGAGGAACAAGGACCTTTCCAGGGGACCGGGTCATTTTGCTGCAGCCATGACACAAGCAGGTATTCCCTGCGGGGGGGGGGGGGGGGGCTTGTACCAACTCCCGGAGCTGAGCTCCCCCGAGCTCCTACTCGAAATGACCCCTGCACGGGATCATAGCAACAACATGGAGCAAAAACATGGTTCCGGATCCTTAGGATTTTTGCTTTGTTTCCCCCAAGCTCACTATCAAATCACATATCATGGCCATGGCCACAGCTTACACCATAAAAGTCACAGATCCATGGCTTCATGGTGACACCATATTGCCATGAAAATGCCAGAACACGGGCCAGAACACGCATGAAACACACAGTAGTACTGCAAAAAGCACTGGGATGCATAACAGGCACTCCATAACAATATTCTAGAAGTGAAAACGTGGAGCTCTCGAACCTTAATTAACCCTTTCCAGACCAAAATGCCTCTGGAAAACTCCAGAATGGGCCGGAATGGGCATGAAACAAACAAAAGGACTGCAAAAAGCACTGGGATGCATAACAGGCACTCCATAACAATATTCTAGAACTGAAAATGTGGAAATCTCAAACCTTCATTAACCCTTTCCAGGCCAAAATGCCTCCGGAACACGCCGAAATGGGCATAAAACACACAATAGTACCGCAAAAAGCACTGGGATGCACTTAGGGTTGCCAAGTCCAGGTTGGAAAATACCTGGGGACTTTGGGGGTGGAACCAGAAGAAGGCGGGGTTTGGGGAGGGGAGGGGCCTCAGCATGGTACAATGCCATAGAGTCCACCCTTCAAAGCAGCCATTTTCTCCAGGGGACCTGAGCTCTGTCAGCTGGAGATCAGTTGAAAAAGTGGGAGATCCCCAGGCCCCACCTGGAGCCTGGCAACCCTAGATGCATTACAGGCATTCCAGAACAATATTCTAGAAGTGAAAACATGGAGCTCTTGCACTTTCATTAACCCTTTCTAAAATGATATGTGTGTTTGTTAGATTTTATTCAGACAAACTCAGCTATCTGTAGTACTGTCTCTGCATTACTTATATGTTGTATGTTAATTTTCTTTTGTGTGTCTATGTTTCTATTCATTATCTTTTCTATTCTGAAAATAAAAATTTATTATGGAAAAAATATACCTTTCCAGGCCAAAATGCCTCCGGAACACACTGGAACAGGCATTAAACACACAGTAGTACCACAAAAAGCATTGGGATGCATTACAGGCACTCCAGAACAATATTTTGGAAATCCAAACACAGAGACAATGTGTACTTATTAACCTGTTCCAGGGCAAAATGCCTCCAGAACACCTCGGAAGAGGCTGGAATGGGCATTAAACACACAATAGTATCGCAAGAAACAGTGGGATGCGTTAAAGGGACTCCAGAACAATATTTTGGAAATCCAAATGCAGAGATATCATGCACTTACTAACCCATTCCACTCCAAAATGCCTCCAGAACACCTTGGAACGGGTCGGAATGGGCACTAGACAAACAATAGTACTGTCTGAGAGCCAGTTTGGTTTAGTGGTTAAGTGCGCGGATTCTAATCTGGGAGAACAGGGTTTGATTCCCTACTCCTCCACTTGCAGCTGCTGGATGACCTTGGGCAAGCCATAGCTCTGTACCAGCTGTTCTCTCAAGGGCAGTTCTCAAGAGAACTCTCTCAGCCCCATCTACCTCACAGGGTGTCTGTTGTGGAGAGGGGAAGGGAAAGGAGTTTGTAAACCACTCTGAGACTACAAGGGAAGGGTGGGGTATAAATCCAATCTCTCTCTCTCTTCTCTTCTACTACAAGAAACAGTGTGATGCATTAAAGGCACTCCAGAACAATATTTTGGAAATCCAAATACTGAGATAGTATGCACTTATTAACCCGTTCCGGGCCAAAATGCCTCCAGAACACCTTGGAACAGCCGGAACAGGCATTACACAAACAATAGTACTGCAAGAAACAGTGGGATGCGTTAAAGGCCCAAAAAGAAGTGGGATGTGTTAAGAGCACTTCAGAACAATATTTTGGAAATCCAAAAGTGGAACTGTCATAGGGCTGCCAAGTCAGCCCGGGGGGCGGGGGATCCCCCGCTACAGGGGTTCCCCCGCCGGCCAGCATTCGGCTGGCGGGGGAACCCCACCCCCGAAGTCGCCCAGCCAGGACGACTTCCCCCACGTAATGATGTTACCCTGAAGTAATGTCAGCACGTTGGGGAGCGTTGCCAGGGCGATGCTCTGGCAATTGCCCCAAAACTCTATGATACCAGCTGTTCTCTTAAGAGAACTCCTGGCCGGAGGAGGACTCCCCCCCCCCCCCCGCCGGTGAGTGCTAAAGACTTGGCAACCCTAAACTGTCACACTTTTATTTACCCTTTCCAGACCAAAATGCCTCTGGAACACCACACAACAGGCTAGAACATGCAATCCACAAATAATAGTAGCACAAAATGGGGGGTGGGGGGAGATGCATTAAAAGCACTTGAGAACAGTATGAATTACAGACACTCCAGGACAATATTTTGTGAAACAAAAAGCAGAAGAACTGTACTATTATTAACCTTTTCCCTGTTCAAATACCAGTGCATCATTCAACTTTCGAACCAATGAAAGCTAGTGTTTGTGTCACTGGTTTTGTACACATTCATCCATTGTGCACTGACGACATCCCCCATTGTCTTTGTTATTGCACTCACTGTCATTTTGATCCACTGCCTGAATTAAGACCGTGCATTTTAGGCAGCCCTACAAAAAGGGTATAGTCCAGTGGCCGAAGACACCACAGAAGGTTCAGTCTTTGTCGTGTTCAGTTAAAGAAGACTTGCTGTAAGCCAGCCTAGAAAACATGTATGTTAGAACAATGGGGACAACCAGTGCCAGTCTGAATAGATGTGACTGGCTGTGGAGAGTAATGCTTAAAGCAATTTCTGTTATTCAGTTGTTTATATACATTAATGTGACATCTCTGTTTAATTGTTAGTTGGTTAAATACTGCACCCAGTCTTGTAGAACTCTAACGAACTGACTGATGTGTAAGGGGGGGACCTCCACAAACCTCCCTGGGGAGCCCTTCCACTACCAGCCCCTGTGCTGTGTAGCATGCAGCTAGTTGACCCCCATTAGGCTGAGGACATGATTAAAGCCCCAAGCTGCTACCAGACAGTTCAGGGGGTTTGGAGTGAAAAGCATACCTGGTGCCTTTTTAGCCCTGACCCACCACAGAAGAACCTGCTGCCTACTGCCACGCCCACCCAATCCTCTATTGTTCTCCCCTCCTGTAATCTGGCCAATTGTCTTTTCCACAACACTCCCAGAGGTCATCCCTGCCTTTTCATTGGGATCTTCAGGTGGTAGGCATCCCAACATTTCAGACAGTTTTGTGTAATGTCTGAGCAAGTGGAACTATTGATGGCTAATCTGGATGGGTTGTAATCCCATCTCTGGGATGGAAGGCAGCATGGTATAGCAATGGCAAACCATCTCACTCCCTTCCCTTGCTGGCATCTCCATATTGGCTATGTCACAGAACTCCCATTTTTAATTCCACTTTTAAGATTTTTTGACAAAACTGGGTATTGCTCATATTTATACAAACATATTGTTATGGAATTGGAGCCTCAACTGAGCCTCAGTCCCTTGAACCTATTTTGAATTTATTTCTATAGCTGAGTTTTTGGTTTCCTAAGATGCTTCACGGCTCAACTAGTGCTTTAGCTTTCGTGATACAAATTGCCCAGTATATGACTTTTGCCTTAGTGGGTGTTTATACATTCCAGAAGTGAGTGGTGCCATTCTTGAAGTCTCACCATATGGTTATCAGTGTTATCCCAGCCTCTGAGAAACAGTAACTCTGGTCAGGAGTCATTAGTCAGAAAGTAAACATTCATCTTGCCAAGAAAGGAAATGGTCCGATTTTGGTCAGAGCTCATTCCATTTCTGATTGACAGCCCCTTTAGATCAGAAGACGAAGAAGAGACTGGATTTATACCCCGCCCTTCACTACCCCAAGGAGTCCCAGAGCGGCTTACAAACTCCTTTCCCTTCCCCTCCCCACAACAGACACTCTGTGAGGTAGGTGAGGCTGAGAGAGGTCTTTTGAGAACAGCTCTGGAAGAACTTATGACTTACCCAAGGTCACCCAGCTGGCTGAACATGGAGAGGGGAATTAAACCCGGTTCTCCCAGATTACAGACTGTGCTCCTAACCCCTACACCAAACTGGTATAATTATAAAGGTATATAATATAGGTGATGGCTGTTGTTTGGGCGCTCCTTGGCCAACAGCCCCCTTGAGGCCTTGGGGAAGAGCTGGAATGTATTCCTGATAAACATATTTACAAGTGCACTAATTTTCTAATAGGTAATGGGTTTTTCTATGATGATTGCTAAATTACTATTTGCTTGAATACTTTTGTATTATAGGTTTAAATTTCCAATACATGGTCCCAAGGTGTTCTGGAGGCATTTTGGCCTGGAAAGGGTTAATGAAGGTGCGAGAGTTCCATGGTTTCACTTCTAGAATATTGTTCTGGAGTCCCTGTAATGCATCCCAGTGCTTTTTGCGGTACTATTGTGTTTCATGCTTGTTCCGTCCCAGTCCAGGGTGTTCTGGAGTTATTTTGGCCTGGATAGAGTTAATAAAGGTGCGAGAGTTCCGCATTTTCACTTCTAGAATATTGTATCTCTGGTTCCTGGCATTAAATTTTACAGCATGCATGGCTCAGCCCGACAAACTAGCATTTATGTCAGATCCAGTTCTTGTAACAAATGAATTTGACACCCTTGGTAGAACGTCATCTCTGGTCGCCTCAATTTGGTTCAATTCTTCAGACTCCCTTCCTGCAAATAATGGCTGTAGCATAGGTACATGCCCCACACTTCCCCCAATGAACACAGAAGCAAAAAGTTCATCAAGGTTTTCTGCCATCTTCCCATCTTCTTTTAGCAATCCCTTTATTTCTTTGTCATCCAAAGGCCCCATTGCTTCTCTGGCTAGCTTCCTGCTCTGGATATATTTTTTAAAATGTTTTTTGTTTGTCTTGATGGTTTTAGCAACCCACTCCTCAAAATCTCTTTTTGCATGCCTAATTACTGACTTACATTTCTTCTGCCAGTGCCCGTGGTCCCTCCTGTTCAATTTATACTTAACATCTAACACTGATTGAACCCCATTAGATATTTTGATGTATTCAAAACTTATAGTATAATACACTCAGTGCAGATATATATCAAAAGGCAGTTTTAACCACTGCAAAAGCAATCTCAAACCACTGCAAAGGATTTACTGCCAAGTGACTATCAGCTCAAATTAAGAAGCCACTTCTCCAAATTAAAATAAATTCTGAATATACTTCTAAGAGTCTTGATTACAAACGCTTCCTAAATAAAAAGATATTTTAGCATTTATTAAATTCACCCTATACAAACTGACATACACAAAAGTCATTTAATAAAAGACACAAGGAATGACAGGAAATTTTACAGTACAAACTTAACATACAATTTAAATTGGCTTAATTTTGAAGTGCAATCCAATAAGACTGAAGACTAGACACTTGAGGTCCTGGACAAGATAGTAAAACACTCTTAGACCCTCTGGATCCCTGAAACGTAAAAGAAAAGAAAAGGACCATTTAGAGTCAGAATCTTAGAGACAATGTAAAATACAACAAGAAAAAGCCTCCTACAACTGATCAAAACTACAATTTATCAAAAGCATCTTAAGGCCTGGCTCTTAGTAGCTGGGAAAAACCAAAATGAGGCAATTACACATGACTGTTTTTCAAAGAGGGGTTGCAGCAAGAAAGAATAATGATATGTCATGGCTGCTATCTACTCAACTGCTAGTATATGAGAATTCAACTAAGAACAGCAAATCCAGCACTCAGTTTTGGGTGCTGCAGCCCAAGGAGAGAGTAATGTGGCATATTAGGCAAGGCAACTAGGGCAAAGTTGTAGAGCTGCTGTCCCCATGCATGTCTTAAATCTCTGGCTTCAGAGTTTGTGTGATGCTTTAATAGATAAGCATAAAATCAGAACGGTTACACAATCATTTTTACCTTGCCACGTTCTTGCGAGCAAGACCTATTGAACAACATGTGAATTACTTCTGAATTAAGCTGCTAAGGACTGCTCCCTAAGTGATGCTTCCTACAATGGGTCATTTACAGGTTTTGATTATAGGTTTGAGTTTGTAGTCTTGGAAATAATCTGTCAAAATTCTTTAGAAAGAAGCTTAACTTAGCCAATCCATTAAAAGACCACTTACTTGGACTGATTTACATCAATGAGAGAACCAATTTTTGATGTGGTAAACGATATGTGCTCATCACCAATTACAATTTCAAGCTCCTAGAAAAATAAGTAGAAGTGATGAAATAAAGCTGTTTTATCATATACTGCCTTAAAGATCCAATGGTAATATAAATCATGTCATATATATATGTGTGTGAGTGTGTGTATATATCTATCTATATCTATCTATCTATCTATATAAAAATCAAACTTCATTTCCCTACCTTCCCTATAAGTGGGCTCAAGCCTAGAATAAGCTGTACCATTCAAGAGGCTTGGATGTATTACAGCTTATTTACAAGATAACTCATTTATAAATTAAGTGCTACACACACATACACAAACAAACATACATAGCTGGTGTACAACAGTCTCAAAGGAAAGATATTTGTACTGAAATCAGGAAATGTGCTAACCTGCCGACCAACTCTGTCAGGTGGTGGCCACAGTGCATCATCTTCTTTCGTAATTTCACTGTCATCAATTATCCGCTTCAGCTCTTCCATCACACTCTTGTGGACGTATGCCTATAAACATGTAAGCATATGCATCAATTCTTTAGTAAGATAATCTATCTAAAAAAAAATTATTTACCCACCATCTTTTCTTTTTACCCATTTGTGTCACTACCCACTGAAATGGCTTATGGGAGGGATATATTGAGCATATATTGTTCTGACAGGAGAATCTGCAGAGTCAATACCGCATGCAGCTTTGGGGGATCAGAGATAGACAATTTATGATACAAATTTCCCATGTAAATATAATGTTGTAGAGAGTTCCTTTCCTATCACACGGTTTTTAATGTGCACAGAGAAACAGCAATATAAAATATTATGAACAACAGTATTTAAAATGCAGAGCCATGTTTTTCAGTGACAGCTGAAAATATTCTGTTTTCTGCATTTAGGAATATTAAGAATTATATATAATTATATATAACTTTCCCAGTTATATATAATTCAGACATCTAGTAAAACTTTTAAACAACAACCACATGTGCTTTGTTTGGATTTAAGATTCATATCTATAGACTATAGATAATATTAACAATTAACTTACCTCTTTTCTGATCATCACATCATTTTTATAATTGCTGTTGTTTGCATATCTGAGTTTACCTGTTGAAATATACAAATAACTAATTCAGGTATTATATAAAGCAAGATCTGGTTTCCTGTTAATGTGACCATCATCACCCTTAACCTGGAATCAGCTAAACCAGGTCTATATTCACATATCAAGAATGAGAAAACATTATTCCCTAACCAAAGAAAACAGAGTTATCATTTATTTCTTTACCTCTAAAAGGACGATCTACTCCCTTACAAACCTGCCTGACCAGTACAGTCATCTTCCTGCTTTGGGTGTCCCCATCTTCTTAGATTAGGTGGACAGTAACACAGGAGAGGGCCTTCTTGGTTGTTGCATCATAACTCTGGAACTATCTTCCCGGGAAGACTCATCTGTCCCCTTTGGTTGCCATCTTCTGCCAATGGATGAAGACTGTTTTGTTTTGTCTGGCATTTCCTCAGTGAGCCCTCCTTCCTGTGTTTCAACCACTGTGTTTATGGTTGGCTGAGTTCAGATTGGCAGTTTGGCCCGATATAGGCACGTTTCTCAAGTTGATTAAATGGGCCAGTTCACACAGCCGCAGCTGTCTGGCGTTCCCGTGCCGTACTCACCCATCCTGAAGCATTTTGATCCTGCTTCTAAAAAGTACCAGGTGAAAGCTGTGGCAAGCTGTTAGGGTGCGTGTTGATCCCGCTTCCTGAAAGTGTGGATGCAAATAAGCCGCAATCAAGCGGCACTGGTAATGTAAACCCGCTGATCTGGCATAGCCGCCCATGCATGCTGTGCATTTGAGCGCACAACCGCCCGCGGGGACACTTCCGGCTTGTGGAGTTAAAGCTCCCAGCCATGGGATCCTGCCCCAATTGCTGCTGCACCTATGCACAGGTTGGTGAAATGGACCAAAGCCTGCGCAACTGGGGTGGTGCCACCAGGGGCTGCCCCACAGTGTGAACGCTCCATTCTGCCTCCTCCCCAGTATGGTCCCACATCAGTCCAAGCAGTGCAACCGGAAAGCCCTGTGACAACTTGGCCCGGGTCTTTTTGCCCCGCTTCCCTTGAGCTTCATTCTGCCAGTCTTTCCTCCACTGTTGTGTATGTAAGTTTTAGTTTTGTATTTACTGTTTTTTAAGATGTATACTATAATGCTTATTTTAGTCATTAGCTGCCTTGGTAGCCCTGATCAGGGCAGAAAACCATGATATAAATCTTGTACATAAATAATAAATACAATGCCTCTCTCCTTGGGCATTGCAGTCATGAAGCTCTCTTTCCTTTACCTCCTGGGTGCAGGGGTGTGTGTCTGGAGCTGGAAGGGAGGGAGAGATCAGTAGAAATTGCCAATTTAGCCTGGTTCCAACAGTCTAGGTTAGCCTCTCCAGGAGATGTCCATTTCCTTAGTCCTTTATCTTGCTTACAGGAGGCTTTGATCCAGCTTAAGGGGAACATTTTGGATAGGACAGGCTCTTCAGGCAGCCAACTACCTGCCACTTCCACAGTAGGGTTCCTTCTTTTCTCATGATTTCTGCTTGACTGCTTTCACCCTCTCCCCTTTACTACACTCTTCTGTGAACTGGGCCACTGCCAGTAAGGACCTTGCGATTGCCTTTACCCCAAGGTAGGGTTGCCAGCCTCCAGGTGGGGCCTGGAGATCTCCTGCTTTTACAACTGATCCCCAGGAGAAAACAGCTGCTTTGAAGGGTGGATTCTCTATGGCATTGTACCACGCTGAGGCTCCTCCCCTCCCCAAACCCCACCCTCTCCTGGATCCACCCCCAAAAGCCCCCAGGTATTTTCCAACCCAGACCTGGCAACCCTGCCGTTAGGGATTTCTTGTGACATGCTGCCTCAGTCCAACTCCATTCATCATCCAGCCTTAGGCTTCTTCCATGCCATCCCCTTCTCCTTAAGCAAACTGCAAAAACCATCTCACCTTTCCCCCGCGAGAAACAACAAACTGACCTCCCTGTTCACTTCCAGCCAGAGGCTCCCCACCGCCTTCACCAAGTGCCCTCCTCCCCTCCCGGGTGAAGCTCCCCCTTGCCTCGAAGTCCCGCCCTCAAAGTCTGAAACTGCAGCCCAGCTTCGGCCTTACCGTCCGGGCGGAATTCGAACTCAAGAAACTCGTGCCCGAACTTCCCCTTGTGCCCGACGTAATACCGCAAGTAAAAATCACTCGCCATGGCCACCCTTGCGCACCGACCCGCCGAAAGACCAGCAAGCACCGGGCACAGAACGTTCAGCTTGTGCGCCGGCGCACAAAATTTACCTCACAGAGGGACTGCGCACGCGCAGGTCGAAAAGCGAATCATGCTATCGTCGCTCGCTTGTACGCGAGCAAATTACAGCGTAGAGTTACACCGGATGGAAGTTTTTACTAACAGTTCCGGTTTACAAGTGAATTGGTTTTCTGCGCAATCCTCCAAAGCGGGATACTTACCATGGAGATGCCCAGGCCTAGAGTGATTCCTGTCGTTTAAAACGCTTGACCAATGGCGGCTTTTATATTTTACTGGAAGTTCAGGCTTTATAGCTGCTCTGTTATTTCTATCTCAGTAGGATGTAAGCTATTATTACAAGAGGCGTGGTGAAGAGCTGAACGAGCCTTAAAGGAAACGCCGACAGAGAGACGGAGAAAGTAAAAAGCAAAGAGAAGAAAAGTGGGCGAGGCGAAGAGCATCTTAGGGCTTCGGTTGCTATCCATATGTTACTGTTAGCGCCTCCCTGTGAACGCTAATGTCTTGCAAAAGTTCAGCGAAGCCGAAGGCTGCTACATTAGCCAGCCCAGACCTCAGATGACCGTCACGAAACCTGAAAAAAGATAATTTAGTATTTTCGTTCTATAAGATCTATAAGGCTTTCTATAAGATCCGCTCACAAATTTATTTACAAAATTTTTATCCTGTCTTTCTGCCCTGATCAGGGCCCGGCCACTAAGGTGGCGAACAGCTTCAAAACATATATACAAGATCTTAAAAACCAGTAGCCAAACAGAAACACATCATTAAAAAAACACATGCAGCACCATAAAACACACATAAAAACGACAGTTAAAACACTGGGCAGGAAGAGGGGATCACTGAGGGAATACCAGGGGGAGGATGACAACAGAAGGGGACAGGCGTGTGCCTCTGCGGATATCATTCCAGAGTATCAAGACCAAAGCAAAAATATCCTTTGCAAAGGAGACCTCTGAAAAATACTCAAATGTATTCTCACAGAACATGTTTGAGAGATTTCTAGGCTGCCTTAAATACATACAAACCATGTTACTAGAAAATAAAACTGGTTTTGCAGCTCTCAGCCTCCTTCAAAGACTTTTGAGTCAAAGCCCTAACAAAAATGGAATACTTTTTCAGATGGTGTCACAAGGCATCTGACAATGGAGCTAGTGTCTCCTGGGGGTGGGGGTGGGTTCTATTAATTTAGGGTTAGGGTTACCAAGAACAGCCTACCAACAGCAGCTCTGAAGTGGTGGACAGTCTCAAGACTGAGCAGGTGGAAGTGGTTCTTTGGTAATTTTGCTTCCAAGCTGTTAAGCACTTTAAGAGCGAAAAGCAGCACTTTTGAATTGGGTTCAGAAATAAGCTGAAAACCAGTGTCAGTGGACTGTATATGATTAGATAGATGCCTATTATATCTCAAAAAGCCTGCTGCACATTCAAATGCGTTTGCTCAGAAGCGCTTTAGCCTTAAACCCCCTTTCCTTCTCCCTTTTCGAGAACAATTTTGCACAGGAAAAAAAGTGCTGGGCACATGATTCAGAGGCATTCAGCCTAAGGTACAAGAAATTTTTTTGGCTTTTTTTAAGGCAATAACCTTTTATCAGGTACCATCTCTCTTGGGCATAGCCGTGCAGTGATGGCAAATGCTGTGTGTGTGGTTTTTTTCTACATGTTGGCAAATGTTTATGACACCAGAGTCCTGAAAGGGGAATTCTGGCACTCTTGCTACCAATCACTGTCCAGCCAGAACACCAGAACTGTTTAAACTTAGGCACAAGAACACTGATGGTGTAAAATGGCTACGGCTACTACTACTACTACTACTACTACTACTACTACCCAGTGATCCTAGTAGTCGCTTTGACTAATGTGGGAGTCTTAATAGGAATGATCCACATTAAATTAGTAATTGCCCTGAGGGCTGTACAAACCTTGCAAGGCACCTTTTGGGGGGTGACTGGTAAAATCCCTTGTGGTGAACTTGTGAGGCTGATCCATGGTGATTTGGAGCTTCTGCCATCATTTGGGTTTTTATCTAGCTCCTCTGCCAAGGAGCTCAAGGTTGCATACATGGCCCTTCCCCCCCCCCCCCTTGTCCTCATAAAACCTTTCAAAGTAGGTTAGACATGAGAGCTAATGACTAACCCAAGATCACCCAGTGTAGAGGTGGTATTTGAAACGGTGTCTCCTGGATCCTTTTCTGACATTTATTACTATACCATGGGGTGAAGGTGTAATGATCAGTGTAATAAATGTCCCAGTTATATGTTAGCTATTTTGCACCCTCCACATTTAGTTTCAGCTATATGGATACATTGCAGGGGCAGAGAAGAAAGCTGAACTTATGTCTGAACCTGTCTGTCCCTCCTCTTTAAAAAAGCAGCTGTGCATTGAAGCTCACAAGCAGGACACCCCAAACCCTTATCCACGGATGAGCTACAAAGAAAGAACAATGCTTGAATATCTTGTCTGTATTGATTTAACATGCAGTCTTAACATGCCAGTCTTAGCTGCCTAGCATATTAATTCTGTGTAACATATTGGACTAGTGCCAAGAATTGGAGTTCAGCTATTATTTCTAAGAGATTGCCATGAAAGATAAGCAAATGTTTTCACTGGCAACGTTTGACAGATGAGAATTAAACGCAAACACTTGGAAAATCAACTCTAAAAAGCAACTCTGGCTGAGGACAGACTGGCAATCTGGAGCGGGAAGAATCCGGAGGCAAAAGCTGCGGGGGGGGGGGGGGGGGAATTCCCCAGGGCTGGCCATTCACACTGGCCAGTGTATTGCGCAAGGATGCCATTACGAAGCATTCAGACCGCTGTGAGCCTGCTCTGCGGCTTGCGCAGCAGCGTTTCGCTGGCGGCATACGTGTGCATGTGCACATAGGATAGGAGGCAGGGACAGCTGTTGATACATACGCAGATGCACTCATGCGCAAATATCCGTGCCAGCGCGTTCACACTGCCGCCTCTGGCTGCCTCCCGCTTCTTCCGGTCCATACTGCCTGGAAGCGGGAGGCATGCGGAAGACGGGTCTGGACACCGGTTTCTCTTGGTGTCCTCCTAAAGCGAGAGGAAACCGGCTTCAAAATGTGTTAAGTACAGAAGGGAGCCAAGGGACAGCTGCGGATGTCTGAACGGGCTCCCTCCCCCGCTTCCCAAGCGGAGCTCTCGCGGGGCAGATTGCCAGTCTGTCCTCAGCCTCTGACATCCATAGAATATTCGATTCGTAAAGTGTTATCAGACACTTTATGGAAGCCTTACTAAAATCTAAGGCACTATTTACTAAAATCTAAGGCACTAATATTTTCATTAATTTGAACTTCTGTTAATTGCTTCTGGGTTTTTCTAGTGCAAGTGCTTTGAACTGATGTGGGCCTTTGATTGTTGGTATATGGATGGAATTAAAAATTACACTGCACTCATGTTTACAAACTTAGCTGTTATCAATACATAAATAGTGAAAATTGTCCCATTCTTATCTTCTGTTTCTTGTTTTTAATCAGTTACCCATACAGAAGATAGATTCAGGTGGGTAGCTGTGTTGGTCTGAAGCAGCAGAACAAAGGCAGAAAACAGACTGGCAGAATGAAGCGCAAGGGAAACGAGGCAAAAAGACCCAGGCCAAGTTGTTTTCTGGTCACATTGTGTGAATGGGCAGACATACCCTTCTTAACTGGAATGCTGAGAGTAATTAACTGAGCCCCTGCTATTAGGTACCATCTGTCTCCTCTGAAGCATGGAGGCAACCTAACAGCATCCTCTTCTTTGAGGTGAGGCAATTGGCTTTGCAGTGTGTCTCCCGTCCCCAGACCAGAGAAATACATTCCAATCTAGCATTCCAAATTCCATTCCATTCCATTCCATTCTTCGTTCATTACATTACAATCTACTGTTCTAATCTACTATTCCAAATAAGAAATAAAGAGGACGTATAGCCTTTCTGGGGGATTGGTGGAATATTCACAATTAAGGGTACATCTGCCCATCAATCTCTGATTTTGATGTATTTATTTCCTTCACTATGTTTTCTCCTGAAATTAAACCCAAACAGATGGTTACCATATAAACTAAGCTTGTTATTCCAGTTTCGTCCTTGCATCTGTCAAACAATTTTATTATGCTGTCTGTTAATTTGTTGCTCACCCTCTACTTTTGAGCATGAACTGGCAACTTCCGTTTATGTATCTGAAGAAGTATGCACGCACACAAAAGCTTATACCTTGAATAAATCTTTGTTGGTCTTAAAGGTGCCACTGGACTCAATCTGGAAGAATAACCTTTCTAAAGAATGCTGTTAATCCTTTGTTGTCTATGCCAACATGAGAAAGGGTCTTTGTTAAACCAGTCGCTTTTTGTCATGTTTGTCTCCCTGGTCTCCAAATCTTGTCAGCTCTTGCCAAATTAAGATAGCCCAGTAAACAATATCTTTTAAGAAACCTATTGTTGTGGGGGACCAATGCATTTGAATATTTCTGATAGTAAACATAGAAAGATTTTGAACAGGCTAACAGGCCCCTCACAGAAGACAGGACCTTGTGAGACACTTAAAATTAATGTTGAAATATAGCCAGTTTAATTAACAAATCTGATGTTAGGAAATCATTAGAACTGGTTAGTGAATAGCTGCATGCTTAATTCACACAGTAAGAATTACATCTAAGTCAGGTTTGTAATTTAATCAAGTATTGCTTAACTTTCAAGGCTCTGATGTACCACCTATGGCTAAGAGCCAGTTTGGTGTAGTGGTTAAGAGTGGCACACTCTAATCTAGAGAACCAGGTTTGTTTCCCCACTCCTCCACTCACCAAGCCAGCTGGGTGACCTTGGGTCAGTCACAGCTCTTTCAGCCCCACCTACCTCACAGGGTGTCTGTTGTGGGGAGAGGAAGGGAAGATGATTGTAAGCCGCTCTGAGGCTCCTTAGGGTAGTGAAGGGTGGGGTATAAAACCTCCTTCTCCTCCTCTTCTTCTTATATAGATTTGGAGGCAGGCTAATAAATGTGTGAATATTAATAGTATGTGCTTTTTCGTAAGTCTTCTGCACTGGGAGGTTTTGGCTATAGGTGCCATGAAAACAAAAACACACTGTAGTTACCAATAAAAAAATTTAATCTCTCTATAGAAACAGTGCACTGTCTTACAAATGTATTCATTTGGTTTTCAGTTTTACTACTGATGTAAGTACAGCAAATGTTATAAAGAACAGAGCCCCTCCCCCCATCCCAAGACCTTTTGTTCAGGCTTAAAACAGAAACACAAAAGGCACCAAGCAAGAACGCATCCAAACAGAACTTCAATATGACAAGACAGAGGTTGGAAATGGTTACAGTGTTAAACAACGTCTTAATGTTCCCAATTACATACCGAAAATAATCCTGTATTTTTTTCCAAAAGCAAAATTTGGTTATTGACTTGATTTAGTTACAAATCTGTCCAACTGGAGAGCAGGAAAACTTCACATTATAGTAATTTACAATATTTTTGGGGGGTGAAAACCCCCAAATTCAGCTTCTTTATACACAGGATTTGTACACAGTTTATTATTATTATTTTAAAAAAGTATCAAAACTGTAGAGCCTTCAAATCTATTTACAGATTGAGGTTAGTTACAGGGGTATTACATACAAAGATTTGCTCTCCTTTTTTCTTCACACACACAGTGTGTGACCTTGTAGTAACGAGTTGAGCCACTTAAAAATAATGATTGCAACTGCATGTCTTTCTTTCTTCCTCCAGCAAAAGTGTTTATTCACTCACAGGCCAGTGTTCTCAAAATCTGAACAAAATAGGAAATCTTTATTTTTCAGTGCTTATTATAAGAAACCGGTGGGGGCAGAATTCTTCCCAATTACACCCCATACTTTTAATATGTTCAATAGGAGATACAGAGCCAATTCAAATACACCAATATGTCACTTGTTGGTAGCATCAAGTGATAAACTGTGTGAATGAACCACTAGAGATTAATGACCCCAAACGGAACTTTTATCTCAAACAGAGTACTTTTCAGTGGAGGCAGTTCACATTCACATTTGGAGGAGAGCAGGTGTTGGAAACCAAGTGACATAGATGCATGCGTGAACAGACTGCTTGGCCGTCATAAGGCACCATTGCAGGGACTTGGACATTTTCATTTACAAGCAACAGCAGGCTTCCCCCATCTCCCTAGCTCTTCCCTCTATTGCTCGACAAGTCAGTTTTTAAAATCCGGGAGAGAGGAGGGAAAGAGGGTTGTGACATAAAATGAGGACTATTGTTACTAAAAACCAAGAAGATATTCTGCTGTATGTGTAAACTCTTATGTATGTCTAAAACAGCTCTTGGGTCCTTATCCCAAACGAGGAAATAGCCACCTTTGATTTTTGTTTATTTAAAACTTTTATATTGCCACCTTGCCAGAAAAACTGCTTGAGGCTGCTCAAAACATAATCCATTGAAAACACTTGACCAAATTAAAACTGACTCAACCAGCAATAACAAACCATCTCAGTTGAGCAGCTATAAAGTCAATAGCACATCAGCAGAAAATACCATAAAAGCAGGCCAAGACTATCATGAAAACAAGTCAGAATTCCTTAAGCTCATACAAATATATTAAAATAACCACTTAATATGTGATTAATTTACAGTAGAATGCAAGCAAGAATGCAAACCTTCAAGCATTTCAGTTTCTTTCTTGATGTTTTCTCCCACAGAGGCTGGTAAATAAAAATCACTATAGCCTTAGGGATCACTTGGTGCCTTGAACTGCCTCCACTGTAAGGTGCTTTATTTGTGATGGCACAGAATGATATCAAAGCTGCATCTGTTGGGCTTGATCTGTCATGACTGATTCACACATGCACATCAACCCACGTTTATCACTTGATGTTTGCTGGATCGCTTATTCCCTGGAGCAATGATGACGAGTCCTCTTCCTCTTGCTCACACACTAAACTGTGTATAACCAGTTCTGTACAGATGCTGTTTTCTAATTTGTCAATAGAAACGTTGACTCCAGTGTAAAAGCAGTTTTTATTTACAACCATTGATAGCCTTCAAATCCAAGATCTAGCTTGAAAAGATATTAAAAGAACTTCCTCTAAGATGCAGATTCAGGTTTCTCGAATACAAGTCAACCCAAGTGCAGCAGCAAATTTATTTTGATTCTTGTGTTTGTGGATTCATTGTACAAAGTAACAGGAAACTCAGTGGATGTGCAGCTCAGCTCAGAGTGCCAGAACTGCAACTTTCCAAAGTTTTCTTGTACTGAAATGCAGTGAGCATTTGCAGTTTGACTGAACCATGAACCATGTTTAAGTCTTTTCCCCATGTCATTTTTCCTGTTAAAATCCCTCCCACAAGTTACTGTTTGCCCTGAAGTGGGGAAGATGCCAGTGCTCTGAGCAAACTAGCAGCCCTCTGCCAATGAACTTCATTAAAAACACACACACATACTAGAACAGCCTATCAGAGATCCCTTCTGCAACATGTCATTTAGCCCTTAGCGCCCTAGTGCAACAATCTACCCAGATCTGGATTGGGTCCTGGGTAGGTGTTACGCAAGAGATCTGTGATGGGCTGTCCCCAGTGTTTTCTTTTTGAATGAAAAAGAAACCAGTCACCAGGCCTATTATCTGATTTCAAAGAGAAGACAATACAAAGGTCACTTGCATTCTGATGCCCAGTTTTTTAGGTATAGCCAGATTAGCAAAGCTAATCATCAGCAAAATCCAAATTTAGTGTGGCTCCACTGGCCATCCTAAAGCTGGTGATGACTTCAACTTAAACACTCCATTAATTTGAAGTAGCCAAAGGAAACAGGCAGAACAGAGGCTGTCACTGGAGTAAAAATGTGTTAATTAGTTGTGACCTTTATTTCATGTGACCATAAATAGAGAACAAAACTCTTTCTTTTTATATATATGGAATAAGACTGCTGCCAATTACATTTTTTGTTCAAATGATTAAAGCTAGAATCACTGATGGTGGTCCTTAGTTATCACTTGAAAAGCTCTGGGAGCTCTTGCAGTTTGTAAACACTTCTTTTGATGCATTGATCTCTTCAAAGCATAAAGGAACAAACTGATTCACAAATCCTTTAAACTATCCAAATGCCAGTAAGACTAGAAATCTTTTCTACTCTTAAGCATGTAAACATAGGAGAAAGTCCCACTGAGTTCTGTAGGGCTCTTCTTGAGAAGTGTGTTTAGGATTAAAAACAAGCTTGCTAATTTATGTCTGAATATTCTGAAGTAATAGTTTGGGACAGTGGACATGTGTCACTGATTCAGAGCTCTGCCTATGCATCCCTTTGCACACAACTGATACTTCCACTGTAGTGAATGGGGAATTCTGCACAGAAGTTTACTGTGTACATGAGATTTACTGGATTCTTCTTCTAGGATAAAATTTGGTTTGTGTGTTATGTGAGCACTTTGTTTCTTAGATAGTCATTGACTATCCTACTGTAACAGCTGTAATTCTTAGCGGCTTTAGACTTCAAAGCAAAATTTCCACAAAACATCCCTTAAGAATTCAATTACTTCCCATAAATCTGGGCTAGTCTTTGTAAAATATATTCATATATTGAAAGATATATACACAGATAATCTATGCACAGCAAGGCAAACATACAAAAAATAAATACTCTCACCCTCTAAGTATATATACAGAACAAATCTTATATCCAGAATTTGTTAATAAATATCCTAAACAAATTTATAGACCTCTTTTTATCTCTCATGTTGATGGATAGCCACAAAGTATGTTTGATATATTTACAAAACCTCTATAAATATAGCTTTTTAAAATGACGGGCAAGCTACTGACCCTTGGGTCCAGCTGGTTATATACAGTTAGTAGCTCAGCAGCAGAACAGCCTCCTTACAAGTACAGATGGATAGTGCAAGAAGTTAAAAAGGTGTATAAAAGATTATACATACAAAACTCTCACATCCTTTGGATGTTTGCAGTTTATTACAACTTTGTGGTTACCCCTTGCAACATAAATTAAAGGGGAAGGGGAGAAGGAAATGAAAGAAAGATGGGTTTGTGATCCACAGCAAGTGTGTTCAGTGCATATCTGTCAGTCCACCAGTGGTGTAGGAGGTGGTGTAGGTACACAGTCCTCATGGTAGCCCATCGTCTTCAAGACTTAATGCTACACGCTGTTGAGAAAGAAAGAGAGAAAAGCATCAATATCCCAAGCACCGCTGTGCTCTAAGAGCTATAGGAACTGAATCTTGGAAATGGGTTTCCTATATATTCATGAAATCAATTCTCTGTTTATTAGAATCATAGAATCCTAGAGTTGGAAGGGACTTCCAGGGTCATCTAATCCAACCCTCTGCACAATGCAGGAAATTCACAAATACCTCCCCCTCACATCTTCAGTGACAGCTGTTTCATGTCCAGAAGATGACAAAAAACCTGCAGGATCTCCAGCCAAATTGGCTTGGAGAAAAATTGCTTCCTGAACCCAAAGCGATGATCAGCATTTCTCTGGGCATGTAAGAAGGGTCACAAGAACTAAGCACTGATGCAACCCTCTCATGATCTGCCTAAGTTCACAGAATCAGCATTGCTGACAGATGGCCATCTAGCCTCTGTTTGAAAACCTCCAAAGCCCACCACCTCCCAAGGAAGCCTATTCCACTGAGGAACCACTCTGTCAGGAAGTTCTTCCTAATAGTTTAGCCAACAAATCTTCTGATTTAATTTCAACCCATTGGTTCTGGTCTGACCTTCTGGGGCAACAGAAAACAACTCCATACCATCCTCTATATGACAGCCCTTCAAGTACTTGAAGATTATTATCATATCACCTCTCAGTCGTCTCTTCTCCAGGCTAAACATACCCAGCTCCTTCAACCTTTCTTCATAGGACTTGGTCTCCAGACCCCTCACCATCTTCACTGTCCTCCTCTGGACACGTTCCAGCTTGTCTATATCCTTCTTAAATTGTGGTGCCCAAAACTGAACACAGTACTCTAGGTGAGGTCTAACCAGAGCACTTCACATGATCTGAACACTTTACTTCTATTGATACAGCCCAAAATTGCATTTGCCTTTTTAGCTGCCGCATCACATTGCTGACTCATGTTCAGTGTATGGTCTACTAAGACCCCTAGATCCTTTTCACACATACTACTGCCAGAACAAGTCTCCCCCATCCTATAATTATGCATTTGATTTTTCCTACTTAAATGCAGAACTTTACATTTATCCCCATTGAAATTCATTTTATTTAATTTAGCCCAGTTTCCCAGTCTGTCAAGATCATCCTGTATCCTGACTCTACCTTATTTGCTACCCGTCCCAATTTAGTATCTGCAAATTTAATAAGTATTCCCTCTACTTCTTTGTCCAAGTAATGTATAAAGATGTTGAACAAAACAGGTCCCTGGACAGATCCTTGAGGCACTCCACTTGTCACTCCTCTCCAAGAGGATGAGGAATCATTAACAAGCACTCTTTGGGTGTGATCTGTCAACCAGTTACGGATCCACCTAACAGTCATAGGATCCAAACCACATTTTACCAATTTGTCAACAAAAATATTATGTGGAACCTTATCAAAAGCCTTACTGAAATCAAGATAAACTACGTCTACAGCATTCCCGATCCAGCTAGGTAGTAACTTCTTCAAAAAAAAAAAAGAGATAAGGTTAGTCTGACATGACTTGTTCTTGAGAAACCCATGCTGGCTCTTAGTAATCACAACCGTCCTTTCTAAATGCTCAAGGACTGTCTGTTTGATGATTTGTTCTAAAACTTCCCCAAATATAGATGTCAAGCTTATGGGTTGGTAGTTACCTGGATCCTCCCTTTTCCCCTTCTTGAAGATGGGGACAACATTTGACCACCTCCAATTTTCTAGAACCTCACCTGGCCTAATAATGGTCAGCTTCACAAGAAAATAACAATAAAGCCAGCACTTGTTTGTACTGGCTGTCCTGAGTTCCATGTTTAAGTCACACTGGAGTGTTGTAGAATGCTGAATATTGTCCCAAAAGTGAACCATTCAGTGAGTCTGCTTAACTACCACATATTTCAGTGAAGAGGAACTGCTAGCTTGGACTAGCTCCATTTTGATATTTTGCTGTATTCGGACATCAAAGGCTGTCATTAAGCACTGGCCATGAACACAGTTTGTTTGCTGAGTTTGTATGCTCCCCACATTCCTTCTATATCCTCTCCTGTGCAGAGTGGGATTGAAAGCTTTCCAGACTGATCAAGTTTCATTTTTCTGTGTTGGTCAAATGCAGGTGCCTTGGCAAAAGTGGAGTTTGGTTAGTCCCCAGAAGCTTGTACTCTGTCCTAGGACTTAACCGAGGTATAGAATCCTGGTTTGTGGAGAATAATGTTCAGTTTGCCGAGGCGCCTGGATTTGGACATAATGGCAAACTGGATCCGGATCAAACTGTGAAGTGTTTAATCAAGTTGCATGCATGAAAGCAGGAGGGAGGTGGGAGGAATGAAGGCAACATGCAAGAGCGGCAACAAGCAGTGTTTGTGCCCAACTGCAGTTCAGTTACACTGAGCACAGGGTTGGACTACATGGCACCTTAAGACTTCAGAACTCTATGACTCATTCTGGAAAATTTGTCAGAAAGATCAACCAGAAGCTTACTGCTGGGTATACATGTCCGATCTGTGCTGTTCTCCCAATATGGATTTCATCTTCATCTTCCTCTTCCGTAGTTTTCCTGTACACAGGGTTATCAAAGTTCATGCTTTTTGTGTTTTTCCGTTTCCAGTTTCTCCAGATGAGGTATCCTCCCATGCACAACAAACCAATCACCACTAGAACAAAGAAACAGGAGAATTAAACATTTCTGGTTGCTTTGGATGAGTGGGGATGGCTGTAGTTCTCAAGCTGGCTTTCCAAACAGGTCTCTGGATCTTCTTATGCCATGTCAGACTCTCAGAGCTGACCTCAAAAATTCACCTTCTCAATCAAGTAGAAACATGCTTACCAACAGGAACAACAATTCCAATAATGGCGGCCATAACTGTTGATCCAAAACCTTGTCCATCATTAGCATCTGCAACACAGAAAAACAACTCAGATTCAATAAAAGAGCAACACACAGACTGCATCAGGAGAAGCCCTGGATTCAACAAAATTCAGTTGCTTTTAGCACAAGGAAAGTCATGGCAAGAAGCACTCATTTGTTTTCACACATGACAGTATATACAGGAGCACACCTGAGGTGCCCTCACAGAATGTCAGGAGAAAGGGAAATGGCAGCCCCTGCTCAGACATGAGAAACACAGGCCTCTATTGTCATACACAAGCTATGCAGAAAATCTCCAATGCCTCCATCTTCAAAACTACCACTGTACACAAGAAAGACCTTAAAACACATTAGAAGAGTTGTTTTTTATACCTTGCTTTTCTCTACCCGAAGGAGTCTCAAAGCGGCTTACAATCATCTTCCCTTCCTCTCTCCACAACAGCCACCTTGTGAGGTAGGTGAATCACCATATCCCACTGATTTTCCTCATCTCACCAAGTTTCTGAAATACCCATAATGTCTCCCCCCCCCAAACACTAAGCATTCCAACTCCCTCAGACACTTCTAGCATTCGTATATAAACATCCATAATTTCCCAGGCATGTCAGGCTCGCAACCTTCCTCCTGCTGCCTCGAGACCTTGCCAGGCAGTCCATATTGTTTGTCAGTCTCAGTGGACAATTCTAATCCATTTCCCTATAGAAAAGTAACAGCTACCCCTTCATCTCTTTGAGATGAGCCATCCCAAACCAGAGATTTTCCATCTCCTGTCGGCTTTCCCCCTGCTGTGCATATGGCTTTGTGCCTGGGCCACCACCCTTGCTTCTGCAGGTGGGGGTTAGTTCAACTTGTCTTCCCAGTCCCCTTCCATGGTGTCTCTAGGGCAGGGGGGAGCTCACAACACCCATCCACTTTGCGATTTTACTCTGGGGCTTAGGCTTATAGTACTGGCAAAGGGAGAGGGCTGGGGAAGGGGTTTGGCCCTCCATCCAGGCAGCGTGGAGCATTTGCCCAGTGCTGCACTACTGGCTCTCCAGTCCACCCATGCAGGTTTTCTTCTAACACCCCCCCCACCCCCACCCCACCCCCTGTGGGGCCTTGCAGTGAGGACACACCAACTTGAAGCTTACCAGCTGCTGTCCTTTATAGTGTTTGTATCTCCAATACCTGGTATTACATTTTATGGCACATATGGCCTGGCACAACAAAATTACATTTATGTCAGATCCGGCCCTCATGACAAGTGAGTTTGTGGCACCTCTGTTCTAGACTGTTTAGGCAGGACACAGGACCAATAACTAGCACCCACTGCAGACAGGATACCACCACGATGAAATGCAAAAGAAGCTGACACAAACAACAGCAGGAGTTTCAACTGAAAAGATGAAGAAACAAGAGAAGGGCTGGACTGAATAAAGGCAGGCACTTAATTAGCCCCCTCCTGCACAGCCCACCTGCTGGACTGGCTGCTGTAGTGCCATGGACTGCTATAGCACCATGCAGTGCCTGCTCATGTTAGTCACTTAGGGCTTTTCTGGGTTCTCATTTTCCTTACCTGTAAATTCTGGTTGCTTCAGGGTTTTTTTTTCTGTTCTGCACATGCTTTGTTCCCTTTAGTGGTCGATTAGATGTTACATTGGTTTATATCTGGCATAAAAAACTGCAGTTTAAATCTGCAGGGAAAGATGCCAGACATAAACTAAAGGCAGGGCTATCTTGGGGCAGGAACGCACAGGAACGGCTGTGCTGGCTTCCAAGTTGGCCACGCCTACAGCCCCCCCCCCCCAGGTTCCCCAGGTGCTCCACAGCTGTGGGGCGTCTGGGGAAGCTGATCCAGAAACTGCCTTCCTTCCCTTGGGTTCCCCATGCACCCCGCAAGCCGCGGGGCACCTGGGGAAGTCGATCCTAGGAGGGAGCTGCGTTTTCAGGGGTGTGGCCTAATATGCTAATGAGTTTCTGCTGTTGGGTGTGACCTATTATACTAATAAGTTCCTGCTGGGCATTTTCTACAAAAAAAGCCCTGACTAAAGGAATATCAAATTGTCCGCTAGAGGCCGCAAAGCATGTGCAGAACACACACACACCCCCCTGTCCCCCTGAAGCAACTAGAACTTACAAGCAAGGAAAATGAGAATGCGGAAAAGCCCTTAGTGGCATTTACAGTTGATCAGAGCAACCAAAATGCTCACTGGTCAAAATTGCCTATTGAAAGTAGCCATTTTTATTCAGACTGAACAAAGTAGTGCTCAGATGCATGGTTTCTTGGATCCTAGCAGTTGTGTTTTTCTGACAGCAACTGCAAAAACAAAAACGTAAAAACATGTAGATGAGAAACGTACATTAGTATTTATTATGAAAAGTCTGCTACACTGCAAAATACCTTCCAAATGAGGAAAAGTAGACTGCTTTTGCAGTATTTGCAGTTCTGCTGCCTACCTGATATGGTGTGAGTGGGGAATTGGATTTGAATTCCAAGCATAGTATCCATGCCTGAAAACATGTAATGCATAGCATCTTCTAGGCAGAAAGCTTGTTTGTGTTTTTTAATAATTCTGCCTCTGGAATACAGGAACAAAATATTTGTCTACTGGAAATGCATCCTGATGGCAAGGTCATTTCTGTTGGACTGCCCATCACAAACATACTCTGGCTATCACAATCCTCCGTCAACAGGCAAATCAGGCATGTATTTTGATGGTCAATACAACAGAAAAGGCCTGTATCAGAAGATGCAAATGGTGCTGAAAGGCAGAACTACATAGAAATGTATACTATTATCTCAAAGAGACAGGATGATTACCATCCTTTGAGGAGTAGAAAGAAAAGTGGTTTAACCCCCCTTTACTTACAGTGTTGGGAGAGATTACTGTTTCCTGTTGTTGTCATCTTAGGCTTTGTCAGGCTGGTTGTGGTTGTGGTTATATGAAAACTTGTAGTGTCCACAAAGATGCGTGATTCTTGGCTTTCTGTGCTCACGTTACTGGTGTTGCTGGTTGTAACAATGGTGGTAGTAGTGGTAGTCATAAAAGCAGTTGTAAGATTGGTAACAGCGGGGAAGTGAGTTGGAGTAGAAACTGGCACTGTAGCTGAGGTAGTTGGAAGCTCTGAAAACACAATCAGCATAACCATCACCTCAGTAGGTACTCAGGACAAGTACAGTTTCACTTACAAGAGAAGCCAAGGGACTATCAAAACTGTATGAGACAACAGTAAGTTCAGATAAGGAGGGATAATGAAAGTACTCCACATTGTAGAATATTGTGAGTAACAAGCCAACACATCTCTTTAAGGATACACAAATTTTAAGAAACTACAGGAAAAGATCAACCACTAAAATCATCATCAAGAAAATCATCAAGTTTATGAATGAAGACAAGAGCAGGTGGGGCTTTTGGATTAGAAAATATTTGAGGGGACGTTTATGGTGCCCTCAATAGTGGTGGTGCCCTCAATAGTGGCAGAAAGACAACAAATAGAAAAATAGTTTTATCTCCCCCATTCCTCCTCAGAAAATGCAAAAAATCAGGCTAATCAATGAAATCAGTTGACAGTGGGCTTAGGAAGTACTTTGGCAGTGGAGTGAAATGTGTGAGTTCCCTCTTCGCCGAGTTTGTAAATGGTCTGAGCAGAGAATGGGAAAGTAACTTGTGCACTGTCAGTGTTTCTGTGTAACATCAGAAATTACTATACTAGTGAATATTTATTCATAATATTCCAAACGACAGTGGTAATGGTGTTTCCAGGGGAAGCGGGTGTAGGTTACAGGGAACTCCACAGTGTAAAAGTTGTCTTTACCTTCATAGCACTTTTTCATGTCAGGACCCAGCCACATATTGTCAGGGCAGGCGCATGTATACCTCGGGGAATGTGGAGAGATTTGAGGTGCAGGAAGACAAAGATATTCACAGCCTCCATTCAGTAGAGAACTGAGCTCACAAGAGTCTGGAGCTACATGAGGAGGGGAAATAACAACAACAACAATATATAACAAAGTGTTTGATGCTCTTGATCATAATTCATTTTAAGTTTAGCACATTTCCTATCTCATAGAGTTTTGAGGCTTTCTCTTCTTTTAGAACCATTATAATCTTGAGCCATTTCATGGTTGCATATTACCAGGTAAACGGGTGGCAATATGAAGATTATTATGAGGTATATATGCCGTCAGAAATTAATTTCCAACTTAAGCACCCTTATTTGAAAGGAAGGGTGTTTCACACATGATGACTTTCCAAAGCAGGTATCACTGCATGTACCACTCCACACATGTAAAGAATTATTTTGGAGCTTGGGATGAAACCCAAATAGGACTCACTTCCAAGAAAAATGTCTTTAGGATCAAGGCATTAGAAGTCCTTTTTAATTCATCTAGCTGTATAGCTCTTAGAGAAAATATACAACAGCAGAGGTACAGCAGTAATACAGCATCTGTCAGTCTGTCCCAGCTACCAGCAGTGTAAAAGGGCTCTGTTTTAAATCTTCCTTCTTTTTCTGTTTTAAATCTTCCTTCTGTGAGCCAGTCTGGTGTAGTGGTTAAGTGCGCGGACTCTAATCTGGGAGAACCGGTTTTGATTCCCCACTCCTCCACTTGCACCTGGCTGGATGACCTTGAGCAAGCCATAGCTCTGTACCAGCTGTTCCCTCAAGGACAGCTTGGGAAAGAGCTCTGTCAGCCCCACCTACCTCACAGGGTATCTGTTGTGGGGAGGGGTAGGGAAAGGAGTTTGTAAGCCGCTCTGAGACTCTTAAGTGAGTGAAGGGCGGGGTATAAATCCAATCTCTTCTTCTTCTTCTTCTTATGCTTTTGTGTGTGTGTCTGTGTATGTGTGTGGGAATTTGGAAGCTCTAATTTTCTGGCCCTAATGAGAGACAAAACCATTAGCAGTCCCCTGTAGTGTAATACTCAAGTTCAGATCCTCACACAGCTATGAAGTTTACTGGGTGAGCAAGGGCCAAACTTTCTTGCAGCCTGATCAACCCCTGAATAACTTGTAGAAGGGGAGAAACATGCATGTCACTCTGAGCTCCTTGGAAGGTGGGCGGGATAAAAATGTAAGTAAATAACTAGACAGATAACTCTCTTAGAACTGCATAGTCCGCAAACCTATCTTCCTATAGTAGCTTCATGACTTTATTAGTTAACATTCTCCATTTTTACAGAGCACAATAACTCCGGGGGGGGGGGGGTTTGCTGTCAAGTTGCAGCTAACTTATGGTGACCCCATTGAATTTTTGAGGCAAGAGACCACTGCCTGCCTCTGTGTCAGAACCCTGCTTATTCGTTGGTGGTCTCCCTTCCAAATACTGGCCAGGGCTGACCCTGCTTAGCTTCTGAGTTCTGACGAGATCCGGCTAGCCTGGGCTGTCCAGGTCAGGGCTCACAATAACATACTTGTGGTAATTAATTCTAAAGCTGTGCTAGTGTTTGGGACTGTCCAAGTCACCCACAAATCAGTCCTCTTTTCTCTTCAGCTGGAGCTGTAAACTTTCCTACCAGAATATGTATTATTTTACCATATAACAGGCTGTAAGTAATATTGTTATTAAGAAAAATGAAGGTTTTCCCATCAAGAGTGTTTCACCTGGAGCCAGATGAATCCAAATGGTTTTCTGATGGCTCAGGTGGGGAGTGTTACCTATTGATGCCCCGGTTGACTTCTGGAATAACAAACTGACCCAGGCAGTTGACAGAATCGCACCCAAGAGCCCTGTTGCAGTGTTAGAGCTAGAGTGACAGTGGAGGAAGTTCCAGGACAAATCTAATAAGACATGGACAGAAGCTCCTTTTAAAGCATACTCCATGGCAGTGATGGCTGCAAAGAAACAACACTTTTCCGCCACCATTGTGTCTGCACAGTGAAGGCCAGTGGAGCTATTCTGGATGGTCGGAGGCTTGTTGGGATCTGGCCTGCAGGAGGAGGTGGACTGCTCGGTGGCCAGCTGTGACCACTTTGCTCAGCACTTTGCAGATAAAATCTCTCACATCTGTTCTGACTTGGACTCTGAGGTAGCATTGACAGGGTTGTATGGTACTAGGGTGCCAGTTTATCCAAAAGTTTGAGGTACTTTTTAGTTTATTCCATCTCAGGATGTGGACAAGATCCTTGGAAGTTTGAGGCCTTACCACCTGCTTGTATGTTCCTTCCCCTTCCCCGGCTACTTAAATCTGCCGGGGGGGGGGGGGGGGACAGACGGATGGACACAAACACTGGCTGATTGGGTTTGAGAGGTTGTTAATGCTTCCTTAGGAGAGGGGTGTGTGGTGCATCCACTTCTAGAGAACCCTACCCTGGATCCAGGAGATCTCAATAGTTATTAAACAGTCTCAAATGTCCATTCTTCACTGAATGGGTAGTGGCTGGACAACTCCAAGCTTGTCTGGATGAGGCAAAGAGATTAGATCCCTTCCAGTCTGGGTTTAGGCCTGTTTATGGGACTCAAAGAGCCTGGTCACTCTGGTGGATGAATTCTGCCAGCAGATAGACAGAAGGAGTACAATTCTGTTGATTCTGGGCTGGGATTGAGAGGCACTGTTCTGCAGTTGTTCCGGTCCTATCTGGAAAATAGGTATCAGAAGGCGGTGCTGAGAGACTGGTGCTCAGCCCTGGGGCCTTTGACTTGTGTGGTCCCACAAAGTTCCATCTTGTCCCCTATAACATCTGCATGAAGCCACCAGGTGAGGTCATCCAGAGATTTGGAGATGGGTTCTTACCAATATGCAGATGACATTCAGCTCTATTGTGTGCTTCCAGCTGATCCAAGGGAGCCTGTAGAAACCCTGAACCAGTGCTTGAAAGCCATTTTGGAGTGGATGCGGGCTAATAAACTGAAGTTTAATCCAGACAAGACAGAAGTGCTACTGTGGGCAGAAGGTGTCACCCATTCTGGAGGGGCTTGCGCTCCCCTTGAAGGAACAGGTCCATAGCCTGGGGATGCTCTTGAACCCAGGCCTACTGCTAAATATACAAGTGGCAGCTGTGGCCAGGAGTGCCTTTTACCAGCTTCAACTGGTTAGCCAGCTGTGGCCTTTCCTGGGCAGAAAAGATCTGACCACTGTGACAGATGTCCTGGTTGCATCTAGATTAGGTTAGTACAATGCAATGCAATGCACAAGGTCCGTCCTTGAGAATTGTTCAGAAACTTCAAGTGGTACAAAATGCCGCAGCCATGATGTTAACTAGGGGTGTGCAAAACAAACAAACAAAAAAAAACCATGGCATTTTTTGGGTTTGGGTATATTGAACCTGAAAAATATTGGTATTTCCTGATATTCCTGAATCCTGAAACCATTATGGTTTTTGGATTTGATAAATATTCTGGAAATCTGATTTTTTTTGGCTCCTTTATACCCTATGGGGGCCATTATACTCAATGGTCCCAATAGGTTATAATGGAGAATTGATCCGGGGGTATCTAGGGCTCGCGGGGAGGGGGGGCTGTTTTTTGAGGTAAAGGCAGAAAATTTGCAGCACAGCTGCTGGTGCCTGTCCTCAAACTCCCCCCCCCCCCTTCATTTTCAAAAAGGTGAATGGCAATCCAGGAGAGGTCTTTTACGTCACTGCACCAAAGATCTGGGACTCTCTTCTCAGAGAGATTTGTCTGTCCACTTCTGTTGCTGTCTTCTGCTAGTGGGTGAAGACTTTTTTGTTTCATGTGGACATTCCCTCAGTGATCTGTCCTTTCTGACCCATGTTTTAATTGCTGTACATATTTTAACTCTGTTTTTAATTTGTTTTAACAATGTGTGTTGTGGGGGAGATGATGTTAATAGTTTAAAAATGATTTTATCATGTATATGTTTACTTGTTAGCTAACTTGGTGGCCCTTGTGAGGGAGAAAGGTGGAATATAAATTCTGCAAATCAATCAATCAGTCAAACAGAATCCCAAAATCAAACACTCGTGGATTTTGCAATACAGCCTTAAGCAAAGTTATACTCTTTTAAGTCAATGAAGTCTTAGATAAAGGTAAAGGTTTCCCTTGCTCGAAAGCCAGTCGGATATGACTCTAGGGATGGCTCATCTCCATTTCCAAGTTGAAGAGCCAGTGCTGTCCAAAGATGTTTCTGAGGTCTTGTCGCTGGCATGACTAGATGCCGAGGTGCACAGAACGCTGTCTTAGTCATAGAAAAGTGTAATTCTGCTTAGGATTGTAAATATGTTATATAGTGGATGTGGATCTTCCTCTGATAACCTACAACAGTTATAAAATTTTGGTCCACTATTGTATACAAAGCATTCCTTACCTTTTGGCTGTTTCAACTCATGAAACACTACAATATCATGTGGGTTATTGAGATTCTCGGCTAAAATAGAGATGTCCAGCCCATTCAGCCGGTTGGCACTGAAGATTGCCTCATTCTCAAGGTCAGTCCAGAATACCCTGTCCTGCAAAAACAGAGACTGCATTGTGCACCATATTGAATATTTTAAATATGTCTTCCTGTGTATCAATCTCCTTGGTGTTCTCATAACACTTCATTCAGAGCCCTGTTCACATACACAGGAAGTGGGCTACAGTACCATTAAGCTCTGTCAGGTCTATCCTAAATATACATTTCCAAGGCATTGTGGAGCCCAGTGAAATCAATGGTGCTCAGTGCATCATGGGCTCATTTTTGAGATTTCAGTTACTTGGTCCTAATCCACCACCACTCTGGGTGGTGATACTTCACCTCATGGATCATCTGATCTATGCAACTGCTCTGAGGACAGCCATTGCAGCCACTTTGCCTGAGCTACGAAGGACCCTCTGGAGCTGAGGGGTGGGATTGGCCTCATTCTCTGAAACCACTTCTGTTGCCATCACACTTTAAATATCCTGAGGGGAGATGGGCTCAGAGAAGGTGCTCCTTTTCCAAGACCGAATGTACATCCTTCTCCAAAGTCCTTTAAACAACAAACCAACAACTGGAGGGAAAATACTTTAATAAAAACAGGAGTGATACTACTATTATGAACAGGAAGCCCACCATGTGCCAGGGAATACTAACACAACATTTTCAGGTTGCTTATTAAGAGACAGCCCTCAGACTGTTGTGTTTAGCTGAATTATGAGGAACTGAAAAGTAAGAAAGATGTAAGCTCCTTTTTTGTAAAGAGTGTTAGGGAAAGAGTGTTATTAATTTATCCTTCATTGTTGCCACACACACACACACACACACACACACAGACATCTTCCTTCCCCCAGCATACTGCACTCTTCAAAGAAAATATCTGTAGAAACAAACTGCACCCAGAGGTGAGGCATATGTGCCCAGCCTACTTATCAAAAGACCATCTTGTATTCTAAACTGCATTTCTCTGCCTTGTGTGGCCTTAGTAATTCATGAACAGGATCTGAAGTGATTTATTAGAAACTGGAACATTCCTTAGCATCCTAGAGAAAATGCCATTCCATGCTAAATCTTCCTTCCCTTAAAAAAGTGTGACCTATATTAAATTAGTTTTCATGTAGAGCGAACCACTGAATTTCTGAGACTTTTATCAGGATTATTCTGGCCTGTTTCTGGGAACAGTTCCCCAGATTATGCAATCAAAATATATTGGGCAGTCTAAGAACACCACACAATTAATTTACATAATTCTAACTTTCAACAGATTTCCGTGTTTTGCTCTTTGGCACCTCCTACCAGTGTGGTTACTGCTTCTGACCAGGCCCATTTCTCACTCTCCCATTCCTTAGAAAAGCTTTGGTCCTGCTATTTGCATGCATCTTGAATAGCCAACTAGCTACTCCACCCCACAATCCCACTTCTTGAATCACAAATATGACACCTAGACAATTGGACCTCCCACTCTAACAGTGTCCAGCTATTTGCTGCTAATGTTCAATACTGGTAGCTCTTCATTCAGTTCCAGACCTGCTTCTCATTAGTTCCTTGACTAAGGTTCTAGCTAGTATTCAGGTTCTAGCCAGGATTAGTTGCACCCCTGGTCTCCTACCTCAAATACTGCTAGTCCAAATGGATGGCTCAAGTAGTTTGCAGAAGAGATGAGAACTTTCCTGTTGCTTCCATTAAAATCTACACTTGAAAGTAAGTGCAACTTGGAGTCTACCCAGTAGAGACGCTGATTCAACAAATCTGAGAAGCAAAAAAGTCAAGGTGAAATATAACCATATGCATTTGATCTTCGTATTCATTATTGTGGTTGCTATTGCTTCTTCATCATCCTGAGATACACCTTTTATAAATATACAGTGCACGAGGGTATACAGGATGGGTCCCTTTTTTGCAGGGAGTGGGTGGTCTTAGACATGGTCTCATGTGCCAGGAGCACACGTGCTGCTCCTCTACCCATTTATTTAATTTATTTATTTAATTAGGGTCCTGCATCTTTCCCTGTGTAGCTGGAAGAAAAGATGGAGAGGAGAAGAGGGGATTTGAGCAAAGAGGGGATTTCAGCCCTTCAGTGACGCTGTTCTGTACAAACTAACAAAAAGGGTGGCAATTTATACATCTCCTACACACTGCCTACTTTATAGTGTTATCAGAATGTTGTGGCGTGAAAAGTACTGAGCCAGCAGAAGAACCTTAGGAGGATACACACCGTCTGCAAACATTTGTATTGCTTGAAAGGACCAGCCACAGGTAAGAGAAAACCCTCTGAGACATATATGATTATTTTCCTCTTCCTTAGTTAACTGTACAAACTAAAAGCGCCAGGGATTTGTGATGACCTGATTCCAGTCTTGCTGCTTACCTAAGGTGATGCCATTGGGCCACTCAATGTTTTCCTTTACAAGCACTTGCCGATCCACACCGTTCAAGCCAGATTTTTCAATTTTTGCTATGTCGCCCCAGTCAGACCAGTATAGGAATCTGTAAGAGATGGGAAGTCTTAAATCAAAAGGCGCAGTTCTACCATTCTCTGTCTGTGGTTGCTGCTTCTTTAAACAACCTTAATCCCATTTCACAGACATCCAGATAGCTGGATTCTGTAAAGGAGTATAAATTTATTTTGTTGAGACCAGGCCTACAGTCATGAGGTGCTTCTCATGAACTATGTTCTCTTGCTCAATCATAGAACAGCAAAATGACCAATGGGTACCCAACACCACAATCAAGTGCTGCAGCTGTGTGACAATCATAAGACACAGAGACAAATGTACATGGTACAAAGCTCTTCAGTTTCAAGGCGGACCAGAGCAGAGCTTGTGAATTCACAAAGTGGAGTCATACTGAATCAATCTGAGTCTTCTAAAGCTACAAACTATGAAAGACGCAGAGGACATCTGAGCCAACGTCCTGATTTGAGGGGAGGTCCTCCATATTCCAACTTCCTAACAGCCCTAGATGAATCATGGAGCAATGTACAGGTCAGTTATGAGTCTCACTAATATTGAAATCCTCAATCTCTTGCCAACCAAGTTTTCATATGTCATAGCACACTGATTGTCACAGCCAAATGCCCTGTGCAATACACTGTGGCAAAATATGACATCTTGCCCTCTGTTTCACACCTTACCCCTGTATTGGATCCACTGCAATGGCTCTGGGCTCACTTAAATTAGTACTGAAAAGTGTCCTTCTCTTAGTACCATCAGCCGTGGCTACAGAAATGGTCTTGTTTCCTGAATCCGTCCAGTAGATGTTCTTGTGAACCCAATCTATTGCCAGGCCTTCAGGAGAATTCAGTTGACTGTCTATTAGCACCACATGCTCTGCTGTGTCGCTGGCTTTGTCTATGTAGGCACTGTGGAGACCAAAATTGACATTGTTTATGAAGAGCGAAAAGTAGTAGTGGTGGTGCTGATACTGGAAGAGGGGGGAAAAGGATGAAAAAGAAAGGAAATTGCATGAAGTTGCAGGATTAGTATCCTGACAGGAGAATTCTACAGCCTCAATTAAAATTTTGCATGCAAAGTCAAATTCTGCAGTTAACACTATCATGTAAATATTCCAATTGTGTAAATTTGCTTTAGTTTGTGTGTTACTGGGTGAAGGGGGTATAGTTCTTTATGAACAATTGTTTCTATGGGTCTATTCTTCCATTTGGTTATGTATTTTATATTATATAAATAAAATATTAAACGTTCTCCCATTCCTAAAAACAAAACAAAAACCTTTTACTGGGGAAGGCTGGTTTAGGTGGAAGGAGGACATGAGGACTCCAATAAACACAGTCTTTCTCTGCTCTCTTTTCTGATTGCCAAAAGCTCAGGGTAGCAGAAGCAAATGCTCCTCAAGCGGAGTGATGGCAGGGGAGGAGGGGGGAGCTGTTTGTCAGAGACAACTCACCATTAATTCTTAATGAACCATGCACACATTTGAAAGGTTGTCATTTCTTGCCCTGCCACTGTGAAGACAGTTGCTCGTCCCATTACTGAGGAGGATGTCATTGCAGCTGGCCACCAGTCAACCTGCTTGCCATAGGAGGCACCCTTCCCCTTAGGCAGCTCCAGGAGCAGAGGAGCATTGGATGGCTATGCTCTTCAGGGGGTTAGGAAAGGTCACTGCAAATATAATGGTGGTATCAGGCTTGGCTCACCTGCCCTTTCTGCTGGGTTGGAGGGATTCTGTTTTCTGCACTAATTTGCTCTTCAGCAAGAAGTTCAAGCTGGCTACCCTGACAGGGAACAGCAGAAAATAATTCTGGCGCCCGGACCAGTGACTGACACTGGCTGTTAGGCAAGAAGAAGATGCAGGCTCTGTCCCCGTGTTGTTATGATCTGCCACAGTCCTAACTTGGATTCTGCTGATATGCCATTTGGCTTCCAGAGAATACACTAGGTGGCACCCTTCTCTTTCTGGTGGACACAAAGACCTTCCATGCCAGTATAAGTGCAGTGGCTAAGAATGTGAAGTGTGCTGCTAGCATTATTGTCTGCACATCTGCGGAATGACTTGGGTTGTTCTGTCTGCATATGGCCATTATGCATTTGACCTGCAAGGAATACTGAATATTTCTTGCAAGGATCACACACTGCCTGTTTGTTTTTGCATTTTTGAACAACTTGTGCATGTTCTGTATTCATATCCCACCCCCTGATCACGGGCCTGATCACAGGATATACACGGCTGCAAAAACAAAAATAAATAATAAGCACAAGCAAGTTTTTAACCAGGAAGACTGAACTAGTTAGTGAGGGTAAGAAATACCAAGCAGGTTCTTTTAAGGGCAACTGCCATAAGATCCCACGTGAAGGATTTTTGTCTACATCCAGGGTTGGATCCTGCACAAAATTTCCACTCGCACTACAGCTCTTGTGCAAGCAGAAATGCAAGAAGACAACTGTGGTAGCCGCATGAGCCAAGTCAAACTTCCTGTATCCCCACTTGCATTTCCATGTGAGTGAGATCTTGTGAAGCCACTTTCTGAGCATATAGGGATGAAAGTACTAGGTGTTGCATAAGATCTTGCACAACTGGGACTGCGCTAAGTCTGTTTATGATTCCACTTGTGCATCACAGGATCCAAGCCACGCTTTAGCAGCAGTTAGTTGAAAATGGGACATTTGATCTCTTATCATCACCAGTCAGTCATATATTCACCATGGAAATATTTTGTTTAAGTAGATACTCCCACTGTAAATGTTTGGGTCAAATGCACATTACTGTAATGGGGGACAAGAGCAATTCAGGTTCCAGTGCATAAGACTGACTTTTCTGTATCAACAAAATGAGATTTCACTGTGCAAGTAGATGCAGCCTCGGAGCACTCATCTGAGCCTTGTGCCCCGGGGGGTACACAGATTAATACTTTCCGTATCTGGATTCTTGATGCTGCACTGAAGGAGCAGAGAAATGGATCATGACAGATCTGTAATTAAGTCACTATAATATGTGTCGATGGCCACTACCTTCTATGACTCTTGAATTACACAAATTCTCAGAGGGCAGGTCTATTAAAGATTTTTGCACTCAGTTCAATAATAGAGCAGTATTTTTATGAGACGTCACAACATTAGCAGTACATAAAATGAAGCATGCCTAAGGATAGCTGAGTGACATCTTCGCACCTGTAGATCTTCCTATAGAATAAATCACACCAGAATATCCTATTTGTTGCCACCTCCACGTCCAAAGCAACAACGTTCTTCAGCATAGGGATGACGCGGGAGTAGTCCCTTTTCACCAAGTCGATCTTGCGTACTTCATGACGGTTTGTGAAAACCAAGTATGGGCTCTTCCCTGCCACAAAACAAAACCCTGAAAGTCACTGTTCTTTCTCAGGACTTTACATAATAGTACAGCTGCTTCATCTTAAGAGCATGCCTGGGCTGGGAGAAAATAGAACAGCTTTCAGATCCACTGAAATTGTCTGCAAGAACAGGAAGGGCTTGCAGCTCTTCTCACCAGCATTTCCAAGTTGCATTTGCATCAGCTGAGCAAAAAGCTACCCATCACCTCTTTTCTGAACTTGGCAGAGGAGTAATCATTCACACATGGATACAGTGTGAGCATTTTTTGATGTTCACACAAACACATCAATCTTTTTTGCAGTGAAATCCACCAACTAAAACTCATGCAGAAAGCTACATGTGAGACTTAGGTAACATTGCTTCGCATCTTACATTTTTCCTTATGACTCCAGGAAGAAGCTAGAAAGATTGTTAATCCTCATTCTACCCAGCTTCCAATTTTCCTTTCGTTTCTCTTCCCCCTAGTCTTTTAGTCCAAAAGCTGGTCTTGGTGTTCTAAGGAATTATGGCTGATGAGGAGAATGGATCTGAGCATTTGCTTACCTACAGCTTTGCAGGTTTTGGACAAGGTGTCCATCTCGTAACCCTTGTAGCATTCACATTTATAGTCTCCCTTGTAGTTAATGCAGATCTGGCTACAGGCATCGGGATTCTCACATTCATCTATGTCTGGAAGGACAGTTTGAATGTCATCAGTAACTCAAAATCGAGCCCATTGGGGAAAGAATGAGCCTGGAGTAAGCTATAATTATGTGTGTCTAACAAAGAAACACAAGAAATTGCCTTTCTCATGCAAATTACCTCCACATGTTTTCTTGTCCAGGAGCTTGTATCCAGGGGGACATTCACATTCATAGCCAATCTTCAGGTCTTTGCATATGTGGGAACAACCACCGTTGTTGAGTGCACATTCATTCACACCTAGAAAGGATATATAGATTATTTAGGCAATACAAAAATTTTAGTCCTAAGACTTCAAAAGTTTTTTAGAAAATCTATGTGCCCGTGCTGTTTAGTGATTCAGAAATATCTCCAGATGAAATCCCTCAGCATAGTTCATTTGAAAAATATCTAAACAGAAAGCCACAAAAATTTCTCGTACAAGAAACTGTAAATCACTTGATTTTAAATTTCTTAAGACGACTTACAAATAGAATTTTGGCTTAGCTCGTATCAATTAGGCCACATTATTCCTGTTATTTTTATTGTTCTACAGAAATTGTGTTTTAGCTTGTAAGCAACTATGAGAGACTCCTTGAGCCAAATGAAGGGATAAAAGTTTTAAACAATTAACTAAAACATCCCCATATCACCCTCTAGGCCCCAGAGAGGCATGGCTATATCTTAATCAACTAGTTAAAAAATGGATCAGAAACCCAAAGAGCCAGTTCTGGTGGAAAACAAAATGACTTTCCTGGGCACTGCACTTCCTCCGAGGCTGTGATTACATTTAAAACAGATCTATTCCCCCAGCTGTGTGGAGGTTGACAATTCAATTGAGCATCCCATATAATTGGGGCCTACACTTTGACAACCCAACCATACAAGGCAGGCTGATCACATGGATCTTTTTCATGGAAATGGAAACCTCATGCTCAGCAGAGTACCCATGCCCATGGGAAGACCAATGGGGCTAGATCATTTTGATGCGGGACTCATTAGCATGTGATTTGCTCATAGCTTAAGTGGATGACACAGGGCAAGGAGAACATTTAAAGACATTAAAGAAGATGCAAAGGAGAGTTAAGTGTAGGCTTTGCATCAAGAATGGTATCACCACATCATGTGTCATGCGTCTTCTGAATGAGGAAATACAACCCTTTCTTAAACACTGTCTCTATGGAAGGTAACAGCATTAAACTGTGGGGTCTACCCTCTTGATTCTAAAAATCCACTGTCCGCCAATACCACCACCAAATGTCCCCAAAGGTGGCAACCAAAATTACCAGCTTAAATTAAATAAATTTCGATATCACTTATTTCATTTCAGAAATGCTTGATGCTGTTTTGTTTTCTGCTGGTGGCACTGGAAACAGCAAGGTGCCTGCAGTTCTAGACACCCTGCCAATAATAGTTCTGTCTAGCCCTGACAATCTGTATGAACAAAGGAGGTATCATTTGTTCCCCCACCGGCAATAGCTGAAATTGAAAATCCAGTACAATTTTATTCCAGCAACTATAAACGGCAAAGGGGTTGAAAGAGGTCATTTTCCATGCCCGAAACAACATTTTGCTTGTCGTTTCAATTAACCTACACAAAGTGAGGAATAATGTTTTCTTTCTGGAGTGAGATTTGCCATGCAGTTAGTGCAGCAGTCCTGAGAAGCAGATTTGTTAAGACCAGCCTAGATTTCTACTGCAAGAGAATAGGTGATGATGTGTATTTCTTCCAAGTCCCTTTCTTTTTTAGGGTACTTCTATTTAGCTGGTAAGTGATGACACTTTGTAGTAAATTGCATCCTGGGAAACACTGCATTGCAAAAGGCTTCCACTAGACTCTGATGCAAACAGTTCATTCCTTCCACATTCAGAGTCAGTCAATCTTTGAATCCCAGGGCCAGGAGGCAACATCAAGGGAAGACCTCAGCTTCTATGCCCTGTTTCTGACCTTCCAGATGAACTGGCTGGCCACTGTGTGAGACAAGATGCTGGACTAGATTGTCCACTGGTGTGATCCAGCAGGGCTGTTCTTATGTTTACAATGGGACTTTGCAGCACAGTATGCCAAGCTCTATAGCTCACTGCAACTAGAAGTGTGACAGGTTTATGTAGGATAGCCTGCTCTGCATCTGCTGACATAACCAGAAGCATGTTCCATTTTTAGGAAATATAATTACTTCTGTAAGCAATGTTCCCTCTAAGCTGAGTTAGTGTGAGCTAGCTCACAGTTTTTTTGCATCCGGCTCACACGTTTTTGTCTTAGGTCAGGAAGGATGGCTCCAGAGCAAACTAATTTATGCAGCAGCCAAATTGCTTGCTCACAATTTTAATGCCAGTAGCTCATGAAGTAGAAGTTTTGCTCATGGGACTCCACAGCTTAGAGGGAACATTGTCTGTAAGTCCCTTGTCTCAGACTAGGTGTAGTGATTACCAAGGCAAGATCTGTGAAAGGCCCACAACAGACTTCAAGGCTCTTACTCTAATCTAGATGCATTTGTCCATTGATTTGCACTGATTCTGAGAGACCAGAGTAACTAATGGATGTGTTATGTCTTGAAATAAGGACATTTACTACTGGACAATCACAAACACTATAATCAGCGAACTGAATTGGTGTTCCAGACTCATACTAGCAACTGATATTATTTATTTAAGTTAACTTTACCTTCCAACCTTTCCACCCAAAGGGGCTGCAAGGAGGGTTACAAATTTTAAAAAGTAGCCTTTGATATGACAGATGATGATGTATTGGTGAAGTACATCATTATGATTGTGGTGATGTTGTTGGGTAACAATACACTTGTTAATTAGGTCATTCACAAAGGTCTCCTGTTTAATTAGACCTAGTTAACAGCTTGGAGAATTAGAGGGCTAGTTCTCGCAATGGTTTTATTCTTTTCAGTCAAATAGGATATGGAGTTTCCATTGGAGAAGCAGAATCAGTGGTATGGAATTTCTTCTGTGAAATCCTTCAATGGTCACATCTCCTGCCTATGATCTTCAATACTGTCAGGTCACTAAATAAAATCTTTTGTGGCTCTGGGTCTGGCTATCATCAGGTTGCAGATGACACCTATTACTACTACTACTACTACTACTACTACTACTACTACTACTTACAAAACCTGCATCCCGCCTTTCTGTCCTTTCCATTACTGGACAGCCACTGTGGTGTAGTGGTCAGAGTGTTGGACCAGGATCTGGGAGACCCAGGTTCAAATCCCCACTCTGCCATGGAAGCTTGCTGAGTGACCTTGGGCCAAATGTATAGCATGAAAATGACGGGGTCCTGGTTTACTTTTCTGTCTTCTCCTAGACAGATTTGAAACAGGAGCAGTATGCCACAGAAGTATTACAGAAGTCTTCCATGCATGTAGTCTTTAAGTGTGAGGATTCTTTGATAAACATAAAGAAACAGGCTGAAAGTAAACTGGGACCCCATCAGAAGCAAAAGTATATGCTGTAAAATCTTTCACAAAGTTATATGGAACAAAAGTACATGCTGTTGTTTGTTATTATTGGTTATTGTAGAAATAGACTATGTTGTAATTTGTTGTATTGATAAAACAGGGCTTTTTTGTAGAAAAAGCCCAGCAGGAACTCATTAGCATAATAGGCCACACCAAGCAGCAGAAACTCATTAGCATATTAGGTCACATCCCCGACAGCACAACTCCCTCCCAGGATCGGCTTTCCCAGGTGCCCTGCAGTTTGTGGGGCGCATGGGGAATCCGAGGGAAGCAAGGAAGTTTCTGGATCAGCTTCCCCAGGCAGCTGGGGGTGCCTGGGGAACCCGAGGGGGGGAGGCAGTTTAAACTGCCTTCCCTCCCCGGATCAGCTTGGCTTCCCCAGGTGCCCATGGCTTGTGAGGTGCTTGAGGAAACCAAGGTGGAGGAGGCTGTAGGCATGGCCAACTCAGAAGCCAGCTGGAACTCCGTTCCTGTGCGTTCCTGCCCCAAAATAGCCCCGGATACGAACAAAAAGGATCACATAAGTTACATTGAGCACCAGTGTATTATTCATTAGTAACTTTAAAGAAGAGTCTGTTTATTATATTGGTTGCCTTCTCATGGTATACATTGTGTTTGTATTGGGAAAATTGGGAAATCGGCAGAGCACTAAAAAAAACCCCCTCTTATACTGAAGGTATAATATACAACATTTTTTAAAAAAGCTTTAGTAATTAATATGCTATAATGTGTTTAATTATAATATATTACTAAAGATGTCAATTTTTTCAATATTATAAAGTTTAGCTTAATATTCAGATACGTTGGTAGTATTATTTATTGTGACTCTATGAGAGAGGTTCTGTTCAAATAATATACTTGTTTAGTCCAGAATTTGTTTTCTACCTTCATTTTTATTTTTTCCTACCGGTCAGATGGCAAAAATCAAGGATCTAGGTGCTATGGTAGCAAAGGGTGCAACAGTTTGCAATTGCTTTTCAAGTATTGGGTATTCTTGCAATATAGACATTGAAGACATTTTAGTTTTAAATTCTATTTTATATGCCAACTAAATGATCAAAGGTGCATTTTATGCTTTTAAATCAGTAAAAGAGATTTAGTTTGACATGACAGTATTAGATACATTTTATTTTCCCCCCACAAAATTTCTGTTCTTTTATGGAAAAAGAAAATGAAAAAAATCCCCCCCAGTGGTTTCAAAATTTCCTTAAATTTTACATTTCAATTAATGTAGATGTTAAATGGCATGTGAAGCAAAACTGAACTTCCTAGAATGCCACAGAACAGTAACCATAGAGGGGAATGATAGAGGCTTGCCCAACACCATCAGGATTATCCTGGAAGGTATGAGCAGAACCACTACAGTGGCCCCAACTCTCAGCTCATGTAGGTATTCCAGAAGAATACCAATGTTTGATAATATGGGAGACAACAGAGAGATCCAGGAGAATTAGCAGGGTCACACTCTCCATATCATCATAAAGGCAACCAAGATAATTTCAGATTCCGCCCCCCAACAGAATTAAAACTGATAAAGATCAAGACAATCTATAAAATGTAAAAAAGCTTGGAGCTAAGACTTCCAATAAAATTGTAATGTGTGAGATTGGATGTATCTAAATATTTACTTTTTAATTTTTTTAGTAATGGCTTAATTAAAGCCTTCTTCAATGGGTGGGGAAACTCTCTCACACCATGATCCCCATTCAGCCTTAATGAACCAGAATGCATGTTGTGAGTATCTTGCAATCTCTCGCCAACTTTCCTCAGGCATCAGTAAATGAAGCTCCTCTGATCAATTGTAACTAGTGTAGGCTTCTGGTACAGAATCCTCTTCTAATATGGTGTCCAGGGTGGTACAGATATGAATGACTTTGTCTGCAACATGCCTAACAAATAGATCATAGATAAATATACCTCCTCATGATAGGGAACAGGTTGCAAAAACTGTGTCATTTCTACAAAAGGCTTCACTGGATGGCATTAGGAATGACCCATTCATTATCACAAGAGAACTGTGGAACACACATTTATGGTTGCCTAGCTAGATGAGAAAAATGTTTCTGTATGCCATCTTAATCTTTAAGACTACTAAGAACACCCAAATCCTGAAATCACAACAGGAGGCCCTTGACTATAGAGGTACTGTCCAAACAAACAAAGCCCCCGAATTCAGCCTGCAATTAATATTAAAGATATCACCTCATATAACAAGGATATTTACAACCACATAGTAAAAAAGGCTTGTTGTTGCTCAACAGAAATAGAATCTGGGATAAAGTCACAAAAAACCTAAGTTCAGAGGAGAAACTGCATCACATTCAGCACAACTTGCCATTGATCCCCCACAAAAAATAGAAATCTCTAAAGTGTTACAAAATCTCTAGTGATGGGTTTTGAGTAATATAATCAGTCATCATAGAAGAAATCCAAATGGCCTCTTAAATCTCTTCAACTCTCTTCTTGAAAATGTAATCAAAAGAATACAATACAATTATGTTAACGCCCAGTCTCTTGATCACCCTGGAAAGGGTTCTTACAGCTTTTCTGTGCATAAGTCGAACCTGAAGGAATGCACTAACCAACAATCCATGACCCAACACATTGCTAAGATAACATGCTGGCCGAGGGACGATGATCATTCAATCAATATTGTTTTGGCTTCTGTAAAGCTGTAATTAGCAATCTGCTATTTTTAATTAATCTCAGATACCTCTCAACAGATACCTCGTGTTGCTCATGGTGATATTATTTTGATATATATTTGTATTTTAAGCACCATTTTAATGTTTTCAAGTCTGAAATGTTTTAATTGTTTTAATGTTCACCATCTTGGGGACCCTGAATCGGGTGGAAAGGCAGCAATGAAATGTTTTAAACAAAACAAACAAACAAATATTAGTGTCATAGAAGGAAAACTCACAATAAAACATTTATAAGGAGATACCACTCGTTATTCTTCCATGGATACTTGTTCTCTGCATGGTGAAATCATCATGTAGCAATGAATAATGTAACAAATACAGCATTTCATGTGGCCCATTCAGAGACTTAATAGGTATGGATGCGTTTCCTATTTTTCAATTTATTTAAAACATTTATTAACTGCCATTCTCCTTGCGGAACTCTTGCAAGGGAGTGTTTCCTTGCATGCATAATGCAGATGATCACAGAAGTGGCCCCTCACGTGACTGCTCAACTGGCATGATTTTTTTAGAAACTGGGGGTGGAGAGGAGGGACTGCATGAACCATCCCTCTGAATGGAGCTCCTGCTTCATGTGTGAAGCATCTCCAGCACAAACACTGTGACCACAGAAACAAGTGTCTGAACTGGGCCAATATGCTGACCTTAAAATATGTTTCAATTAAAAACTATCAAAGAAATGTGTACACTCTGCATGAACCGCTACAAGTTCTGGGGAGTTCCTAAACCTGTACTCTAAACAAACCTCTTTGCAATCAGCCTGGTGCAACAGGATCTTCACTTTGTCCTATGCAAGGTCTACACTTCAAATAATTAGATTCCAGGTCCTTTTACATTCAGGCAATGGACAGAGACAAGGAAAACAGACGAACATGTTAATGGAGCCCTTTGCTCCTGTATCCTAGGCATACAGTGAATGGGAGAGATTGTTAAAAAAGAAGGTAGAAATAAAGAAGAAGAAGGAGTGTACTGTACCACATGCTTTTAAGGGCTCATCAGACCAGTCCCTGCAGTCCCTTTGTGAATCGCACACTTTGATTTCCTCTATGCACTCTCCACTCTTACACTGAAACTTGGTGGAACTCTTGCACGTCGCTTCTGTTGCATCAGGCAAGGGAGGGAAAGCAGTGGAAGTTAGATTAGGCACAAAGAAATGAAGGCTGGACATTAAGATCAAAGAGGATGTAATTTAGAAGAAATGGGATGGAGTTAGGCAATGGAATATTTAGTGGCAACATATAACAAAGGTTCTGTCAAACAGCGATGTCTGATAAAGCTGTGAAGAAAAGCTTCCCTGCGAAGTTTACAATAAGAAGCACTTGACTATTGGCTTTGGAAGAGAGGCTAAGGATGCCCTTCCCATCCCTATCACCTAGGTTTCTTCAAGCAGGGGTTTCAGCTGCACCCATACCAGGGCATTGTCTGCACCTACCGTTAACACAGCCTGCTTCATCACTGTTGTCAGGACAGTCATGGACTTTATTGCACTGTTTTGCTCCATGGATGCAGGTCCCATCGCCACACTGGAATTCATCAGGGCTGCAGGTCACCAAGGCTTGAAAACAAAGCATCAAAGGAAATGGTAAACCGTTGTGTATGCTGATATTAGGTTTAGCAACAAGCAACTATGATTACTACTCTCAGCAATTCTGAAAGTGTCGGGAACTGCTATTTTTCTTTCTTGGAGAAAAGCACCACCTATGGCTAGTGTCTGTACCTATTATCCATTACACTGTATTTTATTTTCTTTGTATGGATCCCATGCCTTCTTCAAGGAACTCAGTGTGGCATAACATGGGATTTAACCATTTTATCTTATGAGTAGACTGAGAAACAGATTTATGCAAGGTTCCTCAAGGAGCTTCATGGCTAGTTACGGATTTGAACTCATGTTTCTCCACTCTGTCTGTACTGGCTCTCCATATGGCCTCGAGTAGGCCTGGCTGAAAATGGTAAAGGGGGCTATAAGAATGTTCCCTTCTGCCCAGGCTGCCTCTCCCTCCACTTGTATTTTGCCCCTTTTTGCTCAGCAGCATTCATGGTATCCACCATGAATCCAATTTGTCAGCTAAACATCCAGCCTTGGATCTCATAGATCCATCCTGCTAACAGCAGTAGTTCTTCCCCTGGGAACAATAAGCATTGCTCTGACACAAGAGGCTCCTCTGCCTCCTGCACCAACACGGCATCCTTGGCTGGATGAAGGTGGTATTAGTAGATCCACAGGACGCAATCCAAATTTTTTTTGGATGAGAGAAAAGAACAACTCCCAAGATGCATTTCAAAGCTTACAACTACTACAAATAAACTTATCTGAAAGCATTCATCTGAGTGCTTCCTCCCTTGGGGAATTGCATTCTTATCCTAAAAGACAGAAAATCACTGCCACCGAGTAGCTGGAGCAATACAAAGCAGCCGCTAATTCATGTGGTCCCAGTGCCTTGTGGCAGCGTCTCCTTGGCAATTTCACAAACTGTCCCTACGATCAGAAATTATGACCCTTCAATATTCTGGAAACAGTGAAGAGGCAGCAAAAAAGAACACAGCAGGTACCATAAGGCATGCTAACATGATGCAGTGCAATCCATCACATAGGACAAACACACAACAGGGACTGAGGATCACTACACTGAACCACGCTCTGGCAAAATTAATGTTTCCAGCAATGATTTATACTGCTTCTGGTTATCTCCAATATTTATCTAAATCCACAAAAATATAACATGCAAACCTAAATTTGTGGTTCACGATATATGTTCAAATGCAGACAGATGCATGAATGTACCAAGGCTTTCACTTTATGCTGAATTCTAATGTGTCCACAAAGAACACATGCATCTCCCACTGGTGCAAATGCACAAGCTCCCTTCAGAGATTCAACGTGGTGAAAAGTGCACATTCATCTTAGAGTGTGTGAAATTGCTCTGAATGCCTCTGATGTGTTTCAAAGTAATCTTTTTATGTGGTTTACTCTCCAACATATGGCCACTGGGGAATTACTAGCTTATTTCTGTGTTTTAGCTGGGAAACCAACTGTCAAGCCACAACCTACTTCCACTTAAACCACTTTAGCCTTGTTAAAGTTAATGGGTCTAAACTAATTTAATGGAAAAAGCAGCAGTTAAAATATTTTTAAAATTGCCTGCTTGGGATCCAAGCAGCCATGGGATCGAGCTTATTCTTAATTGTCCACGAGAGCTTATTAGCATGCCATTACCAACCATTAACTTGTCCGTATGATTATATTCAAAGGGACTGAACATGAGAAGTATAGCCTTCTGTTTAGCACTTGCACTTTGAAATGGAGTTACATGACATTTGATTCACCAGCAAAGAGTCTCCACAAAGGTGAATATAATACAGAAGAACAATATATGCAAGGAATGAAAACACAGAAAATTGGGACCCTCTGGGATAATTTGTTAGGGGCAAACTAGATGTGACTATAGGGCATATGAAATGTGAGATCAGGATAATAGTGCACAGGGTTAGAACCCCCTTTTCATGGTTCCCCCTTCCCTCCAGCCTTCCCAATCTGTCCCCTTTCTCTTTCTACCTCCCCTCTATTTCTCTTCCCCAGTCTCCCTCCTTTCTCCTTCTCTCTCCATCCCAAGATGATCTCCCTCCTCCTCATTGTTCCCCTTCTCTACCACCTCCTTCACACAATCCCCCTTCTTTCTCCTTCTCTCCCCCAGACAATTCCCCTTCTTTCCCCTTCTCTCCCTCTCCCTCCAACAATTCCCCCTTCTTTCTTTCTCTTCCCCACCCTCAGACAACCCCTTCTTTCTCCTTCTCTCTACCTCCCCTAGATAATCTCCTTCTTTCTCATTCTTTCCCCCTCCCTCAGACATTTTCCCCTTCTTTCTCCTTTATCCTTCCCTCAGATGATGCCCCCTCTTCTTTTCCCCTACCTTGAGTGTTGTGGTGGCTCTAGCAGGGCTCCCAAGGAGCAAGTGTGGGCCCATGAGACTCGTGGGGGGGGGGAATACCATCTCCCTCAACATTTTTGCTGGGGCCATTGCTGCCCCTGGGCTTTGGCACATAAGTCACCACTGGGCCTGCTGCAGCTCCTGGACTCCACTACTGGGCCCAGTGCAGTTCCCAAGCTCTGCTGCCACCAGGCCCAGTGTGGCTCCTGGACTCCACCACTGCCGGGCTCAGCATGGCCACACTGAGCAGGTAGGTATGTGTTTGCTCAGAGAACAATCTCTTATTGGGGGGGGGGGTGTTAACCTCCCCAATGTATTTTATAAAAATTTAAGATCTTTCTGCAAATCTGGGGAAATTCTCCTTTCTCTCAATGTGGGCCCGATCCATGGATTTAGGTATCCGCAGATCTGCCCACACTTGAGAAATGGATATATAGATTTTCAGGAATTTTGTTTCTCTACTTTTGTTAATAGTTTTATTACAGTTTCCTATTTTAAAAAAGCCCCCTACAAAGGCCCCTTCCTAGGTTACTATAGTGGTGTGGGAGCTAATTGTTAGCATTTGTGTGTGTGCATTTGTCTGCTTTTATGCTACTTAATGGTCCTCCCTAATTCTAGATGTTAACTGCAAGGAGGCTCTGCCCAGAGAATCTTAACTGTTCAGTCCTTGCACGTGGAAGCTGTCCACTTTCCCACAGATGGCTGCTTTTCAGTTGCTCTACTTTTGCATAGTTTTAGTATGAATATTTTATCTCATTTCAGTATCACAATTATGAATATTTCAGTGAAACATTTTCTCCATTTCCTTCGCTTGCGGTCTCTGGATAAATGACCAGCTTAAGCTATTTAGCATCTGAAAAATGGATGAAACATCCCAAAACACTGCAACAATTTGTGAAAGGCACAAAGAGAAATCCATTATTCATTAACTCAGGGCCTTTCACAATCTGACTAGGAGCTTCTGCTTTACCACACATGATGTGATGAAGCCAACTATTGGCTTCTCCAACTAAAAGTACAGATATTCTTCAGTACAGGCTTAATGGGCCTAAAATCATGCTGAATTTATTTAAGAGAATTTGCTAGCCAATCAGTGAAGCTATTACAAAAGCAAAACAGCAGCAAGCTCTTTAGCACACACCTTGAGAAGCCTGGAGGCTGACTGGAACAATCAAAATTCAGTTGCTCAGAGGTGAGTTTCCAGAGCCTCACTGCCTTCCTCATAACCTTATATGATTTTTACTGTGAAACATGTACCTAACCCACCAGAGCTGCTGGTGACAGTATCTTTTGGGATAAAACTGATGCAAATCAAGAGGTTATGATCTTGCTAGGAGGAACTAATTTTGCAATATACTTCCACCTCCTTCACTTCTTGAAAATGTAAAGAAGTAAAAGGTTAAAGTGAACGTTGGACTGTAATGATATGCATGCTTGAGAGTCAGCCTCATTAAGACTCACTGGGACTAACCTCCAAGTGATCCCACATAGGACTGGCCTGCATGAGTTACCATCCCAAGTTAACGGACAGGTCCACCGGGACCCATCTCACTTCTCAACATCATTTAATGCCCTGTGGACACTCACGACAATCTTGCTCATCTGATTTGTCTTTGCAGTCCTCATCTCCATCACACTTCCAGTTGAGGTGGATGCATTCCCCATTGCCACACCGGAATTCATGAGCTGCACAGGTACTCAGGAGCTGAGGCTTGAGTTTGTAGCCACACTTCTCCATTGATTCATCTGAATGATCCTCACAGTCAGGCTGGCTGTCACAAACCCAGGCTTCCGGGATGCATTGGCTGTTGTTGCACTGGAACTCATTGGGATTGCAGGTGAGTGGCGAACACTTCCTCTCATCACTCCCATCGCCACAGTCATCGTCACCATCACACACAAAAATGGTGGCTATGCAGGTCTTGTTACTGCACTGGAACTCACTTGAAGAACAGACTTTGAGGTAAAAGCAAAAGAGACAAGTTTAGAGAGCTCAATATTAGCTTGCAGAACTTCTTCTCTAGTTTTCCAGCCTCTCCTAAAAAGAGTCACTTTCCCCTCCCCTGTCTCATCTATTTACCAGGGAAAATATGCTCATTTTTAAGACTTGCAAGTGTGTATGCTTTTCATTGACTCCACTGTTCTGATGCATTCATTGGCTACTCAGTGAAAGCAGCGGTCAAAATCTCTCTTGTCATCTTCATCCACTACCCCCATGCCTCTGTTTCAAGAACTAGATGTAGTTCCACTAATTCTTACAGTACAATCTCTGCATGCATGCCAAGGCCAGGGCTCATTTCGTAGCAGGAGCTCCTCTGCATATTAGGCCATAAACCCCTGATGTAGCCAATCCTCCAAGAGCTTACAGTGGCCCCTGTAAGAAGAGCTCTGTAAGCTCTTGGAAGATTGGCTACATTAGGGTGTGTGGCCTAACATGCAAAGGAGCTCCTGCTACAAAATGAGCCCTGGCCAAGGCTATAGCTTGCATTGGTCCCTCCTTCCCTTCACATGATTCTTGGAGACAGCTACAAGATCTAAGGTTGTGCTACCTGTGTTCCTCTTTTCTAGTTATCAGCATGGGGAAATCTGAGAGGAGGGAAGTATTTGCTTGTCCCCAGGACATTTCTTGCGTTCTCAGTCATGCAGCTGAGCAGATAGTCATAAAGATAGTCAAAATTGGTTGATTAATCAGTTTATAAACTGCCTTTTCCCTGGAGGGCTCACGGTGCTGTACAGTATATACCAATGTATCAATAAGTAAGCAGTTTAAACACTTTCAATAAATTAAAATAATATAGCACAGTGTCGCACGAGCCGCTGGAACTGGCCTCGCTGTCGTCTGACTCGCTGGCTGCACCTTGCGTCGCCACCTCGTCCGCGCCTGCCCCAGGCAGCCAGGGCCTCAGATTTGGCACAGGAGGGGAGAGTTAAGTCACCACTCCCACTCCCTAGTGCCTCCTGGTGGGATTTGTTTCTCTCTCTCTCTGGGTCACGTTTCATCCACACTCAGGCCTCTCCTCCCTGGCCCTTTATGGCTGCCGTTCTTTTATGCTTCCCCCTCCCGTCACCTCCCATCACCTCAGCCTGGCTTCCTCCACCCCCCTGTTCCCCGCCCCCCTTCATAGCTGTAGACGCTGACTTCTGAGGGCTATTTCCGGGTCCGCCCTGCCCTTCCTCCCCCATGGCTGGGCGTGCTGCTCGGGTCTGTGTCCTGGCCCTCGTGCCAGGCCTGCAGCTTGGCGATTCCTCCCCCTCCCTACTTTCCTTAGCTGCAGCAGCCGCGGGGTGCCTCGCCCCGACCGCTGCGGCGTTCCCGGGGACCTCCCTGCCAACTCCCTGAACGGGGACCGGAGTCCACAATGTTGCCCCGGCCGCCCACCCCTCGCTGCCCCTGCCGAGGGCGGAATGTAAGCCACGTCCTCCTTCCCCCTCCTCTTCTTTGCTGAAGCCGGTAAGTTCGGGGGTTGGGGCGGGGTGTGTCGTGGTGCCGGGCGGCCGGTTGTCAGGGTCTCCTGGGCCCCCGATAGTCCCGCCATCGGGACACACAGCAATATACTCGTCTGAAGTCATCTGATGTGAGTACAGTATAGGACACTGCATGGGAATGGGCATTTATTTACTTCATTTATTTAAAAAAAACCCTTTTTCCCTGGAAGGGACCCAACCTGGCTTACACTATTCTCCTCTCCTCCATGTTATCCTCACAACAACCCTGTGAGGTGCCACCTAGCCAAAGGTCCCAAGTAGCCTCTACGGTCCTCATATTGGGTCTGAACACGGTGATACTCCAAGGAACAAAGGTATCCTCAGTTATGCATTAAAAGGAGTATGAGAAGTTGCCATTCTTCCAAGAAGGAGGAGGGGAAATTACAGTTTATTTCCTCATGCTTATTAATTGAAACATACACAAATTTAATACTGACTGTTGTCAAGCATTACAGCTGAACTAAAATGGGGGGGGGGGGGGTGGCTTGGCCATATGGCCCAAAATCTCTTTCAAGCGTGAAAGCAGCCAGGTGGCAAATATAACTGGAGGAGTCCAAGAATTGTGGGTCAGTAAAACAGGAAGCATGGTGCTAATTTGGAGGTAAAGAGCAAATCTGTTGCTAATAAAGCTGAAGAGCAGTGATATAACCACCTGGCAGAGGCCAGGAATATGGGCTCTCATCAAGGTACTCCAAGCAAAAAGTCAGGAGTCTGGGAGAGGAAATTGGTGAACGGCATAAGAATATCTCTGCACTACAGTATTCTCTGCCATGACTTTGATTACCATGCGTGTCAATTTCATTCCCTTCCAAATATAAGTATATTTCAAAATTTCACAGCATGCCTTGTTTTGAACATATTAAGTGGAATGCACAGGGCAAAGACTCACTGAGGTACGCAGGGATTTCACTGCTGAGTTGCACTGATAAGCCCCCTTTTCAACACACTGAACATTCCCCTGGAAGTCATGGTGAGGCATTTGCATACAAATTAGACTATTCTGAGCAATAAAGTTGGGCTTGATTTTCTCCTCCTCCTTCTCTCTTGGCCTGCTGGATTTAGAACTGAACCAGAGCTTTAGAACACACTTAATAATTTGTAATTTACTTGGTAATTAAGAGAAAAAAAATACCTGTTCCAGTAATTTCAAAGATCCCTGGGAAAATGATAGCTTCTATAAATTATGTTAAATGAAATAATCAGTCTTGGAAAACTGTTATTTTAATTGCTCTGTGTTGTGTGTTGTAGTGGCTAGGTGCAATAGATATTGCTGTGCTTGCACAGTTCTCATGATAAGCCACACTGCTTAGATGTGCTAATAGCTGGGAATAACAGCAGCAACAACAACAATACAGGAAGAGAGATGGAGTATTACGTCAGGAGGTAATTCAATATCAAGGTATCTAATGCATTCAAATTCTGTTTTTTCCAATTTCTTTGCAAATCAGAGAACTGGGTGTCCAAGGGCCATGCTTTGCAGCTGTTCCTGACTGTACCACCCCCAAGCGGATAGGTAGGTGTTGATTAAAACAAGCTGAGGTCCTGCCTCCCCAAGCAACTTCAGTGATCCTTAACTGTAAATACATATTTGTTTAAGCATAGCCTGTGCACTAATATGGTGATAATTTTTTACTGTTTGTACTCCTTTGCTTCAGGCAGGTAGTCCCCTCTCAAGCATCTTGTACATTCGTATAATCAAATATTAATCAGTGTTTTCTAATTAAAAAATTAAGCGTGAAAATGGAAGGGGGAGTGAATGACAGAGGCAGCCGATCAGTGAGAAATGCATCTAGATTCTCTAAGAAACCCAGGGGAAAAAAAGGTTTCTTTTGAGTTCTTTCCAGGACAGAGGCACCCAAGTCACAGTGAATGAGGTACCTCAGTGGGCTCTTTGTTAAATTATGCATTTCTGTGTTTATCTTGACTTCCATTTAATGTTTACAGATAAAGGTATACACCTGAAGTTAACACAAACTAGTCAGACACTTCTCACTTGTCCCTGTAAGCGAATTAACCCTAAAGACCACACCATTGGCAACCGCTTTGCACTAATGCAGCCGGAGGGAAGGAAGGCTAGGAACAGCTGTATTTGGATCCCTTGCATTTTTTAATGCAGTCTTGGAATGCATAAAGAAATCCCAAATGGTATGTTAAATGTTGGATTAACAAGCATCTGCTGTAACCTCACAGTTTCATAATGATGGAATATATAGCATAGAATTCCTAACTTGTAGCAGTCATTTCAGAGGAAGGGTGAAAAGGTGAGGAAATTGGGATTTGAAGCCAAAAGGTGGAATAAGGTCATCAAGAAGCAGCATGGTATAGTGGTTAGGGTGTCAGACTAAGATCTGGGAGACCCAGGTTCAAATCCCCATGTTGCCATGGAAGCTTGCTAGGTGAGTGTGAAGGTCAGGGCCTTAATTGCTGTTTAAACAGAGGTAGCATGCTATGTAATTCAACCAGAGTGGTCTTCTTGACCCCAACCTTCTAATGACAGACTGACCCCCAAGTGGTCTTCTAAATGCAGTTGTTTCATATGAGACACCAGGGAAACGAGATAAAAAACAAGACTTCCATTCACTACAAGAAATAAGAGAAATAAGGATATTCAGTGAAGAGGTTTAAAGCTATTTACAGATAATACACAGCTTTTACTGAGCTCATTAAGTTATAGCATTTCAATAAACTCCAGGGTACAAAGAACAGTTAACAGCTGAGCTTTTATTCTTCAGGTAAAGATTGGCATTCCTTCAGCTTCAGGATTATCACAGAGAAAATGTGAACTCCTCCCAGAAACCACAAATCTTTAGTCAATTTCTTTCAGAAACTGGGCTTTGATACAGCTATAATCTCTTCCTCAAGCATTTGCTATGCTAGCCTGCTTTATCAAAAAAGTCAGGCTCTTAGACATCCAAAGTCTCTTAAGAAAGGATTTTAAGTCTCCAAACCATATTTCCAAATATTCACTGTTTTAGCCTGCTTAAACTCAAGAGAGACTCTGAGACATTCTGGGGTTGATCCAACCATCCAAAGTAACTTTCCTCTAATTTGTAGCTTCTCTTCCAACTTAAGTGATTCTTCCTCCAACAGAAGAGCCATGTAAATTCGAGGCAGGCTTCTTAGACTGGAGGAAGACTTCAAACTTGTGCTGAAAGGAAAGGTGGGATAGATAAGTAGGATCAGGATAGAATCCACCCCACTAAGTCTCCTGAGAAATTATTTCTTTTGCTTACCCCACTGGAGGTGCAAACTCTATCTGAACTGAGATGACAGTATAGTAGCTTTTTCATTCTCACTATCTGTTCCCAACCGGTTTTTTCAGGCATTTGTGGCTCTGATTTGCTATCTTCTACTCTGCCCACACACCAAACAGTCAGTCAGGGTACTGGTGGTAACTGACTCATCCATCACAATGGCCTTGGACCAGTCACACACTAAGAATATAAAAGCCCAGTGGTTCATCTAGTCCAGCATCCTTTCTCACACAGTGGCCAACCAGTTTCTCCTCTGGAGGGCCAACAACAGGGCATAGAGGCCGAGGCCTTCATAAGAACATCAGAAGAGCTCTGCTGGATCAGACCAGTGGTCCATCTAGTCCAGCATCCTGTCTCACACAGTAGCCAACCAGTTTCTTTGGAGGAGCAACAACAGGGTATAGAGGCCAAGACCTTCCCCTGATGTTGCCTCCTGGCACTGGGATTCAGATGGAAGTTCCTTTCAGTCAGCACAGCTAGTAGCCACTGATAAACTCTCAGCCTAGCCTCTTTCACATATTGTTCGGAGGATAAATGGAAAAGGGTAGGATGTTGTAAGCTACTTGGATCCACATTGTGCAGAAAAGTGCAGTAATTATGAAGTAAACAAATAAATCAATAAATAGAGGGATTAAAATGGTATGCGGAGGTGTCTTGTGTAAATTGAGTATGTGTTTAATCAGGACCCTTATTAAGTTAATGTTAGGGAAAGGAAAGGATTAATGTTAGGGATAGAGGGGGTGGATGTATGACCCTGCAGTAATGGAAGACCTTCAAGACTCGTAGAGAGAAGAATCCCATATCTCCCCCCATTGTGACTCCAGGCCCCACCACCCACCAGTGGCGACAGTGACAGTACCTGGGAGCCATTCCAAGCTCAGAGTGGCTCCCAGTGTCCTTCACTGTCAAGGCCAGCCCCGAAGGCTCTCCTGGAGCCCTCTGCCATGCAGCCAGGCCCAGAGTGGCTCCCAGAGCACTCTACTGTGGCAAGAAGCAGCTCCCAGAGTGCTCTGCTGCCGTGGCCAGACCCAGAACAGATTTAAAAAAAATGGGGGGGGGGATTGAAACCCCCAATGTCTTTAATTGCAATGTTTTGCAAACCTGGTGAGTATCCCAAGTTTGCAGAAAAATAATTTAGCATCTGTGTAGTCCCGAACCACAGATTTAGGTATCTGCAGATGGGGGCCACATATCGCTGTTAGATACACAGATGCTGTTGATACTATGAACTTTCCTTCAGTGGGGAGCAAAACAGTTCAGGCTAGTATAGTCACCAGCAGAAGAAAACAAAGATTTCTTTTGGGAAACCAGGACTAAGTGTCATCTAAGAGTCTCATTCTGGTTTCACAAACTAATAATAGTTACAGTAAACCATGGTTTTATATCATGACAAAATGGAGTCCCCTCCCCCCACAATGCCCTATTCTTAACTGGCACTTGATAAAACTCAAGTAACTTATTCATCTTTCTTAATAGCTCCACAGCTACACTTTCAGATCAATGTGTAGTGGCTGGATATAAGCTTTCCTTATGAGTTCAAAGGGTTTTGATAAATGTGAAGCGTACAGTGACTATACACACCACTAATGTTAACATTTCCGGGTTGCATAGAAACAATCGCTTTTGTAGCATTTATTCAAATAGATTACAAATCATTGAGCAAAGTTTGCATAAGCTCTTGAGCTCCTCTCCTCCCCAAGCCCCTTTTTGCCAAGGCTAAAGCAATTTACACACTTCAACTGGGAATTTCTGGAGATCTAATGAGCATTTTTCCTTTCTTCATTAGCTCATGTCCACCCCTCCTTCTGCTTGTAGGTTTTCCTCTCTCTTTTGAAATCTGCTAGACAAGCTGATCAGAGATTTCCACACATATGCAAAAACGATATCCATCAGAATACAACAATACAATAGTTCTTCCTCCACAAGCCAGCATATGTACCTTGCTGAACATCCATCAAAGGGACCTCTCAGACAATTAGCAGATGTTAACACTTAAATGATGATAAAGTTGCAGCCTTTGGCACAAGCCATCTGTGTACATGCTTTGATTTTGCTGCCTGTTGTATTATGAGCTTCTTTAGCATGTAAGGGAAGAAACAAATATGGATTTCCTTTTTGCTCTTTTTTTAAAAAGGCCCAAGTCCCAAATATGAATTGCCAGAACAACTTCAAAATCTAAAGTGCTCTTAATATAAACCTTCAAAATTCTGGACAACAAGGAATGTTTAACTAAGTGACTTCAAAGTAATAAATAACAATCACAAAACCTACTCAGTAGGACCATCTCTAATCCATGAGTGGCCACCATGGCCAGTTTGGTGTCGTGGTTCAGAATGCGGACTCTAATTTGGGAGAACCAGGTTTGATTTTCCATGCCTCCACATGCAGCTGCTGGTGTGACCCTGGGTCAGTCACAAGTTATTTCAATGCTGTCCTCTTACGGGCAGTTCTCAAAGAGCTCTCTCAGACCCACCTTCCTCACAGGCAAAGCGCCCTCTAAGCTGTGGAGTCCTGTGAGCAAAAATTCTACTTTGTGAGTTACTGGCATTAAAGTTGTGAGCAGGTGAGTTGGCTACTGCATAAATTAAGTTTGCTCTGGAGCCATCCTTCCTGAGCGAAGACAAAAATGTGTGAGCTGGAGGCTAAAAAACTGTGAGCTAGCTTACACTAACTCAGTTTAGAGGGAACACTGCTCACAGGGTGTCTGCTGTGGGGAGGGGAGGGGAAAGGAGATTGTAAGCCACTTTGAGACTCCTTTGGGTAGTGAAGGGTAGAGTATAAATCCAGTCTCCTCTTCCTTTTCTTCTTAAAAAAACAACAGCAAAACAAACATCCCCGTTCCTACTTCTTCCTGATTTGAAACATTGGAGGAGTACAGATGATGCAAGAAAGAAGCATGTATAGACCAACCTATATATCTCATGGACAAATATGCATACCACAAATATTTTGTCCTCTTGAAAACTGAAAAGCTGCTTTGCTTATGTTTTGCATAATACTTGCTTAATATTTCATGTTTTTGTCTGTCTTGGTGAATTCTGGGGGCAAGGGGAAAAACACTGGCTCTCAATAGATATGTTAGTGCTCCAAGCTGCCTTCGTCACTGCTGTCTCTGATGCTTTGTAAACAAATACAATTAAAAGTTAAACTAAAAATGCTTCTTCATATGATCATTTTGTAGAGGCACTAAGACTGACCATTTGACCAAAGGCAGGTTTTTCCAATGGTTACATCAACCACAGGGAAGAGCAATAATACAGGAGAGCATTCCAGAGCTGCCTCGGTACACTGCAGCACCCAAATCAGCAAATGGTGCCCTCTCCATAGTCCTGGATCCACGACAGACTCCCACTATATATATATACTAGGAATAAGGCCCGTTGTGGAAATAAATACAACGGGCTCTAGAAAGAGGTTCTGGGAGAGTGCCCCGGCCTTGGGCACTCAGCGTCATTTTGCTGTGGCGACCTCAGCAGGGTATAATGACACAGAGTCCACCATTTTCTCCAGGGGAAGATCTCTGTCATCTGATGAGCAGTTGTAATTTGGTGTGATCTACATCCCTCCCCTGGAGATTGGCAGCAATTGTTCCCCATGAGGGAACAGGTGGTTTGGACTCTATGGCATTGTACCTGTCTGAGGTCCCACCCCTGTTGAAACCTCACCCTCTCCTGGGTCCACCCTCAAATCTCCAAGAATTTCCCAACCTGGCGTTGGCAACCCTATCTCCCTCCCAGCCAACCGTCAACATATCGTTATCTGCCCTCTGGCTTCAGCTTCCCATCTCCTCCCCCCTAGAGAGCAGTTGTAATTCTGAGTGATCTCCAGCCCCCACCTGGAGAATGGCAACAATGGTTCTCCATGAGGAACTGGTTGGCTTGGAAGGTGAAGTCTATGGCATTGTACCTGTCTGAGGTCCCACCCCCTCCTCCAACCTCACTGTCTCCAGGCTCCATCCCTCAAATCTCCAGGAATTTTCCACCTAGAGTTGGCAACCCTATCTCCTTCCCAGCCAATCATCAACCTCACTCTTCAACTTTCCATCCCCCCCCACAGCCTCCACTGAGCTCTGAAGCCCTGACCCCTATGTCACATTGGCTGTCATAGGGGTCCATCTCAGCCCGGTATAAGGACACAGAGTCCACCATTTTCTCCAGGGGAACTGATCTCTGCCATCTGGGGAGCACTTGTAATTCTGAGTGATCTCCAGCCCTCGCCTGGAGATTGGCAACCATAGCTCCCCTGCAGGAAAAGTAGACTTTCTCTGCAATGGGGACCAAAGCAGCTGACATCATTCACCTCTCCCCCTTTTGACTTGCTCAACAGCCCTGTGAGGTAGGTTAGGCTTAAGAAGAAGAAGAAGAGAAGAAGAGATTGGATTTATACCGCGCCCTCCACTTCCCAAGGGAGTCTCAGAGCGGTTTACAAACTCCTTTCCCTTCCCCTCCTCACAACAGACACCCTGTGAGGTAGGTGGGGCTGAGAGAGCTCTTTCCCAAGCTGTCCTTGAGGGAACAGCTGGTACAGAGCTATGGCTTGCCCAAGGTCATCCAGCCAGGTGCAAGTGGAGGAGTGGGGAATCAAACCCGGTTCTCCCAGATTAGAGTCTGCGCACTTAACCACTACACCAAACTGGCTCTTAAAGTCTGTGACTGGCCCCAAATCACCCACTCAGCAAGAACCTGGGTCCAGCAGATCCTGCTCTGAAGCACTGCCTGCTACGCCTAGGGTACCCAATCTCCAGGTGGAGCCTGAAGATCACCAGGTATCACAACTGAACTCCAGACAACAGATGTCTCCCCCCCCCTGGAGAAAATGACTGCTTTGGAGGGTGGCCTCTATGGCATTCTGTTCAGCTGCCCCAATGAGTTTTCTCCCAAAGGCCAACATAGGTGTGGAAAGGGGCTTTCAGAGAAGCAAGCTTGGTTGCCTAGCAACAGGCACTGAGGGGAAAGTTGCCAGCCCCTAAATACCTGGTGATTTGGGGGGTGGATCCTGTGGAGGGCAGCATTTTTTTTGGGGGGGGGGAATGGAAGGACTCAGCAGGATATAATGCCATAGTGTCTACCCTCCAAAGCAGTCATTTTCTCCAGGGGAATTGATCTCTGCCATCTGGAGAGCACTTGTAATTTCTGAATGATCTCTAGCCCTTGCCTGGAGATTGGCAACTCTTCTCCTCCACCCACTGCCAGGTGGGTCTAACTGTCCCCTCAGTGGCGTGCTTCTGTCAGTAAAAAGACAATGGACTTTCAGCATAACCTCCTCCCCTGCCCACTGTCAGCTTGGCAACCTAGCTTGCTCTGATTAGGGAAATACCTGGTGATTGGGGGGGATGGATCCTGTGTAGGGCAGCATTTTTTGGGGGGAGATGGAAAGATTCAGCAGGGTATAATGCCATAAGGTCTACCCTCCAAAGCAGCCATTTTCTCCACGGGAACTGATCTCTGTCATCTGGAGATCAATTGTAACAGCAGAGATCTCCAGGTCCCACCTGGAGATTGGCAACCCTAGGGGGGAAGTCAGCCACACAGCAGGGGGTTAAAGGGAATGCTTTGATGGTTGCTGGCCCACCTCATTAGCCAGCCAGCCATGGTGGAACTAAGCAGGAGAGAGAGCCTTTATTCTGACAGGAATATTCAGTTTATTCTGACAAGAAAGTCAGGTGGGAAGTTATGCTGAAAGTCCATTGTCTTTTTACTGACAGAAGCAGGCCACTGAGGGGACAGTTAGACCCACCTGGCAGTGGGCGGAGGAGAAGAGTGGACCCAGCACCCAGTCCTTCCCCTTTGCTGGCTCCCTCCAGACTGAGGCCAAGATGCTGGCCAGTGGCTTTGTGGGCGGGACTAAGGCAAAGCAGGGAGGGAATGCAGCCAGTGGCCAGGGACCCCTTTTGCGTGGCAGTCCTTCCAGCCAACTAATTTTGGCGTCCCATGGAATCTTGCCACTTGAAAATGGCTTTATATAATAAGGAAAGATATATATATGACAGAATTGTAGGTTTGTGGACAGCAGCAAGTAAACAAAGGAGCTGCTGAGTCACATGACTGAGAGAGAGAGGGGCCAGGGGGCTTGGAATTCTCAGTGAGTGACAGATAACTGTGAACAGCTTATTGTGGGGAAAAGAGTTGGAGAGAGCTCTGAGGAGAACAAAAGACTCTAGGCTCAATGGACTCAACCATATAGCAGTTTAAGTGGAACACTGAGGCTAAATAACCCTCTGAACTGGTTACCATCTAATATAAAGAGGAGAGTGACCAGAGAGGGGAAAGTATAAGACCTCAGTAGTCACAAACACCAGATACACTGCTCCAAAAGAACTTATAAGGTGGCTAAGGAAGGGCTAAGGGTCTAGAGGAGTCAGGAAAGCTGGGGTTGTCGCACCAGTAGACTCAATAAAGCCCAAAGGTTAACCACCAAAAAGTTATTGGATAGCGAAGTCAGAGGAGGGTTTTGTGAACTAAAGAACATCCACGTTATTCAGAGAGTACTAAGCCTACAGCATATGTGAAGGCAAAGTAACATGTTTATTCAACAAAGAAACAAAATATCCTGTGTAAATACATCCCATCCCCCTGTTGAAGTTTTTGTGTAATAAAGAGCTGTGCTGTTTGACTTTTATATGTACAGGTGCCTGACTTTCTGGTGAAGGCTTATATAGGGCAGTTGTCCTCAATATATAAATAAGTTACCTCAGACCCCGAAGAGACTACTTTTATAGAGAACTGGTCAGCCTTCAGGAAGCAGAACTGATCAGTCACTTCAAAGTACTGAATCCAGTACAAATATAGAAAATAGGTAGGAACGTCATAGTTCAATCACCACAACAGCCAGGGAGAGGTCGTTGTGTTATTTTCCAAGATGATGGATATGCACATCATGGTGTCAAAAATAGGTTTTTGAAGTCGATAAAGCCAAATACATTATTATATTAGTTGTAGAAACAGTTATTTTTTTCCTGCAGCTGCCATTTTGCAAGATGGTGGGTTTTTATACATTCTTGTAGGATGCTCCTATTTGTGACAAACTGTATGTTTTTGAGGTAGTTAAAACCAAATATAAAACCAATATAAAAACAAAAGTATTTTTAAAAGGTTTATAAAAATGGAGGTTGATAAATCCAGAGAAACTATTATTTTTTCATTGGGACTGGTGCTTTGTCGACTTGTTCATAAACGATCTGGAGTTAGGGGGGAGGAGTAAGGTGGCCAAGTTTGCAGATGACACCAAATTACTTAGGGTGGCTAAGACAAAAATGGATTGTGAAGACCTCCAAAAGGATCTCTTCCAACTGGGGGAGTGGGCAAATGAAATGACATTCAATGTGAGCAAGTGTAAAGTGATGCATATTGGGACAAATAACCCCAGCTTCACATATACACTGATGGGATCTGAGAAGGCAGTAACAGACCAAGGAAGGGACCTTGGGGTGGTAACAGATAGCTCGAGGAAAACGTTGACCCAGTGTGCAGCTGCCATGAAGCAAATTCTATGCTGGCCATGGTTAGAACAGAATTGCAACCATACCGCCTTTATACAAATCCATGGTGAGACCATACTTGGAATATTGTGTTCAGTTCTGGTCACCACACCTTGAAAAGCTTGAAATGGTGCAGAAAAGAGCAACCCGAATGATCCGGGGGCTAGAGCAGCAGCCCTATAAGAATCAGTTAAAATACCTAGGACTGTTTAGCCTAGAAAAAAAAAGGCAAGTAAGGGGAGACATGATAGAGGTTTATAAAATTATGCAAAGTATGGAGTGGGTGGACAGGGGAAACTTTCCTCCCTCTGCCCTAGTACTAAATCCTGGGGTCATCCACTGAAGTGGAAGGGTAGGAGATTCAGGACAGACAAAAGGAAGTGTTTCTTCACTCAGCATATAGTTAATTTATGGAACTCACTGCTGCAAGATGTGGTAATGGCTGCCAACTTAAAAAGCTTTAAAAGGGGAGTGAACAAATTCATGGAGGACTAGGGTATCAATGGCTACTAATCATGATGGATATCTACTCCATCCAGTTCCAGCGGTAGCATGCCTCTTTAAATCAGCTGACGCTGTTGCAGTCTTCCTGTTTGTGGACTCCCTGGAGGCAGCTGGTTGGCCACTGTGCAAACAGAATGTTGGACTAGATGGGCCTTTGGTCTGATCCAGCAGGGCTCTTCTTATGTTCTTCAACTAGAAATATGGTTAGGATTTCTAGGGGTGAGAAAGTTTTAAAACTTTGAAAAGAGTTAAAATATTCTAATTCTGTGAACTGCTTGCAGGTTTTCCTGTAGCTAGTCTAATTAATTAAATTAACCCACTGAATATATAGGAGAGGGTGTTTTTTAAGCTATTTAATAAGCAATATTACCTCCCAAAGTATCTGAGGTGAGTTTATTGTGAAAAGGTCCTTTTCTATGTTTGTAAGCAGTTGCCAATCCCATGAGCTTGGCACAGTAGACAAGTCCAATTCAAATACACTTTTCAGTCTGTCATTCACAAAATGATTATCAGACCAATTAATGCTCTCTGCCCTCAATATAAAATTTTCAACAATATGAACAACTAGTGTTCGGGAGGGGGGCTGCATTTTCAGACTGTACTATGAAAAGGGATGAGATGTGGATGCTTATTCTCTAGCTTAGGAGAGAGACATCAGATACGCTGGCAATTTTACAACTACCACCAGCTTGATAACTTCCCCAGAAACAAATGAGGCTATGCATGTAATTGACTGTTAGCAGACATATTTGGTACATAGCATGTCATGTTGAAGCTGCTAATATTATTTGTAACAGAATAAAAATATGGCCCAGCAACATGAAATAAGGCAAGCAATCATACTCTTAAAATCATTAGAATGGAATTTTGGAATTGTTTCCCTGGAAAAACTATGGATACAAAAGAGCTGTTGCTCATTTTGAAAATATGATTCAATCACATGGAGAACATCTGATGAATATTAATCTGATGCCTCAGTACTGCCCCAGGCTGGCTTTCTACCCCACTACAATCTTTTTGTGCTGCTCAGTTGTTCTGCATTGAGCTTCAAGTGGAATTGAAACGGGGGTTCCACACAGTGCTTAATAAAGTGCTATATGTTCCCCATAAAAATCCACTTCTACAGGCAAGTTCCCACTCTAGGTCTGCTCTTTCTCCCCATTACCTTTTGCTCCCTTGTTTGCAGGCTAATTAATTATTTCTGGTTTTCTCACAAATAGATGACTAATAGCCAACCCTTGGGAGTGGAAAGGGGGCTTCAAACATGGTATTTTTAAAATTTGTAGTAAAGCAAATAATTAATTAGAGTCATGATAGTTATTTTGCAATATGATCAAAACGGCACTGAACAATTTAACAAATAAGCTGTTGTCTTTGGCATCTTACAAAGCCCCCGGTCTGATTCACAAGAAAACAATAAGTAATTTATCAGCCTAGGAAAAAAAAAACACAAGATGAATTTTTTAAAAGAGGCAGAAGTCTGGGAAATCTCAAGAGCTCAATTAACTGTCTACATAGGCACTTTTGTGGTGCAGTTGTGTTTTATGCAGGGAAAACTGCCACAAAATAAGGTTTGAAAAGAAGATGGAAAAGCGACAAAAATACTGGAATGCAATGGGTTGACACCATGACGGTCTTAAGAGTTGCCAGCCTCCAAGAGGGGCCTGGAGACCTCCCAGAATTTCAACTGGACTCCAGACTACAGAAGCCTATTCCCCTGCAGAAAATGACAGGTATGGAGAGTGTTTTCTATGGCATCATAAACCTGTTAAGCTCCATCTCCTACCCAAACTCTGCTGTCTCCAGGCTCCACCCCCAAATTTCCAGGAATTTCTCAACCCAGAGTTGGCAACACTAGATGGTCCATAAAAACTGAGTGAATAAATAATGGAATCAGCTCTAATGAAGCCAATCACAAATGCTCCTTACCACACATACCCCCCTCAGCCATTTTATTGTTCTTCATCAGGGCACGACTAGAACTGTAAGTAGCAGATTTGTGCCAAACAGTTTATAAAGATTTCTCTTAATTGCAGGCCCAGTAGAGGAGTTTTGCTTTTACGCTCTGGATACCCTAATTGCAGATGAGAACAAATTCTGCCATAGGTCAAACTATCTGGGGATTTTGGAGATTTTCCACCTTCCCTTGCAGTGAGTTGATCTTGACAATTTATTTCTTGCCTGACAGATATCACTGGCATGAGGTATCTCAGCCTCTCCCTTTTTAAATTCAAGAAATAATTTACTTAATTTCTATTATTATTAGGGACATTTAGATATAATTGATATTGCCTCAAAGGAAGATGTTTTGATTATTTTCCAAGTCAAAAATATTTTTAGAAATCCATTTGAATTCAAAACCATAGAAGACTGCCTGAGGTATTCCCTTGAGAGAGTTAACTTCAACAACGGATATTTGATTCAGGTGGGTGGCAGTGTTGGTCTGAAGCAATAGAACCAAGTTTGAGTCCAGTGGCACCTTTAAGACCAACAAAATTTCATTCAAGGTATAAGCTTTTATATACGAGCACACTTCTTCAGATATTTGGTAGGGCTGCCTCCTGCTGGCAGCCCTCTTTGCCCAGAGGCAGCCTGGAGGCAATAATCTACATCACTATGTCACTTCCAGGAGAATCAACAGAAACTTGAAGGTTTTTCTGATGATTCCAGCAACTACCCTATGTTACTTCTAGGTTTTTCCTAGAAGTGATGTAATAACGCACAGGATATCACCCTGGCCCCCATGAACAGCCTGGTAACTTTAACATTTGGAGATGCTAAGCTGAGAAAAATCCACTTTAGATGCTGCTTTCATACTGAGGTTCACATGCAACATGCCATTACTGAACAGGACATAACATCTGCCTGCTTCCTGGATTTCTCCCCATTCAACCTAGGGAAAAAAAGTCTCTGCTAGAATCTTAAGAGCTTTCCTTTAGTCAAATTAAAGTTATCAGATTACAGTCAGATCTTTTGAACTTCTGTTGCATTTGTAATCCCCATTTAATATTCTGATTAGAAAAATGAAATCAGATTAGGAAAAAAACAGGTTGCTTACCTGTAACTGATGATCTTCGAGTGGTCATCTGTGCTTCACACCGGTGGGTTTCTGCGCCTGCGGTGAAACTCATCGGTATCTGGAAAGCTTAACAGATTTTTGTGCCCAGAGCCTCCAGGCATGCGCGCAGCCCCTTCGCGCATGCCCAGAGGAGCTGGGCGCAGACATCCCGCCAGTTCCTTCTGACCGCTGCAACCAGAATGAGGAAGAAATCCGCCTGGCCGTAGAGGGGAAGGATGGGCGGGAGGTGTGAATGCACAAATGACCACTCGAAGATCATCAGTTACAGGTAAGCAACCTGTTCATCTTCGATGTGGTCTCTGTGCTTCACACCAGTGGGAGATTAACAAGCAGTGGCCTACCTGAAGGAGGGTGCAGGCAGGTGGTTAGCGAGAGGCGGCCGACAGAATAAGTCTCCCCATGACAGTATGGCTGGATGCCCTGGTGTTGAGGGCATAATGACGTATAAAGGTGTTAGGTGTGGCCCAAGTCGCCGCCCTACAGATGTCCATCAGAACAACGCCGTTGAGAAATGTAGTGGAGGTAGAGACGGCCCTGATGGAATGGGCTCTCAAGGGACCAGGCAGTGGGTACGGCCCAATTTATAAAAAAGAGTAATTAGCTCTACTATCCAACGCGAGAGTCTTCAAGAAGTAATTTGCACCCCCATCCGTTTGGGTGCATACGAGACAAAGAGGTGGGGAGATTGTCTGGGCGCCTTAGTGCGTTGGAGATGGAAGAGAATGGCACGCTTAACATCGAGAGAATGAAGCAAGCATTCATCCTCTGAAGTATAATTAGGAAAAAAGTCAGGGAGAAAAATCTCAAGAGTGCAAATGGAATTTTGACAGGACCTTAGGCAGGAAGGAGATATCCGGGACCAGACGCACCCCATTGGGTAGGAATGAAAGATACGGTGCGTCATGTCTGAATGCAAGGATCTCTCCCACTAGTCTTGCGGAAGTGATTGCCACCAAGAAGGCCATCTTCCAAGCAAGAAGGTTGAGATCGCAGGTGGACAGTGGCTCAAATGGTTTCCTGGTGAGCTGACGCAATACCAGGGGAAGGTCCCATAGAGGTGCCGGACGCTTCAGAGGGGGGTAGAGGTAGAGCAACCCTCGAAGAAAGTGCTTGGAGAGAGGGTGGGTGAAGACCGAGAAATTATCCACTCTGTTGTGAAACGCAGAGATAGCGGCCATGTATACTTGGACAGAGGAGTGAGACAGGCCCAAGTCTGCCAAGGAAAGGATGAATTTGAAGATATGGGCTAACCCAGCTGAAGTGGGAGAGATATTGTCCAGTGTCAAAAATGCAGAGAATCTGGACCATTTGTATGCATAAGACCTACATGTAGAGGGCTTGCGGGAGTTCAACAGAACATTGGCTACTCTGCTAGAGAAACAGGCGGGAAAAGTCTCCACGCTGTCAGCTTTAGATGTGGGACATTGTGGTGGAGAAGCGGAGAATTGGAGATGCTGAGAAGGTCTGGGTTGGGGGGGAGGAACCGACTCTGCGTGAGGGACAGGAGGACAGGGAACCACGGTTGACGGGGCCACCAAGGGGCTATGAGGATGCAGTTTGCCCTGTTGTGCATTATCTTCCAGACGACGTGGGTGAGTAGCAGCAGAGGGGGGGAAGATACAGAAACCCGTCCGTCCAAGGGTAGAGGAGGCCGTCTCCTAGGGCGCCGGGGTCTGTTCCCCCTTGAGAACAAAACAGGTCACACTTTGCATTGTCCTGGTCTGTGAACACATCGACTTCTGGAGTGCCCCAATGGCGGAAAGTGGGAAGGAAGTACTTGTTGGAGATCTCCCAATCGTGCGGGTGGATGTGGTCTCTGCTCAGCAGGCCCGCTTTGGTGTTTAGAGAGCATGGGATGTGTGTAGCACGGAGAAAAATGCGCTCTCGGAGACACCAGTCCCACAGTTGAAGGGATAGGTTGCAAACAGAACCGGACACCGTTCCCCCTTGTTGACTGATATAAGTGACAGCGGTCATGTTGTCCATCAGAACTGTGACACAGTGGCCCGCCACCAAGGGTGAGAATGTGCATAGGGCATAAAGCACTGCTGGCAGCTTTAGATAATTTATGTGCTTGGAGCGAAGGGAGATGTCCCAGGGGCCCCCTGTGGTGTGACCACAGAGGTGCGTGCCCCAGCCCCAATGAGAGGTGTCCGTAGTCAGCGTCAGGTTGGGTGTGGGGAGATGAAAGGGACCCCCTTGGAAAAGGTTCAGATCATGGCCCACCACAAAAGAGAGTCCCGAACTTGCTGGGGGGGGAGAGCATGGTCGTTTGGACATCGAGATTTGGTCAAAATACGCGGAGGAACTAAATCTGTAGTGGCCGCATCCTCAGTTTTGCGAATGGAATAACTGAGGTTGTGGCTGCCATCAGTCCGAGGAGGCGCTGCAGCACCAAAGCCGACGACAAAGGCCGAGTTCTGACCTGATATATTAGGGTGACGATCGGAGACATTCTGTCCTCCAGGAGGTATGCAGTCAGGTGTGTGGAATCGAGGATCGCCCCAATGAACTGAACACGTTGGGACGGGTTGACACAGGACTTCTCCTCGTTGATTCTGAGGCCTAGCTCTGCAAGGAGGGAACGTGTGTGACTGACACGAGCCATCAGTAAGTCTTGAGAGTCCGCAACCAAGAGCCAGTCGTCTATATATGGGAAGATCGTAAGTTCCTGCAGACGAAGATAGGCGACTACTACTATCGTAGTTTTGGTGAACACCCACGGTGCGGTGGAAAGACCGAATGGGGTGACCTTGTATTGCTACTGCCTAGTGCCTATTGCGAACCGGAGAAACTTTCAGTGCGCCAGTGTGATGGTCAAGTGAAAATAGGCGTCCTGAAGGTCCAGAGCGGCCATTCAAGCATTCCTGTGGAGAAGAGGAAGGATGGAGCACAGGGTGACCATGCGGAAATGTTTGTATCTGATGAAGTAATTCAGGCCTCGGAGGTCCAAGAAACTCATTGGTATCTGGAAAGTCCCCCGCTTGGGGACTGTGAAATAGTGGGAGAAGAATCCCATCCCCAGATGTTGGGTAGGGACAGGCTCTATGGCATCCTTCACCAGCAAGGCAGCGACCTCGTCGAGGAGGGGAGGCGATGGTGGGATGATGATGAAAACCGTGGTGGGGGGCTGATGGATCAGTTCTATGAAGTAGCCGTTCGCTATAATGGATAGGACCCAGGCATCTGAAGTAACCATGCGCCATGCTCTGATGAAGGGGGCTAGGCGAGTAGGTTGGGAAGGAGAGAGGGGAAAGTCAAAGGCCTTTTGGGGGGGGGGCAAACTTCTGGCAGCCAGACTGTTGGCCCGAAGAAAAATTGTTTGGGGGCATACGACTGTCTCTGCTGATTTGGAGAAGGTCGTGGACGCCAGGTGCACTCAGGCGAGCTTCTGGCAGATGGCCTCTGAGACCAGGGTCTTGACCAGGTTTGTTGTTTGTAGGGCCTCATGGTGGAAGTGGAGACCCCCAGAGTACATGAGGCCTGTATGCTCTTGTCAAGGTCCTGGAGTCTGTGGTGGTATGGAAGAGGCCCTGGCCATCAAAGGGGAGATCTTCAATGAATGACATGGTATCTTGTTGCAAGGAAGTTGTGCATAACCAAGAGTGTCTTCTCAAGGCTATTGCAGAAGACATAGTCTTTGATGAGGCGTCCAGGGCATGTTTTGATGAGTTGACCTGCTGTTTGGACAAGAGCAGGCCCTCCTTTTGGATCTTCCTTACTGCAAGACACTTGTCTTCAGGAAGGCCATGGACCAATTCAGAAGTCTGCTCCCAAAGGGTGTATTGGTAGCGCCCCATACAGGCCAGGTAGTTGGTGGTCTTGAGGCCAAGGGCTCCAGCTGAATAAAAGCGTCTGCTGAAGGCATCAAGCTTGCGGCTTTCCCTTTCCGGGGGGGTGGAATGGGTCTTCTTGGATCTCATAGAAGAGGTGACCACCATGGAGTTTGGTCTCGGATGGGTAAGTAGAAATTCCACTCCAGATTCCTGTAGTCTATACATGTGATCGAGTCTGCAAGAAGAAACAGCCTGAGGATGGCTTGTCCCATTGAGACTTCGTTGTTTGTAGCAAAACAGAGGACATTAGAATAGCAATCGACGTTGATGTATCCATCTGGACGATGCCGAAGACCGGATCCAAAACTACAGGAATTGGCTAGGCCACTAGAATGCCAAGTGAGAGTGCCATTAGTTTAATAAGGTCCCCATAGGAGAAGATATCTTCGGATGAGGAAATTGGGAGGTTGTCCAAGACATCTGGCTTTGGAGTCGGCCGGTCCAGGGAGCTGTGGGTTGCAGAAGCTTCACCATCGGAATCACCGTTGGAGGACTCCGATGCTGACAGCGGTGTTATCGGGATTACACTATTTGATTGTTGTTGGGCTGGTGGTGGTGTCGACATCGACTGCACCGGTGGTGGTGGCAGGAGCTCATGCGACTGCTGATGCCTGTCCAGGCGAGGCCTCCAAGTAGGCGGTGAGGGGGACCACAGTCAATGGGGACCCCGATACCGAACATCGGTGTGCTCGGAGGGCTGAGTGACTGTGGCCAACGGGCGTAAGTATTGAGGTGATCGGGATCAATATGAAGGTGGTCAGTCCCAAGTAGCACGAGGTGATGGGGAGAGCCACAGGAGCGTTGAAGAAAGTGGGTAGGCCCCGTAGTAGTAGTAATGCCGGTGGTCCCATTGGTGATGGTCGTGATGAGGACGTGAAGGGGACCTAGGAGGCACCCGGTGCTCCGATCGGTCTTCTGGATGAACCGGGGCTCAAGGTGGAGAGTGGGCATCGAAATCGCCATGCTGGTCCTCAAATTCTGGCCGGTGATGAGACTGCTCCGTATCGCTCAGGGACGCCGAATGACGAGAGACAGAGCGTGAGGAGCCCGCTCATGATCGGCCTCGATGTGGAGAAGCATAATTGGTGTCGAGAAACTCCTGGGTCTCTAGGACAGCCTCTGGCAGGTTGGGGCCAGGTGGGCGGATAGGCGAGTCCAAGAGATGAATTATTTCTGGTGGAGGCATGCCATGAGCTGCATCTGAAGGAATTCCCTCCGTGATAATAGCCAACATCGATGCCGAAGCATCAGGGGCTGTGCGTCCTGTCTCTGAGCCCTTGTCGCGGGGCTTACTGGTAGCAGACGGTTTAGGGCATTTGTCTGACTTGTCTTTTTTCTTCTTCTTCATAGGTGTCGAAGAGGAAGATTGTGCCAGGGCAGGTCGCTTCACCGACCGATGGACAAGGTCGGAGGCCGCCTTTGATGTCAGGGGTTTCGATCCGGCCACTGACGTCGAGGAGGTAGTCGATGCCGATACAGGTGGCAATGCCGAGGATTCCATCTGGCCCAAGACAGCAGAATGGGGGTGAAGGGCCGATTCAAGGAGCGCGACTTTCAGACGGGCCGCTCTATTTTTACGAGTCTGGTTCGAGAACTTAAAGCAATGAATGCAGGACTTGGGACGATGAGATTCATCCAGGCACAGAATACACAGAGAGTGACTGTCAGGGGCCGCAAGTTTGCTTCCACAGGAGCTACAACGTTTTAAACAACCCCAACGCTGAGCCATGCAGAAGAGGACAGAGGAAGAAGAAGAAGTCCGTGAGGGAAGATCGGGGGGGTGGGGGCCTAAAGTAAAGCACCTTGAAATTTCCCTTAGAAGAGCTGTTCCACGATCAGTCAAACAAATCCAAAGTCCGTAATCAAAGAAGGGTCGAGTCCAGTCCAAGTTCTAGTGAGGATAAAGGCTTTCCAAGAAGAATTCCAAACGAACAAGAATAACTGTTAGCTGTGCGGCGGTCTGAAGAGAAATGGCGGGATGTCTGCGCCTGGCTCCTCTGGACATGTGCGAAGGGGCTGCGCGCATGCCTGGAGGCTCTGGGTGTGAAAATCCATTAAGCTTTCCAGATACTGATGAGTTTCAGCACAGGTGCAGAAACCCACTGGTGTGAAGCACAGAGACCACATCGAAGATCCAATGGTGCAGTATGTGGTAAAATATTCTCATTCTAGGTCCAAACTATTTCTCATGTCAGATCAAAGTCTGTATTTCAAGCCAATTCCAGATCACTGGGCTGGTGTGGTAAAGACACAGCAAAACAAGAGGGCTGTACCAGTAACCAAGATGAAAGAAGGCAAAGACAAATGCTGATAGTGCAGATGGAAAGTGAACATTTATTGATGGAATACTAGTATTTGTCTTTTCCTTCTTTCATCATGGTTAATGCACACCACTTTTATGGCCTCCAGTAAGCAAGAATGATTTGGGGTCTATTCCTAAACCTTTCCTTGGAATGATTTAGGGTGGTGACTAAATCCGGCACTGATATATCTCAAAGACTTGCTGGCATATCTTAAAAGTACGCCAGCACCAAGCAATTGCACAGCCACATCAGTGTAATTCCAGAATCAAAGTAAAAATGGGCAGTATCAAGGTGTGGCAGGAGTAGACTGAACTCCACTGCTGTCTGAAGCCTTCTCAGCCCTAATCATTCCCCTGGAGTGGGTATAATTTTATAATGATGATAACCTTGGCATAGTACTAAAAATCCCCAGACATTCATGCAGAGGGAAACCCCAACCATGCACTTCCATGCCCCCAAGCCTTGGCATAGCTTAGGGTTCTCACTAGTTCTGCAGCCAGTACAATGCTCTCTATATAAGTCCCACACAGTTAAACAAGGGAGAGGGGTTGCTTGTAGCCACTAAGTGACTGCAAACATGTACCATTGCTCACTCTATGTATTGCCCCAACAACCCTCCACCCCTCAACAGCTGCTAGCAGTTAAGAATGTACAGTTCAGAAAGGGAGGAACCATCAAGCAAATGTGCCAGCAGCATCACTCTACATTGTTAGTGCAATGTCATGCCAGTGTAACCCCGGCTACAAGTAGAGAATACAGGGAAAACACCCACAAGTCTGGGTGCCTTCCAGCCACTCCACCTTGTACAATGGTACACACCAGTAGTGCTTACAGTCCTGCAGGATTGGAGCTCAATGGAGCCCCTCCAGCTGACAGTGCAATAAGAATTTCAATATAGCTCCCTACATTGCTATACCATGTCCACCACAGAGTGCCTCCCGCCCAACTCCAGCACCACCACAAGCTGTTTGCTAGGTAGCTCTCTCACACTGATGCAGTGTTCAAGACAGCTCCGCCTGTGATTGGGTGGTCAGTCCAGATTTCAAAGGCACAGGAGACTTGATAGGGAAAAGAGCTGGTACTCCCATTCATTTGCCTTGTTTTCAGAATTCCATACCTGTCCTTGGTCCATGGCATAATCTAGAGCCAGAATGCTCTAATAATTAGAATGTTGAACCAGGAGACCTAGGTTCAAACATCCACTTAACCACGAAGTTCACCAAATGACTTTGGGCTAGTCACTCTCTCACCCTAACCTACCTCACAAGGTTGTTGTTGTGAGGATAAAATGGAGGAGGGGAGAAAGATGCTATTTAACAAGAATAAGTGCCGAGTTCTACATCTGGGTAACAAAAATGAGGAACATACATATTGGATGGGGGATACGCTTCTGGATCAGTGTGTGTGAACAAATCTTGGGGTATGGGTGGACCGTAAGTTAAATATGAGCAGCCAATGTGATGCAGCAACAAAAAAGGCTAATGCGATCTTGGGGTGTATCAACAGAGGAATAACATCCAAATCACAAGATGTCATAGTCCCACTGTACACTGCATTGGTCAGGCTGCACCTACAGTATCGTGTGCAGTTCTGGAGGCCTCATTTCAAAAAGGATGTGGACAGAATGGAGTGGGTGCAGAGGAAAGTGACAAGGATGATCGGGGGCCTAAAGACCAAGCCCTATGAGGAAAGGCTGAGGGACCTGGCAATGTTTAGTCTGGAGAAGAGAAGGTTGAGGGGAGATATGATTGCTCTCTTTAAGGGCTATCATTTAGAGGATGGCAGGGAGCTGTTCCTATTGGTAGCAGAGGATAGGACTTGTAAATTGGAGCCAAAAAATAATGGGTTTAAATTGGCAGATCCAGCACCTAGCCAATGAGTACTCAGAGCCAGTGGACAGGGACAGCTTCTGAGTGACACATCAGGGAGCCAACTGATTTGGGAGCATGTGGAATATTTAGGAGATTCCATGGTGAAAACAGAATTATATATAAGAAGGATATCTCCGATATCTCGTGTTACGTTTTATGGCGCACATGGCCCGGCCAACGAAGTGACATTAATGTCAGATCCAGCCCTCATAACAAATGAGTTCAACACCTCTGCTCTAGGCTGCTCCTGCATTGAGCAGGGGGTTGGCCTAGATGCCTGTATGGCCCCTTCCAACTCTATGTTCCTAAGATTTATACCATCCTGAACTCCTTGGAGGAAGGGTGTAATAAAAATGTACTAAATAGTGGATACAGAACAGGTCTGGATAGAGACCAACAGAAAATAAGCTGCAGATTTTTCCACAGACCCATAGCTGAAAACCACTTGTACAACTATGCATTTAAAAAGCACATTAGCTTCTGAGCAATTCTAAAAATCTATTAATAGCCAAAGCTAGAAAATAAATATGCTTCTTAAAGCTGTTGTCCCTTAGCTCTAATGCACATTGTAAGATACTGATGTCTCTCTCTCCTAAATGTCAACTGGAAAATTCACATTGGATTTTAAAACGAAACAAAAAACAAAATGTGAATAAGAAAATAAATTCCTAATTCAGCAACATACCAGTGTTAATAATTGTAAAATTATTAAATTTCATACTGAAATTAAAACAATGTGATAAAGAGGAATGCTGACTGTACTACATTACCATGCATCACACTTTTCTTGTTGCTAGACCTATCAGATAGTAAGATTTAATTCAATTAACACATTTGGAAAACTTGTACAAGTAATTCAATATGAGCCTGTTCCTCCTTTTCAGTATTCTCAAATAAGGAAAATTTAAAATGCACAAACTCATAGGTTTGGATTCAGCAGAGAAACAACCTTCTGCTATTGTAAGCAGGGGCTCCCTGACGTGCATTAATTCCGCATGCCTGTCCCATCCCAGGCCCATCTTGCAGGAGTGTCTTTCTGCAGATGCGGCAGAGTACTCCAGCTGTTTGAAATGGCACAGTCAGTTGCAAATGGGAGGTGGAGGTGGCAAAGCTTCATTTCTTGAATGGAACTCTGCGTTGTATGCATTGGCTGACTGCATTTTTTTGGTTTGAATTTGTGTGAAAATTGTTTAAAATGATAGCGCAATGTTATCCGACTCCATGTGAAATGCCGCAAATATATAACACAATACTATAGATGGAAAAACCCTGACCTGGTTTTCCCAGACTAGCCTGATCTCATCAGATCTTGGAAGCTAAACAGGGTCAGCCCTGGTCAGTGTTTGGATGGGAGAAGCTAGGCAGGGTCATGACACAGAGGCAGGCAGTGGCAAACCCCCTCTGAATGTCTCTTGCCTTGAAAACCCTGTGGGGTCACTGTAAGTCAGATGTGACTTGATGGCAAAAAAAGACCGAAAATGTTGATTCTGCTCTTCAGGTAAGGGGTACTTCATTCCCAAATTGCAGTGATGTGCAAAAGCTGAAAAATACTGAAATATAAATTCTGTATTTATTTAAAACATTTTATGCCACCTTTCGATCTGATCAGGGTCCATAAGGTGGCAAACATAAAAAAAAATTAAAACATTTGAGCAATTAAGAATACATTTAAAATGATAAAATAACTGAATTAAAAACACATAACACCAGAAGAGGGGCCAGTAATTGTTATTGAGGGTATGCCATATGAAACAAAAATAATTCTTCACCTACTGGCAAAATACATTAATAGAGGGATAGATGAATCTCCGTGGGGAGGAAGTTCCCAATTTTTGGTGCCACAACCAAGAAGGCCCTTTCTTGGGTTGCCACCCATCTAGCTTCAGTTGATGGGCAGGACTAGAGTGTAGGGGTAGGTTCATATGGGAGAAGGCGGTCCTTAAGGTATCTTGTTCCCAGCCTGTACAGGACCTTAAAGGTCAATACTGTACCTGGAACTGAGCCTGGAAGCAAACTAGAAGCTATTGTAGATGAAACAAACCTGGAGTGATATGGTCCCTATGACCGACCCCTGTCAACATGCTGGCTGCAGCATTCTGAACCAACTGTGAGTTTCAGACTGTCTTCAAGTGCAGCCCCACATACAGTGACCTGCAGTAATCTAAATCTTATCGAGCATGCACCACAGTGGCAAGATCTTTTCTGTCCATGAAAGGTCACAGCTGGCTCACCAGCTGAAACTGGTGAAAGGCACCCTGGCCATTGCTGCCCATTGTTTATCTAACAGGAGGCCCAGGTCCAGAAGCACCCCCAAGCTACAAACCTGCTCCTTTAGGGGGAGTGCAACCCCATCCAAAACCCATTTTCTGAGTCAGACCCTCCCCCACCAGTAGCACCACCATTTTGTCGGGGCAAAGTTTTATCTTGTTAGCCGTCCATTCCATTCCAAAACTGTCTCCATGCACCTGTTCATCATTTTTGTAAGCCTCTCTGGGATCTGCTGGAAGTGTGAGAAAGAGATGAGTATCATCTGCATGTTGGTGGCAATTTTGGATGATCCCTCCCAGGAGCTTTACATAGAAGTTGAAAAGCATGGGGGCCAAGATGGAACCTTGGAAAGCCCCACAGACTATGTAGTGAAATATTATACACATTTAAATCTTTAAGTCCATGGCACATTGCTTGAATTATAATGAATGTGAAATAAAAGTGGAATATCACAAATTTGTTCTGTGAGAATTAAGAGCAGCTAGATTGGCTATAATGAAGCACTGGAAACTGCTTGTAATCCTGCCCCAAAAGGAGCTATTAATGAAGGTTTGGGAATTGTTAACTTTAGCATTTAACTTGCTTTTTAAATGACATATTCTTAAAGTGGGTATAGGTAGATCACAGTTTTAAAATGTTTGGCCCTAGAATTCCCATTAGATCAGTGCAAATGGAGATTTTACGGAGCAATGCTTGTATCAGGAAAATTGTTTTGTTGCACCTCTGGGAATCTGTCTCAGTTGTCACTGCTGCTGCAGGGTCCTCCTACTGAACTGAGGGTTTTTTCCCCCTTTTGATCAACTGTTTATTTTGCTGACTGATTTGCAGTCTTCACTGTAGGGGTGAATGGAGTTCCTGTTCCGCTTTCAACTGATGTGTTTTCAAGGCATATGCCGCCCTACAGGATTGTTTGCTAAAGAATTTGGAATCCAAAATTCATTTGGTGTCCACAGAGGCGGACTGGGAGGGTAAAAAGGACCCTGGAAAAAAGTCCAATCCCCCCATGGCCTACCCTGCCCTCCCAAAGGAGGGAGAAAGGCAGACTGCTGGCTGGCCTGTCCTACACCTTACCTCCCACCACACACTGTTTGTGGCTCCGCTAGGTAAGGCACCGCCTTCCCTAGGCTGCACAGTGCTCTGGGGTTTACTGACTGGGGGGGGGAGGCCATCAGCCCCTGGTTGTCCACATATATAAATATACATACACATCTGTTGATAATGGCTTAGCTCCTATGGTTCCATTCCATTAGCAGAATAACAGGTCCTCCAACTTGAACGGGTTTTCAGTTTGTAGAGGGGAGGGCAACTTTTACCGATTCCCCCCCCCCCCCCCCCTTATGCAGCATATTTCAAATTCCCCCCTGCAAAGTCTTTCAGGTCCACAAACCCAAAAGTGTTTGGTTGGGGAGGCAGTGAGAGGGGAGAGGCAATGAAGTTGCCTTCCTCTATCACAATTCTACTTGCACTGCTTTGGATCCAAATAAATGGTTCTCTACCATGGCAAAGCTGAAGTCCACTGTGCCACCAAGTCTAAATAGTCACCGTAATGAGTACATTCTGTCATTCACTTCACTGTAACAAAGACAAAAATCAAGAGAAAGTTGGAAGTTTTGTCACAGCAAATTTTACCCATAAAAGCATTCTGCAGTAGAAGAAAAGGGACTGTACGAAACTGGAGACCAAAGAAATATTCTTCAAAAACAGATTTAACTGAAATACAAGATAAGCAACTATAATATGAAATTAGCATAGAGGAGTATCCAGTAATATATTCTAATTGGTTTTATTGGGTTTACATTGTTTTCCATTTGATCCCCAGCAATCTGCCTATTGAGAAACCTGCATTACAAATTTGTAAACTCTGCTGGTAAGAACATAAGAGAAGCCATGTTGGATCAGGCCAATCGTCCATCTAGTCCAACACATTGTCACACAGTGGCCCAAACCCAGGTGTCATCAGGAGGTCCAAGCATTCCTGTGGCAGTGAATTCCATGTGTTAATTACGCTTTGGGTGAAGAAGTACTTCCTTTTATCTGTTCTAAACCTACTGCTCATTAATTTCATTGAGTGCCCACGAGTTCTTGTATTGTGAGACAGAAAAGTGCTTTTTTCTCGACCTTCTCTGTCCCATGCATAATTTTGTAAAACTCTATCATGTCACCCCTCAGTCATCATTTCTCCAAGCTAAAGATCCCTAACCTCTTTAACCTTTCTTCGTAGGGAAGGTGTTCCATCCCCTTAATCATTTTAGTTGCCCTTTTCTGCACCTTTTCCAATGCTATACTATCTTTTTTGAGGTGTGGTGACTAGAACTGTACACAATATTACAAATGAGGCTGCATCATAGATTTATACAGGGGCATTATGATCCTGGCTGATTTGTTTTCAGTCCCCTTCCTAATCATCCCCCACATAGTATTTGCCTTTTTTTTATTGCCGTTGCACACTGAGTCGACGTTTTCAGGGAGTTATCTACCACAACTCAAAGATCTCTCTCCTGGTCAGTTACCGCCAGTTCGGACCTCATCAATGTACATTTATAGTTAGGTTTTTTGGCTCCAATGTGCATTACTTTGCACTTGTCCATACTAAGCCTCATTTGCCACGCTGACACCCACTCACCCAACCTTGACAGATCCCTCTGGAGCGCCTCATAGTCCTCCCTGGTTCTTACCACCCTGAACAACTTAGTATCATCTGCAATTCAGTGCTTGTAAAACCGTTTGGTATTATGTGACTGGTGCCCAACTAAGAAGATTACTACTTTGGTATTATTATTTTGAACCTACACTGAACTACATACACTGATACATCATTGTCGCTCCCGAACGTCATCTCTATTTCCGTCAAAGGTCATCCCCCTGGTGCAATATGGAACTTAGGGGGATGAGATGGGAACTCAGACAACTTGACTGAGTTTGGTGGTGAGCACACGACGAAGCTGCAAGAACATCTTATAGGATGCTTATGAAATGCTATCAGGTGGTGGTAAAGGCTGCAAAGAAGGAATTCTATTCAACCTCCATCGCTTCCACTAGCTCTTGCACAGCACAGTTGTGTAGGCTAATTAGATTGTTGACATCCCACACAGAGAGGAATAAAAAATTTAGTAATTTGGCCATTAGCTGTGAGGCATTTGCAAGCTTTTTTGCGGACAAAGTCTTGTTGCCCTGCCACAACCTATCTGCCAATGTTGATACAGTATGTGAACTAAAGAGGCCCCTTGGCCGCCTTTGGATTCAGTACTTGATAACTTCAGCCAACTCTCCCATGCTGATGTAGATAGGATCTTGGGTGCTGTTAAGCCAGTCACGTGCCTCTTAGATCCATGCCCCTCATGGCTGGTGAAAGCCAGCAATGAGAGGATATGGGGCCCACTGATGGACATTATCAATCTGTTCCTGGAGACAGGGGTCTATCCGAGGGTGTGAAAGAGGCTATGGTGGTACTGCTCTTGAAAGAACCAACTTTGGATCCTACTGGTCCTTCCAATTACCTAGTTTCAAACTTATTGTTTCTGGGTAAGGTAACTGAGAGAGCAGTAGCCAAGCAGCTCCAGAGTTTCCTGGATGACACATTGGCATTGGACCCGTTCCAGTCTGGTTTTCACCCCAGCCACAGGATGGAGATGGTCCTGGTCACCCTACAGACGATCTCCACAATCAGCTGGATTGAGGCAGGTCAGCGCTGCTGTTGTTACTCAATCTCACATCAGCATTTGACATGGTTGATTACAGTCTCTTGATCCATCGCCTCACTGACGTGGGAGTTCATTGGACAGCCCTGAAATGGTTTTCCTCATTTCTCCTTGGTTGAGTACAGAGGGTGGCACATGTACCCCTTAACATGTGGGGTTTCTCAGGGGCAATCCTCTCCCAGATGTTAACATCTATATGCACCCCCTCACCAAGCGAGTGCGGAGTTTCAGGCTAGGGTGCCATCTGTACACTGATGACACTCATCTATACCTGTTAATGGACAGCCACCTAGATGCTGCCCCACATAATTTGGCCACAGGTTTGGAGGCCATGGTGGGATGGCTAAAAAAGAGCCATCTGAGACTTAATCCAACAAAGATGGAGGTTCTGTGGCTGGAGGGGGGGCTTCAGGGTTGGGGCACAAACTTCCCACTCTTGACCGGGTGCCACGGACTCCAGCACAAACCATCAGGAGTTTGGGTGTGATCCTGGATACCTCCTTATCTGTGGAGGTCCAGTTCATGAATGTTGCCAGGCTGGTGTTCTTCCACCAATGCCAAGCGCAGCAACTGACCCCTTTCTTGTTGCACCCTGACCTAGCTACAGCAATTCACACAACGGTCACCTCCAGGCTAGACTACTGCAACTCACTCTATCCTGGCCTACCCTTGAGACTAACCTGGAAACTCCAACTGATCCAGAATGCAGCGGTGCAAGTCCTGATGGGAATGTCATGGACCGCACATATTCAACCTGTGCTGTGCCAGCTACACTGGCTCCCAGTGGAATAAAGGTTTTGGTACTGACCTTTAAGGCCTTGAACAGTCTGGGACCCACATATCTTCAGGACTGCTTCCTCTGGTATGTTCCCTGAAGAGCATTATGTTCTGCTGAAAACAATCTACTGGTGATCCCTGGTCCTAAAGACCTCTGACTGTCCTCGACCAGAGCCAGGGCTTTCTCAGGCCTGGCTCTGACCTGGTGGAACTTTCTACTGAATAACATAAGGGCCCTGCGGGACTTAATACAATTCCACAGGGCCTGAAAGGCAGAGACATTCCACCAGGCTTTTGGTTGAGGAAAGCAACGGGTAATATTGTGGCTGGCACCCTCGTCTCTTTTCTCTCTCTGCCTCCTCCTTATTCTGCTCGCAAGGCAGCAGTACAGTCTGGAACTGGTTAAAGAATGATTCATTAATGCCATCTGGGGATTGTCTTTAAACATGTAATGATGCATTTATTATATATAATGTTTATTTTATTATTTATTCACTGCCCACAGCCCTGTATACTCAGGGATAGGGTTAGGGCCAGGGCTCGTTTCATAGCAGGAGCTCCTTTGCATATTAGGCCACACACCCCTAATGTAGCCAATCCTCCAAGAGCTTACAGAGCTCTTCTTACAGGGGCTACTGTAAGCTCTTGGGAGGATTGGCTACTTCAGGGATGTGTGGCCTAATATGCAGAGGAGCTCCTGCTACGAAATGAGCACTGGTTAGGGCTATATACAAATTATAAATAGATAAATAAATATATTTTTTTTACTGCTTTAAACTGTGAGCTGTTGAGTAGGTCTGGAGAAGTGGCATATACATTTTCGAAATAAATACATAAACAGCTTCAGCCCCCAAAACCCTTTCCTTGTGATATAAATAATGTTTCCATTATAACTTTAAATACTGATACAAGAATTTTGTGACTGGGAAGATCTCAGCAAAGAAGACAGGACTTAGAACCTACTTTGTTGTCCCCAAAATTTATTTGAAGCCATTAGTGATACTAGGAACCATTACAAAAGTCTCTTTGCCTAGTGAAAAGGCACAGCTTTCCTCTAATACATTTCAGTTTTTGTTACTGGCAAAGAACATGAAAGCCTTTAACATGATCATGGAGATTGCCCGGGGAGGTGAGAGCACAGGTTACCCAGCAAAAGTACTTAATAAATAAGGAAAGGTTATGAAAGAATGCCATACCCTCAGTTTTACATGCTGTTTAACTACCGGACAGCTGGAAGGATTAATTCTTATGTTTTATGCCCTGGCTATTCAGAAATTAAACGTTGCGTACAGCTGCTAGCTGATCACTACTTAAAGTATTAGAGCTCCTTAGGAAGCAGGAGAAATTGCAGGGAAATCCTCATTGTTCTTTAGGAAATATCTCAACCCGTATTCAAGTTTATCCTGGAGGTTCACAAGAACAAAGCAGAGAAAATAAAAATGTCTCTGTGTGTGGCTCCAGTCACACCCAGACACTGAAATAAGGGTGGCTTTGATACACACATATCAGCTGTGTGTCATAATTAAATGCAAAACAGTGCCCTTACAAAGCCTTTTCCCTGACTCTTAAATTGCACAAATTAATGTCAGAGTGTTCTTGCTGAAGTTCAAACAGGGACACAGGTGCTCTTGTCTCTCTTGCACAGAGATGTTCTCTATTAGGATGAACACCACAGCAGTGGAGAAGAGACAGAATGCTAGAACCTAGAGACTCAAGTGCAAATCATGGTTCAGTCCCAGACCACCTGGAGAGCCCAGAGTAACTTGGGTGTTTTTTTTCTCAGTCTCCAGTTCAACAATATGAAACAGGAACATCAAGCAATGTGGGAGGCAGATTTCATGCAGCAGCAGTTTTCAGCATGTGGGTGAGTAGAACAGTCTCTGCATGCCTGTCCCTGCTCTTCTTGCTAGTGCTGCCCCCATCTATCTCCTTTTTTTCTCCACTGCATCTGCCCAGAAGCACAAACACAATGGAAACTGTGCTGGGCCCCACTACAGCCCAGTAACCACCCCTCCTTCCTTGTAAAAGTGCAGTGTGGCTCAGCTGTGAAAAGAAAAAAAATCTTTAAAGAGCCTAAAGGGGGCAGAGGAAATGAGGGGGCAAAGCTTAGTTCTGCCTCCTGCCAATACTGGTTGTGGGTAGAAGGTCCACATGGAGCCTTCTGCAGCCACTCTACAATTCCTCCAAAGCCAGACGAAAGGAGGTTTTCCTTTCAGCAGGATCAATTGAACCCTTCAGTGTTTTTGGTCTTTCCAGTTTGATTACACACAAACAGTTTCTACTGAAGAAGCAGAATCAACTGGCTGGGATTCAGTATCATCAATATATTTTCAACACACTCTTCAATATCAGTATGAGGCTGTTGAATGAGATCATCAATATGCAAAGTCTCACTCTTTCAACAAGACTTGGCTGCCAGATTTGGAGTCAGTGGGAATCTTGGGGCCCTGTGTGCGCCATTTTTGGACTCCTTCAACACACTCTCCTGGGCAGATGCTGACAGGGTCCTATCACCTGTGTGGCCTACTATCTGCTCCTTGGATCCCTGCCTTTCCTGGCTGGTGAAAGCCTCTAGGGAAGAGGTAGGAGGAGCCTTGGGAGACATTATAAATCTCTCACTCTCACAAGGCTCAGTTCCCTAGCTCCCTCAAGTAAACAGTGGTGAGACCCCTCCTGAAAAAGTCATTGTTAGGTGAGAGGGACCTAGCAAATTAACACCCAGTATATAATCTCCTGTTTCTGGGAAAGGTGATTGAGTGAGCAGTGGCTGAACAGCTCCAGGAATTCCCAGATGAGACATCTGCCCTAGATCCCTCTCACTCTGGCTTCCAGCCAGGGTTTGAGACTGAGACAGCTCTGGTTGCTCTGGTTGACAACCTCCAGTTACACCTTGAAGAAGGTGGGATGGAGCTACCCAGGGCTTTTTTTGTAGAAAAAGCCCAGCACAAACTCATTAGCATAATAGGCCACACCCAACATCAGAAACTCATTAGCATATTAGGCCACACCCCTGACAGCATAGCTCCCTCGCAGGATTGGCATCCCCAGGTGCCCCATGGCTTGTGGGGCACATGGGGAACCCGAGGGAAGGAAGGCAGTTTCTGGATTGGCTTCCCCAGGTACCCCGCAGGAGGGGAGGCAGTTTAAATTGCTGTCCCTCCCTGGATCGGCTTGGCTTCCCCAGGCGCCCTGTGGCTTGTGAGGTGCCTGGGGAACCCGGGGGGGGGGGAGGCTGTAGGCGTGGCCAACTCGGAAGCCAGCCAGAACTCCATTCCTGTGCGTTCCTGCCCAAAAATAGCCCTGGCACTACCTATTCTGTTGGATCTGTCTGCTGCCTTTGACACAGTAGACCATTTGGTCCTTGTCAACCGCCTAGCCTCCCTAGGTGTGAGGCGTAATGGCCTTGAGCTGGTTCTCCTCATTCCTCCAGGGTCGGTTGCAGAGGGTAGTCATAGGTGGAGAGAGGTTGTCACTGTGGGCCCTGACCTGTAGAGTTCTGCAGGGGTTGATTCTCTCCCCAATGTTATTTAACATCTATATGCACCCTCTGCCAGAGATTGTCAGGAGGTTTGGAGTGGGGAGCCATCAATATGCAGATGACACCCATCTCTACCTCTTATTTAAGGAGCAAACGGTAGCCATTGGCTGAAGCTAGTTTGGTGCAGTGGTTAAGTGCACAGACTCTAATCTAGGAGCACTGGGTTTGATTCCCCACTCCTCCACTTGCAGCTGCTAAATGACCTTGGGAAAGCCATAGTTCTGTCAGAGCTGTCCTTAAAAGAGCAGTTCTTGAAAGAGCTCTCTCAGTCCCACTTACCTCACAGGGTGTCTGTTGTGGGGAGGGGAAGGGAAAGGAGTTTGTAAGCTGCTCTGAGTCTCCGAGTGAAGGGTCGGGTATAAATCCAATCTCTTCTCTTCTTCTAAATCCATCTAAAACAGAGATTATGTGGCTGGGGAAGCCTGGACCACTGGGGTGGCCACTTCTACCAACCCATGATGGGGTCCATCTTTCTACAGTCAGCCAGGAATTTTGGAGCATGGCTCAATTCTTTGCTCTCTCACTACATTGCTGTAATGCACTCTACACACTGGGCTGTCTTTGAAGACAACCAGAAATTGCAGTTGGTTCAGAATGTAGCAGCCTGATTATTGTCAGCTGATGGGAACATACCTTAGCTACACTGTCTGCAAGTATGTTTTTTTCTAGTTCAAGGTGCTGGTTATGACCGTTAAAGCCCTTTATAGCAATTGACTCGCATATCTAAACTTAAAGGACTGTCACCTCTTGTATGTCCCCATGCTCCAGCTTCTGTTCTCAGGCTGCTATCTACTGGGTGTTCCCCCATATAAAGTAGCCCATCTGGCATTAACCAGAGCCCATTCCTTTTCCACTGTAGCTCCCACTTTGTGGAACAGGCTTCCTGAGGAGCTGAGGGGCGTGACTATCTTTAGAAATCTTGAGGAGACATGCAAGGCGGTTTTTTTTTTTTTTTTGCCCAGGCTTTTAATTCCAGATGAGGAGCAACATATGGGATCCATGAAATTACTGACATGGAAATGGTTTCAGTATATGAAATTTCACCCAATGGGAAGACCATTAAGACTAGAAAACATTGCTTACACTATTAATATTACAGGACTGGCAAACATTTTTTTACAGCAAGCATGGGAGAAGGTAGGCCTCCTTTCATCTACCCATCACAGACCGTATGATCATGTTTGCTGTCTTTTGATTACTGCAGAAGGTTTTCACATTACCAGAGGGGAGAAAAAAAAGATCATGGGAAAGAAGTTTTGTCTTCCTCAGGCAAGAACAGAAATGCTTTGGAAGCTGCAAGGATTTCTAGTGTGCATTGGAACAAAAGTACTGTACTGAATAACAAGTACATGGTTGGGCTACCATCAAGCAATGGTGCACTTTGACTTATCTTCACTTTCAATAGATACAGCAGGATAATCCCCCAGAGGAATCATCTACTCGCTGCATTTTAAGGCCCTTTTAAAAATCATGCAATAAGTATATGATGTAAAACACTGTACAATATTTCTCTGATCTGAATGAGTAGCAGCTGCAACAGCTGTGTGTGTGTGTGTGTGTGTGTGTGTGTGTGTGTGTGTGTGTGTGTGTTGGAGAAGGGTGATTCTGATTAATCTCTTTCTAGACTTAGTAAGAGATATGTTCAGGAAGATCAAGCCAAAGCTGTTTCTGTTTGAAGAAACCCATGCTGCTTTCCAGCTTTCCCAGATAAAAACATCCCTTCGGATGCCTAACTCCATAGATCAATAGAGAGAGAGGCATCCATTAATAGTATGGATATTTCATCTGTGAGACCACTGAGCTGCAGGTGGTTTTGTCTCTGGAGTAGAATCAAGCAGGAAGCACTGTGCTTGTGGTAACTACTCCTTAAAGCTAATGATCAGATGGTTCATGGGAGTACTTAAAATCAGATTACCTGGTACTCAGAAAGGAAGAGAGACTTCTAGACTATACCATGACACTAAGAAAGATCAAGACTCCTTTTCCCTGCCTTCACTGGATGAATACAGATGTACCACAACATGCTGCAACTGCGCAGTGAGCCAGACAACTGTATCATCCGGCTAAGTGAGAACAAGGCTTTAATTATTCCTCTGCAGATTTCCACTGAGGTTTTGATATTCCTCTACAGACTGACAATCAGTCACAAAAGAATGGTGAAATTCTCTGCGCAGCTCAGTACAATACAGGCAGACATCTTATCAAATACTTGCTTACCATGTGGTACTAGGTAGTCAGTATTCACCTGGGGGATAAAGGGCCAACTGCCTGATGACATCTGAGACAATGATTATGAAGATGGTAGTCATGGTCAGGAAGGATCAATGGTTTTTGAGCCATCAGAATTTGTATAATGAGCTGTGGGTGGATTTCTGATTGGTGGTTCATCTGTGTATTATTAGGCAAACATGGTGTTTCTATCACTGTCTAGTAACACTAATGTGGGACTAGAGGGAGATGCTTCAGAGGAGAATGGCATGCAAGAGAAGAGTGTTTATCTCGTCTTGCCACATTCCAGGTCTCTCCTGCAGGTGCCCTCCCCATGGGCATGGGAGGAACGTCACCATTCTTTTGTGACTTCCTTTCCCCGCCCACTGATTTCCTCCTACAAATACACTATCTTTATTTGTACTTAGGAATATCTGCTTGCCAAGGTAATGTGTAGTTCTGTGCTCAGCCTCACAATTTGTAGATAATGGCCAAATGGACCCTTGCAAAAGGTAAGCAGGGAACTCTGAGAAGGAGAAAAGATTGTACAAATGGCCAACTGTAAGTTGAAACAGGAGTCAATGTCTGCTCAATATGGGAAGATTTATGAGCCTCAGCATACAGAGGGTACTTTCACGGGAAGAGAAGTTGCAGAGCTCCAAATCACGGCAAGCTGCAACAGCACACTACAAAGCAAGGAATAATTTATTCAGACAAAAGGAAATTCATTGTGATCGAAGTACTTGCAGTAGCCATAAAAATACTTTCAGTTCACATCTGTCTTCCTGCATTATAACAAGAAGCATGAGCCCACACGTTTGCATAACTGACATATCTGAACCTCATCAGCAATGCTGTATGTGTGAGCCTGCCACACAAGTGAGAGAATAAATTATAGTTTTCTCTTTAGAAAGATGCATCCCAAGCCTTTCGGAATGATTCTGCCCTCTCTGCTCACTGTAGGATCAAATCTTCCCACTCAGGTTCCTTTGCCATTTAACTATCAGGATTTAGACATGTCACTAAATGTGAGGGTGAGTGGACCATGGTGGAACAGGTGGTCTATTTAGTCCAGCATCCTGTCTCACACAGCGGCCAACTAGTTCTTCTGGAGGGCCAATAATGGGGCACAGAGGCCGAGGCTTCTCTGATGTTGCCTCCTGGCAGTGGAATTCAGAGGTTCACTGCCACTGAACATGGAGGTTCTCTTTAGTCACCATGACCAGTAGCCACTGATAAATCTATCCTCTATCAATCTGTCTAATCCCCTTTTAAAGCTGTCTATGTCTGTGGTGATCACTACATCCTCTGGCAGCAAATGCCACATTTTAATCGCTCTCTGTATAAAGAAGTATTTTCTTTTGTCTGTCCTGAATCTACTGCCCATCAGTTTCATTTGATGCTCTTGAGTTTAGTATTTTGGGAGAGGAAGAAAAAGTTCTTTCTGTCTACTATCTTTACCCTGTGCATAATTTTATAAATCTCTCTCATGTCTCCATTTAATTGTCTCTTTTATAAACTGAGGAGTCCACTCCCACATCTCCAGGAATTTCCCAGCCTGGAGCTGGCAACCCTAAAATGAGAGAAGGAAGGAGGAAAAGTGGAGAGACTATGGGGACTTTCAGGGAAGGGAAAGAGGAAATGGTGGGGGAGGGGAAAGAGTCGTTGGTTTTTACACCCCGCTCTTCACTACCCAAAGGAGCCTCAAAGTGGCTTACAATCACCTTATCTTCCTCTCTCAGCAACCTGTGAGGTAGGTGGGGCTGAGAGAGCTCTGAGAGAGCTGTGGCTGACCCAATGTCACCCAGCAGGTTTCATGTGGAGGAGTGGGGAATCAAACCTAAGAGTCCACCACTCTTAACCACTACACTATGCTGCTCTTAACCACTGCACCACACTGGCTCTCCTGCAGGTTCCTGCTTGTTTTGTATAATACTCACCAAACCTAGAAAACCCAGAGAGTATTAAGGGATGGTGAATGAAGAGAATTTTTATTTAGCTGAGCTCAGCCAGCAACACCAATACCCAGGAGAATCAGGGATTCTGAACTGGTGGTGTTCCACAAGAAGCTGTGGTTTGAGATCTAAAATACCAAAAATGTTGAAGCAAGGGGAAAAAATTATTTTGCTCCCCACCTTAAATTTTGGGAACAACTGAAATATATGAAACACTTTGTTTTGCAAAGGACGTTGGGAAAATGTAGCATGTAACACAGCAATCTAGCCTCAAGATTCCAGAAGTATGGGTCAGTGTGGTTATGTGTCTATGTGAATGTTGAAATACACCAACAACAAAAAACTGGGAGATTCCAGCACCACTCTGCCAGTGCAGACAGGGTATCCAGTGGCAAGCAAGGTAGATGATAAACCAGAAGGACTCCCAATCTATCCCTGGTGCCCAGCTCAAGCAACACACAATCAGTGGCAGCAATATATTCTGCACTGGGAGTCTGCAGAAGGAGAAAGACTCTCAGAGGGTAATCCCCCCCATGACAGGAGGCTTTAATGTGACGGAAGGCTTTACTTTTCCAGAGATCAGTGAAATAACTCTGAATGAACCTTCTAGAGAGCAAGATAAAATAAAGGGTGGGGAATCAGACACAGGAAGCAGAAAGAGGGAGCCGTAACATTCTTTTTTCCTGTCCAAGTTGGGAAGAAGCATAATACAAAGATAAGAGAGGAAGGATGAAGACTTTAAACTGAGAAGAAATGGGATGTGAACCGAGTATCAGTAGATAAACTTAGAGGGATTATATCAGATTTGGATAACAGAAAGGATTGACATCAATTCTCTGCAAACCTTCTGAGTTTTATACAGCTGAGACATTGTTGTCTTTATCCCGAAAAAATAAAATAAACGGAAGTCTCATGGCACTTAAAAGATTAACAACATTTTATTCCAACAAACTTTCATGGACAACAGCCCACTCTGCAGATGCTATGACAGGATCCTCACTAAGCTGTCAGTAGATATAGGAGGTTTGAAAAAACAGCAGCCATGCCAAGAGACTATGAAATTTAGGAAGTACAGAGCAAATTATGTAAAATGCGAATCTGATCAGCAAAAATACAGAGGGCATTCACTAGTTATGTCAAGCTAGTAAAAACCTCAAGTGGGAAGGGAGAATCAACAGAGATTTACTGTTCGCTCCAAGCCACTGACTCAGCTCCAACCCCATTTACTTGGAATTGCTCACCCTACTTTTCCCTAGTGTTTCCAAGGTACAAGTTTCTTCCCCCTTTATGTATTTATTGTTATGCACTATACATTCTAACTCTGGAGTTTATGGTACTTTCTAGCATGAGATTTTTATAGGAGTCATTTGTCCACTGTTCTGTATCTCATGGAAAAATTTTCACAGGTGTAACAATCATTGAGAAAGTGGAAGCACTAAAATTAAGTTCTACCTACATGATGTATATGGTATGTGCAGCCCTACAATGGTGCAAAACCATCCCCATGAAGCTATTTTGGCTTAGGAGAAAGGCACAGTGGGGAAGGCTGGACCCCTCCTCCACGAGCACTGCAGTCCCTACCTGAATTGGTTTCCTGTGGCACTTGAGTAAGTAAGTTCACCACGGCGCTGCTGGGAAAGTGAGTTGGGTCAAGGAAACCCCAACCAACAAGCTTATTGCGTTGTCTAGCCCTTACTCCTCACTGTCTGCTAGCATTAAGTGCTTGGGGAGGGAAGCTATAATGCCATACATCAGCAGGCTATAATGCCATACATCATGGACTCTATCATGTGAACCATGTGCACATTGTTATTTCATGAAAGATTATATTAAAGCACTCTGTGGCTGCATCTTTTTGCTATTGTTTGCACAAACAGGACTGTGCTAACCACACATTCCTTCCTGCTCAAGCATCACTAAATCCAACACCAATACCCCCCAACGACAGAGAAAACGGGTCTGTAGCTGATACTCATTCCCTACTAATCTGTGCTCCAGTGTGTGAGGCCAGTGGAGACTGAACAATATGAGTGCCCCTGCATCTACATCAGTGTAAGAGTATCCTCTACTCCCCCTCGGTACTATTTTAGATTTTAGCAGATAAAAGAAGCTGCTCCACTGTATAATGCATTACACATGTACTGATGAAGGTAGACAGGTGTGTGAGACAGACAGGAGAGACAAATCACTTCACTGTCAGATATGTAACAGTTTGGGGTCGCAGAAGTTTAAATAATGGTATACTGAGACTTACCACTAGTGCAGCCAGCCTCATCAATTCCATTCTCACAGTCTCTCTCCCCATCACATCTCCAGGAAGAAGGGATGCATTTGTTGCTGGAGTCTCCACAGCTGATTTTTTCAGCTGGACATAGTTGTCTGGCTACAAAAATAGCAAAAATAAAACACCTGTTACTTAAAAGAGGAACAGATGTTAAACAACCCTGCAAAAAAACTTTTATGTATTGCATTTCAGGTATATTTCAACCCCAAGCCAAATTCCTTGGGGTAGAACAATTCTTGCTTAAAACTGTTGTTTGTGGTGGCAGAAGTCATTGTGTTTCACAGAATTAAGGCATCTAGTCTTTGAAAGCACACTGTAACACAAGGCAGAGTTTTCTTTTGCATAGATTCACCCCTCCCCTTTTGTATGCTGAATAACCGACAGCAGGGTGGTTCATTTACAAAGATATAAAAAACTAACACAAACCTTCAAGAATTTTAAAGAAAAACATCTAAAATTAATAATTTTTAATGTTTTTGTATATTAGGGTGGGTTTTTTTTTGTTCCGACATACCTCTTTGTGGTTAATATGGTACAGGTTAGCAGAAGGCAACATTACTTTGTCATGAAGGGCTGTATCTCTCCAAAGCACATAAAAACTATTCCCTGGATCAATGTTTTCTTAATAAACTCATAGGGTATTTTTGCACCCCAAAATGTTAAATGATCTTAGGATAAAAAGTATGCAATTGCAAAATGTATAGCTTTTCGGTGTTGTTTTGTATGCTCAATGCTTTTTTGTTTACAGAAAGCAAACTGCAAGGGGGTAACTTCCTGCATAGGCGTAGAGTACGGGGGGGGGGGCTCGAGGGCTTGAGCCACCCCCGGGAAAATGGAGCGCCTGCCGCCGCGCCTCCCCGGGTCCTTCCTAGGCCCGGCCGCTGCTGCTGGAGAGGGAGAGGGAAGGGGTGGCGGGCGGGGAGGGGGGAGAGGCACCGGCAGCAGCGGCTGGCGGGCCTCAGAAGGGCCCGGGGAGGCGAGGCGGTTTCCCGGGGGGGGGAGAACATTGCTCCAGCGCGTGCGCGCACTAAGGAGTCCCCCCCAGGGATTTCCAAAAGTCTACACCCCTGACTTCCTGTACTTCAGCGACACTGTTTACTAGGTAGCAATGTCCTAAGAGAACAAAGTTGTACAGCAATTCTCTATTCATTCTGCCAACTGAAGTGCAACCAGAATAAGAAACTGACCCCAGGAAGATACTTTTCTATTCCCTGTTCAAAATACATTTTAACTGGTCAAATCCAACACTGTTCAATAGCGACAGAAATTTTTCATACAAAAGTTAGAACGAAAGCTTTAGTAACAAAGTGCAATTCAACTATTAAAACACCATGGCACACTTTCATTGTTGCTTCATTTCCCAGATATTATGCACATTACTTAGCTGGAACATTTGGGAGTTTATTGTTTTATATTTGGCACATCTGAAGCCCAGTACTGCATTTACAAAAGCAGGATCACTTCCAAGCCAAGCCACCAGAATGAATTCAAATTTACTCATGATATTTGAATATTAAAAATATATATTTGAAGTTACAACATTTAAATACACTGGGCCACTCTTGTGACTGGAGAAAAAAGATTATAAAATGGAATGTGAAACAGATTTCAACAAAACAAAACAAAAACCCAAGGATGGAGAAATCAATGAAGCCGATCACAGTTGGTATGTGGTTCTCTTTTACAACATTCATACATTGTGGAAGTGCTGCATTCTTCCATATATATTATCCTACTACTGCTCAACAAGTGCAGGTACTACATTTTACGGTTACTAGTGGTCAAGATCTGAATAATCATATGCTTAAGTAGAAAGCCCCACTGGGTTAAATGAGTATACATCTGTTTTGATCACAGTCATAGATTTGTATCCAAAGAACTGTGGATATACCAGAGCTCATCTAGATTCCCTTTATGCTGCAGCTACTCCAGAAGGTTCGGGAACTATCCAGGGCATGCTGTGAGGGAATGCAGTCAGAAGAAATATTCTCAACTTGCCAGTGCATATGTGGAAACACTGGGCTGCATCCAGCAATATGTCAGCAGAAGGTGCTGGCAACTGTGGACTTTCCTATGTTACCCAATCTCAGCAGTGCATTGTGTTGGTGGACCCTATGCTTCCCCACTCCTCAGTGCAGCCCCTCACTCACACGACTGTTAGTGCATGAGGATCCTGCAACCCCAGGAATCAATTTTCTTGGGGTCAGAAGAAGGACTGCTGGGGAAGGGGAATGCAAGGAATATATGTGGTCCGTGCACCAACTGCTCACTGGAGCCAGCCTACATCCTAGTCATGTATAGGGTTCTTTGGATCTTTACCACTGGTAAACAGTGAAGAGTAAAATATGCTATCTGTATTTGTTGAGCAGTAGTAGGATTAGTACCTAGGGTGGTATGCACTCTTATATATACACTTATATATAGTGTATATATAAGGCGTGTAAACGAAAAAGGACTCACCTAGGGAAAATCTAGAGGTGTATCTGTATACACCTCTAGATTCTTTCCAGGCTAATCCTTTTTTTTTGTTTGTTTTTCTATTGAGACTGCCTATGTAGGAGAAAACGTGTAAGAGACAAGCACCAGATACAAAGAACGCCTGAACTGCTAGCATATACAGAGCTGACATCATCAGAATGCCACAGCATGGTATTTTACTTTTGCTTCTTCTTTTTCCCATGGCATAATATCCTATTTGGAAACACTCAGCAATAGAAGCTTTACCTAGTTTTATATGTAAGCAATTTAATTTCTATAAACTTGCACATTTCACCTAAAACTCTGGCAAAAAAAAAAGAACTAAGAAATGACAATATTTGGTAGGAATGGACAAGAAACAAAACAACTGTTCAGGTGAAAATGTATTTATTTGAGGGCAAGGCTCTGAGGAATTAGTCTTCTCTGTTTCTGTAACAAAATTCTCTCTCAGTATCAGAAAGGCCTGAGGGTGAAGTGGCTCAGAGAATTTGTGCTTTTGAAAAGAAGGAAGGAGGACAAACAATGAGAATATGAAATAACAGTGAAACACAGCAAACTGACAAGAAGGATGTATGTCCCAGTATTATTTTGAGCCCTAAGCTGGGCAGGAAGCATCTTCAAAAAAATGAAAATGGAATGAAAGAAGGACCCTATTTATTAAGAGAACAGGACATGAGGTTAATCATCTAATTAACAGAGAGTCATCTGATACATTTTCAAAAATCCATGCAGTAGATCCCACTTATCATTCAATAATTCTAGCCAGGGAATTGACTGGAACTGGCAGCTAAACATAAGCTAACTCAATCTTCACTTTCATGCCTAGCCCTTACAATGTGAAAAGTGACAAACTTGTGCAAACACACAAACATAAGCAAAGCAAAGAATACTGGGGCAAATAGCCAAGAATGTTTTGGTCTGTATCTTTGAGGGAATCCTAATGACAGCAAGCCATTCGTCACAGGTGACGACCACCCTCTGCTTACTTGCTTTCATAACTTTTCTATTTGTGACCAAAATATTTCCTTTCTTATACTGATCTTCACTGGCCTGGGAAGAAATGGATGGTTAACTTGGTACATGATAGTGACTGCTGTCAGGGCTGGAGAGTTTGTGTTGATGCAAAATACAGAGAGGCGGCCTTCCCCAAAAGAGAGCATTGAACAAACTCGGTTAAAATGTCAGACACATCAAGACCAATTTATCGCAATGAAGCACAAATGCCAGCGATGGACAACAATGCTTTATTTATAGGGAGACAAGAGAGAAGACGACAAGACGGTTCCATTGACTCGCCACAGCCAATGGCCCATTCATTCTTCTTGCTTTCTTTACACCAACACTACAAATTCTTTCACAGAAATCATAGAGCCTAACTGGCGCCCCACTGCTTGGCTTCCTCTTGTGCCACTGCTGAGCTTTTCAGGCGCAGAAGCATTATGCATTAGGAAAAGGAGAGATAACAGAATGGATTTGCTTTCACAAGACCATTTGTCAGGTTCTCACCATACAGGTACTCAACACACATGCACAAAATGGAGTTCACTAACTTCTGCTTATGGGAAACCTACAGACTTTTTCATTAGCAGGCTAGACAGCATCCGGGAGTGTGAAAAAAGGCCCATTTTTGTGGAAATGTGCTACTAACTTGAACAATGAAGCCAGCTTTCCCACTACCATGTCAAGGATTTCTAACATCATCCTTGATTTGTTCTGAGACAAGAAAATAGCAGGCAAGTGTTTTGCTGTGATACCATCTTAGACAAATATTTAGAATGGCATACCTGAGGGACACTTTAAAAACAGTTCTGTAGGCTGGACTAGTTCAATCATCAGCTTCAGGGCTTTTAACCAGCCACTACACTATGGAGCATTAGCTAGTCAATTAATCTAATCCCAACAATTCACTACCTTAATTCTGATGAACAATGAGACCACAAAGGTCTCCAGTTTTCAAGGCTGAAGGCTTCTAATTGCTGCCCTCCTAGCTAATTGCTGCTCTTCTGTGTCAGTGGCCCATCAAAAATATATATGTTGTCTCTCCAGAGATCTTGCTGAGGTGGCTCAAAAAGTTAAAAACAATATAATAAATTTACAGAATAATAATAAATTATCAATATTAAAACAAGCCAAAAGCTCACTATGGTTATCAAAGCAGCATAAAAACCATTAAGCAACCTAAATGATATCTGACAACAATCCTCAGGCTAGAAGCAGAAGAAGAGAGAAGAGAAGAGACTGGATTTATATCCCGCCCTTCACTCACTTGGAGTCTCAGAGCAGCTTACAAACTCGTTTCCCTTCCCCTCCCCACAACAGACACCCTGTGAGGTAGGTGGGGCGGAGAGAGTGCTGAGACAACTGTCCTTGATAGAACAGCTGGTACAGAGCTATGGCTTGCCCAAGGTCATCCAGCCAGGTACAAATGGAGGAGTGGGGAATCAAACCTGGTTCTCCCAGATTAGAGTCTGCGCACTTAACCACTACACCAAATGGAACCTATCATTTAATATAGTTACAAGGCATTAGCACTCCCACTGCAGCTCAGAAAAAGAGGTCTATGGTGCAATCCGAAGCACAGTAGCCAATGGGCTTAGAAGGGTATAACTCTGTTTAGGATTGCACTGTGGACTTCTGCTCTTAGACCCTGAAGACCCTAAATCTTCAGGTTGAGCAGGCACCTTCAGAACAATATTCCCTAAAGGTCTTATAAAAATGTGCTTCCTAATGCTGGGTCTGGGATACAAACCAGAACACTAATATGTAAGCCACATCATATGCAGTGAAAGGCACAATTTTTTCGTGTGCTGGAAACAGTCCTTCCCGCCATCACCAATAAATTTACCTACATGAGACTATGTGCAGGCCTAGGTAAGCATATGCTGTCTCAGCTATCAATGTAATTAAAAAAATATCTCTGGCAGCATTACTGCAAGGCTCAAAAATTGAAAAAAATCTCAGATGTCCTGCTCATGTATGTCATGATTTCCAAGATATAACTCTTCCTGATGTCACACATTACATTACCAGGGATCTGGGTCACTTGAATGCGCTAGAAGAACAAACTGATTTCAGGCTGTTACTGAACTATCCTATTTAACATGGAATAAAGCCAGAATTCTCAGGAACATCTGACACATGAAAGTTTCATTAATGCCATTTAACCATGAGTGCTACAGTTCTCACACAGATGTATTCTGACACAAGAAAACACACTTGGGCTACGGTCAGACACACTAAATAATCCACTTTCAGTGCACTTTCCAACTGGATTTTACTGTGTGACCTGGCAAAATCCAGTTGAAAAGTGCATTTAATGTGGATTGAAAGTAGATTATTTAGTGTGTGTGACCACAGCCTGGGAAACAGTCACAAGTGACACTATTCCTTGTTCAGCGAAACAGACATTTGATCTTCATAGATAAGGTATATAGATGGACACAAACACCCCCACACACACACACAAACACACTGGAAAAATGTAACAAATGAAGCAGTGTGCCTCCAGTTCTACTTATGATGCCTTATTGCGGAGTTTGAGATAGCATCTTCTGTGCACTTTCCTTGCTGTTGTCTAAATGAAACAGCTCTGGGTAAAATATTGTGTTTTCAGATTAATATAATTTTTGGTTTAAGGCTTCAAATTAAAATTATTATCAAGAAACCAAATATGTTGGATAAAAGTTTTGGAATCAGAACCCTGTAACATTATTAACAGGATCACAGCAGTGAAAATTGATTAATATTAGCTATTATGTGATTTTTGCTTGATAATGGCTTAGCTTCTCAGGTTCCCACGCAAATAGTTTATACTTTGCATAAAGAACTACAGCCCTCTCACAAATACAAGTCTTTGGAGTTTTTTAAAAAACAAACACTGTACTCTTGGGCAAATGAGTCAGGAATTTCTCTCTCTGGCACCGTTTCTTTCTCTGACTTTGGAGATCATCTGAAGCATACTTGTTGTACAAGTATACTTGGCACAGGCAGGAAAGACACCTGAGCTCTTGTTTTAAGCAGATTAACACATTCTGTTATCATCTTGGAGATAAGTATAAATGAATGATCAAGAAATTTAAATCCAAGACTTAATCCTAGATACTTAATCTCTGTATTTTAACAGGAGTTAAGGATATAGTGAAAGGTATTTATTTCAGGACAAAAAGAACCAGGGCCTTATAATTGTGGGTGAATACTTGGAGGAAACTTTAATATTCATTATGTAGATGACACCTGAACTTCAATTAAATAGGCTAAAAAGGCAAAGATAAGCTTTGTCAAAGGATGCAATGGTTCTTAGCCTGGGGGCTGGGGAGCTGTTACAAGGGCTCCGCGAATCTACATGTTCACTAAGCATTGTCATTTTGATCTTTCTGTCATTATGTATTTTCTCAATCAACTGAAATTGGGAGGATCCACAAAAAGTGGTCATCATACTTGAAAAGGTTGGGAACTATTGATCTATTGGACTAAACTGATAAGAGGGTAACAGTCACTTAGAAGTCGGACTGATTAAGTAACTGTAGGAGTTCAGGAGATTGGGTATTTTCTCTCATCAGTAAACTTACTGAATGGGTGGTCACATTTTACATGGGAAGCACAGTTCAGTGAGTTCAATAAAAGCTGAAACATTCAGGGATTCAGTGCAAAAATTGTGGCCTTTGTGGTAACAATCAGGCCTCATTTGCTATCACTGGATTACAGTTCCCTTATTCAGGCCACAATCTGACCAAGGCCTCAAGTCTGACACCAAAGAACCCTTGGATTCAATACATTTCCTGGTTTCATTGAATTATTGAATTGGTCTGTTTTCTTTAGCTCAATTTAAATACCTAGAATAGTATTCATAATATATAAAATACTGCAGAAGGATGAGGTATGAAATGCACAATTCAATTTCACAGCTAGAATCAATCCAAACTTTCATAAAACTGGAAAACGCTTTTAAAAACAGGGGGGGTTGCCCTCTAGCAAAATTCCAGAAGGGAAAAGCTCCGTAGTTCACATTGAAAGTACCCTGCGTTACCCACTTGCAAATCAAACTTCTCCAAATAGAGGTGCATAGAACAGGATATCTCCAGATGTCTGAACTCAGGGAGATGTCTGAACTCACTCCTGATATGATGACTCAAGCCACACAGGCCATTTTGTGTACCCTTCTTGCAGCTTTGAGCAATTAAAAAGAAAATATGACATAAACATGTGGTTTAGAGCCTGCGCTAATTGCAGCTCCTGGGCATATGTTTACAAGCACATATCTTCTCTTCAGGCATTATGGTATTCACTGCTACAACACATGGCAAGCAAGTTATAAGGGCTTGTGTGCGGTCTCCATTTTTGAAAAAGACAGACTGAGGTAGGAGCACCACCATCTGTCTCCCTGCATTACATGGAGTGCTACTTGGGGAAAAAACAGGCAATGAGAGCCATCATCTCTTAACATTGGAAAGCCACAACAAGAATTACAGTTGGTATGTTGTATACAGCTTTGTTGGAAAAATTAACTCAGTAAATTAGGTCAGCAAAAAATCAAGTAAGTATGGATGCCTTCTATGACGTTTGGAATCCATTTATATCTTCTGCCAGTCTACGCTCAACAACTTCTCATCCTCCATCTACTACTACTTCGGGAAAGATATGATATAATAAGTAATACATGCACAGTTGATAAAGCTGCAAAAAACATCTTATTTAAACATTTTATTTATTCTCAATTTTTAATATTTTTAAATTTAACTTCTTTTCTGTTTGTTATATTTTGTCAGTGTATTCCATAATAAAACAATATATTTAAACTAAAGAGAGAGAAAAACCAGGTAAAGTTCTTAAAATACAAAGGTGTTCAACAGACATGTACAGAAGTAAAAGTAGGATTTACAGGGTTGTTCTCAAGAGCCCTTCAGACAGGAAAATTTCAGCACATGAACTTGTAAGCCTCAAATGGAAGAGTGGGAATTTTGAGGAAATTGCCTTTCACAACTCTGTTGAAAGGGCAGGTGTTGTTTCTAAAGTCCGAAGCCATATGGTTTAGATGAACATAGCCTTAAATTGCTCTGAAGAAATGACTGCATCAGCAAGCCTCAGAGCTGCAGCTGGTCCAATAAGCAAGTGACAGCAACTCATAGCTTAAACGGAGAACACAGCAGCTTTGCAGAAGTTGAACTCTGGATCCATCTGCCACTGTTTTCTTTAATTCCTTTGCATATTGCCTTCCCACGTTTGGAGAAGTACTAATGGTTGCCCTAACTAGCATTAATTCCATTTCAGGAGGATACAGGGACTATGGTGTAGTTGAGGCTGCTGGGAAGTGATTTTGCTGCCTCAAGTAAACTGCAGATATTGCTGACTTACACCAATATACACCTACCTATTTTCTTATGGGTGAAAAAGAAATATCCTTCTCATGCATTCAGCAGATGCCTGAGAACAGGTATACTTTATACCAGGGGTAGCCATACTTACTTAATGTAAGAGGCACAAAGAATAAATGTCAGATGTTTGAGAGCCGCAAGACATTAACAAATATTATACAAGTTTTTATTGGGAAATGTACAAATTTGCTTTTTATTACCGTTAAATGACACTGCCAAAGACAAAAACAAAAGGGGTAAAAACAAATATTGATAATGATATTTATTTGTCCAGTGATATTTATTTGTTTGCTAATGATATTTATTTGTCAGAGAGAGAGAGAAACAAATAAAGCAAATAGGGGGAGGGAGGGAGGGAGGAAGGGAGGGAGGAAGGAAGGAAGGGAGAGAGAAACAAAAAACAAATAGATAGGGGGAGGGAAAGGTGGAAAGAATGAAAGCGATTAAAAGAAGGAGAGAGAAAGAGAAACAAAGAAAGCAAATAGATGGGGGAGGGAAGGAGGAAGAAAGAAAAAGAGAGAAAGGAAGGAAGAAGGAGTGAAAGAAAGGTGGAAATAAATCAGACAGAGGAGGGAGGGGGGAAAGAGAGAGAGAGGTAAAAAGAAAGCAAATAAATTGTGAGGAAGGAAGGAAGGGAGAGATGGAAAGAAAGCTACATTAAATGTGTTCTCCAGCTCCCCCCCTCCACACACACACGCCTGTTGGTTTGGCTTGGAGAAAGGATTAAAAGAGACAAATGCCTTCACCAAGCTGTCCAAGGGTGGGCTTCGAGAATGCATTTAAGATTGCTTTCTTTCTCTGCTACCCCCCACCTCAAGCCTACTCAGGGAGGGGAATACTGGCTGGGAAAGATTGCTCCGGGAGGCATGCCTCCCATTTGCTTCCCCAGCTGCCCTGCCAGGAGCCACACAATATGTGTGAAAGAGCCACAAGCGGCTCCTGAGCGACAGTTTGACCACCCCTGCTTTATACTGTCTGTAATACCTATCCAATACTTTTTAGAATACTAAACTTTTTAGAGAGAGCATAAGAGTCATCTATTCAAACGTGCCAGGCTACAGAAACAACTCCCAGATTCTTGCATAAAACCCTGTTTGCATGTCTGAAAGGTTGACCAATGTATAAGCAAGAAACAGGATTTATACAAACATGTCAGCCATCATTCTGTCCTTTCACTACTAGTAAATGCAGGGAATGTGCAACTCAGTCCAAATGCACATACTATAGCTCAGGCATCTTCTTGTGAATCCTCTTGCTTCAGTGGTTTGTGGATCTGCAGACTGAAAACCCCACAGCTATATGAAGCTTTGGATAAAAGGCTCGTTACCTTTTTATTGCTACACATGTATTTGACATTCTTTGATCTACATAAATTGGGAACTTCACAGCCTTCTCTTCATCAGTCCCTTGTGAAATGATGGAACATGAATGATTACTTATTAGAGAATGATTAGTTATGTTCGTTGCCAGGCAAGTTTTCAGAAAGGAGTTGTTTCTTCATTATAACTGCCAAAACGCAAAATTCCTTTAGGTTTACATACTTAGAGGGAAAGATAAGTGGCCGTGTCACAGGGCTGCTGAGTGCTAATTAACTAATTAATTAATCTGGAATAATAAAGTGCTTTAAAAAATCCTATGGGTGAAGATCAGAAAATACTTGTACATTAGGAATACTTCACAGAATTTTTTGAATGCCAGGAAGATAAAACAATTATTACATGACCATTGCACATCTATCATAACAACTTTTGCTTTCATTCACTCAAATTACAGCTATAAACCTCAAAGAGAGAGAGAGAGAGAGAGAGAGAGAGAGAGAGAGATGGAATCCAACAGAATTACGAAAGTCAGCATGTTACCAGTGTGAAGTAAGCTTTGCAGTCAGTTAAGAACACTGGGAATGTGGCTTATAGAAGAGCAAATGATCAAAGGCAGCATCACATGGGAAAGGGCAGCGGAATTCCTCAGTCTCCTAATTGACTTAAATGATGATTGGAGGATGGGACAAGTTTCCTAATACTTGCAACACTTAATGAACCTAGTATAATGCTTGGTGGTCCTCATGTGACTGGGGTTCTCTCCTGCCCCTAGGGAAGCTCTGTTCACGGCACTAAATACATGATTTCATTTCAGTCATAGCTATTATGTGTCATACTTATATCATTTCAAAAACTCAGTTTCAAAAATATGTGTGTGGTTTTTGTCATTTTTTAAAATCTTCGTAGCAACACTGCTTAAATAGGTTACGCTAAGACTGGCTCAAGATCACCCAATGAGCAGTACTGCTGATGAAAGATTTGTAACTACTCAAGTCTTCCTTGTCCAAATTAAAATTTAAATCTGGTGAGATCATATATAACTTGGCATATCAATTTACATGATGTAATTTGCCCTAGTTTATTTATATACTTACGTGTATACAACAAGAAGATGCTTTCAATTTCTTCAGACCACTTGAGATTGCTTTTGCCCTTCTGAAAAGGCAGAATGGGGCTGTTCTAACACCTATAGCCAAATCACTTATACCATTTTTAGTCACCAGCAGTTCAGTATACTAGTGTGTCTGGAAACTAAGCCCAATCACTAGTATTTCTAGACCATTTCATTTCTTCAAAAGATCCCTAAACAATCTAACCCTTCTCTTGGGCATTTTTTCAGCTCCAGTCTGATGTCTTGAGGCAGGTTCTCTAGAAGTACAACAAATTAGCATTTGGGCCTAGTTTACCACATATTCTGTCACAGCTCCTTCACAGTTATCAGGATAACTAAGGCCTCTTGATTTCTAGGACTTTATTCTACCATTCCTATTGGCCAGGAACTTGTATCTGGCTCAGATCTTAGATATTCCAAACATACTCCTTCTCCCATGCTCCACTGAAAAAAGCATTCAACAGAAAATGAAACTAATGCAGTAAGGGTGGGCTGGATAGCAGAGGTCATAACTTGCAATTGCACAAAGACACTACTCATATCTTTAGAGTGTCCCTTTTTCTGCACGCCAAACTTGGCTCAGTTTTTAAATCTCTCTGCCTGAGTTTCTGAATTCCAAGAGTCTGTTGGACACACTGTCATTGTATATTGTGACAGTTTACTGATGGTAAAGGCATCCTATGGGAGTCCAAAACCTGAAATGATGCTCCTAGGAGACCTGGAGGACCTGCAGGAATAGTTGGGGCAGGGTTGGAAGTCTTCAATGGGAGGGGAAGAACTGGCAAAAAATCACCCCTTCCTTATGCCCATGGCCATCTAGGTAGGATCCAAGCCATGTTACTAATACATGCCATAGGTCACAAACCAAACACAGCTTAAACATGGCCCATGGAAGCCGCCCTGAGCCTGTTCGTGGGGAGGGCGGGATACAAATTCGACAAATAAATAAATAAATAAATAAATAAATAAATAGGCAATAACAAATTTTTGCACTTGGTGATGAAGACAATTGCCCAGAATGTAATCTTAGTGCAGATACTGGAACATACATGAAGATCTTTAGTCTATTTAAAATAGTAACTAGGAAAAACTATAACTTAGGTTGTATGGGGCAAATTCTGTCAATACATTCAGACTCAAATGGTGAAGCATCAGAACCATCTAAGTAGATAAAAATAGTCACTACCTGCTAAAATCATGAATATTCATACCATTAATTATACATCCTTCCTCTGTTATAGTAGTTCTGATGTTCACCGAGAACACAGATTAAACAGTTCCTTTGCTGTCAAAGTTTCTCTCTAATTAATATATGCTTAGCCACTTCTAAATATAACTATTAATTATGGACTTTAAAGAACCCAAGCTGCACCTTTCATCCAACTCTCCCTTTGATCAAAAGGGAGGAAACTTTTATTCTAATAGTAGAACTTGTTTTTATGTTCAATTTTCATTTTTTCTGTTTCTCTGACAATTACAGGTATTTAGATGCACTGCAATTTCTGATCTTGAACTGGTGAGGCCCCTTCTGGAATATGGCATAGAACAGCAAATCTCAAACATACTTGCATATATTTTTATTACACATACACAAACACCACTAATGGAATGTTATCTTTGAGATTCTCCACTCCAGTCTGGAACCTGACCCAGAAACTGTATAGCTCCTATCACAGCAAGGAGTGCAGCAGAGAATTACAAACATCATTCTTGAGCTTAAACAGAACAATAAGGACTGTGGGGAAGCTACTTCTTACAAACTGAGGAGGTCTCAAGTAAGGTAGGAGATGCAAGAGTAGCACTATATGTGGGTTGTCCTGAAACTAACATTGTTGTGATCCCATGTGTGATCTGTACCAAAAAACAGGGTTTCATGCCTAGATTTCCTGTAGTGCTCCCTTATCCCTGGTGTGTATTACACATTGCTGCATAGGACGATGATAACCACATCAATCAACCTGCTTCCATACCACAGCACACAATGTTCCCTGTAAGCTCCACAGAGTTGTGAGAAAAATTCTATCTCATGAGCGAAAAAAGCTAGTAGCGTTAAAGTTGTGACCAGGTCTACATTTAACTATTGCATAAATTATTTGTAGATTATTTCCACAACCTTGTAAAAATCTCAGAATGAATTCTTTTAAACTATATTTAAACTATATTTTTAAGAATAATTTAAACATTATAAGAGAACACAGAATCAAGTCAAATTTCATTACATAAAATGTCCTCTACAGGGGTAGACCAGGCCTCTGGAGAACAGGTCTACCTGCCCCTTTCTACTATATTGGCAGTCCTGGCCTCCAGAGAACAGGTCTACCCACCCCAGTCCACTATACTGGTAGACCTGGCTTTGGACCATTGCCTTGCACTTGTGATGACACTGAGAAAACATACAGCACTTAGAGGAGAAAAAACTCTTGTAGTCCACTTTGGGTTTTTTTAGTGAAATATGACAACCAGCATTACAGGTCAAGTATAAAAGAGGTGGAACAATCACTGCCAGAACCCTGCCTAGCCTAACAAACAGGAAGCTACTTAAATGTTATCAGCCTGCCCAAACTACTTATTTATTCAAATATTTATATCCCACTTTCCCCTGTAATTTGAGACAGCTTTTTTCTGGCTCAATTATAGCCTATGGGGGCCATTATAGTCACTGGGCCTCATAGGCTATGATGGAGAATTGATCCAGGGGTATCTGGAGCTCCGTGGGAGGGCTGTTTATTGAGCTAGAGGCACAATATTTTCAGCACAGCTGCTGGTGCCTCTCCTCAACCTCCCTCCCCCAAGTTTCAAAAAGATTGGATCAGGGGATCCAATTCTATGGGCCCCAGAAGGAGGTGCCCCCATCCTTCATGGTTTCCTATGGATGGGAAAAAATATTCTGAGTTGAAGCTGAAATCCTCTGTGCTGGCCTCTGAAATGTTATGAGTCAGCGCCCCCTAGCACAGCTTAGAGGGAACTGTGCAGCACACCTAGGAGGAAGCAATGGGCTAGTCTCTTTTAAGCAGATGCAGAAATATTTATACTTTTGCACATCACTACTGTCTATCTGTTTCAACTGTTCTAGAAACAATTCCCCACTTTTCATTTCATGATCGTCATTCTTTTTTTTTTTAAATAAATTTTATTAAGTTTTAAAGTTAACAGCAGTACAGTTTACAAAGAAGGAGATGGAAGGTACAAAAGGTAATGTTGGCGAAAACTACCCCAGGCTTACATCCAAATTGAATCAACAGTAACTTAACAAGACATCGAAGAAAGTTAAGAGGTGCATCCTAGAGCTCAAGAGCAAGGTGGCACTCAAGTGTATATTTAACCCAGTAGGCAGTGTGAGTGAGGAGTGTAGGTGCTTAGCGCGGGGGGATCGTAAGATGAATTTTTGCTATTAAGCAGGCTGGTAGCAAGGATGTCGAAGGTATTATGGCAGAAAAGAAGTAATGGCGTCTATTGTTATGAGTTCTCCGCTAATCTTATCAATGTCGAGTTTTTGTAGGAAGGGATACCACTTTTCAAGCAGGCTAAAGATCTCTCGTGTTTTTAGGTTGATGTCAAAATAAGTGATACACTTTTCTAGGAGAAAAAATTCCCATATTTTGTTGATCCATTGGTGTTCTGCGGGGGGGGGGGGGGTCCCTCCATTTCTGCGCTATTGCCACTTTAGCTGCAATCAGCAATATATTAACTAAGTCTGTCGTGGCGGGTGGAGGTTGGGGAGATGAAACCAATAACAGCTGCTAAATAGAGAATTGGAAAGATGCTTGCAATAAGTTTACTTTTACTTTCTAACCCATCCTATGCTGTCCAGCAGTCATTGTAAAGAACATGACTCAGAAGGATGCTCAAGAGTTATAAGAAAGAGGGAAAAAATTCTGGCTTGGCAGCAGATAATTCTGTGCAGTATAAACATTGTTGTATCCACTATAAATGTATTACATTCTTAAAGCAGCTTATTTTAATCAAAGGTATCATCCCAAAACGAGAAACATCCCAAGCACTTTTAAATTATAATTCCAGTCTATACTTATCCTCTCATTCAGATTGCAACCAGTCTTGATCCACTAATATCAAAAGAACAGACTGATACCATCTGTGCTAGCAGCATACTGTTGGATACATACTTAATAGATTGAGGCTTATATGAAAAGGGTCAAAAATTTACGTGCTGTAAAACCAGGGGTCATTTCGTAGAAAAAGAGGTGCAGGAGTGCATTAGCATAACTCATTTGCATAACTCATTTGCATAACTCATTTGCATATGCCACCCCACCCCCCACCCCCCAACATACCGGAAGTGTGTCAGAAGGCAACATCCACCCTTCAGGCTGCACTCCACAGGTGAGTGAAACTGACCTGCTCTTCCTCCATTTCCTTCCCCATCCAATACTTTGTGCAATAAAAATAAGCGTAAAGAACACACCCTCATTCTCTTCCTGCTCCCTTGAAACCACCAGGTTTCAAGTAGACTTGAGATACCCAGGACATGTGCACCACCCATCCCTTTCCCTTCCCCTCCCCGCAACAAGACACCCTATGAGGTAGGTGGGGCTGAGAGAGGTCTTTTGAGAACTGCTCATGAGAGAACAGCTCTGAGAGAACTTGTGACTGGCCCAAGGTCATACCAGCAGCTGCATGTGGAGGAGTGGGGAATCAAACCCGGTTCTTCCAGATTAGAGTACAACTCCTGACCACTACACCAAACTGATGGGGTGGAAGCTGCTGAAGGGTTGGTGAAATTTCTCCAGTACTTATGTGCCATGTGCCCAGATAAAAAATGGTATACTTAGAAAATTTATATGCCACCTGGAGCAAGTCTCTGGAAAAGCAGCACACAGTCATAAAAGGAACAATGATAAAATTATCAATATTAACACAAAACATTAAAAACAATAAAGACCCTAGAGGGCTTTCCCCGGGGCGCTGCGACTCTGTACTGCTCAGGGAAGCCAAGGAGGGGGCGGGGCTACCCCCTGGGCTCCTCACTCCCGGAGCTGCGCTCCTGTGCGCTCCTGCTCCAATGGACCCCTGTGTAAAACTATTCTTTCTATTGAGTTAAGAATATCCTGATAAATACCAGCACATTGCTCTAAAGTTCATTACTGACATGGGTATATTTAATAAAACTTTTGGAAGAAAGTGCTGAAAAAATATTGGACATTGTTGTAATTGTAATTGTTAGCCAACTATGCAAACTATGCTAACATTTGTTTATGGTTTTCATGTCTGTACTAATAATTCTGAAATGTAAACTGTGGTTTAGATTTAGGGGTCTGCGTTCAGTATAAACCAAACCAAATAAATACCCAATTTGCTATGCTGCAAATTTGGTGCCTCTACCTCAAAAAAACAGCCCGCCCCAGATACCCCCAGATAATACCTCCATTATAGCCTATGGAGAATGGTATCCATAGGCTATAATGGAGCTGAGGGTATAATGGAGTGATCTCTCAGCAAGGCATTTAATGTTTAAATGCATTCAAGGTTTAAAGACATTTAAAGTTTCATAGTCCTTGAAGTTTACTCACCCAACTAAATGCCTTTGGAGTGAACTCTGAAGGCATATTGCATTTTGCCTTCCTATTTCACTCACTGTGGCATAGAGTTACACTGCAGCTTGGAGAAGGCATTTAAAGGGACCACATCCCTTTCCCCCCCTCCATTGGAAACAGTGGAGGAAGACGTTCCTTCTTCTGGGGCCCACAGAATTGGACCCCCTGGTCCAACCTTTTTGAAACTTGGGGGGTATTTTGAAGAGAGGCACCAGAACCTACGCTGAAATTTTGGTGCCTCTACTTTAGAAAACTACTCCCCCCCCCCGAAACCCCCGGATTGATTCTCCATTATAGCCTATAAGCTATAATGGATAAATAAATTTGGGTTTCCTGATTATATCCCAAATCCCAATACCATACCGATACTGAGATTTGGGAATACTGGGAAATACCAATATTTTTCAGGTTCAATATTGCAGGACCCAAAAAATAGTGTTCTTTTCTTTGCACACCCCTATTTAGATTCTAACCAGGTTTTTCACAAATAGAAGGCACATCCTTCAGCTGAAAAAGCAGAAGAATGATTTTCATGGATTCCCTTTCCCACTGAAAAACCAGATTTCACCCCACATGCTATTCTGAAGTGTCTACTAACCCTGAGTGCTAGGATTTCAAGAGAAATGGCATGCTGACTCAGGCATGAGGAGGTCAGCATGAAAGCAGTATCATAGGGTCAAGTCCTTTATCTATAATATTACATATTTGATAACCTCAGATTAGTCTAGCATTGCAAACCCATGCAGATATTTAGACACTAATGTCAGAAGAGGCACTCAGTTTATTAGGAAATATCAATTTGAGCAGTCTAAAGGGCAGCCCAGTCTGCCATGCAACCAGTGATCTGTCCATGGTGCTGAAACTTCAACTGTCATTCTGCCATGGCTTGTTAAATTGATTCTGCACATGCTGTTCCATCTTCCCCTTTATCAACAGACACCATCACGTGTGAAAACTGTGTGTTATTTTACAGCAACCTAGTATGCAGTGGTTTCACAACATGGAAAACAAGAGACATGATTTTCAAAAATTATATTGTGCAATGGCATTTCCTCCATTCAGGTAAAAAGTCAACCATAATACAATCACAGTTTTACAATCTAACGCTCACATTTCTGTAGGTCCCTGCACATTTTCTCTGCTTGGTGATATCTTTCCAAAACTTGGAACCTTGTCTTCAAATACAAGTCTGATATCCCTTCATTTTTGGATAAGTTTATTTTATTTGATTGATCAACACTGTTTACAAATCCTTTATCAGTTCTTTACATTTACTCAAGGTCCTCATAATATTTTGAACCCACTGGAAATATGGTGCCACCATATTCTATATCTTTCACATTTCTTGTCTATAATTCATTATAAATAAATCTGGGGTACCCCACCCCCAGGAAAGGCCAGGAGGTTGCTAGCAGAGAAATGAAAAATGTATTGGGAATTAATGGGGCAACCATTATTTCCAAAGCTTTTTCTCTTCCACTGTAACACCCAACGTAGGTCTAGTTCCATTTCCTCCCAAAGGACAATTGCACACCAGTAGCTAAACATATTGTCTGTCTATGGGAAGGCATAGAATAGACACTCTCATGACTTGGCTCTATATTCTAAAGTTTGAGATCTCTTTGTCCTCAGAACTGGCATTTCAGTTTATAGAATTTGTTTCCTGAAACTCATTATACAGAACTGGAACAGAAGAGTTATCCAGAAAGCTACAGAAATAATTTTCTTTGGAGATGTCTACTGCTCCTGAAACCTGTACTATTTTTATAAACACTACAAATGATTTATAAATACATTCTTCTTTATAAAAAATCAGCAACATAAGAAACACTATACTAAAGACCTCCCTAAATCAGTTTATTACAAGTAGTCCTTTAAAGACGGGGGAAACATCCTCACAGTTCACACTCCATTTAATTATCTGAGACAAGCAATTCTAAAATTAGCTATCTGGAATAATGTATTCACCAAACTCTCTTCTCCTCATACAAGATAAAGAGCAAGCTTAATACAGAGCAATTATTAATAAATACATATAGACAATCATAGTTATTTCATTGTTTTGGCACCTGAAAATTTGCAGGGGGAGGAGGAACAAAGTACCTTGTTCCATGGTGCTATAATCAGGATTGGGCCCTTGTGGTATTTCTAAATGACCACCATGAGTCTTTAAAATAGTGGCAACATCTCCAGTTCAGATCTGAAGACACTGCCACATCTAGTTTGCTCCTAAGTATGGTTTTAAGGACTTCAACACACATTCTGTGCTTTGAAACCCAATGCTGCAGAATGCAGCAAACGTATTTTTAAAAGACTTCAACAAGACTCTGGAATGGCTTTCTGTATTAACCCTATGGCTGCTTTAAACAAAAAAAGAGAGAGGATGAATTAGTGATTGGGAAGCTGTAAAGTATATATCAAAGAAACTCTATGGGATTGCGAAACAATAGAGCTTCCAATAAGAATTTAATTATGTGTAACGGCAGTATAAGTAAATAGTGAAGCTCAGCCTAGCTTGGATTTTTACTCTTCACAACTCAGCAGCTTGTTCATCCCTTTGTAAAATCCTGAAACTACAGTAAATTGGTAAAATAGGTAAAAAATAAAACAAAAGAATGCATCATATCTTAACGTCTGCAGGGCAATTCATTAACACTGCTGGTTTGTCAAGGAGATGTGCTCGAAATTACTTTACAACAGTTAAGTAAATGGATAATTATGGAAATAAAAAGTTTTTATAATGAATATTTTAAAAATTCTAATGATTTTATTGCACATTTTCACTGCATTGCATTAAATGGATAATTATATACGCTGTTGAAGTCAAGAATAATATGCAACTATTGTTACTGTTCTTTCTTGTATAAACTGCTGATATGCATTGTCTATAAAAATGAAGAAAAATAAGAATCCAGGAATTCAAAATCCTTTTCAAGGGCTCACATTCCTGATGCTAATTTAAAATTAAAATTCTGCTACCCAGAATTTACACATTGATTACACGTTAATGGGATCCAAACTGGCAGAGACTAACCAAAAGAGAGAGCTTGGAGTCGTAGTAGATAACTCAATGAAAATGTTGAGACAGTGTGTGACTGCAATGAAAAAGGCCAACGCTATGCTGGGGATTATTAGGAAGGGAACTGGAAACAAATCAGCCAGTATCATAATGCCCCTGTATAAATCAATGGTGCAACCTCATTTGGAGTACTGTGTACAGTTCTGGTTGCCACCAGTGTTCCCTCTAAGCCGAGTTAGTGTGAGCTAGCTCACAGTTTTTTTGCGTCTGGCTCACAGATTTTTGTCTTTGCTCAGGAAGGATGGCTCCAGAGCAAACTAATCTATGCAGTAGACAGATTGCTTGCTCACAACTTTAGTGCAAATAGCTCACAAAGTAGAAGTTTTGCACACAAGGCTCCACAGCTTAGAGGGAACATTGGTTGCCACACCTCAAAAAAGATATAGCATTGGAAAAAGTGCAGAAAAGGGCAACTAGAATGATAAAAGGGTTGGAACACTTTCCCTATGAAGAAAGGTTGAAGCGCTTGGGGCTCTTTAGCTTGGAGTAACGATGGCTTAGGGGTGACATGATTGATGTTTATAAGACTGTGCATGGGATACAGCAGATAGAGAAAGAAGTCCTTTTCTCCCTTTCTCACAATACAAGAACTCGTGGGTACTCCATGAAATTGCTGAGCAGTTGGGTTAGAACAGATAAAAGGAAATACTTCTTCACCCAAAGAGTGATTAACACATGGGATTCACTGCTACAGGAGGTGGTGGAGGCTACAAGCATGGACGGCTTCAAGAGGGAATTAGATAAACATATGGAGCAAAGGTACACCAGTGGCTATTAGCCACAAGGTATAGATAGGAACTCTCAGTCTGGGGCAAATGATGCACTGTATTTGTGGTGCTTGGGGGGGGGGACAGTGGGAGGGCTTCTAGTGTCCTGGCCCCACTGCTGGAACTCCTGATGGCACCTGGTGTTTTTGGCCAGTGTGTGACAGAGAGTTGGACTGGATGAGCCATTGGCGTGAACCAACATTGGATTCTCTTATGTTCTTATGAGGATGTGAAAACTTTCTATCCATTATGCTCTTCTGTTTGCTCACCACTAAGAAGTTTATTAGCACTGAGATAAGCTATTTTCCATTAGTATGATGCCAATCAAATGCTTGAAGGCTAGAATGCTACAATATATCACTTCAATTAAGAGGCTAAGCAATAAACATAGCCCCCTCCCCAAGCCATGCAATACGATACAAGTAGATTAGCCATAGAGGCAAGAGGCTGCTTGAGTAGCCCCATTGACCAGAGTGGACTAGTGGTAAATGAACATAATCTAAGACTTCTCAAAAGCTCCATTTTGGGGCCGACAGAACTGGACTATAAATGGTTAGAGTAGATGTTTCTTTAGTAAAGCTGATAACTAACAATATTGCAGCATAATAAAATATGTAATCAAGCAACTTAGCATTTTAATGGAGAGGGCTAACAGCTGTAAGTGGAACTAACTATGGTAAAAGCTGGATCAGAACTAACACATACAAGTTCAGAAGACACACTGATACAAGACAATCCCCACTCCAGTCCATCTTTGACCTAAGCTTCCCAAAGGTGAGAAGCAAAATTATGCTATGCAGATGTTCTGTGAGCACCTGATATGCAGGTGGCCACTTTTGACTGTCCTCTTGAGTTAAGTAACTATGTAGCCCACTCATAGGCAGCGTGTTTGTTACAAGGATCTGTAATTAATGAATTAATTTCTACCTGCTTTTGTCTAGAGTCAGAGAGAGATGCTATTTCCCTTCTCTGCTGCTCCACTTTTTGAATGAGTGATTAGGCTCCCACCGGACTTTTGTTAACAATCAAATGCAATCATAACATAACTGTCCTATTTCCAAATTGTTGAACAGTACTCTCTTATTCAAATCAAGCTTCTGATAGAAGCCTCCAACACTCGTGATAATTTGTAAAGTGGTCAAGCCATTGTAAGATTCCTTCCTCTTCCTTACATCATCTGTACAGGAGATTTCTTCTGAAAACAAGTCACTATGCAAAAATAAGGGGAATAGGGAAGATATTAACATACAATTTATAAAAAATAAATGTGGGACTTGAACCTGACAAATGGATGCTCTTTAGTGCATCAATTTGCAATATGATATGGTTTCAGAGCTGAGCTAAAGAAAAGATGGATGCTGAAGATTTAGCTACTGAACAAGCTGCAACGTTTTACATATATGGCTTCTGTGATTCTATATAGTCATTGTAGCTGTTGCCTTGGGCTTCTGGTACCCTGACAGATATTAACTTTTTTCTTAAACTTTTTTGGGGGGGGGGGTGTGCGCGCACACACCTAGAAGTCATGGTTGACTTCTGGCGACCCCTAGTGGGGCTAGGACATTTCAGAGAGGTGGCTTGCTATTGCCTGCCTCTGCATCCCGGCCCTGGTATTCCTTGGAGGTCTCCTACCCAAGTACTTGCCAGGATCAGCCCTGCTTAGCTTCCGAGATCCGACAAGATCGGGCTTGCCTGGGCTATCCAGGTCAGGGCACAGGTATTCATTTTTTTTTCAGAGGTTGTCTCTAGAAACCCTGTTTCTGAGATGTGAGCTTACCCTTTGCAAGTTCATCATTTCAGTATAACATAACCAGAAAGAAGGGTAGACTGGGAAGGCAAAACAGTCTGGGAAAAGGTCCCTGCTCCTCCTGTGCAATACCAACATCCCCATGGAGGGAGGGACTGGCAGGTGGAATGTTGAACAAGTTTCAGAAACACATTCTAGGGTGCTCACTCAGTTCAGATGAGACAGTGACCAGGGTTTGGATCCAGACTAAATTGGCACTTTCCACTGATTCCTCCTTCTGCTGCAGCCCCCCTTGCGTCATTCCTCAGGGTGAACCCTACCAGGGGTGGGGGGAGAAAGCTCCAAACTCCTGACAGAAAATTTAGTCTAGAACCAACCCCAGGGCTGTGCTGTCTCACTGTCACCTGACAAGAATTGAGTCTATATTCTAGAATATAACACTCTAGTTAAATTGCAGGGAGGAAATCATTATGATGTGCAAACTTTGCTGCCATTATTGATCTTTTCCTAGAAGAACCACTTACAAACTTCCAATGAATCCCAGACCTTCCTAAAACATTGTTTGAAAACCATTAACTTGTGCAGTCTTACAGATTCTGTAGCCACAGATGTCCAGGTATAAAAAAGATGGCTAGTTAGATTATTTGATGCATTCTCATCAACACTTTCTTCATCCTCTGATGATGGAAAGCAGAAGCCCTTTGCTAACGTATTTTTGTGTCCACAACGTCCCCAGTGACAGCATGAATGAAGCCAGGTCTCTGCCTAGCTTCTACCTTCTGGCGTTTCTGTGATTTTATACCTAGCAGCTGCCTTTTTATTTTCTTCCTGTATAGAATCATTCCCCCTCTCCCCTTATTCTAATGCTGCAATTATAATCAAAAACAGAGATGGAAGATTTCACAAACAAACACTCAGGGGCAGAAATTATATTAAAGATACAGAGTCAACGCTTGTGAGGGATATTACCATCTGTAAAAGAGAATAAGCTTTGAAAAAGTACTTTTCATCTGTGGGAAACTGAATTCAAAAGAAATCCCCAGATGAGCAAACACAATAAAAACCTGCCAACCAAGTGATCAAACCCATGAAAGCACAGGTCTTCATGAAACCAGCAAGCATGAGGTGTTACACGGTTTCTGTTGGTTGGGAATTTTCCTTTCCAGCTACCTGAGAAAATTTATTATCCTATTAAAGGAAGAATTTCCCTTCTTTTTGGCTCTTCAGTAACTGCAATGGACTAACAACAAAAACAAGACTCAACACAATTTAAATTGGGTGTCCAGTACGGAGATCTAAACTGCATATACCCAAAGCACATGGCCTATATTACACCTGGAAAAGAAATTATGCTATGGTTTTGTAGATAACAGCTCTATTTTAAAAAGACTGCAGAAATCAAACAGAAGTTTAGAGTTACAGCTGGTTCTTACCATTATATTGTTAAGCAGTGTTAATGTACTGACAATGTCAAACTTTTATGCCATTGAGAAGCATGTATCAGGAGCAGTATCCTACTCCCACCACTTCTACTGCTGAACCACAGACTGGATAGCCATTTCACTGACTTCAAACTACTGGGAGGAAGCTTTTTTTTTTAAGCTGCCTATGAACAACCCACACAGTCTTCATAAGTTTTACTACTGACCCTTGGACTGCCTCCTCTACTCAGTCTTTTGCTTCATAACAGCTTCCTGTGGCAACCAGATGATTTTTGCTGGTCATTGCTGCTCTTTTCACAGACAACTTTACCTCACCTTGCTATTGTGGCAGACAAGCATAAGCAGGTTTAAAGCTCAAATTTAGACATATTAGTTATACCTCTCAGCAAAAATGAAGAACCATCCCTCTTTCAACAGAAAGATCACCTTGGGGCATTCTGAAAGTCTTCTGAACATGTAAACTCCATACAAATGAAACACTGGACCAGGTTTTAATAGTCTAATTTTCATCTTGAAAACAGGCTTCTAGATCTGGGAATAGAGAGCACAACAGTTAACATCCAGTGATGTTCAACATCACTGGCTTCCGATAAGTCTCCAGGTGCAGTTCAAGTTGCTGATCTTGACCTTTAATGCCCTAAATGGCTTGGGTTCAGACTAATCAAAGTCTTACCCAAGTCTTAAGGCCAACAGATGGTTTCTTCCTGAAAGAGCTATATTTACATAAGGTGAGACCAGCTGGAACCCACAAGGAGAGTTTGTGGACTGCCACACCCAATTTGTGGAATTCCCTATCCCAGGAGGTAAGACATCTGTTAGAGAAGGCTTTTGAGAGTTCGGGCCTTAGAAGCACTGAAAAACACTTTTATACTTCTGTAATGTAACATCGAAGAGAGAGTGTGTGCAGTAGTTAAGTGTTCTGCTAGAACTAGGGAGAGAGGGGGTTCAGCTTCACATGCAGCCATGAAGGCTTGGGTCAGTCATTTACCCCAGCTATCTATTGCTAATGGCTGTGACCACTTATCATCTATACGGTTAGAACATAAGAAGAGCCCTGCTAGATCAGACCAGCAGTCCATCTAGTTCAGCATCCAGTCTCACACAGTGGACAACCAGGGAGAACAGGAAAGGAAGCAGCAAATGTGTGCAGTTTGCATTCCTTGACCTCATTTTACAGAAACATAAGCATACATTCACCCTGAGGATCACTTCTTGTTAGCCCAGATTTACACTAGCTATCTCCTCACATGAATACATCAGACCTTCCATTCCTCAGGGTTAGTATTGTCTACTCAGACTGGCAGAGGATCTTTTATGTTCTCAGGCAGATGTCTTTTGCATCACCGACTTCCTGATCCTTTTAAACTGGAGATGCTGGGGACTGAACCTGGGATCCTCTCCATGCCAAGCTGATGCTCTGCCGCTGAGCCACAGCCCTTCTCCATACTTTTCTGTCTGTTAGTCAGCCAGGAAATGTATGAGAGCATCAGGAAGCGCCCAAGACCCTCCTGCACCTTTAACTCAGGTTTCCATGAGCACAAGTTGCTAGCCAATATTACAATCTATTGCAGCTTTTTCAAAAAAGTCTTTAGCTAAATATGCAAAGTAATTCAAAAGCAGATTTAAAATTTTACTTCTGCAAAGCAAGGGGGGAAACCAGCAAAAGTTGGTGAAGTGAAACAACATTAGCTGATTGATCATATTTTTCAAGAAGTTTCATCAGCTCAGTTGAAAGAGAAAAAAAGAAGCTGGATGGGAAACTGTTAAGGAATAAATTTCGTATTATTGGCTTCCAGCAACTTTAAAGTTATTCATTTGTTTGGAGGATTATATCCCCAATGAAAAACTTCCTGAGAAAATTGATCACTGGCTCTTTAAACAGCTATTTTATGTGAAATAAAGACAGCTTAGAGCATAGGCAAAGAGAATACATTCCATCATCCTTTGCCAGCAAGAAAGTAAGTCTAAACAGAATTCATTTTGGACAAGTAAAGGGTCCTGATAAATGCTGGACTTTTCCTCAACAAGTTATTCAGACAGAAATATGATCTGCGGGAATAATTTTGCAAGTCAATGCTCAGCATCAGAATTGCCACCCCAAAAGGTTAAGCACTCCAAGGGGAACGACAAGGGCAAGACTGGAGATAATCTAAGTTGCCCAAGAAGGCTCCCAAGCCACTGACTGTGCTCCTGGTCAAGAGCACACCGAAACCACCACCAGTGGCTCCTTCCATCTTGGATGGGGAGATTGGTTCTGAAATTCCGGCGGGGCAGGCACCTTCAGTCTTGGAACCCGAGCAGCTGGTTCCATGGCCACATCACTATGCGCTATGCGATGACTGGCCCAGCATTGCAGGGTGTCACCTGAATTAACAAACCTCTTCTTTAGTGTGCTTCATTCTTTGAATAACAGAAGAATCTAAGCCAGCTGTGAATTTCTGTAAGTTTCGTACCACATACATATATTTGATGGGCAATCCCCTCAGCATTGCAACTGGTATGTATTTTGATTTGTAAAAATTGTGGTTTTTTTCATAAATGGGTTGTTCCATTTGTGTTGTAATGTTTCTTACTTGTTACGGATGTTAGCTTCATGACATTTGTTGGAACTGAATAAGAAAAATTGTACATCCTTCTGTAACAGTTCAAAGATTTGGTAGTTATACTGATTTTATGGTATGTATTGTGTTTAATTGTTCTGTGGTTTTTCAAATGATTTGGTTTCATGCATTATATTTATTATAGACTTCCACATTTGAAATTTTGACATCTGTAGCTGTAAGACCTGAAGAAATCATGTGAAATGGAATATTTTTCTACCGGTCCCCGTAGTCTTTCAAGCCTCAGTTCATCTCAGCATCTTGTGAAGTCCTGTGTACTTTAACATATGAATTGGTGTAGCCCATGAGTTGGGCTTGTATATATAGAAGAAGAAGAAGAAGAAGAAGAAGAAGAAGAAGAAGAAGAAGAGATTGGATTTATATCCCGCCCTTCACTCACTTGGAGTCTCAGAGTGGCTTACAAACTCCTTTCCCTTCCCCTCCCCACAACAGGCACCCTGTGAGGTAGGTGGGGCTGAGAGAGCTCTGAGACAACTGTCCTTGAGAGAACAGCTAGTGCTATATATATATCTAGTTATATATATATATATATATAGAGAGAGAGAGAGAGAGAGAGAGAGAATAGTATAGTATAGTATAGTATATAGTATACTGTGTTCCTTGCATACCAGTTACATTGTGCAAAGTGTATTAGGCTCTTACAGCCTTTGTTTAAGACTGGATTTGTTAATTATTTTGTTTAAATATTACACCATTTCAATATCTGGAAGTACTAACATCCTTTATTGTTGATAAGTGTCTGTATACAATTACAAGACCTTTGAACTGGATTATACAGTGTGCTTTAGTTGTTTCTGATATCCTTACACATCGTAGTCCTTTGGTTTTGTTAATGTTCAGGTTACAGCAGGCTTTGACCTTTCTATAGTGCAGGTTGATCTTCTTTATAGGAGATGCATCACTAGGCTCATAAAGAGGCTGATGGAGGTCAAATGAAATCCTCATGGGCCTTAGAGTGAACAGTGTAGTCTAAAGATAGGCCATTCAGTTGCACCGAGTTGGAGAGATTTACAGGCAGAGAATTGTGGGAAGCACAACTGCTTACTTAATTTAAGCCTGTCCAATGAGAGGGGTGGTGCTGCATTAATAAGAACACTCTGACTTGGAAGGAGACAAACAGACACCAAGCCCTGGAGTATTATCAGTATGCTAATGTCACTGCTGAAGTGATCACTCTCCAGCACAGGCCTCTTTTTTGCAGCCACAGAGGGTACCAAAGTTGTGTGTTTATCTTTTCTAATTAGGCAGCAGTGTAGAGTTAGCTATTAGGGCTTAAGAATAACAGGAAAGAAGATAGTTAATTGTATATTCCTCTCTACAGTGCACACTAGCAACATCAAATAAACTACCATGCTTGTTGCCATGATCCACCCTGGAGAATACACTTATGCGATGCATGACTTGAAATTCAATGCATTGTTTGCAATTAGTTTATACAAGCTGCAATACATGAAAAAATAATAGAGGTTTAGAGAAAAACGACACTGCCTCACAGCTTTGGGCGTTTTTTGAATAGAAGAATAGCTTATAAATGTTAAAAATAAAACACATGAATAAAATAAGAAGGCATTCTCTGGCCTTTCAAAATCTGTGGATCCGCCTAGTTTCTTCTAATTGATTTAGAAGACATTTTCCATATAGGAATATATATAGCTGCTTAGCAAATACAGTTGCCTTCAAAGTCCTGAGAGAGCTGACTGGATGATTAAACAGCAGTCAATTGATGGAAAGAACTTATCAGTATTCTTTTTTTGTGCCTGGAGCCCGCATTGTTTCCTTTTCTTCAGGCCTCTGTGGGCAACACACACAGTCCAATCAGCTTCTGCACTTAGGTCCTGCTCATGAACACATGAAGCTGTTTTTACCATGTGATACCATTGGTCCAGTAGGTCACTATTGTCTAGTATAATTGGCAGCAGCTCTCTAGGACCTCAGGGAGAGAAATACTTTAAATGAAGACACCATGGACTGAATCTGGGGCCTTTCCCATTTAAGCCATGGGTCCCCATGATGCTATACCAGGAGTGGCCAAACTTGCTCAATGTAAGAGCCACATAGAATAAACGTCAGATGTTTGAGAGCTGCAGGACACCTGTCCCTATTATATAAAAGCCAGTTGGGGGGGGGGGGGGCAACATTCCATGTGCTCTCATAGGCTGTAAAATGCTCTCCCTCAGCCACTGGTCCATCAGTCGCCACTCAAGAGTACTCGCATACCATTGGCTGGGGGCTGGGTCTGCTCCTCTTCCCCGCCTGTTTTCTGCCAGAAGCACTGTGTCTCATGATGAAACCACTTCTTCTGGGGGGGGGGGGGGGACAAAGTTTCCCCTCAGTGGCTGTTGTGAGGAACTCATAGGGTTGCCAACTCCAGGTAAGGAAGCCAGAGTTTGGGGAGGGAAAAGGAAAGGCCTCAGCTGAATAGAATGCCATAGAGGCCAGCGGCCAATGCATTCTCACTTTTCCCTCAGTGGTTGTTGGTAAACAACCAAGCTTGGTTATGTCAGTAAAAAGACAAAGAAACAAAACCCTTTCTACGCCTTTGTGAGGAACTCATAGAGGCCAGCTCCAGGTTGGAAAATTCCTGCCTCCCCCCACCCCCCCATAGCTGCCCTCCACAGGATCCACCCCCCAGAGTGGGAACCCTACTTTCCCCTCAGAGCTGGGAAACCTATTTTCCCCTCAGAGCCTGCTGCTGGTCAACCAAGCTTGGTTTCTGTCAGTAAAGGGCCCTTTCCACACTTATTTTGGCCTTTGGGAGAAAACTCATTGTGCCCTTATACCCTGCTGAGATTGCCCCCCCCCCCCCATGACAGCCAATGTGATGTGGCAGTCAGGGCTTCAGAGCACGATAGAGGCTGGGGGGGGGGGAGATGGAAAGCTGAACAGTGAGGGGGAAATAAAGGTAGGTTGATGCTTGGCTGAAAAGGAGATACGGTTGCCAACTCCAGGTGGGAAATTCCTGGAGATTTGAGGGATAGAGCCTGGCAAGGGTGAGGTTTGAGGAGGGGTGGAGCCTCAGACAGGTACAATGCCATAGACTCTGCCCTCCAAACCAGCCATTCCCTTTGGGGAACCACAGTTGCCAATCTCCAGGTGAGAGCTGGAGATCACTCAGAATTACAATTGCTCTCCAGATGGCATTGATCAGTTCCCTAGGAGAAAATGGTGGACTCTGTGTCCTTATACCCTACTGAGGTTGCCACAGCAAATTGACACTGAGTGCCCAAGTCCTTGGCACTCTCACAGAGCCTCTTTCTAGAGCCCATTGTATTTATTTCCACAGCAGACCTTATTCCTAGTTAACAATATTACACACATGTTTTTAAAAATATGTATGCAAATTTGCTTTTTATTAACATTAAATGAGACTGCCAAAATAAAAATAAAGAGGAGTAAAAACAGATATTGATAATGATATTTCCTTGTCCACTGATATTTATTTGTTTGCTAATGATATTTATTTGTCTAAGAGAGAGAGGTGGAAAGAATGAAAGAGGTGGAAAGAGAGAGGGAGAGAAACAAAGAAAGTAATTAGATGGATGAGAGGGAGGGAGGGAGGGAGAAAAAGTATGCCTCCCCAGCTGCCCTGCCAGGAGCTGCACAATATGTGTGAAAGTGCCCTCCACAGGAGCTCCCAAGCCACAGTTTGGCCACCCCTGTGCTATACCATTCCTCTGAGGCAGAGTAACTTCCTTCCAACCAGTTGTATTGCTTGTCTGCACAGCTACTAGTGGATCATACAGAGTGTTCTCACCATTTGTAACAGTTGTGGTAGATCACCCCGGCTCCACCTCTACTCCAGCTATTATTCTCACTGGATTCTGGCAGAGGACCACTGCCAATAGCTTAGGCGAATTCACTAATTTCCCAAATGAAAAGGAATAATTGTTTCTGATGCGGCACCTCCCTCACTTTAGAACTTCAAAGTGGGTGTCCTTTGTCAGAGCACACTCAGCCGAGACCAAAGGGATGGGACAGAATCACTAACCAGAAGCACAAAGTCGAGAGTTCAGTCCAAGAGTCATACACAAAGGAAGCCAGTTGAGGGTCCAAGAAGCAGAGTTTGAGCAGGTCCAAGAGGTATCGTCAAGCAGGTCTGGGGTCAAAGCCAGTGGTTCAGGAGCTGCAGACAGGAACAGATCTGGGTGGTGTGGTCGTGTGTCTTCAGAAAGATGACGAGTTGCTCCCACACTTACCCCATCTGAAGCCCCGTCCTTTATCACAGCTGGATCTCATTGCTTGCAAGAGAGCCATCCATTTGGCTCATTAACTTCAGGTGTTCCTCTTGATCTGGCAGTCGCTGGGCAGCAAGGCATGTGCTCTGCCTCCTCTCGAGGAGCTCCAAGTGTGCCCACTTCCTCCTGTGTTCCCCTGGCTCCAGGGAAAGGGGAGGCGAGGCGGCCTGTGAAGCCTCCCCAAGATCTTGGGTTGTTGAGGCGCTGCCTCTCTGGGTTGCCTCAGCAACTGGGGCACTAGGACCTGCCTCCGCCCTCTCAGGGTCATTGACAGCATCAGCTGGTTGAGTCTCAGAGGTGCTGACAGGGATGTTATCAGCACCAGCTGAGTAATCCTCAGCTAAAGTAGGCTGGCCCACAACAGTGGGCATGCTTAGCACTTGAATGTTTTATTTCAGTGCTGTGAAACCCAGCCGTGACAATTAATTATCGCCAATGAAGGAAATCCTTTGTCCCTTTGTGAACTGTGGAGCATATTTTCATATTTGAAGAGTGGTGTGTTTCATTTAGTGGCTGCGGTGGCTCAGAGGTTAAGATGCTGAGCTGCAGACCAGAAGGTCGGTAGCCTGGCAGTTCAAGATCTGAGTGTAGCATGATGGAGTGAGCTCCCGTCTCTGTCCCCAGCTCCTGCCAACCTAGCAGTTTGAAAGCAAGAAATTGCAAGTAGATAAATAGGTACCACTTCGGTGGGAAGGTAACAATTTTCCGTGTGCCTCAACGTTTAGTCATGTCGACCACATGACCACAGAAAAAGTCTTTGGACAGTGCTGTCTCTTCGGCTTGGAAATGGAGATGAGCACCACCCCCTAGAGTCAGATTTGACTGGCTTTTGAGCAAGGGAAATCTTTACCTTTACTTTATGTTTCATTTAAGCCCTTAACAAGGCCTGTGCAGCCCTAGTTATGATCACATGCACACAGTAGTTTCCCCAAACTAGAGATGCTTACAGATGCTGCCAGACATTACAAGAGTTATAGGTTTGCATTGCTAAAGCCTGAATTCTGCAGCCATATAGTATAAAACGTGTAAAATAGGCAAGGGAACTGGGCAATTTAAAATGCTTTGCAATCCCCACATCTCTGCTTATAGATTTATAATAAAATTTCCATTCTACTGAATGACCTCAGCCAAGTAAGTCTCCCAGTTTCAACCACATCAGATACACTTTAAGTCACTTTCCCTGAATGGCTGCCATCCATTGCACTGTAAAGCTGGAGACAGGAAGCAATAACCACCTGGAATAAGATTATCTCTCTCTAGCAAATTGCCTATCTTCACTGTCTTGCAGATTTCTAGAGGTAAACTATTGCTTAGGCCTGAGATGCAATTCATGCACAACCGATATGGTAGGTAATAAACACATTAGCTTCGAAGTGTTCAGCTTTAAATCTGTATCACTGAAAGATCTCTTTCTGGATAATAGCATGAGTATGAGATAATCTGATTAATCTTAATTCCAATTTCCCATTTTCAAATTGATCAAAGAACATTTCCACAACCACTCAGTGAGAGTACTCACTGCAAGTCACTTCAGATTCATCTGACCCATCGGGACATTCCTCTTCACCATCACACTTCCATCGAGACGGAATGCAGTGGCCGTTGTTGCAGGTGAAATCAGTTTCAGCACAGGTTTTCTTGGCTGAAAGGAGAAAGAGAGGACAATTAAAAGACAATTCAACCTTGGAGCAATTTCACACTCTGGATTTAATCTGCAAAACAGAACTACCAGAAAAACAGGTTGTCTACCTGTAACTGATGATCTTTGAGTGGTCATCTGTGCATTCACACTGATGGGTTACTGCGCCTGCGCTGGAATCCATCGGTATCATAGTAAGCTCTAACGGATTTTCGCACCCAGCAACACTGGGAATGCGCGGAGCCCCCACTGCGAATGCCCAGGGGAGCGGGAGCGGAGATCCCGCCAGTTCCTTCTGACCGCTGCAACCAAGCAAGGTAGACAGAGTAAAAGCCTGGAAGCAGAGGGGAAGGATGGGCAGGTAGTGTGAATGCACAGATGACCACTCGAAGATCATCAGTTACAGGTAGGCAACCTGTTTATCTTCGACGTGGTCTCTGTGCTTCACACTGATGGAAGAGTAGCGAGCAGTGTCCTACCTGGAGGAGGGTGCAGGAAGGCTGTCACTGAGAAGCAGAAGAGAGAATCAGGCGACCCAACGAGGAGCGTCCAGCAGCCCGGGTGTCAGGGCATAATGTTTAACAAAAGTGTTGGGTGTAGCCCAAGTGGCAGCACTACAAGTGTCCGATATGGAAGTGCCCTTAAGAAAGGCCGTGGAAGCAGCTACGGCTCTGGCTGAGTGGGCACGAACTGGACCCAGAAGAGGAGTGCGAGCCAGCATATAACATAAACAGAAAAGTCCTACAATCCACTTGGAAAGCCTCTGGGCAGTGATCAGGGAACCAAGCCTGTTAGAGGCATAGGACACAAAGAGTCTCAGAGTCTTACGAGAGTGCTTGGTATGGTCCAGGTAAAAAAGGAGAGCCCTCTTTACGTCTAAGCTGTGAAGGAGCCTCTCCTCGTCTGAGGAATAGTTCAGATAGAAGTCCAGTAAGATGGTTTCGGCATGTAAATGAAATTCCGAGACGACCTTAGGCAAAAAGGAGATGTCGGGAACCAAGCAGATGGCATTAGGTAAAAAGGAGAGGTAAGGAGGGTTGTGCCTAAAGGCTAGGAGTTCTCCTACTCTCTTTGCAGATATGATGGCAATGAGGAACTCGATTTTCCAAGCCAGGAGATTAGAGGCACACGTCGCCAGTGGCTCAAAGGGTTTCCTTGTGAGCGAGCGCAGGACAAGTGAAAGGTCCCATGGCTGAGCTGGTACTCTGCAAGGAGGGTAGAGATGGAGCAGGCCCCTAAGGAAGCGTTTAGAGAGTGGATGAGCAAACACAGAAAAATTGTCAATCCGATTGTGAAAGGCTGAGATAGCAGCAAGGTAAACCCTCAGTGAGGAATGTGTAAGGCCCGTGTCTGCCAAGGAAAGCAAAAAATCAAAGCTCCTGGGTAACCCAACAGCAGACGGCAATACAGAGTCTGCAGAAAGTGTTAAGCAGAAGCGTGACCATTTATAAGCATACGATTTTCAAGTGGAGGCCTTGCGTGAGTTCAAAAGTACATTGGCTACACGGTCAGAGAAGGCTGAGGGATAATCCTCCAGGCCATGAGCTTTAAACGGGGAATGTCATGGTAGAACAACGGAGAGTTGGTGACACTCAGGAGGTCCGGTTGTGGGGGGAAGTGGTGGAACTGCCCCGCTACCAGAGACAAAAGTACAGGATTGTCTGGGCCACCAGGGCCAAATTAGTATGCAGTCTGCCCCATTGTGGATGATCTTCTGAACAACCCGGGTCAACAGTGGAAAGGGAGGGAAGAGATACAGAAACCCTTCGGTCCAGGAGTATAGAAGACCGTCTCCGAGAGAAAGAGGATCTCAGCCGCCGAGCAAGCAAAACCTCTCACACTTGGTGTTCAGTCTGGTGGCAAAGACATCTGTCTGCGGCACACCCCATAGGCGAAACACCGGAAGGAGGTAGGCGTCTGTAAGTTCCCAATCGTGCATCCACACCTGGCCGCGACTCAGGAGATCCGCCTGAGTGTTGAGGGACCCCGGGATGTGTGTCGCGCGAAGAAAGATCTCATTGGCTATGCACCAATCCCAGAGGAGCATCGCCAGGTGGCAAAGATGACGGGAAACGGTGCCTCCTTGTCTGTTGACATAGCTCACTGCTGTAGTATTGTCTGACAAGACTGTGACACAGGTGCCCTTGACGATGAGCAGGCAGGGGCGTAGAGCGTAAACTATGGCCAAAAGTTCAAGGTAGTTTATGTGAAGGGACAGTAGACTGGTGTCCCAAGTGGCGCCGGTTTTCATCCCGTTGAGGTGGGCCCCCCAACCCCAGCTGGAGGCATTGGTTGTGAGCGTCAGACGAGGTGTTGGGAGGTGGAACGGGGCTCCCTACAGTAGGCATGGAGTGAGGGTCCACCACACAAGGATCCACTCTCTTACCTCGGGAGGAGGATCTAGAAGAGTGCTCTGAGGCTGGCATTGGGGGCGAAAGACATGGAGGAACCAAAGTTGAAGTTTTTGCATTTTGAGTTTGGCGAAGGTAAGGACTGCTGCAGTAGCTGCCATAAGGCCTAGCAACCGCTGAATGGACCAGGCTGTGGAGCGAGGTTGGGAGCGAATTTGGTTAGCTAGCGAAATAATAGGCTCGGCTCTGTCCAGGGGCAGATAAGCCATTAGAAGTGTGGAATCAAGGTCTGCCCCAATGTAACAAACCCGTTGAGAGGGCGAGAGGTGCAATTTTTCCCGGTTGATCGAGAGACCCAGATCTGCAAGGAGGGATTGGGTCGTAGATATACTGTCCAGAAAAGCCTGCTGGGAGTTGGCAACCAGGAGCCAATCGTCGATATAGGGGAAGACTGTGATGCCCTGAAGACGAAGAAAGGTTATAACGACCACCATCGTCTTGGTGAAGACCCTGGGAGCAGTGGAGAGTCCGAAGGGAAGAGCCTTGTATTGGAAGGGGTTCAGCCCTATTGTAAACTGAAGGAACTTGCGGTGAAGGGGACAGATCGAGATGTGGAAATAGGCATCCTGAAGATCCAATGTAGCCATCCAAGCATGTCTGCATATAAGTGGCAGAAGGAAGGGCAGAGTAACCATCCGGAAGCGATGGTATTCGATGTGGTAGTTGAGCTCCCTGAGGTCCAGTATTGGTCTGGTGCCGCCATCCCGCTTTGGCACAGCAAAGTATCTTGAGTAGAAGCCGGTCTGATGGTAACACACAGGAAAGGGTTCTATGGTGTCTTTGCGAAGAAGGGCAGATACTTCTTGAAGAAGCGGGGGGGATGGTGGGGTGGAGACATACACTGGAGCCGTAGGAGTCTGGATGAACTCGATGAGATACCCTTTGGCTATGATAGAGAGAACCCAACTGTCCGTCGTGATGAAGTACCACATCGGAAGGAACGGAGCCAGCCATGTAGGGATGGAGGACGCGGGGGGGAGTCAAAGCCACTGGTTAGGCTGTCGTGACTGCTTAGGGCAGTTAGGCTGTTGAGCAGGAGCAAAGCATTGCTTCGGAGGGTAAGAAGAACGCTGGTTGGCGGGTGAGGTGCGGGGGCACCAGGTTCGATCTGGAGAACTTCTGGAAGAAGAGCGCTGGGACTAGGTCTGGGCCATGATCTTGGCTTGTAGGGTCTTGCAGAGGATGAGACCCCTAAGGTTCTGGATGCCTTAATACTTTTATCCAACTCCTGGAGAGCGGTGTCGGTCGAGGAGTGGAAAAGGCTGAGGCCATCAAAGGGGAGATCCTCTATGTATGATCTGGTGTCCTGTTGGAGGGTAGTGGATCTCAACCAGGAGTGGCGCCGTAATGCTATACCTGAGGTCATAGTCTTTAAAAAGGTGTCAAGTGCGTGCTTTGAGGTGTTCAGTTGCTGCTTTGACAATAACAAGCCCTCTTTTTGGATCCATCTGGCCGCACTCTTGTGTTCATCCGGAAGGTGAGCAAAAGCATCGGAGAGCTGCTCCCATAAGGCTTAATGGTAATGACTTATACACATTAGATAGTTGGCTGTCTTAACTCCAAGGGCGCCCACAGAATAAAAGCGGCGACCAAATGCGTTGAGCTTCCGACCCTCCTTGTCTGCCGGGGTGGAGTGAGATCTCTTCGATTTGGAGGATGAATTTACCACCATCGAGTTGGGTTTTGGATGACATGTTAAAAACTCAACTCCAGCCTCTTGAATATGGTGCATGTGACCGAGACATCTCGATGAGACAGGGCTGGAGGAGGGTTTGTCCCAAGGCGCCTTTGCAGCCTGTAGTAACACTGCTGACATCGGAAGGGAAACAGTAGTCGATGTGTCCGCCTGGACTATATCGAAGACAGGGTCGTCAATAGCGGGTTTAGGCTGCACCACTGACAAACTCAGCGATAAGGCCATGCGTTTGATCATTTCTCCATAGGAGGACATGTCTTCGGAAGGAGATATTGGCAGGTTTTCAGCCACATACAGTTTGGGGGAAGGACCAGCCAGAGAACCTTGATCGGAGTCCTCCTCCTCACTTTCTCTCTCCGAAGATGAAGAAGCAGGAGCCTCAAAATGTTGTGCCGGTATCGACATCGGTACCGACGCTTGTTGAGTCGGTGACCAGCCCTGAGAATGAGTTGTCGGGGGTTGTGCAGGCAGCACTTGTGTTGGGTGCGGGGGTGAGCGGTGAGGGGGTCCTGCGGTCGGGAGGCTTGGGCCAGGAGGACAAAGGAGGATGAGTTTGAGGTGGCGATCTCGGCCGAACAGCATAACAATCCCAATCCAGGATGGTAGTTGGGGTGGTCCAGGGCCTCGAGGTCGATCGGCGATGGGAGTCGTAACGGAAGGATGGACGATGATGATGATCCCAGGGAGCGACAGGTTGCGCTGGAAGGTCCCAACGAGACAGGCCAGGAGAGTGACGGTGAGGGGATGCATAACGGTGCGGTGATCGATACCGAGGTGATCGAGATTGGTAATCCTGACGATGACGATAGTCTGGACGGATAGGGGGGAGCCCTTACATCGACGGGCAAGTCGGGAGGACGGTCCAGATCGCTGTCCCCAGGAGAGAGAGAACGTTCGAAAAGGGGGGACCTCGATGTCGAAGCAGGAGGATGATCGTACAGATGCTGACAGTTGGTCTCAGAAAACTCTTGAGCCTCCAAGATATGGTCTGGCAAGGCTACATCGAGCTGTTGAATAGGCGAGTCGAGGAGATGTATGGTGGGTATCTCCTTCGATGCCAGAGGGAGGACTGGAGCCGATCCAATCACCGCAGACATCTCTGGATGGGGCGGCAAAGTCAGAGGAGTGAAGGCCTTCTTAGGCATGGATGGGCATGGATGTGTCCTTATGCCTCTTCTGGGACTTGTCCTTTTTCTTTTTCTTTAATGGTGTCGATGCCGTGGACTGTGTAGTGGCCAGGCGTTTCGACACGGTGTGGACAATGTCAGATGCCGGTCTTGGCATGGAAGCTTGGTCGACAGCGGGTCGGGATGGAGGTATCAACGTCGACACCGCGTCGGTCGGTGTGGAGGTGCTCGCAGATTCCATAGTTTTGGAAGATGTTGAGGGGAGCAATGCGGACTCGAGCAGGGCGTCTTTCAACCTGGCGGCTCTGTTCTTGCGAGTTTGATTACTAAATTTCGCACAGTGAGGGCAGGAGTCTGGTCAATATGACTCTCCCAAACAGAGAATGCAGAGGGAGTGGCTGTCCGGAGCCGTGATTTTACTCCCACAGTTGGAGCACCTCTTAAAGCAACCCCACCTTTGAGCCATACAGTAACTCAAAGGCAGGAGAGAAAAGATAGAGGGGGAGGTGCCCGAAGGCAAGATAGAAAGGAAAGAACCCCACACCAGAGAAACAGATGATTTTTTTTGTATATTTTGAAAGATAGAAACGAGAAGATAAGGAAAGAAACAAGAAGAGAGCGAAGATGAAGGAACGTTTGAGAGGAGCTTTCCACAATACTCCGCTGACTGGCGAAGCTGTGAACAGCGCGGTGGTCAGAAGAGAACTGGTGGGATCTCCATGCCCGCTCCCCTGGGCATGCGCAGTGGGGGCTCCGCGCATGCCCAGTGTTGCTGGGCGCAAAAATCCGTTAGAGCATTCTACGATACCGATGGATTCCAGCGCAGGCATAGTAACCCATCAGTGTGAAGCACAGAGACCACGTCGAAGATCACGCTAATTTCACCCTCAATCCCAGCTTCCTAAAGGTCCACATACACCTCACCTGTTGGGACTGGGTTACTCCTCCCTCATGGAAGTCATTTAGAACCAACTGTCCCACTGTCCCATAAGGAGAAGTGACAACCATTTCTACCCACTGTCACCAGGACTGGACCCTTCCTGTGCACAGCTATTTAAGGACTAGATATACCTGTTTTTTAAAAGTGGAATGAGAGGAACTTTTTAACAATAAAACCTTTGTCTGAGTCTTGAGAATTTTGGAAGAATGCTGAATGAAATAAAAATACTGTTACATTTGGGAAGAAAAAGTGTAATAAGCACAAATATGGGGAGAGGAACAGATAAGGACAAAACTGCTATGTCATGCTATGTCCATAGGATAGGGTGAAATATAAATACATAAGCATATGCATTCACATAAACCTATTTGATACTTATTCAACAGTCATGCCTTCATTCAAAAAACCTTGGGCATGTAATTTTATAAGTACTATGCAGGTTTTATAATAAGAAATCCCCTTAGCTCCTTCAAAGAACTACAATTCCCAGTTGTTAGCACAGTTTATATTTGTCATGCAAACACACCCTAAGAAACAAGAACCTAGATAAGCATGAGTGTAGTGATGGCTAAGAACAGAGGCTAAATCTCTCTGCTGTGAGTTTACTCAGTGGGCGAATAACAGACATGCCACATTAACGGAGCTCTGGAGACAAGATGGGTTTTGCCAATGTCCACCCACTGGAAACATGAACAGTGACACTAAAAACAGATAGTGATGCAAATATTAAATGTACCACGAAGAAACACTGACACAACAAACCTGTCCGCTTGCTAAAATATGGACATTGTTATGCCAAAATCAACTGACAAGCTGTAAAGGGAAGCTGTGTCAATGCATATATATATATAGCAGGAGGAAAAAGTCTGTGATGGAGTATTTATTTTCTGATTCATAAAACATGTGGCTTCCTTGCTGTGACAGCCCCGTAAGAAACACTGTAAAGCTTCAATAGCCAGAGGTATAATCTTCCCAGACAAGTATACCACAAGGAATAGATAACATTTATTTCTCTTGTAGGTAACGCAAGAACTTTGAGTTGGCGGAGCTGGCAATGTCACAAATAATGGCTATGTTCTAACTCGGAAAAACTAGCAAAGGCCCCATCAAAATGATGGTGTGCATTTCTTACTCTCTCAAAGAATCCCCCCCCCCCCCCCCATTTTTACACTTTTCGCATCATTCATCTTCAGACCTTTCTACTGCTGCATTCTCTTGTGGCCACTAGGCTGATCTAGTCTGAAGTCACAATGGGGGTTTTCAGGTGGGGATGTCATAGGCCCTCTAGCTACTATTGACTTTCCTGTTCTGAAGTTGCAGAGGGGGTGGGCAGCTGAATATTCAGGGTGATCTGGGACTACTTAAAAGTTGAACCCAAATTCAAAAGAACGCAAGCAGCTTTTGTTATATTGACTCTCTTCATCTTTGTTTATGAATCCATACTGTGGATTTACAAAAGGCATCTTGGTGCACATTCAGAGGCTGAGGACAGACTGGCAATCTGCCCCGGGATAGGTCCGCATGGGAAGCAGGGGAAGGGAGCCTGTTCAGACATGCGCAGCTGTCCCTCGGCTCCCTTCCGCACTTACCCGCTTTGAAGCTGGTTTTCTTGCGCTTTAGAAGGACACCGGGAGAAACCGGTGTCCGGAGGCAGTCTTGCGCTTGCCTCCCGCTTCCAGGCAGTGTGAACCGGAAGAAGGCGGGAGGCAAGCGGAGGCGGCAGTATGAACGTGGCATTTTGCCAGTTTGCACATGAGCGCTCATGCGCACATGAGCGCATGCGCACATGCAGAAATTGCCAAAACAGCCCTATCACGAGCTGCGGAGGCCGGCCCACCTGGGGCCACTCTGCAGCAGTCTGAACGCTCCGTAATGGCATCCTTGCGCAATACCCTGGCCAACGTGGACAGCCAGCCCTGGGGGATTTTCCCCCCGCAGCTTTTGCCTCCGGATTCATCCCACTCCAGATTGCCAGTCTGTCCTCAGCCAGAGTCTTTTGAGGGAAACAGATGAACACACTGCTCATATTCATCATTTTCTGGTTTTGAAACTGGCTGGTAATCTGAGCAATCTGCATTTTAGGTGTCCAGCTTACAACATTTTAAAGAAGTCTGCCTGGAAGAGACGACCAACTGTGGTTTATGAAGTCTATTAGAAAATATCTGCAGGCATCTATATTGCTGTGATATAACTGTCTGCTGAGTTAGCAGCACAGTGATAGGAGATATGTCCAGCACAAGAGGCTACAATACATAAAAGCAGGTGCCTCTGTTTCCGCTGAAATGTGGTGAAACAGAAGCCTCTGCAAGCTGCAACTTCAAATCACAGAAGGCAGACTTAGTGTAGAGTTACTTCAAAGTGATTATACAATTCTAGCTTTAGGCTAGAATGTCCATGTCCAGGTCTTCCTTTCTCCTTAGGTCAGAGGAATTTAGCCATCAAGGTTTATAAGATTATGCATGGGATAGAGCAGGCAGAGAAAGAAGTACTTTTCTTCCTTTCTCACAACACAAGAACTCGTGGGCACTCCATGAAATTGCTGAGCAGTCGGGTTAGAACAGATAAAAGGAAGTACTTCTTCACCCAAAGAGTGATTCACATGTGGAATTCACTGCCACAGGAGGTGGTGGCGGCTACAAGCATGGACGGCTTCAAGAGGGGATTGGATAAACATATGGAGCAGAGGTCCATCAGTGGCTCTTAGCCACAAAGTATAGATAGGAACTCTCAGTCTGGGGCAAGTGATGCTCTGTATTCTTGGTGCTTGGGGGGGGGGGGGGGCAACAGTGGGAGGGCTTCTAGTGTCCTGCACCCACTGCTGGACCTTCTGAGGGCACGTGGTGTTTTTGGCCACTGTGTGATAGAGTGTTGGACTGGATGGACCACTGGACTGACCCAACATTGGCTTCTCTTATGTTCTTAAGATCTTATGTTCATTAAGATCTAATAGCTTCATAATGTATGTGGACAGTCAAGTTTCACATTTTGTTTTGCCTGCTTTAGCTTTAGGCAATCATCTTACTATTGTAATAATCAGCCCAGGTGCTCCTGTGTCTCCACTTCTCATTTGCTGCACAAACACAGCCACAGTCTTAGAATGATGGGAGCCATTTCTGCTCTAATCTTCCACAACACCCAGACTGGAATCTTTGGCAGAAGGGGCTACTGCCAGCATCGTGGTCTATCAACATTCCTGAGTGATGGAGATACGCAGCTCCTTCGACTACCCAAACCTACTTGCAGCAGATGGTGTCACTGATTGCTTTGTTCCCCTGACACTGCTGTTTGGGAGGCACAATTAATTTATTATCAGGAATCACAAAAGGGGAGAAGAAATACATTGTTGACAATGAACCGCAGGGTGGCATTAAGGTGTTAATATGCTACGTGTGCATCCTTACAGTCTGACTGCTTGAAACATCTTTCCCCCCACAATGTCATATGCACCAACCTAACATCTGCAGAATAAGCTAAAGGGACCAACACTGCCAATAATCAAATCTACTCAGAGGTCTGTGTCAGATTAATAGGGGGGGAAAGAAATCTGTACGGCCTTTCATCTCAACTGAAAACATCTAAATATCTTTAAAGGACACTGCTGAGAGACATAAAACCCAACGGCTGTAATTATTCCTGCTGCAATAGAGCTCAGGGATCCTGTGCACCCAATTTGCAAATCCCTCTTTTAATTAAAACAAACATATTTAAACAAACACTGCTGAATATGATTAACCCTGAAGGATATGTAGGCAATTCATTTGCCACTAATCATTAAATCCAAGGATTCTTTAGAGAAACTGCAGGCCCTTGGCAAAACAGTACTCACAGGCCATTCCTTCATTTATTAATTTGTATGTCTTTATCATTTCTGTGCCACTCTTTTACATGTGAAGTATTTTCCAGCAGCTGTCTCATTCACAATAATCCTATGAGGTGGATCATCAAGAGCTACCTGTCCCTCCACTTTATACATAGAACTGAAGCTGAAAGTGGTTGGCCTCCTTGCCTCACTCAAGCTATTGCCAGCTCTACCTGGCTTCCACCCAGCCTGCCACACAGCATAATCTTTTAAGCAGAATTCTCCAAGCCTTTACCTCTTGAACTATTCAACAAGGGAAGGAAAAGAGAACTCTGCAAAGAACTGCTGGGATCCCAGGAGTCCACTGCTTCACTATGTGAAGAGATACCATATGTTCTAGTCAATAGGGGTGGCCAAAAATGGGGTGGGGGGTCAGGTACATTGGACCCAAAAATATCAGTATTCCCAAATTTTTAGATTCCAAATACTGGTATGGTATTCAGATTTGGGTTTTTCCCAGGTTTCTATATTTTCCTGGTCCATTATTCCCTAAGGGGAAAATTTTGGGGTTGCTGAGGGGGGTGTTTTTAAAGGTAGAGGTACCAAAATTGCAGCAGACCTGCTTGTGACTGTCCTTTAAATAACCACCAAGTTTCAAGTAGATTGGATAATGGGTTCCAATTCTATGGGTTCTTGAACAGGGTGCTCCCAGCCTTCCTCTATTATTTACAATGGGGGAGGGAGAAATCTGCATGCTACTTCCAGGGCAAAAACCCATGACTACAAGAAGCAATCACTGAGAACTAACAAGTCCAACAGAACCATTGCAAAACTCAGTAATCCCAGTAGAACTACAAGCCAATGCGTCAAGCCAAACAGAACCAAAATCTAACCAGAGAATCTTTGTAGTGGAAACTCAAAAACACTTTTGCAAGCTCAACAGAACCAATGGCAATGCGCAGAAGCCCAGCAAAATGCAGGGCCACTGTGGCAATGTAAGCCCAACAGAACCAAAGTCAAACCAGAGAATCTCTATGGTAAAAACTGAAGGGGGTGCACTTTTACAAGCCCAGCAAAACCAATGGCAACATACAGATGCCCAGCAGAACCCAGGGCCACTGTGGCAGTGCAAGCAAGCCCAACAGAAATAATGTCAAAGCACAAAAACTCTACAGTTGAAACTGAAGGGGGACACTTTTGCAAGCCCAATGGCAATGTACAGATGCCCAGCAAAACCCAGGCCACAGTGCAAGCTCAACAGAACTAATATCAAACTGGAGAATCACAGCAGAACAAATCCAACACTTTGCAAAGAAGGCAATTTGGCTTAGGTATATCCAAATGCACACCCCTACTAGTCAATATAATAACTGTGGGATAAAAGAATATGAAGATCAGAAATATAAAATAAGGGGGAAAACTGGTGTAGGAAATACTGCATATGAAATCTGAAGTAAAAATAATATATAACTATAACCTATTCAAGGGACTGGGAAGCAGAAGTGCTCAGTATCCACATCCCCCAGTCCTAATGTGTAATCAACAACAACAAAAGGCAGCAAGGAATTTATTTTAAATCTTGCTTGCCTTGCTCTACTTTTTCTCAACTGTCTCCAGCTGGAGAGACAGATCTGTCAAGCTAGAATGCAGAAAAGAAGTCCAGGTGGGCTGTCATGGCAACTTGCAACCCAAGGGGATAATTAACAACACAGGTTTCTAATGCAAAAAGAAAACCTAGATTTAGGGGGCAGTTTCTGTTTCTCTTCTCTCATAAGGAAAAGATGACAATAATGGAAAAGAAACATAAAAATAAGCAACTTCTTTTAAAATACCAAGCATTATTGGACTGAGAAGCCATGCAAAAAGCTGAAACCTTAATAATTCTGAAACATTTCTCTATGGGCAGTGTGCGCATGCGTGTGCATGCAACAGCAAAGAGAGAATATCTGCATAAATTAACACAATTAATTAAAATATTTCAATCCTGCCATTTGATTTGTTCATTTACAAGGCGGCTAACAAAACTAGATAGTTAGTCCTGGATGGAAGGGATGAGTGATTTACCTTCAACTGCTGTTCGTGTCCCCCAGAAGCAGCATTTCAGGTGGCACTTTGGGCTGCAGTGAGAGGTAAGGAAATTGTGCTCCTTGGACAGAAATCCCTTCCCTCCACTGAAATTGCTGTTGGGTCTGAGCCAACATTAACATGAAGAAAGTGCAAGGCAGTATCAGATTAAGATGGCTCAAAGCTCTACACCAATTCCCAGGTCAGCCATATTTACAATACTGAATATTAAAACAGCATTTGAGGGCTTAAACTATTCCGGCCCTGAGAATAGTTCTGTAAAGCAGGCCAGTATTATCATCCCCATACTGCAGACGGGAAAGGACAATGTTGAGATTTGGTGGCTTTCCTAGTCACCTGATTAATTGAAGTGGCATTTAAAATATAAACTTCTCTGTTCTGAAGCCACTATATGTCAACATCAGTGAAGTTTTCGCTAGTATATTCCCAATCTCACTATCAGAAATAGTTTTAATGTTTTCAAATGTGTTTATTTTTTAACAGTCCACAAACGTTCTCTGAGTTATAGGAGATTATTGTAACATCCGATTTACAGATAGGAAAAAAGGAATCCAAGACAGAAGAACTTGCCCAAGGCCACTGAACTCAGCAACAAACTGAAAACTGTTAAAATGATTTTATCTAATCACATCTCCCCAAAACCAAGCACTTTAGGCATTTAACTTGCTATGGATGGTACAAAGTGGTTTCATCACATTGATTTAGCTTTACTGCTAAAGGAAGGAGTAAACCTTCGGGGGACAGAAACATCCCCCAACAATTGTTCTGCAACTCAACCATGCTCTTTCCATGCCATTTAACAAAATACTGTTAAGCTTCATTCTAGCTCTTCACAGCATAATAAAGACATTTTATCAGAACATATTCACCCCCTGTAACCATTAATTTGGCCAAGCCTTGTAGAGCCAATATAGCTAGGAAAGAATAACTGTAATTCTTTCTGAACTTATCAGTATATCTAATTCTTAGCATGGCCAAACATGACGATACTTAAATTTGGAGAATGGACCCATGGACAGACAATGTAAATCTTTCTACAAGTCTGAGAAAAGCCTCAGATTTGCAGAAAAATCTAAACTCAAAGAGCAAACTATACTGAGAGAGGTAAAAAAACCCAAAACCCAATAGTAGAAACAGTGCCTGTAGTTTTAAGAATCAAATGGCCTTGATAGCCATTGCTAGGCAACCACAACAGTATTGCCATGCTTCAAGCCTTGATTTCTGTAAGTAAATGGCAAGGGGGGGGGCAGCACCCTTTCCAGGGGTGTTTTGGCCTTTGACAGAGGAATCATGGGGGCCAGACCCAGCAGCAGCTACCAGGTGACTTGCTACCACACGACTTCTGTGGCTCTACCAGGGCTGGCTGTTTGCTGCTTTTCAACAGCAGCCATTCTGCAAAAGTCAGCACGGTGTAGTGATAAGAATCTCAGATTGGGAATTGGTAGACCTAGATTCAAATTCCAAGTTTGCTATAGCAGTTCACTGGGTGACCTTGGGCCAGTCACACACTCTCAGGCTAACCTACCTCACACAGATTTTGTGAGAAAAAATTGAGAAGAAAAGAATGATGTCAGCTGCTTTGGGATATTAATGATGTGGATAAATAATAACTATTGGTTGGTGTGCGGGAAGGGAAGCAGGGAAAGGTAAGGATATGGAGGTTTCCAGGATGAGGGAAAGAGAAAATAGTGTGGGAGGAAGAGACAGGGATAAATGAAGTGCCCTGCAGAAGTCCTTGCAGAATGCCCACCATGCAACTGGGCCGAGCAGCCAGTATTGCAGAGCTCGGCCAGACCTTTCCCAGGAGAGCGTGCCAGGGGTAGGGAAGGAGGAAAAACTGAAGGGGGGGGGGGAGAGAGAGATAAAAGTAAGTTGGCTGTTGGGTGGGAGGCAGAGAAGGAGGCAGGAAAAGGGGAGAGCCTATGGTAGCTTTTAGTGAAAGGGAAGAGGAAATAGTGGGGGGAAGTGAGATGCTTTCCATAAGTCCTTGAGGGTTCCCCCACTTGTTTAAAATATTTGTGTGCTTATCTTTCTCCTGAGGAACCCGAAATTGTACAGTATCAACAAAATCACAATCCCAAACATGCTTTTTTGCAGAGTTGACTCATGTTAAGTGAATAGAAGGGGCACCCTAACATTGCAGATGAACTTTGATGTCCAAACAATATTTGAGGTGGCAGTAAGAGTCAGCCCATGTATACAAAGGAAGCCTTTGATCAGAACTATCTGAAATATATATGGCAAATTTAGGCTTAACAGTTTTTTAAAATAGCTATAATTTTATATTTTTATCACTGTTTATGTTGTATAATTTCTATTGTGAATAGCTGTGGTCCTTTCTATAGTTTATCAGATTAAGGTTTTTTTTTGTTAAATATGGAATTACTGTGTTAATTAAAACATATCCAGATAATTAATGGATAAAACTGTAATACTGGGCAAAAGATCACTGAAGCTGCTCAGGTTAGCCATTAAGATTCAGATAAGCACATATCTAGTCATTGGTTGATTTTGTATCTTTAAAATTTGGCTTTCCAAATATTCTGAGAAAATGTATACCCGAAAGGAAATCTACCACAGCTATGCAATGTTTCCTCATATAAAACAGAAAGGTGACAAGAGAAGACTTAATCACAGAATCTTGTGCAGTAGAATAATCTTTCCTTCCTACTCCAGCTGCAGTTCCTTTGCTGCCTTATCCCTTCATGGCTAAAACCACAATAAACCTGATAATTATTTGCAGAATGACAAACACAGATGACAGTTCATCAGAGGTGGCCCTAAATTTAGCTCAAAACTGCCAGGCAGAGCCTTTACTATATTCCCCCATGGGAGGAATACTTTTTTTAAAAAGCAGCCAGTACTACAGAATGTTAGAGTATGCCACTTTCAAAATGGTGCCAGCCACAGAATTAGGTATTGGACGGAACTAGTTACAGCAAAGACATACATCATCCACCATTCTTTCTTTGGACGATGGATACAAAAATGGACTGCACTTTGCATCTAACAAACAAACAAGAAAATGCCATACTGGCCACCACAAGCAATGACTAGCTACCCAACCCAGTCAATAACCAATGCTTCCTCTAAGCTGTGGAGTCTTGTGAGCAAAAGTTCTACTTTGTGAGCTACTGGCATTGAAGTTGTGAGCAAGCAATTTGGCTACTGCATAAATTAGTTTACTCTGGAGCCATCCTTCCTGAGCTAAGACAAAAATCTGTGAGCTGGAGGCTAAAAAAACTGTGAGCTAGCTCACACTAACTCAGCTTAGAGGGAACACTGGTCATAACTGGTGAACTCCTGTGTCTCAGTAATTGTTCAGCATCTTACAGGAGAAACCATTACCCCTTTGTGGTAAGGAGGAACCTTTTCATATATAAACACAATCATAGATGCTGGCTAACAAAACTATAAAGCCAGGAGAGAAATTCAGCTTATTTTAGCCCATAGGGCAATTTCAATTCTCATCAAACAGAGGGAATCTTCTTAAATGACTGTCTCAGTAGGTTTTCAGTGCATTTACTGAGGGCAGAATCTGTTCTTTTGTGCTTGAGATTTCTGAATTGCTGGGGAAGGGTAGTTTCTTTTGTTTCATGATTTAAATGCCAAGGGAAGATAAAGGGAAAGGGAACTGCACTATATAAATGGATGCTTTAAAAGGCAACCATCTGTTCTGGTTTTTATGGGATCATTCAGCAAGGCAATGCCAAAACCCGCAAGCTGTATCAGCTCTGCTGCAATCAGACACGGGTTATGTTTGTAGATATCAAAAGATCAGATAAATAGGCATATCCCAGAGAAAGTAGCTAATCAAGAAAACAGGTGCCAGATAAAAAGTCGTGTTGAGAGAACTGGAGGGAGGCGGAGTGATCTACAAAGAATAGGCTTTGGCACAGTACATAGTAGAGGAAATGGCTCCTCAGAAAAAGTTGAACTGTAAGGTTGCCAACTTCAGAGGGTGAAAATGGGGGAGGGGCAAGGTATAATGCCTAGGGTTGCCAGCCACTGGCTGGCAATCAACAGGAGTCTGGGGGGCAGGGTTACAGGGGGTGCTGGTCAGAGTGCCATGGACAGTGGCACAGAGAAACATTTATGCTGTACTGACATACCAATGAATACCCAAGTTCCAATGTCATCTGACTGTGAATCCACTGAACATATCTGAGTATAATTCTGATTTAGGATTGCCCTGAAAAAATCCTTCACAAATTAAAATTCTGTGCTCTAACAAACTTTCCAGTCCAGAAATGGCTCCAAACATTTTGCATCTTAAAATTATCTGAATGCCAGTTTTGGAAAGTGAGACGGATTGAGAGCGACCAGGTTTCCTCCGGCATTCCCTTCTGCAACTGTGGAGCTTATTCCTTTCTCTGCAAACAGAAGACCTCAGGTTCAGTCCCTGGCATATTTCTTGTTCAAGATCTCAGGGAGCAGCTGCTGTTGGGAGGAAAGGCTTTTCTGTATCTGGGACCTCTGTCCGAGAGCTATACAGAGTACATGCTGCTAAGCTAGATAGACCTATGGCTTGACTCTATTTAAGGCAGCTTCAAGTGTAGATAGAAAAGGTAAACAACCCACATATGACAGATGCTGGGTATGGCTCCTTTGTACAATAGAAAGGCTTTCAGATGATGCCAAATGACAAAGTACAACAGGCCAAAGGAAGGACCAGGAAGGGACCAGGAAGATGCCATATATCTTTCTGAACTCACATATACCCTGTACATGACACTGATTTGGAACTAAAGTCTCTTATGCTTATTTGTCAGAACACACTTAACTTTGCAGTTGATTGAACCTGATCTCTGATAAAGCTGCCTGAATTACATATAAAAGCAATTTTAGTATTTTTTTCAAAAACCAGCATAAATTACAAACTAAACGACAGGTTTGTCTTGAGATTCAAGCCTGTTCCAGTGGAACAGTGCCAAACAAATGTCTATTAATATTCAAACACAAATGACTTGTTTTCTTGGTTTTCTTTGTGCTCATGCAATAACTTAAATAATCAGGGTAGCGTACTATTGCTTGTGTTGCCTTCAGCAAAAGCATAGTAAGCTCTTAGTTACATCTTCTTAAGCTAAATTAATAAAAGAGTACTAATAAATTGAATTTTGTTAAGCCGACATAATCAGGCCAGTTCATAATTTTACCAGTTGTGTTTACAACTATTTATTGCATTCTTAGAGCAGGAAGCAAGCAGGAGATACCATGGGAGGCTGGATGCTATTTTGACAGTATTGTTCAAATACCAGTATCATTTCCTTCAGCAACAGACAAAACCACAGTAATCGATTCATTAGCACTGTTTTCAGAGTTACCATTGGATTTCCCTTCTATTTTGTTCAAAACCAGTTCGCATGGAATTCCACATGCTATATCAAAGCACTGGTTTCACACAGAGACAATGTAGAAGCTGCTTTGAGACTCCTTAGAGCAGAGAAAAGTGGGGTATAAAAACAAACTCTTCTTCTCCTTCCTCTGAACAAAACTTCTTCACTTCTGGGAAAATTTCATTATCTGGAAGCTAAAAGCAACCAGCTAAACACTACTAAGATTTTAAATTTATGGGACTATTCCACTATCCTCACCTGCCTGAATATTCCCTTGCTTTTCTCCTTGCTGTCCCTTGTGCCTTCCTAGAACATCTGCATGATGCCACCTCTCTAACCTCTTTCAAACTCTTCTTCAAAAACCTTCTTACTGACTGCAACATGGGAACAGTAATACCCACCCATACCTATTAGGTTCATTCAAACACTATATATATGCTGAACAATCGGCAGCATACCCCATTCTGATTTCTATTGGGCTCTGTACCTTTGGATTTCTCTGGGATCTATAAACACTTAGGAATGTTAAACCGGTTACCACAGAAGCCCAGCTTTAAAAGTGTTCAGTCAGTGCATATTGTGCTAACAGCTTTAGTGGAATTAACACTGAAGGTTCTAAGTTTACTAAGCAGGAAAATCTCACTGATTTCGGTAGGGTCACTCCATGAGGAAATCAAATCTGGCTCTGTATTTCATACCACCAAGAGGTAGTGAACCACAGAATCAACCCAGAAATATATTCCAGTTATTAAAACTGCCAAGCTCTGCAGATGAACCTGAGTTTCATTACAGCTCCTGGCAACCCATTAATTAAAATGCATTATTTATATCTGGGAGCCTTGGTTGCAGTTTATGGAATTTAGGCAATTACATCAAATTAATCCTAGCTACAATCGGTGTGCTTGTTCCACTGCTCCAGTGCTAAATAATCTTCTCTTTCTCCCTAAGGATTGTCCATAAAGCACCATTATACTAACAAAACATCCTTTTCTTCTCAGCATGTTACCTCAAAAGTAGCAGCTAGAATACTGTTTGTATACAGCAGAACATATTGGGACAATGAAAGAGAGGCTATACAAGACAACGGTCTGGAAATACAAACCCTCCAGATCAACACACAGTCCTCTTCAAGGCACACAGTGAGGAAAACAGAGGCTGCTATATTCTGAAATATTTATAATAAAGATGTGAGCAGTTCTGAGCTTTTGAAAGAAAAAGGATATGTATAATCAATCCGGAAATTGCAGCCTAAATGGAATGAGCACTTAGTTGATCAGGAAATTCATGTTTCAGAATCCTTGATGGTCTGCTAAATTTATGGAGCTGCTACTGTTGGTCAGAAGGACTGATCTGGGAACCGAGGTCTCTCCTATTCTGACTGGAGTTGCACTCTTCCTAAAAGAGCAGGTTCATAGCTTGGGGGTGCTGTTTTTATTTATTTTATTTTATTGATTGATTGATTTAATTTATATCCCACCAAGGTGGATTTAGGGTAGCTTACAAATATTTCATAAAATATAATTAAAACCAATCATAACATATACACATATAACATAAAATACCAATAATTTAAAATACAACTGAAACGCTGGAACATTATTGAGTAAACAGGAGCAAAGATTATTTATAATATGACTTAGGTGACCATATAATTCCCATAACTTCACTTATTCGATCACTTATTAGGCAGTGGGCACAGGCTGAAGATAGCGATCGTAAGGCCAGGACACCGGCTGGCAAAGTTGGTAAAGCCAGGGCACAGGGACACTCCTTGGTATATGATGCGGCTCCTTAGTCAAATGCCTGGTGGAAGAGCTCCATCTTGCAGGCCCTGCGGAATTGTAAAAGATCCCACAAGGCCCTGATCTCTTCCTGGAGCTCATTCCACCAGAATGGAGCCACCACCGAGAAGGCCCTGGTCCTGGTTGTTGTCAGCCTGGTATCCTTGGGGCCTCGAAGGGCCAACCAATTTTGTGTCCCTGAATGCAGTGCTCTCCGGGAAATATGTGGGGAAAGGCAGTCCCTCAGGTATGCCGGTTAAAATCTTGGTTTTGCAGGGAGACAGATATTTTAAAAACATATATTTGAGATAAAATTGACACATATAACAAAGCTTGCTGCATATTTAAGTATCCAGAAGAGCCTGGGATTTGCTTAATCTCCCCTGGGGAATCAGAAAAACAAAAAGGCACAGTTGTGTATACACCAGAGAATGCTATTCCATCTACTTCTCATCTACAAGTTCCCACCCCTGTAAGCATTCAGCTTCATGATACCCCAAAGCAGTAAATGCCAGGAAAATGGCAACTGTTCACAGGTTTGAGCAGTCTGTTCAACAAGTTGTGCAGTCTGATCCTATGCATAGCTACTCAAACGTAAGTTCCACTGAACTCAGTAGTGCTTACTCCTAAAGAAGTATCCAGAAGATCTCAGCAACACAACAGTAACTAAAAAAATATTTTGAGTATGTGAAGAATGCCTGACTGCCATGTCAGTACACAAACATGTGAAAAAAGGAAAGGGCTTATTCTGATCTTCAGATTCTGAGAAACAGTCAGTAGATGCTGTTTTGGGGCCTGCTTTTGGGCTTCCCTATGGGGTCTGACTGGCCACTACTGGAAACATGCTGGATTGTATGGGCTATTTGCATGGCCACTCTTATGTTCTAATAGCTACAAAAATGCCGCTTGCCAAAACACCAGAGGTCATGAACTTGCCAAACACTGAAAGGAATTAGAAACTTCTGAAATGGAAAATCTGACTTGTATAATACATGTGCAAGTTTATAGAATAAAGGAATTTGAAAAAGAATAAAAATATCTGTGTTGGCCTACTTAATATTTTTTCTGACTGCTATTGTGCATTTGCTATTGTATGACACATTGTTTAACAGTCTATGAATCAAAAGAGATCGTTTCATACTTGAGTTGAACAACTCAGCTGGAAGTTAAGATAGCTTAATGTACCAAACCCCACTGGGCAAAGTAATAACATTTGCCTTTCAGAAATACTCAGAACTAACAGTCATTGTGATCCCTCTTTATAACCAAACTTTCTGCAGCACAGAGGGCTGGCAGCAAAACTTTTACTCCCAACCCTGGGGCTTGTTTGCGGTTGATGTCCAGGGCAAGAATAACTGATGTTTCCTAGGGAGTTGGAACTCCAGAGCTCAGCAGTTGTGAATAACAAGGCCAATGGTTTTGTGTGCATCTCTGTCCCCTCCTCTACTTGCTCCGTTTTGTTGCCACTGCCAGTAACATTTTTCCTGACTATAGCTTCCATTGACTCTTGTGATGGTTTAATAGTAGCTGTTGTTTACTCAGTTGTCATTTAAATTTGCATGCAGGGTTAGTAGGCACCAAACTTTTCTGTATCACCCCCAAAACAGCATTTGTATTCCAATGGCCTTGTTGTCTTGGTAACACTTAGGTGACTGGAAAGCATTTGCTAAGGGGAAGTCTCATTCTCACTAATCTCCCTGCGGCTTATAACAAGCTGTACAGTGTTTGGGAGCTCTGGTGCCTTTTAACTTGACCTCAGGACCACAAGTCTTTGTGTGGCCTGGCTCATTCTGCCCTGGCACCCTTTGGCAGGGGTCCGAACATGTACAGAAATAAATCAGTTATTTCTGAAGCTTTTGGGGGTTATTGAAATCCAATGCTAGTGTCAGCTATGGGGTTCAGACAGAGATGATCACAGCAGACTCTTGAGTAGACTATTGTACAAATGGTAATAGAGAAATTTTTTAAAAAAAGAAATTGACTAATTTTCTCAGCCAAAGTCAAAATAATGGAGCAGTTTCATCAAATTTTTTTCAACAGACTCTGCTAGCTAATTGAGACTTTGAGCCACATAATTTCACAGCAGTGCTGATTATGTTACCTGAAATTCAGCTCTGTGGCTTCCTTGTCATCCTCTCTATATTTATTTCCACCTCTAATACTAATATCTTTTGGGTGAGTATTTTTTGCTGTTTTTAAAAATATGTGCATGTGTGTGCTTGTGCTTGCATCTGGAAGTCATGGTGATTGCCTCTGGTGACTGACCCCTACTGGGGGCCTGGAGGATATTCAGAGGGGTGGCTGAATAAAGCCTGCCCCCACCTCCTGCTTCTGGTATTTCAAGGAGGTCTCCCATCCAAGTACTGGCCAGATTCGACCCTACTTAGCTTCTGAGATCTGATGAGATTGGGCTTGCCTGGGCTATCCAGGTCAGGGCCTCTAATAATAATTTCATAAATTACATAAAAACAATCCGAGGTCTGCCAACAAGCACACACTTAAGAAGAAACTGCAGCAAACCTGGCTTTCTGACAAAGGTACCTGGATGTAGCACAAGTTTTCAAATACCCCCTTTGCTACATTCACACTTTATATTTCTATATATACCGTTCAAAATTATTAGGGGCACACAAGTCCTCTGAAGAGACCCTTGCTCTTGAGGCACATTACATGTTACAATTTATACAAGATAACCACTACACCAAACTGGTATGTAAGTGCACAGACTCTAAACCAGGTTTGATTCCCCACTCCTCCACTTGCAGCTGCTGGATGATCATAGTTCTGTCAGAGCTGTCCTTGAAAGAGCAGTTTCTGTCAAAACTCCCACCTACCTCACAGGGTATTTGTTGTGGGGAGGGGAAGGGAAAGGAGTTTGTAAGCTGCTTTGAGACTCCAAGTGAAGGGCGGGGTATAGATCCAATCTCTTCTCTTCTTCTTCTTCAAACTAGCTTTCCATTCATAAAGTGGCCTTTCATCACTCATGAAATTGTGATTAAGACATGGAGTTTGCCACTGCTTCCCTATTCTGTAAGTGCTAGTCTTGAGTCCATAAAAGGATTCCAGGGCGCCAACAGAATGCAGTATTCTGCCCATGCTAAGAGCACCGTGTGGTACAGCTTTACACAGGGCTTCAGTACAACCCTTCCTTTCCAATTCAGTTTCTAAGCAAGTTGTTCTACAATAAGGAAGGCTGTTTCCTTAACTTGAGGCCCTCCTGCGTCTCACATATGAACATCAAGCATAGAATGACTTGCAACAGATAGCAGCATAGGAAGGGGATGGAAAGATTGTGAAAGATGACATGACACAGCAGAAAGGAATATGAACAGTGCAAAACAGTACTAAGAGGAGAAAGGAACTAGGAAAGCAATAAGGAGAAGTATGGAAGGTGTCAGGAAGTGGGGCAGGGAGTGCTAGGAAATACACTGGTAGGCACTAGGCCACTGATCACTGTACCAGGTACCTGCTCCGTATTACTGGCTGATAGTTACCCTTCTATACAAGGTCCTTCCTGGCCTTGCCCAGCACTCCACAGGGTTCTTAGTGTGGCACGAACAAGACTTTCATTATGAGCATTCATATGAATGCAGCCAAGTCCACTGCTGTTGCCTGCTGATTCTCAAATGCAAATAGGATGTTAAGAGAAAAGGGGACCCAGGGATGGGGCGGGAGAGAAAAAAGAGAAAAGCTATAATTCTGAAACAGAAAGAAGGAAGAGAAGAAAGAATCCCTACCATTTCTACAATTTATGGAGAACCTAACAATACTCTGTAAGTCCGCATGCCAAAGATGACTGCGAGAGACAAATGCTGAAGCGAAATTATGTGTAATGGGCATCATTTCATCTCTTCATTTCACAACGTACATTTCTACAGAAATAGCAGAGAGAAACAACACTGAAAATCATCACAAAAAGTATCTGAAAGTCAGGGGTTGCAAATTCCTTTGGTCTACTGGCAGAAATAATTTTGTACTGATGGGTTGTCTTGCTGAAGAAGAGACTTAGAAGCTTGATTTCAATATCACTAATCAGTGGGGGAAATCGGAATTCTTTTCTCTACGTTTGCTTTCTTCAAAAGGAAAAGAAACAAAGATGATCATGATTCTGTTTAAGACTGCCTTGTCTTTCCCTTACTGTCATCCACTGAAAACTGACCCTACAAAGCACAAAAGAGACCAGAGCACAAAAGAGAACAAAGCACAAAAGAGACCAAAGCACAAAAGAGAAGAAAAAATGCCAGTTTTTGTTCTAAGGCCACAAAGTCAAATTCAGCACAAGCAGGTGAATGACAAGAAGTTATTCCAATATGTGTCCTTGAAAATTCCATGTATAGTAAAAGTTTTGTTAACCAGCATCCATGGGAAAAGCGGGTTGCCAATTAACCAAAAATGCCAGTTAGCACAGCTTTTCTTTAACAGCAACACCAAGAAGGTGGTGGCCATGCCTGGGACCTGGCCAGGAGCTGCAGCCTACTGTTTGCAATGTATTATAGCGCAAAAAGCCAGGATGCTCTTAGCCATATCACTCAGTTAACAGGCATGGATGGGACCCAGGGGACTGCCCAAGTTACTTGTGTGCCTCCTGCTAGGCACAACTGCCCTCTTGCCAGTTCCCACACAAGTCACTCATGCACTTGCTGCTGTCTCAGCTGAGTATGTAATGTGCAAGTGACTTGGGCAGGCCCCAGGGGCACAGGCATGGCAATTAACTGAATTGCCTGGTTAACCAGGTGTTGCTTGACAAGGCTTTTACTGTACAGAGTTTGGGAACACAAAGCAGGGAGTGGTGAGATCTACCTGAAAGAAGCAAGTAGTGGCAACATATTCTAGCTTTCCATCTAGCCCTCTTTGGAATAGTTATGGTATCAATAACAATGGCAAGGAAGCCAAGAAGCAGCTGTCCAATATTAGATTAGCAGCACTTTGAAGTCTTAAGTGGCAAAGCAGTGGAAGAACTCCAGGTGGACTTATCTCACCAGTTTTGCTTCAGGAGATTAATGGTTACCTTAAACATTAACATCAAAAATACCTCTGAACATTAAACCTTCCAAATTGAAACTACACCACTACAGTAGATTCATGTAATATAAACACATGAAAAGGCTGCAGTCTGAAATATACTGAGACAATTCACTTAATATTGCTATTGCATTTTGCTACTGACTTTCACTTGAACAGCTTGAAAAGGAGGCTGCAGAAGAGCAGAGCTTAGTGGTCTGTTTCTATTATTTTCATACTATTTGTGCATAAATTATGTAGATAGATTCAAAATAACAAACGATGTATAAAACATGTATTTTATGTCTTGTTATTTTATGCCTACAGTGTTCCAAAACTGCATATCCTTTATTTTTGCAGCAATTTTGCATGACAGTACTAGAATAATTACTACTCTACAATATGTTATTTATTCATATCAGAAACTGATATTCTAGGATGACATTTATGCAATTAATATTTGTGGGCCAACAACCCTTGAACTCATCTTCAACTTTTTATTTCTTAAATTCAAGAGATCATTCAAAGTTGAAAAAAAGAAAAATCAACATTCCCAGGAATGAGGTTGGCACATTTCTCTGGATAAGACCTAGGACAAGTGATCATGTAAAAGTAACAGTGAGTGAGGTTTACAGACTCAGACAGCAATTATAAATGATCAGGAATAAAAAGGATATGTTTGAAACATCTGGGAGTTCCTTTTCCCTGTAGAGAGATGGTTTAGGATAGCAGCATGTTAATCCTAATTTTATAAACACCTAGAATGAGAGCCTGTTTGGTGTAGTGGTTCGAAGCACAGACTCTAATCTGGGAGAACTAGGTTTGATTCCCCACTCCTCCACTTACAGCTACTGGGTGACCTTGGGTCAGTCACAGTACTCTCAGAGCTGTTCTCTCAAAAGCAGTTCTCAAAGAGCTCTCTCAGCCCCACCTACCTCATAGGGTGTCTGTTGTGGAGAGGAAGGGAAGGAGATTGTAAGCCTCTCTGATACTCCAAGTGAAGGAAGAGGTATAAATTCAATCTCCTCCTCCTTCATCTTCATTGTAGGAGAACAAACCTAAGAATTAGTTCTTGGTTGATCTCCCAACTATGTTAAGCTTAAACAATTTAGGATTTTATATACTATAATCAGCACACTGAACTGAGCCTGAAAGGCAATAAGGACAACTGAACACCAATATAATATATTGCTGACCTACTTCTTGTCAGGAGATGAGCCACAGTATATCTTGTAGCTAGATATGAGTCCAATAGAACCTTAGAGATCAGCAAGATTTTCAGGGTATCAAAGCTCCCGTCTTCAGATACCTTGCATATCTTACACTAACTGAATTTCTGAATTAAGCATAGTCCTATGTATACCACATTATAATAGTTGGCCTCATGGTTGTGAAGGCATTGAAGACAGTTAGCAGATGGAGTTGTCAAAAAGCATGCTTGGACACTGCTGTAACACATCTGTCTAGGCATAGCAATGGGTCCAGGAATACACTGAGATGGTGAGCCTGAAGTAAAAAGGGTAGGATGGGAGATGAGACCACATCTACTACAGGAAATCCATAATATAATCCTAATATATCAAATTCAAAGTTCTCTTTGCATAGCTTTGCTCAGGGAATGGGACTCTCCCACCTCCTGTGCCCCTTCTCCAAAAAGCTGACCTGGAATAGTAAAAATCATCTGTTCCTCTTATGACAGAAATGGAATTTCATTGGTAGAAAACAAGGTTTAGATCCAACCAAGTTACTTCATCCTTGTCTTGATTCGTTTTCAAATGACTCATATAACAGCATAGACCCTGACTATGTCAAGACACTGTGCACCAACAGATGAAGAGAGGAAGATGAGAAGTCAGCCATAACAGAACTCCTTTCTAATAATGAGTACACAGTCACTGAAAACTGGATCCCTAAAAACCTTCCAAGTCTGCCCTCATTTTACTAACACTTATCAAGCATGTTTTAAAAGGCTCAATAGGCTACAACTGCTACTACTGAGCTGAAGATAGGGATCATCACATTTAATTGCCAATAATTACAGTGATAACATAGTTAGATTAGGGACATTCAGGATAAGTCCCCGCTCAACTATTCTCCCTGAGCGACTTTGGGTCAGTTTCGCAGTCTCTGCCATTCATATACACATTCACTGGTTGTGAGGATAAGATGAGGAAGAGGAGAATGACATGAGTGGCATAAAATGTAATAGGTGGAGAAAACAAGTCAAGAAGATAAAATTTTTTAATCCAGATCACATTAATCCAGAAGAGTAACACTAATGTTTTCCAGGACAGTTCCGTAAACTTAACTTCAGGTCAAGCATGAAAAAAAGCATATTTTCATAACAATGTTGCTGATTTATGGAGTAAGCTAACTTCAAAAGCCACATTGAACAAATAATGGTAACGGAAGATCAAGAAATGATATCCAATCAAGTTAATCAACTATCTGGCAAGATTTATACTGTACAGAACTGAATCTGACAAGAAAGTATAACGAAGAACCATCTATGTGGAATTAATGAAAAGTAACACTCTTGGTAAACAAGAGCAGTAATACCCGTGAACATCCCTAAAGTAATAGTTAAGATGTAACATACCCACAGATTATTAGAAATTCCTTAAATTTCCCAATCTGACCAATTGGAAGCAGCAAACTAGGCTGCATGGATATTGTTCTGACTCAGTTGAGGTGTTGTCTACTTTTCTGGTCCTGAAGACATTTCTTTTTTAATTTTATTTTTATTGTTGTTTTCCATGCACAAGAAACAATTACAGGTTTCATAGATTAAAAGAAAATCCTTACTTTAAACATTTTTGTTCAATTATTACAGGCAGCCCAACCCCATTGTTTTGGCAAATCCCAATTTTCTAAACAGCATTTTCTTTTACTATGGGCTTGGAAAGATTGTTACTCTATCTACTTTCTTCTTGAGGTTTTCTCTCTCCGTGGCTTTCAACGCAATCATTTCATTTATCTGCTAATAGTTAAGCTATTATAAACCATTAAACGTTAACTAATATATTGAAATATCTATTCAGCTTACATCTAGTTTGCCTGTCTAGACTACAAGCAAAGTAAATTAGTATGCAGGTTGCACTTTATCTTGTTTCTTGGAAAAGTCCTCAAGAGAAGCTTCCCTCCTCAGGGTTCGGGTTTGCTGAATGAGTCTCTGCCATCTTCCACGGTGCTTGCTCCATGGGAGTCCTGTGGACTCTCCCATTAGGAGGGTGTGGGGGGGAATCCCTGGAAACCTAACATCACCACCATTCTTGAAGCTCATTACAGATCTTTGAGTCTCTCAAAATAATTGAAGTTAAGATAATTTCTCCAGTCTTATTTCCTTTGTTGTGTCTCTTTGTTTCTTTCTGCTTTTGTTTTTCATTCCAGTTGAGCCTCTTGTATTTCTTTAATGAGCTCTTTTCCAGACTTTGTATCGTATGCTGTTAGTATTTTCCCACAGAAAGTTACTGATAAGTGCCCAAGTGGGAGCCACCTGTATCTCTGTTTCATTTCATTTAGCCGTTGCGCTATTGGACGTAAATTGCGTCTGGCATTCAGTATTTCAACTGGCAAGTCAGTTAACACTTGGACTGTAGTGTCTATTAATTTCAAACCTCCATTTGTCCTTGCCATATCCAAAATATTTTTTTAATGTCCACAATTTCAGCAATTACATCTGAGATTAATTTAATGTCCACAATTTCAGCAATTACATCTGAGATTAACCTCACGTGCTACGTGAGGTAGCACGTGTCATGTTCAGCCTGTAGGCATTTACTACAATTGTTCCTGATAAGTGGAGGAGTTCTGATAGCCATTGGTTTAAAGCTGCAGTTATCTCTTTGTTCATTTCGAAGTTGGGCGAGACCTCTCTAAATTTTAATTTATGCTCTTTTACTTTGTTTTCTAATATCATTATCTTTGATTTTGCCCTTGTTTCAAATATTTTTAGTTCATTTAGTTCCTGGGCATTTTTTTTTTTTGTTCCATCAAGAGCCGTATTTCCTGTACCTTCAACTTCTTTAACTTTGTTTGTCAAATCATCTATTTTGTTAAATACAGGTGTTATTATTTCTTTGATTTCTGTTTTTAAATTAGTTAGCATTTTTTGTATTTGTTTTTTTTGTAATAGACTCCTCTCTTTTCCTTTTCCCTACACGTACCTCTCCAGCGTCTTCCAGCGCCATTTCTAGTGGGGGAGGAGGTGAGGAGTCTCGCTCAGAAGATTCTGATTCCACTCTTGTGTCTTCAGAAGCTTTTTTTTTTGTTGTGTTTTTTTGTTCACCCGTGCTCCTTTTGGTTTCCTTATATCTTGGGCTCAGTTTGGATGTTTTCCAGCAGTGAAGAGTTTATTTTTAATTAGTTTTCCAAGATAGTGGTGTGGAGGCTGCTCCAGGAGCGACCGAACACTTTGCTGGTCACTGCGCCCTCCCTGAAGAAATATTTTACCTTCTTTCTACCTTGGGGTATTAATAGATCATAAGATGAATCTAGAAGTCACGAGAAAGAGCTCTTCACCTACAAGGTTACTTCTGCAGTTGGGTAATTTCAGAATAGTATTCTTAATCGATTTGTAATCCAAGTGTTCATAACCACGACCAGGCCCTTTTGGAGGCCAACAAGAGGCCAGGACCACTCGCAGTAGTTGAGGCCAGGAGCCAAAGTAAAAACTAAAAATGAAGGCATACGATGCACAGAAAAACATGTTGTGATACTTATTAATTCCTCCCAATCTAAATTTGATGCCATGTTTGACCTTGAGGCCCAGGCCAAATGGCTCCCTGTCTCCCCCCCCACCTCCATCTGATTGGCCCTGATCATGACTATAATGCTACAAATCACTGGTAGTTCCTGCCTATGTATAAATGAAGTGGAATTGATGTTTAAACTCTGCCTCTCTGGTCATGGTAAGGAGCCTTCAGATCAGCATCTTTCTTGATATTTCTACGCTCTAGGAAACCTACCTTCCTCTTGCCCATTCTAAGTTTATGACTCCACTTTGATCAATTGTGAACAGATTTCTGAAGCAACAAGAAACTTCATTACCCCAAGAAGATCCTTCAGTGCCCTGTTCCTATCTTGAACTTTCAAACACTCAGAGATCTTCATAGGCAGCCAACCAGCAGAACATGAAACTCATTACGGCTGAGTAAATGAATATGCCTCTGTCTTTTCTAAAAGCTTAGTCTGGCACTTTATTAGACCTTCTAGTGTATCAGCTATCCAAAATAGGCATCACCACATGCTGCCTGACACAGATCAACTTTAATGAACACAAGTGGCACTTTACGTTTTTAAAACCCTATCTGTTGGTGGAGACAGAAGCCTGAGTGAGGAAACAACACGCTGTGCCTTCTTGGCACTCTAGCTCTCATTTCCCCCAGAGACAATATAGCAGCAGTGGGAGTGACAGATGCATAAATGGAAAACAGGAACAGCTGGTAGGAGTTCCAAGAAGAAATGAAGGTTCACAGAAAAATCCAAAACATTCCTTGTAAGGTATGGATAGAAGTTTGATTTAGGTTTAGAGTTTGGTGGTAGGGTTATAGAAGTTTGTTAGTGGGCTGGAGATGGTGGTTTGTGGTGTACTGTAACGTGTTAGAGTAAGGTTTAGATATGAACTGTAATGTGTCTAGGAACAGCTGGTGATGCCTTATACTAATATCTCATTTTCAGAAATCCTAAACTTTCATCACCATTCTGCAAATGCTATTTACCTTGCCTCAGTACATGCTTTCTCTTTTGGCATGACATGCAAGTAATTTAACTAGAAACATACTATACTGGGTGAAATTTTCTGGCTGAAGAAACTATTAGAAGGTGCTTATAATCCATGGTTTAATGGCAAGAATGGATTTTGACAATAGGACTGTTTTGGCAGAGTAAACCAAGGATTTTAATGAACGTAACTCAGGATGTTGGGACCTGTAGATGATTTAGGGTATCTGGCTTGGGTCTGAGGCAAGCTATTAAGTGACAGAAGGGCCATGTATCACAGTGATGGCATATGTAGTGAAAAGAACTGCATCCTGCAGAAACAGGGACCATTGAATTGATGTGTATTTTTAATTATTTGAGGAGTACATACTGAGTTATATTAGCAAAGAAATCAATATTTGTATGCCCAAGGCAGACTCCCTGTTCTTTTAATCTCACATGCATATATATGCACACATGCACACACACACACACACACACACACACAGCCCTGCTCAGAGTACAAGAACACAGGAAGACTATATAGTTTTTTGATAAACTATATAAATTAGATAGGTTAAACAAAGCAGAAATGTTACTTAACAGGAGTTCAGTGGGATTCCTGGTTAACTCCTATGAAACAGGAGTTAACCGGAAATCCCGCTGAACTCCTGTTAAGCAACATTTCTGCTTAACCTATCTAATGTGTATATATAAAAACAGGAGTTAACTCTGGATTACCCCCCTAAAGGAAAGCAACCAGCAAAGTGGAGCAAGCCAAAAAGGATGCACAAATCCTCACTGCTCAGGCAGCTTCTGTTGTTTGCTGCTGCAGAGGAAACCAGGTCAGAATTTGTGCAATAAATAAGTGAAGACCTAATTCTGCTATGCAGTGAACAGGAGGTAGTTAGAGGCAAATCTCAGAATCCTCCCATAGCAGCAGTATCCACTGTCTGAACATGGCCACCTAGCCTGCATATATAGAAATCTGATTTTCTAAATATTCTCAAAGATCCCTTAAATTGTCAGATAAACTACCACACATTTTCTGGTGGGTAGCCATGTTGGACTGAAGCAACAGAACAACATTTGAGTACAGTGGCACCTTTAAGAACAGCAAAGTTTGACTTCCGGCAAGACTTGCGATAATGGCGGACGCGCTCCTCCACAACTGTGGGGAGAGCGATCCGTACCCGGCGGGAAGAAGGGGCTCTGGACAGGTGCCGAGCCCCCAGAGACCCCAGTGAGGGGGCTCTGCCTGGGGTGGCACGAAGGGGATCTCTCCCTACGGTGGCGACCGGGGGATCGAGGTCCATTTTCATCACCCCCATAGGTTCCCCTGCCGCGGGAGCCGTATGGCTGAAAGCGCAAATCCGTGAAGCAGCAGAGAGTGCGAAGCTATGAGGCTTGAACTACAGTTACGCATGGATTAAACATGAGTCCGAGGTAAAACAAACAGAGCACAGTGGGCGGGTGGAGTGAAACCCCCCCCCCCAAGACTGGCGTACTTACGAGACTCTTTACGTGGCGTTACTGCATGAAAAATAGTACGTTTGGCTTGCTGGATGGCAGCATCGTGCTTTAGAGGATATAGACTTTAAAAAGTCGTAAGTGCAGTCGGAGAATTTGCTTCTTTCGTTCATCTTATCTAACTATCAACAAAGAGCACAGCCTCAACAATGGCGGGGAAATCGAAACCTTCCTCCAAACTAGGAAGTACAGCTCCGAGTTCAAAGGTTGATACCACAGAGATGAGCACTGTGTTCTCCTCGTTACTGCGACCTCTAGTGGACCAAATGACAGCTCTCAACGTCAAGATGGATAAAATGCAGCTGGAACTAAAGGAGTCGAATAAAACTACAGAGAAGCTGCAGCGAGAACTTCTGGAAGTAAAGACTTCAGTAAAAAATCAGGATTCAAGGCTACAAAAAGCGGAAAAAGAAAAGGCCCTTCACTCTGATCAGCTTTTGAAACTACAGATGGAAAGATTGAATTTTTTCCTAAGACTTCAGAATGTGCCAGAGAATAAAGGAGAAGACCTTAAAAATCTGCTAAGTGAAGCGCTTGAATCAGTAACAGGCTTAAAAGCAGCGGAATTAAAAAGCGACATGGATATGGTTTACAGAACCTATCCAGATTATACTAAAAAGAAAAGCTTGCCTGGTGAGATTATGTTAAGGTTCTCCAAAAAATCAACAAGGGATGTGGTGCTTAGAACCACAAATAAAGCGGTTCTGAAGATCAAAGGAGAAGAAGTTAAAGTGATGAAAGATATTCCATTTGAGATAAGGAAAAGAAGGAAAGCCTATGGGAAATTGACATCTTGGTTACAGTCTGAATCCATTATCTATTGGTGGAATGTTCCGGAAGGACTAAGCTTCAGCATTAAAGACAAAAAGTATAAGATTGACTCTGTCCAACAGGCGAAAAAATTTCTGGAAAAAAGCAAAGAAAAGAAAAGCGAGAGAGACTCAGATGGTTCACTGGCTTCGCAAGAAAGTATTTACAGTTTTGACAGCTCCAAGAGTGAAGAAGTAGTTTCTGACTCGGAAAAAGGAGCAGCAGCTCCAAAAGTACAAGAAGAGACTGTAAAGACAAGAAGAGGGCAAAAGAAGAAATAAGAACTGAATTGTTTTATTGAAAATTGCACTTATGTATTCCATATATTTTGTATAATTAAGCATTCCTCTAGGGTGGTATGTCTGTCAAATAGCATTTTTGTTATTTTTTAATGTCAGCAGTACCAATTCTAATTGAAAATTAACCAAGGTTTAAAATGCTTCATAATTAATATATATTATATGGTAGCATTAAGCAAAGGATAAAGCACTCTCTGTATAAGGTAAATGTAGCTTAGAAATTAGCAAGTAGATGTAGTTATAGAGAAAATCAATAAAAACTTTAAAAAAAAAAAGAACAGCAAAGTTTAATTCTGGGTATACGTTTTCATGTGCATGCACACTTCTTCAGATACATGGAAACAGTTTTCCCCAAGCCTTACATAAAGATGTGGGGGGGGGGGGAGTTAGTTGCCAGGAAGGGCTAGTTAGAATCTGGACTCATACTTAGTTCTCACATCTGTTTGTTAACTCTTGTATCTCTATGCTAATTTGCAGCCATTCACAGGTCTACCAACTGCTTTAATCCAATTTTACCTATTGCCCAGTTACTTATGCATCTTGACTCTGACTAGCCCTTCCTGGCAACTCATCCCACCTCCCGGGCAGGAGATGGCAGCATTAGCTGACATAACCCCCACCACCACCACCTATATGTAAGACTTGAGGAAAACTATTTCAATGTAGCTGATGAAGTGAGCATGCACAGGAAAGCTTATACCCAGAATTAAACTTTGTCAGTCTTAAAAGTGGCACTGGACTCTATGTTCTACTGCATATTTTGTTTCAAACTGTGCCTGCCTAATATAATATAGTGTTTGAAAGCACATCTAAGTTTAGAAATCTCCTTTCCTTTCCCTGCAAACAGAGAAAAATTAAGAACATACAATTCAGAAGCTCATTCCATACTTGTACCATTTCCTGTGAGCACCAAGAGATTCCTCTCTCTTCAATTCCATTATTTAAGCAGTCCCAGCACTCCACTCTACTCCACTCCCCATCCTGGAACTTGAATAAACTGCTTCAGGGTAAGTAGCTGACTAAAAGAATGCTAGATCATGCCTTCAGTCTTCCTTCAACCACCATAAGCAATTCCTCTCAATTAAATAAACAAAATTTTCCAGTTCACTGAAAAATATATATTTTTAAAAAAGCAGAATGTAACATTTTAGCTCCCTTTTAAGGAAGCACAGAAATGAGCATCTTCCCTTTAGCACTGCTTAGACATAAATATCTAGTCCACTTCAGACTGAATTATACTATTACAGAGTTAATTAAAGAACAGCTGCCTAGCAACCTTGAACAGGGCAATGTTAGACACCTTTCCCATCTGCTGTTATCTCATAGGACTCACTAAGGTGGCCCTTCCTATTTACTGAAGTACAAATAATCCTATTAGCGTTGCCCTTTTCACCCTATTCCCTACATTCCCATTGACATACTTTATTTCCTTCATTAAACACAGGTCACTGGTGAAGATCAGTTAATCGAACAGGCAAATTCTGATAAAACAAATTAAAACATATTAAGTGTTGTTTCTTTAATTGATCCCATGCTAAAGGATGGACAAAGAAGCCCAATATTACTCACCAACGACGCCCCTTCAACTGCAGCTCAGTTTGGCACTCTCTTGTGCAATTAGAGTCTTCTACCACTCTGAGGACAATAATGCCCAGGCTACATTTTCATTTATATTGTTAGGCTTTCATTTTGCCCTGCCTATAACTATAAAGGACAGTGATTTCTGAAAAGAAAGATGATTCTATGCAATATCATCATCTACAGCTGCCAGGCATCTGGACTCATGCATACCTGATTATCTTGTAGCCAAATTTTAGCTGCATATAAGCACTGGATTGAAAGCCTTCTGTGCTTTGTCACTAGAACGGGTTGTGCCTGGGGAAAAACAGTTTGCTTACCTGTAACTGATGATCTTCGAGTGGTCATCTGTGCATTCACACTATGGGTTTACTGTGCCTGCGCAGGAATCCATCAGTATCGTAGAAAGCTCTCAACGGATTTTTGTGCCCAGCGCCTCTGGGGCATGCGTGGGGGGCCATCGCGCATGCCCACAGGAGCCGAGCGTGGACATCCCGCCAGTTCCTTCTAACCACTGCAAAACCAGACCGAAGAGACGAAGTAGCCTGGCAGCAGGGGGGAAGGATGGGCGGGTAGTGTGAATGCACAGATGACCACTCGAAGATCATCAGTTACAGATAAGCAACCTGTTTATCTTCGACGTGGTCTCTGTGCTTCACACTATGGGCGAATAGCGAGCAATGGCTTACCTGGCGGAGGGTGCTGGCAGGCCCTCACTGAGATGCTGTGGACAGGATAAGTCGAGCCACATTTGTGCACCGGGCGGCCCTGACATCTAGCGTATAATGGCGTATAAACGTATTTGGCGTGATCCATGTTGCTGCTTTGCAAATGTCTGAGAGGGAAGCTAAGTGCAGGAACGCCATGGAGGTGGCTATAGCCCTAGTGGAGTGGGCTCTTGGTGGTCCCGGAAGAGGGATGTGCGCCAGGTTATAGGCAAGGTGGATTAGCTGTACCAGCCATCTGGATAGTCTCTGGGATGTGATGGGCACCCCGAGTCTACGCAGAGCGCAGGACACAAAGAGACGGGGGGTTCGTTTATGAGGTTTAGTGTGATCCAGGTAGAAAAGGAGGGCTCTCTTGATGTCCAAGGAATGGAGAAGACATTCATGTTCAGACTTGTATTCAGGATAAAAGTCTGGTAGGAGAACTTCAGATTGCAAGTGGAAGGCTGAAATCACCTTTGGAAGGAAGGATGTCAGGTATGAGCCTAACTGCATTAGGCAGGAAGGAGAGAAACGGGGGGTCGTGGCGGAAGGCCATGATTTCTCCCACTCGTCGGGCCGATGTGATGGCCACTAAGAAGGCCATTTTCCACACTAAGAGGTGTAAGGCACACGTTGCTAATGGCTCAAAGGGTTTCCTAGTTAGTATTCTGAGGACCAAGGGCAAGTCCCAGGGGTGAGCCAGCATTTTGACGGGGGGATAAAGATGTAAGAGTCCCTTTATGAATCGTTTCGAGAGTGGGTGAGCGAAGACGGAAAAATGGTCTATTTCATTATGAAAAGCAGATATGGCTGCCAGGTAGACTCTGATAGAGGAATGGGAGAAGTCTGCTTCTGCTAAGGATTCGAACACTAGTGACAACCCCGCTGAGATTGGTGTGACAGACCGGGGGATGAGGAAGGTGCAGAAACGACTCCACTTGTAATTGTAGGATTTACGAGTGGAGGGTTTGCGTGAGTTCAGCAGTACATGTGCTACTTTGTCTGAAAATTGGAGGGTGTCATTCTCCAAGCCGTGAGCTTGAGGTTCGGCACATCGTGGTGCAGTAACGGAGTTCCTGACACCACCAGGAGGTCTGGATGGGACTGAAAGGGAATGTATACCCCGTTGGAGAGGGAGAGGAGGGTCGAGAACCATGGCTGTCTGGGCCACCACGGTGCTATAAGGATGGCATTCGTTATGTCTTGCGACAGTTTGTGGGCCACTCGGCCTAGTAGTGGTAGAGGTGGGAAGGGATAGATGAAGTCTCTGGATTATTGGTATAGGAGGCCGTCTCCTAGGGAGAGGGGATCCTGTCCGCCTTGGGTGCAAAACGCTTTGGGCATTTCTTGTTTTCTCGAGTGGTAAAGATGTCTATCTTTGGCACTCCCCATCGGTTGAAGATGGGTTGAAGATATTTCCAGTGAAGCTCCCACCCGTGAGCGTGGGTACGGTGACAACTGAGTGAATCTGCCCTGGTGTTTAGAGTCCCCGGAATATGGGTGGCTTGGAGAAATATGTCCTGTTGTATGCACCAGTCCCAGATTTGTAGAGCTAGGAGGCATAGGTGGCGGGACCTGGATCTGCCCTGTCGGTTTATATAGCTGACAGCTGTTGTGTTGTCTGACAGGATGGCCACGCATCGTCCTCGTAAGAGCGGAAGAAAAGTTTGCAGAGCGTAGAAGATGGCTAAGAGTTCTAGGTAGTTGATGTGATGGGATAGCACCTTGGGATCCCATCTGCTGCCTGTGTTGTAGCCCATGAGATGAGCACCCCAACCTGCTCTGGAGGCATCGGTCGTCAAAGTGAGTTGGGGCGAGAGGAGATGAAAGGGGGCCCCTTGAAGGAGATTCTCCAGTTGCATCCACCAAACGAGCAACTCTCGCACTTTGGTTGGCAGTGAGAGGAGGGTGGATTGGGGAAGTGATTGAGGATTGAAGATCCTTACGAACCATAATTGTAGCCGACGCATTCTGAGCTTCGCGAATGTGAGCACCGCGGTCGTTGCTGCCATAAGCCCTAAAAGGCGTTGGACATTCAGGGCCGTCTTGAGTGGGTGGGAATGGACCTGCTTGCCCAGAGTGGTGATGGGGGGGCGGTCTAAGGGGAGAAAGGCCCGTAAGTTGTTCATATTGAGGCTGGTGCCTATGTACTGTACCCTTTGGGCTGGGAAGAGATGAGATTTCTCCTGGTTGATCTTGAGACCGGGGTGCTGTAGGAGGGAGCAAGTCAGTGAGATGTCATGGAGGAGGGATTGCTGGCTGTTTGAGACCAAAAGCCAGTCATCGATATATGGGAAGACAATCACTCCTTGAATGCGTAGGAAGGCCGCAACAACTACCATTGTTTTGGTGAAGACCCTGGGGACTGTAGATAGGCTGAATGGAAGGGCCTTGTATTGGTAGTGTTTCTGGCCTATACTGAAGCGGAGGTACTTCCTGTGTGCAGGATAGATGGTCAACTGGAAGTATGCATCCTGTAGATCGATGGTGGCGAGCCATGCATGTCTGCGAATTAGCGGGAGGATGGAATGTAAGGTCACCATATGAAAGTGGCGGTAGAGGATGAACTCGTTCAGACCCCGCAGGTCTAAGATGGGTCTGGTACCGCCGTCTCTTTTCGGAATTGCAAAGTAGCGTGAATAAAAGCCGGTCCGTTGGTGGGAGTAGGGTACCGGCTCTATGGCGTCCTTGGAAAGGAGAGCAGAGACCTCCTGGAGAAGGATATTGGAGGGAGGGATATAGACCACATGGGAGGGTGGTGGGGGTTGTTTGAACTCTATTAAATAGCCCCGTGTGATGATAGAAAGTACCCAGGAGTCCATGGTTATGTTGGCGCAGGTGGGGAGAAATGGACCCAGTCGGGTGTCCAGGCATTGAGAGTCAAAGACCCTGTTTGGACTGCCTAGGAGCTTTGGGGTGGGATGGTTGTTGCGCCGGTGAGAAGCGTTGTTTTTGTCCATATGGGACCCTCTGGGTGTTAGAAGAGCTACAGGGCCTCCATGTGCGCTCTGGTGAACTTCTTGTGGAAGATCTCCTGGACCAGGAGCGGGACCATGATCTGAGCTTGAAAGGTCTTTGGGTTGATTTTTTTTTAAATTAAATTTATAAAAGGCATAACAAGAACAATGGTAAGTATACAGAGAATAACAAGTGGGCAAAAAAACACTTAACAAATAAAAAAACATAAAAAATATAGGTAAATCAATTTAACACAATACCACAAGAAAAGGCATTAATTCTAAAAAGACACTAACAAGTTGAAGTGTATAGGCCGGAGCTTTACTCTGACAAAGGATAGTATTTATGTAGACGAATGTTACTCAGTCAATACTGTAAGGTGAGGATGAAGCCATAATAACCACATTAGCAATCCTGTGCATATAAGTTTTACCATTTGACCTTATCAATCAGTTGAGTCGGGATAGGATAGATAAGGCCATAGAATAGCAAATAGACTATACTTAGTTACCAATCCAGTAAAAGAAAGTATTATAACGTACAACACTAAAAAAGATTGTAACGAGCTAATTGTAATGATTTCGTCTTGAACCTTATCTATGTCTAGTTTTTGTAAAAAGGGATACCATTTCTCATGAGGATTGTAAAGATCTCTTTCTTTTTGGCTGTTATTGAAGTAAACTAGACATTTCTCGAGTAGAAAGAACTCCCAAATTTTATTAACCCACTGTTTAATAGTGGGCGGGGAAGCATCCTTCCATTTTTGGGCTATGACAACCTTAGCAGCCACCAGCAAAGTGTTGACTAGGTCTCTGATAAGGGCGGGAGGGCGGATTTGGGGTCACAGATGCAGTAGAAAAAGTTGTGGATTTAGTGGCATAGAGTGACCTATCAAGCTCTCTATAGTTTTGGCTACCTTAGACCAGAAGGATTGAACATAAACACAGTCCCACCAGTTGTGGGAAAAAGTGGCTTTAACTCCACATCGTTTCCAGCAAAACAGTGAAGCGTTAGAGATGAGGTGGGCTAATTTAGCCGGCGTTAGATACCAGCGAAAGAGTACTTTGGAAGCCGCAGCTAGGATAGAGTTCGATGAGGAGAGCTTGGAGTGAGTAGCCCAAATTTCGGTCCATTGTTCAACTGATAAAGTTATTTGGAGGTCTTTGTGCCAGGTATGCTGATAAGGCATCAATTTGGAGCAATCAGCCGTAATAAAGGTTTTGTAAAAAAAAAGGCTATGAGGCCTCTTTTTCTATATACATTGGTAAACATGCGTTCTATGTTAGTTAATGGTTGTTTAATTTTGTCTTTCAGGTCGGGTCTATTCAGTAGATGCAGCAGTTGGAGATATTTGAACCACGGTAGGTGAGTTTTAAAATGGTCTTCAAGTTCGGCTTTAGTAGCAATCCTTTTACTTTTCAAATAGACATCTATTAGCCTAGTGATACCTGCTTTCCTCCATGCTGTAAAGGAGTGTGGGTCTTTGGCAGGCAAAAAAATAGAATTGCAACAGGGGAACCCAGGGAAGGCAACCACCTTGGCCCCTGACTGGCTAAGCCATCAAATTCTTCCCCACGCCCACCAACAAAGCTGTTTTGGGATCACAAGAACACCCGTTCGCCCAGAGCCCTGATGCAAACAGAGGAAATACACACTCCTCCAGCGCTTATATACATCCTCCCTCCCATTGCCCATTGCAAGGAGTAGAGACAGACATGTGTTATTAGCGACCAGCATTGCTTATCACACTTAGAAGGGACCCTATTTGCATTTTCAGGGCTCGAAAATATCACCCCACCAGCATTTTCACACAAAAGTTTCTGGGTGGGATTTCTTCTCCAAATGGTTCTGAGCCATGGTGAAAAACTCAGAGAGGTCCATGCCGAGGACATGATTTTTGAGCTGTGACTCATAAACCTCGAATTCAACAAAGTTCTGTGCCCATCCCAAAGCCCAAAGATAAAATAACAAGCCCCAGATCCACCACCCCCCAGCATCTCTTTGATATGCAAATACCTCTCTAATGACTGAGCAGGTTCTGGCAGGCTTCTTGCTCCAGAACCTAAGGCTCTGATTAGTTAAGGTCTTTTTAGACATGTGGGAGAGACTTCAAGAGGAACTGTCCCTTCTGTGCACATTGGGGGAAAGCGTGACCATGAGAAGGGCAGCATCTTTTTGTGCATACACCATTTCAATCTCCCAGGAGGGAAGGGAAATCAGATGCTCAGGATCTGTAAGTCTCAATTAGGTGAGCAACCATTCCATGTTTCTTTTCTTTTCTTAGCATGTACCTTAGTCCTGTAAACTCTATTTACTCTAGAGCTGTGCCTGTAGAAATAAAGCTGTATTGGTTAAGAGAATGCATTGCTTCCTATTCACATGCCTTGCTGCCAGATCACACTATGAGAATGGCCTAGTTCTGGCTGCTCCTCCTGGCAGCTGAACTAGAGAGAGGGCAGAGGTGGTGGCTACTGAAGGGAAAGGTTCTGAACCTTGCTTAACAGGGGCTGAGGAGCTGCAAGGGGTATCTGCTGGCATGAGAGGATTTCCCTCAGCAAGAACGACTTCCGCCCTAGCTTCTGAGCAGGGCTGCCCCTCTTTTGCTGGCACAAGCACTCAGGAGTGGGGAGCGAAGGCAGCCTGTGGGGCAGAAGCATCTCAAGCTCATTGTAACCAAGGCAGGAAGGCAAGACTGCAGGTGCCAGTTTGGAGACACAGTTTCAGATTCATCACAAACAGCTTTAAATTGGTTTGAGCCCCTGGAGTTGTTCAAGAGATTCACACCTGCTTGTGCGTAGCAAAAGCCATTAAAGTGTATGCCCTGATAAAGAGAAAATATATTCTCCTAATAACGTAGGACTCCATCTATTATTCATTTCTATTACTTTCCTAATATGCTTATAAAAGTTCTGGAAATTATCCTCCCAAAAGTTTAATATGTGGAACAGCTGATGTACTTGACATTCTTCAGCTTATGTAAGTTAGAGTATTCGGAGGCTTTACCTATAATGGTTTTTTGTGCAAAGACTATTTTTCCAAGACGCATTAGGCAACCCTGAAAGAAAGAAAAAAGTATTAACTAAATCTACTTAAGCAATTAAAGTCTGTTTCTGCACCAACCAGGGAAGTGTAATGCAATTCCATTTCCCTTCAGCAAATGTTGATTGATGAGCACTTAGGGTCATAAAGACATTGTGTAGGAAAGATGCTCTACAATACAGGGGAAGAAGGTAAGGGTCTCAGAGAAGAACAGATGATTTGCAAGCATTTCTGGACCCATACAGGTCCTATTCTGATTAAGATAAAGGCCTCCACAGATTTCCAAGAAAAATCTGTTTCAATATAATGAAATAGAACATGGTCTTCTTAATGAACGAAATAATTGGATCTAATTTATCAATATAATTTTGTGTGTGTGTGTGTTTGTATATTGCCTTCAAATCACTTCCAATTTATGGCAACCCAATGAATTAACATCCTCCAAAACCACTGTAAAGTTATGCTCAACAATCTTATAACAAAGGCTGATACCCTATATGGAATGAGAAATGCCAGATGTTCAAGCTGGATTCAGAAAAAGAAGAGAAACTACAGATCATACTGCAAATTGACATTGGTTACTGGAACATATGAGATAATTTCAGAAGAAAATCAGCTTGTGTTTCATAGATTACAGCAAAGCCTTTGACTGTGTAGATCATTAAAACCTATGGTTGACTTTAAAGGAAATGGGTGTGCCACATCATCTGATTGTTTTGATGCCCAACCTACACTCTGGACAAGTGGCCACTGTTAGGACAGAATATGGAGTTATGGAAAGTCCAAGGTTCAATCTGCCAGTGGGTGAGGCCTTTATTGTTTTGTTTAGTATTTCCTTACTGACCTTCCTTCCTGTTTGTCTTTAATGCTTGAGGGGCATAATTGAGTGGAAAGGTGGGATAGAAACATTTTCAATAAAAAATAAATAAATCCCTAGTATCTTCAGTAAAAGGTAATGCATGTTAAGACAGATTGTTCTCTGTCTGGCACTCTGGAGAGCCACTGTCAGTTTTGGGACACAGTGCTGAACTAGATGGGCCAGTGATCTGACTCAGTGCAAGGCACTTTCAATATTCATGTGTCAGGCTGTTAAATGTATTTGTAAAACGAACTAGGTTAAACAGACTCTGCTGCCAGACAAAATTATCTTCACATTTTCCCTTGTGCTCAGAATTCTTTTTTCTTCTTCTGGCTCCTCTTTACTTTGTACAGACACTACTGGCCCGGACAGTCTGACACAAAACAATTAACACAGAGGGGAACAAGGGTAGAAAATGCCCATAGACCTGAATGCCAATTCCCATCCTTTTGGGTGTTAGCGTTGTGCTAGGAGGTGATGTTCTTTTGCTGTCTCCTATCATAACTACAGAAGTGCTGTGATCTTCAGAAAGAACAATGTCTATAACCCTAGAATCTAAATAAGATTTTTTTAATGGCAGCTTTTTAAAATCTGCCTTTAATTATTTCAGGGTGATTAAATTTTATTCCATTGTTATGGCTTGCATTCAGGTAGCCAAACATTGTAATTACTATCAATGCAGCATATAATTACTACCTTCAGTTGAAAAAGCTGAAGTATTGACAAGCTACAAATAAACACACCATCGACTTCATAACCATAGCAAGATTTTTGCCAGTGCTTTCCAACAGCGCTAAGTTCACAACTTCTTTTTCCCCAGTTGTCCATTATACATGCTTCCCATTCTCATAGCTTTCTTAAGCTAACCATCTATACGGTTCATTATCTCCTGACCAATTTTTGTGCCTAAAATGCAAAACAATGGAAAATAAATCACACCGTTTTTGTCTGGGCATCCTTGAGCTCAGCTACTCTCATAGTTGGTTAGCTAACACCATTTCCCCCCCTCATCTTCCACATAGCAAATTAACTTCCTAAAGATTCCCCTGAAATATAAACAAACATTGGATACTATAATATATACAATCTAAACAAACACTGGATACTATAAAAGCCATTTAGTCAGGATCCAGCATGATTAAGAAAGGGAAGCCTCCACAAGCGCTTCTGTGGGCAAGCAGCAAAGGGTGGAAGCATATTTCTAGGCAAATGATCTTGCATGACTGGATAGGGGAAGGGAAAGAGTAATAGCATGAAAAAAGGGAAGCACACCTGGGGGAAAGGGGGCTGGAAAGAGTCTGCAAAGGAGCTGCATTGAGAAAGGAAAGAGATAGATCAGGACCCCATTGCCTCTGGATCAAATAGATAGCTTTTTAAACTCGCTTGGGAAACTGACCAAATAATACAAATATTAGAGGGGTTAGAGGGGTTTAAGGATAATAAGAGATTTAGATATAAAAAGTCCTTTCTCAACACAGGGAATCGAAGACCCAGTGCTAGCTGATGGAAAAGACCATCACGCAGGAGAACATCCCCTATCTAAATTTCAATGATCCAAAATTTTTGCCAGTAATTTAAGTCAAATATTAATGACTCATTGATGATGTATTTTATTAACTATGCCAAAACAATTAGGATAACCAACACCTGAAACAAAAAATAGTCGTAACTGAGCTGGTTGGGCGGGGGGGGGGGGGGGGGGGAGGAAGTGTTATCCCAGTGCAAAAACTACATATTCACCCAGGATATACACATTTTTTAAAAGGCTACCAGGAGGAGGACGAGGTTTGGCCTGGCCCCTAGCTTTTCTGGAGTGGGACCTAAAACGAAAAAGAATGAACAGGTCTTTTTTTTTTCTGATACAGTTGCATTCCCAAGAACATACTTTATAAAGTGGAGTCACCAGAAAAGTTAATAAGCTAGCCAGCTTCTGAGGTGGGGGGGCGGGGGAAGGGGGAGAAACAGACCATGGAAAGGAAAGTTGTACAGATTCACAGTGTGAAAGTGGCTCAGAAAACATACTTGGAAGTCTTAACGCAGGAGGAAGGATTATTTAGAGGTTTGATTAACACTAACTGCTTGTACTTTAGGCTTCTTATTTCCCAGGGGCTCTGGCCTTTTGAATGCTGAGAGCGCACTAGGAAGAAACAATATTGGCGCCTGCAAATAGAACCAAAACTGCACATTCTGAAAAAATGCTGAGATTATTTCTATAGTATCAAAAGAATCACTATTATTTCAGGATTAGTCACAGCCCAGCTTCTGTGCATCTTGTGCTGCTGAACAAAGTAACAACATTTTTTGTTGAGCAGAGACTATTGAAGAATATATTATGTTCCTATAGCAGATTTTGAAGAGAGAAGAAGGCTATCCCCCAGGGGCACAGTCAAGAGAGGCAAAAGTGTTTGGCTTTTCTTCTTCCTTATTTCAACTACCTAAACACAGCACTTTATCTGCATTCTAATGTCACAACAACCAGAGGTCTGTCTGAGAGCCACAAATGTAACTTGGTCTCATGCTTGTGTGTTCCCAATCACTCCTTCCCCTTCTTCATCCCATAGGAGTTTGGGGACGGGAACATGGGGGTGGTATCGGCATGATGGCATTATGTCTTTCAGGGAAAACCAAGACGTGATCGCACTCCACTCAAGAAATCACTAGAAACTCTATGATGAAACTATAGTTTCTGTGATTCCTAGAGTGGAATAATGTCAGTTGCCAGTTCTCTGCCAAACTGGTGTAATGCCATTGCACCAATGGTGATGTTTAAATTTATTCTTCTCCTGCCAGCTGACCAAGTGGCAGCAGGTGCTACCACCAGGAAGTATCTCACAAACTTTTTACAAACTGGGAGCCTAAACCATCGTTAAATCCCACTTAGAAGTCTGGTTTTTGGAGTAGAAACAAACTCCATATTGCCCAGGTATTTGCATTTAGATGGCAAAGGAAGCTTAACTGAAAATCTCCTGATTTTGGACAAGTTCAGTTATGGAATGGGATAGATGTGCATGAACATCAGAACAAAGTGTGTTGTTGCTCATCAGTGAAACCTCTATGAGGTTACAGTCAGACATTACCGGGTCTGATTCCCCACTCCTCCACTTGCACCTGCTGGATGACCTTGGGCAAGCCATAGTTCTGGCACAGCTGCTCTTGAAAAAGAGCAGTTTCTGTCAGAGGTCTCTCAGCCCCACCTACCTCACAGGGTGTCTGTTGGGGGGAGGGGAAGGGAAAGGAGTTTGTAAGCCGCTCTGAGACTACAAGTGAGCAAAGGGCGGGATATAAATCCAATCTCTTCTCTTCTTCATTACAGTCTCTAGACTGTAACAGTCTAAAACTGTTACAGTCTCTAGACTGTAACAGTCTAAAACTTAAAACTCTTCTTCTAACAGTCTCTTACCAAAGACTGTTAAATAAACAAAATATTGCAAGAGTGCTAGTGTTTTAAGCATGTTTTATTTTAACATTTTTAAAAAAATCTTTAATTGTGTTATAAAGTTTATATCTTTATAAAGTTTCTATCTCTGCTACCTGGCATTACATTTTATGAAACACATGGCCTGGTCCAACAAGGTCTCATTTATGTCTGATCTGGCCCTCATAACAAATGAGTTCAACACCCCTACATTAAACTGTCCTATATGACAACTATAGTGAGACTGGTTCAACTTTACTCTCTTCCTTCCAAAATTGACCTCAAACAAAATAAGCTGCACAAAATTCTATAAAGGATACGCTTCCTTCCCCAGTCTCTGGTTTATGAAGTGTTTTGAGCAAAATATCCAATTCCTGTAAAATACAGTTTTTAAAAGTATGACAGAGAGATGTCAAGCTTTAAACCCTTTTTGTCCAACAACAGTATTCATGGTTGCAATTACATGAGCAGATTCCACAATTACTGCATATGGGAGGGGAAGAACAACCAAAACTGAGATTGTGTATCTGCCATTCTCTTCAAAAGAATAATTTAATAGCAGGGGATGAAGTAACAGAAGGATACAACAAAGAATGCCAGAAAAACACCAGGCTGACCTTTCACTCTAAAGCCAAACCTTCCATGAAATTAATAGCCATCACTGAAAGGCCGATCTAGGCATCCTGCCAAGAAACCCTTTTGAACATTTCCACAACAAAATAAGCAAGTTTTGCAGAAGCCAAAGTTAAATGCTAAAAACACAAAACATGAACTCTTAGGATATATTTTCCCCGATACTACTGGATGCACGAGTTGTATAAATCTATCTTCAAGGCATTATCAGAGACTTTTTTTTTGCCTGTACACACTGGGATAAGCTATGCACACATTAGTACATGTATTGTTTTCTAAAACCACTTTAAAATATCATTGAAATACAACAAAATAAAGCAAATACAAATCAATCACATAACTGTTAAAGACAGTATAATCAAAATTAATAAAAATATAAAGCCAAAATAATTACACATCAGTATACATATAAGAGCCATAATAATGATTGCTTAGGAGTCCAATAAAGCCTTCCAAATGTAGCAATGATGGTGCAGGAAGGCATCAGTGGGTGTGTTGAGTTGTGGAATAAAACTAAGAGAAAGGCAAGATGTAAATGCTATTGAAGAGACACAAGCATGGCTGGGTATTTTCCAGGAAAAACATCTGAAGAAACAGCTTAGTCAAAAAGGTGCCAAGACCATTATTGTCTAGTACATTTTAAAATCCCTCACGTGCATGGTTCTCACTTCTGCTATTATTCTCACATATTCTGTGACTACAGTTGGAGGATCAGGTTTCCTCTGTGCCATGTAGCACCTTTTACCAGCTTCAGCTGATCCAGCAGCTATGGAAAACATGATCTGGCCATATACTCTGATCACATCCAGATTAGATTACTGCAATGCCTTCTACCCCTCTCCGACATTGGTGTTGTGTAACACCAGGTGCATAAATAATAAGACCATGGTCCTTCAAGACTTCCTGTTGGAGCAGGATATGGACCTGGCGTGCATGACCGAGACCTGGGTGCAAGACGGGGAGACCGTAGCTCTCTCCCAGTTGGCTCCTCCTGGGTTCTTGGTCCTTCTCCAATCACGGACCATGGGGCAGGGGGGAGAAGTGGCTCTGCTCATTCAGGAGGCTTACTCCTTCCAGGTGGTCCTGCCGCAAAATTTCACAGGCATTGAGTGTGCTAGCCTGGTGTGGGAGGCCAGGGAGAGTTTGGCGATTTGGCTGGTGTACCGACCGCCTAATGCACCGATCAATAGCCTGCCGTCCCTGATGGAGGCCGTATCAGTCTGGGCACTGGAGCACCCTGATAATGTTGGGCGATTTCAGTGTCCATGCCGATGACGCAACCTGCACTCAGGCAATGGGCCTGGTGTTGTCCATGGCGGCACTCGGACTCTCCCAATATGTAATGACCCCCACTCACCGAGCAGGGCACATGCTCAATTTGATCTTTGCGGCGGGGGTTACAGTGGACCGGGTTACTGCTTCGGCAGTACCATGGTCAGACCACCATGCCATGGGGACCCATCTGAATGTGCCAACCTGTCCCTGTTTAGGCGGTGAGCGTATTTTTGCTCACCCGTGGAGCCAGATGGACCCAATGTGGCTCCGGATGGCTCTACAGGATCCGATGCCCCCTGGCAGCTCATTGGATGTGCTTGTGGAGGACTGGCATAGCCGACTCTCCACAGCCATCAATGAGATCGCTCCCTGGCGCCCTCTGCGCTCTCGTCCTAAGCTCGCTCCCTGGTTTACCGAAGAGCTGAGGCTTATGAAGCAAGAGCTACAATGGCTAGAGAGACGGTGGTGCCACACTTGTGACAAAGCTACAAGAGCATCCTATAGGACATTTATGAGATCCTATGAGATGACAATTAAAGCTGCGAAAAGAGAGTATTTTGCGGCCACGACTGCATCACGCCCGGCCCAATTATTTAGAACAGTTTGGTCCATAACAGCTCTGCCACAGGGCAGGCCATACACTAGGGAATTGGATATTGGCTATGAGGCTTTTGCAAGCTATTTCATGGATAAAGTCCTGTCGCTCCGCCGTGACCTCCCCGCCACAACAGAAACAGTATGTGAGCTCAAGGCCCCAAGCATGTCTTCGATGTTTGGTTTTGGATCGTTTCAACCGACTCAGCCTAGAGGAACTTAAAAGATTGCTCTTGACTGTATGCCCAACCACGTGCAGCCTTGATCCATGCCCTTCTTGGCTTATTAAAGCTGGCCACGAGGGGTTTCGAGGTGCTCTATGAGAGATTATCAACAAATCCCTCTTAGAGGGGCAATATTTTAAACTGATATTTTAAACTGATTTTTACGTGTATTAATGGTCATTGCAGACCAATTGTATAAGTCTCCCTGAGCCCACTCATGGGGAGGGCGGAGTATAAATTAATTAATTAATTAAACAAATAATACATAGGTCTGCCTTTGAGAACTGTTCAGAAACTTCAGCTGGTCCAAAACACAGCAGGGTCAAAATTAGAAAATTAATTTGTGCAAATAACATTTCAGATATATACTTTTCTTTGATCAACTAGACATTTTGAGACCTTTGAAGTCCAAATCCATCTAAATAGCAGCCAAAATTGTGACAGGGATTTTTTTTTTTTGCTTAATAGCACAAAAGAGTCAAAACCAATCCATCACAAGCTCATAACAGATTCCTGTTTTTTCTACCTTCCCAGCACGGCACATGGATGCACGTTCTGGCACCATGCCAATCTACTAGAACAGCTGGGAGGCCTACAGTTACCTGCAATATCCCAGTCCAGCAGTCCTTTGCTCAGTAAAGAAGCGCAAGCTCTGAGCTTTCATTCCTTGACTGAGCAATGCTAGTGGGGTGAAGCAGAAATACAGGAAATGGGGGACTCACACAGGTCTATAATTCCCTGCAATGGTCTGGCATGCCAAACACCTATTTATGCATGGCATAGGGGTAGGGGAATGGTTCTGTACTATGTCTGATGGGGGAGTGCTATGAGGAGCAAACAGTGGGGATTTATAATGCATCTTAAATACTTTAGATCTATCCATCAAATTAGAAAAGCTGTGTCCCTAACTTTTCAATAATTCCCTCTTTAAAATGAAAATGTTGGGCAGAAATTCAGGTGAACAGAATACAGGTGCCCCATTCATTAAGAGAAGAATGCATGAGAATGCATGAGAAGCATCTACAAACACATGACATGCAAAGTTTCAGGATGGATCCAATAACTGTGCACATATAGTTTACTTCTTGAAAAAATCAGATAGAATACATAGACTAAAGCTATAATGGAAGATGGTACAACACGCAGTTGATTGCATTAGACTTATATAGTGTATTGACAGTTCATGGAAATGCTGGCAATGTGGTAAATATAAGCAATCAATCTGTATAAAAATGTATTGAACAGCCAAACTGAATGCCAATAAAACAGAAGCAAATAAAACAGAGAAGATAAGCAAGTTCAGTATGAGATTCTCCTCACCTGCTTTACTTAGTGCTACTTCACCCAAACAGAAGAACTTGATTATAGTCTTTCAGTTGCTCCATAAACTTTATATGGATTTAGCAAACAACAAAATAGTACTGGCTACCACACTTTCTGTATCACCAGTGTCAATGTATGAGAGAGAGAGAGAGAGAGCGCATTTCAGTTATTAAAATTAAATATTTGGGGCAAGATACCCTGCTAGTAATTACTAAAGCACATAAAGAGCCCTCAATGACATTTATGGACAGGATAGTCAAAAGGAAATACTTCTTTACTCAATGAGTAATCATACTATGGAATTCGCTGCCAGTGGATGTTGTGATGGCCAGAAGCTTAGATGACTTTAAAAGGAGATTAGACAGGGTCACGGAGGACAGGTCCATTAATGGCAACTAGCCATAGTCACTAAAATGAACCTTCATAATCAAAGGCAGTAAACGGAATATCATAGCAAGGCCTTGGCTTCTGTGTGTTGACCCTCCAGGGCAAATGGTTGGCTGCTGTGTGAAAGAAGATAGTGGACTATACAGACAACTGGTCCAATCCAGCAGGGCTCTTATGCATGCTTATTTAGGAAAGGTACCTTGCCTCCAAATATTTATTTATTTAGCAATTTGATTTAGGAGACATGGAGGGTAGTTATACCTTGGACAAATTTTTCCTCCTATCATATATTAAAGCATGGAAAGAGAAAAGAAAACACACATATTTATCACAACATTCTATGTAAAAGAAGAACAACAGCTAGATCATTTCAGATCACTGAATACAACATGTAATGCAAATAGCATCTCTCCAGCTGCCCTTTATTTCTCCTGTGCTACAACTCAGAAACGTTTGTGAGTTTCTTTGGAGTATACAGAAAACACATTGCTTCATTTCTACCATTTGTATACTTCAGTCCTTATTTCATGGCACAAACCTCAGACACTATTTTTATTTATGCACAAATGGTCCTCCACATCATACAATAAATTCTCCTTCATTCACAACTCTAGCAGATGCAACAGCTCAGACCATAAATCCAAGTGAAAACACAGTATACTAAGATAGCAGATACTTTACTGTGCAAGCCTCTGTAAAGATAAAATGCTAAACCCAGTGCTGTCCTTTGCCATTATGATTAACTGCAGGTGCTTTTCTCTCGCACTCTAGTGGCAGACAACAGAGTTTAGAAGTAGGCTACATCACAAGATCATCACTAAAGCTGCATAAGGTATAGCTATCATGGCCTGGATCTTATTCATTATTTAAAATTCTCAACGCTTTCTCTTGCTTTTTCTCTGCATATTAATGCACTCAGGAGAAGGGAACAGTGAGAGGAAATGAAATTCCCACACTCTCATGTGTCACAGTTTCAGCAGCATGGCCATGCTGGTCCACAGCAGAGGAGCTAGAATCAAGTCTAGTGACACCTTAGAGGCCAGCAACATTTTCGGGGTATGTATGAGCTTTGGAGTGTCAAAGATGATGAAGGAGCTTTGATGCTTGAAAGCTTATACTCCGAAAATCTTGCTAGTCTCTAAGCTGCTACTGGATTTGAATCTAGCTCTCACCTGTCACAGAGATTTCATGAAGGCGGGGAAGGGACTGATTCTGCTTCCAGTACTGCCATGATGTTTCCACTGCCCAATATGGGATTGACAAGTGCATCTAAGGAACCAGGATATTTTGGGGAACAGGAGAAAAGACTGGAAATTTCCATTAAAATGTAAATACATCCAGACTGAAATTAAGGTCTAATCCGTTCTAAAACATTAATGCACATACTTAAAAATACACACAAAAGAAAGAAAATCTCCAGCTGCCACTGGCTTACCACTAGCATTTCTGTCACAGGGATAGCAGGAGCGCTCTGGTAGGTAATAAGATTTTATTGAGTTCTCAAAGCTGCATCATTCGTCCATCCGACTTTTTAATTTCCCACATGAATGCTTCCATGTTACATTAGCTCATGGTGCGTTTGGGCAGGCCATAGTTCACGCTGAGCTAGTGCCTGAACCCAACTTTGGCAACATTCCCAAGCAAATACCCAAACTAAAAATTACTGCTCTTTCACAGCAGCGTTCAGGTGCCTCTTCACACACAGATGGCTAATTTGCACAGGGCTATTTATACAAGACAATTAACTGGCATTTCCCCCAACTAAATTACCATCAATGAGAAAGAAACCTGAAGACTCAGCTTTCCGTAGGAAGTCAGGCACAGGAAACTGAGAACAACTGAGGATGGAGAGAGACAGACATTCTGAGCATGGCAGAAGGGCTTTCCACTCCCATTTGCTGCCTTGAAGTAAATGCTTCAAAATGAAGAGAATGCATTTCAAAACCACTGACAGAACACTTCAGAACTTATGGCAGTCTTTAGTGTGAACTGGTTGTTGCCACTTCAGTAAAATATATATTTAACTCAATTACTAGCATTGTTGACTGACAATTTCATTCTTTATTAATACTTTTAATCAGGCATTTCAGAACTGTGTGCCAGTTTTAAATAACGATGGACCCTGGTTCTGTGATGGGAAGAGAACTGATACAAGTTATGTCTTCTCAATGATAAGGTTCAGAGTTATATAGTCTGAGGACACCATTTGTCAACTGTACTCTGCTTCCAGCACATTGTGTCTTGATTGTGTAAATTGGTCCAAACAACCACAGAACCCTGGAAAGGATAGGCTGGAAGAAGACTAGACTGGATGACCTCTGGTCCCATGTAAGTTCCACCTGGATCTTCTGAGGTATCTTACGCATCCCAACAGATTTCTAGCCAGTCATTCTCCACAAACTCCAAATGTACCGCTTTTAAATGACAGTAGCTTCTTAAAACTTGTACAGCTAATTTCTCAGTTTCTTCAATATGTTTAGAATCTACATACTTTTCTTATCAACACATGGAACCAGATTCTAGCAATCAGAACTGGCATCAGGTAATACTTTTTCTATAATAAAATCACTGGGCATTTTGGGACTCACGTTGCTGTAGAGAGCTATATGGATGGAACACAGTTGTAGGGAAAGTCTTGACATCTAGTCATTTAACATTTTTGATCCTTCCTTCCACTTAAGAGTTTAAGGCAAATTACAGAAAAATTATAAAACAATTAAAATCTTGGCTCCATGTTCTGGGGCAAATTGCTATCCTTGGTGCATTTTTTGACCACAATTGATGGGGAAATGGCTCTAAAATGCCTCTCTCAGGACATTGTTATCTGGCCATTTGTACAAAATGTCCTGAAGTACAACCATGTACCACTTGGTTTTCTCTCTGTAAACACAAAAAGCACCAGAGCTACAAAACCACCCCAGAAATACACCTATTTTGACTTCTGGGTTGCTTTTTAAAAATACAATTAAAATACCACTGGGATAAGAAAAAATTCCCATGATTTCTTTCTCAGAAAAATCCAGTTCTAGACTTCCGGCAAGACTTGCGAGCATGGCTGACGTGCTCCTCCGCATCTGCGGGGAGCGCGATCCGTACCCGGCGGGAAGAAGGGGCTCTGGACTGGTGCCGAGCCCCCAGAGACCCCAGTGAGGGGGCTCTGCCTGGGGTGGCACGAAGGGGATCTCTCCCTACGGTGGCGACCAAGGGATAGAGATCCCTTTTCATCACCCCCATAGGTTCCCCCGCCGTGGGAGCCGTATGGCTGAAAGCGCAAATCCAAGAAGCAGCAGAGAGTGCGAAGCAATGAGGCTGGAACTGACAGTTACGCATGGAGAAAACGTGAGTCTGAAGTAAGAAAAGCAGAACACAGCGGGAAGACGGCGGGAGGAGTGAAACCCACCCACCCCCTCTCCGGGACTAGCGTACTTACGAGACTCTTTACGTGGCGTTACTGCAGGAATAAAAGCCCATCCGCCTTGCTAGATGGCAGCATCGCTCACTTGGAGATATAAACTTTAGAAGGACATAAGTGCTGTTTGAAAATTTGCTCCTTTCGTTCATCTTATCTATCTATAAACAAAGAGCGTAGTCTCAACAATGACGGGGAAACTGAAACCTTCCCCCAAACTAGGAAGTACAGCTCCGAGTTCAAAGGTTGATACCACGGAGATGAGTGCGGTGTTCTCGTTATTGCGACCTCTAGTGGACCAAATGACAGCTCTCAACGTTAAAATGGACAAAATGCAGCTAGAACTAAAAGAGTCGAATAAATCCACAGAGAAGCTGCAGCGAAAACTTCTGGAAGTAAAAACTTCAGTAAAAAACCAAAACGCAAGACTACAAAAGGCAGAGAAGGAAAAGGCCTTCCACCACGATCAGCTTTTGAAATTACAAATGGATAGATCGAATTTTTTCCTAAGACTTCAGAATGTGCCAGAAAACACAGGAGAAGACCTTAAAAATTTGCTAAGTGAAGCACTTGAACCAGTGACAGGCATGAAAGCAGCGGATATAAAAAGCGATATGGATATGGTTTACAGAACCTATCCAGATTACACTAAAAAGAAAAGCCTGCCTGGTGAAATTATGATAAGGTTCTCCAAAAAATCTACAAGAGACGTGGTGCTTAGGACCACAAACAAAGCAGCTCTGAAGATCCTGGGAGAAGAAGTAAAAGTGATGAAGGATATCCCATTTGAAATAAGGAAAAGAAGGAAAGCCTATGGAAAATTGACATCTTGGCTCCAGTCTGAGTCTATCATCTATCGTTGGAATACTCCAGAAGGACTATGCTTCAGCATCAAAGATAAGAAGTATAAGATTGACTCTGTTCAACAAGCGAAAAAATTTCTGGAAAAAAGCAAAGAGCAGAAAACTGGGAGAGACTCAGATGGTTCACTGGCCTCGCAAGAAAGCATGTATGGATTTGATAGCTCAAAGAGTGAAGAAGAAGTGTCTGACTCGGAAAAGGGAGCTGCAGCTCCAAAAATAGTTGAGACTGTTAAGACAAGAAGAGGACGAAAGAAGAAATAGTGATTAAACTGTTTTATTAAGCATTGCACTTATGTATTATAAATGGTTTAATTAACCGTATTTCTCTAGGAGGGCGTGCCTGCCAAATAGTTTTGATAACTTTTATAGTAGCAGTAACAAGTAATTGAAATTTATCCAAGGTTTTAAATGCTTCATAATTATTTTATGTAACAAGGTAGTATTAAGCAAATGATAAAGTACTCTCTGTATAAGGTATATGTAGCTTAGATTGTAGCGTTATAGTTGTAGTCATAGAGGGGAAAAAAAATCCAGTTCTAGAGAAGTATTTTTAATTTCCCTGGAGAGATACAGGCCGAGGACAGACTGCCAATCTAAAGCGGAGGCAAAGCGGAGGAAACTGGAGCGGGGGAAAAACCCCACGGAGCTGGCCGTTCACACTGGCCAGAGCAATGCGGATCAGCGGCAATACGGAGCGTTCAGACTGCCACGGAGCGTTCAGACTGCTGCGTAGCCAGCGCGCGCGGCTTGCGCGTGCCGCTGCTTTTTTTCCCTTTTTTTGTTGATGTGTTTTGCATGTGCGCACATGCGCACATGCGCATAACTTTTTGCCGGTGCGTTCACACTTCCTCCGGATGCCTCCCGCTTCTTCCAGTTCACACTGTTTGGAAGCGGGAGGCATGCGGAGGAAGGCCCCAGAACACCGGGTAAAACCGGTGTCCTGTTAAAGCGAAAGGAAAGCGACTGGGAGACGGGTAAGTACGCAACGGAGCCGACAGACAGATGCGCATGTCTGAACGTGCTCCTTTCTTCCGTTTGCGAACCATGCCTGCCCCGCTTTAGATTGCCAGTCTGTCCTCGGCCACAGTGCCTACTGATAATCTGAAGAAAATGTATCTCAAAACAGAGACCCATTCTTGGGGAAGAATGATATCCTAGAACTACAACATTACAATCTTAATGTTTTTTAAAGCAATCATTTCACACCTCATATGAAAGCCTGTTTTCAGATTCTGAGTGTCTGGGAACTGTGCAGGAAACTTTTTAAAATTGTGGAACAGTTTTCAGCTCCAAGATCCAATGGAATTTCGCTCAGGGTGGAAATATACCCCATAATACAATTGATGTAAGTTTTTTCAAAATGCTGGTAGAAACAGATTGAAAGTCTAATGAGTAAGCAAAATAAGAATGACATCAAAACTCAGCACACAAAAAAAGAAGACAGCAACATTTACAAAAATACCAATTAAAGAAAACAATTTTTGTTTTGGACTGCTCTGAAGGCAGAACCTCTGATGGCTATCTTAGTAAATAGGCAGGTTTATATGGGAGACAATGGACTTTCAGGCACCCGTGTAGAGATTTATAGGTCAAAACCAGTACTTTAAACTGGGCCTGGAAAACACAAATTCAGCTCTTTTACAAATAAATACATGAAGCTGCCCTATAGTGAATCAAACCACTGGTCCATAAATGTCAGTATTGTCTACTCAAGCCAGATCTCAGGTAAAGATCTTTCACATCATCTACCACCTGATCTTTTTTAAGTTGGAGATACTGAGGACTGAACCTGGAGCCTTCTGCATTTCAAGTAGATGTTCTACCACTGAGCCACTGCCCCTCCCCAATACAATAAAATTTTAATACAATTCAGTACAGTAAGTACTGGTTAATATTACCACCATATTGTGGATCAGCTTAAGTAGGTGATTCAAATACAGATATAGTCCCAACCGTCAGTCAGCTATATTCATTTTGCCTTTCATTTCCACAAACTGAGATGTTCCTAGAACCCAGTTCACTGTGACTCTCTACCACAAAGTTGCTGGAAAATCTCTTATTTTAGTAGGATAGAATAGCAGTGGAATGGGCCAGTATGCACAATCTCTGTTCATTCTTTCTTCATCTGGTCATCACTTTAACTTATGACCTTTATGTACCTGATCCATGAGTTGTGTTTAAGGGGCACCCCTGAAAAGGACCTGAAGTTCTCAGAACCACTTCATTGCTTTCAGGTGCAGTATATTTTATCATGTGTTGATTACTATGTCCTTGGAGTAATTAGCTTGTTAGGTTGTCAGGGTGTGTGTTAATTCCATTAAAGCTCTGTTAATTACACTCCCTCTAGCAATATCACTGTGGTTACCTTGAGTGTCAGCAACACTCTGACACAAAGGCATTTAAAAGGGGAAATTTTAGGGGAATACGACACTTAATTGGAGGAAGCCACCAAATATGATAAAATATGCAACTCTCTTGAGGAATGGAGTCAACACATTTTCCTCACTCAAAGAACGTTCCAGAATCTTGAATACCAAATCCCACTTCCCCTCAAACCTCTAAACTATTTCTTTTCTTTTTTTTAATTAAAGATTTTTATTTTCCAAAAACATAACATAACATACTCCCAAGTACAATTCACAAGTTAAATCATAAATAATCTAACCCACCCACCTACAAATACTACACACAGACAAACAGGACCTCAAATGTTTTATAATCTTCATCTTTCCCTTGCTTAGCTTATACAAAAAGAAACATAGAGACTAGGTCTGAAATTATACTTTTAACCAACTGGTTTTCAAAAAGTTCTTAAATTTATACCCTTGCACATTTGCCGGAATTTGAAGTATACGTTCAAGATTCTGTAGCACCGGTTGCCACCTCTCTGTATACTTTGAAGAAGTTTGGGACGGATCCTGACATGAGAGAAAATCTGAAATTCTGTCCATAAGTAAGTAGTCCCATATTCTAAATAGCCATTTCTTTACATATTCTAAACCATTTCTGAATATGTCTAACTAAAGAGGAAAAAGACTTAAAGATACCTACAGTCTGCTAGCAAACCTGATTCAAACAGATAGCCTCATGTATAACAACCCCCAGCAGTTAATTTCTTTCCCGCTATGAATGGATTGAGTTTATTGAGTCATCAAATGGGAAAACTCTTCTGGGCAAATCCCAGCATCAAAGCTGCTAGCCAGTGCCTCTTATAGGGATCACATCTTGCCAGCTTTAGAAAGCTTTATAGACTTCTACTTTGATTCTGGGTCCAAGCCAAAGGGCTAGTCATTACCTCGAAAACTGCATATGGCCTAGGACCAGGGTACTGAAGGACTACTGGTTCCCATGTGGGTTTGCCTGTTAGTTGGGATCTACAGGAGAATCCCTACCTCATGTGCCCCAACCATCATAGGTGAGGTAGGTGGCTAGTTGGCACAAGGACTTCTCAATGACAGTGTCAAACAGGTATGAAAGTGGACTCCTTCATCCCTTTCAACCCTGGTAAAGAGACTGTGGATAGCTCGAAATACTGGCTCGACGTAAAATTCTGTAGAATTGTCTCCACACAACAGCTTTCCTCTTGAACTTACCTAGTTTTTAACTGTAGGCAAACACTTTATTCTGCGCTTGATTCAGACATCACAAACTAACATGTTCATTCATAACAGGCACAAATCTGGTCATTTGAGCCAGACTTGCATGCTCCCTTTCCTCCTCCCCTTAAGAAGAGAAGCCAATATGAAAGAAGGACTGCTCAAAGACATGGAGAACTCAGATTGCAGATTGCTTAAAAAGGTAAGAACCAGTCCTATGAACTGGAAACCAACAGGCACCCAATGAAACTGTAGCAAGATTGGACAGATGTGATCTCTTTTATACACACCAACCAGCAAGAAAGCTGTAGAGTTGCAACACTTGGCTCCCAAAATGAGAAGATAAGAAAATTAATTCAGCATCGCTGTTCTGAATGCTGCATCAGAACCATCTGGTAGATTGATGTGACCAGAATATTTTCATGGCATAAATAAACCACTAACATCAAAGCTCAGTTTCCATTAAGCCTTGCCAGTGTCAATCCAGGAATCTAGCTCACAAGATGTTTAGCCTAGAGTCCTTTGCTGCAGGCATCAATAGAAATGGTTTTGTTCTGCATTTGGAACTGAGAATGCATCTCTCAATACATGCAGAATCTCCTTTGTTTATCACTAGTTGCTGCCTTTCCCCAGGTAACTGGAATTCAAGCCAAGCTCGAGCCCTGGCAGTTCTCCTTCTGTGAAAACTACACAAATTTTAACTCTTTCCATTTGACTTTTTAAAAAAACATAGAAATAGTTTGCAGGAGCAATGCACTGTGATAAAACACAAAATATGATGGGTGGAATTTACAGTATCATTATAGCCCTAATTATAACCAATGTATCAGTTTTCTAACGTTAAACTAGGCATCCTCCAATGGGTTGCAAGAACTTTACAGAAGAGTCAGACAGGACATTGACACAACTGTCTGACTGAATTCCACTGGTGCACTCAAGGAAAATTGCTGATGATAGTCCAGAACAAAGGAGGACTGACTTCTATTGCACTAAAACAAACAGAAGAAGATGGAAGGAAAAGTATCATTCAAAAGTCAGTGGGAAATTGGTCTGCCTAAATCCAAAATAATGGGCTCCACTTCTCTTATGTGAATCAGCAGATTATTTATAGTTCACATTTCTTAAAGCAGATTACTAATATAATAAGCAAATTACAAAGTATAATAAAACATATTAACCTAACATCAAAGATTCCTGGTAAAACAGAATAGTGCAGTGGGGCTGGGCAGATGACAGATATGAGAAAGACTATCTGGCTCTCCTAATAATGGTCCTCCATCCTCCTCCATATCACCTACAAACCAATTCACTAACCCACCCTCCTGCATTACAAATCAGAATGCAGTAATTGGCTCTTTTGCTTCCTCCCCCCCCCCATGCATAGTAAGTAGATTAGGAGACTGTAGAACTCAGCCTAGTATATATGAACACAGGAAAACATTCTTGCTCATAGCATCTTTACTTTGCTTTTAATCTATGGTGTTTAAGTTGGCCATTGATCAGGAAATGAACAGATATGAATGGCTATTAACATTATGTGTCCTCTACTTGCCAAATGAAAGAAACATCACACAAGCCAGTGGATACAAAACTAGAAGAAAAGGGAATGCAGAAACAAATGCAAGACAAACTCACAGGCAGAACTTTCACCCCCTTGCAAGTGGACTTCAGAAGACAGAAGATGCATATTTCATATGACAGCTACTTTGATTGTGCAATCAGTCCTCCACCTTCAGGCTAGGTCACGACAGCTCTATTGAGGCAGAGTCTTTTAGAAGATGTTTTATTTATTTAACACATCATTAGCTAGCTCTCTTATAAGAGTTCTGTGAATTGTTAGGGTGACTAGGTCCCTGAGCCACATCCAACATTATTTCCACCATCATTTCCCAGATCAAGTGATCTACAGTTTCACCCTAAGCAGAATCACACACTCCGCTTAGGATGGGACTATTAACAAACTTAGTTAAGAAAATTGCAAGCCTGATGGATAAAGGCATCAAAATAGAATTAAATATGGGTGAAATCCAGTATCAACACTGTTTTAATTGGCAGCACAAAATCCCAACCTTCAGTATCTGTAAGATAAATCAATATTGTAAGGGCAGGTGAATTGGGCAGGGAGGGAAGGAAAGAGCAAAACAAAAAAACCAGGTGGCAAACTGATTTTAGATTCCAGGCTGCCTTTGTTTCAGTGTATCTACCATAGGGAAAGGTGACCCTTTCATTCTTGCCTGAAGGTGTAGGCCAATCTTCATGCATCACCAAAGAGTTAATCTGGTGCCACATCTTTCACTCCTCTTTCCTTGATCAGAGAATGGCAGATTTTGCAATCTGCTTCTGTATGAATGTCTCAAATTTATATGCAGTTTCAGATACATATACTTTAGCCTACAGAAGAACTTGGTTTGGGGGCCAGCCCTATATGTGCAAACTCTCTAAAACACACACACACACTATCTCTATAGTGGAAACACTAGCTCTGAACATATGGAGGGACCCTGCTGGAGGCCAACATTTAATGCTCTAGTTAATATAAAAAACAAAACCCAAGCAGCACAATGTGCCAAATAAATGTTGATGTTATTTAAACGGACTTTCAGGTATGAAGGCTGCTTACTAGAAAGCACCTTATAGAACCATCTGAGATCTAAATGTTATGAAAAGGAATACGGGTCAAATCCCACACACCCCACAATTGTGAAATTGAGGAAGATGAGTGAAAATGCCATTGCAGGCAAACACACATAGTGCCTTATTGGGTAGCCTACCTCTATGTGGAACAAAAGGCTACATTCACTTGTGACCACCATGTAATACCCTGGAGAAACCTTGACTTGGGAGAGATGATTTAGAATTTATTTTGGAGCAGAAGGAGGAGCTGCTAAATATGTTCTACAAACATTCCAGCAACTTGTCTCCTACACAGCAATGACCGTCTGGCTGATGCTCTGGGCGATCTGTAATCCTGGCTGGACTCCTCATGTTTGCTGCCAGCATTTTTGCCCTTTCCAGTATATAAGCTGGTACCCACAGCCAATAAGACCAGCTTGTTTGGTGTACAGAAGCCCAGTGTAATATACACAGGGTGATTTTCTTTTCAAGTACTAAAATAAGCACATGCCAGCCAGCAAATATAGTTCCAGGTTCTACCTTCAGATCAGCTGCCCTGAAAACCTAAGCAGATGCAGTTTATGGATCAAATAAATGTGACAGAACACTGGGGAACTAAGTTCCGAAGATGTGAACCACTGAGGCAATAGATGCTAATTGATGCAATGATTTCCACTACTGTTACCAGTACAGCAATCCTTGATTTAGTGAGTTTCTTGAATTGGTCAGATTGACACATGTTGAAGCAAAGCATACTATGATGATCTTGACCTCTTCCCTTCCTCACTCTCAGGAGTTTCCTTTTTCTTTCTTTCTTGCTGAGCAGCAGCCCGTACATCTATTTTCTTCTTATATATTGGTCTACGGCTGTCCTACCCCATCACATTATTATATAGTTTGATGCTGGCCCTGCCCAGGGACTTGAGGGAAGAGACAAAACCACCTTTTTATCTTCTATTTCTGAAATGGCAAACAAGAAGCTTTTAAAGGTTCAAAATAAACAAAACATTTTATTTAACTTGGAGGGGAAAAGGTCAGGTGGAATCAGGGGATGTATGAGGTGAACCCATAATAAAAGACTAAATTTGGATAATACAGAATCTTAGACTCACAGAAGCCAGAGTTGGAAGGGGCCATACAGGCCATCTAGTCCAACCCCCCTGCTCAATGCAGGATCAGCCTAGAGCATCCCTGACAAGTGTCTGTCCAGTTGCTGCTTAAAGACTGCCAGTGAAATATTTGAAATATTCCTTTGAAATATTATATGTAAATGTCAGTAATTGAAACCTGCATAAGTGTTTGCACCAGCAATATATAAATATACTGTGAACAAAAGGTTAAAATACATTAGATAGTATTATATAAGATGAATACCAAATCACTGAATAATAATCTGATAAACATTAGTAAATGGTTTTATCTAGGTTTTGGTCACAGATATTTCAGTTTTTTGATATAGTTTGCAAGACACTGTGGTCCCAGACTACCAGTATAAATACAAGGTCCTGTGGTCTGCCAGTATTAATACAAGACATCTATTTAATTTTGATAGTTTCAGAGGGTAGCTGTGTTGGTCTGCAACCGTGTTCCCTCGAAGCTGAGTTAGTGTGAGTGTGAGCTAGCTCACAGTTTTTTAGCCTCCAGCTCAGATTTCTGTCTTAGCTCAGGAAGGATGGCTCCAGAGCAAACTAATTTATGCAGCAGGCAAATTGATTGCTCACAACTTTAATGCTAGTAGCTCACAAAGTAGAATTTTTGCTCACAATACTCCACAGCTTAGAGGGGGCATTGGTCTGCAGCAGAACAGTTAGATTCGAGCATGGTAATGCCTCAGAGACCAACAAGAGTTTCAGAGAGTAAGCTTTTAAGAGTCAAAGCTCCCTTCATCAGACACAAGCAGAAATGGAGATCTCGGAGTCCTTTTATCCTAGTCAGAAGGTGGGAGAGGTGTTATAAATAATGCCTGTAGAGGATGCAGAGATACAAAGCATATTGTAATCAGCTTGATTAGAGCAGAGGGGAAATGCTTGTGGATAGAAAATTAGCATCTGTAGTGAGATGAAAATCCTACATCCCTATTTGGCCTGGAAGGCCCATTGTTCTGAACTTGTGAATTAACTTGAGTTCAGCCATCTCACATGGTAATTCCCTTTTGAAATTGCTTATCTAAGGACTGCCACTCTCAGGTCAGCAATGGAATGACCTGGAAGATTAAAATGCTCTCCCACTGGTTTTTGAGCACTTCAGTTTTTATGTCAGATTTATGATCATTTATTCTTTTGCACAGGGACTGACCCTTTTGTCCAATGTAGAGAGTGGAATGACATTGCTGATATTTGATGGCATATATAATGTTTGAAGATAAACTAGTGACTGAACCCAACCCTATTTTATTTTTGCTTTCTAATAGGAAAACCACACGACAAACCCACAGACTTCCCTGGCTAAGGATAATTTAAAAGTTCACAGGTGATACCCAAACTGGACCCAGAGAAGGGGAAATTAGTTTTAAAAGTGTTCCAGAATTAGTTTTAAAAGGGTTCCAGAAAGGAACACCATGAGACCTTGCAGCCTCTGTATACCAGGGTGGATCTTGGTAATGGTACCTCAAAATAAAACTATGAAGAGAGTGATTGTAAACACAAATAGTTTTATTGTACATAAAATAAGAAGAACAAAAATGTGAAGAACCTACACTAAGCACCAGAGGACTAATTCCTTAAGTAATCACACACACACACACACACACACACACACACACACACACCAGCAAGAGGGCACACTTATAAAAGGTAGGACGGAGGAAATTGGGAAGCTTTAGGAAAGGGACATACAATCTTAAATCTGAAGATTGAGATCTGGAGAGATCCAAGGGCAGACACAGCTGAGGTCCAAGGAGATACAGCATATAGGAGGAAAAGGGGAAGGAAAGCCTGTGGAGCGTAACAGGGGTATCCAGGTAGTGGGATAACCTAGCAAACTTTCCACAGTCTTGGGACGGTCTTTTTATGGGGACAGGTCTCATAGCTAGACATGGGAACCCACTTTCCCAGGAACATGATTGGTCCAAGATATGAAGTTTGAGTTTGACTGGGCAGTTTATAGGTAACTACTGTCAAAAATCTGGTAGGAATATTAGTAGGGAAATACCCAACATTCCAAAGTGGAGTTATTGTTGCACAGTTTTAGTATGACAAAGAACAGGGTGTGAATGATGGGTTAAAATGTCCTTTCAATGGCACCGATATTAGGCTGCCTTTCTCAGTAGCTGGACTGGATTGTTTATACTTAAGGGTTGCCGAACTGTCTATAGCTGGAAATGGTTCACATTGCTTTGCTCCAAGGGATATAATTTTATCTGGCATGCCTTAGAGCTGGGTAGACACCTCCCGGGTGTATCAGAATACTAGGTGAGGCCTCCAGTGCTGAAAAGTCTTTTGTTATTGAGAACGATAGGCCACTGAGCTGGGGGGAGAGGTTGCACTTACTCAGTTTTCAATTCCAGCACACCCTTCCTCTCCTTTCCTGGGACTTTCCAGTGTCATCATGGCTGAAACCCAGGTGTCTTTATGAGACTCCCAAGTTTCAGATCCCCTTGGCACTTAGGCTGTAAAAGGGGGTCTCTTTTAAAACAACTAAATCCAAAATAAGAGGGGAATTCTACTATCTAAGGGTCTCAACTGGATGGGGGGGGGGGCTGGGTCTGCAAGCAAGACAGAAACTTCTGCCAGATTTTTGAGGTGGATGCCTGGGAGGACAGAATGTGCTGCGCTGTTTAACAGAAGAAAGTGAGAACATAATTGGCCACCCCATTAAAAATCTATTTTCTCAGTGTTGCTGTATAACTCAGAGAAGGTGCCTGGGTTAACAAGTTTCAACTAGTGCACAGAATGGGGTCCACTAAAATATAAGAACGTAAAAAAGCCCTGCTGGATCAGACCAGTGGTCCATCTAGTTCAGCATCCTGTATCACACAGTGATCAACCAGTTCCTCTGGAGGGCCAACAACAGGGCATAGAGGCTGAGGTCTTCCCCTGATGTTGCCTCCTGGCTCTGGGAATTAGAGGATTAGTGCCTCTGAATATGGAGGTTCCCATTAGTCACCATGGCTAGTAGTCTTTGATAGATTTATCCTCCATGAATCTATCTCATCCCCTTTTAAATCTGTTTATTCCTGTGGCCATCACTACATCCTCTGGCAGAAATTCCACATTTTAATCACTCTCTGTGTAAAGTAGTATTTCCTTTTGTCCATCCTGAATCTACTGCCCATCAGTTTCATAGGATGCCATCGAGTTCTAGCATTTTGTGAGAGGGAGAAAAAATTATCTTTGTCAACTCTCTTCACCCCGTGCATAATTTTATATCATATCTCCCCTTAGTCATCTCTTTTCTAAACTAAAAAGTCCCAGACTCTTCAGCCTTTCCTCATGAGGAAGGTGCTCCAACCCCCTAATCTTGGATGCCCTTGCTCTGTACCTTTTCCAGCTCTGCAATGTCCTGTTTGAGATACAGTGACCAGAACTGTACACAGTATTCCAAATGAGGCCGCACCATAGATCTATACAGGGGCATTGCAATAGCAGCCATTTTATTCTCAATCCCTTTCCTAATAATCCCTAATATCCCTATATTGGAATAAATGCCTAATCCCTATATTGGAATAAAAAGAAGCAATTCAAATTCTTTCACAGCCCCACAAGCCATCTATATCAGTTTTGGAGCGTCAGTGTAGGGACCAGGGCTAGAAGCAGTCCCCAAAGGGAAACCAAGTACCTTGTTGTATTATTTATTAATTCGTTTATTTAGACCAGTGGTTGGTACCCTGAGGTGGACTGTGGACTCAGCCTGCTGGATCATAAACCCTACATAGGCATCATTTGGTTTCTGGAAGTCCATGTGTAGAGACACCACACCACTTGACTCTAATTATACACATGTTGGAAATAGCAGGAAGACAGTAAAGAGAGGTCACAGTCACGTTCCACTCAGAGAATCAGACATGGACTCAGATGAAGAGTTAGCTGATCTAGCACTTGATACAGGCCCACATAGGCTGACTGAGCCAGCAATCCCATTCAGGGAAGAATATATGGGGGGGGGGGGAGCCGCACTTCTGGACCTCCTGAACCCTAGTACCATTTCTCCACTTCTCCCAGTCAGAACCTGCAGAAGAACCCTTCTCTCAAGAGGTTTGAAGGCCACTATCCACAAGTCCCATTCACCAGAGACATACAAGACGGTCTCCCAGAAGGTGATAGACAGTTTTATTTAAGATCACATTTGGTTTACTAGCTGTCCTGAGTTGTGATTTTCAATTTTGTTTTTTTTTAATGTTTTTAACGTAATAATTAATAATTGTATGATATTGTGTGTAATATAGCGTGGAGATCCTAAGATTGTCTGGCAGCCAGCATTTCTAGCTCTTTAGCATTATGCACCACTGGGTGGAGAGCTAGACTTGTATTAGAGGCAAGAGATGTTTCGGAGGTGGTTTGTCGATGCCTGCCTCTGCGTCACAGCCCTGGTATTCCTTGGAGGTCACCCTTCTAAGTACTAGCCAGGGCTGCCCCCGCTTAGGGTCTCAGATCGGACGAGATTGGGCTAGCCCAGGTGATCCAGGTCAGGGCTGTTTTTAATGTATTTTATATTTATGTGTTTTATCTATGTTGTAAGCTGCCATGAGCTTCAAAAGTAAGAAAGGCAGCTCATAAATGTTTTAAATAAAAAAATAGTGCCACAGAAGTGCCAGACTCCAAATCTGAGTGAGGACACATTAAGAGACATTCCCTCCTTGCTGATGGAGGATGAGACCTGGATTGCTCTATCTGAGCCTGCCCTTGTATCTCAGAGCTCAGCCTGGTCCAGCAGCTGCAGCAACTAATAGTTGGCCTTGGAGCTATCCGTGGTACTGCAGCTTGCCTCCAAGCCCAGCTCCTGCCCAGACTTACTGGCGGCCACTGCATAGACTTGATGCTGCCCTGGACAGGAGTAAAGGCCTTTTCTTGTTAACACTCACTGCTGGTTTAGAAACTCTGTCTCCTTCTCTGGGGTTCAGTGGGTTAGAGGCTTGGAAAAGTCCCAAACCACTGTCTCAGACAATTTCTATCTAATCTATAGAGACCACTGTCTCAGACAATTTCTATCTAATGTATAGAGACTGCCCAAGGTGGTTTCAAGTATGAATACAAAAATAAAATAGAATGCCAATTCAATAAAACAGCAAGTAAGCAAAACATTAATACTAAAAACAGCAAAGATAAATCAGTAAAATTGTAGTAAACAGTCCTTTTAATTTACTGAAGATAAATTAAAATGGCAGTTCATAAAAACTGAGGGCCATGACATGGGATGTGTGCATCTTTTCATGGGACAGATATCCTATAAGACGCAGCTTAATTTCCCAATCCCTTTTCCTAAAAGTCAAGGTGCAGTTTTTCACAACACATGGAAGTTGCTGTTTTTGCAAAAAGGAATGCAGGTGAGAATAGTTTGTTTAACACAGTTAAATAAAGGCATGGCAAACTTTATAGCCAGGCTCAGTGGAATTCCTTGCACACTGGATCTCTACAGAGACCTGGCCAAGTCAGATATGTCTCACTGTTGCCTGAAGTCATCCTGAGTGCCCCCAACAGGCAGCCTCTTCAGACAAATTTCTCTGTTGAAGCCTTTTTGCACTGAGCTATTGTCTACTGCTTCTGCTAGTCACCTAGCCCATACCTAAAGGTGAAATTCCAGCTTTGGTTCTCAATAAAGCCAATGTACACTGTGACAATCATAGCACTGGTTTCTACGGCTACTCCCTCAGCGTCATCTGCAATGAACCAAAACCACTTTGCTCTTCTGCCCCTTTATTTCCAATTCATTTCAGGCATTCAGAAGCAGCAAAAACGCTGACCACATTAAAGAGAGGTCTGTGAAAGAACTTGTGACCAGGATTAGAGGGGTCTGACAAGGGGTATTAACATGCCAGAAACACAGCAGCCGACTTTTCATTTGGACCTTTGCACTTTTAACCGGGACTTTCAAAGGACTTAAATGAGAAAAACAAGTTGTCATGACAGTGGCATAAGGAGCGGCATCTATGAAGAAGGCATTTACCAAGTTGGCTTTCAAACACTTGCAGTTAGATTGTTTCTCCACCCCCACCCCCCTTGGAGAATTACAATGACTATATTTAACTGCCTGTTACAAACCATTTATCTTTTCTCCACACAGCATTAGCAGTCAGTGCATGAGCATTATCCACCGGGGAAGGGGGGGGGGAGGCATGCTGACACACAGATGATAGAAAAACACAGGCTCCAAGGAGAAGGCACCAGGAGGAGGGGGAACAGAGACCTAACTTATTGTTATATGGAGGTTTCCTATGACCATTAATAGACTAATGCCCTGTTCTCCCGGCAACACGTTAATCCCACATGTACCTCACAACGTTCCTCATTCATTTCACTCATCAGCGCTTTTCAATGAGAGCCCCGTTGCCAGTCCTATTTTGTTGTTGCCACCTTGGCAGGAACAGGAGGAAAGAGGGTTGTTATTACACATACTGTTTGTGCTTGCAGTGTGTTAGCACAAATCCCTTGCATTGTCAGCTGAGAAGCACATCACATATTTCACTCTGCCTCATAAGAAATGCCACTGCCTGCTGCACAAAGCAGAGACTATCCAGCCAATTCCCTTCTATTTATCTCCCACTATCCCAATTCATCTGTAAACACAATGCACATATGGTAACATTCAACTAGCCACCTCCTGCCTTGATTTTAGCTAGAGGAATATTTTTATCTGCCTGTATTAACAATGTTTGATTCCAGTGGCACCTTTAAGACCAACAAAGTTCTATTCTAGGTATAAGCTTTCGTGTGCATGCACACGTCTTCAGATGAACAGATGTACTAACAACCATCAGATTTCAAAAAGACCTTTCAATTTCTCTTTCTCTACCACAGGCCAGGCATCCTCCCTTCATCAGACCTGACATCATATGCTCTGGATAACATCTGCAGTAGAAATTTACAAAAAAAAGTTGGCCAGATGAGTCTCACTCCCTGGACTTAGAGGAAAGATGTGCTCAGCTCATCTTCAACCTGGCACATGAGGCTCTTTGGCTTTTTTGTTTGACAGCCACAAACAGCAAGAGTGCTGCAGCTGGTTTATTGTGGACCTAGTTTCACGAGAAACAAGTTCCAGAGGGGAAGCTAGATTAGTCTGCTGCAGCCAAAATAACAAGGAATTTCATGGCCCCCTAAGGACTAATGCATTTATTGTAACATAAGCTTTCATGAGCTGAAGCCCACAGCAATGGACACAGTGGGTTCACAATAGCATATGACACAATAAATTTGTTAAGGTTTAAGGAGCTTTAAGGCACATCAAGATTCTTTGTTATACTGACAGTAAACTACATTGGAGGCCAGGACCAAAAAGGTGTGACAGGGACTAAATCTCTTCCATGGGTTGCAGGCCCATCTTCATTGCACTATCAAGTGGTAATGTAGCACAGGAGGAAGATGCAATTTCTAGACTAGGACACAAGATGGTGGCTAAAGACAGCATAGTTAAGAGGCACTTGTTAATTGGACTGTGAGCTTTCTCACAGCTTCTCTTTCTTGATGCAAGAAACAAAGGTTGGCTACCATAACTGTTCCTTTAATTTATAGAACAGATCAACTGCCCCGAGTTTTTCCCTTTATGTTGTAAGTAGTGTAGCGGTCAGAGTATCAGACTAAGATCTGGGAAACCCAAGTTCAGAAACTGACTCTCTGCCACAAACGCTTGTTGGGTGATCTTGTTCCAGCCACACACTCTCAGTCTAACCTACCCCACCAGGAGGAGAGGAGAATGAAGTATATTGCTTTGGGGAGAAAGGCGGTGTACAGATGAAGTAAATATATAAATAAGTACATTTTGATTATTATGTAAACCAACCTTTCATCAGCATAGTCTGTGAACAGCAACACAAATAGGAAGGGAGACAGCAAACTAGAACCATATTAGGGGGTTAGTAAAATAATTCCTGTAGAAAATGCCACCAACCAGGAGTAAATTTGGAAAATCAACCACATATTAGGACAGAGCCTCAGAGCTTTGGCAAGCTGTGGCCAGAGCAGAACTGGACCAGAAGTTAGTGCTTCTCTCTTGCTTTTCTTCTACATCAACTCTACTGCTCCAAAATATTCATATAATTCCAAGGGATGATGGAAAGTACCTTCAAGTTGCAGTTGACTTATGGTGACCCCATAGGGTTTTCAAGGCAAGAGACATTCAGAGGTGGTTTGCCACTGCCTGCCTCTGCATTCCAACCCTCGACTTCCTTGGTGGTCTCCCATCCAAATACTAACCAGGGCCAACCCTGCTTAGCTTCCAAGATCTAGCTCGTGTGGGCCGTCCTGGCATATAAACTCCAGTAGTTTCATCTAAATCCAACTACCAAATGTATCTTGAGAAGTCAAAAACTAAATAACATTGCTTTGAAAGCGCTGTATATTTTTGCTCACTAAGTTTCTGATTTGAACAGGATTCACAAAGTATAAATGAAAAAAGTCACTTGATCTGTAGGAGCTCTGCAAAAAAGATCCTTATGACTCCCTTTTCTCTCCTTTTCTTTGTAAGAAATGCTTAGAGCAGTTTACATGTGGCTCCCAGGTACTCTCCTCTGAGGCCAGCTTAAAGGGCAGTCCTGCTTAGGTTAAGGTCTATCCGCTCTACAAGCTTATATTAATTTTATAACATTTTTAACTCTCATGGCTTCCCTCAAAGAATCCTAACACCTGTAGTTTAATGAGGTGCAGAGAATTCTCTGATAGAGACCCCACACAGAACTACAATTCCCATGCCCACAAAACCCAGTTCAAATCTGTTGCGTTCCAATCTCCTGGGTAATAGAATGGCACAATGTGTCCTCTGTCCTTCCGCTGCACTCACCACTCTGTACCCTAGCACTATGGCCTGAATTAGTTCTTCATACAAATCTATAATATGGCTAAGAACCATTTGGTGTGCAAGAGCCAGCTGCAAACAATGCCTACTGCCTGTAGCATGTTATGGTTGGAATGGAGAATATCAGTTCACCTACTCTGGAAACATGGCAAGGATTGACACCTCAAGATATAGCACAAGCATTTAGACAACGAGCTTTCTTCCTAAGCAAAGTGACAGGGCTGCACGTCTTTGTAGCCTGCTGCTATGTGCTACACCATCCAACATGGGAAGGAAATGACAAGACTCTGAAAACCTTAGAATTTCATATTTACAAGCACATTTCTAACAAGAAGAACATGCTATCCACAGCAGCTGACTCACGGCAAGCCCATCCATGAGGCGTTCCAGGCAAGAGGTGAGCAGAAGTGGTTTGCCATTGTCTTCCATGGCAACCCCACTCTCCTTTGGCAGTCTCCCATCCAAGTACAGACCGTGGCCAACCCTGCTTGGTTCCCAAGCTGTGATGAGCTGGGCTATTCAGGCTGCTCACAAATTTCTAATATTTAATCTATTCCTTCCTTAATTATACTTTCAAAAATAATTTATGTGTTTTTATTTCTTCCTCTATTTTTAATAGAAATATGAAAGACCATAGTAAGGATGTCAGAGTTTCATTTGTCAGCTAGGTATATGCCCATGCCAGGGTGAGCCAGATGGGTTGTAGGGATTCACTGTTACTCTGCTATTTCTTAAAAGAAAATAACACTTTAATTAAAAAGAGTAATATCCATAGTTGTGGGGACAAATCCATGGCAAAACAATTCCATCTGATCTTTCTGGCCCACGGCATTTTGAATATTTGCATTATACTCCTGAGGAAGGAGAAGTTCAGTATTAGCTGGCCACAGAGTTCCCATTCCAAATTATCTAAAAGAATCCATCTCTATTCTCCTTTCAAAATACTGTCCCCTACAACTACCTTTAGAAAGCTTGCAATGATTTATGGCATAAGAAACCTCCAGAGCTTTAGAAAAAACCCTTTACACCACACAATACAGGTTAACATTTGCATTATCAACATTTGCATCAAGTAGTCTTGTGAAGAAAAAGAAGGAGGAGGAGGAGACTGGATTTATACCCCACCCTTCACTCAGAGTTTCAGAGTAGTTTACAAACTTCTTTCCCTTCCCCTCCCCACAACAGACACCCTGTGAAGTAGGTGGGGCTCTTTCAAGAACTGCTCTTTCAAAAACAGCTCTGACAGAACTATGGCTTGCACAAGGTCATCCAGCAGCTGCAAGTGGAGGAGTGGGGAATCAAACCTGGTCCTCCCAGATTAGAGTCCGCGCACTTAACCACTATACCAAACTGGCTATATCATCAGCAGCCTACCTATCACTTCAGCAGCCAAAAACATGGTAAATATATCATTTAGACCAGGCCTAACAGAATCAGTGAGTAGGCTGATTTCATTCCTAGAATGTCCTACAGCCCCCCTGAGAAATGAACAAGGCACTTCACATTCTTTAGCACCGCAAGGCTTTAAATGCTGTAAACTGATCCATTTCACTCAAACAGGGAAAATGACACAATGACAGCTTTTAGCTTAAGCAAAATAACACTCTTTCTTGATCTCAGCATTCATAGCCTTTCGATTTGGGCTCTCAAGTGAAATGGAAAGCTTGACTCCTGACATCAGTTGTACTTAAAACCTTTCTGTATTTCTAAACAGATCAGTCTGCCAGCACAGGAAGAAGAATAATCAGTTTCACTATAAAGGGTTTGTTATGGGGATTACAGAGGATGTTGCTGAATTGCGGGAGTTTGGAAAACACGACAGCAAGTAAGTGCCCATAAGACAAAGTAGGGTGTTTCCACTCAATCATAACTCCCAGCTGGCCTGTACCTACAGTGGGGCTATTGAGGGCTCCACCCCCTTCCTTAAAGGGCCAATCTCACAAGATTTCCTTCTGAAAATGATAAGGGATTCATTGCTTTAGGCAGGGGAAGAGTGGGGGTGTTTTTGCATTTCATTTTTGTCTGGGGTGGCTGTTGTGGGGGGTGTTTGTGCTGCACTTAATTTAATGTGTTATTAGTATTATTGTCTTTATTACTACTTAAAAGTACATTTGTTTAGAGACAGACAGAAAAATAATGGCAGCCCCCCCCCCAGGAAAATATTTGCCCCACAAGCCACAAAACCCTGGCTATGGGCCTGCCTCTCAGCTAACTAGCTTAAGGTTTACTGTCAGCACTCCCAGTGCTCCAGTTTGGTACATGGAAACATGCATGCGTAACACCCATCCTCACTTAGCAGGCTGTTTGCTCTTGGCAGCCAAACTGCACTCGGAACTCTGTCTATAGCCCCCATTGTCAGTGAACTGCCATAGACTGGAGTGACTGCGTCAATATTCCAATGTTACATCTGGCTAAGCCTTTCTGTTTACCTTGCCTTGTTTTGGTCTGAATGTTTTACTCCATGCTCATAGGTCCCGACCACCCCTTTGGAATGCACGGCTCGCTCGCTTTGCTTTGCACATGCTCATTACTCATTCGCTTTTATCTCTAGCCTCCTCAGCTAACGACCTTGAAAGGAAGTGCCTCCTGTTATGTGTAACAAGAACCACAGGTGTTATGTATTCTATTTTCTTAAATTCTCTGGGAACTGTTCTCCCAAAATATTCAACAGTATTTCTCCTTGAGAACTTATTTTGCCGCGCTTTCCTTGGGAACACTGGGCGCCAAGAATTCTCTGTATTGATTGGTAGAGGGTAGTTGGGCCATATTCCATATCCAGTATAATTATGATTGCAATTCAAAGCTTAAGCATTACTAACAGAAGAAGTGTCTGATCAACATGATCTTTTCTACAAATAAAGGACTATCTGTTTAAGGAGACCTGTTGTGGACTATATCTATTAGGACTGTCTCACAGACTGTTAGTAATCCCGTATTGGGACCTGCCTACTATACCCGCCATGGATGACGGTGGAGCTGAAATCCCTATTATCGAATCGGAAGTACTGGTTATCACGGAAGAGGCACCGGTACACCCCGCCAGCACCACTGGGGTGACTGTCTGGCCCAGGTGGAGCGGTGGGACCCAATCCTGGGCTCAGTTCGGGCCCCAGACTAGAGACTTGGTCTCCCCGCTGGGAAGGTGGAACCATGCAATCAACGGCCCGAGGGACTGAGAGACGGGCCAACAATGACTCCGCCACAGCCAAGATGTGGGCTCAGATGGATCGTCAGTTCAACACGATCCAGAGACAACTGCACAGGGAGATGACCGTGCTGATGACTGATCTCCCCAATATGGTGGCCCAGGCAGTCCAGGAGCAGTTAGTGGGAGCTGGTGTTGGAGCCGGGGCTCAGCCAGCAGTGGCTCCGCCGCCCGCACAGCCAGCAGCCCAGCCTCCCCCCCCCCCCCAGGACCTCCTGCTGTACCGGTCCCGGGGCCTGCACAACCGGCGGACAGGCGACCTGTGCCACACGAGCTGATGGGGGCCACCTTTGATGGGAACCCCGCAAAGCTGCAATTCTTCATAATCGAAGCAGAGCGGTGCATGCAGAATTGGGGCCACCTGTTCCAGGATGAGGGGGATCGCGTGGGCTACATCGGTTTCAGACTGCAAGAGGAAGCCACAGATTGGTATGTGAGCCTTCACAACCCCCCAGGTCCTGAGTTGGATACCATGGAAGAATTCATGTGGGCCCTACATCGGCAGTATAAAGACCCAATGAGCATAAACTGTCAGACAAAAACAGATGTAAAAATTAAATAGCTCCTCTATGAAGTGAGCAGCAGAAGAGAAAAGGAAAGCAACTGCATAGCAAAGGGATTATTTACTCCTCAGAGAGAGATTTCACACTCTAAAATAATGGAAAAGAGCTAGAGGCATAACAGAAAGCCAGTTTTAGGATGCAAGACCATCTTCCCTCAAAATACAAGAATAGTAACTGAAACTCTGTACCTGTGCATTCCTGACCACTATTTACTAATGATCAGGAAGTAAACACCACATGATAAAAACAAGACACACACGAACACCAAAACCACACTGAGACCACCAGACAGCACAGTCTATTACAAAAATCGCAGGAAGCTCACATATTAGAATAATGTAGAGATTACAACGATTTAAGAAAATCCAGCACATGCTCCCACTTCACATACATTAATCTCCAGTTTGCAGCAATATAAATGCAAGTTTCAAGCACAGCACAATAGGGGGGGGGGAGATTTTGTAATAGCTGATTTAAATGTCAGGACCCATCATGTTTAGGTCTGGACCAAGTTTAGGTAACAGTCTGTTATCTATTTACAACATTTTTATTCTGCCCTTTTCCCAAGGAGCTCAGAACAGCACACATGGCTTTCCACTACTGCATTTTATCCACACAATAACACTGTGAGGTATTTTAGGGTGTGAGAGAGAAAAGACTGTGTGCGAGGGGGGGGGGGGCTCAAGGTCACCCGCTGAGTTTTATGGGTTGAATTAGGACTTGAAGCTGGGCCTCCACAGTCCTAGCACAACAGTTTTATTGATTTTGATGTATGATACTTAACATTGATCATTATCCAGTTTCAAAACTGATTTGTTGTCCTATCAGACATGAAAACCAACTAGACTGCCACACAAAGACTAATATGTACACATTTATTTTCCCTTAATTTATTTTTTGCTCATATTTCAAGGGCTCTCAAAGCAGTTTTGCCCTGACATAAAATAGAAACAACATAGTGTCAGCATTGCTTTAATCTCAGATGGGTAGTAGTGTTCATACTCCACCTCTTAGGCCACCAAACAGCAGCCCTTTAATTTACAAGTCTGCCTTCACTTCTCATTCCAATGGTCACGATAAAATCTAGGATAAATACAAAATTGCTCTCAGTTGGATAAGTGGTTGTCAATTTGACTGTAAGACACAGAAGCATGTCTGGACTCCCTGGCTCCTGCTCTTCTCCTGCCACGGGCTCTACCTCCTGTTCCTTCCCCCTTCTTTTGGGGGGTATTTTGTGTGTGTGTACTTGTGAGGCTGGAAGTCACGGTGACTTCTAGTGACCCCTAGTGGGGCTAGGACATTTCAGAGAGGTGACTTTGATATTATCTGCCTCTGTGTCCTGGCCCTGGTATTCCTTGGAGGTCGCCCTTACAAGTACTTGTCAAGGTCGCCCCTGCTTAGCTTCCGAGATCTGACAGGATCAGGCTTGCCTGGGCTATCCAGTTCAGGGATGGGTTTTACCTCCTGTTCTTATCTGCCCTTCTGTTTCTCCATCCTTGGCTCCAGCCCTAGAACTCGCTTACTTTACCAGTAGAGTTACCAGACATCCTTTATTTTTGCACACAGAACACACACACTGGAAGGGTCCTACATTTTAGGAACTCCATGTCTAGAGCTTAGGGCTGCCAAGTCCCCCGGGAGGGCGGGGGAAACACTGATTTTTAATGCTTACCCCCGCTTTTTCAAAATTGGCCACCGGGGGAGGCAATGGCTGCCAGCAGGAACGCAGGGGAACGTCGGAGCCTGCCCTGCCCTCTCCCTGCCAGGCCTGAACTCTTAAAAGGGAAATGTCTGCAGAGAGCCTGCCCTGCAGTAAAAAGCCTCAACAGACATTTCCCCTTTAAGAGCAGAGGCAGCAAGAGAAAGTCCCGCCCAGAGATTAAGGAGGGACTAGGCTCTTTCTACTGAAGGGCCTGCTTTTGCATGTCGCTTGCAATGTTGCTGGGGTAAGTGCCTCTGCCAGCTCTTTTCCTTCTCTCTCTCTCCCCCTCCCCCTTTCTTTCTTTTTTCTGTCTGTCTGTCTGTCTCTCTCTCTCTGTCCCTATCCAGCAGAGGTCTATCAGTGGCTATTATTAGCCACAAGGTCTAAATGGAACACTTTGTCTGGGGCAGTGATGCTCTGCATTCTTGGTGCTTGGGGGGCAACAGTGGGAGGGCTTCTGGAGTTCTGGCCCTGCTGCTGGACCTCCTGAGGGCACCTGGTATTTTTGGCCACTGTGAGACACAGAGTGTTGTACTAGATGGGCTGTACTGGATGGGCCGATCCACTGTGGCTTCTCTCCTGTTCTTATGATATGAAAATCATATTTAGCACTTGTGTAGCACTTAGTGCTTCATATTCTGCCGAGATGAGGAAGGATTCAGTAGGGCCGTTGCTCAGTGATAGAGCATCTGCTTGACATGCAGGAGGTATCAGCCTCTTCAGCTAAAAAAGGATCAGGTAATAGGTGACATTAAAGATCTCAGCCTGAGACCCTGGAGAGCCACTACCAGTCTGAGTAGTCAATACTGACCTTGATGAACCAATGGCCTGATTCAGTATTAGGAAACTTCATGAGTTCATGTGTCAGCATGTGGAAGCAACATCACAGGATGTGACATTACAAAATGATGTCACTTCCTTTCTCCTGGCTCCACCCCCAAAGTCTCCTGGCTCCACCCCCAAAGTCCTCAGATATTTTCCAAGTTGGACTTGGCAGCCCTACTAGAGCTGAATTTGTTTTGGAAATATTCATTTGGTGGCCACCACCAGCCATTTAACAGAGTAGCAAAAACACTGAAATGTGGCTCCGTGCTTTTGTTTTCAAGCACAAACATGACAATAATGCAAGTTCAGAATTTCAAAAGAACAAGATGGATTTTAGATAAAAATATAATAAAGAACCAGGAGTTTATAAAAAAAATAGAAGTAGAAACTAAGGAATGTTTTAAAAGAAATATACAAAAAGATATGCCTATGAGAACTGTTTGGGATGCATTTAAAGCATATATAAGAGGTTGGTTTATCAACTAAGGTGCATGGAAAAAGAAACAGAAGGCAAAACAATATGAAGAGTTGGTAGCTCAAATCAAAAAGGCAGAAGAGAAACTGAAAGAGAGATGTGAGACGGGAGAAAAGGAAACAAGATTAAAGCTGAAATTATTACAACAGCAAATGAATTTATTGTTAGCATATGAAATGGCAAGAAAAATAGAATACTTGAAACAATATTACTTTGAGAATGCTAGCAAATCCACAAGATGGCTTGCATATAAATTAAGAAAAGAAAGAGAAAAGATAATAATTAAGAATTTGAGAGATGAAAAAGGTAAAGAGAAAAGTAATATACAAGATATTAAGAAAATAATAGAGACATTTTACAAAAAATTATATACGCAAGAACAACAGAAGGAACAGTTAATAACAGCATATTTAAATAAGTATAATGAGAAACAGTTTAATGAAAATCAATATAAGATATTGAACGATCCTATCTCAGTTAGCGAGATAGTGGAGGCAATAAGAAAACAAAAGAAGAATAAATCACCAGGACCAGATGGTATACTCATTGAATTTTATCAAAAACTAGAAGACCATATAATGATACCCTTGAAGAATCTTTTCCAAGAAATCATGACGACAGAAGAAATACCAGAAACATGGAAACAGGCATTAATCTCATTAATACATAAACCAAATACCCAGGAAGAAGAAATCAATAACTATAGACCAATATCATTATTGAATTCTGATTACAAGATTTTTGCAACAATAGTTGCTACAAGAATGAAAAAGGTGTTTACTCAGGTCATACATCAAGATCAGGTAGGGTTTCTCTCCCCAAAAGACAGCTTAAAAGCAATATAAGGTCAATAATAAACATCTTAGAATACTATTATTCCCATCCAGGTAAAAAACTGGCATTAATATTTCTTGACGCTGAAGGCGTTCGATAATGTAAGCTGTAGTTTTCTGTTACATAAGTTAGAGACGTGGAGATATGGCTCTAGATTCCTGTCAATTATAAGAGCTATATATAAGAAACAGTATGCCAAGATTATGGTGAATGGTGAAATAACCCAAGATATAGAAATCCAAAAAGGGACAAGACAGGGTTGCCCACTTTCCCCACTATTATTTATTTTTATATTAGAATCTTTGAATGATCAGATAAGAGACAATGCAATGATAAAGGGTTTGAAAATCCAGGAAGAAGAATATAAATTATTAGCATTTGCAGATGATCTTGTGTTTATTGTAGAAGACCCAGTTAATTTGGCTACACACTTGATAGAGTCAATAAATGAATACGGCCTAATAGCATGCTTGAAAGTAAATTATCAAAAGACGCACATGATTACCAAAAACTGTACACCAAAACAGATACAAAAAATTCAAAAAACTGTGAATATAGAGGTGGTAAAGAAAGTCAAATACTTAGGAATAACAGTTTCTGACAGAAATACGACACTTGTCAAGGATAACTATAGTAAACTGATTAAAGATATTCAAAAAGATATAATAAGATGGAATAATTTGAAACTCTCTTTTATGCGGAAAATTTCTGTGTTTAAAATGAATATTTTACCTAGAATCCTTTTTGTTATACAAAATGTACCAATATTAAGAAATATGAAATATCTAGATGAATTGGGTAGAATTTGCAGTAAATTTATTTGGAACAACTAAAAACCCAGAATTAGACTGAAAATATTACAAGAGAAAAAAGAAAGAGGTGGATTTAGTTTTCCCAGTTGGGTGCTCTATTATAGAGCTGCTGTGTTGGTATGGATAAGGGAATGGCTCACGTTAGAAAATACAAGATTATTAAAATTGGAGGAATATAATTTACCAATGGGATGGCATGTTTATATTTATTATGAGAAAGAAAAAATACATTGAGTATTTAACCAACATATGATAAGGGGAGCCCTAATGAAAATATGGAGTTTGATAAAAAAAAAAAAAAAGATATTACGATAAGATTCCAAAATGGGTCTCACCTATAGAAGTGGTAACCAAGCCTTCATTGATAGCCAAATTGAAATAATAACATACAAAACTTTACTAGATAAAAATAACAAACTGAAACCAGAAGAAAATTGTATATGGGAAAACTTAAATCTGACATGGTGGGGGAAAATGCAAATTAAATCAAGGTTTAATAAGGATTGTAAAGCTGGGTTCCAGAAAGGACAGAATGAATTAGATAAAATATGGTTATCCTTGAGTGATAAATTGATATAGAAACTGTATAACCTGTTATTAGAAGAGTACATGTTGGATGAACAGGTTAAGGCAACTATGATTCTATGGATGAAAGACTTCAGTCACAGCATCGAGATAGATCACTGGACTAGAACTTGGAAAACCTTAAAGTTCATGAGAGCAGTACCGTATAAAGAAAATATTTTGAAGATGTTCCACAGATGGCACTGGACACCAGATAAAATTGCAAAATGTTATAAAAATGCATCTAACATCTGTTGGAAATGAAAGAATAAAGCAGGAATGTACTATCATGTATGGTGGGAATGTAAAAAAAATCCAAAAGTATTGGCAGGAAATATACCAAATGACACATGAAATTACAGGTATAAGGACACAATTTACTCCAGAAGTTTTTCTACTAAATATGCTCATAGAAGATTATGATAAAGAAAAGAGATACCTTAAAGTGTGTATACTAATGGCAGCTAGAATATTGGTGGCTAAGAATTGGAAAGGGGAAATGTTACCCTCAAGGGAGGAGTTACCGTATTTTTCACACTATAACACGCACCTGACCATAAGACGCAGGGGGAGGATCGCACCCTCCGCGCTGGTCAGGAGGCCTCAGCCGGCAGCGGCAGCGCAGTAGCAGCGGCCTCGCGTGAGCCACCAGTGGTGGCCTGGCGGCGGCGACCTCCCATCAGCAACATCAGCGCCGGCAAGGGCGACCTCGCGGCAACGGTGGCCCAGCAGTGACCTCGCGGCAACGGCGGCCCAGCAGCGGCCTCACACGAGCCGCCCGTGGCGACCTCGCGGCAACGGCGGCCCAGCAGTGGCCTCGCAAGAGCCGCCCGTGGCGACCTCGCGGCGGCCCAGCAGCAGCAACGGCGGCCCAGCAGCGGCCTCGCACAAGCCGCCCATGGCGGCCTCGCAACAACAGCGACAGCGGCGGCCCAGCAGCGGCCTCGTAGCAGCAACGACAACAGCAGCAACGGCAGCAATGGCAGCGGCCTCGCGAGAGCCGCCAGCGGCAGCAGCAGCCTGGCGGCGGCGGCCTTCCACAAGCAGGCAGCAGCGGCCTCGCGGCAGCAAGGTGAGCCTTGTGCCCAGTATTCACACCATAAGGCGCACGTACTTTTCTCCCCACTTTTTTGGGGAGAAAAAGTGCGTCTTATGGTCCGAAAAATACGGTAATACAAAGATTACTGAAATGGACAGATTGAATCTATTACTACAGGGGAAAGATCTTGAAACATTTATAAAAAGATGGAATATATTCTATATATGGCTAGGTCGTAACAAGAAAAAACAGACTCGAAATAATATATGTACATGCAACTTAAGTCTTGAGGCAGCAGCTTGTAGGGGCTCTGCCTTAGATATGGAAAAGTGTAATACAGTGAAGACACGATTTAGAGCTAAGTGTAACGGCGTTGATTTTCTTTGTTATAAATGATACATGAGTGTCTTTTAAGGTGATTGTTGTAACTCTTAGAAAATGAAAATAAATAAATAAATAAATAAAAGAATTTCAGCAATGTCTTCTCTGTCCTGGTGAACTCTGATTACTAAATCTGTTCTGACTAGACATAATAGCAGCAGACCAGCATCTTTAACGCGAGTTGCACCAAACAACCACAAAGCAGAAAAAGAGGGGGAAGATTTGAAGCAGAGAAGCAAAGAATGGGAGCACCAAAAACTTCTGTTCCCACCTTTTTTTCTCTTCAGCTCCCCCCCCCCCACCCTTTTCTCTCATACTAGCTCCAAGACTGGAAACAAACCCAGCTTGAGGGCAGCTGAGAGACTGCTGGAGACCAAGGAAGCCAAGTGAAAGGAAATTAAGAGGCTTTGGGGACCGACAGTGGTGAGTTCAAAATGCCAACGAAGCAGCATAATCAGTTGAACGAGCATGTCATTGAGACCAGTGTTCCGTGTCAGGAGGACACCAGGAGTAAGTTTCAGTAAAAGCATTCAGTGCTGGTTTCTGTCTGAAGCAACAGGGCTGACAGCAGCAGAGGAAGAGAGAGGGAGGAAGTGGAACTACCTCATCATTCTGACTCTGTAGAGAAGATCAGACAGTTCAGTGTTGTTACCTCCAGTAGGAAATGCTATAGGTATCATTATTACTTTGTTATATAACAAAGTTGGAGTCCAGTGGCTCCTTTAAGACCAACAAAGTTAATTCTCGGTATAAGCTTTCATGTGCATGCACACTTCTTTAGAATTAAACTCTGTTGGTCGCAAACTTTGTTCTGTTGCTTTAGGCCAACACCTGAATCAACTTTGTTATATATTACTGTTAAATAATGTTGGACTTAAAATAAATAACCTTTTAAAAATAGTCCTCAGGGGTTAATGTCAATTACTCCAGCTTGTCCTGAGGTGCTTTACTGAACCTTGCCAGAGGTGACTGTAGGACAAGGAATATGTTTAATTGTGTATCTTGGATAGCCTGAAGCAATTGAACTATACAGCTCAATATTTTTCATTGAGTTTTCAAGGGGGAGAGGATAGAACTATCCTTTACTTCCAAGAAAGTGAAGGATATAGAAATAATAGAACAAGAAAATCCATCAGTTACTATCCTTGGCCAGCACCCTCCCACCTCTACAACTTGCATCTTTTTCATACTGATGTGCGCAAATCGATTCTATTTGCTTTGACACAAACACACGGAATACAAAACTAAGCAAATTTTCTGCCTGAAACCTTCAAGTTTTCTCATGACCTGTAAAATCAAATAGAAACTAGAATTAATCAGCTTTTTATATATATACAACTGATCATCTACAAAAAGCTGTTATGGTTCTCAAACAGAACTATAACATGTAACAAAGTACTTGAAGAACTCGATGTTTTAGCCACTTGGTAACATAATCAACACTCAGATGATTCCCTTCAGCTTATCTAGACACTGGGAGATCATATTATCTGCTCCACTTTATCAACATCAACCCAACTGCTGTCACCCAGGACGAAGCTTAAGAGGAGGCCAATCAAGTTGCCTATCAGAGCTTTAATAACAGCAAATCTTATAAGAAGACAGAAAAGAGAAAACACACAGCCTTGCCTAAAATAAAGTGGCATGGCTATAGGAGTAGGAGGAGAGAGGGGGGAAATGCTGGCATTTTACCCTTCTCTGTGAAGTTCCAAGAAAAAAATGTTACTGGTTTTTTTTGCAGTCTACAGACACTACTAAACCCTTTATCAGCATTCACAATTTAGAAACAAAGATAACGGCTGATACGGTAAGGAGATGACAGCTTCTGATATGAACTTACTGGGTATTTTTGTATTTAAAACCTAGTGCTATGTAGTTGCCCATCAGGACACATCTTGCCTGAATGAGTACTGATACCCTGCTGAAATCATACAGATTCCTCTTGGGTGGGAGGTCATCCGTTATTCTCATTTACACTTATTTCATCTGATACAAGCCACCTGACATGATTGTTTTCCCTCTCCTCATAAATCTATGATCCTCATTCAATGCAAAGTGCTTTCTATCTCACCTTCAGTCCTTGTCTAGGGACAGGAAGACGCATCTGTGTAGATGCAGGCTTTGGCTGCCCACAAAACAATTGTTACTGACAGTTCCAAGCAAGACCAGGCCCATAAATAAATATTCCACCACCAAAGCAAGAAAGCCAACAACAGAGAAGCCTTCTTCACATTAACTGGTGATTCAGAGGAGGCAAAGGGTAGGAGAAGACTAACTAGAACTTGCCTTCTGTGCTTTTACTGCCAACAAAACAGAGTTAAAAGCTTACCTTGCAGGAGTTCCATAAACTCTCTCGATTGAGAGAGAGAGAGAGAGAGAGAGAGAGAGAACTAGCAGTCCGAGAGACAGAAAGAAAGTCAAGGCTACCAGGGTGTCAGAAGCTGCTTTAAATGATGCTTAAAAAAAATTATCTTCACCATGTTTTGTTCACATTCATCTTTGTAATAACTAACCAGATTCTCAGCAATACTCACAGAAATAATAAGACCAGTGCATCTAATGGAGTTAGGAGTGTGCTCAGCATAAAACAGCATTGTCTGATGAGAAGATCATGACAGACATTCCTGAAATTTATCCCTATCTGCTTTGTAGCTGCTGCATCTACAAAGCTCAGGAGGCAAAGGTTCAAGCCAGCCAAGATGCTCCTTCACCCATCCATATTCATTTGCATCATGCTACTCTGTGGCTTGCATAAAGATGACTTGCATACATTACCACAATTTTCTCCCAGATTAGTCCTCATGCTTCAGATGGTGGTGGCAAGTAACCAAGCAGTGCCAGCCTGCCTCACTGTACACAGGCCAAGCAGCTGGCTTAGGCTGGGACTGGTTCCTTCCTGGACCCTAATAAAAGATCAGCTGGCTGCACTGCACCGGATGGGATGATACACTCTCTTTACAAAAACCAGCCACTTTTCTTTGCTCCTCTAATCCATGCTTTTCAGAACCCTTTTAGGAAATGATTGACTGTAATCACTGTGCTAGCTCTTAATTGAAGGGATCGTCCAGGCACTTCAACAACTTCCTCGTCTCACCACGTAGTCACTAAATGTTAATGGACCAAAAGGCTTTTCACTGCTTTTGACACTTTTATTTCAATGGCATATTATTTCACAGTGCACAATGCCAGCTAGTCCTCCCTGAATCAGAGGAAAATACCAAAGATTGTCCAAAGAACTCAGAAGCCTTTTGTTTCAGAGCTGTATCAGTTGGTTATCTGCTTATAAAGAAAGGTGACTGAGTAACTGCTTGAAAGTTGTAGGTTCCAGGATTGTACTATATCCCGCCTCTAGACCACAGAGCTTTGAATGAGGAAATCAAAAGGATCGTCATATTTATAGACTTGTAGACTGCGGTGGCTCAAGTGGTTAAGATGCTGAACTGCAGACCGGAAGGTCAGTAGTTCAGCAGTTCGATACCTGAGTGCTGCATGACGGAGTGAGCTCCTGTCTCTGGTCCCAGCTCCTGCCAACCTAGCAGTTCAAAAGCAAGAATCTGCAACTCGATAAATAGGTACCGCTTCAGTGGGAAGGAAACAGCATTCCGTGTTTGCATTGCCTTGGTGTCTAGTCATGCCGGCCACATGTCCACAGAAACGTCTTTGGACAGCGTTGGCTCTTCAGCTTGAAAATGGAGATGAGCACTGCATCCCTAGAGTTGGAGTCAACTGGCTTTCGAGCAAGGGAAACCTATACCTTTACCTAGACTTCACAACACAATACATCCTAAACACTTTATCAAGGTTTGGCACTGATCTTTGAAGGATTAGTGCCCCATAAAGCTTATTATAGTCCTTGCAAGAACTCCAACATGTAAGGCCAAGGCCCACAAAAGCTATCTACCCACAGGTAAGGTTGGCAGGACCAAGGACTCCAAAGCACTTCTCACACTTTTTTTTTTTTTTTGGGGGGGGGGGGGAGTTCCAAGGTCAGGACTCACATTTCTGCTATTGCATTAGTGAACTCTTTTGGACAGCAGATAAGGGTTTGGGCTAGCTCAAAAACCTTATGATCCATCCCACTGCTGAAGAGCTATGAGGAATTTTCTGCAAGCTTCTTAACTGAGCACAGCCAGGAATTTCTCTTACTCCCACATGTAATTTCTCTCTGTTGATGGAAGGCAATGCAAACTGCCTTGGAGACCAACCTTGAGGTTTCGTCTAACAAAGGGCAGCATGACTGCAAGGGAACAAGGATGGCATGTCCAAAGGAAACAAACAAAAATGAGTTTTAATAAAGGAATGATAGTCTGTATAATTTTGCTGACTGCCTGGTATGCCAAACAAAAGCTGCCTATTATGGCTATTAGAATTGTAAACTAATAATCCAAATGGAAGAGAATATTTTATTTTTTAATGTGCTTTGATAGTCACAAGCATTTTCCCCCAATTTGTACATTTGTTTTGACCTCAAGATATACTTTGAGGAGTTTCAGCCACTTCCCTCCCATATTCCAAAGGTCATAATGACATGCTTTGTCAGCCATTTCCATGCTTCCTGCAGAATCCAAAATGCACCATAATAGAATGTGCATCCTGTGATAGACTAAGCTCCTATTTTGTGTGTGTGTGTATGCGCGCACATGTTTGTGTGGCATACATCTACATACAATGTAAGGCTGTATAATGATACTCTTGTGTAGGTACAAGATTACTTGAGAACAAACTCTTATCTTGTGTAACATAATAAAATTAATGCAACCATCTTAAATTTATTAAAGCAAGAGCCATTTGTAACATTTTAATACCCATGGCAGAGCATGTAATACACTGCAGTGTGACAGGAAATGCATACATAGCACTCACAGACCTTGACTATAACCCAGTAATTCCTCTCTTCCATTTCAGCCCTCCCTTTACTTCTTGTTTTAACAATAGTTTGTTTGACAAACCATAAAGAGCACAAACTAGAACTTCCCCATTTTGGCCTCTATATGGTATTAATGTTGCTTAAATCTAGTTCATGTTCATAAGTAAATAGGTTAATGGATAAACTATGAAGTAATTATCATCTCAGATGCTACATGTCTAATAATCTCCTTAAATATTGTCGCTAACTCTAACGGAGTGTTTTAATGCTCTTTTCCAAACAAATTCATTGTGGCTTGGGAAAATGCCTTAACTATCCCAGAGTGAATGGTCTGAGCCAAACTGACAGATGGCACTGTATAATTGCAAGCCTCCTCAAACTCAAAAGTAGACAGACAAGCACACACCTCTTTCTGCTGAAGTATGACATACCGCCTCTCCACAAAAAACAGCAATTAAAAGCACATGGGAAATAATATTCTAGTTTCTAAAATATTCAGGTCTGGCCTTCGTCCTACATACAGCATCATACAAAAAAATGATGTCCACAACTGTCAAATCAGGCACATGGGATTTAATGCTACAAAATAATGCACTTAACAACAATCCCTGTGAAAAAGCAGGACAGTTTGATTGCTTAACACTGAAACAACCAACCAGACACCAGTTGACTATTTATCTGACTGTATATCACAGTTAAAGCAGTTTACCTTGTTTCTCAGATTGTGATGAGACCCAGAGGAAAAGGCTGACTCATTTGAGCTCTGAAATGTTAGATCCAAACTACTTACAGCCACCACAAAAAGATTTTACTCCTGTTATTCCAAATGTAGTACACCATCATCCTAGTCCACAGAACTGTATCATTCCCAACCAACACCCCACATCTTAACTTTGTGCCAGATGTTAATTTTTCCCTTCAGGCAATGTGTTTCATAAACAGGTAACCAAAGTGCTCATCTCCCTCTGCCATTTTCAGCCATGGTTGAAAACTAAGCATACATTACCATTTTGTAATAATTAAGTGTTTCTTGAGGCTGGAGGAATCGACATCTAAAAAGGCTGCAAATATTTCAATAAGTCCAAGCTACCATCCTGATGCAGAGACTCCCAGGGCAGATTTCTTTCAGGTGTGGTAGATATATGAGCATGCCCAACAGATTCTGGAAAATGGTAATAGTCTCCTGCAGCAAGGACAGGAATTAAAATCTCTTTTAGGCCTGAGAGTATAATCTTAAAAGTATGTGCCAATGATTTCTAAAAAAATTACAAAACATATACTTAAATTTACTCATGGCTGATAGACTGGTTTTCCCTAAGGTATGGAAGCAAGCTATTCTTCCAAAGAAACACGATTGCTTCAATAAAATAAAGGAGGTGCCCATTCTTACAGAAAAACAGGAATGTATTGCAAATAGATGCATTCCACCATTTGGTTATCCAGAATATGAAGCTAACTGCACTAGATGTGAGAAAAACAGGTTGCTTACCTGTAACTGATGATCTTCGAGTGGTCATCTGTGGATTCACACCAGTGGGTTTTTGCGCCTGCGCCGAAACTCATCGGTATCTAGCAAGCTAACGGATTTTCGCGCCCAGCTACCGGGCGCATGCGCGTGGCGCCCACCGCGCATGCCCAGAGGAGCCGGGCGCAGACATCCCGCCAGTTCTCTTCTGACCGCCGTTCGGCTAACAGCCTCCCTCGTTGGTTCGTTGACAACTTCTAGGAAAAGCTAACTCTTCACTTCGTTTTGACTTTGGACTGCCTCTTGACTACTCTTTGGATTCTGGACGTCGACTTCTTCAGCTCCTGTTCCCCTCCGGGTTCCGTGAGTTTTTCCCTCCTTTTTATTTCCTTCCCCATCGCTCCCGGCCCCGCTGTATGGCTCATCCGTTAGCTTGCTAGATACCGATGAGTTTCGGCGCAGGCGCAGAAACCCACTGGTGTGAATCACAGAGACCACGTCGAAGATCGTACATTACAAAAGATGCAAGGTTGATAAAGACTTAAAATGATTCCAGTGTTTGTTTATTGGTGCATTATGTATATACTTGGAATAAGGCCCATTGTGGAAATAAATACAATGAGTTCTAGAAAGAGGCTCTGGGCGGGTGCCCCGGCCGTGGGCGCTCAGCATCAATTTCCTGTGGCGACCTCAGCAGGATACAGGACACAGAGTCCACCATTTTCTCCAGGGGAACTGATCTCTGCCATCTGAAGAGAACTTGTAATTCTGAGTGATCTCCAGCCCTCACCTGGAAATGGGAACAATGGTTTCCCAGGAGGAAATGGCTGGTTTGGAGGGTGGAGTCTATGGCAGTGTACCTGTCTGAGGTCCCTCCCCTCCTCAAATCCCACTCTCTCCAGGCTCCACCCCTCAAATCTCCAGGAATTTCCCAACCTACAGGTGGCAACCCTTATCTCCTTCCCAGCCAATCATCAACGTACCATTATCTGCCCCTCTGACTTCAGGTTTCCATCTCCTCCCCCCTCCCACAGGCTCTACCTAGGAAAAGTACAGCCTTTCTCTGCAGAGGGGACCAAAGCAGCTCACATCATTCTCCTTTTACCCTTTTGAACTGCACAACAACCCTGTGAGGTAGGTTACGCTGAAAGTCTGTGAGTGGTCTGAAATCACCCAATCAGCTTCCAGAGCAAGAACCTGGGTCTCGCAGACCCTGCTCTGAAGCACTAACTGTTACGTCACACTGACTGTCATAGGGGGCCTCCTCAGCAGGGTATAATGACACAGAGTTTACCATTTTCTCCAGAGGAACTGATCTCTGCCATCTGGAGAACAGTTGTAATTCTGAGTGGGCAGGTAGAGGAGCAGAACCAGCACCCAGCCAATGGCACACGAGTACTTTTGAGTGGCGGTTGATGGACCAGTGCCTGATGAAGTGCACAGAACAGCCAATGGGAGAGCTGGAATGTGCCAATATGTTATGGCTTTTACATATATCAGATTATGAGAATTAACTGTGTGGTATGAATATTCTAATGGATTGCTTTATTACTCTTGCTTTGGGCCTGTAAAATAACTATTAAAATAAAAATAACATACAGAACTGGCTTTTGAACATGACGCTGTTGTTTTTCTGGGATCTCCCCCATTATTCCACCCTGTATTCTTACATACTTTCCCTAACATTGCCACCTTTCATGCCCAGGAATATGTCTGATTTCAGCAGTAACAGGAGGAAGAATGGAAGGAAGCATGTCAGGCTAAGAGGTGTATTTGGCTGACCAGTCTAAATCTCAGCGGCTCTATTTTGTCTGGCAAAATGTATGTCAGCTTTAATATTCCTGCAAGACCACAAGCCTCCATAGTATAACAAAGAATCATGAGGCCCTGTCCTAATGTTTGAACAAAACCATGTCATTAATTTATTTGTAAGGCAGTGCCCTAAGATATTTTTCCTGTATAGTCAGAGGTGCTTTTCCCTCTGTAAATGTTAGCAGAAAGCTGTCGCCAAGAAATAGGTCAATCTTGTTTCCATCTTTCACCCTTTAGCTTTACTTATAATTTACATTTGTTCTTTCTGACTTTTTGCCCAATTCAACATCACTTGAAAACGACTTAGGAAGAAAATGATACGAAGTAAAACAGTAATAAAGACTGCCACGGCAGCTATTGTGGGATCCTCCTGTGACACAGGGTTGTGGCATCTATCCAGTAACCTGATGTGAGTGGTGGCGATACACCAATTAACTTCTGTTCACATCCTTTGCTGGCCATCTGAGCAAAGAAGCCTTGGATGGGACACATCAGGCACAAATCAAGTATTCATCCTCTGTTTGATAAGCATAGAAGAACAGCACATTAATTCTGCCATATGGTACTCAGGAGACAGCCAGTACAGCAGAGTCTTCTTAGATGCTTTTCGGCTTGTTAAATATAAAAATCAGATATAAAAATTAATATAGCCACACACAAAAATCTTGTTTGCATTAGCATGGTAGAAATGATCTTTGATTCCTTATATTGGGCAGAAAATGAAGGGTGCCTGGCACCACTGTGCCCATGCTCCTCCTCGCAGGCCTCTTTGGGATGGCTGGGTTAAGCCTGGATCCACCATGTTTATTCTTCACAGAGTGAATCTGGGCACTGCTGCATCCATTCCTCTCCTTGCTAGCTGCATCAAGCCTAGCCTAGGCTGCCACAGGATGAAGCTTGGTGCCACCATGCACCTCTTCACTAGCCACAACATTCTCCAGGCCCCCCGGGTGAAGCCAGGTGCCACAGTGGCCATTCTTCCCTGGTACCACCATGGGTCACGGCCCACTATTTTCAGGACAAGCAAATGACCAGTCTGCTCCTGACCTGGGAAACTACGGCCATGATCATGAAGAGTATGTTCACCTTGGCTTCAATGTGACTATAAGAGAATCTGCATGAAGAATGGGAATACAAGCATGAACAGAAAGTATGTAGCAGTATGTGGCATTGTGTGTAATATAGCCAGGAGATCCAAAGATTGTCTGGCAGCCTTAAGCTCTAGCTCATTAGTGTCATGCACCACTAGGCGCTGAGCTAGACTTATTTTGGGGGGCTGAGAGAGCTCTGAAAGAGCTGTGACTGACCCAATGTCACCCAGCTGGCTTCATATGGAGGAGTGGTGCTAAGAGGAGCACAGCTGAAAGATGCAACTGAAGGACAGAGACAAAGCCATGTTTGTATATGCTGCCAATAATTTTATAATCAAAGGAAACCTATTCAATGCTATGATTTTACAACATAAAGCATAAGAAATAAAGAACTACCATTGCTGGCATGGAACAATACTCATGTGCCTTCAAATATTAAATACCCCTAAGGGAATATGCATCTAATCCACAATCTCACATTACAGTTGGGTTCTGTAGCCAACACGAGTATTGTTCCATGCCAGATGTAGAATACCGTCTGCTCTTTGGCTAGATATTGGTTCAGAAGAAGATATTTATCTCGAAACGGGACCCATATTCCAGAGAATCTCGTCAACACAACACCACCGGCACCATCAGTCTGAATGTTACTAGCACTTTGACTGACCAATAGCACAATAACTGGACAGCAATTGTAGTTCTTTATTTCTTATGCTTTATGTTGTAAAATCATAGCATTGAATAGGTTTCCTTTGATTATAAAATTATTGGCAGCATATACAAACACGGCTTTGGCTCTGTCCTTCAGTTTCATGTGGAGGTGTGCAAAATCGAACCCAGTTCTCTAGATTAAAGTCCATCACTCTTAACCACTACACTATGCTGGCTCTCTAGAAAGTATGTGAATGAGCTAGATTCAAGTCTATTAGAACCTCAGAGACAACAACATTTTAGAGTTATAAGCTGTTTAGAGTCAAAGCTCCCTTTGTCAGATACGAGTTAGAAATGAATCATATAACTTCTTCCAGTTATCAGGAGCAACTGACAGAAGACACAACCACTCCTTTCCCCAGTTCCTTCATTCTCTGCCACTCCCCACCAACTATGGAACGACCAGATATACTCAAAATCTCCTCCTGTGTGGTGTCTACCACAACCAGTCTTTAATGGGCAAGCAGAGTTAATCAATAAGAACCCATCATAGTTCTGATACCAATTAGGCTACTGCCATGCCCTGAAACATATTCTTATCTCAGCTTACACTTGGCCCAAGTAGGTAAAAAACATGGCCTCTCCCAGTTCATGATCTTTAGTATGAAAACATCCTTAATCCATAACATTAACTATTTAACGGGCTTCCACATAGCTGTTATATCACAAGAACAACAATGAATATTTAGTGGGAGGGGAGGGGTTCCTGATGCCTGCTAGATCAACTAAAATAGCTCTAATTTCTGGGCAGTTCTACGAAAGGAAAAAGAATGAAGAAGAAGAATTCAATTATGCAATGAGCAACTGCATTAATTAGCCAGTTAATTGATTCCTCAGTTGCAATAAGTAATATTCCTTGTTTTCACAAGAACTAGCAATTCCTCCCAGGGCTCTTCATATGAATCACATCTGCTTCCCAAAGGTTCTTCGGCAAATTTGTAATGGGCAGAAAAGTGAGGGATATCCAAGACTAAAAAAAATACATGGATTCTGTTCAGGGACAATTGCAATAAATAAGGGTAGTGCAAGGGAAACAGAGATAGCAGAAGTAGGATGCACTGGTCATCCACTGAAGTAGTAAACTAACTATTGCCAAGGAGAATTGTGATCCAGAGATTGTAGACTGAATATACCAGTGATATTAATACCCTGCAACAACATACACATAGATGAGAATCTCTGTTATGGAGAGTCTAGCACAGAGCAAATGTCAGGACTTTGTGTGAGCGTCTTTTGCTGATCAGGAAATAATCTTCAGTGGTATAAGATTTATTCAGGGGCTTAGGTAACCTGGCCTTGGTCTGTCAAAAATAAGACAGTAATTTTAAAGGAGTAAATTTAAGCTCATCTAGCATAACACTGATGCCACTTGCTACTGAGAACCAGTTTGGTGTAGTGGTTAAGAGTGCAGACTCTAATCTGGAAGAACCAGGTTTGATTCCCCACTCCTCCACATGCAGCCAGCTGGGTGATCTTGGGTCAGTCACAGTTCTCTCAGAGCTGTTCTCTCAAGAGCAGTTCTCTCAGAGCTCTCTCAGCCCCACCTACTTCACAGGGTGTCTGTTGTGGGGAGGGGAAGGGAAAGGAGATTGTAAGCTGCTCTGAGACTCCTTCAGGTAGCGAAGGGTGGGGTATAAATCTAATTTCTTCTTCTACTTCTACTGAGCAGAGTGACATGCTGGACTACAGAGCATGATTTGAGGTGGTCAAATGAAATTTTGCTTGTACAAATGGTACAGATCCTTAAAATGAGTCTATGTAAAAACACAAGTTGGTTGAAAAAGTAGCAAATTTGCTTTCTGAGGAAGGCAAAATCCCATGAAGGGAAAAGAATAGCCCAATTGCTTCTTTACTGCATTAGACTTTGAAACCACGTTGCACAGCAGCCACTCCCATTAATCAGGAACTGTCACCGAGTGTCAGTGTCGTATACTAGGAAATTTCTGGGGGACCCAGAGAGAACCAGGCTCATAACCCCACTCTGCCATAAAGGTCAGCTGCTGACCTGGGACCAGTTAGTTTCTCTCAGGTTTACCCATCTCAAAGAGGAGTACCAGGTGATCAGCTGTGTTGGTCTGAAGCAGGAGAACAAATTTAGAGTCTAGTGGCACCTTCAAGGTCAACAAAGGTTTATTCAAGGTACCCTAAGTTCCTTAGAGAACAGGCAGGATAAACATGTAATAAATACATTACAAATTATATAGATACATGGTCATAATTGGGTAATTGCAGCTGGTTTACCATTTTTTCAAGCCCTATCCAATGGACTTAGTTTAGATTATAATGTAAAGATAAGTGACAGCAATGTGCTCCAAGGCCACCCAGCGAGCTTTTGTGCTGAACAAGAGTTGAACATTCAAGTTAATCAAATTATCTTTCAGCCCACTATCATTGTTCAGCCTACAATCTAACATCTATTCCCCATGTTTACAAAATAGCTAGCAAAAGTAGATTTAGTAGCAGGTTTGATTTATAGACCTTCCAGGGCAGTGTGAACCAAGCATTTCAAGCAATATGGGAAGCTGGACTCCCATATTATTAAACTAAGCAACAATCCATCAATCATTAGATACTTATCAGAGCATTCAAAAGCACTTAAGTACTCCTAGACTACCAAGCCGCCATTACAACACACTTCTGTTACATTACAGATAAAAACAAAGAGTTCCCCATTTACTCTGACCCTCTCATGCTATCACTAGACATTTACAGAATATTTCCTCTTGGTGGATCATGAAGTCATCCGTCCTTCTCATTCTATTAAGGCAGAAAGGTACAGGTATCGACAGAATTACTACCGTGAATAAAGGCTGCAGTCTGCCTCACTGGCTTAGCTTATGACAGAAGGATTTTACAGACCTGTGAATTCTCATCAGACCTCTATAGTGTAAAGCCTTGGGCTTTCGTTAGAAAACATCATATAACACTTGCTGGTATCTTAATGAAAATTTCCTGTAGGAAGCACACTGCCCCTCTTAGATCAGCATGTGAATTTTTTTTACCAGTGACAAGAATGCTATATGTTACATGCAGAGACCTTAAGCTATTGCGACCAGAGAAAGGAAGTGATCCCACAGCCTGTCACAAAAATTATTCATGGCAGAGAAAAAAGTTCAAAGCCACACATCACACATACACCTTGCTACTGAGGCTGCACGCCCATTTGAAGAACCTGTTCAAACCTTGGACTCATTTAATGCCTGGCAGATGGCTTGCCAAATGCTACGCTCACCATTTTCTAGGTCAGTAATTCTTAACAGGGGCCATATGCCCCCCACCCACCCCGGGACAATCTACAAATCTGGGAAGAGCATTCAGAATTCTGGTGGGGAAATGGGTGCATTTGGGATTTTAATGTTAGGTAGTCTCTTCTCCTCACTTGAATGGCTTCTGACAGGCAGTGATGGGAGGGCTCTTACACACTGTCGCAAAATAAGGGAGTTGATACCAACGGCTGGAATAATCAAGTGCTAAGTTTATTTCTTTAAGGCAAGAGAAGGATCTGCGGCATGGAAGAGCAAAACTCATTCCATATTTAATTGCACTGCAGGTTAACTAATGGGATTCAGAAGAATCGGACTTCTTCTTTCTGTTCATCCCCATTTTCAGGCAAAGCCACCTGTCAAGTTATATGCTGCCCAGCCTCCTCCTTGCCCAGCATTTACTGGTGCTTGAGGAAGGTGTGCCTTGTCCCAAACTGCAAGGTTGTACATAGTATGAAGGATACTAGCAACCCTCGAGGGGTTCCTGTTCCATGAAAGCATCATAGCCCCAAGTTTTGATCCAAGGATCTGTCCCTTCATCCTTCAGCTGATGCCTTATGGCAGGGGTCTCAAAAATACAGCCTGTGAGCAGTGTTCCCTCTAAGCCGAGTTAGTGTGAGCTAGCTCACAGTTCTTTAGCCTCCGGCTCACAGATTTTTGTCTTCGCTCAGGAAGGACAGCTCCAGAGCAAACTAATTTATGGAACAGCCAAATTGCTCACTCACAACTTTAATTCCAGAAGCTCACAAAGCAGAATTTTTGCTCACAAGGCTCCACAGCTTAGAGGGAACATTGCCCGCGAGCCGGATGAGGCCACTGCAAGGCTGCAATCCTGCTTCTAACTCTGTGCTGCTTCCTGCTTCTAACATGGCAGCTCCTTTCCCCCAGACTCTCCTATTTCCTGCTTCAGAGGAGAGAAAGAAAGCCTTCCTTTGATTGGCTGAGGGCTCCTCCCCCCTCCTCTGGGGAGGGAGGGGGGGGAAGAGACGGGGGGGGGGATGGCATCTCTTTAAGACCACCAGCAGCATTTTATTCCAGGTATATGAGCTTTTGTTTGCAAGCACACTTTTTCTTCTTCAGAGACAGAGAGGGAGGGAAAGAGCCAGAGGGAGCATGGGGGGCGGGGGGGAGCCAGAGATAGCATGCCAGGGGTGAGGGAGTCCCATGGCACTTGGAGAGATCCCTCTTTCCATTTCTAACAGGGGGGAAACAAACCTTATAGTTCAGCTTGCATTCCTTATTAGTGAAAGGGAGCAAAAGTACAGCAGCACCTTAATGACTAACAACATTTGTGGCAGGGCATGAGATTTCATGAATCACCGCTCACTTCTTCAGATACAGCTGGAATGTGAGTCCATCTGTCCTTATATCTTGGAGACTGGAGTGATTTCAGATGCCAAAAGACAATAGCAGGCATTGGTACTGAGAAAAGAAACCTAGGTCTCAATTAAGTCCAGTAGTTTGCACTGTCTTGAGCTTCGTGATCAGTTGCAATTCAGCAGTCTCTCTTTATAATCTCCCTTTGAAATTTCTTTGTGAGAGAACTGCTACTCTTAGGTCAGCAACTGAATGCCCTGGATTCCTGGAAGGTTAAAATGCTCCCCCACTGGTTTTTGAATGTTATGGTTTCTAATAGTAGTAGTTAGAGTCCAGTAAGAGTCCAGTAGCACCTTTAAAGACTAACAAAATTGTGGTAGGGTATGTGCTTTTGTGAGTCACTACTCACTTCTTCAGACTTATCTCCATTTATTCTTTGCATCCTGCTGGACTGAATCCTTCTGTACCAAATTGAGACCTAGGTTTCCTGTCTCATTACCAATGCTAATATCTCCACGCCTCTGTATATCACACCAATGCTGATATCTCCACCTGTCTGCATATCATACTTAACCAATCATGCCATTTGGCGTCTGAAATCATCTTTTAAAAGTTTATATCTTCGGTACCTTGTGTTACATTTTGTGGCACACATGGCCCAACCTGACAACGTGACATTTATGTCAGATCCAGCCCTCATAACAAATGAGTTCGACACCTCAGCCTTAGGGTGCTCATTTAAGCTTTACATGTGCAACTTAACCCACTTTCTTTGTCTGATATTGCCATCATATGAAATTACAAGGCAACCAACCCGCCAGGGCCAGGGTCAGGGCCAGTCCACTCCTGCAGTCTTCAGAGGAGAACAGGCAGGGGGAGGGGATCCTAAAACTACAGCTTGCAGCAAATTGAGCCAGAGAGGGAGAAAATTGCTGTTCAGTCCCCAAACAGGTGACCAGCTTGCACCCCCTCTGAAATGCTGGGAGGGAGGATGGGTCGTCAGAGATGAGTGATGAGTCAGAGAGCTGGCAGGCAAGGGGCTGATGCCTTAAGTCCTTACCTGGCTGCCCCTCACATTGTGCACCCCCTTGCAGGGGTGCAGCAGCACCCCCTGACTCCCTTCTGCACATTGCCAGGACAACCCCAGCCCTTCCAACCCATCCTCATATGAGTGGTGTTAGCAGGAGCACAATTTCATACTGCTCACCCATCCCAGATCTCAGGGATCTCCCCCCAAAGTGGCACAGAGCAAAGAGGAATCATACCTGCTACCCAGAGGTGGAGTGGCCATTCAGTTTACAGGAAATTTCCCAGTGAGCCAGTGACAGCCAGGAGCAAGCCCAGCGAAGCCCAGCAACTCTGCCAGTGCCTCAGGAATCACCTGGCTTCCTGTTCAGCCAAAAGCCACCACTGGCTCAGAGGCACTGAAAGTCCAAAACTGAACAGGGAACAAAGAAATGCACAGTTAACACACCAAGAAATCAAGTAAATGCTGCATGCACACCCGGCTCAGCTGTGGCTTCAAAGGGCAAGGGCATGATGTAAAAAATGTTTGTTTCTGTTTGTGAAATAAATGGGGTTTGAGGAAGCAAAAGTAGTTACAGCACAGAAGTGGAAGACCAAAAACTCCCCTTCTATTAGTCAATGGTTGCATAAAGTATGGGATTTTTTTTTCTTAGAGAAACTTTCGGTTTATGCAAAGCAGTATTTACAACAAAATAGAACTTTTTAAGCCACTAGATGAATGGTATCCGGTTTTAGAAAATATGGATATAGATAAGTTTGATTGGGAAAATATTATGGAGGCTAAATTCAAAGCCCTTTTATACGGGTAATAAGTGTACAACTTCCTAAAAGGCATGTTTGAAAACTTTTGGTTTTATCACAGAGAACTGATGTTAATGCACAATTGTTAGAGTGTACCTTAGTTTAGTTAGGGACCCGTTATCTTTGATAGATTAAATTAAGACAGGTTGGTAGTTAGATGAAATATAGGTACAAATATGGATATATAACAGTATAGTTTTGCTGTAACTTGAGGTGTGAATTCTGTAATAAGGCCTGTGTTCTGTAATTCTGTAATAAGGCCTGTATCCAAGTTTATGTTAATATGTGGTGGTTTGAATGCATTGTGTTTGTATGCAGCATTATTAAAAACAATAAAAATTGTGTATAAAATTTAAAAAATGGGGTTTGAGAAGAAACTTGAAGGATGCAGGCAAGACAGTACAGTTAGGCTCACTGGCTCAACAATAAGAAGAATGAATGCTGCAGTGTCAAGGTAACAACCAGCATGAAAAATCAACCTACAGAGTCCATCTCAGTACAAGTCATTTTATACAGAAGACAGCTATTTTTATTTATCTGTTACATCAAGGTGGATTAAGAAAGCCTTAGTTTCACAACAACCCTGCAAGCTGGTCAAGTAGAAGTGCCTTTTCTAACATTATCTCACAATTAAGCCAGGAGTAGAATCTGGATTTCTTACACATCCAGGCTAACCACTCTACGCACTGTGCCCACCTGACCTTCTCAATTTAACTTTTTTTACTGCAAAATAAAAGCCTTCGTTATGGAGGAGAGATGCCAGACTACACACTAAGCAAAGCTACCAATTCACAAACTAAACTAAATTAACAGGAAATGCAATGAGAAAGAAAACTGTTAAGAGAACTTACTAGAGCCCTTTTTGTCTAAATGCCTAGAAAAAAGAAATAATTCTCCAACTTTATCAGCATTCTTCATCTGCTCCTGAGAGGAGCAACCGCAGCTTTCATTACCTGCTCTTTCAGAGGAAAATTAAATGACACCATTTTCACTGCTGCTTCAGAAGCTAATGCAATGATCAAGGTGACAGGGCTAACCAGATTCCCTTCCAGCTAACAGTGGCTAACCGAAACTAGTAAGGCGAGCAGACAGATTCCCGTTCTGCAGGCAAGTCAAGGGCCCTGACAAGGACCACCCCAAGCAACAAGCTTGCACCTCTGGTCCATGCCAGAGCAAGGGCACTGGTGCCCTTGGCTGTGAAGGAGGCAGAGAGGGGAAATAAAACTCACTCTCCTCTGCATTCTTAGTACAGCTTTCACAAGCTAATAGAAGGCAGGTATGAACCAAACCCCAAGAGAGACCTTCGCTGTGCAGCCGTAATAGTAATTAGGCCATCTCCTTTTCTGTGTCAGTTGACCCACAAAGAGCTGAAAGCACTGGTAAGATTAAGGTCAGGGAATAGCTAGTAACTATATATTTGAAGGGGAAAGTCCCAAATGCTTCCTTTCCTCCAATGGCTATGCTTATGCCCTGTCATACGGGTCCTAGAGATTCTGCAGCTGCAAATATCACCAGGAGATTTAGCAGTCAGAGAACATAAATATTAAATCTGCACTAGTGTGACTTATTTGTCCAGTTCATTCCACATGCAAAATTTAGATCTCTGTACTGAATTTGGGAAGAATCCTAAATGAATGATATGCATGAGACAGTGCTCCAAATTCACTAGAAGCACATCCTTGTTAGAGTTAAAACTGACGTGGGTGCCTGTAGGTATTGTTCCATCTCAAAATAAAAAATTCACTAGAAAGAGGGAGGGAAAAAACATTCGGCATCCTATTAATAGAGCCTCAGGGTGGTAACAGCAGTTCTAAGTAACAGAAATCCCAGCTGCAAAGTCTGCCTCCTTGAGAAATAAACAATCCTGATACAAACATGATGATCTATTGGGTTCATTCATTCCTCTAAAGTTGCCTGGATTCTATAGTGGGAGGGATACAGTAAGATCTCCGGTGACATAATTTTCTATGAATATTTTGAAGAAAATTTAGAGTCACATTTGAAACATGAACCGTTTATAAGTGATTTCTGGCATCCCCTACAGCAACCTTCTAAGTCTGTTCCCAGAAAGCCTTCAGTAGCCTCGATACATTTTGCCCTGCTTTTATGAAGACATCACAATCTACCTTATTTTTTCTCTAAGATAGCTTATGTGTAGGGCTATGTACACTATTCATGTTACTTTGCCAGTTCATCACCAACTGCAGAAGGTCCACACCCCCTGACTGGATCAGTTAATCTTCGAACAGCATGTTGTATTCATCTGTTTATACTTATATTTCCTTAGAATGGTAGTGCTTCTGGTTCCTCCATAATAACTGTTTACACCCTAGCTTGCGTGTGTGTGCCTGCACATACATGTGTGCACCTGGTAAGATATAATGTGGCACACAAAACTCACAACAAATGAGTTAATCTGAAGCACCACAAGACTATTTGCTATTTAACAAAACCAAACATAATCTGGAAAGGGAAAACACAGAGCATACATGTTTATAGAATTTTGGTGCATTTATTCCCCACAACAAACCAACTGGGATATTATTTGCATTTCCCAGTTGTGAAACATGACCTGAGAGAAAGTGACACTTTATGGTTTGCCGGGGATTAGAATCAGGACTTCCAAAGCCAATAATCTGACCACTGGATAAAGCAATCGTTTATGATATCCTCTCTATCTTTCCCAGAAGTATTTATGTAATAAAGTGCTTATCCCTTTCTTCTCACCTTCCCCATACGTATATGCTAAATAAAGCACCAGTACCATTTGTTGGATTAATTGATTTTCCCTGCTCTTATAATGAGCTTGATGTATTTCTTCATCTCCCACCCCTTCTGTTCTATTACACAAATGCTTCCTCTGAATGAAATTCACACATTCAATTGCAAGTCACCAAGCACTGATTAATCAAGCAGCATCCATATATGGGTAGACCAGCCCTTATTACAAAGGAACAGAGCCATTATTAGGATGATTAAAATTATCTGTTGCTAGAAAGAGGCATTTTCAGGCAGGACAACTCTTCAGAGGTCTCTGAAGCATGCAGTGAAGCCTGGTTGTGATATATATTTATTTATTTATTTATCTAGAAGTATTTAGCCACTGCAGCCACCACATAGAGTGCTACTACCCAAAAGCATTTATCAGTAACTTATATATATAGGCAGGTTTAACATTTAAATTGGTTCTCATTTGCTCAGTGTAAACACAGCACAGCAATAGGACTGCAAGTCTTTAGGGCAGGGGTCCTCAAACTTTTTAAATAGGGGGCCAGTTCACTGTCCCTCAGACCACTGGAGGGCCAGACTATAGTTTAAAAAAAACTATGAACAAATTCCTATGCACACTGGGGGGGTGGGGGGTGGCAAGCCTCGGGAGTCCTAGGAGAGGGCTCCAAGAGCTGCATTCGGTCCTTGCTTCCTCCTCCTGGGAGGTCAGAGGACGCTTCCTACCGGGAAGGATTGAAGCCTCCCCGGGGGTGGCTCAGTACCCTACAGAAAAGTTTGGGAGGGGGGCCAGCTCCCCAGCCCCCCTGAAGTCTACGCTGATGGCTGCTTCCCACCCCCCTCCCCCAGAAAACATCCCCACCCGGCTCCTGGGCATCCAGGACTGGCACAGGTCTTCTAGCTCTGAGCCGGCTAGAGAACTTGGGGCCAGCTGGAGCGCCTGCTGCCGCCTCCCCCCCCCCCCCGGAAAACATCCCCACCCAGCTCCTGGGACTGGCGCAGGTCTCCTAGCCGGCTCAGAGGCCTCTGAGCCGGCTAGAGGACTTGGGGCCAGCCGGAGCGCCTGCCGTCGCCACTTCCCACTCCCCCTCCCCCCGGAAAACATCCCCACCCGGCTCCTGGGCGCCCAGGACTGGCGCAGGTCTCCTAGCCGGCTCAGAGGCCTCTGAGTTGGCTAGGGGACTAGGGGCCGGCTGGAGCGCCTGCCCTTGCACACTTACCCTCTTCCTTCTGCCTCCTCCTGGCCGACTGGGGGGAGGGGGTGGGGCTTGATCATGTGTCCTCCCCCCAGGCTCGTCACTCCTGGAGTGGCGCTCCAGTGAGCTCCCCCTCCAATGGACCCCTGGCGGCACACCCGGCAGGCCAGAAAAATGCCCTCGGTGGGCCGCATGTGGCCCGCAGGCCGTAGTTTGAGGACCCCTGCTTTAGGGTATTAAAGGATACATACTAGAAGGTAGCTTGCAGATGTAACACGTGTAAGCTGCAAGGAGCTGTTTTAGTGGACTTATGAATGATAATTTCATAAGTGTAATATCATGGACAATAATGATAAGTGTATGAGAGGACTTGTGTTGCTGAGTGTACAACAACAGATGCCAACTGCAGACAAACGTCATCCTATGCCAGGAGACGAAAGTCCATCAGAAGCCATTGTTCCAGTTCCCAGAAGCCTCTCTGAGTACAGACACCAGTTTGTGACTCTAGTTCATCCCTGCGTGCAAAGAGATGTCCAAACATTGTCAAATCCAAGTCTCCGCATATCATGCTCCTCCCCCCCCCCAGACATTGTTGCAGCTACATAAAGGCTTAATTGCCCACTTCACACGGATTATGGAAGCAGTTAACGGACAATTGACTTGGCCAGGCCAAGAGGTTAATCCCTCTTGGGGTAGAACAATGGCCTCACCTATGAGTCATCTTTCCTCCAGACCAGGTGTCTCTAGATGAGATTAGGTCATCCTTAAACATTGTCCACTCCCATCCTATACCCTATTGGTTAGAACTTTAGAGGCGGATCTGCACAGAGGAGGTCGCTTGGCAAGCCAGCCCCCAGCAACGCCCTCCCTTAAGAGCAGTCTCTCAAGCTCCAGACAGTCAGATCTCACTTCTCTTGCTATCTCCTTCCCAACCTCCCTCCTGGACCCTTGTGTGCACACTAGGGCCCGCCATGTGCTTCTGCTGGTTCAGGGCATGTGATCCTTCCCCCCCCCTTTTCAAATACCCTCTATTCTTCTAGCAGGATGGAAACCAGGCTTCTGGAAGGTACATATTTCTCTCTACAGGATACCATCACCTCCCTGCTCATGCAACCGGCTCTTAAATTCTATCTTACTTCTTAGACCTGTATGATTGAATGTATGATTTTTGCAACATCTGAATGATTAACTTTTATTATTATTAAGTAAACTATAGACTCTTTTAAACTTCATTTGAGTCTCTGTGTCTTTTGGGGAGGTCTGAGAGAGGCCCAGCCTCTCTATAAAATGGTGCAGATTCCTTAATGCCTACTGCTGATTATTAAGAGCTAATATTCCCCAAATATTTATAGCATAAAAGAGCAGTCAGGCTAACACACGTCACCAGTGAACATCCTAGTACATATTAAGTCTTGCAGATTCAGGCTGAGTCATTCTCTGAGTTTTTCCAAAGAGGCAATTCCCTGCCACTAGACCCTAGCTAATTCTTCTCCTGTGTAGGAGATCTCCCTTCGAGAGATCACCAAGGACCTACTATAAGTGCAAAGATCTACTGTCCCACACTACGTGGTTTTTCCAACCTAATAGCCACTCCTCTTCCACCCAGAAGTTACTCAAGCACCGAGATGCTTTGTTGTGGGCCTCCCTACCAACACCTCCACAAATGAGGAAGAGATGGAGGAAGTTGGCCCCGGCCCTTGGATGCTGCAGGAAGATCCACCAGACAAGGAAAAACTCCATCGGGTGCAGATGGGGAGTCTCAGCCTGCATTCAGCGTGCCACGCCCTCAGTCCTTCAGCCCAAGATCAGAAGCTAAAGCAGCCACCAGCCTCAGCCGAGGGTTGACAGAGCCCTCGGAACACTGGAGAAGGTGGGCCCGGAGGTGCAGAGGTGGTGCAGAAGCAATGCCATAGTGTGCGGTTGGCAGCCCAGCACTGGGCAACATCTGCCTGTGAATTTGAGTCACTGTAGGATCAGGGCTGACAGCCCTGTAGGCTGCTCAGCCACTGAGGACTTGCACCTGTCCCTGCATGACTCAGCAAGTTGAGGAGTTGCACCTGGCCTTGAATGACTCCTGATAGCAGCCAGAAAAGGGATAGCTATTATGGAAGTAACCAGTCCACAATCCTTGTGTGCAATGTTCCCTCTAAGCTGTGGAGTCTTGTGAGCAAAAATCCTACATTGTGAGCTACTGGCATTAAAGTTGTGAGTGAGCGATTAAACACATATTATAAGAACAGTTTATGAATATCTGCTTTGTGAACAACCTTTAAATACAAAGATTCACACAATGTGAATGTCTAATTCTGCACCCAACTATGAAGATGTGTCCAACTAGACTTTTAGTTATGCCTTTGTCTAGCTCTTTCCCACTTTATACTATGTTAAATTTCATTTAATTCTGTGGTGTATTGTGAAATGACCCAGAGAAATATGGTCTTTAGGGCAAAATACTGGGACAATGACAATTCTATCCAACGACATTTATACCATATATGGCTTAACAGTTACCAAGAGATTTCTCCTCTAATTAAGTTTGTACAAGGAAAAATAGCCCTGGGACTTTTTTCCCCTTCTTTTCCAGAAAAGCATTATCAATTCTCTGCATAAGATTTTTATACCTGGCTAAGTGAATCTATATCTATATTTAGATTTGAGGCCAGTGTGTTACTGCGGTACTACATTATTGGGCATAGACACTAGAGAAAGAGGTTTCAATGATTCAGTCACAAGGCTGACCTTTGAGCAAGTTTTTATTTCTCTGAGTAACCTTGCTCACTTGGCAGTTCAGAAGAAAAAGAAAGACACAAACCTACACTGGAAGCTTCAAGCCAGGGCAACAGTCCCACAAATATTAATTAGCAAAAAACAGCTTTAAATTTAGCTTCTGTTTTATGTGCCACTTAGTACACATTCCTCACAATATTTATTAAAGATAATTAGAGAGCCTCTAACTATTGTATTTAAGCATACTTAAACTGAATTAAAATGAACCCTTTAGCTGTCATACATATTCACAGAAGAACAATTACAAGAAAACATTACAAACTGACAGTTTGGTTTTCAAGATAAGACTGCCTTCAATTAGGTCAACAGACCAATCCTGACTCCTGATGTCCTCTGTGTAATAAGATGTCAGATGAATGGAAGGACGGCCTAAGAAAAATATGCAAATTTCACTGGAAAATATATCAGGGACAAACAGAGGCTGGCTGAAAACAGTCAAGGGGCGATGCTCCATTATTTTGGTGGAGCTCTTCTCAGCCAGTATTTAAGTTCTTAAAACATCTCTAAATTACCTCAAGTCCCTTATGGTATTCTGCCTGCCTTTAGTATGACAGAGGGAGAATAGTAAGGATACCAAGGGAAACAATCTTATTCCAGCGCTCGAAACCCTTTCATTTATCATACTCTTCCTCACCACCCAAATTACATAGGTCATAATGTTTGACAGGGGCCCCTCTGGGATAACACTGACCCTGTAAATCCAGGTGAGCAGCCGTATTGGTCTGAAGCAATAACTTTGTTCTACTGAAGCAATAACTTTGTTCTACTGACCCTATAAGGATGTCCTTCTTGCTTCAGTGTAATGCATAAGAGGTTAGTCTCAGAGCTGTGATAGGTGGCACAATGAAAATGCAAATTGAGTTACATTGTTATTGCTGCAATGTGTTTTTGACTTTAACTTGTTAGAGACTAGCAAGGCATGGCATTTTCAACGCTGGAGAAAGGATTATTTCCTTCCAAGTCATATTCACAATTCTAACATGCATTTTCCAACTCAGCATCCACAGAAGAATTCAGCTTTACCTTCTACAAAAGTGCCCTTAGCAGGTTCCTATCTGCTGTTAGAAGAATTATTTCATTTTGAGGCCGGTATTAACAAAGGGAATAAGTCAGAGCAAAATCTGAAGGGAAAAAGGGTGGGAGTGGGTGGGAATTTTATTTTAGCAACAACCGACAAACCTTGTGAACAAAAACAAACACTCAATTCACAAGTGTTGTAGTTAACAAGCAGAGTCAAGGACTAATCTACCGTGTTAATTGGATTGAAATTTTGGAGTTGGTAGATATTAAGCAGGGCACTAAGAAAAGCTTCAGCCCTCTGAGGCAAGGAGCCAAGGAAACCAAGAAAAGGCAGGAAACACAACTTTGGGGAATGCCAGTGCCTATTCAAAGAGGCGGCTGTCATCCATAGAAACGAAAAGGCAGCTGATTTCCATGAAAACGAGCTTTCCTTTCACCTCTCCCCTTTTCTCGCCCACCTCACCAATTTAAATCTCATTTTGGTTACCAAAGTCAGTATCCGGGGAAGATTCATCACAACACTATTCCCATCATTACAACAATAAAAATGTCAATGTAAAGGGGGGGGACCATTTGAGTGGCAAATCCTTGCATAAAGTTAGTTGACTAATTACACATGCTTTCCCCATTCAAGGCTTATACAAGAAGGGAACAATGAATTAGATGTGTTTGCAATCTGTGGGATCAGATCCTTGGACAGGGCTGATGAAATATAGTATTCCACTGTGATTGAGAGTGTGTGTATGTGTGTCTGTCCACGTAAGTAAAGCAGAAGAGAGAACACCAATCACAAAGAACTGCAAGATTCCATTGCAAGATTCCATGGGTTTAACATTTATTCAAGATTACATGGGTTGACATTTATTCTGTGTCAAAAAGAATCAGCACACCCCCCCATTCACTCATCACAAAACAGGGAGAATGACACAAAGTCCAGTTAAACATTCATTACTGTCTCACCATAAAAACTTAATTGCATTAAAATTTTCTTTAAAATCTTATGCAATTATTCACACATTACATCTGTCGCATATACCACTGGATATTCCTTGATATCTCTAAGTATTCGGGGCCAATGTATACTTGCCATTTACTAGGATTCTCCTGATGCTGGCAAAGAATAAATGAGCTGAATCTCTTTTGCACATAAAACAGGCCTCCAAACTTCACTAAGACTTCCCTCCTTTCTCATCTATTGAAACACAAAATCATAGCCCTATATGACACCTCTGGAATGAAAGATGGAACAGAACATCATGGCAAATGAGGCTAAAAGGCATTTAGCTTGTTGCTAAAGAGCTGCCAAATGCAATACAGGAGAGACACCTGGGACAGTAATCCTATGTGAGGAATAATTCTATTCCTGCATCAGGCCAGACAGTTGTTCACACAAAGGAATGTCTTAATGGCACAACACTCCTGACATTTTGATACTTCAGAATACAGCTAAAGGGTACTATGTTTAAATGTTCAATTGTCAAAAACTCCCTGTGTGTTTAAGAAGATGCCTGGCTTTATATTTTAGTTTTCTACAGGCAGTGGTTTGCCTAAGTGTTCTGTTTTTATTTGGGAAGCATTTGAACATATGCATTATTCCATATTCTGCACCTGCAGTCTAAAGCTGCACGGTCCTAAGAGAGTTGTTCACATGCTATTGTTAAACATATAGTTCAACTTTCATTTGCAGCAATCTAGTAAAAAGGGGATTTTTCACTAGAAAAAACAAGAATGAAGCAACCTGCAAAACCCTTCCAGCTTTTCACTTAGACCGATTTCTTGCGAGGCACTGCTCTGGTGTCGTTCTTCCCTTTGCCCCGATTGCGTGCTTGAATTTCTCACTATTTGCCCTGTGCTGCATTTTGACCCGAATTCTCAAAAAACAGGATCACTGAAGCCGTAGGGGAATTTGGGTGAAGCCTCAGGTCAAAATGCAGCGCGGGGCAAATAGTGGGAAATTCAAGCATGCAATCGGGGCAAAGGGAAGAATGACGCCGGAGCAGCACCTCGTGGGAAATCGGCCTTACTCTCACACAACTACACCCCAATTGCATGTGTTGGTTGTTTTTTTTTTTAATTTGTGTCCTAGAGTCTTTTGACTAGCTCAGCACCTACCTCTTTCCCCACTCCACATTACATGCTAAAGTACAGAAACAGAATACATCTTTATTTGGCTTCTATTCTCTTCTCATCACAAGTATTGCCAGAGTCTACCCGCCACCACAATGCTTTAATGAGCCGCCAAGCACCATTTTGATAGCCTGGCTGCCTTTTTAGACACTTTCTATTATACATCAGACTTCAAGAGGCAAAATGCTGCCAGCACTGTCTGGTACCCAAAGCCCGGTGGGGTGGGGGGAACAGCTAGATCTCTGTGAAGCTTCCGCATCTGCTCTGTCTGACAGAAATGGGAGCAGTAATGATGAGCTGGCTTTCTCAGAGAAACAAACATGCCTGAAAATAATGATTTTATTTTGTTTTGCTCTTTCATGAACTGAAAAGAATCTCTAATGCTTTCCATTCATGCTTCAAGACATGGAAGTAATGACTAGAGTTTACAACAAACTTGTTTAGGAAAAAGAAATTAAATGCTTTTAATAGACATATGCAAAGTGACATTGAGCAGAACAACTTTTGTCTTTCCTGCTTGCTAATTAAACAAAAAAGGCAGGAGCAAAGCGACTTAAGCAAACCTTGCAGCAGCCTCCAAAAACTCTGGGCTGTCATGGAAGAAACAGAATGGATGAAAGCTGGGGTTCCAACTCAGGTGACTAACAGGAAAACTGCAAATTGTGACATGGATCTCCTCCTGCCCTGCCCTTTGCAGGACTGCAGATATCAAGTATACATATAACTTCAGATGTAGAGCCATCTTGGAAAAGCAGAGATTCCAATACAATAGCCACATAATTGAGGTTGCCTATGGTGGTGCCTTTTGTGTGATTTCAGTGTTGAAGAAATTTGGACACTAAAACATCTTTCAACTACAACAGAAGAGAGAATTATTCAAGAGTGCTTTTCTGTGCAGGCAATAGGGCAGCACTGTACAAAATGCTTCACACAAAGTTACTTGGATAAATTATTAGGGACTAATTAATTATCGTGTGGCAGTGTGTGTAGTATAGCCAGAAGATCCTAAGATTGTGTGGCAGCCAGAAGTTCTAGCTCTTATGGCATTATGAACCACTAGGAGGTGAGATAGACTTGGGTTTTTTTAAGGCAAGAGACATTTCAGAGGTGGTTTGCCAATGCCTGCCTCTACAGCGTGACCCTGGTATTCCTGGAGGTTGCCCATGCAAACACTAGCTAGGGCCAACCCTGCTTAGCTTCCAAGATCAATCCAGGTCAGGTTAGGTACTGTGGTCTATATCACTTGGTATAGTTTGCTGTAAATTGGATCCTATTATGTAATCTGCATCATTTAATGTGGCATGTTAACACTTATGCTTTGCATCAGTTTTGTTTTTTAGACTTCTGGTTGGCTCTACAACACAAATCCTATTTCTTTGTTTATTGGATGTCCCATCGTGTTGACTGTATTGACTCGCTCTGTGTAATCCACCTTGAGTCCCAGTGAGAAAAGCAGACTCCCATAACATAAAGACCTGCAAGTAAGATGTCCCATGATTTTTAAAAATGCTAAAAGCAGTAAGGAGATCACCATGAAGGGGCTTAACCTTTCCCCTCGTGCTGTTTTTCTCAGTGTAAATAGCTCCTTCATTACCACCACTAAAAACTACTATTTGTTCCATATGAAAGAGGTGGAGAAAACAGCAGCTTGAGATGGTGACTGATACTGGACAAAATGACAACAAACCATTTCACTGATCTAGATTCCCCACCCCCCCCAATAAATCCTGCAGCTACTTTCAGCATTTTATAAAAGCTGAAGGATATCTGATCTTCAGTCTCCAGCAGTCAAATCTAGTTTGTCCCTGAAGTTTACCAAGGAAAAGACAGAGAGAATCTGTTCCTTTTCATGTATTACAGCAGGGTGTATAAGGTTTCAGTAAGTTTGCTCAATTCTGGAGGCCATCTAAGTCTCTCTTGATTAGCATCACCACAGCAATTATACTGGTTTTGCTGCTGTTATCATTTTGCTGTCTGGCAGGCATCAGTAATTGGCCGTTCCAAATGAAAGGAGGCAATTCAGTTTTGCCAGCCCTTTAATACCTGCAGATCCCAAATTCAACCGCTAAACCTTTAACACTCTGCAGGCCATTTTACACATGACTTTTCCCCCCAATAAAAATATTCAAAAATATTCATGAGTGAGAAAGAATTTACATCTTCACAAAGGAAAACTGTGGTGTACATTTTACCTTAGTTATTCATGTTCAGAAGTTAGAATGCTTGTGTGTGTGGATATGTACGTTTTTTCCCTGCACAGAGATTATATCTTGTTACATGTAACTCAAAGGTTGTTCATATATTCATTTTTACTTATTGTACCTGCAAATATTTGTGAAGAGTTGTTACAGGATCATGTCCAGTTTGGTACAAGGGCAATCTGCTCATATTGACTCCTATATGAGTCCATTTGTCCAGATCTCGAGATGACAGCTAGGACTGCCAACAACCAGGTGAAAATAAAGTCTTGCCCCTTTAACAGAGGCTTAATTGTGAAGAAATATTAACAACGCTAATATATACCCATCCATTTGGACTGCCTTCCTTTTCCACTCTCCAGAAACAAATTTATTTGCCTGTTCTCCAGCCATGACAAGCCTGCCATTACTCAGCAATACAACCACTTCAAAATAAACTACCATGGAGCACATGGATAGAGTGAAGAAATAGCACACTTTTATATTCTGATTCACAAACTTTCTTCTCACTTTCCTTTCCATTCCCTGTTCATAGTTGGCTACTCTCACATAGTTCTCTGTCACACACACAATCGTCCTTATACTCTCCAAAGTCAGCACCCTATACCAACAGCATGTTTACATTTAAAAAACACACTCCTCTGGTCACAGAAATGTAGTTTATTAAAAACCAGGATTTCAAACAACAAACACATCTGTAAAAGAAAAAAGTCAATGGGAACATTAACCTGCATTTTGAAAATAACTAAACCTAGACAATGTTTTTTAGCACAAAATCCTGTTTTAAACCGATTTATACCACTGGTCTATCAAGGTCACTACTGTCTACTCTAGAGTGGCAACAGCTTTCCAGCTCTCAAGCCAAACAGATGTGCTACCACTGATCTTAAATCTCTTAATCTGGTCTTAATCACAGAATTCTCAGCACATTATTGCAAGATCTGGCAAGATATCATGGAAATCATTTAGGGACTTCACATTTTAAAAAGAGAAGACTCCTTTGATACAGTGACTGCTTTGTTTAGCAGTAAAATCAAATAGCTTTCAGATGAACACCATGCAGTGATGCAGTACTGTAGGTTCTTTTGATGGGATGCTGCCAGCCTACAAGGGAACAAGCCTATTTACTGAGGGAGCAGGGAAGCAACAGCCTGCACACCAGCTGAAGTAAGAAACCTCTGAACTGTTGCAATCACCAAGGAATGTTAATGACCCAATTAAGTAATTATTCCAATTACCAGAGTTCACAGCAAGACCGTTGAGCTAGGAGAGATTCACTTTTCTTTCATGAACTGCTTGTTTACGTTAAAATTGTGTTACCATCAGTATCTTGTACACCAATCCCTGTTTAAAGATAAATAGATTGTCTTGTGCATCTAAGGTAAACTCATTTAAGCAAGCAAAAGGGTTTTGTGGAGGTGCCAGATGAATAGCCTTTGAAACCATGTCCACCCATTAGAAGCTACAGCTTTAATTTAAACTACTCGTACGTGCAGGATCCATTTGGGGATACAACACTGAATCATTTAGGCATGCTGGTACAGCAGATGGATTACCCTTTTCCATAACACGAAAAATAAAGAAGCCAAAAAAAGAATTAAGGGATACAATGCCAGCTGTAAAACCTATTGTTATATATTAGAACAGAATTTAAAAATTAAAAAGGACTTTGCTATAGAAAAGATGGAAAAATACTTCAGTCTAGAAGTTGCAGTGTGTTGGGAACAGACTCTCCTCAGTAGACTCCATGCTACCAAAGCTCTTCCTGATATTTACGTACACCATACCCATAACTGGCACCCCCAGTTCTACTGCTCTCAACACATGGAATGAACTACAGTCTCTCATACTAAAAAGACAAATAATACATTGGCATGTTTGAGCAAAGCTAGACACAACTGGAACACTGTCACTCTCACCCTCTCACATATACAGTAAGGAAGACAGATGGGCTAGCTCGACACTATACCTGGATCATCCCCACTTTATATATAAATGGGCACATATGGGAATCATCAAACATAGCTGCTCCTATCAAGTCTGAATTTGGTACCGACAGTGGAGTTACATGTGACTAGGAAAATGGAGGGCTGGATGGACACTTGCAGGGGATATTTACTGAGCCACCTGTTCTCCATGGGAGGGACTGTGGCTCAGTGGAAGAGCCTCTGCTTTTGTATGCAGAAGGTCCCAGGTTCAATCCCTGGCATCTACAGTTAAAACAATCAGGTGGTAGGTGATGTAAAAGACTCATACCAGAGACCACAGAGAGCCCCTGTAACTCTGAGAAGACAATACTGACCTTGAATAACCAATGGTCTGATTCAGGATAAGGAAATTTCATTTGTTCAGTTATAAAATGCAAACACCCCTTCACAACCCATTTGCTCACAGTTGAATTTCACAGGGAGGAAAGAATAGGGAAGAATTGGCCAGAGAACAGGGTATTTATTTCTACCTACAAATGCCCCCTTCCACCTCATCAATTTATCTCAGCAAATGTTGATTCAGAACCCACTTTTGCCAAGGCAATAGGAGAATTAGCACACCAGTCAAACAGTGTCAACTGGCCAATAAATTCACCATCTATTATTTGGTCATGGTCAGCTTTGTCTGTGAAGGTCATCAAGAAGGGTGGAAGCTTACTTTTTATTTCATTACAGAGCCATTTATCATAGCAGGACTGCAACACAGCTTCGCAGCACTTGGGGCAAATTCCCCGCTGGCCACCAAGTATAACTGGAGGCATCTCCCAGTAGAAAAACGTAGTGGCTACCTATTTAGTACAGCTCCCTTTTAGAACTTTACAGTCTTAATAGTTTTTGCCACTTTGCATAGTTCCTGTTATAATTCATTTGTCTTGACAGCTGAAACTGTGTAGATTGACCCTGGTTTCTGAGGTAAAAAACCAAAGGGAAAGAACAATGCAATGAATTATGCATGTGTACAGAAACCTGACTTAACACTGGTAAAGGTCAACCACTCATCACAATTGTAAGCCTTAATTTTACTACTTTGTAATAACAGTTAACCAATTTGCTTTTGTAAGAATCAAACTGGATAATTATTAACAGTGCATTCCTAAACCAAGTTATACTCTTCTCAGCCAGTGAGCTTAGAAGGGTATAGCTCTGCTTAGGACAACAGTGTTAATCTATCTTCTTCTTGTTGTTGTTGTTGTTGTTGTTGTTGTTGCTGCAGCTATTTGACTGGTCTTTTTTCCAAATGGCCAGCACTAGACAACATGCAGTCCCACTCCTAAGAAATTAGCTGTTTTATTGTGACATGAGCTTTCATAGGCAAAATCCTATTTTATTAAATGTATAGCGGATTAAGTCAAGCACATTTAGTTAATGTGGCTACTCTTCTGGATTCATCTCCAGAAAATGATTTAGACTAGATACTGGCAATAATTCTCAGGAAGAAGTGCTCAAGGCTTTTCCTGCTCTATTTTTCCCATCCTACTACTAGCCAAAAAGTTTTTGTAGAGCCTTAAAGACTAGAAAATATTATTTTTGTCACATTTGAATTCTGTCCTTCTTCCAAGGAGTTCCAGGTAACCAACAGCCCTGTAAAGTAGAACAGGCAGCTAGCTCAGAGTAGTAAAATTACTGAGACCTGTAACTAACCAGAATATGAATTTGCTGTTTGCATAATGCATAGCTGCAATCCAAGACAGAAATCCCTCCTTTCTACCTCCTTAGCTCCTGAAATACCTCCTGTAGTAACATCACAGGTGCCAGAAAACACTTGGGAAATGGAGTTGTCCAAATCCATAATGTCACAGCAGGCTTCTAGCAAGATCTCCCTATCACATGCTGTACAAATTATTTATACTGAATTCATTCCAGGATGGAAAAAAGTAGGGAGGTGTTCACCTCCAGCAATAACTTTGCTCTCATTATGCTGGGGAGGGGGGGAATACATTCCACCACTGCACTCACCCAATGGCATCTCTCCCAGAGATGGGCTATCATCAGATACCTGGTGTGGATGGCACAGGTGGCAATGATGCACAATGGATGATTCCTTTCACTGATTAAGCTCTCCTTGGCCAATGAACTCTCTGCATCAGTCTCTGTCCTCTCCACACTGTGCCAAAATATTATTCACAGGGGGGCTTCTTTTGTTCTGGACTGGAATAAATTCTCCTACCATCCCCTTAAACAAATCTGCAATTATTTTGCTCCTCGCTTTCGTTCCCCAGTCCGGATCTTCTCAAAGCAACAAGAATACCTCAGCCTAAGCATTTCTCATACAGAATTAGCTCTGCTGTTTCCACTGTAGAGGTTCCAACCCAGAGTCCAATCTTTTGTGTGGTTCCTTATGGCCAGATGGACTCCTCCCAACCCTTCTCATTTCCCTGTGTGAGTCCAAGTATGAACACTGTTCACCTTTGGGTTGACCAATTTTTTTTGTACCCTCAGATATGCTTTTGTACCTTCCAGATATGTTTTAAAGACATTAGGAAGGCACTTTCCACTTGGGTGAAATATTCCCACATATGGTTACTGACATCATTACGGAGGTAGAATTACAACTGATCTCTACACTATAGGGATCAGTTCTCTCAGAGGAAATGGCAGCTTTGGAGGACTGGCTGTACAGTATACCATAAATGCTAGGAGAAATGTCAGTCTATAAGTGGTATCATATCCCTGGAAAGCTCTCTTCCCCAAACTCCAGTCTCTCCAGGCACCACCTCCAAATCTCCAGCAATATCCCAAGCATTGGTTGACAACACTTATCTCACAGTTTTTCTACACAGATCCAGGTTTGTCTGAAGCAGTAGAACAAAGTTTGAGTCTAGACTCTGAGGCTGCTGTTGTTCCTTCAAGAAGTAAGAAACTGATGGACTGGATGGGGTATCTGATTTGACTAAGTATGTAGGGGCACAAGGGAAAGCAGCCAGAGAGTTAGGCAGAGATAAAAAGAACAGATAAAGTACAGATAAAAAGAACAATGTGAAGATGAAAATGTATTCTTCTTAGCCCAGCAGATAGCCTGAGAGGAATATAGTGGAGAAAGCCAGTCAATTGGTGGCTGTAGAATAGAGGCAGAGGGTCAAATTATGCCCTCCTGACCCTTCAAAAGCAATGGCTAGTAGAGCCCATCAAAATTCTAAGAGAATATACTTCAAGTGGCATGGTGGGCTTTCTGAACATTTGAATATGATTGAATTTTTTTAAAGATAGCCTGGGCCAATTAGTCTACTACATCTTTATTCAGTCCTTCTTTCAAAGACATAATAGTGGCATACATGATCCCCCCACACACACTATTTTAGCAAGTGTGGTGTAGTGGTTGGAGTCTCTGACTAGGATCTAAGAGACTCACGTTCAAATCCTACCTCAGCCATGGAAGTCTGCTTGGTGACTCTGAGCCAGTCATATACCATCAGCCTGAAAGTACCTCAGGAGGTTGTTGTAAGGAGAATAATGTGAGCCACTTTGGTTCCCTAATGTGGAAACAGCTGGGTATAAATGAGACAAATGAATAAATCCGCATAACAACCCTATGAGCTAGTTAGGCCAACAGAATGAGTATCCAGAAGTAATCTAGTGTCTTTCATGGCCAAGTGTGGATTTGAATCCTGGTTACCTGGTCCTAATCCTGCAATCTAACCGTTATACAACTCTGTCTCTAGCAGGCCAAGGAATACATAAGCAACAATGTTTTCATCATACCATTCATCAGAAACCATCACACTCTCCTAAAACACATTTAGCTAGCAGTAACACAAAATAAGGGGATTACAGCACTGGTTTTTTCCAGGAACAAGAACTCTGACATTATTTTCTCCAGATGAGAATAACGTCTCATGCCTCAGAAGTCTAAGACAACTAGTGAAAAGACAAAACCTGAGAGCTAAAAGATTCTTCGAATATTTACTTATGATTTTAAAAGAAGAAAATTGGAAGATGGGATGGAGGCTAATCTTAACAGCAGAAGCACTCAGCAAAGGAAAAACCTCTATAGATAAGTTCCCTGCCCCTCTATCAGGTGAGGCATATCTGGCTTACTTTAAAATAGACAAAGCATTTTGGCACGTGTTCAGTAGCAAGATAACCAAAGCAATAAATAGGTCAGCATGCTCTACTTGGCCAAGTGCCCTTTTCTTCACATTTGTATTTTTTAAAGAACTGCCTTCCCAGGCAACAACTTTGGGTCTGCAACAATTAACCTCTCCCAACCTACCATCTAGAAGAGAAAGTAGGATGAATTTAAGAACCTGGTGGGATTGGTACATGACAGGGGGTTATGACAATAGGTTAAGTTTTTTCTTGTGGCAACTGGCCTGAGATGGATCCACAGAATGTTTTGTAAAGCTGGGAAAGGGATTTATTTTGCCTTAAATACAAATGTTGGCAATCCTATATGTTTTGCCAGTGAGTAACACTTGCAAACCCTAGCTGATTCATTACAGTACTGCTGTGTCAGGAAGAACATTTTAGTACAGATCTTAACTCCCTGCCCTGAGGATACATTTATAATAGAAATCTGCACAAGTATACCTTCAGCAATGGATTTAGTGCAAGCTTCAAGCAGCAGCAATTAAATAATAAGGGTATAGGATGTGCAGTGAATGTATGATCCACCTTTTTCCAGAGTGCCCAGTGCAGTTTCACTGTAAAGGTGCATACCTATATTGTATCCTTTTTTACAGCCTGATCAAATTTAACCAGAGTGTCTTGCATTAACAACTGCGATTGAAGCAGGATGTATGGATTCAGTGGGTAGACAGTTTCTTAGGAATAATGCCTATTCAGGTACCTGTACATCAAGGAATATCAGATGTAACAGATGTAGAGTAAACTGCTTGGAAGCTGTGAGTTAGTGCTGTCTGCAATTATGCCAAATTCATTGGCCTGAAGAAGCCCTAAGATGGCCAGGAGTGATTCTGGTTATGTAATAACAGAACAAAAGAATGGAGAAGCCTCCAGCCCCTAGATGGAAGTGAGTGGGAGCAGTGTTCCCTTTAAGCTGAGTTAATGTGAGCTAGCTCACAGTTTTTTAGCCTCCAGCTCACACATTTTTGTTTTAGCTCAGGAAAGATGGCTCCAGAGCAAACTAATTTATGCAGCAGCCAAACTGCTTGCTCACAACTGTAGGGCCAGTAGCTCACAAAGTAGAATTTTTGCTCACAGGACTCCACAGTTTAGTGGGAGCATTGATTGGGAGAGACTTCTTTCTGTGTGGAAGCACAGCATGCTTGGCTGCCACCTGATAGCAGCTAGCCAAATCCTGCGCTTGCTGAAGTCAGCTAAGTATCCTGTACAGAGGATACTTAGGGCTTAGAGGGGCTTCAACATCATGGCTCGAAAGATGTCCTCCCTCCCCTTTACCCTCCTTGTCTATTCTTTTGTTCTGACATACAACTTGATGAAGAGTTCTGAAGAACTCAAAATCTTGCACAGCACCTCGTGTTACTTTGGTTGGCGGTAATAAAATGTCTTGCATGGATTTCTGGTTTAGAAAGTTATTCTTAGAATTAAAGGCATAGAGGACCAATGTTAAACCTGTACAATGGGACCAAATCATTTATTTGTTTGTTTGTTTGTTTGTTTATTCGATTTATACCCCACCCTCCCCGCCAACCTGCAGCAGCACAGTGAGCTATATATACCCAGTCGCCAATCCCATACAATGTTCTTACAAAGCCAATTCAGACTGGTTCAGTTTCAGAACTGATTCTTTATTTCCCTGTCCCCTTCACAAAAGTTATGCACTATCATTATCCATCTTGAAACTGAAGCTTCATAATAACAATAACAAGATAATATGATCACACAGATCAACTCTCTTTTTCAATTCCACACTAGCGACTAGGGAATGGGTTTATTTGGAACGTAGCCACCTACATTCAGCCTGTTTTTTTCATAGTACCCGTTTTGCTTTATGCCAGATCACAGCTCTTGATCTTAGACATATGGACTGGAAAACAAATAAATACTAATGTTGATGAGTTGTTGGGAGTTGGAGTCATTGCCTGCTGTTCTTATAACTATTCTTCCTGGCAGCATCAATTTCAGCGATGAACATAGCAAGCAGGCTGTGGGGTTCCTCTGGCTTTCATATGAGCATGCAAAAGTTTCACAGCATATATCTCCTGTGCACCCTTCAAAATCCAATACACTCTCTTTCCCCGTAACACTCCACTTTTTTCATCTACCCCATACGTGGTAGGCCTAGTATTTGATTCTCTTTCCCATGTGCCACTTCTATTTTTAATTTTAAAAGCCTACTTTTAAAAAATATTTTAGATGCTGAAAATGGGATAAAAGTTGTAGCCCAAGATCAGGCTAGAACTGGATGGTGAGGGGATCCCCATATATTGATCCATGTGCCTATCCATTTACCTATACAGTAGTGAAGGCCCTCTTTTAAAGGCAGAATGGAACAAGCAAATAAGGGGAGCTAAGCCATCCCCTATCCCTGTCTTACCTCACTGCACTCCACTGCTTAAAACATCCAGCTCAGTTCACTTATGGAAAAGGAAACTAGACAGAGAAAAATGCTCTGAACAGCAGAGCACAGCAAGATAAGGCAGGGTGAGAAGGGGAGCTTTAGCTCTTCTTGCACATGTACCATTTTCCACAGATGAATAAGTACTCATCCCCCCCCCCCAAAAAAAAATCATGTTTGGCCCTTAAATCAATTGGGTATAACTTAATTTGCATATTTATTCTGGTTTCAGTGCATCATTTGTTGGTGTGCTTTTTAAGAGAAAGGAATTGGCAGTCTTGCACTCATTTTTCACAAGTGAGCATCTTAGGAGTATGTCTGATGTCTATTAAACATTTTTATAAATTAGAAACTTTGTGTGTTTAATGCAAAGCAGGTAACAAGATTGCTTTGAAGGAATGAGGATACATATAAGCCAGAGATGGGCAGAAGGTCACTCAGGGGTGACCCATGACTCTCAAACCAATTAAAACTGGGTTTGATTCTCCACTCCTTCACTTGCACCTGCTGGATGACCTTGGGCAAGCCATAGCTCTGTACCAGCTGTTCTCTCAAGGACAGTTGTCTCAGAGCTCTCTCAGCCCCACCTACTTCACAGGGTGTCTGTGGTGGGGAGGGGAAGGGAAAGTAGTTTGTAAGCCGCTCTGAGACGCCAAGTGAGTGAAGGGCGGGATATAAATCCAATCTCTTCTCCTCTTCTTCTTCTTCATTACAGTCTCTAGAGGCCAGGTCTACTAACATAGTGGCAAGGGCTGGGTAGACCTGTTCTCCGGAGGCCAGGTCTACCACTACAGTTGATTGGGGTGGGTAGACCTGTTCTCTGGAGGAAGAACCCCCACCCCCAGTTGCCCTGGTGAGTTCTTCCCGCCAGTTCTTTCCCCCCGCCCCCCCACCCCCCCAGTGACGGCGAGGCCCACGCCTGTGGCTTGCCTGTGGCAGCTGCTGCTGGCGGCGGGGAGTAGAGAAGCCTTGCTGGGCCTCGCCAGGCCTTGCTGTCACTGGAGGGGTGGGGGCGGGAGAAAGAGCTCTTCCCCCCGTGCCCCCCCCAGCGCAGGGTGCGCCTTCGGTATTAGTATATAGATAACACAATAGAATGTTAAGGTGGTACAATGTATTGAACCATTTCAGACTGCATGTGCTAGTAGTGGGGAAAAGATCACTTTTATGTTTCCTTATCTGAAAAACTCTTTGTAAATAGAAGCCATGTAACAGGTAAAGGGCTGGGCTAGAATCTGTCTTCCTACTATGCTAGTTTTCTATTTGTATGGACATTTTTAGAGAGAGCCAGTGTAATGTAGTGGTTAAGAGCCGTGGACTCTAATCTGGAGAACTGGTTTTAATGTCCAGTCCTTTCCATGCAACCAGCTGGGTAACCTTGGGTCAGTTACACTTCCCTCAGAACTCTCTCAGCCCCACCTCCCTCATAGGGTGCCTGTTGTGGGGAGAGGAAGGGAAGGCACTCCGAGATTCCTTCAGGTAGAGAAAAGCAGGGTATATGAGTATTGAAAGCCCAACTCTACCCTGACAGTCTCAAGTGGCACAGGCCAGTCTACTATCTGAGGGCTTTGCCACCTCTTTACCACTTCATTCTGTAGCATGTATAAACCCAGTGCTGGGGAGAGGGGCGGCGGAATGGGGGAGCAGGCAAAATGAGAAATTACATGTTTGCATCATTCTCCTCAATAACACAAGAGACCCTGCACATAGAAACAGTATGGAATCTAGCCTGCAATTCTTTCCTCAATAGATTAGCTTTTCATAGGCTGGGAGGTTTATGATGGAGTGTTCAGTAAGAAAATTCCTCATCTGAATTTTCAGTTAATACAATTCAAGCTTTCTATCAGAGAAATTTTCTGCATTGCAATATTATGATCTATGCTACTCTAAAATAATTGTTGAAGTACTGTGTCTGGCAGGATGTATCATGGTACTTAAACACAATCACCATACAACGTGGTTATGAATTCACTACATCCTCAGGTAACAGGACCCATGACTTAAAAAAAAAAGTTAAAGGGAAGCATCCCAACATACTACCAGAATGGTGCATATTGTAGCCATTTTATACTAGTAACCACATTCCACCTTGTTTTTCATATTCCCATTTTTTCCTTCTCTGGCAGCTTATCTAAGCATATTAGTACACATTAGAATGCAGGTTTAGTAGTGTTGGAAGTCCTGCAGGAGATGCAAATTACTCTAGTTTAAAGCAAAAAGAAGAAAATAAAGATCAGCAGCTACCTGACAGTGCAATCTTATGCAGCATTACTCCAGTCTGGACTTAGACTCAAATAACACTGCAGTGTGGCCCTCCTTTAAAAAAAACCCAAAAAAACAGAATCACAAATTTATAAAAAGCCAGACAAAAAGATCTGTGTGACCCTATGCTAAGTATCTGACAAACTCCCAATGCAAAAAAGAAGATATATTTGCTGGCCTGTTTCCAAAGGATCTTTAACATACACACAAACATCCCTTTAAAATGTTTCTATAGGGGTGAGCCCATTTGTTTACAAGATTACAATTCTGCTATATTAAGGGAGAAAGCCAAACATACGTAAGGGTATGTGTCTGTAGCCAAAAACATTAAATTGTACTGCAGTGCAGGTTCCAGAACATCTGTTCCACAAACCTAATTATCTCCAATTTTACAGAGGCAAAAAAGCAAAAAACAAAACGTGAGATACTAAGCATCAAAAGTTAAGAACCACAGGAGTTCCAGCCTTAGGAAATGATTTTTTTAAAAAATGAATGATTATATGCACCAGAAATAAGTCCATCATCTAAGGACTGTACTGACTCCCAGAGGTTAATGGGAAAGATTTGAACGGATTAATAGGAAGATGGGTACACCCCTTTATCACCAACACACTGGAGCAACTACGGTGTTTTGCAGAGCTGCATGAAATCTCACCTCAGAAGACAACTGAATTGGGAGGCGATCTCTGTGCACACTGGAGGCATCTGTTCTGTCTAAAGAGGGGCGAGCGGCCTGCCTACTGTTCTAGAATGCTGTCAGATTAGCTTGGCACAGGAGCAGATCCTGGACTGGACAGACACCACAGGGACAAAATGCAACAGGAACAGACAGACATTCTAAGTTTCTGATCGGTGATCAACTGAACACATATTGCATCCAGCTTATATTATCTGCAGTGCAGGGAAACAAGGAACTATACAAGTGTGGAGTTAGCTCTCCAGCAAAACTGGACAGGTCTCAAGATAAGCAATGCAACATGCCAGAGATGTGCTACATTTACCTCTCTTGTGTCCTCTAGAATCACAGTGCAATCCATTCTCTGACTCTGCTATGCCTCAGCCTTTCCTGAAAATGGAGGGGAGGGTGGATCTGAAGTCCACACAATTTCCTGACACTTGAGAGTGAGCTTCTGATTCCCCACCCCCATCTTTGTTTTGTCCCAGAAAATCTGGCAGGCAGCAGGGCTTTCCAGAGTTAAAAGATGGGCTGACAACTCTCAGGTTGATCAGTAATCAGATGGGAAACAGCTTCTGATTCCTGCCCCCCCCCCCCCCCAATAAACTTTGCCATCTCTGAACAAGGCTGGGACGCAGTGAAGTTCTCCAGGAGGGATAGTGAAAAGCCAACTCGCTGCCAGTTAACTTCTGAATAGTTTGATCCAGCAGCTGTTCACATTATTTTGCCTGATCTGAACAAATCTGTTTTTGATCAGATTGTGAGTATTGAACATGATATGTTTGGCTACTGAATGGGCTTGCTGTGAAATTTGCAGCATCCCTATTCCTAAACAGAGTTGTACCCTTCAAAACCCATTGAAGTAACTTTGATTAGGACTGCATTGTCAGTCTAGCTTTAAAAAGCATTATTTCTATTCCAATGAGTATTCCCTCTAAGCTGAGTTAGTGTGAGCTAGCTCACAGTTTTTTAGCCTCTAGCTCACACATTTAGCTCAGGAAGGATGGTTCCAAAACAAACTGGTTTTTGCAGTGGCTAAATCACTCACTCACAACTTTAATGCCAGTGGCTCACAAAGTTGAACTTTTGCTCACAAGATTCCACAGCTTAGGGGGAGCATTGATTCCAGTATCTTCACAGTTTTGCACAGTATTATAAAAACAACAAGGGGGGGCGCAATATTCGCGGGGGGGGGGGGGGAGCTTGTTTTGTTGCAAGCTACAGAAAAACACCCCGGGGTGTGTGTGGGTTTTTTGGCCTCGGGTTGCGGTGTTTTTTTCCGCGGCACCCGCAACTTGGCAGGGCTGGCTGGGTTTCGAAAAGGAAACTTGGTCCCTGTTTGCAAGTGGTGACGGTGAGAGAAGATCACTGGAGGCCAGCTGGGAGCGGGAGGGGACGGAGGAAGAGATGGACTCGGAGGAGGAGGAGGCCGGGGCGGGGCGGGGCTCCCCTCCCTCCCTCCCTCCCTGAAGGCGGCGGCTGAAAGAAGACCCCCCCCCACCGCCCCCCCCATTCCCTCCCTCCTTCCCCCCCCCCCCGCAGGAGCCGGCGACCCCCGGCCAGAGAGGAGGAGGAGCGGACTTCGCGCCGGGCTTCGTCTTCGCCGAGAAGGAGGCCGCTGGGCTGGGCGGCGGGGCTTGGGCGGAGGCGGCAGCGCTGCTGGGCCAGCGGAAGAGCCAGGTGTGCCCTGATCGGGGGGGTCGGGTGTCCGGGTGCCCCCCACCCCCGAGGGCGCTCCTCCCCGGCCGGCGGGCACTAAGGCTGGTCTCTCCCTCTCCATCTCTCTCTCTCCCCCTCCCTGCCAGGGGGGGGCGCTGCTTCTTCTTCTTTTCCTCCCCCGGCAGCGGAAGGCCACCAGCCTGGATGAGAAGATTGCTGCGGTGAGGAGGACTCAGGCTGCTCCTCTGGCCCCCCCCCCCGCCCTGCTCTCACTCGGCCCCGAGTGGCTGAAGCCACTCGGGCCCGGCATTTCTCCCCTGCCACCGCCCTCCCCCCAGCACCAGCGGTGAGGCCTCCCAACCGCAGGCCACCGCAGTTCCCAGAGTGTTCCCTGCGCATGCGCAGGGGACACTCTTTTACTTTCGGGGGAATTTAAGTATCCCCCCGAAAGTTTTTTTTACTTCTAGGATTTTTCTGCACATGGGGGGAGTCCCCCCTGTGTGTAGAGAAACCTACCTGCCCCCCAAGTGCCCCCCCGCACAGATTTAGATATCCGCACGGGGGTGGATCACTTGGGAATTAGATATATAGATGATAAGAGAGATGAATGTAGGGGTAACCCTAGTTATCACTGCAACAAAAAGCAAAACTCCAGCCCAAGGTCTCATAATTTGCATGAAAAAAACCTCAATTTAATTGACTAATGGAGCCAGAAAGAAAGCAACTGGTTAAGAAATTAATCCATCCACCACCACTGAATGGTATAAAGTTAAATTTACATATAAAGAAGCAATAACAAGGAAATCATGCACAATTACTTTGTCATAGAAAACATTTATTCAAAGATGATAAATAAGGTTCGGGTTGGATCCATCCAACCTTCCCTCTGTATTCACAAATTCCCAGCTTTATTACAGCACCAATTCCACATTTTATCCAATTTTATCCATGCAGCATCCATGATTCTGAACATAGCCTTTCGGCTGGTCAAGGGGGACTCTCTCTCCCCTTTTTCACCAGGGGAAAAATTATCTAATGCCTTTTGTACTTCTACTGAGAACTGCTTACTTAGACACACTACATTAAAATCACTACTGAAAATACGAGGTTCCACCATGATATTTCTAGGCACCATAGTGGCCTGGGATTTGTCAAGCTCAGAAATAGAGTACAATAATATATACAAATATCTAGTTGCACATAAATGCTATACCAGCACTGCGAACATGGGTTCCAAAATTTCATTTGCCACAGCATACAGTAGATAGCTACTGCCATACATCCAGTTACTTCACATTAGCTATTCCATTATTGAACATGGAGCTGCTTTAGGCAGATGTCATTGTGACAACAAAAAAGCATTTGCCCCTTAAAACACACAGTACCTACTTAATTGGACCTGGGCAGTCAGCACTGTGCTTTTTGGTGTGGCAATTCACAACCAAATTAGTTTACCCAAAAGCAAACACTTCCTGGCAGTAGTAAATGGACGCAGAGCTGCAAGAGGGTTAGTCTGAAGGTCTTTAGAACAAAGGAAGCAGGAGGCTGGAGCAGACTATGCTAATTAGATTCCAACTCTGCAGTCTTGGGATACAAAGGCCTTTCAGAGCTGAACAAGGAATGAGAGATACACAGCAAGTGGCAATATAATGCAAGGTGTTCCTGTGTTTTTCCATCTGTAGTTTCCTTGGGCTCCACTACATTTATTTTTATAACCCCAGGAAGAGATGCTTGTAAGAACACACACCCAACTGTAGAAAAACCTTCCTTGACAAGCTGAGGTTTAGTTGGTGAGAAGCAACCACAAGTACAGGGGAGCTTCTCCCATTCCACCTCCTCAAAACCAGTCCATCTTAACTGCTTTCACTCTTTAACCTTCTCCAATCCCTGACAGCTACATCAGCAGATTTCAGGTTAAGAGATACTTGCTAACTGGTCCGTGCAGAATTCCTTTCTCCCAAGATCTCAAATGTGATCAATGGCTAGGCAGCTCGACCTACAGCTCGCCTCATCAAGGAAATGTTAATAGAGCGCTGGATTTGTATGAATGCAACAAAGACAAGCCAAAACAATCCTAGTATGACTGCTAATAAAGTTGTGCCTCACCATTCTTAAAATGTTTTATTCATTAGACCAAGCTAACTGAACAGTCTTGGATATATTGTGGGAATCAAGACCTTATTTTGGGGTTCAGAACTTTCCAACTCTCCTCAGTGTTTCTGGATGATTTCATGAATAAGTAACGAATAAGGATTGAATAAGGAAATGCGAATAAGGAAACAACTTCAGCCTCCTAATGCAATCCTTAACAGAACTGCACCCTTCTAGGCCCAAGGCTTAGAACAGGAGTACCTAGAGATGTGGAGGCTGGGGGGGGGGGGGGATTAAAGGGGGGAAACTACCCCCCCCTTTCCCTTAAGCCATTTAAATTGGAAATTTACTGAAAGAAAAAACTCCTGTGAAATACCTTCTCTTTTAGAATGAATGTAATGCTGTAGACATATACAGTTCTTAAATCCAAGATGCATTTCTGCACCTAGGATACCTAATCTTTATGAGGGGAACATGAATGGTTTTCTCAATTTATTGCAATATTTCCCTCACCTCCTTCAAACTCACCTGTCACTATAAGATGTGCTTGGAGTCGCATGCCTTCTGTTGTTGTTTTGACCAGAGCCTTTCCTTGTTGCTAACCTTTTCACCTCTCCCTCAAACCATTGTGACACATATAGCCACAAGTAGCTTATTGCTTGAGTAGAAAAAATCAGGAGGTTGAGAAGACACTCAGGCCTCGGTCACACAGCCCTTTAAGTCCCAGAGCCCTCCTGGACTTAAAGGGGCCGCAGTTTTTTAGTTCGGGTTGGGATGTTTACACATCCCAACCCCGGCAGGCAAAGGTGGCGGCAACAACAGCAGCATCGGAGGAGGCGAGCGGCGGCAATGGCGGCAGAGGAGGAGGTGAGCAGCGGGGGCAATGGCAGCGGGGGGGAGGCACCCTTCCCCAAGCCCCTGGTAAGTTCAGGGGGGGGTTTCCCCCTTTTACACTTGGGCACTTGAGTGCCCAAGCGTCCAAGTGTAAAGGGGGGGGAATGGAGGACGGGACCATCTGGACAGCCCTCTCTCGCAATGATTGCGAGAGAGGGCTGCCCAGATGGCTCAAATACGGGCTCCTCGTACGACTCCCGGGAAAACACTTGATTTTCCCGGGGTCAGAAAACGCGGGAGGAACCCACATTTGAGCCCACTTCAGCGCGGGACTAGCTTTGGCCGTTGGGAATGGTCCCTTTAAATGCGGGAGGAAACAGCTCTTCCTCCCGCATTAAAGGGCCATGTGACCGCGGCCTCAGTCCCATAGGCTCAGGTGTGAAACAACTGTTTGGCCTTTTTACCTTTTAGGGGAAGGAGAGCCTTATCCATCACAGGGAGCACACATTCCTAGCCTTCTGCCCCATATCTCCAGCCCATCTCACTGGCTCTCCAGGGGTCAAACTTGATTTTTAAAGTTCAGTATGGCTACCACCACCCTGGATGTTATTAACCCTATTATAAAAACCACTAAAGAAAACCAGTATTATCTAGTTAATCTACATAATATGATCAGTGATAAACCTAGTGAAAGATCCCAGGCATACAATTACAAGAACAGGTATAAAGGAAACCAAAGTTTACATGAAACTAAAAGAGACATACAAAAGCTTCTCAAGATGGGTTAAATCTTCAAAGGGCAGAAAAGGCAGTTTTCGTACCCTGCTTGGTTTCCTTAGCTTCCAGAATGTCTTTTGTTTAGGGTATTTCAAAATGGAGTCAACACGTTAGCTCTAGGACAAAGCAAGAACAAGTTCACCTGATGCTGAACTATCAACAACTGGAACACACTTCACAGAACTCAGGACATCCTAGAAGTAATCTATATATCTAATTCCAAAGTGCCCACCCCTGTGCGGATACCTAAATCCGACCTAGGGGGCCCTTGGGGGGGGGGGGGAGAGGTTTTCCTACACACAGGGGGCACTCCCACCATGTGCAGAAAAATCCGAAAAGTTAAAAAAACCCTTCAGGGACCATAGAATCCCCCAAAATACCTTTTGAAATGGCCTCAGCTCCAGGAGTCAATTGTGAGGAGATTAGAATGTTTGGGGGAGGGGGGGAGGTTCCAACTGTTTCTGTCAGTCAAAGGCAGGGATTTTACTGGCAGCAGTCTAGGGTTGCCAAGTTACCCCCCCCACCCCGGCCACCAGCAGCGAATCCAGAGCCAGGCTGGGAAACTACTGGAAATTTGGGGGTGGAACCTGGGGAGGACAGGGACCTCAGTGGGATACAATGCCATAAACTCCACCCTCCAAAGCATCCATTTTCTCCATAGAAAGTTATCTCTGTAGTAACTCAGTGTTACTGAGGGGGAGAAGGGAGGAAGCAAAGGTATGATGAATGGGATAACCATCCCGCAAGTTTCTTGCGGGTCTCCTGACAACTGTCAAGTGCGGGGTGGGGCACTTGGGGGGTGGGGTTTCTACACACGGGGGGCACTCCCCCCAAGTGCAGAAAAATCCTAAATGTTTAAAAAACTTTTCAGGGGATCTTTAAATCCCCTGAAAAGTTAAAGCGTTTCTCTGCGCGTGCGCAGAGAATGCTGTGGCCGCTGTAGGGGAGGGGGTGGGAAGCGGTGTGACGAGGACTCGCCGCCGCGGGGGGGGAGGGAGGGAAGAGCCTCGGCGGGCGGCAGGTCTCTATGCCTCCGCTGCTGTTTTGAAAGCAGGGAGGGGGGAAGCCTCAGTGGACGGCGGGTGTCCCTGCCGCCGCCACCATTTTGAAGGCGGGGGAAGCCTCGGCAGGCAGCGGTCTCCCTGCCGCCACCGCCTTACAGGGGGGAGGAGCCCACGGAGGAGGGGGAAGGGGACGAGCGGCGGGCCCGGCGAGAGGCGCCGAGGCCCGCCAGGAGTCTCTGGGGGGGGAGGGGGCATGCTCCTTCTCTCCCCCCCCGAGGGAAACACGAGGGCAGCGGCGGGGGGGGGGAGGAATGGTGAGGCCCCTTCGGCTCTGCACCGGAGGGGCCTCGCCGGGGCAGGCTGCAGTGCGGGGGGGGGGGGGAAGGGGGCGGAGGAAGGAGGAGCAGCTGTCAGCTGCTTGTAACCTCTATATTTTCATCCTATGAGTTCCTCTCCTTGAGCACAGTTGAAAGCAGTCTTTATACGACAACTTCAAAGATCCAAAATTGGCCAACAAGCCAGGCACAGACAATTATAAAAACAGGTCTTCTACTCTTTATGCAAATAAACACAGCTCTGAATTCAGCACCTTTTAATCTGCGACTATATGGCAATGCTACACTGAGGATGTTTTCTGCACACCAGTTGGAACTACAGCAAAAGAGGCACGTATAGTTAAGACACAGCACCTCTGAAATAACTCACATCCCATCCACGGGCATTGGGAAAGATTCTAATCACGCTTACTCATACTTTTCATTGAAACTGCTTTTTTTTTAAATTGAGTCACTTAAAGCTATTACTTCATAGCACTGCTCCCCTATCCTTGCTTCCAATTTCCAGGGAACAACTAGTGGATATGCCTATATCCACAAGATGTGAACACTCTAAAATGCTACGTAAATGCTAAGCAATAGTGGTAGTAGAATACATTAAAGTGCACCAAGCTAGGACCAATGCAGTACTTTCCTTAGACATCGAACTTACTTTTCATCACAGTAGTACAGTTGCCCTTTAACAAGTTCTTATGGATGCATCGCTTATCTTTTCTGCTCTCAAATAGGATTAAATGGGCTACTCCAAAAGGAAACAGTGACACTACATGGGACTTTAATAATTGTAAAGCACTTTGCATGCAAGTGGCACATGAAAGAGAAATAATTTAAAGTCCAACTACCTACATCACTTGTGCTAAATCTGAGCATTTAATAAATCTTCAAGCTTAGCTATGTTTCCAAGAAAGGGTCATTGTCTGGAGTACAGATTCCAGTACAGACAGTATAATTTGCTGTACCTAAATCAAGTAATTGAACAAAAAGAGGCTCAGTGACTAATCAAAGTTTCACTTAACTATGACTAAAGGATTCTTGCAGAACAACTAAAATCTCTCTACAACGCTTGTAAAAAATGGAAGTCACTACTAGCTCTAGATAACAAACAATGAAGAAGAGGAAGAAGAGTTGGTTTTTAAACCCTGCTTTTCACTACCCAAAGGAATCTCAAAGCAGCTTACAATCCCCTTCCCTTTCTGTCCCCACAACAGATACACTGTGAGGTAGGTGGGGCTGAGAGAGCTCTGAGAGTATTGTGACTGACCCAAGGTTACCCAGCTGGCTGCATGTGGAGGAGTGGGGAATCAAACCTGGTTCTCCAGATTAGAGTCCACTAGTCTTAACCATTACACCAAACTGGCTCTCTAAATTAAATCCAGACTTCCATTTTATCACAAGTGAACAGAGAATGAGGAGATACCATATGCAATTAAAGGTTTAGTTCAGAAAACAATTCAGAGTCTTAAACATCCAATCACTCCACAATAAGGAAGGGATGAACACAATCCTCACAGCAAAGAGGCAGAAAATAGCCTTAAGAAGTTAAATACTAACACATAAAGCAAATAAATAAATAAAATAGATGCCCAGTTCTTCACCTAGGACATTTTTAAATTTTGGGTTGTCAGAATAATTGGAATATTGTGTCAATGCTAAATGAAGAAAAAAAGATAAGCAGACATGAAAACTGGAAGCAGAAGCCTGGTCATATAAAGATGTATCAGTCTACATGATGCCGTTTGGTATTACCACAAGAACTTGTCAAGTCTGAAAGTTCATGTTAGGTCAAAAAACGAACACCAAACCAAGAACACCAGATCTTGAAAAGTCATCAAGACTTCAACCAACAGTACTGCCTTTCATGAGACTGGCCTAAGTCATCAAGGAAAAAAAGTTCTTAGCAAACAGCAGTACACTTCACTGAAAGTGCCACAGATATGAAGTCACACCAAAATGTACAGGAAGTGTGAAGAACTGAGCAGGTGAAAATATTCCAGACTAAACAAGTCTGACAGCAACTGCAAGCATGACTTGTCAGTCCTTTCTGGGGAGTCTTGCGACTGTGTCTACATAACTGTAAATACTGAAGTGTATGTCTCACTGTCAGCAAAAGGCTAAGAGCACTGATAGGGGCTGTGGTCACACACACTAAATAATCCACTTTCAATCCACTTCCAGTGCACTTTCCAAGTGGATTTTGCAAGTTCACACAGTAAAAATCCAGTTGCAAAGTGCACTGAAAGTGGATTGAAAGTGGATTATTTCATGTGTGTGACCACAACCAAGGACTGGCAAACTACTGTTGAAGGACTCAGCATATATTTAACTACCTTTCTGCATGTAGCATCACTTGTCATTGCATTTCCCAACTGTCTAGTATAGTTTATCTTCCAAGGAAGATTTCATAAGATTTCATAAAGACTTACCACCAGTTAGCTCATGCTCCAAAAGCCCACTTCTGTACCCCTTTAAGTTCTTGTTTTGAAAGGTGTGAACAAAACCCTTATGAACTCCAGCCCAAAACATATGATATTGACGATCAGAAAGGTTTTCATGTTATGTGTGACTTGGGCTCACAGAGGAGAAAGGAAGTAAGCATTTTCTCTCTATTAATTCAAAGAAAAAAAGTTTGTGGTCTCAGCATAGTACAGTGGTTTCTATATAACCTGCCTCCCAGACATACATCCCAGCCCTACAGCCATTTGCCACAGCTAGAGTTGCCATTTGCCCAGTGGAGGCGGGGTATCCCCCGATTTTGTGGGCTCTTGCCTGCTGCCAGCCACTTGGCCAGTAAGAGGGATTCCCCCGCCTCCTCAAGTGATGTTGTATACAACATGCCTGCATCACCTGGAAGTGATGTTGGCACGTCAGCAACATCAGGAGTGATGCTCTGGATTTTGGGCAAAACTCTATGGTTTGATGCCGATTTTACCATAAAGTTTTGCCCCAAATCTAGAGCATTGCCTCCGATGTCGCCAACATCACTTCCAGGTGACACAGGCATGTTGTGTGCAACGACACTGTTTGGGTGGGGGATGGGGGGTGCCGTTTCTTCCCACTCCCGGAACATCTCCCCCATCCTCCCCCACAGCAGTGGAGAAAAGGGACCTGGCAACTCTAGCCACAGCTTGGGACATTTTTTCAACTCAGTGCCCTCCCCGTCCCATCTGATAACTCTACTCTTCTCAGTCATGCAACATACCACCACACACACACACACACACACGCACACACCCTGTTGCACAAGGCCCTGCCAGACACTACTGACTTCTAGCCAAATGAAGTGGCCAAGCTTCAACCACTTTAAGCCCACATCAGCATACCATGGTGTTAGAGTTTGCAAGTTCATCCTTCAGTCATGAAAGAATTAACTTGTTTATGTATGCATGCTAATATTAGTTATTTAGTTTAGGGACCAATTAGCTCTTACACATGCAGTTCCTGCCAGAGAGAAGGTGATGATATTCCTAATGAAGAGAGCTTTAGAAGGTCTACTGGCTGATCAAGTTTTATTGAGCTGTAATGTGTGTTTGTGCACGTCCACAAGAAGCAGGGAACTGTTGGGAAAATTTTATTTCCTTTGTTCTCATACACATGAGGTTTAGCATCCAAACATGGACCTTATAACTAGTTAGATAGGATGTTTGTTATTTTACTTCCAAATATAAACCTTTTCTCTTTTTATATAGTAAAGCCTTTTTTCCTAAACTAATAAACATGTCTGGCTGCGTTTATTACTCTGCTAAATATTCCAACACATGGCTCTGGTTGGCTTATGTGGCCAAACCACTCTTACAAGTACTAGATTAGATCTCAGAGAGATCCCCTTACCGTCCATTCATACCACATTTTTCTTGCAGTAGCCGCAGGCTTTAAAAACTCTTAGCAATTAAGTTAGAGTGAAATTAAAAGGTCCCCCCCCCCCCCCGAACTGATTTTGAAAATGCAATGGTAGAAAAAAGCTATGAGTTTGGCTAATCAGGTTCTACTCTGAAAGCAGAGTCTGCAAAACAGTTCTAACAGTTGCAAAAACTTTCTAATCTTATCTATCTATGGTGTGCAAAGATGAATTTGCAAAGTTACCTCTGGTTCTGCTGCATACCTATTCTTGAATGTTAACGGCATCCCATATATCTTGGTTTTACTCTCAGCCTTCTCTTGAGATGAACATTACCCATGTATCTTCATACCAAATCTGCTGACACTTCACTGTTAGATGCTAAGGCTACACCTTGTAGCATGCATATTCAGCCACTCGAAAGGAACTAGATTACTAACTGGGACTGCTCATCAGCCTTTGAACTTTTTGACTCATTAGAAAAACCTATCCATAAAATACACACCAAGACTCCATATAGAAGCAGACAGCTCTTCCTCACAATAGAGCTCACTGTTATGCAAACTGCTATTTACCAAAGATTTGAGGTAAGGGACTTCTAAAACCAAGATGGGGGCATTTATATACAAGGATTAGCAAAAGTTGAATTAATATAAATTAAGGGTGATCCCAGAAGAAGTGTTGATAATTTTTTCAATCCTCCAATAGTGCTGGATCTTTACATCTGACACCTGTAACTACAGGAATGCTAGGCTGATCTCTACTATTCCACACTAGAGTCTAATAGGATCAACACAGACGACAAAATCCAAAATAACGGCCACAGCATAATTTCATATTAATTCTATCTCCTTGCACTGCCTTCTCTTTTCTGGCTTCCAGTTTAGTACCATTGTGGAAAAGATGGGGTAAAAACATTTTAAATAAATGCATAAATGAGGGAAGCTGCCCAAGTACCTCAAAAATTCTCATGTCTAATTTCTCCAGTGTTGATTTTCTTCTTAGTCATAACTTAGATTATAGGCAATGCATTAAGGAAGCAGTAGTGCAGTTGGCAGTGCACAGGACTAACACGTTATTGCAATATTAGCACTTTAGTGACAGAATATAGTAAAATACATGGTTAGCAAAAGGAAGACCAATGATGGATTCCCCAAAAAGATATGATTCAGCCATGCATCTGAAGTAAAAAAGTTAAAGAGATGCTGCTTCGGGGAACTAATTATTTTTAGTTTCATTAAAAGCCATTGTCCATGCTAAAACAAAGGAATAAATGCTAAAAAGGAAATGAGATTATTGCTGTTTAACTGGACTAACTTTTGAACCAATAGAAGTCTGCATCAGCTCTCCAAACAAAGCCACTTTGATAAAAAGATTAAGTATCTTCATTCAGCGATACCAAGAGAACACTGATGGAAACTGATTAATGCTATATGTGAACTCTACTTTTAACAATATGTAGCATTCTTTCACAAGGCAGCTGCCATCGTTTGCTCTGTAGGCAAGTGTGTTGGCCTTATGCAATGCCAAGTATCTACAGCCATATCACACTTTAAAAGCCATTGATAAAGAATAATCATTTGTACTGTTATGATGTTATTAATATATCAAAAGGCTGTCAGCGTTTATTGGAAGGGTGTACATGAGCAAACTTCGCTGGAATTATTTCCAGCAGTTGCAATTAAAATGATTCATGGTACAGTTTTTTCCCATGACTGCTGCCACCAGAAGCAGAGTCAAGGGCTTTGGAGTGCATAACTCTGCTTCTGGTGACACTGTAGGTGGCCTCACTGGTTGTCACTAGCTGCATAGCACTGACCAGGACAGCCCAGGATAGCCCAATCCCGTCAAATCACAGAAGTGTTGTACGCGCAGTTTATGAAACACTGTTATACACTCTGTATTTTGCCACTGACTTAGCATGTTGGCTTTGGTGAGCACTCTTGGCATCTTTCTGACATAGATAAGCATACAGATATGCTAAGTGCCATTGAGGATCCTAATCACAGAAACAGAAATCAATCATGAATACATATTCAGGATATTCATATTGGTTCATTGCTTAAATACATTCTGGGAGATAGCTAAATGCTGACAGGCTGCTATTCTGTTAAAGCTTTGAGGCCTTGTTCTGGCCAGCTACAACTGCGCATGTTTCTGATGTCAGTTAGCCTAGTTAAATGAAGAACATCACCACTCTGTACCTACATCAGCTACAATAGATACTTTTTAGAGCTTCATAGCCTGGGAAGAAGAAGGCCCATTGTTTAGCTAAAAAATAAACATCTTTACTTGGGAAAGCCCGGCCCAAAAGGTTTTCCGCCAATTTGAGATCCGTTAGGTCAGAGTGCTGATGTTTGATGAAACCAATTATCTTGTTTTGTTTGTGTGTGTCATCTTGAGTAAAATCCTATGTCACTCATTGTAACACTCAAAGAGTCTGTCGGGTATTCAGGGGTTCAAAATCTTGATATGTACTCTTCCTTTATTAATTAATTAATGTTTAGTGTTTTCCTCTCTACAGGACCGCTGTATGTTTTTCTCAAATTGGGCTGGGAAAACACAGCTAGGGACTCCGATTGTGTCTAACAGAAGCTAAGCAGGGCCAGCCTTGGCTAGTATTTGGAAGGGTGACCTCCAGGGAATACCAGGGTCATGACCGTGGCGCAGAGGCGAGCAATGGCAAACCACCTCTGAAACGTCTCTTGCCTAAGAAACAAGACTAGCTCTCCACCTAGTGGTGCATAACTCTAAAGAGCTAGAACTTCTGGCTGACAGACAATCTTAGGATCTCTTGGCTATGTGACACAATACCATACAATAATTAATTAATTACTAGCTGCATACACAAACTCAAACAACACCATCACATGCTGAATATATGCATAGTTGAGAGTTAGGAGATGGAACAGGCAACTCAAGCAGACAAACTGCAGTAAACAAATTGCCTGTGAAGCACTAGAGAACTCTAAGTCACTAACAAAATTACAAAGATGACAATTTCATAAAACAAAGAATAGCCACACTTGATGGACTGAAGACAGAATGTTCTGCTGAAATACAATTTTTTTCTGCATTTATGTGTCAGAAATGGTGCCAGTTAGCAATATGGTCTCGTATTTACTTATGCTCAATACTCTGATTCTGGGCCATCTTTGCTTTCAGACATCAACAAGTTGTAGCTTTCAATTTGCACTAAGCAGTACACAGTGGTCTATTCTTGGTAGAACTGACAACTGATGTTCACATTGGATCCAAGCTTATTGCATTTGACTACTCCTTCGGGCATCCTAAATGGTGCCACATCTGGAAAGAATTGTTCCAGTGAGGCTAGTAGTTCTTAACAATAACTAATCCTAACATAAACAGCCAGGCTAGCAGCTGGTACAGTAACAGAACACAACCTTGTCAGATAAAAGTATGAATAGAACCTGAAGTATTTTTGTCTTCATGAATAACAAACAAAGAACTCCCAAACCCACTGGAAAGTACTGGAGTCGGGAGGCGAGTTGTAGGATGATCATAGCAAAGACTTTATTAAGTGAATCAGCATGTTCAGGAGATGGTCAGATCAAGCATGCTGCCAGGGCTCCAGGGCCCTGCTTATATGCTGGCCGGAGCCACACCTCTGGCCGCACCCAAAATACCTGATAGGGGCTTAACATATGCACATAGTTCTGATAGGGCCTTAAGTCTTAAGTTGTAGTTCATAGGTCCCCCGCGGAAAACCTAGGCTGGCTATTGGTGGTCGTTTTGGATCCGACTGTCTATTGTTCTACCTGGCTGAAGCTCAGGTAGAATCGGGCCATGTGCTCTGACGGCATGGCGGTCGCCATTTCGTGACTAGTACACAACACCCACAAAGCCTAGCCTGTTCTGCCAGGTGAGAGTGGAAACCAGGAGTCATTTACCAGGTACTGTACAGAAACATTCTGTAAACAAGAGGTTTTATTCTGACTATTTCTCACAGAATGTAATAAGCTTTTAAAGATGGATTTGGCTGGAAAGGGATAAAATATAAAGGTCACCAGGGCAAAAATATACTGGTGCCCACCTGCCTATCCACCTTCTCATGAATGCTATAACTGTAAAAAGGTGGGTACAGCTGTATGCCACCGAGAGAGATCACAAAGAAAAATTAATGCAATGAGCTCCATGAAATCCTCACAGCTCAAAAATTCATTATGATTTTAGTGAACAGTTGGGATCTATGCTAAATTTCAGATTTTCAGTTTCACAGCAAGGCTGGAGACATCTAGCATATATTTAGTAAAATACATGCATTATATAATGTGTGAGGAATTGTATTCTGGATTCATGTAGTTTCCTATAAACAACTAACTTCCATGTAGCAATTCATCTTCTGCAAAGTAGCCTTTACAATCCATAGGAAGTCTTGTGAGAAACGCCCTCATCTTAAGAAGTTCTTTCACAGACTCCATACACCAGGGCTATGGCTCCCATCGTATTTCCCCAAAACATTCAAGTTATTGCCATTTAAGAGAGATTTTTTTCATAAAGAGGGGAAGAAATGTGAATTATAGCAAAACTCTTCCACTGCACTTGAACTGGTATAAATATTCATGAAGCTAAGATGAAATGGGTATTTTTTAAAATCAAGCTCATTATTTCATATACCTTCCCAAATGCATAACATAAAATTAGGTATCTTCCCAACAGCCAGCACCAGATGTTGGTGCCAGAGGACAAATGCCATCAGAATTAAACAGCTCTCTAGGCCATGGACAATTATGGTATCAGTTTCAACATATTGCCATTTACAATGTTTAAGCAAGCAGCAATGCAAGCCTTCAGCACAGAAGTTTAAACAAAAGGCAATCTCTAATCATCCTCACTGCTTCTAAGTGAGCTACAAATAAAGTTTCAGATTGTTCTTTAAAGTGTATTTGGGGGAGACTCTAAACCAGCGGTTCTCAACCTGTGGGTTGCAACCCCTTTTGGGGTCAAACGACCCTTTCACAGGGGTTGCCGGCTGGCGTCCGAGCCTGCCCCGCCCCTCCCCGCCGGCAGGAAAGGGCCCCGCACTCAATCGAGTGCGAGGTCTGGCCTCCCGGTTCTTTGCCCTCAAAGGGAGCTTTCCCTTTAAGGGCAAAGAGCAGGGGTTGGTTGGGGCCGGAGCCCCGCCCCCTGCTTCCTGCAGCCCTCAGTGGGGCCATGAGGAGGAAGAAGCCAGCAGGTAAGGCAATGGCTGCTTCCCCTGGGCTCCGCACTTTTGTGGGGAGCCCAGGAAAGGAGGCTCCAGCCACCACCGGTCTTTCCTGAGCTTCGCGCTTCGGCAGGGAGCCCAGGAAAGGAGACTCCAGCTGCCCCCTCGCCCCCACCGCTGTCTTTCCTGGGCTCTGCGCTTCAGCGGGGAGCCCAGGAAAGAAGGCTCCAGCCGCCCCCGCTGCCATCTTTCCTGGGCTGCGCGCCAAAGCGCAGAGCCCAGGAAAGAAGGCTCTTCCCCCCCAGCCACCTTTCCTGGGCTGCAACAGCCTCTCCCCACCCCACTGCCTTTCCTGGGCTCCACGCCGAAGCCCAGAGCCCAGGAAAGGCTGCAACAGGCTCTCCCCCCACCTACCTACCTTCCTTCCTTCCTTTTTCTCTCTCTCTCTTCCCCCCACCTACCTACCTATCTTTCTTTCTCTCTCTTCATTGTTGTTTGGCAGAACTCTTCTGTTGCTTGGGGGACTTTAGGGGACATCTGCAGAGAAAGAGTCCAGTGCATCCACAAACCTAGGGTTCTTCTGCCAGTGAAGTAGGGTTGCCAACTCCAGGTTGAGGAAATCCCTGGAGATTTGGGAGTGGAGCCTGAGGAGGGTGCAGTTTAGGGGAAGGAGGGACCTAAGCAAGGCATAATGCCATGGACTCTACTTTCCAAAGCAGCCATTGACCTGATCTCTGTAGTTTGGAGCTCAGTTGTAATTCCAGGAGATCTCCAGACCCCACCTGTAGGTTGGCAACCCTAAAAAATCATATTCAGCGTACTAGTTCTGCAGGAAGGCAACCTGATTTCCATGGGAACCTAACCCTTAAGAATTGATTCCAATCCAGTGTGGGAATAATTGTTTGACATAAGATATTGGTTCAGGCAAGGTATTGTATAGATGGGACAGAAAATAATGTTTTTATTGGTTTTGTCAAAACAGTTTTGACAAAGGTAAACAGAATAAGAAGCAAAAGGTGGATGTGGCTGGATGACCACACTTCTGGGAACATTGGGTGTGGCCTAATATGTTAATGAGCTGTGCTGTCGGGGGTGTGGCCTAATATGCTAATGAGTTCCTGCTGGGCTTTTTCTACAAAAAGAACCCTGGTTACTAGTACTATTAATATTTTTCATGATACTCTTTAAATGTCAGACATATTGTCTTCATAGCAGCTCTGTATCATAGGTGTCTCTTGTTCCTATTTTGAAGGCTGGAAACTGAAACCGAGGGGTAGCAGCTTGCACCTCATGAGGATGGAGTGGTAGAATTCATATTCAGCATACTAGTTTTGCAGGAAGGCAACCTGATTGCCATGGGAACCTAACCTTTAGGAATTGATTCCAATCCAGTGTGGGAATAATGGTTGGACATAAAACATTGGTTCAGGCAAGATTTTGTATAGATGGGACAGAAAATAATGTTTTTATTGGTTTTGTCAAAACCGTTTGGACAACACAACAAATAATTTTATGGCTGGGTGTAAGCTTGCACAGCATTCTTATGAACTTTTTTTATGATTTATGAGAGCAGTGAATGGACTATGATGTCAGTTATGTGGGACACGAAAGTGCACTAGGCAACCAGTGGGAAGATGGGAACAGATACCTACACTATAGGGGTCAGAGCACCATTTTCTGAGGTTGCCACCTCCAGGCGGGAGGTTAACACAGAGAACAAAGACACTCTCTCACACACAAAGCCATGAGGTTCAACTCCATGCAGGTATACACTCCAGGCATGTACACAGGCTTATGCCCCCTCCTGCAAGACCACATTACCAGTCGCTACATCAAAGGACTTCACACCTCGGTGCGAAGACAGCAGGGTGCTTCCTGAGAATCGGTTCCCATGCCCAGCACTCCCTTCATCCCGAAGACAGATGGCAGATGCAGCTGACGTCAACATCCTGTCCTGACCATCAGGTAGATCTGAATATTGACCACTCCTATAGCATCCCCCTTAGTGGCTAGAAGATAGAGAACGGACCATCTATAGGCTCTCTTGAGATGGTATCATATCATGCCATCCTCCCAGAGACCCCTCCCACCCCCTGAATAAAGGAAAGTTCCCAGCACAATATTGCCCCTTCTCTTTTACATCGCCTCCTCCTTCTTGCATCCCCCTTTCTCTTCCCCCCCATCTCTCTCACCACGCTCTAACATGGCTCCTAATCTACAACCCCCCCCCCCAATTCCCTGTAAACTCATCTTATTTCTTCAGCAGGAATACACCAACTCTGTCTGCACAGGTAAATATAAAATGTCAGTGATTTCCTAATAATGCAACCGTCCCTTTTATTCTATCTGACTTCCAAGAACTGTATGAATTTGTGAACGTTTCTGTAGCGCTTGAATAAGCTACCTTTTATTCTTTAAGTAAAAGAAAACCTTGAATACACTGATAACAGTCTCCTTGTCAATTCCTTGATTAGTCTGGAGAAGGCAACTGGCTCTGTATAAAAAGGTGCAGATCCCTTAATGCCTACTACTGATTATTAAGAGCTAATATTCCCCAAATATTAATAACATAAAAGAGCAGTCAGGCTAACATGGGGGTCACCACAACATGAGGAACTGTATTAAAGGGTTGCGGCATTAGGAAGGTTGAGAACCACTGCTCTAAACAAATACAGGTGTTAGCAAATGGAGGGTTGCAAATAGTTCTGGCCAGGAGTGGGGAGGAGCTACATGTGCATGGAATATGTAAATGTAGTTTGGCCCTCAGTGTTAGGAGATGTTTCTCAAGATGTATGCTGTGTACATTATCATGTTATATATATGCTGGTTCTTTATTTGTAAGCTAGTGTTAACAAACTGACATTATGTTTTTGAACAAAGGCTGGAACTATTTCTAGGCAAAACCAGAAGTTTTAAGAATTCCACTAAGCCAAGAAGGTTGGGACCATCAAGTGATCCAAGTTGTGACTAAACCCCTTTTGTATTAGATTTACTTTTTAAAAAACAAAAATCCTTGATCAACAGGATCAAAACTGGTAAGATTAACAACGCATCGGTACTTTTGACTGAGAGACATAATGTTTTCCAATAAATAGTTAGGAAATCAATAACAATAAAACAATTTAAGTAAAGAAATACTGGTCACCAGTTTGCTTTACCAGCAAGAGCATAATTTTTCCTTACTATCCTAGTAAATTCTATAGACACTCTGGCATTACACTGGGGATTAAGCTGACCCCAATGCTGATGCCAACAAGCTCGTTGCACTCCTGCCAACATCCCTAAGGAACAAGGCACTAAACTGAAGGAGGGGGAGAGAAACCAAATGAAGCCAGCCTGCCTCGTCCTAAATCAAAGTAAATCAATATTTGCCAGTGTCTAAAAGGAGCAGAAGTAATTCTATTCAGGATTCAGAGGGCAGTAAATTTATAGCACATTCTTTTAAGCTGAGATCATACTGAATACAGATTTCCCGCATCCATGGTATTTATTCATGCCATATCTATAACTAGACACCTGATACTCTGGATCCAAATCATACCTGCAATTCATTGAGTTTGCGCTAGATATTCACTTACTTAATTTAATTTAGTGAGGATCTTAAAGTGGCTTACAAAACATTATGTCCTTCACTTTATTCTAACAAATCTGTGAGATAGGTTCGGTTGAGAGTGTGTGACTGGCTCAAGGTCTCCCAACAAGCTTCTTCGGCTGAGTAGAAATTTTAACCTGGGTCACCAAGATCCTTGTTCAATACTCCAACCAGGCTGGCTCTAGTATAAGAGAAAAATACATGGAGCACTCCTTCTCCCTCAAAAAAATCTAGAACTGTTCCTAAATATCCAGCTGAGAAATCAAGTACCCAGTAATGCAAAGTCAATAAGTGTCAGCATTACAGTTGTAGGAGCCTGCTAGTCCTGTGCGTTACAACACAATCAACAGCCAGCTCATTCTATTTGTGTTTGCAGCCAGAAGTCTGATAGACAAAGAATGTTCTGACTAGATATCCATTTAGTACTTTCCTAGCCTCAGATTTACCCTTTACTTCTACAACCCTTCCATGAGGCTAAGTACAACCATCTCAAAATAGACAACATAGATCCCCCAGTAGGTATATCCTATGCCAGTGCAATGGGGTTACTCAAGTCCAAGTCCATCAGTTTAAGACAGCAGTAACATTGCATAGGACTGCACTGTATGCGTAAGATTGCACTGTATGCAACTCAGAGATACTCAAACCCAACACAAAACTATGCAGCTCTTTTTTAGGGAGTATCTGATTTATCAGAGGAAGCTATCAGAGAAGTATACAGTTACACATTTTTGGCCACTCCAACAAAAAGGAGTCTCTGTCAGCTTCATTAAAAAAAAAAAACCCAGTTGAACAGGTTTCATGTAGTTACACCAAATAAGATATTCCCCTGCTGAAGGAGAACACACGAAAAACATGTTGAGCTAGTTGGTATCTTCATGTGCTAATACATGTTTTAAGTGCCTCTATTTTACACTTAACATCAGTGTGTTTGCCATCGCCTTTTTTGTGTGTGAATCTTGCCACTACAACCAATGTTTCAATAGGCCGATAACTGTTTAAAAAGCAATGCCATCAGATTAAGCTTGCTACACAATCCTGGTTTATAACTGGTCAAACAAGGGGTTAGTTATTTTACAACTCCACTGGTGAGGGCAATTAACTACTACCTGCTGCTTTCACAAATTACCACCACTGGAACATGACACAGGTGGTAATGAGAGCCTTGGTGACACTTGGAAAAAATTACTATTCCTTTTTATCTGTTGAATTCAAACACCATGTGTCACAATATACTATGATCAGTGCTTATTACCTAGACCAAGCACCTAAGAGATTTACTTCTGAGTAAGACTTTCCATTTATAGCAGCAGCAAATACCAGATGGTGAGAACAAACTGGGCAAGGCTGTGGTCTTTATAGCAACTAGCAGCTGTCTAGGTGAAATAAGGGTTTTGACTAGGAAGACCTTTGTTCAGTCCAACAGAAGTCATTTAGGTTACCAGCTCTGGCTTGGGAAATACCTGGAGATTGTAGGGGTGGAATCTGGAGAGGGTGGGGTTAGGGGAGGGACCTCAGTGGGGTATAAATCTATACAGTCCATCTTCCAAAGTGGCCATTTTCTCTAGGGGAACTGATCATTGTAACCTGGTGAGCAGTTGTAATTCCAAGAGATCTCTAGGCACAACCTGGGGGGTAACCTTATATACTTAAAAGCTGATTAAAGGGGGGGGGGGCAGTGTGGCCACAGCATGCTTTAAACCAAAGAACGATACAGTGTTGTCCCACAGTAGAAGTGGTCCATGAGCTTTAAAAGGGGGTAGAGACTCATGGAGGAAAGTTCCATTAGTGGGTTCCAGCTATGGTGACTAAAAGGAACTTTCATACACAGAGGCAACAAGCCTCTGGATACTAGTGTTAAGAAGCAACTCTGAGTAGACCTTAGCCTCTATGGCCTGTTTTGTTTGGCAGCCCAGGGCAAGTGGTTTGTCACTGTGTGAAGCGGTATGCTGCGCTAGATGGACAACTAGTCTCTACTTATGCTCTTATGGCAGCAATGAAATCCTTCAAGATCTTCCTCCAGAATTCAAAAACTAGATACTCTGGATTAGGGAAAAATTTCTTCCCAAACAAACAACCATACCTGACCAGGTAGAGGCAGCTCCTAGCACTCCTGGATGATGTGAATTACCTGGACCCATTCTGACACCTAGCAGCCTTTCTACAGGTAGATGCTCCTGGTCTTGGTGATAGGGCCTTTTCTGAAATGGAACTTCAGCTGAGAAAACTTTTACTCCAGACACATTTGCCAGACATCTTCATTACAAGCTTTTGGTAGTGATTAGGTTTTCAGATTTTAAATTACTGTTTATTTTCTCGCAGCTGTTTTATATGTATTTCAATTCTCTTTATTACTATCTGCCAGGTTTTTATATCATTTTTATTATTATGTTGCCTTGAATGTTTCTTACAGTAAAGAGGCAGGATATAAATGTCTAATATAAATAAGATGCAGCAATATTTCACACTCTGGGTGTCACGATACTCAGCTTGAGGCTGAGGAGGGAAGCAACCTGCAGGCCTCAAGACAGCCTTTCCCACCCACATAGGCCTCAGGCCTTGCTGCTGATTTCCCTGCATACCTACATTTCCCAGGCAGCCTCCAAATGTCAGAACTGGCCTGGGGAAATGGAGAGAAAAGAAGGAACCAACCACTAATGAGGCTAAGCCTTGACAAAGCATATAAGATCCTGCACAAGGAGGGAAGGTGTTTGCTCCCTGGAGCTGGGCAGCAGCGTACTACTTTTGGAGGGAGCTGATCCCTTATCCTAAGGTGGGGGTGAGTCTGACCTGAAAGGGATCGGGTTTAGTCACTTTAAGGAACTTGCAAGCCGGCTTCTTTTTCATGTGTACCCTATATTAATTCTGGTCAATGTTTATTCACTTGCTTATTTAACTGTTACAGTATTTAATAAACAGTTTTTCTGTTCACTCTGCCTGGGTCCTTCCTGCTTCCTATTCAGCCATACACAAAGGCACACTGTAACTGAAGAGCTAGGCAGGAAGGGTGTTTTGGCCCCTCCCCAGTCGAGCTCCAGAACCAAAGTGGTGACAGCTAGTTAAAACCCTTTCCTGCCACAGCTTCCTGGAAGGAACCCCTGTCCACATTAAAACCCCTCTAAGGCCCTGTCACTTCCTACAACACTGAGCAAGAAAATCCATCTCAATTATCCCAAAGTAGCATTACTTGATATACCACCATAATCTCTAAACTAAAAATCCTATGAATGACAACACAAATATTTCCTGTCCCAATGGGCCAGAGATTAAATATTAGAACATTTACACAATATTCTTCAGAAGTTCAGATCTGAACAGTTTCAGGAGGACTCTCCGCACAGGTTTTATTTCTCTGACAGTTAGTAGCCTTTATAGCCCAGATGAAGATAATTTGCCACAGATTTATTAGTAATTTTATCACATTCTATTATCTGTTACAAGTGATGTCAAGGGCAGAGAAAAGGGCAACAGGCATCTTATCTCAAATAGAGAACTGAGTCTCCAAACTGCCTAGGCATATACAACAAGGAAAAATATGCATTCCACAATATGAATACTTTGCATACAAGCAGTTATTAACCAAGGACATACACTCTTTTTACTACAGATAAGTCTCTCAGCTAAGGTAAACAGAAGCCCTTGGAGTTTCGGTCAGACCTACATTGTTCTGTGAAGAAACGGTTGTTTGTGATGGCTCAAAACTGCCAATAATGCACTGTAAAAAAGTCATTGAAGAATTGGTATCTAAACTTGTCTTGATTAATCCTGTCCAAGCCATCCAATTGTGACTGAAGTAGAAGATAACATTAATACACTGTATTGGAAAAGGTGTTAGACTAAGAGCCCTAGAGACTGGCTTCCTGTTCACATATTAGGCCAACATTATCAGCTTCATTTGGTGACTGGTGTGACAGACTGCACTTTTAAAAGCTTATAAGTGCTGTGTAAACAGATAAAGGACTCTGAAGGGTTAATTCTTCACACAACCTTGAATGACAGCTGTTCCAAGAGATCTGATTGTTTAGCATCATCTGAGCAAAGAAAAACTTCTGAACGGTATGCTGAGGAGAACTCAGTCTGATTTCAGCCCTAGCTGAGAAGGGTCGAGTACTGACAGTTTTGGAATTCAGCCCTGACAGAGCAGTTTAACACAGACAGGCCAACTGGAAAAAGCTGGCAAGGATGAATGGGTAGTTAGACACAGATCCCTATTCAGGCCAAAGAAAGGGGATAGATCTTCTAGTGAAAGGAGAATTTCCCTACCCAGTCAAACAGGAAGTTAGCTCTGAAGAGTGGAGAGACCCCTGGTCTGGTGTGGTCAGAAACTGGAGACCTCAAAGAGTCAGTTAAAAACTCGAGTACTGGCAATTCAACAGAAGGAGTTTGGGTACTCGAAAGACTGTACCAGCATTCTGGAAGCCAAAAGAATTAGAGAATACTCAAAGAAAGTATACTGGCATGTTTGGGGAAAACACTGGAACAAAAGCCTCTCAACATAAAGATTTAAGTCACTGTGACAAGCTTAAGAAACTCTTATTAGCTTGAAACGTAAGAACTAAAATCTGTGCATGAACTCTCAAAGTTATATATATTGAGTTACCTCAGAAATTTCACACCTGATTTTACCTGACTTTTCCCCTCTATGTTAAATAAAATGTTTCATCAGTATGGAATATAAAAATGTCTCGAGGGCCATTTCCACTAAAGGGGGCTCCCAATACTTCGCTCAGGCCCCTGGGCTGAGCAAACAGTTAAAATATTATACTTTGATAGGGTGGGACAGCCAAGAATTCTTCAGGAAAGAAGAAGAACCCATTACTAGGGCGGTTCAGTCAGACAGGGAAAGGAAAACATAGGGAAAATCCTCCCTCTGGAGGAGGGAAGTAGATGGGGGGGGGGGGTTGAGGTGTCATAACTGATTAGTGAGACATCTGAACTAGACCAGTACATCCTGAGCTAGGATAACCAGATACAGAGTGACTGAAGAAAAAAATTCAGAAGGTAAAGATTGTCACATTATAGTACCACAGAAGACTGCTTTCTCCAGCATTCTTCCTTCTGTACATTTATTCACCCTATCTTGATCCAACACCTAGTAATCTTACTTAGCCTATACGCAGACAGTCATTGTTAGCATTCTGGGCAAAGTTAACCATTACAATAAACAAAGTAGTCTTTCAAGTCAGCAATGCCACAAATGAAAACGATTGTTCTAATCTGTTTAGTAGATGTTGGCCTTATTATAGAATCCCCTTTCTTTAAAAAAGGAACAAGCAATATTGTGGCAGGAAAAATCTGGTGAAATACCCAACCGGCAAATCCTTATTACATCATGCCTAACAGAATATAAGACACCTTCATAGCTTATTATATCTACCAAAATCTTCTGCTAAAAACCCTGCCCATTTGCTTCCCTGATCAGCCACATATTATATTAAATTCCCCAAATGTAGTAGCAGCATGGTTACCTAAAGGTCAGGCTCCTATCACATCTGCAAGCATGGCAAAAGAAGCAAAATATCCTAAGCAAAGGCTATCCAAGGGTGGGTGGCTACTGAAAGAACACCTCTAACATTTTTTTGCCACAAAACAAGCACCAAGACAGCTAAGAAACAGAACCACCGGGACAGCGGCTGTCTAAGAAAGCTACTTTCAAGAAGTACAGTGAATACCACCAACTGCCCAAATATGTTCTTCCTCCTCAGAACAAACCATAAAATGGCTCATTATGTCATTAAAAATGAGATTATATCCTTTTGTAATTTGGGAATATTTACACTCACACCCAGGAGACCCAATTTATTTTATAAGAAGATTGTTTTCAATTCAGACAAATACATATTTCTGCAACTGAAGCTAAATGCAATGTTAATTAACAGTTCATATTTTTAATAGTTTAATCCTCTACACAGAAAACTTCCAAGTCAGATAAAATCAGATCTATATTCTATATGCTTGGAGTGGGGGAGAGGGGGGACAATCAGGACACAAGTTTAATCATCTCATTCTCTGTTTGTGGGAGTTAAGCCTTAAACAAAGACAGTGTCAAAGACAGCGCTTTTCTTTTAGTGTTTGGTTTCTCCCTTGTTGCTAAATAGAATTTTTTTAAAAGCTACACATATAATTTACTCCTCTCCAGTCCCAGCTACCACCCACTAGTTCCTTTGGCTGAGCACTCTTGGTTTACGGGAGCAGCACTGAGGATTTAATAAATTATAACATAATATTCATTCTGTAGTTGTTTTGCCAAATAAAATCCTGGCTCTTCTTCATGCACACACAACAGAAAATTTACCATCATTCTGCAGTTTGAAGGGTCTTTAGAACATTAGGCATAATATTCTCTCTCGGCTGACACTAAACATCTATTTCTCTGCCATTTATAACTCCAGCTTGAATCACTACCTTGAATCAACAGTTCATCAAGCTTACATAACATCATCATCTACTGAGCAACCAGATGTACGTGCATACTGAGAACACAGAAAAGGTCTGCTATGACCAATAGTTCAGTTAGCAGATTTTCCACTAGAAGAGTGATAAACAACAAAGAAGGCAACAGTCTGATCTTTCCATGAGCATAACTCCTATAGATTCAGGTGGGCAGTCATGTTGGTCTGAAGCAGCAAAACAAAGTTTGAGTCCAGTGGCGCCTTTAAGACCAACGAAGTTTTATTCAAGGTATAAGCTTTTATGTGCATGCACACATGACATATAGGTAGAGAGGGGGGGATATAACGGTTGAGGAAATTCTGAAGAAGTGTGCTTGCACACAAAAGCTTATACCTTGAATAAAACTTCATTGATCTTAAAGGCGCCTCTGGATACAAACATAACTCCTTAAATTTAACTTGCACAGAACAATGTTTACTCCAGAGACTTGGAAGACTACATAAAACACATCAGCCTTAGGTCAGTCAAAACTTAATACCACGAAAGCACTTTGAATAACTGAGGAACTAATTTCTTTCTCTTCTTTTTTTAAGGAACTTCTCATATTGTTTAAAGGAAGTTTTGCATAATGGGTGCTTTCCCTTCCTGGTAATTGCACTTTAAAGAATTCTCCAGAATGAGTAATCACCCAGCTTAGCATATGCCGGTAAAGAGCTTAATCATTCCTGGCCCTAAAGGATTCATCATGACAGTGCAATACTAAACTGCTTTGAGTAAATTTAGACTCAAAGCAGCTCCCTCACAATGCGTCCTCTCTCCCTAAACCAAGGGCAAGAAGGCGTGGTCTTGAAGAGGCAAAAGGAAGCAGGCTGGCCCAAGGTCTCTCAACCGCTCTTTCACCGCCCCTCCCATCTTTTTTAGAAGAGAGTCAGTACCATGTGACTTATCTGACGGTTCCCCAGCAGCCAATCACAAAGTCGCCGGCAAAAGAAGCACTTTCATTCATAAACTGAAAGAGAACAGCACCTCACGCTGTACGGTGGAACTTTGAAACCCTATTTCTAGTGCCGGGCCGTTTTTGAAAAAGGAAAACAGGCCAGTAGATAACTTAAGTTCCTTCTTAAGAAAAGCTGAGCTTCCCGTGGGTTGGATCAAGGCTTAGATCCAAAAAAAAGTACATATAAACCTCCCCTTTGAACGCAGACAGACACTATTTTCTACAGTATGTAAACGCAAATCCACCCCTTCCTGCACCATGGAAAAATCCTCGGGTGATCTAGGGCCTGCACGGTGCACGCAAAGCATTTCCCTCTCACCTGTCTTCCTGCCAAAGTCACTGGGGGAGAATCAGCAGGCTAAAGTGGACAAGAGTCTGCACCCCCCCCCCCCCCCTTAATCAGGCAGAGGAAAGCGCCGGTGTTCGCTCCTGTTGAAAGCCCAGCAGGCTGTCGCTCCACTTGCAAGAGAGGATTGAAGGGGCCGCTCGGGCCAGAATACTCACGGCAATCTGCTTCGTCGCTATTATCCGAGCAATCATCATCCTCGTCGCATTTCCAAATGGAAGGGATGCAGCGCTCGTTCCTGCACTGGAATTGGTCGTCTTCGCACTCCTTCGCGGAGCCTGCAATTGGCAGGGGAGACAGACCCAGAACCCGGGATCTTAGCAACAGGGGGGACGGAGAGTCGAGCAAACAGATACACCCACCCCCGCTCCACCACCACCACCCCAACCCCACGATGATTCTCAGCCCTCCCTTTCGCGATCCGCTTTCAGACGGCAAGCAGGCTCGGAAACGTTCTAGGCCACATCCCTCGTTCCTCGAGAGCCGGAAAAAGGCGCACAAAGACCCTTGATAATGGGGAAGGGGGAACATCTCCATTCGCAAGGCATGCTGTACCAACACCCACACACCCCGCCCGATTTTCGGGAGGCAGCAGTGATCGTGCCCGGGGAACGAAGGAAAATGAGTAAGCAGCATGACAACAAAGGCTCATACGAAGCCAAGTCAGACTCCCTCAAAAGATGCAGAGCTTCTTAGCTTTTTCTGCCTTTCGTCCGCAACAATATTCACACCTCAGCACTGTTTTTAAAAGGGCGACAGGAGCCAAATGCAACTCCCCCCCCCCCCCCCCAAATATCATGCTATTTATTTCTCCAGATCTGGATGCTGAGATCTGGCATCTAAACGAGAGAGGGTGGGCACACCAAGGAAGCAATGAAAAAGGCAGGTTGCAAATGGATCGTTTTTCTCCTCAGGAAAGATATCTCCTTCGAGAGAGGTGAAAGGCTGGTTCCGGACGATTTGCCGCTTTCATTGCCTTAAAGATATGCCCAGCAGCACTCTGCGCCCTGACCCTGACACCGTGATATTAGCCTCACACCCCCGTCCTTCGGCGACAGCACTCAGTCCAGCGGCTCGGCCCTCCCCATGTACACAAACATGCCTCCCTTTGGCCCGGATCCCCCCACGCGGAGGGGCGGCCAGACTCGCGAGCGGCAGCGGTTGGAGCAGCCAAGCAGCATCCAACGCGTGGCTCGCACTTGCTCAGTAGGCGCCGAGTCCTCCCCTTCCCAGCGCTGCTGCGGACCCACCTTTGGCGATATGCAGCTCGATCAGGAGCAGATGGAAAAGCAGCAGCCTGGTCAGAGCTGGCCGGCACATCGCGCTCCCTCTTCGGCTGCTTAACGGCCCCTGTGCGGCGGGTTGCATGCAGCCCCGGCTCTCTACCTTTGGCAGCCGAACAGAAACAGCATTTCAACCCAGGCGAGTGACGCTCCCCACTGGGCGGGATTTCAGCGAGCGAGCCAGACCTGGGCATGCCCGCCCGTCGGCTGCCTAGGCGCGAGACCACGTGGCTGGGCAAGGAGGAAGGTGGGGCCAAACCTACAAGCCCACCCTCTTCCCCGGGGATTTAACGGCCGGTCACAGAGTCCTCCTTTGCTGCACATACTTTGAATAGCGCGGACTGCGCGACGACAGTGGGGGCTGCAGAATGAATCCTGCAGGTAGACGAGATCTTTCCCATTTTATAGGAAGAAAACTGATCACTCTTCCGAGACCACAGAGTGAAGACATAGATGGAGTGCTCCAGGCTTAGAAGAAATGGAGAATGCAACCATTTCCACTTTGAAGGCATATCTGTATTGTTTAATGAATTAGATGTGTCGCTTGGCTATGCCAAAGGCCTGGGGCTAAGTGTCCTCGCAAATCTAATGCTAATTATTCTATCCTAATAATTATGCTAATTATTCTACCGCTAAAGCCATTTTGAGTAATGTTTTTAAATGAACAATCCCAGTAGTTTTGGAATCTCCTCCGGAAGAAAATCCCAGCGGTGAAGGTCAGCTTTATGCCCAGTTTTGAGATGTACTGGGAGTCTGGGAACAAAGGGAGATGCTTGAAGGCCCATTGGATATAATAGAAGCCAGGAATGCCAGTTGATTTGCATGGGCTTCATTGAAATAATTACAGTCCAGTACAGAAAAGTTGCAATGAAAAATGCAGAAGGGATTTAGAGAAGTCTGCCCTGGGACTAGAATGATAGCCCTCAGAACAGAAAAAAAAAAGTCCCTGGGAGTGCCATAAGTGTTTTGGAAATGGAAGGACAGCCCCCAAACTGGAACGACTGTCCCTGGGAGTGGAATCAGTGCTCTGGGCCTGGAATCAGCCCCCAGAGTGGAGTTATGAATCCTGGGAGTAGCACAAGTGTTCTGATACTGGAATGACAGCCCCAAGAGTGCAATGATGGTCTATGAAAGTATGTCATTCCAGATCCCAGAGTAGGGTTCTCGAAATCTGTTCCACATTTTCTTTGCAACTTTTGTGTGCTGTATTTCAATAGAGCCCATGCAAGTCAATTGGCATTCCTAGATTCCATTATATCCAGTGGGCCTTCAGGCATCAACCATTGTACTCAATGGGCATTCTTGCCATTTGTTTTAGTACATTCTCACTAAACATACAACAGGTATATTAAGGAGAGTTCCCAGTGAATCCTAACACTGATGGTGGGAGATCAGGTTAGCTAGAAATAGTATGTGGAACTTAGCCTGTTTATGGTGTTATGGGTCATCAACAATTTGTCTGATTTCAGAGGGCAACAGCAAGACAGTGATAAAAATGCCAACCTAGCAGTTTGAAACAAGAAATTGCAACTAAATAAATAGGTACCGCTTCGGTGGGAAGGTAACAGCGTTCCGTACACCTTGGTGTCTAGTCATGCCAGCCACATGACTGCGGAGATGTCTTCAGACAATGCTGCTTCTTTGGCTTGGAAACAGAGATGAGCACCACCCCATCTTCCATCTTCAGCTATATTTAGTACTTATATACTAAATTCATACCTCACCTTTCTCTGCAATGGGGGCCCAAAGCTTATATCCGTCTCTTTAATCTTATCTTCACAACAACCTTGTGAGGTAAGTTAGACTAAAAGTGTGTGATTGGCTCAAAGTCATCCAGCAAGGTTCCATGGCAGAGTGAGGATTTGAACCTGGGTCTGCCAGATCCTAGTCTGAAACGCTAACCATTACACCACGTTGGTTTTTGTGTAGTGGCTGCTGTTGACCAGTATCAAGCAGCTGAGCCTGGGTAAGTCACAGAACTAGCATGGTATAAAGCAGTCTAGTGGTTGCTGCCAGACCTGGCGCCAGTGACTCCTCCCTCAAACGCCAAAGTGGCCCTGGAAAGGGCCCTCTCTTCTGCCTTTTACTGACAGAAACCAAGCATTAACTGCTGACAGTACTGTTGTGAGTGCTTAGCAACAGCCACAGAGGACATTTGTTTCTTAAAGCTACGGGAGCTGCTTTTCTCTTGGGGGGGGGGGGGTTTAACCCCGCAACATATTTTTTAATTTTTTTTTTTAAGATCTCAGATTTTCTTGCACACCAAGAGTGTTTCTTTACATTTGTTCTTATCTGTTCTCCAGATTTAAGTGTCACCAATTTGGCAATATTGAGAATTAAATATATTGATACTAAATGATTCATCTAGTCAATGAGGTCTGTTCATTGACAGTGTATTGTGTATTAACAGAACTTACTCAAACAAATATGTTATCCCAGTTTTCAGTATGAAGATTTAGTATGCACTTGTGGTAGCTGAATCAGTGTGATAAATAAGCCTGAATACCTCATTTGTTCTGAGCCATTGGAATCCATCTGGCCAAGTTTTGCATCTGAAAATTACAGTTTAGTTTTACACACATGGAATTATATCCTTCCTCCTTCCTAAATGGTATAATTCAGAAGTAAACAAATACCAAAGTAGTCGATGAAATTACATTGGTATGATATCAGCATAAACATGAAAGCCTGGAGATTATTCTTGACAGAAGCAAAGCAGCTATAGTTAGAAAATTCCAGCCATTGTATTTAACAACTCATCTTAGCAGCTATGCTTCCTTTGCAGAAAATGGAGAGAAAAAAGAGAAAGAAATATTGATTTTCCCCAGGATACTCCCTGTGCAAAATCAGTAATAAAACTTGCACATTGACTGAGGCTACGGTCACACGGCCTCTTTAAATCCGGGAGCCCTCCCAGATTAAAGGGGCCGCATTTTTTTACCTCGGGTTGGGATGTCTACACATCCCAACCCCTGCGGAGGCTGGCGGCGGCAGGGGCAGCAGAGCAGCGGCGGTAGAAGCAGCAGCAGAAGCCGCGAAAGAGGCAGCAGAAGCCGGGAAGGTGGCGGCGGCAGAAGAACCGGCAGCAGCAGGGGATGAAGCGGTGGCGGCGGCAGCCGAAGAAGTGGGAAGGCGGCGGAAGAAGCAGCAAAGGACCCGCCAGCCGCCTGGTAAGTTTGGGGGGGGGGGTTTTCCCCTTTTTACACTTGGGTGCTTGATTGACCAAGCGCACAAGTGCCCATGTGTAAAGGGGGGGGGGAAATGGCCGACAGGACCATCTGGACAGCCCTGCTCTCGCAATGATTGTGAGAGAGGGCTGTCCAGATAGCTTAAATGCGGGTTCCTCGCGCGACTCCCGCGAAAACTGTTGATTTTCCCGGGGTCAGAAAATGCGGGAAGAACCCGCATTTGAGCCTGCTTTGGCACGGGACTAGCCCCGGCCTTTGTAGACGGTCCCTTTAAATGCGGGAGGAAACAGCCCTTCCTCCCGCATTAAAGGGCCGTGTGACCGCGGCCTGAAATTCTACCTTGTATGGTGAAACAGAAGATTGTACAAGTTGAAGCAATAAACAGTAACCACAAGAACAAAAATGGAAAACAGCAAGAGCGTGATAAATTATAAATCTGTCAGACTCTTTCAACTGATTGACTGTAAACTGTCTATGGCATTCTTAGTAACACAGGCAAAGCCATTTGTTTAATTACTAAATGATTTGTAAGTTTGCAGAGTCTCCTTAGAGCTATTGCTTAATTCTTTAGGGACACTGTAGTAAAAATGTCCAGGCCCAGAAGGCATCGTTATGTTAGATTGTTCATTAGGCCAATGTTGCAGAAATGACACAGCACCAAAAAAAACAAAAAAAAAACCCCAGAGATGGAATTGTAATATTAATTGAGCATTTTCTTGATCTTTGAATTTTATTAGACCTTCAGTGAATCTGTTGTGCTCTTATGAAACAATACGACATCTTCATGAGAAATCATAAATATCATGGAGAATGGATCAAAGCATAAAACCACAAGCAGTTTCCCACATATGTATCACAGCTTCTGAGGGTCCCCCTTCCTACTTGTGTTCTCTAAAATCCATGCCCAAAGTGAGGGAGCCTTTCAGAACAGCATTCAGTGCCTCAGATGATGTTTCAGTGGGAATGGTGGAAATCCTTATAGGCATGTTGCATTTGAGCTCTTGTGAGGGCAGAAAGGCAAGGTAGAAATTTTGTTAAAAAATTAAAAATAAATTTATATGGAAATCTGATCTTAATGATAATTTAGAAGGGAGCAGGTAATCATCCAAGCAACATCTTTTAGCCCAGTCCAGATCAGCACTCTACATAAAAGTCTATACCAAGTAAACCATGGGTGTGCTTCTCCCCCTTTTTTCACTCTGTCTAGTTCAAGTGTGGTTCAAAAGTATGCTGCTCATACACGCTGTTGCTATCTGGCTTCCTATTGATCCAAAAACAGTCCCATCCCCCTTGCTGCCCCCCAGTGGAGGTTTCTCCCCTGCTCTCTGTTGCCACTTTCTCCCCCGCCCCCACCTCCCATTGCCACTGTCTTCCCTCATAGAGGCAGAGAGGTGGCAGCAGGAGGGGTGAGAGGGAGAAGGACAGCACAGGACAAACAGTAGGGAAGAATGGGTGCAGATGGAGAAAGAAGCATCAAGAGAAGCAAGTGAGAACCACCCATCTCCTCCTTTCTGCCACCCCACTGCTGCTTTTCTCCCCCCTTGCCACCACATCTCTTTACCCCTCGTCTTGCTGCCATCTCATTCCTTCATCACTGCTTCTCTCCACCACCACCACCCCCAATCACATACTGCTCCTTTACTTTCTCCCAATGCTGGCTGATACAGCACCCTTCTACAGTGTTTATGGAGTTGTTGAGCATTGCTCAAAATGGCAGCTTAGGTCTCATAACAACATCACAGGAGCTCTCTGTTTTATCTAAATTGAAGTTTGTTGGTTTAAATCTTCTGTTGTCAGATTATTTGCAGATCTCACCCCCATCCCGGTCATCAGTTGATCAGCATCCTTGACTGATTGGTTTAAAGTTTTATTATATCCTGCTTTTATCCCCACTGGGGACCCAGCAGCTTACACACACACCCAAATATAATTAGACAAAATATCATTAGACAAATAGGTCTAATAGGTGGTAAGCCACAGGCAGATAATGGGGAAAGCATTATTCTATTAGGATGGAAGAAGCAAGAGGGTAGTTTTATTTTAATGGCATGGGAAGGCATACAGAAAGCTCCATCCCCCTGATTGGGCAGCGGCTGCCCCACCATTCCTTTGTAAGGTGGAAGTCAGCAGAGTGGGAAGGAAGGATGGCCTTCATTGAAAGTATTGTTTTTTCACAGTGATATCTATATCATTGCCAATTTTAAAACTGAAAGAGGATGCAAAATATTTTCCCTTTATTTACTACTTCATCCAGCATACAAAGAAGTCCACTTATTTATAGCCTGGCAAGTCTCAAAGTAAAACATTATGATAGTTCAACTGGACCTGCAGACAGAACACTCTTGCTTACAGCGGGGTGATATGAGCAGATTTTTGGTGTATGTAAAGGAAAATTCCACAAATTTTAAGCATATCTGGAGTAGAGCCAGCATATACTGTGTTTCAAAAAACAACAATAGCTGAAGAGCAAGAAAGACAGCTCAGCTCCTTGCTTCTCTGACAGCTTTTCCTTCCGGTCACTTGGCAACTCTATGCACTGGACAGTATTACAGTTTTTATGGTCGCACTGTCTTGACATCTGGCTATAAGGCTCCCATCTGTTAAACATCCCGTTGGAAATGTTCTCCCATGTGAGCAATTTAAAGAACAACTTTTGTCACATTATTTCTTAAAACCAAAAGAATGTAGTTTCAAATCTTTATAAAAAATTTAAAAGGATGGTTGTCACCCTTATAAAATTTTTAGAAGTAATCACTGTCAATGTGCTTTAAGTTACAGTCGCATCATTTCCCTTAGTCTATGGTGCCAGGGATTCATCTAGTTCAAAGTGATCTCAAAAAGAAAAAAGAAGCTTTCTAAGAACTGGCTATGAGAGTGTGTCTCTTAAGCAATACCACACATACATCAAGCACACAGAAAACCAGATGTAAAAAAAAAAAAAAAGATCTCTAGGAAAATTGCCTAGAAGTGAAATGCATTCCTTTTGCTCTCTTTACATGGCACTGTTTGTGGACAGACCATTCCTTGGCCCATAACACACGCACATCTTCCTGCAGATTTTCAGAGAGTGAGCCTTTAACCTTGACTTTGGATTCTGTGCCCCCCTTATGCACCATTCTTTTTCCTCTGGTGTATTTATTCTGCAGCTACAATTTTTTTTCTAAATCAGGGTGGAATGTCACATGTGGGGGGGGGGGGTCCAAAGGTTTTTTTTTTAAATTAACGCAATTGCTGTATTGCAGCTGTGCAGGAGCATCCAGCAAGTGCCTTCCATTTAAATCCTCGTGGTTCAGGGTTTTGCGCATGCATTTTAGCATGAGTTTGTTGAATGAAAGGGAGCAGAAAGGAATGCAGGCAAGGGGGGGGGGGGGGAAACCCAATGTTGAAATTGAATGAGGGAGAAGTGTTCTGGCAGAAGCTCTGGAGAGCTTTTTAAGTCTTGCTCCACTGAACTGAAAAAAACGGGGGGTATTTTCGCTGATGCCCTAGTGCAGCTGCATAGTAACAGTAATTTCCTGCCCTTCCTTGCAAATTTGCATGATTTTCTGATTCTCTCATTTGACCCTGCACACTGGTTGTGATCTTGGCAGTTTTTAAATGCTTGTCATGTCCTCTCCCCGATGTTATTTAACATCTATATGCACCCCCTCAACCAGCTGGCAGGGAGTTTTGGGCTTGACACCCAGCTGTATCTGCTGTTGGACAGACAGATGGCTACTGCCCTGGAAAATCTGGCTGAGGGATTGGAGGTCATGGTGGGATGGCTAAAGAAGAGCAGGCTGACTGAATCCAACAAAGACAAAGGTTCTGTGGCCGGGGGGGGGGGGCAGGATTGGAGTTCAGGATTCCAGCTCTTGATGGGACCCCACTGACACTAGGGTCATCCATCAAGAGCTTGGGTCTGACTTTGGATGCCTCCTTATCAATGGAGGCCCATGTCATGGATACCACCAAGCTGGTATTTTTCCATCTTCACCAAGCTCAGCAACTGGCCCCTTTCCTGTCGCTCTCTGACCTAGCCACAGTAATCCATGCAACCGTCACCTCCAGGCTAGACTGCTGTAACTTGCTGTATGCTGGCCTGCCCTTGAGACTGACCCAGAAACTACATCTGATCCAGAACACAGTGGTGCGAGTCCTGATGGGAACATCACAAATAGCACATATTTGACCTGTGCTGTGCCAGCTACACTGGCTTCCAGTGGAGTACTGAGTCAAGTTCAAGGTGTTGGTATTGACCTTTAAGGCCTTGAGCAGTCTGGGACCAACATATCTACGGGACTGTCTCCTCTGGTATGTCCCCAGGAGAGCCTTGCGCTCTACTGATAGCAATCCGCTGGTGATCCCCAGCCCTAGGGATGTCTGGCTGTCCTCAGCCAGGGCCTTCTCGGTCCTGGCCCCAGCCTGATGGAACTCTCTGCCAAATGACATCAGGGCCTTGCAGGATCTTATGCAATTCCACAGGGCCTGTAAGGCAGAGATGTTTCACCAGGCTTTTGGTTGAGGGCAGCAACAGTTTTTCTTTTGCTGGCACCTTCTCCCCCCCCCCCCCCCTTCAAATTGCTGTTATGAGTTCTCTCTCCCCTGGCCCAGAAACTGGCCTGGTAGTCCAGAGCTGGAATAGAAATTTTCAGGACACCATCATCATGGACTCTTTTGGGGTCTTTAGTTTTATTAAATTGTTCTGTAGAATTTTAATGTTTTATGTTTTTATGGCATTAAGGCCTCACGTACATCTCCCATAGCCCAGCGTAAGCTGGTAGAGGGTGATTAACAAATTTAAATGATGATGATAATGATTGATGATGATGATGTCAATTTCATTCTGCACTAGCATGCAGCACTGAGATCCTTTGTTTGCATGCAGCACTGAGATCCTTTTTTGTTTTGTACTGGGGATACTGCCGTTTGCCTCCTCTCCCATCCCCCTTTCAAGTCAATACCAGCAGGGAACTAAACCTTGCACAGCTCCTTTTAAATTTCTTCTGTCATTTAAATATTTTATTCAGCAATCCAAGACTAGCAATTGTCTCATATCACTAGACTCATGCCAGTTGTAAAAAAAAAAAATTAAAAATGAGGGGGAAATGGAGCTTGTACACTGAGGAAGGGGGGAAGGATGGCAGAAGGTGCAAAGTGGGTGGAATGACCTCAATGTGGGCAGGGTAGTGACCTTCGAGGAGCAGCAGAAGGCAGGGGGAAATCCAAGGGAATCTGTACACTTTTGAGTTACCTTTGGCTTGGAAGCTAAACAAGGGGGAAATCGGCACAAAAGCACTCTCAGAAAACCCAGGGAAACAGCGATCTGAAAGTGAACTGAGCACTGAAGGGAGGAAAATCAATGCAAAATGACAAAGAAAACCTGACAGACATGCACAGTGAAAGCAAGGGAAAACACTCTTGCATAGTAGGCTTTACTCTGCAAAAAAAAAAAAAAAGACTGCAATATATTGCATGGTAGTTAAATGACATTTTTCTCTGCCTTTGCTTCCAAAATAGTGCCTTGTGGGGGAGGACTTCCATATGATGTCATCTTTTCCCGGGGTTTCCCTTTCCTCTTCATGCTAACTAACACAGTCCAAGTTCAGGATGGGAAGGTGCATGTTTTCAAAGGTCTTGCCCACACTGATGTGATTTCAGGGAATGAGTTTGCACCCTCAAGGCCAAGGTGGCTGACCTGGAGAAGCAGAGACAGTCATTCTGACACACAGATAAGATTCTCAGGGACTTGTTAGATGTGGCCCACTCTGAGAATGGCAGCACTACCACTGTCAGAGCACATGAGGGTCAAGGAGAAACAGGGCACTATACTAAAGAAATGGGGAATGTTCCCGCAGAAAGGACCCCTTCTACAGTTAGTGAACAGGTATCTTTTCACACCAAGGAACCATCCCTGTGCAGGGGGGGAGGGGGGCTCTTGGTAGTTGGTGATTCAATCCTTAGCCATGTAGATAGATGGGTTGTGAACCCATATACTGACCACATGATGACTTACCTACCTGGTATGAAAGTAGTGGACATTATGCATGATCTAGATAGGCTGGTAAACAGTACTGGGGAGGTCATGGTACATGTTGGCATCAATTTGGGGAAATTTAGAAAAAATTTAGGCTGCTAAGCAGGAGACTCAAGGCCAGGACCTCCATGGTAGCCTTCTCAGAAGTGCTACCTGTTCCACACACAGGGCCAGCTAGACAGGCACAAATTAAGAGTCTCAATGCATGGATGAGACAATGGTGTAGGGAGGAAGGGTTAAAGTTTGTTAGGCACTGGGGTACTTTTTGAAACAAGCAGGACCTGTACAAAAGAGATGGCCTCACTTGTCCTGAGAAGAAACTGGGCTGCTGGCACTTAAAATCAAAAAGGTGTCAGAGCAGTTGTGACATATGGTACTTTTTAAGAAGCTTAAAAGTACTCTACATAAAACTACAGGATTGTGAAGGGTTAATTCTTCAGAGAGCCTTAAGTGACAGGCTGCTTTGAGCAATCTGATTGGTCAGCATCAGCTGAGCAGACAGAGTCTTGAGAGAGCTGGATGCTGAGGATGGGAGCCTTGATTGGACAAAGTCTGAATTCTGTCTTGACTGAGAATCTAATTTCAACCTTAGCTGAGAAAGTTGAACACAGACAGGAGAACTGGGGGAAGTTGGCTATAAGGTTTGGGAAGTATACTAAGAGTCCCATTCAGGCCAAGGAAAGGGGATAAAACTTCTAGGGAGAGAAGAAGATTCCCCACCCAGTTGAGCAGGGTGAGATCTCTGAAGGGTACAGAGATCCCTTGTCTGGTGTGGTTAAAAACTGCACAGAGAGACTTAAAGAGTCAGTCAAAAACTGGTATTCCAAGAGAAGGGGTTTGGATACTGGGAAGAGTGTACCAGCCTTCTGGCCACCAGAAGAATCTGCTGTTATACAATTAAAGTGTGCTGGAGTGGTTTGGAAAACCCCAGGAACAAAAGCCTCTCAAAATAAAGAACTGTAGTTAACTGTGAATAATTCAAGACACTCTCACTAGCCTGATATATGAGAATAAGAATTTGTGCTTATATTATTTTACTTCATATTTTCAACCCCTGACTTCACCTAACCTTTCCCCTTGATGTTAAATAAAACCTACTTTTTAAATTTTAAAAGTGTCTCAAGTGCCATTTTCTGACATTTAAGTTTAAGGAAGACCCTAACCCTTCCCTTAGGTCCTGGGCTAAGAAAATAGCCATTACATATTAATGACACAGGGTGGGAGTGCTAAAGCTATGTTATAGAGAAGAATACATGTTACCAGAATTGCTTAGTCAGTGAAGGGACCAAAAAGAAAAACAGAGGGAAAAGCTTGCCTCAAAGGGAAGGAAGTGGACAGGGTCTGTCATAACAGTTTTTAAATGAAATCCTGGGGGAAAGCTGACAGGAGATGAAATGTCTCTGGTTCCAGGTGGCTCATCTCGAAGAGATGAAGGGTTAACAGTTACTGGACTTCCAGTTTTGGCATTTCTAATGGCAGGCGCATCTCCGGTGAGCTCCATGAGATGCAACCCGAGCCCGGCAACTGGGAGGGGTGCTGAATGGATTTCAGCCTCCTCCCCTGGAGCCCTTGTAGGGGGCTCCCAGCCTGAGGCACGAGGAGAGCCTCTCCCAAGGTGGCAACCAAGGGATCGAGGCTCTCCTTTGCTTCCATAGGTCCCACCGCCGCGGTGCCCGATGGCACTTAAAGAGGCAGACCGGACCGGACAGCTGCAGGAGACCAAGGTGAAAAACATGAAATGCAACTTACCTGAATTCGCATGGCCAGACTTGTGAGTTCTCGAATTTGACTTTTTGGTCCCAACTTGAAGCGGAAAGAGAAGGGGTTTAAATCCCCTCCCTTTAAACTTGGTGATTCTCTGATTTGATCTGAGGGACCTAACATTATAAATGGCTGGATTTTAAGCAAGTGACTGCAATTCTGCTATAAGCATCTACTTAAATTAACTTTCTTGAACTTTCTTATAACTTTCTGGAACTGTAAACAATAACAATGACTGGACGGGGGGAGAAAATGGCAATGAGACCAAAGCCTTCTCCTAAGACTACATCAGCACTTCCGGCATCTAAGTCTGAATCAAGCACATTCCATATGAAATCAGGAAGAAGAGGACACTTCCATATGAAAAGACATTCCATATGAAATCAGGAAGAAGAGGACACTCTACAAAGATTTAATTACATTTTTGCAAGCAATTGCTACCATGTACAGATGGATTACTCCTGAAGGCCTGATGTTCAGCTACAAGGATAAGAAGCAAAATATTGACTCTGTTGCAAAGGGAAAGACATTTTTGGAACAACATCGGGCTAGAAAAGAGAAAACATCCACAGAGGAAGAACTGGAACAACAAGAAAGCATATATGGACTGGAAAGCTCAGACTCTTCAGCGATAATAAATCTGAAGGAGAAGAAGAAGACTCTGATGCAGAAAAAGGAGCAGCAGCTCCAAAACCCCAGAAAGCCAAATAAGACTGTGTTAAAAGAAGCGAAAAGAAAGAAGACAGAATAATCACTGCGGGGGGGTTTAAGTTTGTTTTCTGTCTATGTATTCATTTGACTTAAATGCAGTTATTTACTCAGTTTAGACTTATAGGGCATCTAACCAGTAGTAAGCTAATGATGCCTTGATATAGTAACTAATTTCTTGTAAACTTATGAGGCAATATTCTTTTTTTAAGGTAACAACTTGGTCCCTGTATATTTAGGGGTAGTTTAGTGTTTTTAGTTTAGTCTGTTTTTTGTAGTGTGTAGAAAATAAAATAAAAAATTCTAGAAAAAGGAAAAGGAAAAAAAAGAATGCATTTCCCTCAGTGGAATGGGATTTCCTTGCCTCTCCCTCCCACCACAGCCAAAAATGATCTCTGAAATGCTGACCTGGGGGATGGAGTGGAAGGGGGTGGGAATCAGAAAAAAATCCGACTTCCGGCAAGACTTGCGATAATGGCGGACACTCTCCTCCGCAACTGCGGGGAGCACGATCCGTACCCGGCGGGAAGAAGGGGCTCTGGACTGGTGCCGAGCCCCCAGAGACCCCAGTGAGGGGGCTCTGCCTGGGGTGGCACGAAGGGGATCTCTCCCTACGGTGGCGACCGAGGGATCGAGATCCCTTTTCATCACCCCCATAGGTTCCCCCGCTGTGGGAGCCGTATGGCTGAAAGCGCAAATCCGTGAAGCAGCAGAGAGTGCGAAGCAATGAGGCTGGAACTGACAGTTACGCATGGAGAAAACGTGAGTCTGAAGTAAGAAAAGCAGAACATAGCGGGAAGACGGCGGGAGGAGTGAAACCCCCCCCCCCCGGGACTAGCGTACTTACGAGACTCTTTACGTGGCGTTACTGCAGGAATAAAAGCCCATCCGCCTTGCTAGATGGCAGCATCGCTCACTTGGAGATATAAACTTTAGAAGGACATAAGTGCTGTTTGAAAATTTGCTCCTTTCGTTCATCTTATCTATCTATAAACAAAGAGCGTAGCCTCAACAATGACGGGGAAACCGAAACCTTCCCCCAAACTAGGAAGTACAGCTCCGAGTTCAAAGGTTGATACCACGGAGATGAGTGCAGTGTTCTCCTCGTTATTGCGACCTCTAGTGGACCAAATGACAGCTCTCAACGTTAAGATGGACAAAATGCAGCTAGAACTAAAAGAGTCGAATAAATCCACAGAGAAGCTGCAGCGAGAACTTCTGGAAGTAAAAACTTCAGTAAAAAACCAAGACGCAAGACTACAAAAGGCAGAGAAGGAAAAGGCCTTCCACCACGATCAGCTTTTGAAATTACAAATGGAAAGATCGAATTTTTTCCTAAGACTTCAGAATGTGCCAGAAAACACAGGAGAAGACCTTAAAAATTTGCTAAGTGAAGCACTTGAACCAGTGACAGGCATGAAAGCAGCGGATATAAAAAGCAATATGGATATGGTTTACAGAACCTATCCAGATTATACTAAAAAGAAAAGCCTGCCTGATGAAATTATGATAAGGTTCTCCAAAAAATCTACAAGAGACGTGGTGCTTAGGACCACAAACAAAGCAGCTCTGAAGATCCTGGGAGAAGAAGTAAAAGTGATGAAGGATATCCCATTTGAAATAAGGAAAAGAAGGAAAGCCTATGGAAAATTGACATCTTGGCTCCAGTCTGAGTCTATCATCTATCGTTGGAATACTCCAGCATCAAAGATAAGAAGTATAAGATTGACTCTGTTCAACAAGCGAAAAAATTTCTGGAAAAAAGCAAAGAGCAGAAAACTGAGAGAGACTCAGATGGTTCACTGGCCTCGCAAGAAAGCATGTATGGATTTGATAGCTCAAAGAGTGAAGAAGAAGTGTCTGACTCGGAAAAAGGAGCTGCAGCTCCAAAAGTAGTTGAGACTGTTAAGACAAGAAGAGGACGAAAGAAGAAATAGTGATTAAACTGTTTTATTAAGCATTGCACTTATGTATAAATTGTTTAATTAACCGTATTTCTCTAGGTGGGTGTGCCTGCCAAATAGTTTTGATATTTTTTATAGTAGCAGTAACAAGTAATTGAAATTTATCCAAGGCTCTAAATGCTTCATAATTATATTATGTAATAAGGTAGTATTAAGCAAATGATAAAGTACTCTCTGTATAAGGTATATGTAGCTTAGATTGTAGCATTATAGTTGTAGTTATAGGGAAAAATCAATAAAAATTTATTTGAAAAGAAAAAGAAAAAGAAAAAAATCCCACTACATTAACGGAAATTAACCAGTCTAGTGTTAGGACTATGACACTGAAATATAGGATTTCTGCTTTGACAAATCTATAGTTTTTCAGAAAGTTCTGTCTTTTCTCCTTGCCAGAGGTTCATTCCTGTGGTCGTTGATGAAGTGGGGCAGAGGGTAATAAGAAGTGCCACTATTGAGCAGTGACTGGGGGTGACTGGGGGTCAGGAGGGCCCATAACACTACTCCTGATGCTATCCACCTCTGCCATTCCCTTGTAATGGCCACTGCTAAGGGGATGAACTTTTTTCCTTTTTCTGCCTTTCAACACACTTCAAGCTGTCACTGATTGTATTAAGATGTCATGACAAGCAGGGGCTTGGATGTGATGGGTACACCTGCAGATTGTTGTTGTGCTCATATGCTCACCTTGTTCCTCCACTCTCCCTTCCCCCATTGCAATCAAACTCTTCCATCTTTGGGAACCCATAAATCAGGCTCCAGTTTAGTGTGACATCCAAATACAGATATGTAGTGACATGGGATTTGTGTCTCCCCCACTCTCCCCCCAAAACTCCCAGGATTCTGAACTGGGATTACCTGAGGCTTAGAATCCTGGTTCACAGGAAGGGAAAAACTCCGGATCACCCAAGCACCAGTACTGTAATTATATTTGTTGAACTATGTAGTAACTACCTGTGGAGCATTTTGTTATCTCTTCAGGAGCATTTTGTTATCTCTTCAATTTAATGATGGCTTAGGTCTTATTTATATGGTATAGCCATAATTAGAAAGTCTATTGTATTAAATTAGAACCAGTATTTCCATATTATCTTTGACATTCAAGATGTCCCCCTATTGATATTTTGCTTGGTTAATTAAACACTGATTTGAGTACTAGCTCACGACCTGGCCTCTTTTCCAGAGGTGAGGGTGAGCTACTCCTTTCCCCTCATGAGCTAAGATACTTTAGTAAAGAAATTAATTGCAAAAATGTGTACTGCTGAATGTCTCAGAAATCCTGTCCTCTGATGTGAATTCCCAGGGCTATATTTAATATTGCAGTGTGTCTCTGTAAAGTTACAGGATCTTCATTGATTTTTTTTTTGGTCTCAAGAGAAATACACCACAGTTATACAAGACAAAGGACTACATTAGCAAACAAATTAATATGGCAGGAGACATATAATATCTTTACTTACAGAGTACAGATGTGGTCATAAGTATTCATTGTGTGGGTCCACTATGTACATGTATAGCCACTCTGCTTTTAGATAAACATCTGGCAATACATTTTCATTTTTTGCTAAAGAATAAATGCTTGTCTGTATAAGGGATTAGCTTTCCATGCTCACATATCTCCATAAGGCCAAAAATGAGGGAAGCATTCTTTATAAGAAAAAGCACAACTTTGTGCAAGGCAACAAAGTTCACAAGTAGTGGTTTGTAATAGGAATTTGAGTAGTCCATAATGTTTATATGAGGTAGGGTTGCCGGGTCCCTCTGGCTGCTTGGTGGGGAATGGGAAGGAAGCGTGGCAAGATCCAGGTTGGGAAACTCCTGCAGATTTGGGGATGGAGCCTAGGGAGGACAGGGACCTCAGCGGGTATAATGTTGTAGTGTCTACCCTCCAAAGCATCCATTTTCTCCAAGGGAACTGATCTCTGTAGTCTGGGGATGAGCTGTAATTCTGGGGAATTCCCAGGTCCATCTGGAGGCTGGCATCCCTAGTATGAGCACCATTTCCTCCCAAATATTTTCCCCAGCTTGGAATGGTAAATGAGCTACTGATGCATGTGGCCTGCATTTGGCAGTCCAAGTGCCCCCTGCCAACTACTTACAGCTATATGCATAGAAGAGTTCACTGTTAACCCTTCTTATCTTGGATTACATGATAATTTTGAAACTCAGATAAATTATTTGCATAATAAATTATTGTGGACACTTGTAGAATTTTGAGAACAGTTGGAGGGTGCCACCACAAAATGGCTGCCCCTACGCATGCTTGATTCCCATCAGTGTGTTGTAGAAACCATGAGGAAGCTCTTACTGAATGAGCTCTTCTTTTATGCTCTGTCTGGGTATTAATGCCAGGTTTTAATTAGCAACTTTTAATGTTTAGCATCATGCCATAAACGTCATCTAAAAAAATAATTAATAAAGAAATGGGGGTTGGTTCTTTGCTTGGGGAAGAGATGCACTAGGAAAGAAGGACGCCAGGAAATGCATTGGTGGGCGCTCTGGTTCCCAAGGGCACCACATTCAGTATCACTGATTTACATGGTTTTCTTAGTCTGATTTGTTCTCCAAAGCAGCTTTTTCTCCAAAGAGGAAAACATAGGTGTTTTCCCCCTGAAGATAGAACAGCAGATTTTGATGGTGGATGTTTAGGGTGGAATTTATACTGAGAAAGGGCATGAATGGAAAGGGTCTCACAGCCTCTTGTCCAGCACTAGTACTTTGTTCACACATGGGGGACTGGTGGCTGCATTAAAATGAAACATCAGGATACACATAAGCGATGTTCCCTCTAAGCTGTGGATTCTTGTGAGGCAAAATTCTACTTTGTGAGCTACTGGCATTAAAGCTGTGAGCGAGCAATTTGGCTACTGAATAAATTAGTTTGCTCTGTAGCCATCCCTTCCTGAGCTAGAACAAAAAGGTGTGAGCTGGAGGCTAAAAAACTGAGCTAGCTCACACTATCTCAGCTTAGAGGGAACACTGCACATAATATAATATGTAGCTTGGTCTTTTGACTAGCACTTCACTACATTAAACTATTCTGTAATTAGAAACAGTCAGTATCTGGTCTACTGTGAGTAACCAAGGATCCCTCCTTAGATCATGTTGTAGTACTGAACTATAGAGTATAGTAGTGAACCTGCCTTATACAGAGTCAGGCCACTGTTCTATCAAGGTCAGTACTGTCTACTTTGATTGGCAGTAACTCCCCAGGATCTGGGATGGAGGTATTTCACATCTTCTATAGGCTGATCCTTTTAACCGCTGATGGCAGGGATAGAACCTGGAACTTTCTGTGTGCAAAGCAGGTGCTCTACTACTGAGCTATATTTTCTCCAAACATTCTATTCACTATAGGCAACTGATAACTTGACCATGCAATAATTCCTAGTCCAAATATCTTGGTAGTGGAGAGTATCTCCTAAGCAGCTGTCCACCATGGTTCTTGCTACTAGACTGTGGGGTTCCATCTTGTGTGTTTCATTCATTTAAAAGTGTATACATTGTTCATGATAATGAGAATTTCCCAAGGAGCAATCTGCCATGGCACTGGGACACTGAGGGGTTGCCTAACCAAAGTGTTTTTTGTTTATTGCCAGCAAAGACAGCCCCATGTGACAGGGCCTCTGATGTTCTAGAAGGGAGAGTTGCCATAAAGGCTCTTCCATAGGAAGTCAAGGGTGGTGCGCTTGGATCCCTGCTGACATCCTTGCTTCTATTTTGTTTGTTTAAACCCAACAAATAGGAATCCTGTCTGGTAAACCCTCTGCATATCTGAGTGCAGAGATGGTGCAATCAAAGGCTCTGTCTGGCTGATCATATCCTCCTAAAATGGAACAAAACAATAAATCTCTAAGTGTCACCCAAGTTAGAAAGAGGGGAGGGAATGGGGTTCTGGGCAGCTTCTGCAGCTGGGCAAGTAGGCAGTTTGAGCTCTGTTCACCTGGCTGCCTTAAAAGGCTTGTGGAGGGGAAGGAAGAGGGTTCTGGATTTAAGCATGGACGTTTGGAGAAACACCTGCACCTTTCTCAACTTCATCTTCTTATCTCACATGACTATGGATTCCACCCCCTTCTTTAGGAGACAATTAAGAGGCATGTGGTTTGTGTCCTTTCTTTTACCTTATTGCTTGGATACTTTTTTGCTTGTTTTAAGCAGCCTGAGAGTGGGAAGGAAACTGTTGCTTGTGGGCAGCCAAGCACTGTGTTCAGTTCTATTAAGAAGAGCTGAAAAGAGTCCAGGCAATGTCTTCTACTGGGTGGATGTCTACCTGCCTTAAGGGGACATGGAACACCTGGTTGCCTTAAGTGACCCAAACAACAATGAAAACACTTGTTTATTGTGTGTGTATAAAAGCTAATATTTAAATTAACATAAAATGCTTATATATTCATATTTATCTATATATCTAATAGCAAAGGGGGGGCCCCCTGTGCGGATATCTAAATCCGAGCTAGGGGGCCCTTGGGGGGGGGGGCAGAGGTTTTCCTACACACAGGGGGCACTCCCACCATGTGCAGAAAAATCCGAAAAGTTAAAAAAAACCCTTCAGGGACCATAGAATCCCCAAAATACCTTTTGAAATGGCCTCAGCTCCAGGCGTCAACTGTGAGGAGATTAGAATGTTCGGGGGAGGGGGGGAGGTTCCAACTGTTTCTGTCAGTCAAAGGCAGGGATTTTACTGGCAGCAGTCTAGGGTTGCCAAGTATCCCCCCAGCCACCAGCAGCGGATCCAGATCCAGGCTGGGAAACTCCTGGAGATTTGGGGGTGGAGCCTGGGGAGGACAGGGACCTCAGTGAGGTACAGTGCCATAAACTCCCCCCTCCAAAGCATCCATTTTCTCCATGGAAAGTTATCTCTGTAGTCTGGAGATGAGCAGTAACTCCAGGGGATCCCCAGGTCCCATCTGGAGGCTGGCATCCCTAGGCAGCACCCTCTGTGTGACTTGATACCACCTGATTTGCATGACTTAATTAGGCCCAGCTGTTTTGCTACAGTTCATCAGCAGCCACCGTATGAAAGCCATTGTGGTGCAACAGTTCGAGCTTCAGACTGGGATCTGCGAGACCCAGGTTCAGATCCCCATCTTGCAGTGGAAGCTGACTGGGAGATTTTGGACCTCACAGGGTTGTTGTGCAGATAACAAAGAGGAAATAATAATGTAAGCTGCTTTAGTCCCCATTGTGGAGAAAGACTGTAATTTTCCTAGGTAGAGGCTGCAGGGGAGGGGGTGGAGATAGAAAGCTGAAGACAGATAAAGGTAGGTTGGCTGTTGGGTGGGAAGGAAATAGGGTTGCCAACTCCAGGTTGGGAAATTCCCAGACATTTGAGAGGTGGAGCCTGGGGAGGGTGGGATTTGAGGTGGGAGGCAGAAAGAGAGAGAAAGAGTGATGAGGTGGGGAGGCAGAAAAACAAAGGGAATGATGACAGGTCAGAAAGAGAGAGGAAGTAATATACATGGAGGAGAGCGAGAGAGTAAGAAATGGGGGCAGAAGGGAGAAAGAGTGTGAGAGAGGGAGGGGGAGAAGGGAGGAAGCAAAGGTGTGAGGAATGGGATAACTATCCTGCAAGTTTCTTGCAGGTCTCCACTTGTCTATATACTAATAGCCAAGTTGCCCCCTCTGTGTGAATATCTATATCCACCCAGGGGGGGCACTTGGGGGGCAGGGAGATTTTTCTTCACACTTAGGGGACTCCCCAGATGTGCAGAAAAATCTAAAAAGTAAAAAAAAACTTTGGGGGGGATATTTAAATCCCCTGAAAAGTTAAAGAGCACATGCGCAGGGAACACTCTTGGAACTCTGCAGTGGCCTGATGGTTGGGAGGTGTCCAAGCCTCGCCAGTGCCCGTGGGGGGGGGAGAAGCAGCGGGCCTGGTGAGAGCCGCTCAGGCCTCGCTGGTGCTTGGGGGGGGGGGAGAAGCAGCAGGCCTGGCAGCTAGAAGCCTCAGGCCTCATCGTCGGTATGGGGGGAGTAGGATTGGCGGGCCCAGGCCTTGCCGGTGGTGCCAGGGTGGGGTGGGGTGAGGGAGAAGACTCACCTGTGGCTGCTTCCTCCACTCAGTGGAGCTCCTTCCCCCCCATGAGTATCATGGGTCCCCCCTTCATGTATTAATATATTAAATTATTTTTGAGGACAAGCTACTTAAATAAGTTGTAATAAGAGCACTGGCATATGCAGTTGCTGAGCTGAACAAAGATAGTCATGGGTTTGTGGGACCAAAACTGTAAAGGGAAAAATCCATAATTAAAATCAGTGATGGAGTATTTTTAGCATGGGTAATGGTAGAGAGAACATTGCTGCCAAAATGGTTAACAAGTCCCCAGTCCCACTCAGACTGCAAGAAATGTGCCCTAGGTTGCAAAAAAAAAAAAAAAAGACGAGGATTTATGTGTGACTTTAACTACCAACACATTGATGTGTGCAGTTTCCTCACTTTCTCACCATGTGTCAGGGACATTCTCCCACTGAGGCGGAGGACATCTGTGGGTATTTCCCACCGTCCAATCAGGGAGGCAGGAACTAAACTTTCTTCACCTTCCTGTTTGGCGTGTGGGACGTCCCTCAGTTCTGTTCCTGCCTTTCAGGGAGAGCAGTTCTTTAGCAGGCTTTGCCTTCTAGATTCCAGCTTGTGAGCCTCTTAACTCGTTACTCTTTTCCTTCCTAATACCTGCTTTATCTCCTCTTTCCTATCCCATTCCTCCTTACTCCTCCGATTCATTCCCCCCCCCCTTCTTCCCTCCTGAGCGCAAACGCCGCACCAACGCTTCCCGGACTTGGAAAGTGAAAGGGAAGGAGCAGCGTTTGCAGCCATGGACAGGCTTGCGAGGGACGACTTTCTGGAGGAGGAGGACCTTGCAGTGGCCACCCGGTTGCTGCAAGCGACGAGGGAAGAAATCTTGGCACCCAGAGCCGACATGCCGAACCGGCTTGTGCGCGCTCACGGCGACGCATCGGCCATAGCGCCGCAGAAGAAAGCGCGCCTAGAAGAAGCAGCGCCGGCCCCCTGCGGGCCAAGTACCAGCACCGCAGCCTCTCGCTCTGAGCTTTCGGTGGGAAAACAGGCCACAGACCTCTCTGGTTATGGCGCGGCTCTTCAACGGGAGGTTCCCAATCTCCAGGCAGGAGATCCCAGCACGGCTCATTCTCTTCAGTCTGCAGCCCTGCAAGCGCCCCTGCAACAGCTCCAGTTCGGTAATGTACAGGGGCTCCCCCAAGTTCCCATTGATTTAATGAGCATTGTTAAGCAGGCAGTAAGGGAGGAGATGGGTAGTCTTTGCCGCCTCCCCAGAACCATGACTACTGATTCTGATTCGGAACCTCCCTCATCCTCCACCCCCCTGAGGACTCCCAAATCAGGTCATCAGGGAAAAGCCCGGTCTTCCAAGACAGCTCAGAAGTGACCCTTAGAGAGAGCCAGGGAAAGGGTCTCCCACTGGGATGACATGTTACCTCCTGATGAGGATACCGGGAGTAGGGAGGAAGATAAGGACAAAGAGTTCCTCTCTGATGAGGAAGAGGAGGAGGTTTTTGTGCCAGAGCCAGCTACTAGGCTCTTTAAGCCAGAGGATTATCAATACTTGTTATCCAAAACTGTGGCCGCACTTCAACTCCATGATACTTCGGCCGGGGAGGAAGATTCTAGACCTAGGGCAACCAAATCCAAAACCCAAGGGATGGAAGAGCTCTTTCTAAAACATGCAGACTCTCAGAAGGTCTACCCCCTACCAGAATATTTTGAAAGGCAAATTAGAGCTGAATGGTCCAAACCTACAGCCAATAGACAATTTCCACAGATGGTTAAAAGACTTTATGCTATGCCTCATTTTGTACACGAGACGTTACAGGTTCCAGCCGTGGATGCTCCCCTGGTAGCCTTGCAATCCTCGGGCCTACTGTCAGAAGACGGCCAAGGTTCAGTCAGAGACAACTTTGATAAGAAAGGAGAAGCGGCCCTACGCAAGGTCCATGAGGCTTTAGCTCTGGCCATGCGAGCATCTGCCATCTTGTCCATCATCTCCAGAGCATCCATGGTCTGGATTTGCAAGGTCATACAACTCCTTCCAGAAAACAATAAGCGCCTGCTCGAGGGAGCAAACAGGATCCTAAAGGCTAACACATTCACTGCAGACTCTTCCTTGGATGTGCTCACGTTCACTTCCAGAGCAATGGCCTCAGCGACGGTAGCCAGACGCCTCTTCTGGCTTAGAGCCTGGCCTGCAGATCTTCATTCTAAGCACATTGTTCTATCCTATCCTTTTCAGGGCAAGAAGCTCTTTGGGGACTCCCTTGATAGAATCCTGATAGAGACCAGACACAAAAAGAAAGCAATGCCAAAAACACTTAGACGCTCAGTTAGACGTTACTCCAACCCTCAGCCCTTTCGTACCCAGCATACCCTGGCCAGAGGCAGGCAAGAGGCAAAAAGGTCATGGGGGCAGCCTAGGCAATCATTCAAGAAGGGTCCTTTTGTCTCCAGGAACAACAGGTCTGCTCCCTTTCGATCCAACCGTACTGACTCAGACAATAAGTCCTCAAAAGCGTGACTCGGTATCCGCTCCGGTGGGGGGGCGCCTGCTTCTTTTCTCCGAGGCTTGGAAAGATGTACAAGCAGAGGCCTGGTCCTTAGACGTTATCTCCTTAGGCTACTCCATCGAGTTCAAGACCACCCCACCAGAGCACTTCCTAAGATCACCTCTCCGCAAGAATCCACAGAGAAGACTAATTACCTAAAGGGCACTTCAACATCCTGAGGACATTCGAGCCGTAGAACCCGTACCCAAGCACCAACGGGGCCACGGGGTCTACTCGATATTCTTTACGGTCCCAAAAAAGAACAAGGACTGGCGAGCCATTTTAGACCTAAAGTTCCTCAACCAATTTATCAAATTATGCCACTTCAGGATGGAGACTCTTCGTTCAATATCAGAATCCATCCAACCTCGAGAGTTCCTGACATCTATCGATTTGACAGAGGCATACCTTCATGTACCCATCTTGCCGGCACACCGCCGCTACCTGAGGTTCTGCATGGAAGACCGTCACCTACAGTTCAGAGCCCTGCCGTTTGGACTCTCCACGGCTCCCAGAGTATTTTCCAAGATTCTTGTCAATCTGGTGGTGAGTCTCCAGGAACGCGGTGTGCATATTCACCCATACCTCGATGATCTTTTGATACGCTCCAGTTCATGGCAGAAGTCGCTACAGGACGTTCAGACCACTATCCTCTTTCTTCAGGCCCATGGTTTCCTAGTAAACTGGGACAAATGCTCGCTGGTTCCTTCACAACGTCTAGAATACCTCGGCATGATGATCGACACACAGAAATGCTCGCTTTTCCTCACTAGAGAGAAGAAGGAAAAGACCAGGACACTCGCAAACTCGGTTATCAGGAGCAGTTCTACACCTCTTCCGACTCTAGCCAACTTACAAAGTCTCCTAGTAGCCAATTCGGAGGCACTCACCTGGGGACAACTTCACCTCAGGTCTCTGCAAAATTTCTTACGCCCTTACCAGACACGCATCATTACCAAGGTGAACATCAACATCACAGTGCCCAGGGAGGTCAAACGTAGCTTGATCTGGTGGACCAGTTTTCCCAACTTAAGCCAAGGCAAGTGCTTCCTAGTTCCACATCAAATACAGCTATTCACGGATGCCAGCCTCAAAGGATGGGGAGCATCTCTGAACAATCATCCCATACAAGGTGTCTGGACGGAGAAAGAATCGCGGCTTCCCATCAACATCTTGAAGTTGAGGGCCATCCGGCTGGCTGTCTTACGTTTCCAGGACAAACTGCAGCGTTGCCATCTCTTAGTCCGGACGGACAACATCTCCACCAAATCTTACATAAACAAACAAGGGGGATCCAGATCTCCGAAACTTCACAAGGAAGCGGTTCTACTCTTAACCTGAGCGGAGACTCACCTAGCCTCCATCCAAGCCAAACACATCAAGGGCTCAGCCAACATTCAAGCGGATTGGTTGAGCAGGGAGACCATACATCCAGGAGAATGGTCTTTGAAGAAGGACATCTTCAAGGAGATAGTTTATCAGTTCGGCACACCAGTTCTGGACCTGTTCGCCAGCTCAACCAATCACTAATTGCCGAGGTTTCTGATGCACTTCTTTCACCCCCTAGCGGAAGGGACGGACACCATGACCCTTGTCTGGCCGGAGGGTCTGCTTTATGCCTTTCCCCTGATCTCGATCATCCCCAAGCTGTTGTGAAGGATCAGACAGCAGAGTGCGGAGGTCATATTGGTGGCACCAAGATGGCCGCGACGACCGTGGTTCTCGACAATCATCCAGATGTCAACCTCGGCTCCTCTCACATTACCATCTCCACCGGACATGCTCCAACAGGGACCAATCCGACACCCGCACCCAGAGTGGCTTTGCTTAACCGCGTGGCAATTGAGCGGAATCCCTTCCTGACAAGGGGATACTCTCGAGAAGTCGTGGATACCATTCTCGCATCCAGGAGACAGTCCACGATCAGACTGTACAACACAGCGTGGAAAGCCTTCGTGAGATGGGGACGGAGAAAGGGTGTGGACGTCCTCAACCCTAGTTTGGAGGCGATTCTCGCATTCCTGCAAGAAGGTCTATGCCTGGGTCTCAAGTCGGCCACACTCAGGAAACAAGTGGCAGCGCTGTCTACTGTAGTTCCCCCCATGGATGGATTGCAACTCTCAGAGCACCCTGATGTTCAACGCTTCCTGAAGGGTGCAACCCTCAAATGCCCACCGGCCATTCATAGGTTCCCAACATGGAGACTCCACGCTGTCCTCTCTGCCCTGACTGGACCACCGTTCGAACCAATTAGAGATATTCATCTACGCTGGGTGAGCATGAAAACCATTTTTCTAGTGGCCGTCACTTCAGCGAGGAGGGTTTCGGAACTAGGCGCTCTTTCGATTCATTCCGATCTCTGTATTTTCCACAAGGATAAAGTTGTTCTACGAACAGACCCATCGTTTCTACCAAAGGTGTGTTCCAGATTTCATAGAGCGCAAGAGATTTGCCTCCCTTCATTCTGCCCATCTCCCACACACCCTAAGAAGAAAACTTGGCATACACTTGACGTTCGCCGAGCACTCAAGGCGTACCTATTACGCACTGAATCGATCAGACACTCTGAATCTCTCTTCATCAATATAGCTAACCCTAACATGGGTCGCAAGATGTCAGCTGCAACCATTAGTTCAAACATCAAGAGATGCATTACAGAATCCTACAAGGCACGAGGCTTGACTGTCCCACAAGGTATCACGGCACACTCTGTCCATAGCTCGGCAACCAACGCAGACTTCCTCAATAATGCCTCTGTAGATGAGGTATGCAGGGCAGCTACCTGGTCATCGTTGTCCACCTTTGTGAAACACTATAAGCTGAATCAGTACTCCTCAGCTGATGCCGCATTTGGTCGCAGAGTGCTACAGCACGTATTACAAGACAAAGATGATGACCCACCCAGACTGTAGGTACTGCTATGGAAGCACCCACAGATGTCCTCCGCCTCAGTGGGAGAATGACCCTTGGACACTTACCGTGAGGGGTCCTTCTCCATCTGAGGAAAGGAGGACATCTCGCCCTCCCATCATCTTCGCTCTTACCTCTGTTTCTCCGATCTTTCTCTGAGTGCAGACCTCTCGTCTCTCTCTATGCTTTGCATGATTGTTATTCCTGTTCACTCTGTTAGGCCACTTGGCCATTGTTTTTCTAAAGTTCTGGTTAGTTGAAAAATATTACTTTACTGCTGTGCGGAGTTCCCGAACTGAGGGACCTCCCATACGTCAAACAGGAAGGAGAAGAAAGTTTAGTTCCTGCCTCCCTGATTGGACGGTGGGAAATACCCACAGATGTCCTCCTTTCCTCAGATGGAGAAGGACCCCTCACGATAAGTGTCCAAGGGTCAGCTGACTACATAACACACATTAAATACCAATAATGCATGTTTATAAAGCACCAACAGTGAGCATGCATGAAAATTATGAAACCCAAGAGAAATCCTGGGGAAACAAATCAAAGCTTATAACAACTATTCTCCAAGAAATCTCAGAAAGGGCAAACCAATAATAAATCAAAATGGAGGGAGGAGAAGTTGCCCATCACTAGGTCTGTGCATGAGGACAGTGCTGCTTCTCCCCTGTGGGCTGTATGCCTAATACCTAGCCTGGATTTCCCCTATATGCACTGTACAGGTACAGTGTTTATTCTGGTATGCCATAAAAAAGAGGTATGCCCCAGGTATGCCATAAAAATAGGAGATCATATTATATTTGTGAAAGGTACTAGAGTCTGGAGGCCGGTGGAGTGAGTTTCAGCATGATCAAGTTTATTGTAGGTCAGGAACAAGCATGCCTGAGGTGGCCTGGGGGTCATCTTATATGCACAGAAAAGCCTCGCCCCCGTCCATACCCACACTGCAGGATAGGTTAATCTTCCCACCAGAGATTACATTGGTTCATTTGAATATGCTAAGCCCCTGATAGGTGGATCTTTAGGAGCCTGGGTGCTATTGTTCTTTTACCTCAAGCTTGTACCTTTTCCAGGCCATGCAGTCAGACCGCATGGCCGGCGCCATTACATCTTTGGTCATATCAAAGAATCATACAAGTGTACACATAGAGAATCACAGCTTGGTTGTCTGTGGAATTGCGTCCAGGACATAACAATTTGCATACAAGTTATGTCTAGAATTTTTTTTTTATGTATAACTTTTTTTTAAAGGGAGTCATTTTACGTTCAGGGTCACCTTCCTTTCTAGTAAATATGATAAGCAAAGAAGCAACACAGGCTATGTATGGTTTAAGGGCTCCACATTGAAATACAAGTTGGATGAAACACATGGTGAAGCAGCCTACTTTTACATTTCATTGTATAAATGAGAACAACAGCCAAAAAAAGAGGAAGAGATACCCAACCCTGAATAATAAAAAGATGTTATTGAAAAGTCTGAGAGATCCCTGGCATGTAATGACAGGTTATTACTGTGCTCATAGACAGTGCCACAGTATACCCCCCTGAGTTTTGTATCAAGATGTTATTGGCAAGATGGCCAAGCTGATGATTTTCTTGTTAAACAAGTTTTATTGCTTCACCGTGTCCAATGAAGCATGGAATGTCTGCCATACTCCTTTGTTTGAAAACAGTGGAAAAGAGAGGGACCCTTGCTTTACTTAGCCAAGCATCAATCATATGCATGCCGCCTAATTAACATAGCTTATTTTCTGTGTTCCTGTATGTGATAACGCGGTTCAACAGAAATACATTTCAAAGTTAATGTTATCTAATTTGGCAACATCAACAAAGGTGCCATCTCATCATATTTCCACATAATTGAGCAGTCTAACTTCCTGGATCATCATATCAACAGAGAATGTATGTAACATTAATAGGGGATAGTTGAAAAAAAGGATGATAGCTGTCAAAAAAGAATCACCAGATGAAATAATACCGTGTCACCATGGACATAGAGAATTATAATCATCTTTTGTGTTCATTGTAATAGCTACCATTTGCTTATTTTCATCCCCAAGCTCTGTCCAAGAGAAGAGAATACAGCCAATTCTTTTCTCCAGCTCCCATACAATTGTAGTAATACATATATATTTACAAGGATGTTATTAAAGCTAACACATAAATGACATGAGAGAGAGCAGAATGCACATATGACACATTAAGCGGCAACATGATCCACAACAGAGGCATAGTTATTTATAAATGAACTATCCAATAAAAGTTATTGAAGAAGAAAGACAGCAAAATAATAATAATAATAGAAGGCCAGGAGATGGCTGAGTTCCTGAAGAGCCTTATTTACCAATAGTTCCTCTGTCTTTTGCCAGCAATATTTTACAGCCCAGCGAGAGTACATAAAGTTATTATTTTAATAGGATTAGGTGGAGAAATAATGTATTAAATATGCTAATTGTGCTTATAAAAGGAATCTAGCCTGATTCTAGATGATAATAGACTATTGCACAGGAAATGTTATGTAGAATTTTTAATTGGAGTTATGGATGAGTCGAGTACAATTATCCATCATGCAAAAATTGCTGCAGTGTGGCAGATTTATCCGGAGAAAAAGGAAAATGCAGAATCATAAGACTCAGATTCCAGTTTGCCCGTGCAGCTGCATTCAGAACCCAGACCCCCCAAATACGTGATGTGTATAAGCAAAACTGTCTATCTGTTATAGAATACACTGATCCAGCTTTGTGACCTCCCCCAAGTATCCCTGTATGTGAAATACACTAAACTTCCAAGGGCAACTGCACATCCCAACATTGCTTTGAGTATATGCAGCCTGCAAAGGAGACCCACATGCCCAAATCTGCTTCTAAGCATGAATTACCCTGTTGATTGGGGAACTGCACTGTAGTGTCTAATGATCTGCATTATATTGCTTTGTGGGCTGTCATGTATGGAAGCTTATTGTCTAGACCAGGAGTGGCCAAACTTGCTTAATATAAGAACCACATAGAATAAACATTGTTTGAGAGCTGCATGACATGAACAAATATTACACACGTTTATTTTGAAAAATATGCAGATTTGCTTTTTATTAACATTAAATGAAACTGCCAAAAATAAAAACAAAAGGTGTAAAAATAGATATTGATAATGATATTTATTTGTCCAATGATATTTGTAGGCGGGGAATGGGGCTTTGAGAATGCATTTAAAGTTGCTTTATTTCATTGCTCCCCACTGCCTCAAGCCTACCCAGGCGGGGGAACACTGGGGAAGGGAAGACCAATCGGGGAAGTATGCCTCCACTTTGCTTCCCCAGCTGCCCTGCCGGGAGCCACACAATGTGTGTGAAAGAGCCACATGTGGCTCCCAAGCCACAGTTTGGCCCCCCCGGTCTAGACTAAGAAAATCTTTCTCTCAAAAAAAGAAAAAAATCTATTGAAAATCAACACATTTTCCTTGTAAGGAATAAGACTTGCAAATATTTTTTTAAATTAAAAACAAATACTGAACAACTTTCATCATTATATCTGTATTGATATTTTGTTCTCTGAACAAGAAGGTTCCACTTAGCAGTCATGGTTAATAGATTTATCTTCCAAAAATTTATTCAGCTCTCTTCTAAAATCATCTACATAGTTGAAAATAATTATATTTCGTGGTAACAAACTCCATACACTGTGTGAAGAAATATGGCCCACGAATTTTGCCAGGTGTCCCTCCACTCCAAAATTTTATCGTTATGAGAAAGGAAGAAAAATCTTTTCCATCTACTTTCTCTGCACCATACTTAATTTTATAAAACTCTGTCACTCCTTAGTCAGTTTTTTGTATGTATAATAATGGTGCGCAATCCTAAACAGGTCTACTCAGAAGCCTACTGAAGCCTACTCAAGGAAGCTTCCTCCCAGGAAAGAGTTCTTGTGGGAAAGGTGATCCAACCTCTGGATCGTTTCAATGACTCTTTGCATTTCCCCCCCATCCAAGGCTGTTCTAGATGATCCAGCATTCTTGTTGCATTCAATAACTACTCTGAGATCACCACTCTCATTTTCTGAGCTATGGGACCTCAGCCATGTAACATGGGACTAGACAGGTAGCTATTACCTGGCCTCCCTTCTACTTAGGGTGGCATACTTCCTGGAGATCCACAGCCAATGGGACAAAATTGGCATATGTTTAAGTATACCTCTCTGATTTAACTCAGGTTGCTTTCCAACCCATCCTTCAACCTTCCTCTATACCAGTAGAAACAGCAGTCAAAAGGCTTTTGAATATCAAGATGTTTTGAACAACCCAGGGAAACTAAATCATGTTGCTTAGGAAAACAACATAAATCCAGGCAGTAAAAATAGCATAAAATAATATTTGAACTGATACACAAAGGTTAAAGACAGGCAGATATTCTAGCTTTGGTGAAAATGATTCTCACACACATTTTCTGCTATGAAAACAAATGCCCCAGAAGGTAGCAAATGAGCTGTCAGACCACTTTCACCACTCTTTAAAGTGTGAGATGCTAAATGCCTATAAGAAGTCCATAATATTACCTAGTCTGTCGACAGAACAATATCCCTCACCGTTCTAAATTGTATGTGTGTGTGTGAAGCTTAGTCAATGGAATAGTGACTAGTTGAAAAACTTACTGCTATATCTGAAAAGTAAATTACTATTTGATTTAGAATTTCACTGCAATCCCATAATGGGTAAAGGTTATCTTCAGTGTCTGTCTGACATCCCTAAGGTTACTATTAAAACAGTGGCTATCTTCTCTTTTTTTTTTGCTGTACAAAGAGTTCTAAGAGGCTGTCCTTTTAAAAATTGCCTTTTTAATTTCTGTTTTAATTAAAGTATCACCACTGTAGCACTGCATAATAGAAGCACTTAACAATAAAATTTATTACAGCATTAGAATAATGCCACAGGCTATATTCGTCTATAAATCTGTTAGAGATTTTTGAGTGCATTGATTCCTGCTTCTCTTCAGAACTTGAATTAGATGGCTAAAAACAATCCTGATCGATTAAAGAGCCAAAAATCAACAAAATGAACCGCAGGATATAAAAACATACAATTGTAACGATTAGAAAAAAAGAGGAAAATGGACATATATAAATGGGGGAGTGTCTGGGTTATAAACAGAACTGCTAAAATAAGGAGCTGTAATGTTAGTGACACACATTGTACATGAATGAGCAATCAGGATGGTCTCCATAGACATCTATATCACTTGACAGCTGCTGGCTTGCACCTGTGATTTGAGCCATCACAGATACAACTTTGCAGAGAGAACTTTTACCCCATCTCAACAACAGTGTTTTTAATGGTGCCCATTTGCACATTCAGTTACCAATCAACAAAGCAGATGGAAGTAATGTGTATAGAAGCAGAAAGAAAATGAATGCACTGCTCTCCCCCACTGATACCTGTGAGCATGGCATCAATGTACCTCTGATCCCATGATCAGGAATGTTGTCGTAGAGTTAGAGTTTGTTCATGATCTGACAATTATACTGACGCTATGGCCACATTCTGCCAGCTGCATATTGTTGGGGGGGGGGGGGAGTAAGGTCAGCACCTACTGTACGTGTTGTCTTCACCTGTGTGTATGTATTCTGAAGACAGCTCCCCTGACAGGTGGTAGAAGTAAGGGAGATCTTTGCTGGCCTGCTAGCTGTAAGCCAACAGCAGCTGAGTTACATCTAGGCTAGGTTTTGTTCTTCTCCTCTTGCAGTTATTAAAAACCTGAGTGGGTCCAGAGGCACAGGAGGCCTGAGTTAGGCAGCCTTATTGATCAGGAACAGCCAAGGATGTTATAGTTTTGTTTGTTGAATTGTATTATTTGGTTAAACTGATGGATTTAATTTTTTTTGGTATTATTAGATGAGCAGCCTTGGATCCCTTCAGGAAACAAAGCAGTGCACCAATGCCACATAAATGAATGAATAAGCACAGGGAAAACAAGTATATGCATATGTGAATAAGACTTTGGTGAAGTTGTTTCATGCATTCAGCTGCAAAGGATCCGAACAATCAACACATAAATTCGCCCTGACTTGAAAGATTGTGCCTTAAAGGATAGAAACCATTTTGAAGCATCACATTTTAGTATGGGATATCAAATTATTGACCTGACCTGGGTAGCCCAGGCTAGCCTGATCTCATCCGATCTTGGAAGCTAAGCAGGGTTGTCCCTGGCTAGTATTTGGATGGGAGACCACCAAGGAGTTCCAGGATCGCTATGCAGAGGCAGTGTGTTGAGACTATCCGGTTGCCACGGATACAATTCACACGCAGTCCAAAAGCAAGCCAAGAAACAGAGCCGAAGGTCAGAAAACCAGGAAATCAGTCAGAGTTTTCAGGAGTGAGGAGCAGAGACTAACAGCTGGGATCAGAAGAAGAGGAGATTGGATTTATACCCCGCCCTTCACTACCCAAAGGAGTCCCAGAGTGGCTTACAAACTCCTTTCCCTTCCCCTCCCCACAACAGACACCCTGTGAGGTAGGTGGGGCTGTGAGAGCTCTGACAGAAACTGCTCTTCCACACTGAGGCAAGTGTGTGTGGGTGTTTATGACCAGGTCCTCCCTGGAAGTCAATCTGCCAAGACACAGCCCCTCACATTGCCTTTGCAACAGCTGCAGTCTGGCGCTTTTCCTTCTCTCTTGCACATTCAGTTGCTGGCATGCCCTGCGTCTGGTATACTCAGGTGAGCTAGGTGGGGATTCGAGCCTTGGGGTGTCTCCAACTGGGAGTGCTGGGGCAGGCTCTGAATCAGTCTCTCCCTCTGGCTACACCTCAGTCTCTTCGCCTTGCTGCTCCTCCTGTGCAGCTGCTGGGGCCTCTTCTCCCTCAGGTGCTGGTAGAGGTTCCTCTTCTGGGCTGATTCCAGGGGAGGCTGGGTTGCTCCATGCCTCTTCCTCATCTGAGGAATACTCAGCCTCAGCAGAGCCAGGACCCATGACAGGCAGGCAATGGCAAACCATCTCTGTTAGTCTCTTGCCTTGAAAACCCAACGGGGTGGCCATAAGTTGGCTGTGACTTGATGGCGCTTTACACAAAAAAATAAACTTGGTTCAGTGGAAGAAGAGAAGAGATTGGATTTATACCCCACCCTTCACTACCCAAAGGAGTCTCAGAGCGGCTTACAATCTCCTTTCCCTTTCCCTCCCCACAACAGACATCCTGTGGGGTAGGTGGGGCTGAGAGAGCTCTCTCAAGAACTGCTCTTGAGAGAAGAGCTCTGAAAGATCGTATGACTGACCCAAGGTCACACCAGCAGCTGCATGTGGAGGAGTGGGGAATCAAACCCGGTTCTTCCAGATTAGAGTTCGTGCTCCTAACCACTACACCAAACTGGAGTGTCAGGACAGGTGTAGGTTCCACCGCAATGTATGTGAGGGTAAGTGCACTTGTTCTTTTGGGGGGAATTCGGGTGTTCTCATCATTTTGTTCCCATCAGGCTCTGCATACTTCCTCTTCAGTTTCCCATGTAGTCATACCCTTGTTCGTACAAGGAAAAGACAAAATTAGACTTGAGTTCAGGCCCCACTTCTGCCACTCCATCCTCATGAGGTGCAAGCTGCTACCCCTCGGTTTCAGTTTCCAGCCTTCAAAATGGGAACGAGACACCTATGATACAGAGCTGTTATGAAGACAATATGGCTGACATTTAAAGAGTATCATGAAAATATTAATAGTACTAGTAGTAACAATAATAATGAGAAGGAGAAGTGGTAAAAGAAGAGAGGTTGAACATACAAATTAAATTTATGATACAGGGCAGTGCTGGCACAAAAGCACTCTACTGCTTTCCAAGGGTGAGGATGAATATGTTGCACTGCACTAGAGCTTTGCTGTTTAGCCATGGTCAGTACTTGAACGGGAGACCAGCAAGGGAAGACTGGGGCTGCTATGCAGATGAAGGCAATGGCAAACCATCTCCGCTTATTTCTTCCCTGGAACACCCTGTAGATGTCTCAATGGCCCCTTCTTTTGTCTTCTTCTTTGGTAGACATTTCTTTTTTAAAGCTGAAATCAGATTTGCTGCGGATTTCTAGTATGGCATGGCTCTCCCAAACTCAGCCCAGGAGATTCAGTGATGTTGTTTCAGATCATATGCATAGTCTAGTAAATCCACTGGGTTTAACGGAATTCTGTCCCAAGCAAGAATGCATAGGATTACAGCTTTAAACATACGAACTGCCATATATTGAGTCATGCCATTTGTTCACCTAGCCCAGGCTTGATTTGATCCACTTATTTGTCTTTTTGGAGGCCCATAATATCCAACATGTTATGTATTGACCATGCGGTCGCCATGTGCTCTCTTAATTGCGACCGCATGGCCAGAGCACATGGCCAAGAAACTACCTGAGCTTCAGCCAGGTAGAACAAAGGCCAGGTGGATTCAAACCGGCCACCAATCCTGTACCTAGGTTTCTCCCAGGGAACCTATGAAATGTAAATAGACTTCTAATAGCCTATCAGGCGTGTTGGGTGAGGTCAGGGGATTGTCCCTGACCAGCATAAAAGGAGGGCTTCGAGCCCTGGGTTGTATGCTTCATCCGGACCAGCAATAAAGATCTAGCTGTTTCACTATTCCATGGACTCCCGACTCCAATACTTATCACAACAGGAATGAAGCAATATGCCTCAAGGTTTGGATTCTACACTACTGGGAGATTTTTGAGATGCAAGCAAATAGGTATGTCAGAGACGCTTAAGTATGATGCTTCCTCCTTTGGAACAGGGAGTTAGATTAGCTTCATCCACACTAACATGCTGCCATTAAAATCCTTGACATTTGGTTTCTTAATGGATCATTTCTTGCTGTGCGCATTCAGTGTGGGTTGTGAACCTTGCACATTATACCTTGTTCAGAGTACATGAAGACTTCCTTTTATCATAATAGCTGGGTTCTTCTCATTCATTTACTTTTGTTCCTATTTATTGTATTATACCATTGATAAACATAGCTTTTTATGCAGTTACATTACTGACAAAAAGTACAGGTCTGTGCCCTAAAGAGTTTATAGTCTGAATGTCTGTAATTTGGGGGAAACAATGAATGAAGGGGGTAGAGGGGTAGAGGGGAAGGAGGAGAAAGATGAAGCAAAGATCAAGAGAGTAGGGGAGTGCGACAAGAGATAAATGTGAGAAAATACAGCCATGGTAATCTAAATTAGAGTGGATCCAGGTGAGCAGCCGTGTTGGTCTTCAGTAGTAGAACAAAGTTTCAGTCCAGTGGTACCTTTAAGGCAAACAATGTTTTATTCAGTTTATTCATACCTTGAATAAAACTGTTGGTCTTAAAGGTGCCACTGGACTCAAAATTTGTTCTACTAAATTTTACTAGTTTGGCTTTGACACAAAATTTGGTGTGGGTTTAATTGGTTGTCATTCCTCACAGAAAAGTGGCTAGTTCTTATTATTACCAATAAGGGAACAAAACTAAGCCATCCACATACATTTAATTTTATTTAGTATACTTTTATCCTACTCTTCATTCAAATTGCTTATAATTCTCATCTCCTCCATTTTATCTTCCCAACAGCCCTGTAAGGAAGTTTAGGTTGAGGAGAATGACTGGCAAAGTCATCATGTGAGTGTTATACAGCAAGTGAAGATTTAATCCTAGGGGTTGAATCCAGTGGTGCTTTCTGCTAACAGAAGGAAGTCATTTTTGCTGCTTTCCTCTCCCATCTATAGTCCTCAATTTATACTTCATGCCGCTCTTAAAGTCCTCCGTCCCTCATAGAGTAGCATTTTGAACTGGAGTGGGAGGTATGAGGTGAGAAAGTCTTGTTCTGTTGCACAAATCCATTCTATCTGTGGTAATCATCAATGGATCCAAAACCAGGCCTGCTCATGCCTAGGGCAGCACAACACTGGCTCTCTACATACTCAGGGGACTACACAGGTAAGCAGAAAATATGACTTTTTAAAATTAACCAAGAAAAACAACCAAAACAGCCTCAGAGGATTCAATATGTTGTAGGAGGCACAGAATTTTGACAAGTAAGTGGAAAGAAAAAAAGCGAAAGAGAAATGCCTGTTGAAGCTCCTGAGAACTTAATCAGTCCTCAAGGGAGAGATTGGGGGGGGGGGGGGACTGAATTTCTAAAATGCTCCCCTTTCCCACAATCCCTTGCAAGTCCTCTGTTTCACTCCAAGAGTTGAGGTTGCATCATGAATACAGTAAAAAGGACCCACCTATAGATAGTGGCAGGGTCTTTGTATTTTTTGGGATGTCTTAGTTTGCAGAAAAACATTAGTTTGCCAATTTAAAAGAAAACCCTCTCCACACTCTGATGAGAACTGAGCATGAGATCAGTTAAGAATTTATAGCGAGGAGGATTTAGACAGTCGGAAATCCCGCCCCCCCTTCCTTGTGGGTCCTCAGCTTGTTAGTATCTATTAGAAAAAACAAGCAAAAAACAGCTGGCGTGGATATGGCCCAAGTTTTAACTTCAAGATCAATTATTTAAACTTGAAAGGCACTTCAGCAATAGGTAACTATATTCCAGTGATTTCACCAATACTATTATTTAGAATATTTCTTGGTTCCCCAAGTGTGTTGGGTACTATAGAGGACTAAACAATAGTCTGTGCTTAGAAGTCTTTTATTTAACATTAATCTAAAATGAACCAGAACAACTTCTACTGGCAATATATCTGGCCTATTCATTTTCTCCCAGTGTCCCTTACATTCCCTTTCTGAGAAGCTGTTGATATTATACCCATAAAAAGTGTGGCTTTCGTTTTCAAAATGCTAACAAAGGACGCTATTTCTAGGGGTGCAGCCCTGCACACACAATTCTTAGCCAAAAGAGACCATTCATTAGCAGTTTCTCAGCATCCAGAAGCCGCTGCTGCTTTCACTAGCCAGACCCATATTGAAATTACATCCAAATTGCTGTTTCAAATGTCACCATCTCAGTGGAATCAAGACATTCTTTCCTGTAACACTAGAGATGGAAAATTAAAACCAGCTTCACTCTCATTCAGTGAGGGAGCCTCGGCAGAAGGTGGCAACTGTGGGGGTGGGGGGGACTTGCTCATCCATCATCCATTTGAAATCTGACTATTCATGGGCTGAAAAGGGTTTTTCTCTCTTGTTTTAAAGCCTGTCATTTGCCATCCTTTTTATCTCTCACCTGGCTCTTTCATGCCTTGTATCAAAGGCTGTTCCACTCTGGCTGGTAAAAGGAAGCTCTAGCCCCCCTGCAGAGAGCTTGCTAATGAAGCCGCTGTGTATTCATGACCAGATCACTGATGCAAGAAGCATTCTGATACAGAGCTCCCCACTCACTTTGTGCATTTTTGTAAATGAGGTTATAGCCCAACTGCCTATAATTAAACCAATAGAAACCAAAGAAACCTTTATGGATTCCACCACTGATGATACGCTTGGCTGCACCATCCCTTGTTCACTTGAATTACTTTGTTGTTCACTTTAATTACTGTGAGCCTTATTGCCTTTATAGGATCATTATGTAGGATCGCACTGGTTAGAGACCACTGGATGCTCCAAAATGCAAAGATAGTTCTTCAGATCTGAAGGAAATTCACTTCTTCATTGCTTTGAGGGCTGAAAATCTGAAGTCTAGAAGCACTAATAGAAACTCTTTTTTGTCCAAAGCATAACACAAAGAGCTTTCAAAGACCAGATTAAATAGTTAACCAGTACTATCTAGATTTGCAATGGTGTGAAATCTGTATTTTGCAAAGCAACAGTGTGGTATTAAAAAAAAAAATGCTGTGATTCAGAACGTGTACAACACCAGCCTAATGCCATTCCCTCTTCTAGTCAGCTGCAAAACATCTATGCTTCTCCCCTTTTCACACACTCTCAGACTAACCTACCTCAGATGGTTGTTATGGGGATAAAACAAAGGGGAGGAGAATGATGTAAGTTGCTTTGGGTCTCCATGGGGGAGAAAGGGGGGTATAAATGAAGTAAACAAATAATGATAGATAGATAGATAGATGATAGATAGATAGATAGATAGATACAGAGGCGTCGACTTTTAGAAATCCCGGGGAAGCAGGGGCTTTTATGTGTGCGCGTGCAAAGCGCGCACGCACGCCAGGACCATGTCCCAGCTGCCTCTCCCCCCCTGGGCCTGGCCTGGCCACTCCTGCCTCCGTGGGGCCAGCTGGGCAAATGCCCAGCGTGCTGGCATCACCCGGAAGTGACGCCAGCACGCTGGGCACGTTGCCGGGGTGACGCTCTGGCAATCGCCCTGAAACTCTATGGTGCCATTTGCCCAGCTGGCTCCACAGAGGTAGGAGTGGCCAGGCCAGGCCCGGGGGGGGAGAGGCGGTGGCTGTCGGCCAGTGGGCCGGTGGGCAGGCAGGCAGGCAGGCAAGTGAGCAGGCCTGGTGGACACTCCTGGTGGACGCCCACCAGGCAGGTGGCCTGGTGGGCGGGCAGGCAGGCAGGCAGGCAAGTGAGCAGGCCTGGTGGACGCTCCGTTTTGCCGGGGGAGGCTGAGCACCCCCCGGGAAATTTGGGGGGGGGCTCGAGCCCTCGAGCACCCCCGTAGTTGACGCCTATGGATAGATATAACAGTTTTAGCAGCAGCCTGCCCAGCTATTGAATATATTCTGCCTATTCCTTTCTCTCATTTTTTAATATTCTGTCTGAACTCTCGACCAAGCACACCTCATCTGGCTGCTCTTTAAATAATCTAAAGGTCATTTATTGTTTTGTTCTCCTGTCCCAGGTTCAATGTTCCTACCCTTCATCCAAGGGACTGTGAGCCCCACCAAAGGCATGCTGAGCCAGCAAGCCCCAAGGCTGGGGAAATTGTCCATCAGTCTGTCAGTGCATGACGTGTCTTCTCTGGAGTCAGTCAGCTTGAGGGAGGCCAGCCATCTCTCAGTGTCATGTTCAGCAGCAGAAGCCATCTTGCCCAAGTTCCTATCAGAGATTACCCTGGCACTGAGACCCAGGGAAGCTCTGACAAAGGGGCAGAGAGTAGGCAGCACTGACCTTCTTAGAAGAGGCAGGGCAGGGCAGACAGCTCTGCAATCCAAGGCAAGTATCCACTGGCTCAGGAGCCTGTCCCTGCCCAGGACTGGGTTGGGGAGGGAGGACTGGCTGAGCCTAGGGTTTGCAGTCCCTTGGGGAAACATATAAAAGGAATGCCAGGGAACTGGCAGAGCAGAGTATGGAAACTGGTGAAGGGAAGCCCCCTCCTTGTCCTCTATTCTGAGGCTCTATCATGGGACAATTGCCCAACTGAAAGCAACCCTGGAAAGTGAGACAACCCTGGACTCAGACCTGACCTCTGTGAAACCTGACACCTCCTTTCCTAATTGGGCATGTAAAGTGCCATCAGGTTGCAGCTGACTCCTGCACCTCTTTTTCTACGAAATGACCCCTGATTGTAATACAGTTTTCATTAATTTCCTTGCCATTTGTTTTGGAAAGAAACATTAAGAGCAGTTTATAATACATGTATATTCACTAAATTCTAAAGAAAGGCAACCTCTGGGTCTCCCCTCACTCACTGTGCCCCCCATGTGATTTTGTGGGTCAGTGGAGCTGAAGGCACAGTTGGGGTGTGTGAATGCACTGGAAGTCTATAGAAGGAGGGGGAATTGGCAAAGATCTCCCTCCCCTTTCCCACAGGTGGTAAAGCCATTCTATCAGAGGAGTTGCTGGTGCACAGATAAACGGTACCTTAGGGTCCAAGCTATAGAGTTTTATATGATAGATGGATAAACATGCTAGTTGTATTCTAGCTGTTTCAGTGTTGATGATAATACTACTTGCTGCTGCAAACAGATTTACTTTTCTGGAACAGAGTTTGAAAAATATTCTAGACCATAGGTGTCAACTATGGGGGGGGGGCTTGGGGGCGCAGGCCACCCCTAAAATTTCCCTGGGGAGACTGAGTCCCCCCGGCGAAATGGGGCGCCTGCCTGCCTGGCTGCCACCACGCCTCCCCTCCTAGGCCCCCCCCCACCCGGCACCCCTGAACCCACTCGCTCTCTCCCTTCCTCCCAGGGCCATCTGGGCGACTGCCGGGGCAACGCTCTAGCAATCGCCCCAAAACTCTATGGCACCATAGAGTTTTGGGGTGATTGCCAGAGTGTCACCCTGGCAACATGCCCAGCTTGATGATGTCACTTCTGGGTGACGTCATCACACTGGGCAGTCACCCAGATGGCCCTGGGAGGGAGGGAGGAAGGGAGGGAGGGAGAGAGCAAGTGGGTTCAGGGGAGTGGGTTCAGAGGAGCTGGGAGCCGGGTGGGGGGAGGTTCTGGCTGTGGCAGCGGCGGGGGGGGGCATTGTCCCAGTGCACACATGCGCACTTTGCACACACATGCAAGAGCCCCCCCCCCTGGAAATTAAAAAATCTACGCCCCTGTTCTAGACATGATGTTCCTGAATATATTGGGGGGGACAATACACATCACAAAACAGGCACTAGAACAATGTTATTTGACCATGTTACTCAAATAGTGCCCGTTAGCAGCACTGTCCCACAAAGATGGCATGGCTCTGTTCTAGTTGTCATTAGCCCTTTTCTCTCTTTCTCCAAACATCATTTTTAAAAAAAACACTTTATTTTAATTTTGATAATAACTTGAACAATAAACTATGAACATCAAACAATAATTCCTGAATGATACAATGGAGCAGTAGTAGATTACAATAACATTAGTTTAAATATTAAAATAAAGCTAAAACTTCTCAGGAATCCTCTGTTGCATTTGTACATCACTCTCTCCATAATTCAAAAATGGAAACCATTTTTCTAAAAATACTGATTGATATATTGGGTTATCAGCACATTGTATATGATCAGTTATTTTTTTCCATAAAAGGAATTCCCATAATTTAATTAACCATTGATTTAATGACGGTAAGCCTTCACTTTTCCATTGATGAACAAATATTGTCTTGGTAGCTACAAACATAATTGATATTAAATCCTCATTTTATGAATATCAGTATTATCCCATAAGTGAAGTAGACTTAGGCCGCGGTCACACGGCCCTTTAATGTGGGAGGAAGAGCTGTTTCCTCCCACATTTAAAGGGACTGTTCAGAACAGCCGGAACAACTCCCGCGCCAAAGCCGGCTCAAATGCGGGTTCCTCCCATGTTTTCCAACCCCGGGAAAATCAAGTGTTTTCTCGGGAGTCGTGCAAGGAGCCTGCATTTGAGCCATCTGGACAGCCCTCTCTTGCAATCATTGTGAGAGCAGGACTGTCCAGATGGTCCCGTCCGCCATTCCCCCCCCTTTACACTTGGGCGCTTGGCCACTCAAGCACCCAAGTGTAAAAGGGGGGGAACCCCTCAAACTTACCAGGCGGCCGGTGGGGCTCGGGGAAGGGTGTCTTCCCTGGCCACCGCCAGCTGCTGCCAAATGCCCGAGAACACCGCCGCCGCTTCTTCCGCCTCCACCACCACCAAATGCCCAAGAACACCGCTGCCACCGCCGCTTCTTCCGCCTCCGCCATCGCTGCCTCCTCCTTCACCGACTCCTCCATCCGCTGCTGTTGCCTGCCGCCTCTACCCGCGGCCGCAGGGGTTGGGATGTGTAAAAAAATGCAGCCCCTTTAATCCGGGAGGGCTCCTGGATTTAAAGGGGCCGTGCGACCACAGCCTTATTTTAGGATTTAGTGGAATATCCATGCCAGTAACAATTTTTATCTCCACACATCATGTAGCAGCCAAGTCATAGGGTTATGCCAGCATCATTCTCCTAGGATGGCTGTGATGGGCTTCACAGTGGGATATAACTGGCTGTTGTCCATCCCTGCGGAGCAGAGAAGGCCCCCATGATGTAATGGAGAACCTCAAGAGAGCGCCATGCAAAGTGTTACTGCTTCCTTAAGACTAGAGCTGGATAGATGGTAGTTCAAGTGAGCCAATACTGAGTTTATATACATACTCTCACAAGATTTCAGGATACCTGCAGATCCTTTGAGGAAAAGCAGGATAAAAATATGAGGCATGGGTGGATGGACACAGAAACATTAGATTGCATACTGTTTTGTCTTCCATTTTGGACTTCTGTTTTACCCACATAAGAACATTAGTATCATTTATCTTTATGGTTATCTTTCTAAAAGAGTTTTGCTTTGCAACCTTCTGTTGATTGAAGGTCAAGCTGAAATTTACTGCCAATCTGCCTTCCCATATCAGAAGAATGAGTAATATAAAGACAAGATTTTCAGCACTCACATTTAATCTGAGATTCAGGATTCTTCTGACTGAAAAACAAAATAGATTTTTTTCTGCTTGTCACAGGGTGGAAGTCAGCTATTTTCCCTAATTCCAGTGGACATTTGTGGTCACTGTCAACCTCTTGTTTGTATTAGCACAACATTTGCCCTTGATTCAGGCAAAGAGAAATTTGTAGCAAAGGGACAATCATCTCAGATGCCTCCAAAAGGTTGACATTTCTGTTTCCCTGTTTGCACATACTGTTGCCACTGTCTGGTAATTCACAGTAATTAAACTGAATTCAAAAAATGAGCATGGCCATGGATTTTCTTAGAGGTCACATTTCTAGAGTTACTTTCCAGACTACAAGTTTAGTCAGCAAACTGACTGGATTCAATAGTGTGATATTACAGTGTTTTTCCAGATTCTCCAGAGAAAGAAAAAAATCCACAACATTTTCAAGATTTATACTGTGAAAGAATTTGTTTCCTAGGAGGAAATAGTATTTGCTGGCATTTTTTTATTCTAATAATTTGAGGGAGAAATTTGCTAACTGAAGCAAAAATTAAAACCATAACAATTTATTCAAGGCCCTGTACATACATTTCTTGCTCAGCTTACCTCTGTCTTCTTGGCATTTTTTAAAAAAAGAGATACTTCAGACTTTACTTGGCGACTGAACTTTATCACATTCCACTGGCATTTACTGAAGTAAATACATATGGAAGTTGGAGGTGCGCCATTTGTGTCATGCACCAAAAGCCACAATTGGGCAAAGCACGTGTCCGTTGCTTACAAGAGTAATCAAACTCAAGTTTAACAGAGTGAAATTCCACAGTGAATAGATTTGACCACCACCACTGGGGGACTGTCTGTGTAGGGCTGCCAAGTCCAACTTGGGAAATATCTGAGGACTTTGGGGGTGGAGCCAGGAGACTTTGGGGGTGGAGCCAGGAGAAAGGAAGTGACATCATTTTGTGATGTCACATCCTGTGATGTTGCTTCCACATGCTGACACATGAACTCATGAAGTTTCCTAATACTGAATCAGGTCATTGGTCCATCAAGGTCAGTATTGACTACTCAGACTGGTAGTGGCTCTCCAGGGTCTCAGGCTGAGATCTTTAATGTCACCTATTACCTGATCCTTTTTTAGCTGAAGAGGCTGATACCTCCTGCATGTCAAGCAGATGCTCTATCACTGAGCAATGGCCCTACTGAATCCTTCCTCATCTCGGCAGAATATGAAGCACTAAGTGCTACACAAGTGCTAAATATGATTTTCATATCATAAGAACAGGAGAGAAGCCACAGTGGATCGGGCCAACAGCCCATCCAGTACAACACTCTATGTCACACAGTGACCAAAAATACCAGGTGCCCTCAGGAGGTCCAGCAGCGGGGCCAGAACTCCAGAAGTCCTCCCACTGTTGCCCCCCAAGCACCAAGAATGCAGAGCATCACTGCCCCAGACAAAGTGTTCCATTTAGACCTTGTGGCTAATAATAGCCACTGATAGACCTCTGCTGGATGGGGACAGAGAGAGAGAGACAGACAGACAGACAGAAAAAAGAAAGAAAGGGGGAGGGGGAGAGAGAGAGAAGGAAAAGAGCTGGCAGACCCCAGCAGCTTACCCCAGCAGCAACCTTGCAAGCCACATGCAAAAGCAGGCCCTTCAGTAGAAAGAGCCTAGTCCCTCCTTAATCTCTGGGCGGGGCTCTCTTGCTCGCTCTGCTCTTAAAGGGGAAATGTCTGTTGAGGCTTTTTACTGCTGGGCAGGCTCTCTGCAGACATTTCCCTTTTAAGAAGTTCAGGCCTGGCAGGGAGAGGCCAGGGCAGGCTCCGACGTTCCCCTGCTGGCAGCCATTGCCTCCCACGGTGGCCAATTTTGAAAAAGCGGGGGTAAGCTTTAAAAATCGGTGTTTCCCCCGCCCTACCGGGGGACTTGGCAGCCCTATGTCACATCACATGGTGGTGTAATTTTCCTATTTTGTTCCTGATTAACTTCCCCCTTCCCCATTGTAAAAGAAGTACAATTACTAGATTTCAGAGGAAACAAAAAGTTTCTTCAGTCTGCCTAACACCTAGAGGAGCAGTTAACACAGAAGCATCTACCTGCATCCTCTGCTTCCTGGCACAAGATGGCTGTTTCTATAGCCTGCATTGTCTATAATAGGGAAGTTTAGGAGAAGGGCACTTGAAGGACACTTAGGGAAGTATAATTCTTGATTTGCTCCTGCTTTGGATTTATCCAGAACAGTAGCTCCAGGTAAGAGTTCAGCTATCCATGCTATGTCTGCAATCCAATGAGTTTCCTAGACCCAAACTCTCAGAGCTGCAAACCAAACCCCAAGACCTGAGAAACAGTGGAGACAGTGGAAATTATTTGTGAATCAGTACGCCCAATGGTTCAAATTAAATAGACCTAGGACCTACCTGAGAGTGGTGCTTGGCTGAAATGGTGAAATTCTTTCCACTTGCAGCCAAACAGCTGCTGGTCCAATGGATGCATATGATAGTCTGCTGCCTCACTACTCGCTTAGCTGAAGACAGTTCTGGGATCTGACCCTTGTTTCTGCATACCTGCTTTCTGATTTCTAGTTCATGTTCTAGCTGCTCTTCTTTGACCAGAGATAACAACAACATTTTGCAATTGATACTGAAGATTTCATGAAGTTATCCCAATGGAGGCTCCCATTGCATAACAGTTGCGTAATCAATTGAGTTGTTCCTCCAATTGAATCTGCTGGATTACTGCACCATTTTAACACTATCCACTATTTGTTTGTTTGTTTAAAATGATTATTAGCTGCCTTTCTTCCTTACGGAGCTCAAGGCTGCTTACAAAAACAAAAAATTGGCTGTGATCACACACACTAAATAACCCCCTATCCACTTTCTGTGTACTTTCCAACTGGATTTTCACTATGTGAATTGGCAAAATCCAGTTGGAAAGTGCATTGAAAGTGTGTGTGACCGCAGCCTTAGAATCACTACTCAGGACTGTTACTAAGCTTAACCAAATACAGTCCTAAATAAAACCATCTTCAACTACCTCCTAAAGATCAAAAGCGAGGGGGCCAGGCACACCTCCCTGGGGAGGTTGTTCCATAATCATGGAGCTGCCACTGAAAAGATGCTTTCTCACAGGGCTCATTTCGTAGCAGGAGCTCTTTTGCGTATTAGGCCACAGAACCCTGATTTGGCCAATCCTCCAAGAGCTTACAGTAGCCCCTGTAAGAAGAGCTCTGTAAGCTCTTGGAAGATTGGCTACATCAGGGGTGTGTGGCCTAATATGCAAAGGAGCTCCTGCTACGAAATGAGCCCTGCTTTCTCATATACCCACCAAACAAGCTTCTTTGATTGATGGGACAGTCAAGAGAGCTTCTGGAGATCTTAATTCTAAGGCTGGAACATACAGAAGAACCCAGTCCCAAACCACATAGGGCTTTAAAAGTCAAAATCAACGCCTTGAATTGGACTTGAGAGTGAATCATTAGCTAGTATAATTGCTGTAATATTGGGGTTACACGCTCCTGACAGCTGGCCCCAACCAGCAGTCTAGCTGCAGAGTTCTGCACTAGCTGTAGCCTCCAAACACTCTTCAAGGGTAGCCCCAAGTATTGTGCAATGCAGTGGTCTAGTCTGGATGTAACTAAGGCACTATGGCTAGATCTGACTGACCTAAGAATGGACGCAGTTGATGCACCACAGCCACCTGGTTTTCTAAGGTGCCTGTTGAATTAGGTACCTGTTGTGTTCTAATGGTGACTGCGCATGTGGTTGGGATCCACACACATGGTCAGGCAAATTAACAGAGCTTCGCCTCGGTAAACAATAGCCCGAGCGGATCATAAATGGGACCAGTCGGCTACTCAGGATCCCACAAGGGACCAATGGTCTATGATATCTTATAAATAGTCCTGTCATAGGGAATGGGTGTGACCGGGGGTGTGGTTTGTACCTGCATATAAGCAGCCCCCCGAGTCAGGCTCGGAAGTTTTCCATCTATACATAAATTATGAGCTGATTTCACTTCTATGCATCTGGACACAGTATATTATACTGGCGATGAGAATGGGATCCCGATGAGCGACTCCACGCCAGACTCACCCTGAACCAAGCACCGCCACCACGAGCACTGGCTTCCAGGACCCTGCCTCTCATCGCTCCAGTATCTTTTCGCTCCCCTGCTCCTCCAGCACCTAGTGAGTCATGGCTGTCACTCTGGGACAGATCACCACCTTCGACCTAGCTCACCCCGAGCTGTGGGAAGCCTGGGTTGAGCAACTAACCTACATGTTCTTGGTCCAGGACATCACAGAAGCCGACAAAAGGAAAGCCTGGCTGATCAGCACATGTGGAGTAGTCATGATCCAGTTGGTGCAGAGCCTCATCACACCCAAGAACCTCAATGACGCCACCTTCAGCAAACTGGTAACCACACTCACTAACTATTTTGAGCTGAAACCATCCAAGATGGTGAGGCACATGGACTTTTATGAGCGCTCGCAAAAGTCCGGAGAAGCAGCCATGGATTTCATGGCCGACCTCTGCCGGCTGGCAGTTGACTGCGAGTTCCCCAGCGTCGAGGACACCCTGTTGAACCACTTTGTATGGGGTGTCCGAGAGCTGAAACTCTGCCGCAAGCTCGTGGCTATCGAAGAAGTCAAGCTCGACACAGCCCTGAAAGTGGCCACAGCTTTCGAGAAGGCCCAGAGAAATTGCCCAGGCACAGCAGCCCACCACATGTCTGCCACTGCCCCCGGCCCCAATGCATCAGTTAAGGAAGACGTTTTGCAAGTCTGCTGCCTCAACCACAGGGGACCTCAACCACTCACTGCCGCTGCTGTGCAACCAGTGTGCTCATCCACTCCTCCACTGTGCGCCAGCTGCGGGGATCAACATGAACACCACTCCTGCCGTTTCCGGGACACCGTCTGCCAGTCCTGCGGGAAATCAGGACACGTCACCAAGGTCTGCCATTCCCAAAAATCCCGACGACAACCGGCGGCACATCAGGAATCAGCAGACCTCCACACAATGACCACCAACAGCAGCCATCATCAGGCACTGAAACTCCCCTGGGGTGGCACCAACAAAATCCATGTAATGGTACAGGTAGAGGGGTCCCCTTGTGAGATGGAGCTGGGCACGGGGTCCTCCTTTGCCATCATTTCAGCCGACACCCTATATCCACGGGGGACCCCCTCCTCAAAAAACGTGTCAGCCTTACACTGAGGGACTTCCAGAAGAACCCAGCGGCTATTAAAGGGTAGGGCAAGTTCCGGATTCAATACAAGGGACCAATGTAAATAGCTCTATCATAGGGAATAGGTGTGACCAGGGGTGTGGTTTGTACCTGCATATAAGCAAACCCCCAAGTCAGGCTCGGCAGTTCGTGTTTTCCATCTATAAATAAATTATGAGCTGATTTCACTTCTACATGTCTGGACCCAGTATATTATAGTACCAGTCTCAAGCTGCAAACCTGTCTTTTCAAGGGAAGCAGGGCTTTTTTGGTAGAAAAAACCCAGCAGGAACTTATTAGCATAATAGGCCACACCCAACAGCAGAAACACATTAGCATATTAGGCCACACCCCTGACAGTGCAGCTCCCTCCCAGGATCAGCTTCCCCAGGTGTCCCATGGCTTGCTGAGCACCTGGGGAACCCGAGGAAAGGAGACAGTTTAAACTGCCTTCCCTCCCTGGATCGGCTTGGCTTCCCCAGGCACCCTGTGGCTTGCGAGGCACCTGGGGAACTTGGGGGGGGGAGGCTGTAGGTGTGGCCAACTCAGAAGCCAGCCGGAACTCCGTTCCTGTGCGTTCATGCCCAAAAATAGCCCTGAAGGGGAGTCTATCTCTGTCCAAGAAAGGAGAGATCTCAAGTCCCAGGTTGCCTTTCTACTAGCCCAGAGAACCTCTGCCTTGTCAAGATTAAGTGTCAGCTTGTTTACCCTCATGCAGCCCATTACTTACTCCAAGCACCAGTTTAGAATATCAACAGCATCCTTGGAATTGTGCGACTCCAGGAGAAATCAGTCAACAACAGTTGTTCTTAAACAAGAAAGTCCTTTATTGAAGATGGTTCTCATATGGTCATCTGCACTCCTTGTGCTAGTAATACTAGACATTCAGACATCCAGAGAAGATATACAGTATTCAAAAGGTTAGTTCATAGAGCTACCTCCAATCATATGACCAGGGGTCCGTTGGAGCTGGTGTGAAGTGGAGTGCCGCTCCGCCAGTGAAGAGGCTGGGGGGCGGGCACATGAGGAAGCCCCGCCCCTAGCAGGGCCGCCTCTGCATTGGACTCCGGGCCTGGGAAACAACTTCGGAGGCTGCCTTCCCCTCCCAGCTACGTCTCCCAGGCCCGATCCCCCCCCGGGAAGAAGCCCCCTCCCCCCGTTCAACAATCCCGAGCCAGTGGCAGGCCAGCGGCCTGGGGAAGAAGCTCCCTCCCTCCCCCCGCTCAACAATCCCGAGTTGGCAGCAGGTGCTGGCCCGGGGAAACCCCCCTCCCCCCGCTCAATGATCCTGAGCCGGCCACCGGCCCGGGAAAAAACCCCTCCCTCCCTCCCCCCCCATTCAATGTTCCCGGGCCGCTGCAGGCTGCCGGCCCGGGAACCCCTTCCTCCCTCCTCCCCGCTCAACGATCCCAAGCCGGCAGCAGGCCACCGGCCCGGGAAGAAACCCCCACCCCCCACTCACCATTCCTGGGCGGGGGGGCGCGAGGGAGGGAGAAGCTGGGCCCGAGTGGCATTAAGCCACTCGGGCCCAAGCAAGAGTGAGGGGGGGGGGAGGGAAACGCTGGCCCCAGTGGCTGACAGCCACTTGGCCCCAGCGAGGGGCGGAGAAGCGCCTAGTCTTCCTTCCTTCCTTCCTTCCTTCCTTCCTTCCTTCCTCCCTTCCTCCCTTCCTTCCTTCTCTCTCCCCCCCCACTTATCTACCTACCTTCCTGTTCCTTTCTTTCTTTCTTTCTTCCCTCCTTCCTTCCTTCTTCCCCCCTTCCTTCCTTCCTTCCTTCCTTTCTTTCTTTTCTCTCTCCCTCCCACCTACCTTCTTGTTCCTTTCTTTCTTTCTTTCTTTCTTTCTTTCTTTCTTTCTTTCTTTCTTTCTTTCTTTCTTCCTTCCTTCCTTCCTTCCTTCCTTCCTTCCTTCCTTCCTTCCTTTCTTCCCCCCTCCCTCCTTCCTTCCTTCCTTCCTTCCTTCCTTCCTTCCTTTCTTCTCTCTCTCCCCCCCCCCCCACCTACCTACCTTCCTGTTCCTTTCCTTCCTTCCTTCATGAGCCTGAGCAGTGGGTATTGCCTTCTGACACACTTTCGATGACTTCAGGGGTGTGTGGCCTTCTGACACTTCCGGCGACGTCAGGGGGTGTCGCATATGCAAATGTTATGCTAATGAGCTCCTGCACCTCTTTTTTTACAAAAGGACCCCTGCATATGACAGATAAAAAAGGTGCACAAATCTACTAGCCGATTGTTCTCAGGCTAAAAGCGGGAAAACTGTAAGTTTGCACCTGGGATCAGAGGAGTTGCTGAGAGTCAGACACTCAAGGTCAGGGAAGCGAGGGAGGTGATAAGCTAGCAGGAGACTGGGAACTAAGAATACATTCCAACTGCTAGGGCCAGTCCCTCCGGGGAACCACCTCCTGCCCGGGGGATGGCAGCATTAGCTAACAGGAACTAGGTGGGAAAGAAAGGTAGAGCTGGGTATCCTCTGCACATTGGTGACACCACAGCACAGACCTCCTGATTACCTCTTGCAGTGGCTTCACATTTATTTTATAGCATGGGGAATAAGTTCCAACCCTGCTTAACCCCACATGTCAACAGCCATGGGGCAGAGCAAGAATCTCCCAGCCCCACCTCTCTGAGACCTCCCCCAGTTAGGACTCAAATCACCGTAGCACCATAACAGGCATCTCAGTAGGCTACTATGGTCACATTCCCCCTGTCTAGTTCTTGTTAGAGGCTGTCAACCAAGGTGACCAGAGCGGTCTCCGTTTCAAATCCTGGCCTGAAGCCAAATTGAAATGGGTCTGGAAAACTGATCTCTTCCAAGAAACCCTGTAGCTGAGAAACAATCACCTGCTCAAGCACCTTGCCCAAGAATAAAGACTGGAGGTTGGCAGGAAGTTCTCCAGAGCATGGATGCTTTAGCCCCTGTCAAGGAAGCATCTACCATGCCCCCTGCCCACTCAGCCAGCCCCCCTCTGGCAGTTTTTATCAGTCAGGAAGGACAAGGGTCAAGAACACAGTACACAGATGGTAGGTCTCACCACTCCAAGGATCTTGTCCACATTCTCAGACTCTGAGCTGAAAGGTATCCATATAAATCGGACAAGCAGGTGCCTGAGTTATTCAGAACTACCAAAGTTATTCAAAGCTAGCCTCTTCAGATTTGTCATGACCATATTTAACTGACTTGAATGTCTCATAAAACTATTCCTTTGGATGACAGTAGCTGCTGTTTGCCACTGTGAGGATTTCCCCAGACGCCTTCTAGAAGAACAGAAGTAGTCACATGTTTTGTTCCACACATATCCATATTAATATGGAAAGCCAGAAATAGCTAAAGGATAAGATTATTATTCTACCCATGATAAACGGGTGTTTTGTAGTGCTTCCAATGTCAGATTAGGACCTAAGAGGCCTAAATTCATATTCCCACTACGTCATGAAGGCTTCTGGATGACTTTGGGCCAGCCACACCCTTTTGGCCTGGCCATCTCATGGGGTTGTTTTGAGGATAAAATGGAGGAGAAGAGACTGAAATAAGCAGCTCTAGATCCCCACAGGCAGTAAGATGGGATATAAATGAAATAAATAAAATAAAAAGGTGGAAGGGGCCATAAAAAATATCCCAGCCCTGACCTGCATAGCAAAGGGAAGCCCAGTCCTGTAAGATCTTAGAAGCTAAGCAGGGCCGGGCCGACTCTGGTAAGTACTTGGAAGGGTGACCTCCAAGGAATACCAGAGGCAGGACGCAGAGGCCAGCTAATCAAGCCACTTCTCTAAAAAAGTCTGAGCCCCCAGTAGGCATTGCCAGAAGTCAACCATGACTTCCAGGCAAGCACACAAAACACACACAGACACACAGAAAATTCCAGATATTTTTGGAGCTGTTTATCAGTACAGACATTATTCTAGAGATTCCATGTAAAAATACATTATGGGTGTGCATAACACATGGAAAATATAAGCCCAAAAGAACCTTTATTTTTAGTGCAGCAATAAGTAAATTGCTTCGCCTAAAGAGATTAGTTGTACATTTCATCCAGTAGAATGAATGTGGAAAGCCTACAGTAGACCACAAGAAAAGCACTGGTCAATTTGAATCTTATGCCATTTTATAAAAAAATGTTCATGCTGTACCACCAAGGTTTGGGACCTACCAGGAAAATTTACTTTCCGTTTGATATGGCAAGTAGGAAAGCACCAGGTCTGCCTCTTGTCAAAACACCACCAGATGTCACTTCCATTTTCTAGCTTAGTAGCCAAACCACTTACACAGAACATAGTACAAGGATTAAAAAAGATGAAAATATAGTAGCTGCAAAACCTGACTGTCCTTAATGTTTTTAAACAGAACAACACATAGTACTGGAGTAAAAGGGGAGGGGTATTTTTTCACATATATAGGATTGCCAGGTTTTGAATAAGTCTATTAAATACTCTCATTCATACCCCAGTTAATGAAAACACCACAGCTCTATACTAAGGCCTGTGAATTCTGCTCCACCTTTAGCTTACTGAAGGCACCAACTGTATCCCTCTCAGCACCATCTGTTCTTGATGGTGTCTGTGCCAGGAGATGCGTCCTGTAATAGCAAAAGAATACAAACATTACTGGTTCACTATAGCCATTTTTATTGTCTTTCTCCAAAAGCATTTGCAAACTAGCCTAGTAAATAAAGTGTCCCTAAGTAAGCAGCAGAAAGTATTAAGGAGCTAACCAATTTTAATCATTGATCCCAGAAAGATGAAACTGCCTCTTAAATATTTCAGCATGGCTACCCTCTAGGAAGTGTTTATGACAAGCATATAATTGCACAAGGAAAAAAGACAAATTGGAACCCATCCAAGCTCATCCATATTTAAGTTTGTGTGCTCAGTGCAAACATGGTTTAGGGAAAAACAGCAACAAACATTTGGTAAGCTTCTGATAGGTGGAGAACAAGACGGAAGAGACAAATGAGTCCAGAGACAGTGAGGGGCTATCGGAAAATAAGTTTGATGGGTGGGGGGGAACCCAAAATTTCCATTATGATAATGAAATCATGTGGTATTGCTTTAATGGTGTTTAATGGGTGTGACAATAAAACTCTATAAAAAAGTGGATGTGGCTTACTTCACTACCTTGGAAAGAATGGTTTGAAGAATTAGATAACAGCTTTGAGGACTGTAAATCCAGAGGGGTAGCTGCATAGGCGTCAACTACGGGGGGGCTTGAGCCACCCCCAAAATTTCCCTGGGGGGACTGAGCCCCCCCCCCCCCAGGAAAACGGAGCACCCTCCACCGCGCCTCCCCGGGCCCTTCCTAGGGCCGCTGCCATCTCTCTCTCTCTCTCTCCCCACCCCCCAGCCTGGCCACTCCGTCCCTCCCTCCGTCCGTCCAGGGGCCAGCTAAGCAAATGCCCAGCTGGCCCCTGGGTGGAGGAAGGGAGGGACAGAAGCAGGAGTGGTAAGGCGGAGGTGGGGGGGAGGTAGCGGCGGGGGGCGGCGGCAATGGTGGGGACATGGTCCCACGCACACAAGAAACCCCCCCCCCCCCCGGAATTTAAAAACTTGACGCCCCTGGGTAGCTGTGTTACTCTGTTGCAGCAGAAACAAACAGGAGGCTTGTGGCACCTTAGAAATTAACACAATTTTATGTCTGTATAATCTTCTGTGGCCTGGAGCCCACTTCTTCAGATGCAGTGAGTAGATACTCCCGATGCTGTAATTTTATATAGTATGAAATAAAGCAGGTTTGTAGGCCACAAAGTGAAGGGATTACAGAGTGAAATGTAATTGTGTAAAACTCAAGAAAATTACATAGATGATTCATTGCTTATGCTAAGTTAGTCTGTAATGAATGGGGAATGTCAGATTTTGTTAAGATAGTTAACATACTGTAAGATAAAAATCCAAAGTCCCTGTTCAGCCTGGGAGAGGAGGAATACTACCCCTGCTCCCCTGGGTTACTAGGCCGTGCAGATACAAACCAGGCTGGTAAGTACAAATAGGCTCTTACTGACTGGCCACTAGGCTGGATCCCCTCACACACACACAATCCCACCCACATCAGTCCGCCCTTTCTCAAGAGTCAGACTAAACGGTACAAAGTCTGTTCATTACTAGAGACAGGCCTAACAACTGGATACTCTGTTCTCTTCCAGAGATAGAGCTAAACCACTCTGCCATACTGCCAAGCATAGCTACATATCAAACTAACTGTTCTTTTGCTGAGCTGGACCTGAGCTATCACTGTCCTCTCCCTGAGGCAGATGTGGACTTCCTCTCCTTCTGTGCTTCCCTCCAACCTTCCATTCTCCTTCTGAAAGGGGCAGCACTCCTATAGGCTCAGCTGAGTGGCTGTTTTTATTGGGATATTTGGTTAATATGGCAGAGTTTTGCCCAGTCATAGAAGTGTGACAGTGAGTGCAGTAAATAAATCTCCTGAGGAGTATATTGCAAAAAGGTACATTTACCTTTATTCAAGTAGATCCAGTTCACATTCAGATTGCTGTCAAAAGAAGAGAAAGAAGTCTAATCTAAAGAATACTTTCCCTATCACAAATGGCCAGCTTGTCTGACATCATGTGTGTGGGAGTATGAGGGCACTGTATCTACAGGAGAGACCTCCAGAGACATGTGTCTCCATGGGGGAGAGAGAGAGAAGGGGTCAGAGGGCAGCTCTCAGGTTAAGACAAAGAGAGGCATCCCATTCAAGGAGATAACACCTATACACACTTAGTGCTGTAGTGCCCCCCCAGTATCCAGGCATGCTGAGTAGCTCCCTCCAACAATTTCCCCTTCAGGGACAGGACAGCCTCCAGTCTTCCCAATTACCTGATGGAAATAGCAAGTTAGGGACTTGTGGGCAGGGGCATAAACTATGGGGGGCAACAGAGTTCAAGCGCCCTGGGATTGCCTAGAGGGGAAAAAAAGAAATGGAGGGGATGGGAATATTTCTTTCTTTAGCTATGTCTGTTGGGGGGGGGGGGGGGGGGAGAAGAGGCCTGTGGCTTAAATGCTGAAAGGTGATTTTGGTATCCTGAGACTTGCAGCTGAGAAAAAGAAATGGAAGATACGGATATAGCCATTTTTTGTCTCTGTGCACACGCCGCTGGAAGGAAGCCGCCCGCAGCGTTCAGACTGCGGGCCCTTCCTACGGCGGCGTGCAGACGCTGCGCAGCTCCCCCTCCCGCGCACGTTCACATCCGCTCTGGCGGGTGGAATGCGCGCCGCAGCAGCTGGAGCACCACTTTGAAGTGGTGCTCGGCTGCTGCGGGAGGAGCGCGGCGCCAGACGCGATGCGTCCAGGCTGCCTCCTCGGGGCAGATGTGGCCGTCTGAATGGCTGCTCTGCCTCCGCTTTTGAAGGGGAGGCAGAGCGGCCGAGACTGCCAGTCTGTCCTCAGCCATAGATAATTTCATTTCATATTTAAATAATGAATATGGATTACTAAGTGTGGGCCTGGATCAGGTTCAGTCCCACGCCCCCTCTGGGAAACTGAAAAGTCTACAACCCTACTTATGGGGGGGGGGGGGGATAGAGAAAAATACCTGGAGAGAAGCTAACCCTATTTCAATAGGCTGAGATTCCTGGGTTTAAGGAGGATTTCCAAATGAAATAATTTCTCTCTCTCTGACAGAAAGACCCTTTCAGTTCAGTAAAGCAGTGTATCTGTCAAATTGTCACTGTTTCAAAGCAGAGCAGAGCATTGCTACAAGAACCAGTAACTTGTCACGTTCCTTGTCTTAGTCACCAAACCACAAAGCATTAAGCCCTTCTAAGAAGAAACAATAATCTTATTTTTTGGTTGATGAACAGAAGATGTTGGTGCGAAGGGAAGGGGGGAAGTAGTACATATTCTCATTCCACCTCCCCAGGCTTCCTCTAGAATAGCTGCACACAACCCAACACTGTTATTTGCTAACAATGCCTTACTTGACCACTCACAACCCATGCCAAACTAAAATGAGCTCAGTCACTGTTACTGGAAGGTGTGACGGGGTGGGTGGGGAGCTGAGAAAGCACTTGGCCATCACAGGAGGCAAACATTGTTAATTCTGGGAGTAATGAACCTCCGGCCAAAACCAAAAACAGGAGCACAATCCCTCTTTGAAATTTTCTCCCTCATCCAAAATACTGGAACTCGAGGGCATCCAATCAGACTGATGGGCAGTAGATTCAGGATGATCAAAAGGAAATGCTACTTTACACAGAGAGGGATTAAAATGTGGAATTTGCTGCCAGAGGGTGTAGTGATAGACACAAGAATAATCAGCTTTAAAAGGAGATTAGATTCATGGAGGATATAAATGGCTACTAGCCATGGTGACTGAGGGGAAGCTCTGCATTCAAAGCCACTAAGCCTCTGAATCCCAGAACCAGGAGGCTACATCAGGGGAAGGCCTTGGCCTCTATGGCCTGTTTGCTGGTCCTCCAGAGGAACTGGTTGGCCACTGTGTGAGAATGGATGCTGGGCTAGATGGACCATTGGTCTGATCCAGCAGGGCTCTCCTTATGTTCTTGTGTTCTTAAAGTTTGCAGGCTGATACGAATTGTGTCTGTTGCTTCTTTTTTAAAGTATTTATTTATTTACTTACTTCATTTATAGTATGCCTTTCTCCCTAATGGGAATCCAAAGAGCCTTACATCATTCTCCTCTCCTCAGTTTTATCCACCAAACAGCTCAGCAAAGTCGATTAGGCTGAGCGTGTGTGACTGGCCCAAGATCACCCAGCAAGCTTCCATGGCAGACTGTGGATTCAGACTTGGTTCTCTGCAATCCTAGTCTGGCAATCTAATCACTATAACACACTCTCGCCCAATATTCAAAAGCCTCCAATCTTCACAGTGCATATTGTGAATGGGAGCTGAGAATTCTGTTAAAGCTCTTTAGCTTCTCTTTCCCTTCATCACTCACAAAAAATATATTTCCCAGAAACAGATTAGTGGGTAGAGGAAATTTTGTATGTGTGACCTCTGCCCAGGGTTTTATACCAACTGTGCTACCTGCCAGAATTTCTGTTTACTGATGTGTTGCATTGTTTCTGTTTACTGATGAGCAGCCATAACTCAGTGGCAGAGTATCAGCTGAGCATGCAGAAGGTCCTAGGTTCAACCCCTAGCTATCCCCAGTTGAAAGGATCAGGTAGCAGGTAATGTGAAAGACCTCAGCCTGTGATCCTGGAGAGCTGCTGACAGTCAGAGTAGACAACACTGATAGATCAGTGGCTATGGCAGTGGCATATGGTCATGTGTAGTGACATAATGCAGAAGGACTGATTACCTAGGTATATTGTACAGATATAATTCTATAGTGGGAATGGTAGTTTGGGGTCACAATGGCATTGCACATTTTTACAGGTTTGCAGACCTCTCTGATATTGGTGTAACAGGCCTTGGCAGGGCAGCACAATCCAAGAATCAAAAAAAGTATTTCTGTGAAATCAACAGCAATGGGAAAATGTAGGTTTTTCACCTGAGGGTAATGTTGGACTATAAACGGAGTCCAAGTTAATAAATCTATGCCAGTGGAAAAATAGAACACACACTGTGATTGTAAACTGCAGAAAGAATTGTGTAGTTTTTAATGGAAATGGTGTTTTATTTTGAACTAGCTGTATGGCTGTAGCTAATGCTGTGGTGCTCATTGGTAGCACTGTTAAAAAAATCACTGGCTGCAAAGCGCTATTGAATTGCTTCGTATCTGCTCTTGCAAAAGAGTTTTGCACTGAGGTTTTCATTTCCAAGAAATCCAAGCTGATTGTAACTATATTATTTCTCTTATCTTCATCCTGTCCTCATAATTTATGTCTGTGCGTATATGCAGGGCATTGAGAGGTAGGCCTACTGGCATGCATTGTGAAGTCAGCCAGCAATGAGTAAAGCATCACTTTTAGTAACAAACCCTTCTTTTCAAGTGTGCATGTAGAGCGTCAATCAGTGTGTCAAAGGTGTTCTGAAATCAAAGGTTTCACACACAAATCTTATTCTGCATGTGTTCCCTATCTCTTGTAACTTGCCAATAATGATTGCTGTTCTTGCAATCTTCTGTCTCTTTCCTTGAGAATGTCAGGTACAAAATGAACCTGTGTCTGTTATTCATTGTGGGATATTCAGTATTAACATCCAATTCACAATTCTCCTGCTATATCAGAGAGGATAACAGCATGGATAGTGGTTGTTCTCAGTAATCCCCCCCAAGATGAAGTTGGTCTCCAAAAGTAGTGCTGAGTTTGGAAGTGGGAGTCCTAAATTAAAATTTACAACATTGTGGCTGTGGGCAAATTATGATTTCTCAGACAATGCTGCTTAATTTTCAAAAGAATAACCTTATAGAGAAATGTGTTAAGTTTTTTTGCCATGTATTGAACCACAGTTCTGTAAAAACGATAAGACATATATGAAAGTCAGTTCTTGGAATTCTCTCTCTAGAAGGAACAAGGCCTATGAAAATGAATGGTTGTCATTAATTCCTGTGTTACCCTTGGAAACACCACTGAAATGGAGTCAAAAACTACTCTCTGTCTTTGATATTTATTATTTATTTATTTATGTCATATTTTTACCCCGCCCTCCCCCCAAGTGGGCTCAGTTGGCTTGGCCCATGCTGACAGGCATTTCCTTAGCGGACTGAAATGTATTGAAATGTGTTGTGCCCCCAAGAGTTCCTGCAATGTAAGAGCCCTCCACCACCCATCATGACAGGCATTCCTAGCTTTGCATTGTTTGAATTCTATATTCTATTTTATAGTTTTTTAAGAACATAAAAACATATGAAGAGCCCTGCTGGATCAGACCAGGCCGTCTAGTCCAGCATTCTGTCTCACATAGTGGCCACTTAGTTCCTCTGGAGTTCCAACAACAGAGCATAGAGGCCAAGGCCTTCTCTTGATGTTGCCTCCGGCTCCTGGCATTGGTATTCAGAGGTTTACTGCCTCTGAACGTGGAGGTTCCTTTTTGTCACCATGCCTAGTGTTAGCCTGACTGCTCTCTTATTTATTAATATTTGGGGGAATCTTAGCTCTTAACAATATGCAGCAGGCGTTGCAAATCTCCACTTGTGTCTACAGAGGCTGCGCTTCATCGAGACTTCCCAGGAACTGACACAAGACTCAAGTTAAGAGTTATAAAGATAAGGTGTTTACTATAAAAATGATAAAAGATTCATAAGCAATATTACACAATCATACACACGTTTACACAGATCTAAGAAATTAGGTAGAATTACAGAGACATTTGCATGAGCAGGAGAATTGATGGTATCCATTGGGGGTGATTTTTACCTAAATAGGAATCTAGCAGAGTCTGTCTGGGAAAAGCGGGGAAAGTATCTTCAGACAAAGGATCATGGTTCAGAACCAGCTGAAGCCACATGGCGGATCCAAGTGGTGCACCCAAGGATCCATAAGGGAGGGAGGAAGAACAAGCAGGAACAGGGAGGAAAAATCTATTCTTCTTCTGATCTGTGACTCTTGGGGATCAGAATTTATTGGGGGGGGGGTGTTCCCGGGAGGTTGGCAAGGTATGAGACCTTCCCAGGACCGCCTATAGATAGTCCGTTCTCTGTCCCTAGCCACTAAGAGGGTCCTATGGGAGTGGTGAATATTTAGATCTACCTGATGGTCAGGACAGGATGTTGACATCAGCTGCATCTGACGTGATTTTCTAGATGAAAGCGGGTCCCAGGCAGCAAAACTAGTCCAGCAGGAAGCATCCCGCTGCTTTCGCACCCTTGTGTGAAGTCCTTTGATGTAGAGGGGACTTGTAGGAGGGGGTTCAAGCCTGTGTACGTGTATGGAGTTCGTCCTCGCATGGAGTTAGTACTATATGTCCCTAGCACATGGCTTTGTGTGTGTGTCTTTGTGCTTTGTAACAACCTCCAGGCTGGAGGTGGTAACCTCAGAAAATGGGGTTGTAGACCTTCGTTGGGGGCATTTGCCACCATCTTCCCACTGGTCACTGTGTGCACTATTTTAACCCACATAACTGGCAGCATAGTCCTTTCACTGTTCTCATAAATCACCAGAAAAGTCCACAATAGTGTTACAATTGTAGCCACTGATAGATCTATACCCCATTAATTTCTCTAATCCCCTCTTAAAGCCATCTATGCCTATGGCCATCACTAAATCCTCTGGCCTCTCTCAGTTTCAGCAAGTTCAGATCCCATTAGCAGATATTTAAGTTCGGCTCCCTCCCCCCAAAGTGCATCACCTTACACTTACCAACATTGAACTTCATTTGCCACATTGTTGCCCACTCACCCAATGTGGAGATATTCTTGGAGCTCTTCACAGTCATCCTTGGTTGTTACTATCCTGAATAATTTTGTGTTATCTGCAAACTTGGCCACTACACTGCTCAATTTTACATCTGTTGCTGCTATGTCTGAAGAGATCTTGTTAAATATTAAAATTGCTGATTAATTGGAATAGACCACCTGAGAACTTTCAGCAGCCAACAGAAAGATACACGAATCCTGTCACTGTGATTAAATACAGCACATTTGGAATCGTCAATTTCAGGACAAGGGCTGAAGGCTTAAATGCAGTTAGCTTTTTAAACAAAATCTACTGCATTTCTACATATCCAGAAAAGCTGTTGATTTTGTATTTAATTCTATATCTTGCTTTGGATTATTAGTTCAAAATTTCACTAGATGTTGAGCAGGTCATGTCTTACACTGTTTATAAAAACTAGAGAACTGTTCATAAAACATTTGTACAGTATTGATACAGGATAGTACATAAGAACATAAGAGAAGCCAATGTTGGATCAGGCCACTGGCCCATCCAGTCCAACACTCTGTCACACAGTGGCCAAAAATACCAGATGCCATCAGGCGGTCCAGCAGTGGGGCCACATTGAACTATGAAGTGGACTATGAAGAGTGGCAAGAAACTGATGTGTGAAGTCTACACAAGATGTATTTTCTCATTGGTTTCACCCATCCACATTTCTTATTTTCACTTGCATAGGAAATACACAGAAACGGTGGGGACTGTCAATATGAAGAATTATCTTTTAGCGTTCTGACATTCTCAAAGTGCCAGACAGGCACTATCTTGCAGTAGAAAGTTGTTGTTCTCTGCATTTATTGTTCCATCTTTGTTTTGACCTTGGGAGAGAAAGGAAAGAATGTTTTGACTTGTGTGCTAGTTGTCACTTCATATAAGACAGATTCTTTGCACTTAGGACTACATGTATCCTGATCCAGCAAGAAAGAGCAAATACATAAGCAATCCTTACCATTGTAGTGGTCATGCAAGCTTGATGCAAATGAAGAGAAATTTCTGGGGACTACAGTGCTTATGCAGGTCTACTTATCTGCCACTGCAGTTGGCCATAGCATGTAATTTTTCTTTATCTTCCCAGTATTACAGTTTACAATGTTTTTGGACATCCTTGTCTATCTTGTTTAGTCAGTCATAAGCTGAAATTTATTGGCCTTCAAGAAATAAAATATCTTTTCAGGCTGGTTTACACAACTGCGGAATTGGATCTGTTTTTCACTCTTACTATATTTTATTATTACTTTATTTATAGTATGCATTTAATTAGGCATCTTAAAGATCAAAGGGCTTTGGGTATACATAATAATGAAAAAAGAAATAACACAGAATTCCTATCGATCTACAAGCTTTAAACAGAGCCTGCTCCCCACATGTTCATCTTTTGCAAATGTGAGGGTTAATATCTACATTATGTTTCATGCAGAAATTGTTCCAATTTTTGGTTTTTGCCTTGATTTTGTCATTAGTTCCAGTATTAAGTATGACAACGTTTGCTCCAGCATGGTTGAAGTGTTGGAAATGAACATCTGTCTAGTAGCCAGACTGGAGTGGCAATGAAAGCATCACAGCAAAAAGAAGTGAAAGGTCTTTATTTACTAATGATGATATCTGCCATGATACAGCAAGAGTGATTTTCTAGGGGGGTAAGTAAACTGAAAAGAGATCCCCATATTTTCAATGACACTACCACAGGAAACAAGACATTCTGAAGACTGATGGTCAAAGCCATTCCCAAATTCATCAGTATGTCAACATTTCACTATGCTATAGAGGATAAAGGCTCCTACAGAGTGATAGTTTTCAGTGCTAAGCAAGCATCAGTCTTTCAAAATGCTTCACACCTTCATTCTGTAATCCTTTTAATAACAAAAATCATACCAAGCCCAAATCCATTAGAGAATGTAAATAACTGAACTTCATGGTTATTGCTTGAAAGCTTATTAAATGTTCTTTCAGAATGCACAAGGCAATGGAGGAAAAAGCTGCTTTAAATAAAATACACCTTACAACGGTAATGGGGGGGGAGATATGGCATTTAATCCCACCACAAGCAAGTGTGGCTTCTGCTGCACTATTGAGGATAACCTTGTTCCAGATGTGCCCATATGTGCACATGTGCTTGTGTATTACCAAATATCCATTCTGCTACAATGACAGCAATTCTAAACAGGTTTACTCAGAATCCTACGCAGGTCTCTGGACTGGGGCTTATTCCCAGGAGACTATTTTTAGGATTGCATTGAACAGCTCTTTATAATGTTTCAACCAGTCTGCCTGCCCTTATGACTGCTGTTAAATAGTGGGTTCCATGGATCAGCAGACTCACTACTAGTGATCAGCACAACTTTATTTATGATTTCAGCAGAGCAAGACTGAAGCCCTGTTTAAATAGCATGCAATTGCCACACCCAAACACACCCCACTCCCAACGATAGACTATTTACGTAACATTACTTCTTGACTGGTTACTGCCAGAATCCCAGTGGGCTATTGTTCTTAGGCTCCAAGCTCAACTAGTCTCTGGTAGCACAGTCCTGCAATGTTTCAGTCCCAGTACATAACAACTACAAATGGAGGAGAAAGGAAGGGCACTGAGTCACAAGAATCCCTGCAGTACCTCTATGAGGAGGGGCCTAAAATGCTTCCCAGTTTTAACCAGTTGCTGATATTACTCACGTGGAAAGCATTCTTAATTGCCTCCAGTTTATTTGTAGGCTAGTTTGAATTATACAAGTTAATGGCTCCTATTAAGTATTATGGCTCCTATTAAGTATTATTATGTGGCAAATAAAATGCAAGTCTGTGATCAGGCAGGCAAAAAGTGAATATGAGGAGCATATCGCAAAAGAACATAAAGACCAACAATAAAACTTTCTTCAAATACATTAGAAGTAGGAAACCAGCCAGGGAAGCAGTGGTGCCCTTGGATGACCAAGGGGTAAAATGTGTAGTGAAGGATGATAGGTCTTTGCCAGGTTCTAAGGGATTGATTTCTAAAATTTATAAAATCCTTATAGATCCTATGCTCTCTGTTCTTCCCTCTTATGTATATTCTTGGAAGAATGATCTCCAAATCGACCTTCCTGAAAATTTTTGGGAGTCTGTATGGTCCTCATATGCTGCCTCATCAAAATCCATCAATATTCAACAACAGAACTTAAAACTAATTACAAGGTGGTATATGACCCCATTGAAACGTCATAAAATTAATACCAAATTATCCCCAAAATGTTGGAAAAATTGTGGTCAGATTGGCTCTTATATACATTGCTGGTGGAAATGTGATGTCGTTTCCCAATTGTGGCAAAAAATTATACTGGAAATTGAGAAGTTGACAGGCTATGTAATACCTAATAAACCTGAGATCATTCTTCTTAATTGTTGGAATGAGGTAAACTTTCCTAAATATACCATAGAACTACTCACTTTACTTTTGTCTGCGGCAAAAACAACGATAGCGCTGAGCTGGAATAATTCCCGTCCTCTCTCTCTGGAGACATGGTATTCAAAGATCTGGGACCATCTGTTAATGGACAAAATCACAGATAGACTTGCAAACCAGGATCCGCGAGAAGGCAATTACTCCTTTTATGGCTGCTGGCACCCTATTTTGGACAGACTTGAAGATTTACTTGAAAAGACTACACCTACTCAACAATCAAATTATTATACCTTCATTCGTAGAGACTGGTCATTGTGATGCTATATAAGTGTGTTTTGATTGTTAGTTGTTTGTTATTTGATTTTGTTAAATGAAGTTAAAAAGTTAATTAAAAAATTGTTCATTAAAAAAAAAAGGATGATAGGGAAATGGCTGAGAAGCTGAATGCATTTTTTGCCTCTGTCTTCACTGTAGAAGATGAGAAGTGCCTGCCCACTCCAGAACCTCTGATTTCGGGAGGGGTATTGAAAGACCTGAGTCAGATTGAGGTGGCAAGAGAGGAGGTCCTACGACTGATAGACAACTTAAAAACAAATAAATCACCGGGCCCGGATGGCATACATCCAAGAGTTCTGAGAGAACTCAAATGTGAACTTGTGGATCTCCTGACAAAAATATGTAATCTTTCCTTAAAATCTGCCTCCATTCCTGAGGACTGGAAGGTAGCAAATGTCACTCCTATCTTTAAAAAGTGTTCCAGAGAAGATTCGGGAAATTACAGGCCAGCCAGTCTGATATCGATACCGGGTAAGTTGGTGGAAACTGTTATTAAGGAAAAAATTAGTAGGCACATTGATGAACAAAATCTATTGAGGAAGACTCAGCATGGGTTCTGTAAGGGAAGATCTGTCTCACTAACCTGTTAAGTGTTCTTTGAGGGAGTAAACAAACATGTGGAAAAGGGGGACCCAATAGATGTTGTCTACCTTGACTTCCAGAAAGCTTTTGGTAAAGTTCCTCATCAAAGGCTCCTAAGTAAGCGCAATAGTCATGGGATAAAAGGACAAATCTTTTTGTGGATCAAAAACTGGCTAATTAAAAGGAAACAGAGGGTGAGTATAAATGGGCAATTTTCTCACTGGAGGGAGGTAAGCAGCGGGGTACTGCAGGAGTCAGTACTCGGTCCGATGCTTTTTAACTTGTTTATTAATGATTTGGAGTTGGGAGTAAGCAGTGAAGTGGCTAAATTTGCAGATGACACAAAGTTGTTCAGGGTGGTGAGAACCAGGGAGGATTGTGAGGCACTCCAAAGGGATCTGTTGAGGATGGGCGAGTGGGCATCAAAGTGGCAAATGGGGTTTAATGTGGCCAAGTGCAAAGTGATGCACATTGGAGCCAAAAATCCTAACTATAAATACACGTTGATGGGGTCCAAACTGGCGGAGAGTGACCAAGAGAGAGATCTTGGAGTCATAGTAGATAACTCAATGAAAAAGTCAAGACAGTGTGCGACTGCAATGAAAAAGGCCAACACTATGCTAGGGGTTATTAGGAAGGGAATTGAAAACAAATCAGCCAGTATCATAGTGCCCCTGTATAAATTGATGGTGCGACCTCATTTGGAGTACTGTGTACAGTTCTGGTCGCCACACCTCAAAAAATATATTATAGCATTGGAAAAAATGCAGAAAAGGGCAACTAGAATGATAAAAGGGTTGGAACACTTTCCCTATGAAGAAAGGTTGAAGCGCTTGGGGCTCTTTAGCTTGGAGATATGGCGGTTGAGGGGTGACATGACTGAGGTTTATAAGATTATGCATGGGATAGAGCAGGTAGAGAAAGAAGTCCTTTTCTCCCTTTCTCACAATACAAGAACTCGTGGGCACTCCATGAAATTGCTGAGCAGTCGGGTTAGAACGGATAAAAGGAAGTACTTCTTCACCCAAAGAGTGATTAACACGTGGAATTCACTGCCACAGGAGGTGGTGGTGGCTACAAGCATGGGCAGCTTCAAGAGGAAATTAGATAAACATATGGAGCAGAAGTCCATCAGTGGCTATTAGCCACAAAGTATAGATAGGAACTCTCAGTCTGGGGCAAGTGATGCTATGTATTCTTGGTGCTTCGGGGGGGCAACAATGGGAGGGCTTCCTGCCCCCACTGCTGGACCTTCTGAGGGCAGCTGATGTTTCTGGCCACTGTGTGACAGAGTGTTGGACTGGATGGGCCACTGGCCTGATCCAATATTGGTTTCTCTTATGTTCTTATGCAGCAAATTAAGAGATCACATCACCACATATTGGTGACAACCTCTTGCTACAACAAATGTAGCCTACAAAGCAGCGCAAACACCATGTTCTTTTACCAGAAAATGTATGTAGGTCTTTGCCACATTCTGTTTTCACCAGTGTCCACTATATCTGCAATTTTTTTGCTCTAGTAACCTGTCAACATGAAGAAAGCTGAGAGCAGACAGCTCTTCAGAAATGTGTGCTAGTTTCTTTACCGCCATACAGAAACAATGAAAAATGGACTGTGGGATCACTCCCAGGAGTACACAGTGTTGCCAAGCTCCAGAGAGAGCCTGGAGATCTCCCAGAATTACAGTTGACCTGTTCCCCTGGAGAAAATGGATGCGTTGGAGGGTGTGCTTTATGGCATTATACCATGCCCTTCCCAACTCCACCCTCCCTGGCTCCATCCCCCAAATCTCCAGGAATTTCCCAACCCAGAGCTGACAACCCTACATATATCAAGAAGAAAGACAACTGTGTATAACAACACTAATATGATTTGAAAAATTCCACAAAAACAAACCAATAAATAATATATAAAAGTATTATGTATTATTTTCATTCATTCAATGAAGTCTCTGGATTACAATCTTCATTTCAAGACCAGATCAGCAGCATAGAGGGAAGTTCCTTGTTTAATGAGACACTGGTGGCCCGCCTTGTGAAATTTTGTCACATTCTCTGAAACTTTGAAATGACCTAGAATGAATACAGAAGTTGGTTGAAGTGTTCTGAGATTTTGAACCTGACCATTTACAATATTATGTTATTCTGGAAGAAGGTATCTGAAATGAAGATTGTAATCTGGCGACTTCATTGAATGAATGAAAATAATACATAATACTTTTATATATTATTTATTGGTTATTTTTTGTAGAAATCTTCAAATTATATTAGCGTTGTTATACACAGTTGTCTTTCTTCTTGATTTCTTTGGTTGATTGTGTGATCTGCTGCTTTTGAACCGTGCATGTATGGCAGCAACGCTCTAACAGAAAAATGTATACATACAGCACAAAAAAATTTACAGTGATACAGATGCACAAAGGAAGCTACTGATTTGCTATGGTTGAAACTACCTCGAGACTCTTAACTATATAAATACTGTTTGTCAGGACCCCGCCAGCACTTCCATTGACAAGGGATAGTATTAAACCTATTGGTTTAAATCCTACTTAGCACTTGCTCACGGAAACAAACTTTCTGACCCCTCCTCTGCAGCCTGCCATGCCTCCAGAGATAATGCCTCTGGGATTAGTGGTGGGTAAAATGGGTGTCTAGGATCAGGAGAAAGGGATCAGCTATCCCCTTTTGTTTCTGGTTAAGTGAGATACGTAAGGCTGGAGGAGTACTGATGGGAACCTTTCAGTTCTATAAAACTGATTCACAATAGACTTATGTGGGTTAATATCTACCATTCATACTATAACATTTTGAGTCACATTATTTACAGTAATTCTGTTCCATAAAAGAAAGATAAATAAGAGGCTGATATTTGAGGTGTGGTGCTTTGCAGCCAAACGGTGATCTCCCCAATGCAAAACTGGAGTTAACCCTGTTGATGTTGATTCTGTGGGTTGGTGTCAGCAAAATGAAGAGGTTTGTATCTCACTCAAAATGTGTGTTAATATAAATAAGTAGAGTTTGTTCTCAGTTAAAATCCATACTTGCTTAAGCACCCAAAAACATTTGCAGGTGGCAGCTACTGCTGTACCATAAAAAGCAACTGTGAACAAGAAGAAATCAGCACTAAGGAAGCTCTACATTGGACTGCTGAGCAGACCAGTTTGTCCCTCTTGGATATGAGTCTATACTCAATCAAATAGCTTCCTCTTCACCAGGTTTAACACTGTAAGAATGAAAATAACACTAGAAGACTGAATGTAAATTTGATCATTTAGCTGCAGCTGGTACTTTCCAAGTCTCAGTTTTACTGAAATGTACTCCTTTCAGTTGATCCATAAATTAGCACCAGTCAGCCATTTCCTTCAGAAAAGGAAATAAACGTTACCAGACGTCTAGATTTATTCTCTGAATCCAAAAAGGTTTTTTGTTTTTTGTTGTTGTTTTTTTAAGACAGAACAAAACATCATTAGGAAAAGATACTGATTGTGGACTAGCAATTCATCCCAGCACATAGACCCCCATAGCTGATGGCCCTGCTTATACATATTTGTTCTTTTATGCTTACAACTGCATTCTAACAAACTTTAATGCACATTCAGTAATGACTGTGCTGAAATGAAGTAATTCTTTAGTGGCTTCTGGATTACACAGCTGGCCAATTTTGCACTGGCCAGTTGCCTCTCGTTCTCTCCGGAGTTTACCCTCCCAGTTTCTTTCGGAGTATTTTCTTCATTTTCCCACTTGGAACCTCAGCCCTTTCGATATAGCGTGACGAAGGGTTTTCTCAAAAAAAAAATTAGTGGGGCGGCCCTGATGAAAGGCGGGCGAGTGGGCGCGTTTTCATTTTTGGTTCTCCCCCGGAGCAAACAGGAAAATCCTCTAAAAACAGGATTTGTTTGCTCCAGGGAAACTCCGGTGCAGTGGGCGATACTCCAGAGCAAAACGTGAGCCCGGAGCAACTGGTGTGAAATCGACCAGAAGCTCCGGTGCAAGCATGAGGGCAAACCTGGGGCAAACGCTAGTGTGAAATCGGCCAGCATGTTTTCCTAGCAGAAGCTTATTAGTCTATACTTATCTTTTGTGTCCTCTCATCTGCATTAACTGCCTTGACCACCCTGACTTTCCAGCCTTGGCTTTCTTGATGTCATATTGTCTTTCCACTTCATAATTTCAGAGTTAGGTGATACTTCTCAGTTAATCAAGAAATTGTATTGGGTAAATGAGAAGCCCAAGAATGGCTGTGCTCAGTGGTTTGGCCACAAGGTGTATCTGTTCCTTTCTAACCATTTGGCAAAGGAGAGGGGGAGTAATGGTTTGGCAAAGGTGGGATATGTGAATGATCCAGGCCTTCTCTTTGTTGACAATGCTTCAGTTGCTATGAAATATGAATCTATAAAGCCACCTTATACTGAATCAGGCCACTGGTCCATCGAGTCCAGTATCAATCTCTTCTGATTAGCTACAGCTGTTCAGGCCACAGGACTGGCTACCTTAGAACCTTTAGTTGAAGATGACTGGGAGCCAACTTGGGACTGTCTCCCTGCAAAGCATGTGTTCCACCACTGATCTATAATTGTCTTTTACACCATGGAGCATGTTGACAAGGAATATATCTATTTAATACAACTGTTCAGATCCTTAAAGGACTTCTAATAAGGTGGTATTAAAAGCAGAGGCATTCCAACACAACAAAAACATGATAATAATTCCAGGTGAGTCTAGTAGAACCTTAAAGACTAAGATTGCCAGGTCCCATTTCCCCCCCAGCGGTGGGATTGGGGGGGGTCTGGGAGGGGGAGGGACCATTCCCGATGGAATGACATCATGCAGAGTGATGTCACTGTGTTGGAGACGCAATGCCCCACATGCCCCCGTTTTCCCCCAACCATTTCAAGGGAACCTTCCCTTTAAATGGCTGGGGGTAAGCAGGTGCCGCACTTGTCTGCCCTGCAAGCCGCAAATTTACAGTTTGCAGGGCAGGCATGCACAGTCCCCACTTGAAAAGAGCAGGTGCCCCACATGCCTGCCTTGCGAGCTGTGAATTCGCAGCTTGCAGGGCAAGAGTGGGCAGCCCCTGCTTGAAAAGAGCAGGTTCCATGTGCATCTGCCCTGCAAACCACAAATTTGCAGCTTGCAGGGCAAGTGCACACAGCACCCACTCTTTTCAAGTGGGGCTGTGGATGACTGTTGGGGGCAGGACATTGGGAGCCCCAAAAATCAGGGATACCCCGCACCACCTGGGGACTGGCATCCCTATTAAAGACTAACAAAAAAAATTCAGTATGAGCTTTCAAAAGTCAAAGCACACAGACCAAACATCTGTGGAAGTGAGCTCTAACTAGCCCCTGTAATCCATGCAATGGTCACCTCCAGGCTAGATTATTGCAACTTGCTCTACATGGGCCTGCCCTTGATGCTGACCTGGCAATTCCAACTGGTACAGAACGCAGGGGCATGGGTCCTCACAGGGACACTGTGCACAGCACATATCCATCCTGTGCTGCTTGAGCTATACTGGCTTCTGGTGGAGTACCAGATCAGGTTCAAGGTTTTGGTATTGACCTTCAAGGCCCTTAATGGTCAGGGACCTATGTAGGTTCAGGACCGCCTCTTCTGGTATACCCACAGAAGAGTGCTGTGCTCTGCTGATCAAAATCTATTGGTGGTCCCTGGCGTGAGAGATATCCGGCTGCCCTCAACCAGAGCCAGGATCTTCTCTGCCTTGGCTCCAGCCTGGTGGAACTCTCTGCCAAACAACATCCATGGCCTGCAGGACCTGTTACAGTCCTGCAGGGTCTGCAAGGCAGAGATATTCCACAAGGCAGGTTTGGTTGAGGACAGTGATGGTTCCATTCTGGCACTCCCACCCCCCTCTTTTCCTGTGAGATAGCGGTGTTATTGGTTCTTTGCACCATCTCTGGCTGTATTTATGTTTGCTATTGGCTTTAACTTGATTTTAACTGATGCTTTATGACTGTGCTGTGCACTGCTCTGAGCCTGGTTGACCAGGGGGGAACAGCTGAAAAGTCAAATGAATAAATAAGTAACTCATAAATGATGCTGAAATGCGTGGAGTTGATGATATTTTTGGCTAACAGTTCCTCAGTCCTCCACCCCGCTGCATTTCAAACCAGGCGCGCCCAGTGATCTCCTCAGCGGCTCCACCTGCAGGGGCAAAAAATGGCCCTACTAGAGGGGGGGCAACAGTCCAGTGGCACTGAGGTCAGTCCTGTTGGTGGCACCGAGGTCGATACCGCTGGGGGCTCAGCAGTCCAACAGCCCCAAAACTGCCTGCGCCGCTCCAGTGGACTCACCTGCGTCAGCCAGTTCCTCCTCTTGAAGCCCGGCCTCCTCGCGTGCCACGACCCACAGCCGGCTCTCCCACTACACCCGGTTCCCCTCAGTGCCCGACTCAGTACCTCCTCTCCGTGCCTAGGTCCTCCTGGCGTCCGCTCACCTCAGATGCCACGTCAACCCCACTCCTTCCGTCCATGGCAGCCCCAGACTCGCAAGCCCCGACAGTCACAGTGCCCCAACGAGCTCCAAGGACTCGCCCGGCAAGCAGACCCGCTCCAAGAGCACTGGGCACCGGTGGGACCCGGCCGCCGCAAACGCCGCCGCAGTGTCAGGAGGGCTCGGCTGCTCGCTTGGCCGCCGCACCCGCCGGGGGGCTCAAGACTTCAGCTCCGATGTTGCCACAGCCCCTCCCCTGCACCTCTCAGCCGCCCCAGCTACAGTGTCTCCGCAGGCGTCTCCATGCCGGGGGGGCCGGGGGCCCCTGAAGACTCCGGCTCCAGCTCCGCCACAGACCCCGCGTCTCCCAGACGCTCCAGCCGTGAAGCCTCCATGGGCGTCTCCACTGCAGCACTGCAGCACCCAGCCTCAATGTCTCCACGGGGCGGGCGTCTCCAACTCGGCGTCGGCGTCTCCGGGCTCGGCATCCGGCTTGGCGCCTCCACAGCCCCAGGACTGGTAAGTCAGGCAGTGGATTGCTTCAGAGCACCCCAACTCCGTCCCTCTTGCTGGCTTCCTTCAACTTGCCTAGCTTTTAAGATCAATTCGGCCCATTTTTTAGGGCAAAAACGGCCGTTTCAGCGGAGCTCAGTTTCAGAGCTCTACGCTGGTCGTCATCTTGGGCTATACATCCATTAATGCTGATGATGCGGCCTCTGGGCCAGCGATGAACCTGGTGTCAACCATGGCGGCACTAGGACTCACCCAACTTGTAACAGTGCCTATGCACCAGGCCGGGCATACGCTCAACTTGATTTTTGCGGCGGGGGTTGGGGTGGGTCCAATTACTGCTTTGCCGGTACCATGGTCGGATCACCATGCTCTGAAGGCCTGTCTGAATGTCCCGCTCAGACCCCGTGTGGGTGGTGAGCGTATTTTGGCTTGCCCGCGGAGCCAGATGGACCTTCAGCGGTTTCTGATGGCCCTGCGGGATCCCATGCCTCCTGGCGGCTCGTTGGATGAGCTGGTCGAGGACTGGCATGGCCGGCTTCGGGCGGCTATCGACGAGATCGCCCCCAGGCGTCCTCTTCGCCCTCGTTCTGAGTGGGCTTCCTGGTACACCGGGGAGCTGTGGCAGATGAAACGAGAGCTTAGACGATTAGAGAGACGGTGGCGGCGAGCCCGCAACCAAGCGTCAAGAACATCTTATAGGATGTTTATGAGATCCTATGAGATGGCTGTCAAGGCTGCAAAGAGACAGTTCTATGCGGCTACGATTGCATCTGCAAGCTCACGCCCGGCACAATTATTTAGAACCATTCGATCTTTAACAGAACTGCCACATGGCGGCTTAAATGATAGGGAATTGGACATTGGCTGTGAGGCTTTTGTGAGCTACTTTGCAGATAAAATCTTGTTGCTCCGCCGTGACCTCCCTGCCACAGTTGAGACAGTGAGCGAACTCGAGGCTCCATGCATGTCTTCTAGTTCCATTCTGGATTCGTTCGGTCCACTCGGCCTTGAGGAGGTTGACAGTTTACTCTCTGCTGTATGCCCAACCTCATGCAGCCTTGATCCGTGCCCTTCATGGCTGATAAAAGCTGGCCGTGAGGGGTTACGAGGTGCCCTTAGGGAGATTGTCAACAAGTCCTTCCAGGAGGGACGGTTCCCTGGGGCACTCAAGGAAGCGATGGTCCGCCCCCTCCTGAAAAAACCATCACTGGACCCGGCCGAATTGGCCAACTACCGGCCGGTGTCCAACTTGCCCTATTTGGGCAAGATCTTGGAGAGGGCGGTGGCGATTCAGTAGCAGAGTTTCCTGGATGACACCTCCGTGCTAGATCTGTTCCAGTCCGGCTTCCGGCCAGGTCATGGGACGGAAACGGTACTGGTCACCCTCACGGATGACCTCCGACGGCATCTGGATCAGGGCGGAACGGCGGTGCTGGTGTTGTTAGATCTGTTGGCCGCGTTCGATATGGTCGACCACCAGTTACTGATCCACCGCCTCGCCGACATAGGGGTTCAGGGGCTTGCCTTACAGTGGCTTGTCTCCTTCCTCCAAGGTCGGGGACAGAGAGTGGTGCTGGGAGAGCAGCTGTCCCAGAGGCATTCGCTGGTATGTGGCGTGCCTCAGGGAGCAGTGCTATCTCCCATGTTGTTTAACATCTATATGCGCCCTCTCGCCCAGATTGCCCGGAGGCACAAGCTGGGCTGCCATCAGTACACTGATGACACCCAGTTGTATCTGTTGATACATCCGGGGCCATCCTGAATGACCTGGAACGGGCGCTTCAGGACGTGGCGGACTGGCTTAGGCTGAGTCGACTGAAACTGAATCCAACGAAGACAGAGGTCCTGTGCCTGAGTCGGAGTGGACCGGGGGTAGGGATCCCACTACCAGCCTTCGGGGGGGCGCCATTTGTGCCAGTGCCGAGGGTCCGGAGCTTGGGAGTGCTCCTGGATGCCTCCTTAACCATGGAGGCCCAGGTAGCAGCCACTGCCAGAGCAGCCTTTTACCATCTATGGCTGATTAGGCAGTTGGTTCCCTTCCTCGAACGCAACGACCTGGCGACAGTGATCCATGCTATGGTCACCTTGAGGTTAGACTACTGTAACGCTCTCTACATGGGGCTGCCCTTGACCCAGCTCCGGAGGCTGCAGCTAGTGCAGAATGCCGCGGCCAGGCTGTTGATGGGCCTCTCAGTGAGGGACCATGTCCGGCCTGTGTTGAGGGCGCTGCACTGGCTGCCTATAGCATACCGGACCCGGTTCAAGGTGCTTGTTTTAACTTTTAAAGCCCTATATGGCCTGGGGCCTGCCTACCTAAGGGACCACCTTTCCCCGTATATACCCCAGAGAGCGCTGCGGTCAGGCACTCAAAATCGCCTGAGCCTTCCAGGCCTGAGGGAGGCCAGGTTGACAACTACCAGGAGCAGGGCCTTCTCGGTGGTGGCCCCCTACTGGTGGAATGAGCTCCCGGAGAACATCAGGGCCCTATGGGATCTTCTGCAGTTCCGCAGGGCCTGCAAAGCGGAGCTCTTTTGCCAGGCTTTTGGGGCCGCCACCGGAGGGAATGGCCCTTAGTAGGCGGTGGGGTGAATCGCCGCTAGAACACCTGGGGTGGGGTGGGAGTCTCCTGGCGGGAAAGAAAGTAGGCCACTGGTATCTGATGTTGTTCTAGTATCTGCTGCCATCTGTGATCTGATTGCTTAGCTGTATTTTAATGTGATTTAATGGAATTTTATGTGTTTTAACTTTGTATATTTATAATTATGTTGTTAGCCGCCTAGAGCCGGCTTGCTGGGAGGGCGGGATATAAATCAAAATAAATAAATAAATTTTGTTAGTCTTTAAGGTGCTCCTGTACTCTCGTGTGATTTTGTCGAACCATGATGAACATGAGGTAGAAACATATTACCTAAAAACAACTGAATTAATGTTTGAATTAAACAATCTGCATTCATGTTCATTAGATGACTAGAGATTTGCCTGTTTGTATTGTAACTAATAATAATAACTGTTATAATATGTTTTTTTAACTGCTAGAAGAATGTATATTTTAACACAGTATTAGAAATATGAACTGGGCACGGCAATCCTATGGTGCTGGCACTCTAGGTGGCTGCTATGCCAGAGATAATGCCAGCATTAGAGTATTGTGGTTGCCATCCTAAGAACACTTTCCTGGGAGTGAGCCCCACTGAAGAGACTTACTTCTAAGGCAGCAGTCCTGCTTAGGATTGCTTCCTGAAGAACAATCTTCTCCCGCAGCAGCATAACCCAAGGAAAAGATTGATGTGTAAATCTTGTAAATGTACAAAGAGAAGCTTTTATCTTTATCTTACCTTTACAACATATGGTGGAGTGGCGTGTTTTCCTTTGTAGGGTGCTTCATTTATTTTATGTATACAAATCAAATAATAACTAACTATAAAGCAATAAAAAGTTCATATGTGGTTTTAAAATTATTCTTAAAAACTGTATATGAATTTAAAATGTATTCTTGTGTTCCAATTCTCTATACTTTCAAAAGCAAACAAGCTAAAATGGTTTCTCTGTCTCTCTTAATAAAATCCTTGCCCACCCTTTTGGATATCTGTCTACAAGCACATGGCCAAGTCTTCAAGGTGCTCTGCACAAAGCAGACAAGGAATCAAAAGAATTGGTGTGATAAAAGTTGCTCTTGTTATTGCTCCTTGTTGTGTCCAATTGTAGTTGCAACACATGCCCACCTCTGCACACCTCCCACACCTGTTCCGAATAATTCCTCATTATCTCACAAAGACTAGATGGGATCAGTGCAGGATATTATTAGAGAAGGCTCTGCCTTCAGCCCAAGGAGATAAGCGCCCCTTCATCATATTAATGTAGCTGCCTGATTAATTTGGTGATTGGCCCAAATGTAAAATGAAGTAAATGCCATTTTTATTAATGTCAGAGCTATGAATTAGATAACGAACACAATAATAGGACTTTCAAAAAAGCAACAAAGATCCCGTCTGTGTCAGTGGTAGGGTTTTCTCTATTAGAGTCATCGTCATCATTTGTAGTAGAAATTATGCCCATAAATAAAGCCAGTCAGAGCTACATAAACTCGTGATCAAATACCATGTCCTTTGGCAGCATCCAGTCATTATGTTTTTGTAAAGCAGTTAGCTGGGCAGTTTTTAAAATTTACTTTAGGTTTATCATTCACTGTTTAATGATAGCGCTGGCTCTTCGGCTTGCAAACAGAGATGAGCACCGCCCTCTAGAGTCGGATTCGACTAGCTTTCAAGCAAGGGAAACCTTTACCTTTAGCTTTAAAGGTTTCCCTTGCTCGAAAGCCAGTTGAATCCGACTCTAGGGGGTGGTGCTCATCTCCGTTTCCAAGCCGAAGAGCCAGCGCTGTCCAAAGACGTCTCTGTGGTCATGTGGCTGGCATGACTAGACACTGAGGAGCACAGAACGCTGTTACCTTCCCACTGAAGTGGTACCTATTTATCTACTTGAAGTTTCTTGCTTTCTAACTGCTAGGTTGGCCAGGAGCTGGGACCAGAGACTGGAGCTTACTCCGTCACGCGGCACTAGGATCTTGAACTGCCAGCCTTCTGGTCTGCAGTTCAGCATCTTAACCTCTGAACCACAGCAGCCCCATCACTGCAGTTTACAAGACTGCAATTTTGTTAGAAAAGTCCAGTAAAATTATTTCCCTGTGGTTTTCTCCTCACTATTAACACTATGTAATGTAAAATATTACATTTTATTTAGTGCAGCTAGAGAAAGCTGGATTTGATAACTCAGTATGCAAACAAATTCCAAACAGCAAGGAGGGGCCAGATTTACTCCACGTCCATGGCAAACTACCAAGAGCTGCAAAAGGAAGAGCTCTTGGCCAGGGCACATCTCTTTTCACACTTCCATTATGGATGGAAATAAACATCTTACATAGCAATCAGATGATCACTCCACTTCTGCACTTGAGATGAAGTCAATCTTCCCTGCTCAGATTAGATCATGTGACTGGATCATCTGAATAAAAAATTCACTTTAAATCCAAACTGCAATGTTGACAATTTTAGCAAAATTTCCCAAAGTCGATTTTGTACTTCTTGTGAGAACAGCAAATATAATCTGAGACAACTAACGCTGAACATAAAGTTGCCAAACTCCAGGTGGGGCCTGGAGATGGGCTGGAATTACAACTGATCTCCAGATAGGGTTGCCAAGTTATGCCCGACAACCAGTGGGAGCTTTGGGAATGGGAACATGGGGAGGGGGGTTGGCATCATGTATGCTGTGATGTCACTTCAGGGCAAAATCAAAAGTCATGTCATGTTGCTCTATGGTAAAATCATAGCGATTCCAATTATTTCTAGAGCAACATGACATCACTTTTAAGATTTCCCCAGAAGTGTTGTCACACTAGGCATGCCACCAGCAGATTTTTTAAGAGCAGGATGACCAACAGAAAGCCTTATCTGTGTTGATATCCAACTTCTAAAGCCCATAGTAAGGTGGTTTGGTTCATTTGTTGCATGCACAAGATTCAGCCTGAATTCAGTTTATAGTAGGGTTACCAGTACTGTGCTGGCTTATGCCAGGAGATTTGCGGGGCATTTCCTGTGGAGGGTAGAGATTCAGAGGAATGTGCTATAACTTCTGGGTGACACTCTAGGGACTCTCCAAAATCCATGGTTTTTACCATAGAGATTGGGAAATTTATAGAGCGGCCGGGATGATATAATTTACAGGTGGATTATGTGATTTACAGGAGGAGGTGTAATGGACTTCCAGGTGATGCTGTAGGAATCCCCCAATCTCTATGGTCTCATAGAGTTGGGAGGAATTTCCAAGAATATTACTGTTAATGCCCCCCCCTATTTTTCCTACTGCTCCTTGGATTATTGAGGCAGAAGACTGAGAGGGTATGTGGGAGATTTCCCACTCCCACCAAGCAAATGGTAAACCTGATTTATAGCACACACTCCCGCTAACATCTGAAAATTATATTTCCAATGTCATGCTCAGAGATGATATCTACTAATTCTGGATTTTAGTCAGGGCTCTTCTTGTAGAAAAAGCCCAGCAGGAACTCATTAGCATATTAGGCCACACCCCTGACAGCACAGCTCATGAACATATTAGGCCACACCCAATGTTCCCAGAAGTGTGGTCATCCAGCCACATCCACCTTTTGCTTCTTATTCTGTTTACCTTGTTGTCAAAACAGTTTTGACAAAACCAATAAAAACATTATTTTCTGTCCCATCTATACAAAACCTTGCCTGAACCAATATCTTATGTCCAACAATTATTCCCAGGGGTCCGTTGGGGCCGTTGGGGCCAGTAGGGCAGCCACAGGCTGAATCAGATTCTCTAATCTGATTCAGCTCGCTGCCGAATTGCCGCCGAAATTCGGCGGCAATTTTAAAAGCCACTGGAGGGGAGGGGGTTTGAGGGAGAGGCTCCAAACTTGCAGGGTAGCTGCTTTTTTCCCACCATAGAGAACAATGGAGGGAATGGGACAATCTGTTTGGGGGCCCATAGAATTGGACCCCGTGGTCCAATCTTCTTGAAACTTAGTGGGTATTTCGAGGAGAGGCCCCAGCAGCTACCCTGCAAGTTTGGAGCCTCTCCCTCAAACCCCCTTTTTTCCAGCCCCTCATATACCCTATGAGTTTTTGCCATTGATTTCAATGGCCCATAGGATATAATGGGGCTGAAACTGACATTCCCTTTCTGAACACACTTCTGGTGATGTCAGGGGACGTGGCATATGCTAATGAGTTATGCTAATGAGTTATGCTAATGAGCTCCTGCACCTCTTTTTCTATGAAAGGACCCTTGATTATTCCCATACTGGATTGGAATCAATTCCTAAGGGTTAGGTTCCCATGAAAATCAGGTTGCCTTCCTGAAGAACTAGTGCGCTGAATATGATTTTCTAGGGTTGCCAACCTACAGGTGGGGTCTGGAGATCTCCTGGAATTACAACTGAGCTCCAAACTACAGAGATCAGGTCAATGGCTGCTTTGGAAAGTAGAGTACATGGCATTATGCCTTGCTTAGGTCCCTCCTTCCCCTAAACTGCACCCTCCACTCCCAAATCTCCAGGGATTTCCTCAACCTGGAGTTGGCAACCCTAGTTCACTGGCAGAAAAACGCTAGGAGCCAGTTTGGTGTAGTGGTTAAGTGCGCAGACTCTAATCTGGGAGAACCGGGTTTGATTCCCCACTCCCCCCTTGCACCTGCTGGATGACCTTGGGCAAGCCATAGCTCTGTACCAGCTCTTGTCTCAGAGCTCTCTCAGCCCCACCTACCTCACAGGGTGTCTGTTGTGGGGAGGGGAAGGGAAAGGAGTTTGAAAGACGCTCTGAGACTCCCTTGGGTAGTGAAGGGCGGGATATAAATCCAATCTCTTCTTCTTCTAGGTTTGTGGATACACTGGATGGGCGTAGTTTGTGGACTATTTTATTCAAGGTACAAAATTTTATCCAAGGTATAAGATTTCATGTACCACCCACACTTCTTCAGATGGAAGACGTGTGCATGCACACAAAAGCTTATACCTTTGATGAAACTTTGGACTCCAACTTTGTTCTGCTGCTTCAGACCAACATGGCTACCCACCTGAATTATTACACTATAATATTTTTACAAGCAATTATGTACCAGTGGAGTGGTTACCATGCAGAGTCTGTCCCACAGGTAAAATTATCCTGTGAACAGGTGGTCTTTACCACATAAAAGTATCACTACCATCACAAGATCACCAATCGTTAGAACTCCTCAGAAGTGGAAATCTCTCTTATTAGGAGGTTTAAGACATCAACTTTGCTGGCCCATTAAAGGCAGATGTCAGTCCAGTGGCAGGAGAAGAGGGACAATCATCTTCTTCAGAAACTCTGGCCACTTTTTAAAATTTCACAAAACAGGCAATCTCCAAAGTGCAGCTGACCATGCTCATTTTTAGTTACAACTCTGTTTCTCTGCAGATGTCCCCCAAAGTGCCCCATGCAACAGTCAAGTGTTCTGCCAACACACACAACAATGAAGCTACTTTTTCAGATTTTTCTCCTACATGGCAGTAAGCACCAAACCACTTTAATACAGACTTTAGACACACATATATTTGCAAGCCATTCCCAACAAGACACAACAATGAATTCAGGCTTCAAACTTACTTTTCTTAAGCAGAAGATGCCATGAGAAAACTAAAGAGATTCTCAAAAATTAAAGATATTGTCAAAACCAGCATTTCCTGGGCTCTCTGCTTTTTTACATCCCCCCCCCTTTTCAATAATTTTTTTTATAAAAACCGAAAGAACAGAAGGAAGGAAGGAAGGAAGGAAGGAAGGAAGGAAAGAAAGAAAGAAAGAAAGAAAGAGGTAGGTGGGGGGGAGAGAGAGAAAGGAAGGATGGAAGGAAGGAAAAGGAAGGTAGACAGACAGAGGAAGGAAGGAAGGTAGGTAAGTAGGTGGAGGAGAGAGAGAGAGAAAGGAAGGGGGGAGGGAGAGAGAGAAAGAGAAAGGAAGAAAGAAAGGTGGGGACAGAGAGAGAGAGAGAGAGAAAGAAAGACAGAAAGAAAGGTGGGGGGAGAGAGAGAGAGAGAAGGAAAAGAGATGGGGAGGCACTTACTGGAGCAGGGAAAGCCACGCGATGTCGGCAAGCCAAATGCAGAAAGCCTAGCCCCTGTGCTTATCTCTGGGCGGGGCTTTCTCCTGCTGGCTGTTTGCTCTTATAGGAAAAGCACCTGGTAGAGCTTTTTCCTGCCAGCTCTCTGCAGGAACTTTCCCTTTAAGTGTAAACAGCTCAGGCCGGGCAGGGAGGGGGCAGGGCAGGCTCGGATTCCAGCCGGAACAGCGTTCCTGTGTGTTCTTGCTGAAATCGAGCCCTGATTTTAGTTATGTATTTAGCTTCCATTACGTTTACAAGTCTGAAGAGTCTGCAGTGCTCACATCGTGTCAGGGTCAAACAGTATGTGATGTGCAAGATCTGTGATCAGGATTTCCCATTTTTTCCACTAATAAGCTGCCCCATAAGGCTAGTTGCCTGAGCCAAGAAATGCAAGGAAGCGATTGGACAAGATCAAAGAATCGTGATTGCTATATCAACAACAGCATTTTATTTCTCTCTGTATATACTGGATTGCTTGGGGGGAAAACCTTCTTTCAGTCTGCATCCTGATAGGTGCTCCATCACAGGAAAGTAGTGGAACTAACGCCTGTGTTTTCTGCTATGCCACTAGTAAAACCTAACCTTCTGGAACCCAGAAAAAAGATACATGGAGGAAGAGTTCCACAGTTTTCTTTTTATTAGCAATTGTTTATATTGGTTCTGTTTTCTGACAGTAAATTTTTTTTTATGCTTTTATAACTGAGTTTTCTAATTTTTTTTTGCTGTAATAGATCAGCTTGAGAGCAAACCCCCCACCCCCATTTATTGGTGAATTAACAGCCCTTGTGAAATGCCTGACTGGCTTGCCATGGGCTGAAACACCTTAGAATCAACATGAGTGAGGATTTTCCCATAGCCACTACACACTACTATGGTTGTTTGAGTCAGCATACTCCCCAAATATCTTAATTTAGGAATGGCAACACATTGTTTCAGCCTGCAGCCCTGCAGCATGCCTGTGTAGGGTGGTTTTAATTAAGCAGACTTGAGAGGGGACATGCTGGGTCTGTACAGCAAACCCCCAGCCTACAGTGTGGCAAGGGTGGTTGACACGTATCTTTTCCTTTCCAAGGTATTCTTCCAAGAAAGCTCTGAAAACCGGTCCACCAAACATAGATTTCTGTCCATGTCGAAAGTTGAAAAGGAAGAAAGAGTAAAGAAAAGTAACCAAGAAGGATCCAGAAAGGATAATTAACAGAGCAGTTAATGCAGGATAAGATTTGTATAATGATGTAAAACAGTGTGTAACAACAGCCAGTTTGAGGAAGAAACTACTTTCTATATAGCTTCATAGAACGGTTTTCCTCAGCATTTCTGGCACTCTTCTGAATTTAATCTCCCCAGTTCTCTCTGCAGTTTGATTTTGTGAACATTAAATGCACCAACCAAATTGGTTTTCAAAAATTTAGATGCTTTTAACTAGCTTCATGAATATTTATAATATATATTTGCTTCTCTGCTGGTGGCTATTCCATCAGTCTAGCTGCTATGGGGCTCAAAAGAAAAATATTACGATTTGGTTTGGGGGAATTAAAAAAGTGATTTTCACAAAATAATGGGCAAAAGAAATCTGCATTAAAAAAAAACTTTACATTCTGAAGAAAATAATGCCATATTTGAGTAAGTTCAGGACTTCAGCTGAAAGTAATCCTTGGGGGGCAACTTGAAGCAGGGAAATTGCAGGTAGGGTTGAGCACACACATTCCACTGCTTCTTCAGTCATGATTGTCCTTCTGGAAGCAGCATTTCTTTTATTTTTAAAAGCTGTTGATGCTGGAGGGACTGCTACTCAACCTCTTGGCCTTTGGCTTGTGGGGTCTTGCAGGGCTCCATCTTGTCCCCTACGTTTTTCAGCCCCTACATGAAACTGCTGGGAGAGGCCGTAGAAATCCAGAATTGATGCCTGGAGGCAGTTTTGTAGTGAATGTGGGCTAAGAAATTGAAGCTTAACCCTGACTAGGGTTGTCAGCCTCCAGGTGGGGCCTGGAGTTCTCCTGGAATTATAGCTGATCTTCAGACCATGCAGATCAGTTCCCCTGAAGAAAATGGCTATTTTAGAGGGTAGACTCTATGGCATCACAATCCTGATGAGCTCCATCCCCCCCAGACTCTGTCCCCCCCAGGTTCTGCCCCCAAATATCCAGGAATTCCCCTACCTGGAATTTGCAATCCTAATCCTGACAAGATGGAAGTGGTACTAGGTATGACCTGGGATTTAAGGTTTCATGCATTCTGGGTTGCACTCTCTTTGAAGGAACAGATCTGCAGCGTCACGTTCCCGATTGCCCCCAGGGGCTGAGGAACCTTCTGTACTGTCTCTGATGGGGAAGACCCTTGGTTGGGGGAAGCAGGGCCTCAGAATGGGAGGGCCTGGGAGTTAATTCACTGTCCGGATCACCTCTCTGCAGGGTCAGTGGCTCCAGGGTTGCTTCCTTGCAGACCACCAGCCTCTCCATCTTCCGCTTCTTCCTCCCTGGCCCCTTTGTGCTTCCCCCTTTTATGCTGCTGTCTCACCCCGTGCTCCCCTCAGCCACACAACCCTGCATCCCATAGCCCCAGATCCCTGCTCATCACCACTTCTATCACCCTATTGGCCATCTCCTTGTGCCCTGACCCGGCCCTTCTCGTCCACTCCCTCAGGCCCACCCCATCACTAGGCCTCGGCGTGGGCATGGCAGTCACCCCCAGCCTCGGCCACAGCGTCCTGTCCTTGGTAAGTAGGCCTTCAATCAGGCTGCAAAGCCAGGGATTGCTTGGCCAGGGCCGCAGGGCCCTTGGGGTTGGGGCCGGGCACGTCCCAGCTGTGCCTTTGGTGAAGCCCCTTCTGGCAGCAGTGGCTGGGTGGGTCCAGGCAGCTCCGGCCTCTTCTGGGCCCTGTCTATGGCTAGAAGTTACTAACATATATGAAAGTTTCTTGTTACATCAAGTACAGTCCAATCCAGTAAAGGGGTAGAATTTATTAGAACTTCGATCGAGGTCTTTTGAGTTGCAGCTATATAGGAACTGCTACCCCTGAGACCTGACCTTATACAGACAATAGAAACATTTTATTAAAACTTGCTTTTACAGTATAGCTGATATAGTTCTCACCATATTGTTTTGAGAGTGTAGGAGGACAGAGGCCTCCATGGGACATGCACAGCTCACTGTGCACACTGTGAAAAGCAGCTGACTGGATGCATGGCTGGAACCAGTGAGCTTGAGAGTCCTTGGGTGCTTCCCAAATATTTATTAAATGTATTTATTTTGTAAAATTTATATACTGTCTTTCTAAGTCACTCAAGGCAATTTACTAAGTTTAGTTTAAAACAATGAAAAACAGTCCAACAAGATTTACAGATTATGCAACAAACAAACAACCCCAAAGGTTTAAAAACCTAAACAAAGTCTTTCAGAAAATGCCATTCATAATCAATAGGTGGTTTATGTAAAAACTAGCCTTGATAATAGGTCCTTACAATGGCCTATTATGTACGCACAGCTTACTGCAAATTTTCTGAGCAGTAAACATTTCAGCTTGACTTCGGATTCTGTGCCTGCCTTATGCACCATTCTTTTTCCTCCAGTGTATTCATCCTGCAGCCACAATTTAAAAAACAAACCTTTTCTAAATTAGGGTGGAACATCACTTGTGACGTTTGGGGGGTGGCATCCAAAGTTGTTTTTTTTAATTTACCCAGTTGCAGCTGTGCAGGAGCATCCAGCAAGCATTTTCCATTTAAATCCTCATGGTTCAGGTTTTGCACATGCATTTTATGTTAGTTCATTGAATGAAAGGGAACAGAAAGGAATGCAGGAAAAGGGGGAAACCCCACTGTTGAAACTGACCAGACTTTTTCTGTGAGGGACTCCTCACTAAGGTACAGAAGTGAGGATCCAAGTGTGATGTGTAGACTGCTCTTTGCATCTCTCTCTCTCTGTTTTTGACTGAATAAAGACTCCAGGCCACATCAGCCAGCAGTCTACAGCTGACTGCTGAGAGCCAGCTGCTGGCTGCCACTGCAACATGCTCCCCCCCCAACTGAGTGGGCATATGAGAAGAAGATGAAAGAGGTGTGTCTGAACCACCCCAGGTTCCATCATAGGATTCAGAGCGCCTGGAGGGACTGGGGGCAGATGAAAGCTGGCAGCTGAGTGCAGCCTTCCATGCAGAGAGATTGCCAAAAAGGCTCTAGTTCCAGCTTGCTCTGTGCAAGAATAAAAGCCCCGCGATGCAACTGCAATTGGGGAGCTTTGTTTTATGGGGGGGGGGGGGATGTGTGGCAGACGGATGGGAAATGGAAGCTCCCAGGTTGACGGTTCGCAGGGTACTTTGACCATTTCAGTTTCTACTTTACTCAAGGAGAGGGAAAGTGACTGTTAAAACCAAATAACTTCTTTGGGATCTGTTTCTGGATGCTAATCTAAAGGGTCAGCTTCCTAATCAGTACCTCTCTGTCAAGTGTGTATCTCCGTGTGATGGACGGATGCCACTTTCCCCACTCTGGGGCAGATTTCACTGCCAAGATTTTTTTTAGTTCCCTGCTCTGACTAAACAGCCCCTAGTAATGAATGTGGAGCAGAATTTTAGGGGGCTCAGTGGGCTGCAGTGTGAGGAGGCAAGCATGAAAGTCTCATTGCATGAGTTCCAATAATTTATGAGATGAAAGACTAAAATACAATGGTGGTAAGTAAAATCAGGATTTCAACACCTACTGTATAGAGTATGAACTGAACAAGCTCTAAATGTAATACACACAGAGAGTACATCTTATATGTGAGTCCCTCTGTGAATATAGTAAATGATGATTTCAAAGACCCTCAAGCTTCAGCTAGAGCATAAAGGCATGACCCACTTCTTCTCATTCTATAAAGGGAGTTTTATCTTGTTCCAACCATCATTTTGTAATTTACTAATGAATATTGTTTAGCTGTTTGAGTCTATCAGCATCTGCATGTCTCATGCTAGCTATGAGTTTTCCTTTACCAGATCTTATATTGTAATACAGGAAATCAAGTTATTGTATTTGAGGAGATTTAAAAAAAAAAACAACATCAGGGGAGGTCATTATAGACGTGGGGATGTATTGATCAGTTTAGGAGGATGGTAGTCGCAGTCAGTACAAATGCACAGGGCATACACAATGCTGCCCTGCTACTGAGATGAAGAAATATGTAAAATGTTACAGCTTCACTTCTTTCTTAAGAAATCACATTGGGTCATAATGGAAAGACTGATTGCTCCAAACATCACAAATTGTAAATGCTCTGAAGAGTCCTCAAATAGAAATTTGCTTTGCTCTGTTCTATTTTTTTTCCTGCCAGACATTTGTAAAATCTTGCATCTGCTTTTAGTAGTCTCCGTTTAAATCAGGCTACAAGCTAAAGCATGGATTTATTTCAAATTAATGACTCCCACAGTTGTTAGAAAGCCTAGGATTGACTGTCTTTCACTACAGAATGCCCTACATTCCAGGCAGGTATTAACTAAAGATGCTTGCTACAGTCATACAGCTGGTTAAGGCCTTTACTTTTCTAAGCTCAGTTGTACAAACAAATTTAAAATCTTCCCCAGTTTTTTTAAATCATTCAAACAGCCATATCAAGCAAGCTTAGAAAGAAGATCCCTTTCTAAGAAAAACATGTGAGTTGTTTTTGGGGTTTAAAAAAAATTCTCACAAGGATAGGGAAATTGCTTGCAAATTATTTCCCTCCTCAGAACTATTTTTGCAGTCTGTGTCTAACACTTTGCAGTCTGTGTCTTCCTACATACAGCCATGCAGTCACCAGGTGATAAGAACCTGTAAATATAGAGGCCTCTTGCTTAAGGGGACTGAATCAACAAAATACACAAAAGCATTGTAACATGGTATACTGCTCATTGAGAAGTACAAGTTTAAAGTTCTCTGAAGCTGAAAATGACTTTAGGAGACTCTAATTGACACTTATGGATGAGTCATGTCACTTGCTGTTTTTATTAGATCATACTGGTTCTCACAAAACTGCTTTCAGAAACCTCAGTCCCATGTTCAAGATTGGAAATGATATTTTCCAACATGGCTTGCTTTGACAGGAAACCTAATTATCTGCAGAGACTGCATATTTTGGCTCATAATCTATGACTAGAAAAATACTACTTTCCAGTTCCAGAAAACTCAAGGCATAACTGGAAAATGAGACCCCGTACTCCAGGTGTTGAGTACCTTTTTCTCAGCAACTTCTACATAATAGCATTTAGCACTCAACCACATAGAACATCCCCCATCTGTACATGGCAACTAGCCATATGTTACATTCTACCAGCAACGTGATAAACTCTTCAGTATTGTGATATTGACTCTGGAACTGCAACGATAGGCTTGCACACTGTCAGGAATCTGACAGGCACCAATATATGACTGGTATGACATGCTCACCCTGAAAGCAGAATCTCTGACAGCTCTGGTGTGTACTGTAGGGTCACTATATTTATGATTTATTTATTAAAACATTTATATCATGCCTTTCCCCATGGTTCAAGGTGGCTTATAATAATTTTAAAACATTTTCTGTAAAACCAGGAATGCATTGGGACAAAAGAGTGATATTTTAATATATTTTTCTCTCTTGTCTTCTCACCTAGTTTGTCCCTTGTGTATTGTCTTGAATTGTTGCACTCAAGCAAACTCCAGACAGTGGATGAATCATGATTCCCAGGCCTAGAAGAATTAAAGTACCAGAAAGTAGAAAATGGGTCTGTCCACAATTGGGGGACCTTTCATGACTTACATGTAAAATGTGTAAAAGTTCTTTGTCTTTCTGAGTTCTTCTGGCATTACAAGAAAATAATGTGAAAAATAATTATAGATGTTCAGCTTTTAAAAACAAAACCAAAAGTGATTGTGAATGTCAAACATAATTGATTTATTTTGCATGATTCCCACTGACAAAAATGGGCAAGGGCTCTTGTATTTCTCTAGGACCAGGTCCAACTTATTTTGTTTGACACCTTTCTGCTCTGAGCCTGAACATGCCATAACATTCTGAGAAGGAAAGGAAAATCTCTTGTGACTAATGGAAACTTCTGGACAACTGCAAGATGGCATGCCAATGCATAGTAGAGACACAAAGCACCACAAAGGAGATATTCTTACTTCTATGCATTGCCATCCACCTGTACACATTTTTTTTTCATTCTATTGCTCATTTTCTTGAGAGATGCCCAAGGCCGCATTATGACTTTGGTAGGCACTAGGCACTTTCACCTTCGTGGGTCCCTCCCACCATTAAAATATCAATATTAATTTTTTAAATATAACTTTAAATATGTCAACATTTTTCCTGTTTTAGGCAAAATTTAATACATTTTTGTGGTCGCTTAACATTTCATTTTTTCCTGCTGATTTAAAAAGAAATTAAAATATTTTCATGGGCCCCTAAAAGTGCCATGGGCCAAGGCAGGGTGCCTACTGTGCCTAACTGATAAGTCAGCCCTGGAGACACCCCCAACAGTTTGCCTTTGTTCTCATCTCTTTTCATCCTTTAGCTCCACAGACAAAAACTAAGGTGGGAAGACAGACCTACTCAGGGCTCTTTTTGTAGAAAAAGCCCAGCAGGAACTCATTAGCATAACAGGCCACACCCAAAAGCAGGATAACTCATTGGCATATTAGGCCACACCCCTGACAGCACAGCTCCCTCCCAGGATCGGCTTCCTGAGGGAAGGAAGGTAGTTTCTGGATCGGTTTCCCCAGACACTCGCAGCTGCGGGGCGCCTGGGGAACTCGAGGAGGGGAGGCAGTTTAAACTGCCTTCCCTCCCGGGATGAGCTTGGCTTCCCTAGGCACTCCACAGCTTGCAAGGCACCTAGGGAACCTGGGGGGAGGGGAGGCTGTGGGCGTGGCCAAATCGGAAGCCAGCTGGAACTCCGTTCCTGTGCGTTCCTGACCAAAAATAGTCCTGGACCTACTAATTCTCAAGTTCTTAATAATTCAGTTCTTAATATTGGAGCTGGCACAACGTTAGCTATGGCATTATACCATCACACTTTCACATGCACAATGCTCTCCTAAGAATGCTTTCCTGGGAGTAAACCTTCTTAACTAGACTGGAGTAGGATTCTGAGCAGACCTGCTAATGATTGCAGTGGTAGGTGTGGTCACCTGAGCACAGAGCATTAATCCACATAATAAGAAACTAGGACTGGATTGTTTCTACTTCCTTTTGGAAGCAAAATAACCTACCTGTTACTGTAACCCATACCGCTGACTTCAGGGTAAGATTCCATGTTCTTTCCTTATTTGCATAATGAGCTCTCTGTAGGAATGAGCAAAACAAAGATAACAAATGTTGCCAAACAGCACAAATATTTCCTAGATTTGCTGAGAAAAATATTGGAGTGGAATGACAGTGGAAAAAGTGGAATGACACTGGTCACTTCCCCATGGCCATAAGCAATGGTGAAAATTTAATTAATTCATTTTGTATAGTGTACCTTTCTCAAGAAGACTCAGGGCAAGTAAGTGTCACTTGTAAAGCAACTACTGCTTGGGATTTTGCAGGAGTACTTTCCCTTTGGCATTTGGAGAAAGCTTCCTGTCCTCCGGCAGTTTATTCATCAGGTAAGGAGGGGCTGTGGTGGCTCAGAAGGTTAAGACGCTGAGCATGTACGTGGAAGGTCTGTAGGTTGGAGTTCAAGACCCTAGTGCCACATGATGGAGTGAGCTCCTGTCTCTGGCCCCAGCTCCTGCCAATCTAGCAGTTAGAAAGCAAGAAATTGCAACTAGATAAATAGGTACCACTTCAATGGGAGGGTAACAGCGTTCCGTACACCTCGGTGTTCAGTCATGCCATCCACATGACCATGGAGAAGTCTTTGGACAGCGCTGGCTTTTCAGCTTGAAAACTGAGATGAGCACTGCCCTCTACAGTCAGATTCAACTAGCTCTTGAGCAAGGGAAACCTTAAGGATAGAGGACCTGGGAGAAAAAAAGGTTTCTTAGTCCAATCTTCATATGGCTGATATAGGAATTCTCTAAAGGAATTGTGTGAGAGAAGAAAAGCAGATGGGGAAAACTGAGACAAATTGTTGTCCAAACTCTATCTCTGTATGAAAATTCTCCAGATAAGGAAACAAGGATTTAGGAAAGCATAATTAGGGAAAGTATTTCGGGGGGGCCATTAGCTGAAATGTCCAATGTGAAGTATATTCCCTTCCCTTAAACTGAAAACAACTAAAATTCCCAGCCCTTGAGTATCAGGAATCTCTTTTAAAAAATTTAATTGTTTTTTTTTAAAATTGTGAATGTGACCCTTATACTCTTGGTGCATGAACAGACCTGATGACAGCCATCCTACACAGGTTTACTCAGAAGTAAGTTCCATTTCATTTAACAGGGCTTACTCCCAGGACAGTGTTCTTAGGATTGGCACCTAAATCTAAACAGTAGTATAAAAACATATCTATGTCTCGAAGGTGTTTTGTAGCCAATCTATGATTTGGTTTATATAAGACAGGGCTAATTAGACAAAGTCAAAACAGAGAATGTATCTCAACTGGTAGACAAGTTTCAATTTATACACAAATTTTCTACCATTTTGTGAATGCAGGTGCATAATGGTTTTTGAAACTGTAGTTTTGTAGCACCAAATCTATCTGTAATATATCCTATCCTGATAGAAATCTGAGAGGCATTCAGATTTCTGGTGAAGTTAAAACTCTTGGCTGCTATAAGTTATGACTGAAATATATGCTTAAGCAAAGACAGCCTGGTGCCTTCTGATTCCATTGTATTTGCTGTAGATCCTGCCAGATAGCTCCTACCATACTTCCCATGCAGGGCAGCCACAAAGGCTATTCCTTAGAGTAGATTCAAACTGATGGGAGTTTCTCCCACTGACACACTGTGTACAACAAACGTGCATCATATATTTAATATTCTTTGACCTATGCACAAGATTTGCACTCATTTGCAGCCTTTTAATGGCATTTAGAGCGATGCTGTACCTGACTTGCAGCACTAAGTAGGTAGGGGAGGAAATCATATTTCAGACTCTTGATGTATTCATGTATTCTACTCTCCATGCCACAAATGACATCTAGGTAATCAAGAGTAGGGCGGACCTGAACTTTAAAACCATTTTATTAATATGTCACTGCCTTTCGTATAAAGCTCGTAACATTTGTCACTTGCTCTTTGGAAAGTCAAGTCACGTCTGATGTATAGAATGTATATTATTTCCCATAAAGATTGGTTACCATGGGTACCTCTGAACTGGACTCAGCACCTGTTTGCATCTAGTCCCGAGGATAGCTGCTCAATGTGAATTTCATGTTTGCTGTGAGTCACAAGAAGAGTGTGGGGGAGGAAATTATTCTGTAGCTTCCCAGCAGGTGATGCTTCTATTGTATGCCCATGTCCTGTTCTTGAGAAAGGGAAAAGGTGATTAGCAGGGCAATCTGATGCAGAGTTACTTCAGACTCCAGTGGGTTTATACTGGAAGAACTCAGTATAAGATTGTACTGTAAATGTCAGAGACAGTCACATGAACATACTCAGTCCCTCTGTCCTCCAAGAAAGTGGCAGATGGGTCGTTTGCTTCATTAAACACCAACCGTTCCATCCAGTTAGGAAGCAGAACTGATGGGCTTTGGAGAGAATCCCGCCCAGAGATGTGCAACTTGGAACGGAAAGCAAGGAAGAAGTGGTTGTGACAAGAAGAGATTCTGAAGGCTCCAGAGCCAATGCTGCAGGCCCAACAGACGTGGGAAAGGAACTATTACCAACAGAGAATGACACACATAGAATTTGTAAGTGACAGCAGGCACTTGGATGTTCCCATTAAATGATTATAATTTTCTAATGACTCCTTGATTCTCTCCCTCATATTTTTAATATATATTACCACTCCCCTCTTTTTTTTCTCTTTATCTGCTGATACAAACATGGTACCCAATTTCTTATTACTAATATATTTTATATGTTCTTGTTTAATGTGGGTTTCTTGGAGGCAGATTACTTCCGCTTTAAGTTTGGTTAGTTGATGAAATATTCTTTTCCTTTTTTGAGGTGAGTTCAAGCCATTCACGTTAATAGATACCAATTTAAAGTCCTTAGATGTCTGTTCCATTCTACTCTTTTGTACCTTTTGTCTTGTTCTTTAACTGATTTCTAGTTTGGATCTGAGACGGGATTCTGGTATCTCTTTTCTTGTCTTTCTTTTTCCCTTCTTTTCTTTCTGTTTTTTCCTCTTCTTTTTCTTCCTCCTCTTCCCCTTCTTTCTCTGATGTTGTTTCCTCTTCTTCTTGTTCTTCTTCCAACCCCAGTTCCGGTCCATGTGTTTCCAGGAAGTTATCCAGTTTAAAGGTTGAGTCTAACTTAAATCTTCGCCCTTTGTACTCGAAGATTAAACCTTCTGGAACATTCCATCTATAAAGAATATTCTTATCACGTAGTACAGCTGCTAGGTGTTGGTAGGTTTTCCTCTTCTCCCGTACTCTCCATGGAATTTCCCGCAAAAATTTTATTTCCGCACCTTGGATAAAGACTTTGTTATCATATGTTGCTTTGAGGATTTTATCTTTAATATTCCTTTTGTTGAACCTGATGTGAACTTCCCTTGGGGTCTTAAATTTTTTGGCATAGGCTGTATTCCGCCTAAACATTGTCTCTATCTCCAAGTTTATCTCTTGCTCAGAGCCTACTTTCAGCTGGTCTACCATTGCTGTGATGATTTCTGCTTTCCAATCCGTCAGGTTTTCTGGCACATTTTGGCATCTTATCATTAATGCCGCTCTGTCCATCTCCAGGCCGATTAGCGCTTCTTCTAAGCTTTCATTTTTCGCCTTTAACTCCTGCACGTCCAAATCCATTTCTCTCAGCCTTGCATGTGTCTGTTTCCCCTTTGTTATCAGCCCTTGGATATCTGTTTTATTTGTGGCAACCTGTGTCTTTACTTCATCTATTTCCGTTTTTATTTGGGTTGCTAATTCGTCAAACTTTCCATACATCGGTGCGAGCTCTTTTTGTATAATTTCTGGGATCCTCTCTTCAACTTTTTCCATCTCTTTTTGCATAATGATTGGGATCCTTTCTTCCACCTTTCCCATCAGCACCGGTAGTGTGTTTTCTAGTACAGCTTTGACGGCTGCTGCAACCGAATCATCTATCATGTTCTTGATTTCCTTGTTGCCTTGAGCTGGGTTGCTACTTGATGCCTTCATTTGGCTCATCAGGTTCAGATGCGCTGGCGATGGTAGTGAGCCTTTCCGTGGAATTCCTGAGTTGCCAGATGCCATGTACCTACTCTACTCTATCCTTGATGTTCTCTCTTTGGACCTTGTTGTTCTCTCTAAGCTGCTCTTATAATAACTGATATATTGTTATGGCTTTACTCAAAACTTTATCACCTTAATATCTTTACCCTGATAGTGCAATATAGTTGGTTTTCAAATTTTTAGATTAAGTGTTTGAATTAATTATTTAAATAAGTTAATCAATAAACTATTTATCTGTTCAAATGAATTAACCTAAATAAATGCTCAAATAGTCAATTATATATTTCTATTAGTCTGGGCTGATTTTAATTATTCTGTTCCGGTTTCTCTAATTAATGATTTAATTTTTCAGATTTTCTAGCTTGATTATATGTGACTATAAGGAACTATTGATTTTCAGCTGTTATTAAACTGGCTCTAGTTTTGGCCCGCTCTTTAAATTAATTATTCCTGTTTACAGAATTAATCTATTAACTACACTTTAAATTATTCGACTAAACCAAGACTACTAGTTATCTTACAAAATTATTAATTATCTTTCCAATATATACCTTCAATTTAGACAATATAACTAGCTACTTGCAGTTGTACAACAAGAAATCTTACCAATTTACAGCTTTCCCCCTTCTTTTGCACACCCAAACGAATAAGAAAAGCAGCCCAACAACCCACCAATTTAGCTTATTTAGCTTTCCTCCTTCACCATTAACAAAACACTTCAAACTTAATCCACTGCTCCCAGGCTTATTTGGTTTAGCCCCTTAAAGTTTCCAAACCACTTAAAGTTTGTTGACTTTACTCAAGCTTTCTCCTTTCAGCCGTTTCTGTCAGTGTCCGCTTCTGTTTCTCGGCCTCTTCTTTGATCTCCAGCTCTCCGTCTTCTGATGCTCCTCTCCCGTCAGTTAGAACGCCGTTTCCGTAGCTCTACGCTGTCTTCCTAGGCTCCCGTAGTCACGTGGTGCCTCCCTGCGCCTCCCTGCGCTCGCGATGCCATCTCCGCACCTGCGAGTTCCGCCGCAGACACACCCGACGCCGTGACACCCTTCTCACCAGGAGACCCTCCTGGTTGATACACGCGTCGGAAGATGGGAGAATCCAAAGTTGATACACGCGTCGGAAGATGGGAGAATTGTTGCTGTTTCAATAACTAGGCAAGGTAAGGAATACGCTATTATTAACATATATGCCCCTAACACAAATCAACAACCCTTCTTTAAGGAGGTCGCAGAAGTGCTGAAAAAACTAAATAATAACAACATCTGTCTGATTGGAGACTTCAATGCGGTAGTAGACTTAAGAAAAGATAGGAAAAGTTCAAATAAAACTAGGAAAAAGGGTAAAAAGTTGCCAAGTATTTTCTACCAAATAGCAGAAGAATACGACATATTAGATGCATGGAGAACCAAGTATAATAATCAAAATGTCTACACATACTACTCAGGGAGACATAAATCATGGTCCCGGATAGACATGGCCTGGTCATCTAGAGAGATATTAATGGAGTTGAACGACATAGAAATATTACCATTAACTTTTGCTGATCACAATCCGGTGCTGCTATCACTTAGAGAAATAAGGAAAAGCCCTAGGTGGTCAATGAACAAATATTTATTAAAAGACACCACTTTGGTGGATAATCTGAAGAAAGACATTAAAGAATTCTTTAAAATAAACTCGCAACACAATACCCCGATTAATATAGTATGGGACGCATTTAAAGCGTACGTGAGAGGCAAGTTAATTAGTTATTCGGCTTGGAAAAAAAAACAGGAAAGTAAAGAATACAATTATCTGGTTAGACAAATTAAGTTAGAAGAGGAATTTAGGCTTAAAACACAGGGTGATCTTAAAAGTAAACAAAGATTATTATACAGGCAGCATAGATTAAATATACTTTTAAGTAAAGAAATCGGGAAGACAATACAATTTAATAGATTATTCTTTTTCGAAAATGCCAATAAGCCATCAAGGTGGCTAGCATATAGATTAAAGAAAGAAAGGGCAAAAAGGGCAATAATCTCATTAAAGGATGAACAAGGAGAGAGTAAATATCTTCAATCAGAATTAAAAGCAATAGCAGAAAGGTATTTTGGTAGAATATATAAACAAAAGGAGGAAAACGTACGGAACATCGAAACTTATGTGAAAAATAAAGATAATGGTAAAAATTTTTCAGAAGAGCAAAAAAGAAGCCTAAGTGAACCAATCTCAATTTTTGAAGTGGTGGAGGCCATTAAAAAGCAAAAGAAAAATAAAGCCCCAGGCCCAGATGGTCTCCCAGGGGAATTTTACCAGGTTTTTGAGGGTCAGGTTTCGATCATTTATAAAGATCTACTAAAATATGTTGGTCAAAATAGTGTAGTACCAGAGTCTTGGAATTCAGCCTTAATAACATTAATCCCAAAAGATAAGGAAAATCTAGATCTAATTGATAATTATAGACCCATCTCGCTTCTAAATGCCGATTATAAAATATTTGCCAGCATATTAGCAGACAGGCTTAAAAAGGTCTTAAATCAGATAATCAACAGAGACCAAGTAGGTTTCCTCCCAAGGAGACAGTTAAGAGAGAATATCCGTACTCTAATTAACGTACTGGAATATTATGAGCTTTACCCAGGAAAGGCTGTTGCGTTGATGTTCATGGACGCGGAGAAGGCCTTTGATAATGTTTCATGGAAATTCTTACTGGCAAAACTAAGGCATTATGACCCAGGAGAGCACTTCATAACACTGATAGAGGCAATATATAAAAAACAATCGGCAAAAATTAGTATTAATGGGGATATCTCAAGGGAATTCCCAATAGAAAAAGGCACTAGACAGGGATGCCCGTTATCGCCATTGTTGTTTATTTTTGCCTTAGAATCACTATGTGACCAAGTTAGAGAAGATGGGACAATTAGAGGAGTAAGATGTAAAGGTAATGAATATAAGCTATGTGCATATGCCGACGATTTAATGTTTATCTTAGAAGAACCCGCGAACACAGTAGGTAGAGTATTAGAAGTTATATCCAATTATGGTAATGTAGCAGGCTTTAGAATCAATATCAAAAAGACCAAATTCGTGGTTAAAAATTGTTCTGAGTTTATAAAAGCTGAAATCCATCGACTATCAGGAATTGAAATAGTTAAAAAGATAAGGTACTTAGGAATAGTTTGCACCAACAAGACCAGCTCACTAATAGAAGACAACTATATAGTACTATTAAAAAAGATCAAAAATGACCTGGTAAAATGGAAAGACCTTAACTTATCTTGGCTGGGAAGAGTCGCAGCCATTAAAATGAATATCTTGCCGAAATTTTTATTCTTGGCCCAATCAATTCCCATTTTGAAAAGGAACTCTTACTTTTATAAAGAACTAAATAAGGCTGTAAGAAAATTTATATGGTCCGCTAAAAAACCGAGAGTTAGATGGAAATTGTTGCAAGATGTAAAAGAAAGAGGTGGAATAGGCATTCCTAACTGGGAATTATATGGCAAGGCAGCGGCTATGATATGGCTGAAGGATTGGTTGACATTAAATAACCGGAGAGTGCTCGCGTTAGAAGGCCACGACCTATACATGGGCTGGCATGCCTATGTATGGTACGGGAAATATAAAATCCATGCAAATTTTAACACGCATATGTTGAGAAAAGCCTTGTTGGCAATATGGATAGAAGTAAAAGAAAGAAATTATATTAAGATCCCTAGTTGGGTCTCTCCTTTAGAAGCTTTTATTAAACCAACTTTAATAAGCTCCCAAAATATAGCGAGTTATAGTAAATTGCTTGATAGCAAAGGAAATCTTAGAAATGAGGCAAAATTAAAGGAAGAGATAGGACTGCAGTTATCTTGGTGGGAAAACATGCAACTTAATTCCAGATACCAAAAAGACCTAAAAGAGGGAATTAATAACAAACCTCATGAATTAGATGAGATCTGGTTAAAAAATAATGACAAAGTAATAACTAAGCTTTACAAATATTTGTTGACCCAAGACATGCAGGAAGAAATCATAAAACCAACAATGATTACCTGGATGAGGGACTTAGGAAGTAGTATTGATACAAAATATTGGAATAAGATCTGGAAATCGATTAAATTTTTGAAGGTAGCAAATTATAAAGAAAACATCTATAAGATGTTCTACCGATGGCACTGGCCCCCAGATAAATTATATAAATGTTATAAGGTCTCGGATAAGTGTTGGGCATGTGAGAAGGATAGAGGGACATATTGGCATATGTGGTGGGCTTGTGGGAAAGTGGAGAAATATTGGTCTATGGTTAGAAAGATGGCGAAAGATATTATGGATACGGAGATTCCATGGGACCCAGCGCTTTTTCTTTTGAATATGATGCCAGAAGGTATGGCAAAGGTGAACCAAAAACTACTGTCATACATAGCAACGGCAGCGCGTATTCTAAGAGCTAAGAAGTGGAAATCACAAACGATGCCAATTAAAGAAGAACTGATTAAAATGCTACTGAACTGGGCAGAGATGGACAAGCTAGCATATTTGTTAAATCCATATGCGAAAACGGATACCATTGTAGTTTGGTCTAAATTCTATGATTGGATAAGCTAACTGGAATTAATGTAAGGTTCTTGTGATGTATAAAAATGTATTATGTAAAACTTGTTTATGCAGCCATTAACAATTTGGTAAAATAAAAACTATTATAAAAAAAAAAAAAAAAAAGATTCTCTCCCTCATATTAAAACACACCTTTTAAGACTCATTCATTTTAGGTAGCTATTCTCTAATTGGTTTAAGCCTCCTGTTTCTCTACTTTCTGTTTTATTTCTCTCTAAATTTGCTTGTGAGCCCATGATGCAGTGCTCAAGTTATAGGGGGGCATGGGGGGCCAACCTACCCACATTTTGTGAGAATATCCTTATTTACTGTTTGTAAAAGAATACCAAGAGGCATGATGTGGCCTTTGTTCATTAAGCCACTCCCAACTTTCTACCCATAATTCAAACAGTATTTTTTATGCATACTGCACATTATTTAGCTTATTTAAAAAGACACTTCATATTATTATTGATGAGATGTTAAAATAGCAATTAAAGAGGACAGAGACCTTTTTGCTTTAACTTGTACAGGACTATGTACGTTGGTGGATCTATAATATTCTGGACATGTGCAGATATTATAATGTCTAAAATCTAAGATGAAATCTAATTTACAAAGCGTCAGTTGATTTTCCTTTTTGAAAAAACAACAACAAGGTTTCTAGTTCTTAGAGTTACAGAGAAGGCATAAAAAACATCAGGTTAGGGTCAACTGAAGGATTAAAACTAATAGCATTTCCTAAAAAGGAAGGTCTACCCCTCCCTTATGGGTCTTCCATCAGAAAAGTCACCAACTTTTCTCTGCCTACCCTAGTTCAACATTTCAAAGCTGATTTTCAGGTTTGGCCTGAAGTTCTCCCAGAATCACAACTGATCTCCAGACTACAGAGATCAGTTCCCCTGGAGAAAATGGCTGAGTTGGAAGGTGAACTCAGTGGCATTATACCCTGCCCTCCCCTAGGCTCCATCCTAAAATCTCAAGGAATTTTCCAACGTGGAATTGGCAATCCTACCAGTGATCATGGTAATCAAGACAGGTTCCAGCTGGAAAAATTAAGGTTGTTGGCTTACTCAATGGATGAGGGACCACACTGAGGCAAGCAGAGAAAGTTGGTCACTATAGAGATTAAATGAAAGAATGAGCTTGACACAGAGGAAGTAGGAAAATTTAAGAGCTAGGTTGCAACTTTGTTTCATCAGCAACCATCAGGTCTAGACTGAGCCTTTTTATAGCTGGACACCAGAAAGACACTCTTGTCATGTATTTCTGCATTTGCCAGCAGTATGCCTTATATTATGTTTTCATACTATGATTTGACAAGGGACTCTTTTTAGCCAGCAGCCAGTTGTGTTTAATCTAAAATGACAGCAAAAGAGCTAGTCCCAATAAGGATAAACTGGCAGCAGATAAATTTTGCAATCTATTTGTACAGTCTAAGGGCCAACTAGGCCAACTGCTAAACTCCAGGTGAGTCCTGGAGATCTCCCAGAATTACAACTGATCTCCAGAATATAGAGATTAGCTCTCCTGGAGAAAATTACTGCTCTAGAGGGTGCCCTGTACAGCAATATACCCACTGAGGTCCTTCCCCTCCCCAAACGCCACCCTCCCTGGGTTCCACCCCTGAATCTTGAGGAATTTCCCACTCTGGAATTGGCAACTGTAGGGCCAAACCAGAAGGTTTTTAAACAAGTTGGAGCTGGGTTCCCTGGACCTGGCTTGCTTTTCCTGCTGTCACACAGCTTTAGAGGCCAAATTTGGTCAGTATCATGGTACTGGTGATAAGAGGTTTCTATTCTCCCCCCCACACACACCATTTTCTCATAGTGGTGGAGGGCAGAAGCCCCTCTTCCAACTGAGGTACTTAAACATTTAGTTCCCCACAGCTGCACAGCAAGCTGGGTCTGGAAAATCTGGACAGGACTCATTTCAAACCATCACATCTAGCTCAGCCCTAAGTTTTCCACAGGACCTTCCAGGTAATTTCTGAACATTATTTGATTACAAAGATGTCTTATCCTTGTCCTTGCTTGACAACAGTATAGCTGTGCCCGGGCATCCTTGGATATACTGTGCAAGAGCAATCATTCGTACTCTGTTGTTCACACATTCCAAAGCTGAACCCTCCCCCTAAAACCAGGGTGGGAGGCTGAATCTTTGCTCAGATTAAGTCCTATGGTATAAAAGTTTATGCAGAACTAACAACTCACTTGTTCTGTACCTTTATAATATTCTTGTCACCCCTGGGAATGTGATCCTCCTGTCAGCTGCCAAGAATCAGATTCTCACATCAACATTTCCTGCCCTGCCTTTCTGTATTCCCAGAACCCTGCCTGAATGGCTGGAGTGCTCTTTCCTCTAATCCTGTTTTCCTTGTATACTCTGCTGTGTCCTTCTTCAGCATGTTCTCTGTGGACCAATTCACTGAACCTTCAAGTGGTAAGTAGCCATTAACTGCTTCAGATATTGTTTCCTTTGGTAAAGACCCAGCTTGGTCCAATCAATATCTTCTGTTTGCTTATAATGGGCTACAAGCAAGAGAATGTTTCTTTCCACTGATTATCAGAGTGCTCAATAACTTCTTTCTAGCCAGATACACTCATATTTCATCATTACTCAAATTTAGCAAAGCTACAAATACATGATGAACCATTTCCCAGATAAATTCATGCTCAAGTAGATACAATAATAATCACCAGTAATGACAGGCTAATATTAAAATTCCTGGGAGGGTTTCTTCCAATGCAGCTGTGAAAAAAGGTATACAGACATATCTAGTTATACCACAATCTGCCCTGAGGTGTGACATTTGTGGTGAACACACCACGCTCCCCCGCTCACACACATACTGTCATGTTCCCTATATGGCAGCAGGCTCTTCTTGTTCTCCTTGATATTACTTTGCTTTCAGAGTAAAGGAAGTGTCTGCAGTAAAAGAGCATTAGTAGATTAGCACCTTTAAAAAAGAGAGCTGTAATGTGTGTACAGTTATAGTTTGGGATGATTTGCAAGCAGAGGCTGGATGACTATTTGTCAGGGATGTTTTAGGTTACCTTGCACTGTGCAGGGGGTTGGACTAGATGGCCTGTAGGCCCCTTCCAACTTTTAATTCTCGGTAGGGTTGCCAGCTCTGGGTTGGTGATTTTGAAGGTGGAGCCTGAGGGGGGAAGGGTTTGGGGCAGAGTCCAACTTTCAAAATGGCCATTTCCTCCAGGTGAGCTTATCTCTGTCACCTGGAGATCAGTTGTAATAGGAGGAAATCTCCAGCCACCACCTGGAGGCTGGCAACCCTTATTCCATGACTCTATGAAGACTCAAAAATCCAAAGGGTTTAGTTTGACCCCATCAAAGATGGGAACTGTAACAACCTCTGGCCAGGATCCCAATGAGAGGACTTCCACTCCCAACTTTGTTTCAGCACCTGTTCAGTGACCAAAAAAATTTACCCCCTGCCTTTTTTGCTGCCATTATTAGAAGTAAGTTAGACTAGTACAGGGGTGGGCAAACTGTGGCTTGGGAGCCGCATGCGGCTTTTTCACATATATTATGTGGCTCCTGGCAAGGCGGCTGGGGAAACTAAATATCATTAGCAAACAAATATCGTTGGACAAATTAATATCATTATCAATATCTGCTTTTACCCCTTTTGTTATTATTTTTGGCAGTCTCATTTAATGTTAATAAAAAGCAAATTTGCTTATTTTCCAATAAAAGCAGGTAATATTTCTTCATGTCTTGTGACTCTCAAACACCTGATGTTTATTCTATGCGGCTCTTACATTAAGCAAGTTTGGCCCCCCCTGCTCTAGGTGGCTCTTAGCTGAGCAAGTTTGCCCACCCCTGGACTAGTAGATTTAGCTCCCCCTATTGTTACCAGCCTCCAGCTGGTGGCTAGATCTCTCAGAATCTCCAGTCTACAGGGTTCAGTTTCTGTGGAGAAAATGGCTGCTTTAGAAGGAGGACTGTATTGGCATTATATCCCATGCTGAGGTCCCTCCCCTCTCCAGGCTCCAGCTTCCCAAATCTCCAGGATTTCCCCAACCCAGAGTTGGTAACCCTAGCTCCCCCTAATAACAAAACCAACCCCTTTTCTGCTTATATATAGCTCCTTTCTAGTGCTCTCTTTTTGCCATTCCCACCAATTTCAGTTAAACGCAAGGCAATTTCTAGGTTTTATGAGAATCATAAATCCAAGAAGGGTTTCTTTAACAACTCCTTTCTTCTCTGGATAGCATAGGTGAAATCTAGCATGCTTGTGGGTGTAGAAAGGTAACAAATTCACACAGATTAAAATTTTAAAACAGTAACTTTCACAGATCTTACTGATCACTAAAGAAAATAGAATTCTGAGCAACACACATCTAATTACAGCATTTAAATAAAATATGGGAAAACTCATTGCTTTCCTTAAATGTACTCCAAAAAAACTAAAAATCAACAAATAACTAGAATTTATCAGAATTTAGCTGCCCTTTTACCTCATAGCTGAAAGATTCCAAATGTTCTTTTGGCAGCCCTCCATTGAGTCTCCTCTCATAACATTCTGCTTCCAAATCCAAGGATCTCTCCTCCTTTTATCACTATTCATACCTCTACCTGCTGAACTGTAATCTCCCAGTAGCTTCTGCTTCCAGACTCTGCTTTGGTTGAAATTTTCCATGTGACACTGTACATGAACTCTCAGGAAGTCCCAAATCCAGATATCAACTGCAGTTGGATGTCGCTGATCTGCTGACAAAAATTTTTTAGATTAATTTCTGAGCAACGTTAAACATTTCCCTCCAAAGCTGAAAATATTCCCTTGGCTATGTGTGGAATGAGGAGTAATTTCATCATAACATCCTTCTTTGTACAGCTTTCTAATAAAAACAGAGGATTAGTTTAATAGGAAAGTTTGATGTATCAGGCATTTGTAAATCCACAACTGTCTTGTTATTTAATAGCGCTGGGTTGTTATTTTATTAGCACAGCACAGAGAGCATTTAAAAAGATGTGGTAGATATATACAGGATTACAGATAAAGCATGCTATTTGCCTTGAAGCCTGTGCTTGAAAACAGGAGAGGATCTAGTATGTAGAACAAGAGTAAAGGAAGACCAAGAGAAACAATGGATAATGTTTCTTTAGCAAAATACAAAACACCCTTATTTCTCAAGCCGCCCTGAGCCTGCCATTGACGGGGAGGGCGGGATACAAATCTCAAGAAATAAATAAATAAAATAAAGATGCTTGGCATTCAGCCAAAACACTGAATTAGTAAAAGTTTATAAAAATAGAACTGACTTATAGAGGATGACACCAATTCTGAACTATTTGGGGGCTGGGGACATCAAATGAAGAAGCAGCACCACGTTTTCAGATAACAAAGGTTTGAATACCTATGAATCAGCTGTTTTTAATGGGGTGAATCCAAACTTCATTTTTCACTAGCACAAAGGCTCCTCCACCAATGGAGAAAGAAGGTGATTTTCAATGATTCCCCCCTCCTGTTTGCAGACCTAGTCATCACTCCCACCACTGTTCCTGGGGGGCCACCTGATGCCCCACAGGTGGAATTTCTGGGAGCACAGTGGGCACTACTGTGAGAGGCAGGAAAGTCCTCTTCTATTGGTGGAGATCTGTTTGTGGCACTTTGACTCTAACCCTGACATTTTAATTTAGGAAAATATTTGTCTTCAGGCCAGAACATTTAAGTCATGCAATAGATTTGATGGCAGAAGGAACCTAGGAAACCTAGATTTATGGCCATAGTGTTGAGTCCCTTTGTTTCACACTGAGAGACTTGGGCTCAAAGCCATTCCAAGATTACTCAGAGCAGGGTATGCTATGAACATAGTCTAGGCTTTAAGCTCAGCGACACCATAGGGCTAGATTCCAAGCAAGGTCCTAGGGACACTGTTAACATGGCGACTGAGAGAAAAGGGAAGCTGCATGCATATGCTGGCTAGGAGGTATATAAATCCAAATAAATAAATAAATAAGGTGCTTGTTTCATTTGCAGTGTACAGTACAGTACAGTACAGCTGAAAATAAAGTAGGCAGATGGAGATATGGAGAGACATGAGATTCTCAAAGAAGTTGAGGGGGAGAGCTGTCGTTGCTTGGTCTGGGTGCTCTGGCCAGGGAACATCACACTTCAGAGGCAGAGACAAACCTTTCTTTTCTTGTCCAATGCAGAGAAGCTGGCTAAAGGAAAACTAAAGTTGACACATGGGGACTATGAGCATGAACAGGATCTTTTACTTGATCTAAGGAGCAAGCAAAGGCTTAAGCCACTATATGGGAAGGAAATTAAAACTAAGCTATGCGGCCTGTAGAATTATGTGATTTAGAGCTATAGCATCTCAAAGTGCAAATATAGGGAAATCACCATAACATGTTATGTATATTTTTTTAAACCCTTATACAAAGAGCCAGTATAATGTAGTGGTTAAAGCATCAGACTAGGAGTGGCGAGATTGGTGGTCTTGGCTCAACCACCTTCTCAGCTTACCATTTTGGTAGAGTGAATGTTGTTTAAGAGCAAACGAAGGTTCAAGAAAATATCTGTGACAAATGCAAAGCTGTCTCACATTTCCATGGAATGTACAGCATACGGTCTGTGCCATATCAATAAAGCACTAAATATTTAGCGAGCAAGGAACCTTTCTTCCTATGGTATCTCACATCTGGCTCTTTAAATTAAGGAAACATTTATGTGGTACTTATTTTCCAAAACAGGACTTTAGTGGACCTCAACTGGCAGTGCTTGTGCCCAAGTTTTAAGGAGGGAAGGTGGCTTGTCTTTTTGAGGGGGAAATAAAAGGGATGTGTCCCTTTTAAAAAATGGCAAATGGCACACACACAGTGCAGTCAAATGAGATTCCCCACAGAGGCTGTACTGTTTAAACTGAAAATGTCTTTTTAATTAGGAGATGTGATATCTTGAGAGGCCTAGGTGAATTCTGATTTCAGTCAGAAGAAAAGATATGAAAGAGTGCTAGTTCATTTGAAAATTCACTTACACATTATATTAAAGAGAGTGGGAATCAAACTGCAGTGCACCCTCGACTGAACAGCATAAATGATCTCATTATGTACACGGAGGACAGCACATACTAGAGCTGTGGATTTATGAGGCTGGGGAAAGCACGCTTGTTTTTGTTTTCCTTCAAGATGCCATGAGCCTGCTTTTGATCTTAGGTACAGTGGGTCTGCACCCCCTACTCTTATGCATATCTCGCAGAGCTTTGACTGATTTATAGTGAACTATAAAGCTGAAGTGAATTATTCCTCTGCCCCACTTCATAAATTTGCCACATGAGTAACTGTTGTATTCCTTTTATTTCTTTGACATATAAGCTGAGGGAATGGCACAGTAGCTTTCCTTATCTGTCCCCTCAAATGGCATGTGAGGGGATTCCTGTATTGCTTTTACTGGTCTTTCTTCCACATATGCAGGGCTGTGTGCACAGGAGGATGGAAGAGGGGGATGGGCTTATCTCCAGAGCAATGCTCCCTCTAAGCTGTGGAGTCTTGTGAGCAAAAATTCTACTTTGTGAGCTACTGGCATTAAAGTTGTGAGTGAGCAGTTTGGCTACTGCATAAATTAGTTTGCTCTGGAGCCATCCTTCCTGAGCCAAGACCAAAATGTGTGAGCCGGAGGCTAAAAAACTGTGAGAAAGCTCACACTAACTCGGCTTAGAGGGAACATTGCTCCAGCGTATTCTCCACAGTTTGCCAATTTCAGGTTTTTCCTCCTGATACTTACATCTTTAGCACCCCAAGTATTTAAATTAACACATTAATCTTCCAAAAGCCCAGACTGAAAGAAAAATATCAAAAGACAGTGGTTTTAGATTGTTCCTTTATTTTAGCATGAAACACTATATAAGCCTTACTTTTCTTAACCTTTGTTCTCACAAAAAACTGTGAGACAGCTATTATTCCATTTTATTCCTAAAAGCCCATAGAAAAGTAATCTAGTCTGTTTATAGTTGTCTTATACTCTATTTTGTATTTATAGAACTCTGAATTCTCAGATTCAGCCAGTGCCTAAAAGATTTAAGGAGGATTTTTGTCTGTTAGAGAATGTTAGTGTAGGTTCCCATGTGGACAAAATGGTTCTATGAAAGAGACATCATTGGTCTGTAGTAATTGATGGTGACATGCAGTTATCCATCTGAAGAAAATTGAGAAGGACAGTGGCAAATGGTTAGCATTAATTTCATATGTTTTATTACTAATTTGTCATGACCCTTCTCTGTTAACATACGGCAACCAAGGTTTGATTGTCTCAATAGGGGAAGGGAAGGAAAGGGAGGGAAGGAGGGGGCAGAGAGACCACGGACAGGTATTCATTCACAATGGTTGCTCACTAACTGTGGAACTCCCATCCCCTGGATTTACTAAAGTATGGCAGATTTGGAGGTATAATAAAATTAGGGCTGAGCTGATGGGGAAAGGAAGGAATCCACATTTTTATCAGATGTAAAAAATCATTCTTCTCTGTCTGGCAAATTTTCAGGGGGCAGATAAGGTTTGTAAAGCCAAGCAAGAAAGAGGGAAGGGCAGCATTGTCAGTCTTGGTGCGGATCTCTTCCATTAAACTGTCTGTTTGCCAGCAGTTTGCAAATTAAATGGTGGGGAAGCACTCATTCTGCATACTGCTTTCTGTATCAAACTGCTAAGCTAGTTAAAAGAGGTGGTACACAGAATGATCTCCTCCTCTACTCCAGTTGGCTTGCAAATGCTTTTGCCATGAAAGGGGGAAGAATTGCTTTGCACATCAAGCTGCAGACTGTTTCCTTTAAACTGTACTTGCAACTTGACAGTTTGAATGAGGAGTTTCACAGTGAGAGGAGGGATAGAAGAAATCCTTTCATTTGTGTTGGGTTTCAGTAACCTGGGACAAGTCAGACGGTTACCCCATAATCCCATAAAATGTGACACAGCTGTTCATGCAGATATCAGCATGGGCATATATAGGTCTCTCAAGGATCGGAAAAAAGCCTGCTTAAACATACATATGATTGTGACACACATATTACAGGATTTAAAAATGGATAAGTGTGAGAACTGGTCCTAAGCTTATGAGTAGAATTCAGTTTTAGAAGTTGGAATAATTTCAGCTCATAGCCTGAGAACCATCTTCTGAATCCCAAGTAGGGATGCCAGCCTTCAGGTGGGACCTGGGGATCCCCTGGAATTGCCGCTCATCTCCAACTCCAGACAACAGAGATTAGTTCCCCTAGAGAAAAATGGCTGCTTTAGAGGGTAGGCTATGTAGCATTGTATGCCACTGAGGTCCCTGTTCTCACTAGGCTCCACCCCCAAATCTCCAGGAGTCTCCCCACCACCCATTTCATACCGACACTTTTCTTCAGGTATCTGATCAGTTAACTAGAGTAGCATTTCTCAAAATGGGCTCTGGGGATCCCGGTGTGGTGGTGGTGGGTGGGTGGTGAGTCCTTTAAAAGGAAAGAGGATGAACCCCTCTCATGAAAGTGGAGCCTTCTTATTTTTCTAGGGATGAGGGCTCTCTGCCTCAGAAAAAGGAGACAGAACTGGTTTTTCTTTCCTTTAAAGGGCAGGAGCTTATAGAGCTGCTGCTTCCTGTAGATACCTAGTTTCCAGATCACCTCAGAGCTCTAACCAGAAAACACATGTTTTGTTGCTGGGACAGGACCAAATAGTTTAGCCCTTGGAAATCACTGACTAGGATTCTGAGTATACCTACTTAGGATTGCTCTCTCAAGCTACAGTCTAAGACCGGAGGACATGAGAAGTTACAGAACTTCATGGGGCATGCACTTTTACACATGGTGGTGTCAGTGAAGGAGGAGGGGAGGGCTTGTGGGTCTATGAAGAAATCAAAATCAAAATGGGGCTCCTGGGGGGGAAGCGTGGCAGCTGACCATCTGGCTGGCTGCATCCCTTCCAGCTCCTGCTATCCCCATGAGAAATTAGAGCTCTGCTTACCGAAAACACAGCCTTGACTGGAATAAATATCAATGCCAGGTATGGGAAGAACTAGGACAAGGAAAGGTGCCAAAACCCCTCCTTACAGATTTCCTAAAAAGAGCAATATTGATAGAGAACTCTCAGATGACTCAGATTTGGTGGCTTCTCTGTTACAAGAAATGGTGACTGAAGGGAGTATCCCTGACCAAAGGGAACAGACTGTGATACTGCATGCCCTAACAGAGATACAATTAAGACCGATATGAAGCTAATGAGTGGAGAGGTTGGGCAATTAAAGAAGGAATTTGGATTGCTTAAACAGACATTGGAGCCAATAAATAAGAAATTAGATGAGCTTACCGCAGCTTTGTAAACGACAGAGAGAAAAGCTGAATCAGCATAGCACTTGGCAAAAAAGAATGCAGAAGATGTCAAAAAACTTATGGATTTTGAAATATGGGCTAAGAATAAGATTATACTCCAGGAAACAAAACTGAGAGAAAAGAAAGCCAAAATACGTGGAGTATCAGTAAACTTTGGTGAAAAAGAAAATCTCGCTGGAGCTTTAAATAAATGGCTAACCCAAATCCTTCTTGCAGCAGGAGAAGCAGTGTCTCCTGAAGGGATCATCAGCTCTGATTTTTCAGCTAAACATCTCCAAAAACGCTCCTGATAATGCCTCACCAGACATTATTGTCGAGTTTAAACAACTACAGATGAGAAATAAACTTTTTGCAATTGCAAGAGACAAGCAAGGACTGAGTTTGGAGGACACGATTGTATATCTGTTCCCTGACATTCCAGTGAAGGTAATAAATGCAAGAAGACGTCTCAGGGAAACAGCAAAAATTCTCAGAGATAAAGGAATTCTTTACCGAAGGCTACCTCTGGGACATTAGTTCTTAATATGGAAAACAAAATGTTTACAGTGTTTAACGAGATTACAGGGAAAAACTTAATAGAAGCAGTAATGGAAGTTAAGGAATGGAAGTGCCTGAAATGAGATATCATGTTTGGTAGCAGAGTGATGGAAAGTAATTCATAAAGTAAGATAGAGTTAGTATGTTAGTATCAGGGCTATTTTTCAGCCGGAATGCACTGGAACAGCATTCCGGCTGGTGTCCAAGCCCGCCCCGCCCCCTCCCACCCTGCCCTGCCCCACCCCACCAGCAGGAAAGGGCCCCAGCATGCGAGATCAGGAGTGCAGGGCTGGCAGAACAGGCCCCACATGACAGATGTCTGGTGCATGCCAGCCTTCCCGCTCTCTGCTTCGTGGCATGGCGGTGGGTGAGAGCTGGGTGCTGGGGGAGCTGGCTGGGCCGCCTGCAACTTCACGGGCCAGGTCAGGAGTGCACCACCCAGACCCCCCCCCCCCTTCCTGCTCCAGCTGTGGCCACGCTCAGCAGATCTCAAGCCAGAAGCCCTGGCAGCGGCAGCCTCCTCCCCCCTCCTCGGCTGAGGCTCCAGCTCTTCATGGAGGTCCTGCTGCAGGCGCCTCTGCTGCTCAACACTGGCCACCCAAGGAGGAAGGAGCATGCACGTCTTTCTCCTGTTCCTCTTCGGCTTTCTGCCCTGCCTCCTACTCGTGAGTAGGAAAGAGATGCTGCAGTGCCTGCCTGGGACCGCCACGCACAAGCGGGAGTAGCAGAGGTGACCCGGACAGATAGACAGAGGCGAGCTAGAGGCGCACGCCAGCCTTCCAGCTCTCTGCTTTGTGGCGTGGCAGCGGGTGAGACCTGGGTGTCGGGGGAGCTGGCCATGGTGCCCCTGCAGCCACCTAGCCCAGCTGGCAGCACCGCAAAGCAGAGGGCCAGAAGGCCAGTTTGTTTCTCAGTCAGAGCGACTCCAAAGTCTCAGTTTCCCCCCTTGCATTCAAGAACCTTTTGATTTTATCTCCAAGACTAGAAGTGTCATGGAACTTCCACATACCATTTCGGGCATTTGCTGTTCTATGAGATGGGTGTTGCTGAAATGTTCTGCAAGAACTCAGTAACATTTTGTTGGTACGCTGAACCTAGTCAGTCTTACCTGCTATTATCATTATTTATGGATTAGGTTTATATCTAGATGCCCTTGAGGCTTTCTGCCTGCTCCTGCTCACTTGCTTGAGCCATGAGGGTTCATTATTCCTTCTGTAGACCCTCTGAAATGGTACAGTTTGGCCTTTTTGGCTTGCTGCTTGTGAAGTGAACTAGCTGACCTTCCTGCCCTACATCTTTAACTGCAAGCTGTGTTACTGACTTCTTCCTCATATATCAGCACTTGGATCCCTTTAGGTCAATGATGCAAACAAGACATGTTTATTTTAGGCACAGCCATATACTCTGATCAATGTTTGATTTTCTGTATCTCTTTGATGAGAAGGGCCGTTGCTTCTCTGTTGGTGTAGATGGGAAGAAAAGGAAAAGGTTCAGTGACTTAACTCAGCACTTCTATTATTTATCAAAGCAATTCTTTCCCTTCAGCAAATGCAAATCCTCTCCTGCCCAGGGAGGGTTTCCCCCCATCTTTTTGCTGCAAACTTTAAAGTTTACTTTAACTTATTTTTTCTAGTTCGGTAGATAGATGTAGTTTAGGCTGGTTGGTTAGCAACAGCAGTTTATAGCACTTAGTTTAGCTGAAATATAATGTTAACAAAACATCATATCTGCAGACAAAGTTCTGTCAAGATGAGAATAGATACCAACAAGGGGAGGCCCACAAGAAACTTGCGGGGAGGGGGCATTTCCTTCATCTTGCCGGGCCTGCCGCTTGCCCCCCCCCCCCATGGGCTCCCAGCAGTAGGATACTTGCGGGGGGCAGGTGAGCCTCTCTCTCCTCCCTCCCTCCTCCCTCCCTGAAAAAAGCGGTGGCTGTGTGCCGAGCCTCCTCCCCCCTCCCTTCCCCCTCCCTTCCCAAAAATTGGCGGCAGCAGCTGCAAGCCAAGCCTCCTCTCCTCCCTCCCCAAAAATAGGTGGCAGCCACGTGCCGAGCCTCCTTCCTCCCTTCTCCCTCCCCCTCCCTTCCCAAAAATTGGCAGCAGCAGCGGCTGCATGCCGAGCCTCCTCTCCTTCCTCCCTTCTCCCTCCCTCCCTGGAAATCGGTGGTGGCGGCTGTGTGCCGAGCCTCCTCCCCCCTCCCTCCCCGAAAACAGCAGCGGCGAGGCCCACCGCCCACTGAGCCCTCCCCCCAGCCAAAGCGTTCTCTGTGCCTGCGCAGAGAATGCTTTTACTTTTGAGGGGATTTAAATATCCCCCCCAAAGTTTTTTTTAACATTTAGGATTTTTCTGCACACGGGGGAAAAAAACCCTCCCCCCCAAGTGCCCCCCCGCGCGGAATTAGGTATCCGCACGCGGGGGGGCACTTGGCTATTAGGTATATAGATGTGTACTGCTGGAGATGTAATGCACCAGAGGCTACAGAGACCCACTGATTATAGAGGTGTCCTCTGGCAACATCTTTCGGGCAAAAAATTAGTAGAATAATACATTATATTACTCATATTTCTAATAATCTTCTTATTGAGATAGTTATTATAAGTTATGCTCCAGGGAACTTAGTAATGCCTAAGTATCATGAATAGTTCTAAGGCTTTGGCTAAACACTTAGTATTTATGGCTTAGAAGTTTTTTTTTTAAATCTTCCTGACAAAAAGTAGAAGCAGAGCATGCTTAAAACTAGTGCTACAAGAAGGGATAATGTACCATAGACATTGATCCCTAGATACTTGCAAACATATTTGGACAGACATATCAATAACAATCTATTGCAACAATGCTCTAGTTCCCAAGTTTCCTTTTTTAAAAAAATCATCTAATATAGCCAGGGGTCCTTTCGTAAAAAAAGAGGTGCAGGAGCTCATTAGCATAACTTATTTGCATATGCCACACCCCCTGATGTCACCGGAAGTGTCAGAAGGCCACACACCCCTGACATCACTGGAAGTGTGTTGGAAGGGGGGGGGGGAGGAATGAAAGGAACAGGAAGGAAGGTAGGTAGGTAGGTGGGGGAGAGAGAGAAGAAAGGAAGGAAGGAAGAAGAAGGTAGGTAGGTGGAAAGAAAGAAAGAAAGAAAGAAAGAGAGAGAGAGAGAGAGAGAGAGAAAGAAAGAGAAAGAAAGAAAAGAAAGAAAGAAAGGGAGGGAGGGAGGAAAGGAACAGGAAGGAAGGTAGGTAGGCAGGTAGGTGGGGGCAGGTAGGCAGGTAGGTGGGGGTAGGCAGGTAGGTGGGGGAGAGAGAGAAGAAAGAAAGGAAGGAAAGGGTAGGTAGGTAGGTGGGGGGGAGAGAGAGACAAGAAAGGAAGGAAGGAAGGAACAGGAAGGTAGGTAGGTAGATGGGGGGAGAGAGAGACAAGAAAGGAAGGAAGGAAGGAAGGAATGAAGGAAGGAAGGAAGACAAAGAGACAGAGTAGGTGCTTCTCCCCCCTCCTTCAGGCCTAGTGGCTGTCAGCCACTCAGCCAGCGTTTCCCTCCCTCCCCCCCCCTCACTCTTGCTTGGGCCTGAGTGGCTTAACGCCACTCAGGCCCAGCTTTTCCCTCCCTCCCTCCTCGCAGCCTGGAAAGGAAGAGCTGGGGGGAGGGACGGGGGCTTGAGCGGGGGGGATGGACGGGGGCTTCTCCCCGGGCGGTGGCGCTTGCTGCGGCCCGGAAGGGAGAGCTGGGGAAAGGGATGGGGGCTTGAGCGGGGGGGAGGGACGGGGGCTTCTTCGCGGGGGGAAATGGGCCGGTGAAGCTTTTCTGGGCACAAGAGATAAATTACAGCATCTGATCAATAACATCCCGCTAAACCTCGATTAAACGGACAGGGCACTTTTTTCTCTCCAGGGGCAACGGGCAACTTTTCTTCTTCTTCTATCCAGCCCCGTCCAGCCTCCTTGCTACCCTGTGCCTCCTCTGCCTCCGGGCGGCCCACGTACCTGCAGTGCTCAGCTCCTCCCTCAGCTGGCTGACGTAAACCAGCAGCTCCTCCAGGCCTCGCTCGCAGTGCTGGCCGTAGCAAAGGAACTTCTGCCGCACTTTGTCCAGCTCCCTCTCCATGCAGGCGCACCGCTCCATTGGCCACGGGGCTTCTTCCCGCAGCCTGGGAAGGGAGAGCTGCGGGGAGGGACAGGGGCTTGAGCGGTGGGGATGGACGGGGGCTTCTTCCCGGCAACTGGCTGGCGAGTCGCTCCTCTCCCCGCGCCGTCTCCTGCATCCTTCCCAGGCCGCCGCTCGCCAAGCCGGCCAAGAGATGCGCTGCACAAAAATCGGCCGCCGCCGCTGCTCTCCAAAGTTCTCCGGGGCTGGCGGGAGGCGGAGAGGAGCGTGCGGGGACGGGGCTGCTGCGGGCAGAAGACGGTCCGCCCCTGCCTCGGCCACGCTTGCGCAAAAAGGCGCTCCTAGAACCAGGGGCTTGAACGGGGGGGGAGGGACGGGGTCTTCTTCTTGGGCGGCGCTTGCCGCAGCCTGGGAAGGGAAAGCTGGGGGGGAGGCTTTTTCCCCCAGCCTGCCGCCGGCTCGGGGACTTTGAGCGGGGGTGGGGGTCTGACACAGCGGTGGCCCTGCTGGGGGCTGGGCTTAGTAGTGTGCCCGCCCCCCAGCGTCTTCACTGGCGGAGCGGCGCTCCACCTCGCTCCGGCCCCAACGGAGCCCTGAACATAGCCCTTTTGGTTGCAGAGTTATAAGAAGAGATGTGCAGCCAGTACCTTTCCCCTTATAACTCTGTAACCAATGGGCTAGAGGCTTACTTTTTAAATAATGAGAGCAGGGAACTAGCACAGTGTTACAGAAATAGAACTATTATCATTTTCTTTTAAAGTCTTTCAGTCTTGGGGAAATGGTCACCAAAAGGACTGAGGTAAGGAAAATGGCACTAATGTGGGCAGTGTTGTAATAGAATTTATAATTTCAAGATATTCCCTTATATTAGTCTAGTGTGTTAGGTTGAAGACCTTCCCTAAGGTCCCACATTCAGGTAGCCTGTTCAGTTAGTTGACAGTGCTTGCATAAGCCTGTTAGAGTTGTTCCTTAGATTAAAGCTATTTGAAGTACCCCTCATTCTTCTGGTCTCTATACTGCAAGGTGGGACTGGGGGGAAACACACACCTTCCCATCCACATGATGCCCTAAGGCATTTTGACTGTGATCTTACCAAAAAGACTGTTATAAAACCAGGCCTGGGAAAAATTGTGAAAAGACTGGTAAAAACATGGAAACAGGATGCAAAGAAGATGTCATATGAATTTTCCTGAAAATAGCACTGCAGTAGGAAAGCCAAGACAAAGCAAAACATCCATGTGGAAACAGCCCATGTAAGCCCTCATGTATAGTTGAAGTGGTACAGCCCAGAGGAATTTAAGCCTGTACTAGAGAAAGGGGGTTGGGCCTAAAACTGATTAGTTGACAGCAGATACTTAGATACCTTAGGCCAGACCGAACTACCAGATAGCTGATGTGTACATAGACTTGTGTTAATTTGCATGTTTAGAAAAGGCTCATGGGGCATGCTTTTGAAAAAGCCACCATGACCATGAGCCGTGGTATAAAGCAGGCCTGGCTTAGCTGAAAGGCCAAGAAGGAAAGATTGATTGAGAAGTGCTGAAGGTAGTGCTCTCTGAAGGGCAAAGCTTGTCTTTTGAGTTTTGGATCCAAAAAGGGCAGAGAAAACAGAGTTGGAATTGCTAGCTGGGAAGAACTGAACAATCCTCTGTGGGAGAGTTGCAATAGCTGGGAAGAGCTGAAGAGCAGGGATTGCTGACATTGGCTGCACTGAAATCAGCACTCTAGTACAGAGCTGGCCTACTTTGTCGTACCAGGAGGAAAGGGGAACTGCCCCTAGGGTGACAAACAAGCTTGAAAACTCATCCACCATCTTCACAGGAAGAGTTCCTGCTGTTCTCTGCTCCAGTTTTAGCCTCAAGAACACACAGTGCCTGTGCCTTCTACAAAGTGGATTGAGAGTAGGTCTGTGCTCTGAGACATAAGAACATAAGAGAAGCCAATGTTGGATCAGGCCAATGGCCCACCCATTCCAACACTGTCACACAGTAACCAAAAACACCAGGTGCCATCAGGAGGTCCACCACTGGGGCCAGGAAACTAGCTAGTGTAATGATTTCAGTTTATGTGTGTTTCTTTACATGGTTGGTAAGTTTCAGAAGAATGGGGGGGGGGGGGTGAAAGAGGGAGATGAGTGAGCTGAGAAGTGTTTGTGTGGAGAGAGAGAAGGCAGAGTGTTCTGTTAGCAGTCAGCAGCTGTCAGTTGTGGTCAGTCTACAGAGTCTGAGAAGCAGGCTTCTAATTAGAGTCCCATATTAGTGCTGTGAAAGGTATTAAGATTCTAAAGGAGAAAGTAAAATACTTTAGGGGGCATTTTAGTGACTACAGAGAGTCAAAATCTAATATTGTCAGAGTATTATAAGTGTGTGAGAGGAAAAAGCTGAAAGAAACCTGAGTTAAACAGGAAAAGATTTTACTGAGCAACATATAACAAAGATTGGAGAAGGTACATTCTGAAGAGAAGGAAGTGGTTGAGAGTGAGAGAGAGTGATACCTGAGTTGGAACTTATTAACCTACACTGTTTTATTCATTGAAGAGACAAGTAACAAAATATCTTGTAACCAATACACTTCTTGTGCAAATAAAGTTTTATCTTGTTTATTGGTAACCCAGAATCATAGGCTGAGGACAGACTGGCAGTCTCCGCCACTCTGCCTCCGCTTCAAAAGCGGAGGCAGAGCGGCGGTTCAGACGGCCGCATCTGCCCGGAGGAGGTGGCCCAGACGCATCGTGTCCGGCACCGCGCTCCTCCCGCACCAGCCAAGCACCACTTTGAAGTGGTGCTCGGCTGCTGTGGCGCGCCCCGCACGCATTCCACCCGCCGGAGCGGGTGTGAACGCGTGTGGGCAGGGGCCGCTGTGCGGCGTCCGCCCGCCGCTGCAGGAAGCTGCCCGCAGTCTGAACGCTGCGGGCAGCTTCCTTCTGGCGGCGTGCGAACGCCGCACTGCGGGGGAAATTCCCCCCGCCCCAGTCTGCCACACCACGGAGCGCAGCAGACTGGCAATCTGTCTTCGGCCATATACTGTTTAAAATATAAGAGTCTCATCCTCAGGACTACATAGTCCAACAAAGGAGCCTTAGAGCTTGGGCACAACACTGCAGGAAAGGTTAATTAAGAAGACTGGAATTAAATTCCTGGTGGCAGCATTACATGCCTTGAGTGAGAGAAAGAAACAGCAAGAAATTTAAAACCTCATCATACCTAACCACACAAGTAGTGTGACAGTTAGTAAACCAGTATGGATATCTTTGGGAATGTTTTTTACAGTTGCTTTCTGTTGTATTTAAAAAAAAACTGATTTACATTTCAAGTTTATGAACATTACCCTAGACTTTGAACCTGGCCTTGGACTCAAGGGGTTACACATAGGTTTGTCACAGCACAAAATGAGCCTTATCAAGTTTCATTACAAATAGTCAAGAAAAAACTAAAATAAACCAACCTCAATTTATTTATAGCTGCTATTGCCTTCTGAATCTTTTATTTAGGCAACTTTCAGACATCACAAAGAGCATTTTATCAAAGCTTAAACTGCAGGTACTCAAAGCTCCAGGAGCCATTTCAGGTCATATCTGAATCCAATGCCCATTTAGGAGCCATAAAACCAGAATGGACAGTGGGCCCATGGTAACACATCATTTCTCTGCAGCACTGACATGTGTCTATGACTGTGCATACTTTTTTTCTCCACCAAGCATACTGAAGCATGTGGTATCATAAGTCATGGTCTCAAATTCAAAACATTTTGAACCTGCCACTCAGGGATTCCCACCGTACAGGGGGATTTACAGACTCAGAGTTTTCAATACAAAGGAATTCACCTCTTTCATACACCTTTTCAGGCAGTTATTTCGGGTTTTTCATTCACTTAAACTGGAGTCTTGTTACTTATGCCATATCTCATTGGCTTAATATTACATGACTCAAGGGAGAGAAATAACTACTCAGAGCAAGCATAAAGCGTTCCACTCCTCCCTTGCAATGCCTCCAGCACCATCCCCTTATGCTGGCAGGTTCCTAGTGAGAGTGAGCTGATGGAGCCACTGGGGACTGAGGACAACTTGCTGGCTGAGACCCGGCCGGATGCTGGTTGACTGGATGCTGCCTGCTCACTGCTGTGATTCTGAATGCTGACGTTGCTATCTGTTTATTTGTCTGCTTTTATTGTAAATTATGAACCATTGTTTTAAATTTGTAACTTATTGTTTATGATATTTTAAAGTTGTAACTTGTTGCTTATAATTTTAAACTGTTGGAAGCTGCCTTTAGCTGGCTTGTCTGGCAAGGCGAGGTATAAATGCAAATAATAAATAAATAAATAAATGGTGTAGTATTGTTTTATCATTTTGCTCTGCTAGCACAGAGGGATTTGATAAAATGCTCTTTTTTATATAAATAAATTTTTATTGATTTTCAAATTAACAAACAAACAATACAATATAACAACAACAGTTACAACATACCTCTATCACATCAAATATCAAATAGAATAGAAAAATCCATAGAATACCAGCATTACAGTTCGTAAAAATACTTAAAACATAAGTTTCAAAATAACCAACTAGATTTTTAAAAATTACGAAATCTATAACCTTGTGCATTTCATTGGAGTTCCAATATTTTCTCTAAATTTTCCAGGATAGGATACCATCTGGCTATGTAATGTGATGGGCCCAGTTGAGGGTCAATGTTAGAAAGAGAATTTGAAATTTTATCCATGAGTAAATAATCCCATATTTTGAAATACCATTTCTTAATAGAAGGAGCCACCGGTGATAAAATGCTCTTTTTGACATCCAAAAGTATCCTTAAAACAGGATTCAGATGAGAATAGCAGTTTTGAATAAATTGTGGCTGATCTGTGTTAATTTTTGCTTGACTGTTCATAGCAGAACTTTACAAGGCCCATTGTGGATGTGTAACGTCTGGGCTGTACCGTTTCTGCTATACTATCCTGAGGTGTTTCTGCTACTCCAGAAAGGGACTTTCAGTAGGCTTCCGAAAGGAGTTCATTTCCATTCTGTTCCTCTTTATTACGCTCTCTATCTGTACCACTCATTCTTTAGAAATTCTGAACCCTCCATGACGACTCCCCTTCCCCCTCCTTCTCATATGTTTCCAGCTTTCTCTGTCAGGTTGCCATGGTGATTGGATTTGTTCACTTATGGAACCCAAGTCTGGATCCTCTAATTCCATCTCCCTCCTGTCTCCCTGGGCTCCAGATTAATGAGAATCTGATGCCCCCGGTCTGTTTTTGAATGTCACCGCTCAGACCTGGGATACACAAAGTAATGATAAAATAACTGTCACTTGACTAGGGGTTGAACACTTTCCCCTTACCACAGATCATACGAAACCACCACACAATTAGAATGAACAAGCATGAATTGATGTTCAGGTAGTCAATGCTTCCAGTTGTCACAACATTTGACTTTATGAGGGGACAGCTAAATTTGGCCAGTTCTGAACATTGAGCTCTCACTGGCCACAATTTGCCATCTTCTGATAGATTAATTTGATATAGTGATTTAGCAGAGCAGTTCTGAATGGTTAAGGGACCCATAGGCGGTAGTGAAACACTGCCAGTTTAGTGATGGATTAGAAAGCACATCATCAAATATTCAGTTACCCCCTATGACAGTTGTACTCTAAAAATCCACAGTGACAGAACACCTGTCTGTCTTCTTGATATTGTGACAGACAGATCACAGTTTGAGGTAGACAGCATCAGCACAAAATCCACTTCATTAGATTTCTTGGCTAGATATTCATACCATTAAAATATTCCATGAACTAGTTTCCTGATTGCCAGATTAAAATGAATGCGGTTTTTCACCAAAGAAATGCCATTGTCAAAAGTGGAAACATTTCAGTCAACTAGAGAGTGTGTGTACAGTGTAGTGTATAATGTTAGATTTGGACCAAAGAGACTTGGCTCATATCCCCATTCAGCTACAAAGCTTACTGAGTCATTTTGCATGTCACTGTTTCACAGCATTCCAACTTGGGTTTAAGCTCTGATTAAGTAATCACAATTTATATTTTAGAGTATCACCAAATAACTACCAGAGAATGTAAGAACTCAATCTAAAAATAGTCATTGCTCTTTTTAAAGGTACACATAATAGGGTTTTTTCCTGCTAATAGAAGTATAAGCCTTCTCTGCCATTCCTATTTTGTGATATGGTGCTTGCTTATATATTATTTAAAATTTTAATTTCTTCCATACATAATGAAAACAGCCATGGCCTGCTGCATCACTGCTTGGTTTCTGCCCTGAACTTGGCAGTGCTCCTGGAAGCTAGTGCTGGATTCAGCATTTTTTCAAGCTCATAACCTGAAAGAGTGGAGAATTTTTTCTTTGGTCTGTAGCATTCAAAGGTGGTTTTACGTGTCAGTATTGTTGGAGCAGTGAGCATTTTGGTTGTCTTTAGGCCCTGGTAAATACCACCTACCGCTCACTGGAAGAGAACAGAGCTGGTGACACTGCATTCTATTCACTGCTGAAATTAACCAAGAGGCAATATTTGTTGCTAAACCATGCCTACTGTTTTCTGGTTGCCTATATAGCTAGTAGGGCACAGCTGCATGGTCCATCAGATTCCATCAGGTCAGGGTGAGTAGTAAACATACTATATATTATTAGAGAAAGCATGTGTGGGGTGGGGAAATTAATCATAGCAAGTTCACCATGAAAAAACTGCCATGTTAAGTAATCCTAAAATATTGGCTCATAAGCAAAGACTAGTCTCCCAAGACAAGTTCCATGATTTTAACCTCATACAAATAGTTTTATAACTCTGGAGCTGAAGTAATGTGAACCACTCTTTCCACAATGTAAGAAAACTTTTATTTACTCCTGTTCATAGCTCCTTGTGGTGCACAGAAAATACAGATGTGTTTTTCCTCCTAATGGCATCATGGACCCACTGACTCACAGCTGGTTCTGTTTCATGTGCCTCTTGGCCCAGTGGCTATGCTTTACAGGTGTATACAAAGCATGGTTCCTGTCTTTGAGTTCCTGATCCAGATTCAATCAATATACTGCTCTCTGCAAAATTAAGGTCATTCATGTGCTTCCCCCTCAGGGCCTGTCATAGCTATGGCTTGCTTTCCCCATATTTTTGTTCGTATAAGAAATCTACCATATATTAAGGATACAAAGGAGATACTTTGTATTAGTGGCCTCCTTGGTAGGCGTGTGTGAAGCTGGCAAGCAATATTCTGTTTCCCAAGTCCCAAGCAGCAAATGCCAGGAGAAAGCAAGTCTGCCTATTCACATTTCAGTCAGTTCTGGCTGCATTGCTGTTTCACTACTGCCAATGACTTGCATCAATTCAAGGACATGGATGATTTTTTGCATATGCACATCTTGACCATGAGCACAATGCATCATTAATTTTATTGCTATTTATGTTAATCATATTTTTATTCTGCATTTCTACTATGGGACCATGTCTCGGTGATAGAGCATATGTTTTACATTCTAAAGGTTTCAGTTTCAATCCAATCATCTCCATTTAAAAGGATCAGGTGGTAGGTTATGTGAATCCTCTCTGTGAAACCTCAGCCATTACCACTGCCAGTCAGAGTAGATAACACTAAGCTAGATAAAAAGTCTGATTCAGTATACATAGAAAAGACTAAGAGTCCAGTAGCACCTTCAAGATTAACAACATTTGTGACAGGGTATGAACTTAAAACAACATTGATGGAGACTAATACCATTTTATCTTCACAATAGCCCTGTGAGGTAGGTTAGCCCAAAGCACTCTCAGGCTATGATCACACATACTAAATAATCCACTTTCAATGCACTTTCAATGCACTTTCCAACTGGATTTTGTCAGTCTACACAGTAAAATCCAGTTGGAAAGTGCATTGAAAGTGGATTATTTACTGTGTGTGATCGCAGCCTCAGTCTCATCATTGATCACTGAAACCCATGTATCCTTGGTTCTTCTCTAATGCATTATCCACTACACCACCCTAAGGATTTGTTTGTTTGTTTGTTTTATGTTCTCATGTATGTGTTTTCCATTTACAAGACTACAGTTGTCATAAAAGATCACAATACTACCATAATGGTTATGGTTTGGCACAAACCAACAACACAAACCAAAAATAGGGCAAGAATACTCAATATTTATTCATGTGATCATGACAGATTGAGGAATGACCATCAGAATTTTTGAGATGAGGATGTAAAAGTGATGGACAGCAAGAAACTTACTGTCTGGTATAAACTTTGCTCAGTTCAGACTTTTTTTCTCTGGGCCTGTTCCCAACCTTGATTCTAACATGAATAAACTCTGGCTACAATAGGTGTTCTGTCTCTGAAACAACTTCACCATAAGCAGTAAACTTATTGTAGACTATTCCTGGCAGAATATTTGTAGAAGGGAGAAGTTACCCCACCCCATCTCCTGCTTTGTGCTTCTCATTGTTTGGAAAAGACACTGCTTCTGCTATTCTGACTTATTTTAGACTGAATTGACATTTCCCCCCCATTAACTTGGTTTTTAACTAGGTGACTGGCCATGTGAATATTTCACTGTGATTGTACTCACGGCCCTGGAAACCTTTGAGCAGCTTATAGACATTTGGGAGTCTGGCTGTACAGTGGCATCCACATGACAAATGACCATGTGCTAATTCAGATGAGGCAGACAAAAAAGAGAGCACCTTTAAAAACAGATAAAAGTAAAGGTCAATATATAACAAAAGAAGTTCAAAAAGGGTAATGCGCATCAGTCCTAAACTGGCTCAAAGCCTGATGAAGAAAACTAAACCCTGCTTCAGCTCACTCTGTCTAACTGCACTCCATTGTTTTAAGAACATTTCTTTCAGCCCAGCTCTCTTGTGGTGTCAACTGAGACAACTGAGTGAAGAAAACTGAGTGAAGAAACTGAGTGAAGAAAAGGGGTGTTAGGATTGTCCTCTTTTGATTTGTATGCTCAATTACCTGATAAACCTCTCTTCCTGTTTTATATGTGAATGGGTGGGGTAACCACATGAATCTACCCCTTACCTCAATTTTGGCTCCAAGTGTAGCTCCTCAGTGTGGGGGATCATATGAGGGAATACCCCTTCCCTTAAAAAAAAAGGTATTTGAATGTACAAAGTTTGATGTAAAAGGGAAAGGTTCTGCCACAACATAGGCCGATTCTGCACCAATGGTTGCTCCGGTTTCGCCCCCCCAATAATAATTGTGGCAATTGATCTTTTCTGCACTGGTTGCCACGGGGTCAGTAACTGACCCGAATGTAAAGGTACTTCTCCCTGGATTTTCCGTCTCCTAAACTTTTCAGGTTTTTTCTTTTACTGCGGGGTCAAAGTTGGGGCATTCTGGTGGGGAAATCTCGCATTGTGGCTGTCCTCGCCCCACCCCTTTTCTCCCCCTCCCTTCACTCTCCATAGCCCGCCTATCTCTCCTCTCCCCCTCCCCTTCCCCCTCCCCTCCCCACCTGCGACCCACCCGCTCGCACATGGGTTCATCCAATTTCCTGCCCTCAGTTACAGGTTTTTTAAAAACTTTTCCCACCTCTCGTACATGGGCTTTCTAAAAATTATTTTTCCCGCCTTACTTGCGTTGCAATGCACTACTGGGCCACCGCTGACTATATGTGGTTGCTATTTGCATAAATGTAGTAGTATGGTATTGTGGCGTGGGCACAATCCATGCAGGAATAACATAATTGCTTATCTGCATGTTTCTGCCCAGCACCTAACGCCTGCAACTCCTCCTCCTGGTTGGGAATGCTTTTGGGTTGGGGGGGGGGGATTTTTTCCATCTTTAAACATTCCATATGTGTTTTTTTTTTTCCATTCACCATTTTCCTATTTTCCAGCTTCTATACTAACAGTGCCAGTGATAAATGATGCATTAATGGTGGCAAACAGTACCAGTTCTCAAATGCCTAGGAGACATCATGGTGACAAAGGCTGCTGGTGGCACCAATATTCAATGGATGCCTTTCGCGGGCTTGGAAGCTCAAGATGAACTTTCCCGGGAATTTCAAGAACCTGGGCCAATCATGACTTTGTTGCATCACAACGCAACCACGCATGTGCAAACTAACACCCCACAGCTGTTTCATGCACATGCATGAAACAGCTGTTTCATGCAAATATCCTTGTTGTTCAGTGGGTGGGTGTGTTACAATGCAACTCCACCTCCTTTCAAAAAAGGGGGGAGGGGCAGGGGCTCCAGATTCGGGGCAAGGAAACATGCGGAAATGAAGACCCGGCATAAACTCGGGTCAGATTTATGTAATGCGGAAATGCGTGGATTGAATCAGGCCAATTAGACCCAGGTGGAAAGGAAAGCAAAGCGTTGGTGTGGAATCGGCCATAGAGATACTTTTTCTGAAAACCAGAGCTAATTCCCCTCACCCCCATACTACATTACAACTACTTCAATAATAATACGATGGACTGGGTACATCAGTCAACAGACAGATAGCTGCATTAGTCTGTTGTAGCAAAATAGAATAAAATAACAATCTTTATTTCAATGTGAGCTTTTGTAAGTCAGCAGTCATTATAAGGCCAGACCCGGAATTTTGAACAACACTTTTTTAAAAAGCCAAAAAAAAACCTTTTTAATATTAAACGATCACAGTCCAAAACATTACCATCCATCATTGCTCATAGTACAAAGGGATCTGATCAGTCAATAGTTCTTTCAGCAGGATCAGACTCCTCATTCCCCATCTGCATTATTGTGAGATTCAGCTTCGTATGTTCTGAAAACTCTTGATAGACTAGCAAGACCATTTTCAGAAAAAGGTGTATACTCCAGATTAACTGTGCAATCTTAAAAACACTTTCCTGGGAGTAAACTTGTGTTAACAACCTTCAGGTGGGGACCTGGATATCTCCTGGGATTGCAACTAATCTCCAGACTACATCAGTTCCCCTGGAAAAAATGGCTACTTTGGAAGATAGAGTCTATGTGGCATTATATCCTTTTGAGGTCCCGCCCCGGCTCTACCCTCAAATTGGCAGGAATTTCACTACCCAGAGTTGGCAACCTTATAAGTAAGCCCTGTTGAATAGACCTGAGTAGGATTCTGAGTGTGGTGGCTGGAGATCTCCTGCTATTACAACTGATCTCCAGGTGACAGAGATCAATTCACTGGGAGAAAATGGTTGCTTTGGAAGGTGGACTCTGGCATTATACCCCATTGAAGTCCCTCCCCTCCCCAAACCCTGCCTTCCTCAGGATCCACCCCCCAAATCTCCAGGTATTTCCCAACCCGGAGCTGGCAATCCTAATGTGCACTGAATGCTTGATGGCTCCCAAAAAATAAACAGCAAGGGTTAGAAGCTGAACAGCAGGTAGAGGTTGATGCACTAGGAAAGAAAGGGGGAGGGAGGAGGAAAGAGAGTGATTTAAACTGGGTTGTTTTACCTATATGTTCTGTAATAATCTGTATCTCTGCTATTACTATTAAAGGTGACTTAGAAATAAAGCTTTTCACTTAAGTATTCATACTTTTATCAGTAAATGATGCTTTTTGCTACTTAAAGGATCAGAGCTGCTGAGTAAGTTTGTAGGGTATTACAATACCCATTTAATCAACAGAAATTCAAAACCCTCATTAACATCAAGATATCAGCCTTTATTCATCTAATAGCTCATGGCTATTATTTCTAAAGAGGGCAGTCAAACTCCAAGATTAGAAAAGTGACATTGCCAACTAATTTTTTATCCCGGGCACCTTTATAGTAATTAAAAAGTCTCATAAAAATCATGTGATCTTCAGATATATAAATAGACTACTACGGATCTTGTGCATATTTACACCCCACCAAGTGGTGATGAAGATCAGGGTTTAGTCTCAAGGCCATACAACTGTCTTCTTACCACTTTTCAGGGTGAGAGGAGATGGTGATTAAATCTGCAGTTTATGGTATTCGTCAAGTCTGCGATTTTCAGCAACACACTGCACCCTCTTACTTACATAACTGTAATGTACCATGCAAATGTGTGCAATGGCTGCTCGCCATATGCTTCCATAATGGCAACCGCCACATGGCTGAGCACATGGCCAGGCAGCGACCTGAGCTTCGGTCAGGGTAACAATAGATGGATAGATCCTAAGTGGCCTCCAGTAAGGAACCTAGATTCTCCCCGGGGAACCTATGACAAGCAATGTAAATGTAAGACCCTATCGGGTCGTTTGGGTGCAGGCAGAGGTGTGGCTCTGGCTAGCATAAAAAGTGGGCCCTGGAGCCTTTTTGGTATGCCTCATCTGACCATCAATAAAGCTTGCTATGCTGAAATCACTACCACCGGTCTCCTGACTCCAGTACTTTCCAATAACCAAACATACCTGTGACAGGACTGCCTGCCCTTGATTAGCCCATTTTTTATCTGATCAGCAACACTGACAATAACTAGATTATATGCCTCTCCAAGGTATTACATAGCCACCAATGCAGGTGATCAGCACTGATCAACAGGTCAAGTAATGCGATCATATCGTTTGCATTCTTTGGTGTAATGGTTAAGAGTGCAGCGCAGACTCTAATCTCAGAGACTCTAATCTCTTGTGCCAGGCAGTGGGGAGCCCCCTCCTGCAGCAACCACTTGTCAGGCAATGGTGGTTAGAGAGCCCCACCACCACCCCTGCATGAGGCAGCAGGCTGGGATAGCTGTCCAGCTGATCTTGTCTCTTGCATCAGCATGCAGAGGCATCATCAGAAAGTGCAGCAGCAGTTAGGCTGGGCCTCCAACCACCTCAAGAGTCAGAAATGGCCAGATGGAAGGGCAGCAGCCTTAGATGGCCGCCACATTGTCGTTGCCTCTTTCCATGGCAGTGTCACCAGGCAGCACAGGGAGGCAGCGGCACACAATGGGTTGGAGGGAGGCTTGGATTAGAGGGTGTGTTGTGTATTGATGCTGCGGTCGCCATGTGCTCCCGCAGTGACGACCGCCACGTAGACCTTTGCACATGATCCGAACCTACCTGAGCTTTGGCCAGGTAGGACAAGAGACTGTTGGATCCTGAACAGCCACCAATCCTGTGCCAAGTTTCCTCCCAGGGGACCTATGAACTGCAACCGTGAACTTAAGGTCCTATCCGGACATTTGGGCAAGGTCGGGGGATTATCTCCGACCGGCATAAAAGCGGCCTGAAAAGCCTGGGGTTTTCCATGTACCATCTGACCCGCAATAAACGTGCTATGCCGTTACTGGCCTTCCGACTCCAGTTCTTTTCAGTGGCGACGAGGATGGGATCCCGATGAGCGACTCATCAGCCGAACTGAGCAGTGGAGCACCAAGCACCAATCCGCCGGGACCAGGCTTCATCGAGCCCCAGCACCCTGAAGGACTGCCTGCCCTCGAGGACCTCGCTCACCGCGCTGATCCTGCTCCGGTAATTATGGCTGCTGCCGCGGGACAAATCCCTCCCTTTGACCCTTCCAAACCCGAGACCTGGGACGCCTGGTCCAGGCAACTTGGGTTTCTCCTGACTGTGCATGGGGTTACCGAGGCCAAGATGAAGCGGGCCTGGCTCCTGGGCCACTGTGGTGTCGAAACTATGCGCCTAGCCCAGAGCTTTATCTCACCCCGAGACTGCTAGACATCACCTATAATGACCTGATCAAGCAGCTCAAGGACTACTTCGCACCAAAGCCGTCCATGCTGGCGCTCCGAGTCCAGTTCCTTCAGAGGACTCAACAACCAGGTTTGAGTGCCACCGCGTTCCTCGCCAACCTCTGCTGGATGGCAGTCGGATGCAAGTACCAGCATGTGGAGGACCATTTACTGGGCAGTTTCGTGGCGGGGGTGCGAGAAGCCAAACTCCACCGACGGCTAATCACGCTCATAGAGCCTACCCTTGAGAAGGTGCTGCAGGTGGTGGTTGCATTTGAAATGACCCAAAAGGCCTTCCAGGAGTGAAGCCATTTTTCGACGACGTCCTGATTGCTGCTCCGGACGTCGCCACCTTCAAGACCCAACTACAAGCCATGCTGCAGCGTTTCCAGGACGCTGGCCTGAAGGTGTGGTAGGATAAATGCATCTTAGGTGTGCCTTCAGTGACCTTCCTGGGATTCACCGTTGATGCCCAGGGCATCCACTCAACCAAAGAAAAAGTATCGGGCATCACAGAGGCACCACCACCCACCTTGAAGGCAGAGCTGCAAGCATTCTTAGGCCTCCTCAATTTTTATCACGTTTTCCTCTCCCAAGGTGGCAATTGCTGAGCTGTTGCACCAGCTACTGGACAAAGGGGCAAAATGGGAGTGGGGACCACGACACGCAGCAGCGTTCCGGCCATCAAGGACTTCTGGTGTCCAATGCGGTCCTGGCCCACTTCAACGAGGCGCTCCTGGTGGTCCTGGCGTGTAATGCGTCTCCCTACGGCGTGGGAGCAGTCCTCGGCCATCAACTTCCCGACAGGCGAGAGGTGCCAGAGGCATATTATTCCAGGACCCTGTTGGCAGCGGAAAGGAATTACGCCCAAATAGACAAGGAAGCGCTGGCCATAGTCGCAGGAGTGAAAAAATTCCATGACTACCTGTACGTTAGGTCGTTCACCGTGGCCACAGACCACAAGCTGCTCCTGGGCCTCCTTGCTCCGCACCACCAAATCCCACACATACTGTCCCCGCGGGTGCTGCAGTGGTCTATTTTTCTTTCAGGATACCGGTACTCCTTGGTGCACTGCCCTGGGAAAGCGATGGGACATGCTGACGCCCTCAGTTGCCTCCCGTTGCCATCCTGTGACCTGGACCCAGCTCCAGTGTTCCACGTGGCTCTCCTTGAGGATCTCCCAGCCCGGCCCGGCCAGGTACAGAATGTGGCCCGTTGCACGGCCCGGGATCGAGTCCTCTCACGGGTCTCAAACTGGGTGGGGCGGTGTTGGCCTGATCACCTGAGCCCTGATTTTGCCGCCTACACTGCAAGGCGGAATGAGCTGTCAACCCACAAGGGGTGCCTACTATCCTGGGGCTGCTCTGGGCCAAAGTACTGGTGGCCCTACACGAGTCCCATCCCGGAATTGTCCAGATGAAGGCGATGGCATGCAGCTATGTGTGGTGGCCGCATGGACAAAGAGATCGAGGACCTGGTCCATCAATGCGGCAGATGTCAAGAGTCACGCCCAGACCCTCCTCACGCCCCCGTTTGGCCCTGGGAGTCGACCAACAAGCCCTGGTCACGACTCCATCTGGACTTTGCAGGGCCGGTCCAGGGCCAGTTGTTTTTTCTCATTGTCAACAACTACAGCACGTGGCTGGAGGTAGTCCCAGTGCAGACTACCTCGACCGAGGCAGCCATCCGAGCGCTATGGCATATCTTTGCCACCCATAGGCTGCCCGACACCCTTGTGATGGACAACAGGAATGGTGTTCACCTCCGCAGGGTTCCAGCACTTCGTGGACTCCCTCTGCATTCAGCACATCTGCTCGGCTCCCTTCCATCGTGCGACCAACAGCCAGGCGGAGCGAATGGTGAGAACTGCGACGGACGCTCTCAAATGCATGGAGCAAGGGGACTGGAAGTTCCAGCTGACGAAGTTCCTGTTTAGCCAGAGGAACACTCCACATGCCAGGATGGGACGCCGGCCAGCGGAGCTGCTGATGGGCCGGCGCCTCGGCTCCATGCTGGACCAGCTCCACCCCGACTGCACTGTCAATGACCACGCAAGGTCCGAGCACCAGCAAGCTCCCCGTGGATTCTCCCCCGAGGACCCAGTCTACGTACAGAGCTACGCCAGAGGTTCTGCCTGGGTCCCCGGAAGGGTCCTTCGTCCCACAGGTCCTCTGTCCTATGAGGTCCTCACTGAAGATGGTGTGGTGTGGCAGCGCCACATGAACCAGCTGCGACGGCGCCTACTGAGCAGCGCACCCCAAGTTCCTGCGACTCCGTCACCTGAGGAACCGGACCAGCAACAACTCCAGGAACCCTGCTTCGAGATGGAACCCGTAGACCGCCTGCCTCCCAATGAGCCAAGAGAGACAGTGACACTGGAACCACAGCCAGACCTGCCCCAGACTCACCAGAACAGACGCCAGCTGCCCCGCTCCCAGAACCCAGTGATGCCTTGCGACCTGCAACTCCCTGGTGCTCGGGACAAGAGCGTCGCTGGCCGGACTACCTAAAAGACTATGTGTGCCGGGGTTGTCTGGACTATGGGGGGAGGGGTGTTGTGTATTGGTGCTGCGGTCACCATATGCTCCCGCAATGTGGACCTTCGCATGTGGTCCGAACCTACCTGAACTTCGGCTAGGTAGGACAATAGACAGTTGGATCCTGAACGTCCATCAATCCTGTGCCTAGGTTCCCCCCAGGGGACCTATGAACTGCAACCTTGAACTTAAGGTCCTATCCAGACATTTGTACAAGGACGGGGGATTATCTCCAACCAGCATAAAAGCGGGCACGATGCCTGGGGTTTTCCATGTACCATCTGACCCACAATAAACGTGCTATGCTGTTTTCACCGTTACCGGCCTCCCGACTCCAGTACTTTTCAGGGTGCTAGTCCTGTGGTGCAACCCTGTTCGAGCAGTGGCTGTTCTCTGGCTTCAACTGCTGCTGTAACAAGTACATGAATTATTTGTTAATGATTATTATTTATTGATTCTTGAAATTATTATTGATGCCACGCACAGTTAAAATTTTTTGTATTCACATATATACTGGGTGTTTTACTATTATATTGGATTATCCAGGGCTCGGACAGCTAGCTTCCAGCAGCAGCTGCCTCCCACCTTGCCCAGGGTGAAGGCCATCCCTTAGTTGCTCTGTCACAAAAAATCAAAAACTTCAAGCAAATTGGTGTATATATACATTTCCTTAACCAAAGCAATGAACTGAAGTGAATCCTAAATTAGGGATGGGCACAAAATGGTTCATGAGCCATAATTTGGCACAAACTTGGCCCAGTTTGGAGCCCCCAAACCGATGTTCAGGGAAGGAGCCTTTCCTGAATACTTACTGGACTTTTGTCCTGTTCAATTTGGCTGTTCAGACTAACAATTGATCTGTTTGGTTTAAATGGCTGTGAGGCATTTCACTGGTCGGTTTCACTTCTCCCTGCTTCCAAGCTGGGGGAAGTGAAACAGATTGGTGAAATGGCTGGTAGCCATTTAATGGCTGGTAGATGGATGCTTCCACCATGCTGTTAGGCTGAAATTGCTGTGAGTCATTTCACCAGTCAGTTTTGTATCCCCCTGCTTCGAAGCAGGGGAAAGGGAAACTGACCAGTGAAATGGAAGTGGGGGTAAGCAAAACAGTGAAGTGTCTGCCAGACATTTAAATGTAACAGCAGGGCAGGTCTGCCCATCAGCTGGTAGGTTTAAATTACTGTGAGCCATTAAACCTGTCACTTTCATTCCCCCAGCTTCCAAGCAGAGGGAAGTGAAATGGACTGGTGGAATGGCTTTTCAGCTGCCAGCCATTTAAACCTTACAGTGGGGCGGGTCCACCCATCAGCTGTGAGGTTTAAATGGCTGTGAGCCGTTAAACTTCCTAAGTGATCCCCTTCTTTCTTCTGGCTGCGGCTGGAAGAAGGGGGGATCCGAACTGGCTGGTTCAGTTTGGGGCATTTTGGGCTCAGTTTGGGGGCCACCCCAAACGAGAATTTTTAGGTTTGTGCCCATCCTTATCCTAAATTTTATACAAAGGGCACTCCAAATGCTATTTCAGTTACAGTCTCTCAGGGTCCTGGTTCTTATTAGTCCACTTTCTCAATGTCTGCCTTGAAACTCTAGCTAGCAAAAAAGCAATTTCAGAGAAGCCGGTGGGAGCTGAGATGGAGTTCACATTCTAACACATTTCTAATGTTCCTGTGTTTTCTTGCCTGTTTACTTCCTTTTGGACATCATCAAGGGACATGAGAGACAATGAAAGATGGTAGCAGGTAACTGAACAACAGCAAAGTGCCTTTAAAAAAATTCCACAGACCTGTTATTGCTCACTCTTGGGTGGCTGAATGCCACTTGTCACTCTAAGAAGTGCTTGTTCTGAGTAATTCTGGAAGCTTGTTGACACACTGTAGATTGGTTAGGAAGGGAGGAGGGAAGAATCTTCTCATTCTACAAATGTTCAAGACTGCACATGGTTTGGTGTTAAATTTTGTCACTCTTTGATATCTCAGAACCAACTTTTTACTTTTTAAAATTGGAATCTCAACATCCAATTGCACAGTAAAACAAATCAATAGAAAACTCATTAAAACAAGAGTACCATAACCTTCCAAACAGAGTAAGATGAACATCACACTGAACAATTTTTATTTTTTTTGGGTAAATACTTATTTACAATCTACAATTTAGTTACGATGTAAATATTTATTTTAAAATCACTTTTAGTGCCTAATTGGGACATAAAACATTTTTTCCCCTCGATTTTTGTAGGGAAATCCAATCAAAAATATTCAGTTTGAAACACATGGACTTAAAATTAATTGTAATAAAATCTAAGCCTAGTTTGGAAGACAGTTTCAGAGCTAGTTTGAATGCTAAAAAAATATCTAATCTGTGTCACAATGCAAATGAACTACAGATAACCTGCTAACCTGGAGTATTCAGGCCACACCTGGAGTATTTTGTGCAGTTCTAGAGAGCTTACTTCAAAAAGGATGTAAATAGAATGGAGCACATACAGAGGAGAGTGATGAGGCTGATTGGGGGCCTGGAGACCAAGCCGTAGGAGGAATGGCTGAGGAAGTTGAGAATGTTTAGCCTGGAGAAGAGGCATTTGAGGGGGGACATGATTGCTCTCAGGCCCGTAGCTACATTGTGGCATTTAGGGGTTCGCCCCCCCGACTTCCTTCCAAGGCCCCACGAGTTTTCCTCTATCCTTCGCCCCCAACACTCTGGGCCTCCTGGAGTACTTCCCCCACCACTGCTGCCACTGCCCCTTCCCAAGCAGGGCTTGCTCAAAGTGACTTCTCTGCCTGTTAACAGCTCCGCTGGCTCCATCCCAGGTTGGTGGTTGGGGGGGGGGAGGGAAGGGGCTGTGGGTCCTGAGCTGGCAGCGGCTCTCTGAGTGGGCGAGCACACCAGCATGTTCTTCCACCACTTTGCCTTGCCACCTGCCTACCTTTCCTACCTGGTCCCTATAAAGGGGAGAGCAGCGGGCGGTTGGTGCACTGCACGCCGGTATGGGAGGCTGGGCTTGCGGCCGGCTAGCCAGGAGGAAGAAGAAAAAGCGGTCATTGCAGGAGAGGAGACACTACCTGCTTTTCCAGCATGCCTGCTGGATTTCAGCCACTCTCTGTCTCCAGGGAAGGTGTCCACCCTACCTGCCTGCTGGCAGAGCGCTGGGCAAGAAAGCCATAGGAGGACCTGACACCAGCCAGCTAGGGGCGTGTTGGGAAGCTTCCCTTTGAAATTTGTAAATAAGTGTGTTGGCAGGGGGAGGAGTCCAAGCTGGGGAAGCTTTAACTTTACTTTAATCAACTTGGTGCCCCCTAAAAAATTTAAATGCCCCCTGAAAAAGGAAATCCTGGCTACAGGCCTGATTGCTCTCTTTAAGTATTTGAAGGGCTGTCACTTGGAGGAGGGCAGGGAACTGTTCCAGTTGGCAGCAGAGGATAGGACTCGCAATAATGGGTTTAAATTTAGGGCCAGAAGGTACCAACTGGATATCAGGAATACCTTTTTTACAGTAAGTTGTGCAACATTGGAATCAGCTGCCTGGGGAGGTGGTGAGCTCCCCCTCACTGTCAGTCTTTTGGCAGCATCTGGACAAACACTTGACACGGATGTTCTAGGCTGATCCTGCATTGAGCAGGGGGTTGGACTAGATGTTCTGTATGGCCCCTTCCAACTCTGTGATTCTATGATTCTATGAAAGGTTTAAATGCATCAGCAGTCATACAGGACAGCAGCCTCTAGCAGGTAAGCTTTGTTAGACACATTGATTTTTTGTATTAATAACTATGGGGAATTATGGTATTTAAGAGCAATTGGCAACTAAGGGGACACAAGCCTATGTATACAGAAGCCCCACCTTTTCCAGTAAAACCAAGAATAAACACAGAAACCAATTCTTTGGCGAAATGGGTTCTTTACTGAAGAATATTTCAAACATACAATAAAAACAGAAGCACACATACACTTATTCAGACCTAGGAAAATTAGAGAGAAAGGGATAGCGACATTCGCATGAGCAGGTAAAAATGTTGATTGGGTGAAACTAGCCTGTCCTGACTAGATGAAACGATCCACAGAAAAAATGAGGAGACTATAAGGGATTAAGGGTCGTATCTGGACCAGCAGAACATTTGGAAAGACTCTTGGGCAGCTACTCCAGAGTCAACAAGATAGGGCAAGGTTCGGTATAGAAGCAGAGAGCGCGAGCACATGGCCAGGCCAGCTCTTTTATGCTATCTTGGGGCTTGGGGATGGGCTTCACTGACCACCTCCCTTGTGACATCCCCTTGGGGGTGGGCTTTGCTGGCCACCTCCCTTGTCACTTCCCCTTGGTCAGTCCCAGGAAGTTGCTAAATGGAAAAAAAAAACAGTTTCAGGAGGAAGGGGGCTTAATGGTTGGGCAATATTTAGATTCTATGTACTTTCAATAGTGGCATCTTTGGAAAACAATAGCTGAGTCCAGGGCTACTGTCTTTTGATGGCTCTGGCCGATGAGTTGATGGGTTTAGCGGAGCAGTGGCACTAGCTATTCCTGTTCAGCAAGCCATTATTTTGTTATTCCTAAGAGTCTACATCCAGTCTCTGGTGAAGGGGGGGAGGAGTTGCCTGCGTGTAGAGATAAAGGTTTGCTCATGGAGTCTCCTCAGGATTTTAAGTCCTTGTGGCAGGCCATGGCATTTTTCCATGGCACATGGTTACTGGTTTTGGTGTTTTTCTGTGTCTAGGGAGCTGGTCTCGCTTCCTGCTGCACTGCGGGTAAGAGATGGCAGGTAACCCCAGGAACCACTGGCATATCATTTCAGAAGAAGGCTTTTCCTTTGCTGGCATGTGTCTGCAGCTGACATCACTTTGGGTCACCACACAGTTTAGTCCCTTTTGCACACTAATTGCACAGTTCAGTCTTTATAACTTATGAACTATAAGTCCATAAGAGCGCTATATGTGCCTTGCAGTGCAACAACTTACCACTATATTGTGTGAATAACAGTGGTATAGCTGGGGTGTTTGGGCACTGGGACAGCTTCCCCTGCACCCCTCACTTTTCACACCCATGCAAGCAATTTTCTTCAATGTTGTGTTCGTATTTAAATACATATAAAGTTTGTAGTCAAGCTTATACCCAGAATAAAGCTTTGTTGGTCTTAAAAGTGCCACTGGACTCAAACTTTGTTCTGCCAGAATTTGTGTAAACTATTGTGACACATGAGTAGGCCCTGTGATGTCAGGGCAGTAGCCAGAGGTAGCATACAGCATGATTAGGGAGGAGGAAGATGGGGCTGGAAGGACATGCTGTGGCTGTGGGGAATGCGGAGGCCAGCTGGCCAGCTGGGAAGTTTAAAGGCTGGCTGTGAGGGAAGCAGGAGGGGAGGCTCCTGAAGTTGCGGAAGGACACAGAGGGTGCAGCTGTGAAGAGCTCACTGGAGGCATTATGAGGAGGCCCAGTAGAATGTACAGGAGTTGCCTAACAACACACGGGTGAGGAAGCAGGGAGTGAGAGGGCTAAGAAGAAAAGACAAGACTGGTGTGGTAAAGGGAAACGGACGAGAAAGGTCTGGGGGGGGAGAATGGGCTGACAAGAACGTTGGAGAGAGACAAATGAAGTGTGAGGGTGTGGCACGTAGCAGCTGAATGTATGTTATAAGCCTGCTGTAAAATGAAGGTGAAGGGGGGGAGTGCATAGCAGAATGTTATACCCATACTAGAGTGGCTGAGGAGGAACCTGGGCGTGTGGTCCTGCAGATTTGGTAGGCACCCTGGTCTGAGGCCACTGTCAAGGTCACAACTATAAAAATAAAAAATACAAACTTGACTGCATTATATGCTATAAAGAACAAATTACACTTCACAACACAGCATATACAAATGAAACCAAATCCTCCACAACACACTGAATACCATACATAAAATGGTATTTTGATTGGTAGCTTTTATCCCAGCAGAACTAGCTACTGCTGCAGTGAGATTCATCTGGGGTTTCTGAGGAAGGAAGGCTGGGCCCACAGCACACCCTATGGTGGAGATGACTCACTACAAAGTACAGCACACTACCAGAGGGCTACTGCTCCAGGCGAAGAGGAGATTACACTCAGATTATACTTAGCAAAGCAACAGTGGACAACAAAACCCAAAGTAGCCACCTCACTCAAGTGTCCCACCTCACTCAAGTGTCCCACCTTTTCCTCACTCAAGTGTTCCACCTTTTCCTATAGGCACTACACCAGTAGCAAATAACTTATAGTCTTGCTCAAATGTAATAAGAGAACAGGCCCAGTGGCTACGGTTGCCAGCCTCAAGGTGGAATTGCTAACCTCAAGGACGTCTCCCAGAATTACAACTGATCTCCACCCCCAAATCTTCAGGGATTTCCTTCCCAGTGTTGGCAACCCTGCCATTGGTCAACAGCATTCATTGTGTGTCTATTAATCACATTATCTTCAATATATAGAAAAAGTCATAATTGTTACCTTAGCCACATTTTTATGTAAACATTTCTTATCCTAGTTTAACTAAAAAAAAATTAATGTACCATTCAGTCTGTAACTGAGCTGGAATTTATACATGATCTCTAAATTTGTTTACATCATTGTGCCTTCCACTAAGAGCATCCGTGCTTCCATGCAGAAGCTTGTGGGGAGCTTGAAGGCAGGAAGAATAAGGCCGCGGTCACACTGCCCTTAAATGCAGGAGGAAGGGATATTTCCTCCTGCATTTAAAGGGGCCATCTACAACGGCCGCAGAAAGTCCCGCGCCAAAGTGGGCTCAAATCGACAGTTTTCCCGGGAGTCGCAGGAGGAACCCGCATTTGAGATATTTTGACAGCCCTCTCTCGAAATCATTGCGAGAGCAGGGCTGTCCAGATGGTCCCATTGGCCATTCCCCCCCCCTTTTACACTTGGGCGCTTGGGCAGTCAAGCGCCCAAGTGTAAAAGGGGGGAACCCCCCCCCCCAAACTTACCAGGCAGCTGGCGGGTCCTTTGCTGCTGCTTCCGCCGCCGCCACTTCTTCTGCCGTCATGGCCGCCTCCTTCGCCGCCTCTTCCGCAGCCACCGCTGCTTCTGCCGCCACTGCTTCTGCCACCGCTGCTGCATCCTTCCCCGCTTCTGCTGCCTCCTCCTTCCCTGCTTCTGCTGCCACCAACGCTTCTCCGCCCACCGCCGCCTCTGCCCGCCGCCACCGGCCACTGCAGGGGTTGGGATGTGTAGACATCCCAACCCGAGGTAGAAAAATGCGGCCCTTTTAATCCGGGAGGGCTCCTGGATTTAAAGGGGCCGTGTGACCGCAGCCAAAGATAAAGGAACAGGCGAATGCCACCAGTAAAGTCCTCTTACTCTCATTCCCTTCCTTTCTTGTGGTTTCAGCTGTACCAAACAGTGATCTTCCCTGATAATTCCAGCCTGTCTATATGTAAGATCAGATGCTATCATATTTGCTCCCTAAAGATTCTTTCCAACTGTCTATAGGACACAAAAGCTCATTTGATACTGGTTCAGTTCATGTGTTTAAAATTCAGGACAAGTTGAACCTGTCTCTTGGGTGGTATCAATGGATATGCATGTGTTACATCAGAGGCGTCAAACTTATTTGTTATGGGGGCCGGATCTGACATAAATGAGACCTTGTCGGGCCAGGCCATGTGTATCATAAAATGTAATCCCAAGTAGCAGAGAAATAAACTTTATAAAGAACACAAAACATAATGATTTTTTTAAAACTTAAAAATAAAACATGCTTAAAACATTAGCACTCTTGCAATGTTTTGTTTATTTAACAGTCTCTGATAACTGACTCCTCTTGCTTTGAATGATTGCATCTGGAGACAATGTCTGTCCTGTAGCAATTTTGAGTATGCTGTTCAGGTGTTGTTCAGGTGTGTATCTGTAAGTTGCAAACCTACTTTTGATTTACTGACATTCACTACAGAAATCTCATGGTCAATGCTTTCAGCCTGAGACCCAGAGGAAATCATGAAATGGCTGGGCATTGTGAGCGTTTGTACATATGTAGCTTCGTGTGCTGGTCAAGAACATGTGAAGGCACCATGACACAGGCTGAGGGCTATGTGTCTGTTTACAAAACTATAGTCTTCCTCAGAGAATAGCTACAACTCCTATGTAGCAGCAAGAATAGAGAGACAGCAATGTATATCATCTTACTATCTGGGAAGACTAGGTTCTAAATCCCCAGTCTAGAAAGGAAATGCGCTGGGTGAACTTGGTCTGGACACACACACTCAGCCTAATCCACCTCACTGGCTTGTTGTTATTCCTCATCTCAATAGTTCACATTGCTTTCCTACTGAGAAAGGCTGGATCATGAGGGCATGAATACAGTAAAAAAGGGGAGGCAAACCCAGTTGTACCCAGGAGAGCCCTGGCATAACGAGCCCAACAAAACACACTCTCTCACACACACACAAACACCCCCCACACACACACACACACACCTCTCAAAGTTTTGGGTACAAAAAAGGAATGTCATTGCACAGAGGGGGAAAGGAGAATGGCATGTGGAGAGAAAAAGTGGTGTTTGAACTGATAAGAGAACAGAGAGCTTCTGGGTGCAGAGAGAAAGAAACAGAAGAAAGTCTATGCTATTGGGTCCAGACAGAGAAGAGAGTGTATACTGGAGTGGAGTTGAAAAGCAGGAAGATTGAGAGGGATTGCAAGTAGAAAAGAGAGAAGATGCAAAAAGCTCATGCCTTGACTAAAACTTTGTTGGTCTTTCTTAAAGCTGCTTTCGTTGTATCTCTCTCCTGCAATTGAGGGAACTGGGCAAAGCAAGCCCAGAAGATGAGGAAGGGGAGGAGCCTCAACCAATGGAGGGAAGAGAGGCTTTGCTCTGTAGTTCTGCTGTGCAACTGAGAGAGCCTGGCAAAGCAAGCTCTCTCTTTCCCTTCCCCAAGGAGGAGCCTCAGCCAATGGAGGGAAGGGAGGCTTTGTTCTCTGGCTCTGCTGTGCGATTGAGAGAGCCGGGCAAAGCAAGCTGTGTCGCAGAAGAAAGCAAGAGAGAGGGAGAAGTAAGCAGATGGCAGCCAGTTGCTTGCAGGCCTGATACAACCCCTGTGGGGGTTGAATGCGGCCCATGGGCCACATGATTGACACCCCTGTGTTATATGCTTTGAAGAAAATGCTTGTTTGTTCAACTGAATAAATGCAGATTTTAACAAGGATTTGCTACTCAGTTTGTCATGGAGATGGCCATGAATATAGGGGAACAGTTGCTGGACTTGACCAAAAAGATCACGAAGGATGTTTCTGCTCACCAGAGACAGAACTGGTCTAGTCCATCAGATTAAAGGCCAAAAGGGAGTTTAGAGACCCAGAACAGAATAGCACTGGAGAGAGGCAAGAAACAAAGGAGGAACACTAAGAATGGCAAGAATGTCCAGCTTCACAGAAGCAAAGATATCAAAGGGGGGGGTGAGGGCTAAAAAGTATTCATTTGTATGAGAAACTTGTAATTACTGTTCTTAAATATACTTTGTTAAGATAAAAAGTATCAAGTGGGGCAGTTAGCTTTATTAGGAGATTATTTTTAAAAACTGATAAATCTGAGAAGGGATGTAGAGTGGCATAGTATAGCCTAATCTTGTTGGATCTCAGAAGCTAAGCAGGGTCAGTACTTGAATGGGAGACCACCAAGGAAGACTTTGCAGAGGAAGGGAATGGCAAACCTCCTCTGCTTAATTGCTTGCCTTGAAAACTGCATGGGACTGCCATAGATCCAACTGCCCATTTCCTCATATTAAGCCTCTGTTAAAGGAGCAGTACATTTTTTGTCTCCTGGCTGCTGACAACCCTACTCCCCCCCTGACATGTCACACACATATTAATGATGTTTTCATTTCACCTTGTGACAAAGCATTCAGGACGGCATATGATTGATTGATTATTTGAAGCATTTTAGACCAGCTTTCCAACCAACACAGAGCTCCCAAGGTGGCAAACAATAAAGACAATAAGACACGTTAAAAACATATCTGTGTGGACTTCTGGAAGAGACACGCTTAATGGTGGATGCCTCTCACCGCACCTGCGGGAGAGGTGATCCGCTCTCGGCGGGGTAGAAGGGGCTTTGGACAGGTGCCAAGCCCCCAGAGACCCTAGTAAAGGGGTGGCTTGAGGGATGTCTCTCCTTGTGGTGGCGACCGCTGGATCGAGACACCCTCCTTCACCCCCGTAGGTTCCCCCCACCGCAGAAGCCTCTGGGCTACTCAAGCGTAACCGTGAAGCAGCAGAGAATACCAATCGGAGAAGCAAGGAAACTTCCTGATACGCAATGGTGATTCGTGAGTCTCAAACAGAGTTTGCATAATAAAGCGGCTCGGAAGGGTTGGGTGGAATGTTTCCCCCCCCCCCCTCTCTGAACGGAGCTTACCGAGACTTTCCCACGGCGTTTCTGCAGCATTGAAATCAGCTTAGAAATGCTGGAGGGCTGGATCACATGCACAAAGAAATGAGCTTTTAAACGGCATTAGTGTGAAAAAGAGACTTTCTTCTTCAGATCTTCCTATCTAACTATAAACAAAATGAAACAGCAACAATGACGGGGAGACAAAAACCCTCCCCTAAGCCAGGAAGCGGAGTTCCGGCTGCAAAGAGCAACATCACAGAGATGAGCACAATGCTCTCATCGATGCTGAGACCTCTAGTGGATCAGATGACAACTCTCAATGCCAAGATGGATACAATGCAGAAGGAAATGAAAGAGTCCCGAAAAATAAATGAGAAGCTGCAACAAGAACTCATGGAAGTAAAAGCAACAACAAGTAAGCATGACTCAAGACTACAAAAAATTGAAAAAGAAAAGGCTTTGCAAAGCGACAACATCTTAAAACTTCAGATGGAACGTTCAAATTTTTTCCTGAGACTGCAGAATGTTCCTGAGAAAAAAGGGGAGGATCTTAAAAAACTATTGAGTGAGGCATTAGCACCGTTGGCAGGTATTGAAGCAGAGAAACTACAAAGCGACATGGATTTGGTCTATAGGACCTATCCAGATTTTGTGAAAAAGAAAAACCTGCCAGGTGAGATCATGATAAGGTTCTCCAAAACATCAACAAGGGATGTGGTGTTAAAAACCACAAACAGAACAACGCTGAAGATCCAAGAAGAGGAAATCAAGGTTCTAAAAGACATTCCATTTGAAATTCGAAAAAGAAGAAAAGCCTACAAAAATATAACAACATGGTTATAGTCTGAGTCAATTACGTATCGTTGGAATATTCCAGAGGGATTGTCTTTCAGCTATAAAAGCAAGAATTACAAGATTGACTCTGTAGAACAAGCCAAAATATTTCTGGAAAAATGCAAGAAAAAGAAAGCGGAGAGGGAGTCAGATGACTCACTAGAGTCATAGGAAAGTATGTATGGCTTTGATGGCTCAGAAAGTGGAGAAGAAGCATCGGACTCAGAAAAGGGAGCTGCTGCTCCCAAGTTCAGCAAAGAGACTAAAAAGACAAGAAGAGGAACAAAGAAGAAATAATGTTATAAACAATATGTAATGATGGTACACTATGTCTAAATGTAAACGGAATAGTAGGCATTTTCTTCGTTGCTGTATGTGCCAGTTAATCAGCTTTGTTATGTGTAGAAGCAGAAACATGAACTTAGAATGTTTAACCAAGAAAGTATATTGCTTTTCAGTTTTAAAAGTTAGTTAACTTGATTACTGCAAACAGTATTCTCTGTATAGGATAATATAGTGTAGTTATTAGCGGTAGAGTTGTAGAAATAGTAAAAAATCAATAAAAATCTTTATATATATAAAAAAACATATCTGTGTGTACAGTGCTGTCAAGTGGCAGCTGACTTATGGTGACCCCATGGCGTTTTCAAGGCAAATGATTAAGCAGAGGTGGATTGCCATCGCCTTCCTCTGCAAAGTCTTACTTGGTGGTCTCTCATCCAAGTATCAGCCCTGCTTAGCTTCCAAGATCTGACAAGATTGGGCTATATTATACCAACCCACATCCCACAAAAACACATATAGACATCTACAAAACAATTAAAATACACACAGGCACATGAACGGGAAGGAAGGTCAATAATATGCATAAGTAGCCCCCCCTTTTAATGAGTGTAGTAATTATCTTCCAGTCTGAATCAAACAACATACTTGGGGCTGACAAGGGACTTGAAACAAGGTCACCCAGTTCAGTACTCACTAATTGCAGCACCCTACATCTCTACAAGCAAGCTCTTCTGTCTATAACTTTCAAAAAGGCAAACAAATGTAATTATTTAATAGATGAGAAAATAAATCGCTAGACACATAAGTAGCTCTTGCCAGTGATAAACAGGACACAAAATAAACCAATTACTCTAGAGTAGTCCAGATGTCAATGTGCCAAATCCACAGAAGAATGATCTAAAATTTGTGCATTTAGTTTCCCAGTCCTCCGTTGTTGCTTTCTTAAAACTATTACCCAGAAAGTACTTTTTAAATGTTGCAAATCTGAAGCTGGTATAAATGTAAGCTTCTGAACAGAAATACCATCTTCCAAAAGAATTATATTGAAAATAATGTGTTAATCCTCAATAGACACACTTGAGTAAAAATCAAATTCTTGACAGAAATATATGAGCAGTTTCATTCACAGTCCAGTTGGGGATCAAACTGCCCATATGTCTCCCTGTCAGAGATGTTATTTCACAACAGAAGTTGGTCTGCTAAGGAGTATCACCATGAGTATCACCAGTATCAGTTGAAGCATTTGAATTTAAGACAATGTGCAGCATATTTACTCAGAAGTTTTCTTCCTAATAAATCTGTTGAAGATTCTAGCCCAGAGTTCTCTGAAGTTCTATCTTAACTAGGTTGTGGTGTGGACATGTTTGAAAGTTTCCCAACTTTTTTCATCTTTTACCAATTGATGGCTTTTGTGTAAGGGAGTGTAGGAGCATAATAAATACTACTTATCTTACAGCTCCATCTGCTGACATATAGTAGTATAACTTAACAAAAACAACATTCAGTTGGGGTAGCTGTGGTGGTCTGAAGCAGCAGAACAAAGTTTGAATCCAGTGGCACTTTTAAGACTTTGCTGGTTTAAAATTTTGCTGGTTTAAAAGGTGAGGCTGGACTCAAACCTAGTTCTTTCTTTTAGAAGAACAATGAATGATTCTGAACCCAAGGGCTCAGCTAGTCAACGGAGGGTTCAACTGCATTTTTAGTCTCAAAGGACAATTCCAGAAATTTTGATTAAAAGGTAACAGTGCAAAATCCAGTCCACAAATAACTGATGGAGGAGAGGGTTGATATAGCAATTGCAACCATATTGTTTTGCCATCTCAGGCCAGGTGTGAACTTTAGCACTGGAGAGAGGAAGCACATGGCCTTCCAAGAATTACATGAAATTGACAGTTTAAAAAGCCACAGTTTCACTAAGTGGCTGGGCACTGATACAAAAAAGGGGGAAATCTTGCTGTTGTTCATTAATTTCATCAGTGTTAAATTAGCAGTACTACTGGAGAGATACTACTTGGCAACTGCTCGGTTTCTGTATCAGTGGTAGTAGCATGGTAAGAACATACTCTTAAAATATCACAATGCAGGACCTTGTTTCAAGAGCCCTACAGTCATTAGGATAGCATTTGACCTGAGCATGTTTCAAGTCTGAGCATGTTTCAAGTCTGAGCATGTTTCAAAAACCAAGTAGAGTTTCTCTCCTTGTCTCATTATTTGGAACTCATTTGTCCCTCTTCTCAATTAATTCTCTGTTCTTTGCTAAACGATTCATCTCTGCAATCTATTTAAAAGAATGTCGCCTCCACAACAATAATCAGTACTGTGTAATATGCGAACTCCAAGGACTCTCCATAGCACTTCATGACTAACAGTGGTCCACATACTTAGTGCTACAATAGCCAGCGTGGTGTATAGTTAGGGGGTCAGGCTAGGGGGTCAGGGAGACCCAGGCTTCAATCCCCATTTTGCCATGGAAGCTCACTGGGTGACCATGGGTTACTCATTGTCTCACAACTTAACCTAATTTACAGGGTTGCTGTTGTTAAGATAGAATGGAGGAGGGGAGAATGATGCTGTAAGCTGCTTTGGGGGCCCATTGGTGATAAAAGCAGGGTATAAATTTCTCAATAAACAAATAAGTATATAAAAGCTACAGATGTGGCTACCTAATCTCCATGCTGCGGATTCTCACTTTTCATAGTTGAAAATGGACTTGGTTAAGCATGAATTTTGTTGGATTGGAATGACTGCTTACAAACTATTTCCTGTACTTCCTCATTTGTGCATAGTGCTAAACCAATACAGTGCTGAACCAATACAGGACTTAAGTGCTAGAGCAGCACTATTGATGGTGTCAATGCATCTTCATGAACGCTATAGTGCTCAACTTAGAACGATAAAAAAAAGTCAGAGGAAGATCATGTGGCAAAAAAGAGCAGGGGGAAAGGCAGCATTGTAGGAAGCGCTATGGACATTTTCAACAGCACACCACAGTGATTCAGAAGCGCAATGGAAGTGGTTGGGAAAAAAAGTTTCCCTCAAAAGTGGCTCAGCCATGCTTTGCTAACCTGACACAAGCAGGCTTGTATGAACAGGTAAATAAATTCTGCTAGCAGCCAGTTACTAAAACGGGTCTATCTGAAATGACATAAAAAATCCATTAGCAGCCAGTTACTAAAACAGAACACAAAAGCAGTTTGAAAAGGGTCCCTGTGAAGTAGATTAGTCTGAGAGAGAGTGACTGGCCCAAGATCACCCAGCAAGCTTCCATGCCAGAGTGGGGATTTGATCCTGGGGCTCCCAGCTCCTAGTCTCACCATCTAACCACTAAACCACCCATTCAAACTCAAAAGGCAAATAAAATAAACCATGCAACAAAGACTTATTATTCATTTCTTATCCCATTCAGTCCTGAAAGATTAAAAAATTCTTGTAAAGATGGAGCAAGAGGTGTCGAACATAAATTATGATAGCATTGCCTCTGATAAAGAAATCGGCTATCCAAAGTTTTTACTGGCTTCACTTGTTACTTTGAAAAGGCCTGTCCCTGTTTATGGTGCATCTGATGTCTCCTATTAAAGCCTTACTTTAATGGATAAAATGTATTACAAACATTACGAGCACTTCAGCTTTTACAGCTCACTAAGAACACAACCGCAAGCAAAGCCAAGCCATCAAGGAAGGCTCCCGTTTTTCATTGTCAGTTTTGCTCTGTTTCTACTCTCCCCACAAGAAACAGCACCTTAATCCATAGTGATTTGTTAATTAATCATTACAGAGATTACCTTTATCCACTGTAGCTTTAACACAAAGTGAGGAAGGTGTGAAATAAAAGAAGCCAGGCTGACAAAGGAACTAGTTGGAACATGTTAGGGTCATATGTTTGATTTCAGATACAATACTCCGTAGAAAGAAATCCTCTGGGTCCTGTAACCTAAATGATTCTGAAAATGTGTGAACGGTTTAGAATACAAAGCAGTTACAAACCTGCTTTTTAGTTTTTACCATTTAATACCTTTTAATAATGCTAAGAACAGAGATAAAAATTTGGAGTTGCAGTAAATGTATAATAATCTAGCTGTTGTCCTGATCTCTTGTTTTGCTTTTAATTTCTCCCTCACTTATTGCCTTCACTGTAGGAGTGACACTTCCAGTAATATTTCCAGAAGCTAGTGTGAAGCTCTCCAAAGAAACAGTGATTTGATTTCTGCAATCATCCTGTCCATCCAGAATTTCCCATGAGCCACAAATATGATAAAAAATATTGGCTTCAAGGATATTGTCAGTTCAACAGTCAAAAACACTTTAAAACTGTCAAATCAATTAGGCAGCCAAACATTATTTTTAGAAAGACAGTAACACCGGCTATTATAAAGCCTACAGTAATATTTGGAGGCCAGTCCAACTTGGTCAAGGTGACCTGTCATCCATCCTAAACTATTCCTATTTGTAAACACTTGGTGTCAATGTAAAACCAATGACTCTAAAGCCATCTGGTTAAGGAGTACCAAGCTGGGCAAGAGACAAAAAAGTATTGTTAGTATCTATCATTTGCCAATGAAGCAGATACTCTTAGGTGTACAAACTGGAAAATGCATCCAGTTTGGGCACTGATGAAGATCAAAATTAGCAAAGTTCTGAGATAGACTATAATAATGAGGCCCACATATTCCTGATATTTATATTGATTGCCATCTATGGATTTAAATACTGAACACAACCATCCTAAGTCTGGGATCCTAAGCATATTTAACATGAGAGCAAGGATGCAAGGAATATATGTGTTGTTTAATTTCTAAATTCTAGGTCTGGGATTATCTAGGGGTATAGTTCATATAAGTGATGGCTACCCTGAATACACTTTAACAATTTATATACTTTAATCTAAATAATTTCAATTTCAGAAGAAACAGAAATGATTGGAAAATCTGCATGTTGAATTTCTATCAGTCATTCTGTTTTTAAAGGCATGAAACATATTAACATTGGGAGGCTGAACTATAGTCAGAATCTTCCATCTACCTGATGTCAGTATATTTTGTCTGCAAACTATACTAACCCCCCGCAGTTAAGATTAAATGTACAAAAAAATCACAGATTAAGTGATGTGTCAATTTGTCTGACACTGAAATGCCCATTCTATCAGCCCACATCAGGAGGAAAATGACAATCCTACTTTGTGGCATGATTAATTAGAATTCAAAACTATACCTGAAGAAACACTTTAATAGCTTGAATTATTTTCTTTTAAAACCTTCAGCTGGAACAAGAGCATTGTATAAAAGTTGTAGCCTACAGATGCTCACTACTGAACCATATCCAGTTGTAGTTTTTTTCTGTCTCCAAGAATAGTTGTAGGCTTCAATGAGCACCTAGTGATCACAACAGAAAAATGTATGCAGGATGATTTGCATGTCAAAATATATTCATGTTCAGTATTGCTGATGAGAGACAGAAGAGAAAAAAGATTCTCATTGGTTTCTGTCCTTTGGCAAGAGGGTTCTTAAAAAAACCCACTGTATTTGCACTTCTATCTTCATAAAAGAGCAATTTGCATAAGAAAACCATGCTTCACTTAGAAGACATCATAGATAATCTACATCCCAAAGGCTATTTAGGTAAATATTATTGCCTCCAACCAGGGCTCATTTCGTAGCAGGAGCTCCTCTGCATATCAGGCCACACACCCCTGATGCAGTCAATCCTCCAAGAGCTTACAGTGTCCCCTGTAAGAAGAGCTCTGTAAGCTCTTGGAGGATTGGCTACATTAAGGGTGTGTGGCCTAATATGCAAAGGAGCTCCTGCTACGAAATGAGCCCTGCCTCCACCTGTAGTAAACTCTGATATACTATTTTCATATATGTCATCCTACTTCCCTGAATGCCAGTTCTTTGTTCCTCTCACTTGTGTGAGCCTACAGAAATATCATATGAATAAATTCTAAAGGTGATTTTACAGAACTATAATGCAAATTTAATTAGTTAGAGATATTATTTATTATTAGTTAGAGAATTATTTATATAATAGAGAAAATATGGACAAAATATCAGTGCTCTATTCCATATTTGTATCTGTTACATGTGGTACAAACAACCTGAAAGCTCAAATGATTTTTTTTTTTCATGTGTGAAAACTATTTGCCAGTTAGGACAGAATGGATGGCTCTTGGTAAAAGAGACAAATCTATGTTTTTGTTTATTTCTACCTAGAATATTAATTCCTTTCAACCATCTGCAAATGTGTTTCTCAGCAGAAGGCTTTGAAATATAGTGTTTAACATGCTCACATTACGTATACCTCTGTGGGGTCTCTGAAGTACCACTCTGACACCTGCTACTCACTGAAGCATAGGGTTGCCAAGTCCAGGTTGGAAAATACCTGGGGACTTTGGGGGTGGAGCCAGGAGAGGGTGGGGTTTGGGGAGGGGAGGGGCCTCAGCACGGTACAATGCCATAGAGGCCACCCTTCAAAGCAGCCATTTTCTCCAGGGGAACTGATTTCTGTCAGCTGGAAATCAGCTGTAAAAGCAGGGGATCCCCAGGCCCCACCTGGAGGTTGGCAACCCTACTGAAACAATAAAGCTTAGTCAAGATAGTACCCCACCAAATTGCAGGTGGGGCATGATTGAACAATCCTTCATACAAAACATTTCCATTCATGTTAGGGTTGCCAAGTCCAGGTTGTAAAATACCTGGAGACTTTGGGAGTGAAGCCAGGAGAAAGTGGGGTTTGGGGAGGGGAGGGGTCTCAGCATGGTCCAATGCCATAGAGTCCACCCTTCAAAGCAGCCATTTTCTCCAGGGGAGCTGTTCTCTGATCAGTTGTAAAAGCGGGAGATCCCCAGGCCCCACCTGGAGGCTGGCAACCCTAATTCATGTAGTTCTTATCTAGTTTTCTTCCTGACATGCTTACTCTTTGTAAGAAGGAGCAGAGTCCAAACACAGGTTCAGCAGTGTAGACCACCAAACTCCGCAAGACAATAGCTTATACTACCTCAATGAAAACCAGCCCTGAAATCAATGAGGTCTGTTGAAGCCAAAACAATGGACAGACAAGTCATATATTTTAAAGACAGTCAAATTATGCATATTAGAAATGGCCTTTTGAGATTCAAGCATTTTTCATCTGTGGAGAGATGGGCCAAGTATAAAAATTGTACTGGAAGAAAATTTTTGAATGTTATCAATGTAATTACAAGCTTTCCATTACATTTTAAAAATAAATTATAGTTCATTTATATAAAGGCAAAATCATGGACAAAAGTTGTCAGTAGCTTCAAATATAGTTAATAAACTGGAAATAAACTAAAGTTTTCTCAACTAGGAAGTGATCGGGTAAATTCTTACATATGGCAAGAACATATATGTTGATAATTTTAGTAATTGTTTAGATGTGTAGGTTATGAATTCAGATTTAAGAGAAAAATGAACACCACTTGTGTAATACCGGCACTGATATTGGTAATATTCATTTGCAAGACCATAGATCTGAAATATTAGTTTGGAACTTGCCTTCTTTGTGTGAAATGTAAAATTGCCAGTATGTTTTTTAGTAAATTCTATCCAAAAGAAACCTTGTTATTTCCACAACAACTTTATTTGCTATGTTAATTTAAGTTTCTATGTGAACATGTAGGAAAACAAAAAATACATCATGGCAAAAGCACAACATATGGATTAAAGTAACACATAAATTCACATGTTTAGCTGAGCTTCCAGGATAGAGTTCTTCCCACACTGTCAATGTAATTCTAAAAGGTATAGGGTGATTGTTAAAGAAAATCAGAAGCTACTATGCCTTTGTAAAGAAAGATTGGTTGTCCAAAAAACATAAGGACAATGATCCTATGATGTAAGTGAGCCACATCCACCTGCGTGCAGAGTGGGTCTAGTTGGCTGCTTTCCAGAATATCGCCCTGCACTGCAAATATTCTAAAAACTCAAGCATTTTAACAAACCTTTCAAAAGACACACAGTCTGGCTGCAAGAGCAAAATCTCTTTCTCATGTGTAAATGGATTTTTTGGACAGTTTCTGTGATCCTCACATGTAAACTTATTGAATTTAAAAGTACTTTAGAGCATGTGGTTTTGACAGTGCTTCAATTAGAATGCACACTTGAGGATGCTATTTGATACTATTAAGAACTTGACAAAGAATCAACAACCAACTAAGCTACCATCTGCTAATAATAGGTTAACCTTAACATATTGAACAGGGCTGTAAAAACTATGAACCACATTATGCATTATGTATTTTAAGCACAATTTATACCAAAACAAAGTTCCAGAACTATTATTCTGCTAAATTGTAAGCATCAATACTGCAGTAAGTAGATGGTGCACTGTAGAGCTTAGTTTGAACTAGAATAAGGTCCATAGTCCACCAATAACCACACACAAAGTGGACCAGAACTTCTTATAGAACGAAGGGATTCCTGAAACACAACAGTGTAGGGCTGTTTGGGGGTCTATTTTAATGACAAACCCTCTCTCAAAGAGGCAGGCATCTCAGGTGGTGGTGGCCGAGGGAGCTTGAGGTACACTTTAACTGAATCATAAATGAACCATTGTAGGGCAGTGAGGGTACCAATCATCAGGATACGGGTGAAAAGGCCTTTCCAGATGCCATGCATGCCCAACCTCTTGAGGACTTCAACGGCAGTGCTGCCCTTTTCTTTGTTGAGCACAGATACCACAGAGTCAGCTGGGTGTGAGACAATAGCACAAAAGATGCCAGCAATATAACCACCAACAAAGGTGACTCCAAGTTGTTCCATTTTGGTGCACTGATCACGGGGCTTGGGCACAACATATTTATAGAGAGCCTCTACAGTTCGTTCAAAACAGGCAAACTTCATCATGGTATAAGGGATCTGGCGCATCCAGAGTGGAGCCACTCCTTTGTAGAAAGCCCACAGCCCCTCTTCAATGAACATCTTCGGAACTGCATCCCGCAGTGTGTTGGCATAGCCTTCCTGGGTCTGAATTCGTACCTTGACTGCTTCCATTGGAGCCAGAGCAATGTCAGCAAAGAACTCAGCACTGGCTGAGGCAGCCAGGTAGAGGCTGGTCCGCCACAGATAAGCACGTTCAGGACCCAACAGTTCAGCATAATATATCTTAAAGGTCTCATAAAGGCCAAACTTGCCAAGTCCTTGCACGGAGTAACCTATGGCTGTTGGGGCCCATCCTTTGACCAGACCACGCATTCCCTCCTCTTGCACAGTAAGAGTAAGGCCTTGCACAAGTCCACGGTAGCGTTTAGGTTCCACCTGCATCCGGCATTTCACCACATCTAGTGGCACTACTGCTGTGTGAGTCAGTCCACAGCTCACGACACCACCCAGGGAACACAGTATCAGATACTTTAGTGAGCCAAACTCACAGCTATATTCTTCTGCTGGTGGAGGTGGAGGAGACGGAGTCACCCTACCGCTTGTGGAAGCTGCTGAAAGACAGGGCTGATGTTTGTACAGAGAGACTGGAATACTGCTGATAGAAGGCTGTGCGTCCATTTCCTCATAGTTGTTTAGGGCCTCATAATGAAGAGATGTGGTGTAGTTTTCACTGTTCTTCTCTGAGCTCCAAGAAGGGCAAGCAAGTGCCCAAAGCCGGGACCACAACTTGTGGTAGGAATGTTTGCTGCATTTGGGAGCCTCCATTTCCACGTGCTGAGAAGATCTGACCCTCTGAGGCTCTGCCTTCTAAGAACTGCAGCTCCTCAAATCTGCAAGACGGCTAGACATATTCAAAGTAAACACCAAGGCCTGGAAATGTTTGGGACTGTTGCAGCTTCCCAACTGCCAGTAACTCCAGGGTTCTAATCTCTAACCATAGAGGCTCTGCCTAGACCCTCCCAATAAGTATAATATATAAATATGTAATCAGACACTCTGTGCATTCCTCAGTAGTTTAGAATCTTTGCTAATAGCAATAAGGCCTCTCTTGGCCAAACAAATGGCTGCAGGATGAAGGAGCAAGAAGACTGTTAACTGTATGCAAAATATGGGCATTTATTTCCATGAGGATGAAACTCACATTATTAAGCCTACTTCACTTGAGTAGAAAGCAGCTTCTCAAAGTTATCAATTTTAATATTAATTCATGCAAAAAACCCAACACCTTAAAATCACTAGTGCCAGCTTACTCAGTCTTTCCTTCCTCCCCCTTGCCCCAGGGACAGGCAGTAAAAAAGGTAAATTCAGGGCTGAGAACAAGGTCAAATTTACATCTGACTTTCCCGCTAGAATCATTCTAGTTTCAAAAAACCCCTGTCTATATCTGTTTCTAGTTTCAAATCATACTTGTTCTAGTTTATAAATTAATATTTACATTTGTTAATTGCCCTCCTGTGGTCAAGCTAGCATTATACCGCTTTAAACAAATGCTGTTGCTTAGTACTCTTCAGACCCCCTTGAGTGAAATTTGAAACCAGTATGAAATGAGCTTGGGAAAAGACAGCAGTCAAACTAATTCAGAGGGGAGGTGTAAATTGGGCCTAAGAATGATACTGGCAACAGCTCTGTAGTATTTGCAATGGTTGTTGTAAATCTCTCAGCCTAAGCTATTTCACAGTGATTTTGCTGGGATAAAATGCCATTTTGATCTTCTTGGTACACAAGAAGTACAGCTACTAATATCAATCTGGTTGCTAATCTTGAAAAAAAAGGTTGTGAGAATTTTCCTAAATAAATGTTGTGATAGGAAAGAAGGGAAATATGAGAGAAAGTTACTGAACAAATCAGAGGCAGCAGGAAAGCAGTGTTCAGGATACTGATGATGTATGAATTCTCAAACGAAAAAGGCTATTATTTATTTAGTGCATTTATGCATTTATTTAATTTTTGAATTATATGGTGTTCTGGAGAACTGGATTCCAGAGAACTTGGTGTTTCTGAGTCTTGGAGGAGCTGCGGCTATTATGTATAGATAGCTAAGGTGGCCCCATCTCATAGTCACCATTCATGGATAGGATTAGTCTTGTCTGTGGGCGGGAGATAAAGGATCTCTGTGTGTCTCTTAGCCCACCTTAAGGCAGTTTGATTGAATTGCTGCTAATATACTCTGTATTTGAATGTGAGAGGTCTGGGTTCAGGCATCATCTATATATCTAAAATTCCCAAGTGGCCCCCCATGTGCAGATACCTAAATCCGTGGGGGGGGGGGCACCTGGGGGGGCAGGGAGGTTGTTCTGCAGATGTGGGGCGGTCCCCACGTCTGCAGAAAAATCTAAAAACTTAAGAAAATTTTTTGGGGGATACTCAAATCCCCCCAAAAGTAAAAAACCCCGTTCCCTGCGCATGGGCAGGGAATGGACTTACCCGAGTGGTGGTGGCAGATGAGCGGCGGTAGCGGGGGTCTGCAGTCGAGCCACCGGCTCAGAAATGGGGGAGGAGGGAGGTGGCGCGGCGGGCCTCGGGCCTAGCCACGCCGCCGGCTCTGGAAGGGGAGGGGGGAGGCGGCATGGTGGGCCTTGCACCTAGCCATACTGCCAGCTTTGAAAGGGGGCAGGGGGCAGGAGAGGGGGGAGGCGGTGAACAGGGGAGGGGGGGAGAAGCGACGGCCCAAGCAGCACTTGGCCGCTCAGGCCTGGGAGCTGGGGGAGGGGGCGGGAGGGAGAGTGGCTTAACGCCACTCGGGCCCAAGCTAGAGTGGACCGGGGGGGAGTGCCTCGGCGAGTGGCGGTTCTTGCTGCCACCGCCGATTTTCCAGGAGGGTGGGGTAGAGCCTCGGTGAGCAGCGGGTCTTGCCGCCACCACCGATTTTTGGGGGGACGGTGGAGGGCGGGGGGAGAGCCTTGGCAAGCAGCAGGTCTTGCCACCGCTGCCAATTTTCGGGGGGGGACAGGGAGGGTGGGGGGAGAGCCTCAGTGAGCAGCGGGTCTTGCTGCCACCGCTGATTTTTGGGAAGGGCAGGGGGGGGAGGGAGGGGAGAGAGGCTCACCTCTCCCCCCCCCCCCCATGAGTATTGCGGGTCCACCGGCTTGTCTTCTCTATGTGATGAGCGGATAGGAAGACATGTGCAGGCCCAAGACCGAGGGGCTGTGATCTCACTGTACAAAGAAATGACAAGGGGAAGAGTCATCTGAAGAAATCCTTACAGTCAGAGATCAAGGCCCTTTTCAGACAGCCTTTGTAATCTGGTTAGCAAAGTGTGGTTGAGCCGCTCTTGAGGTAAACTACTTTCTTCCATTTTCACCTCTTTGCGCTTCTGAATCGCTATCCTATGCTGTTTAAAATGTCTGCTGCTCTTTGAATAGCACTGCACTTCCCCCCCCCACCCATTTTTGCCGTGTGATCTTCCTCAAACTTTTTTGAACATTCTAAGTTGAGCGTTATAGCAGTTGAGCACTTCAGTGCTACAGCAGCACCATTGAGATGCCTTTGCACTATTGAGATGTACTGAGATTATGGCTGATGTTACATGGGTACAGGAGGAGTGAAGTAGTTAATTGGGAAATGGGTGCTCAGGGCATCAGTGATTGGTGTTACAGAAGTTGCTAACAACAGCTGCAATCTCAGTGTATCTCAATGGTGCCAAGTCATCTCAATGGTGCCATGGTAGCACTGAAGTGTTATATTAGTCTAGCGCTATAGTGCTCAACTTAGAATGTTCCCCCAAAAAAAAACCTCCAAGAAAAACCGCTTGGTGAAAGAGGGCAGGGGGAAGTGCAGCACTGTTTGTAATGACCAGATTGCTTCAGAGATGGCTCATTAACAGAATGAAATTTGCTGTATGAAACCTCCATTCCTGTATCACTTTACTTGGAACTCGGCCAACAATGGATAACATCTGGTTCAGAACGGTAATGTGAAAGGGGCCCAAGTATATTCCCCAGGGAGCCAGTCTGGTGTAGTGGTTAAGTGTGCAGACTCTAATCTGGGAGAACCAGGTTTGATTTCCTACTCCTCCACTTGCACCTGCTGGATGACCTTGGACAAGCCACAGTTCTGGCGCAGCTGTTCTTGAAAAAGAGCAGTTTCTGTCAGAGTTTCTGTCTCGGCCCCACCTACCTCACAGGGTGTCTGTTGTGGGGAGGGGAAGGGAAAGGAGATTGTAAGCCACTCTGAGACTCCTTTGGGTAGAGAAGGGGGAGGTATAAATCCAATCTCTTCTTCTTTTTCTTCATTAGTGGGAAAGCCCTGGGTGTGCTGGATTTTGACAATTGTCTCCACGCATCCAGAACCGTGCAGCCTAAACCATAAAGCTTCTGGGGACTCTTTGGACTCATCTTACTAAAATCCCAAATGGGATTTTACAAATATCTATACAAATATTCAGAAAAGAAAATTTCACACACAACCCAGCACTTGTTCTTCTGGAACCCCCCATTTTAAGCCAAATCTGAGCTCCTGCTGTGCCTTAAATACATTACCTCTTGTACTTCTCTCCCCTGCTTCCATTCCCTCCTGTTCTTTTAAACAATGCTAATTTGTATTCCATTTATTTTAAAGGATAGAGTCATGGTAGGAACAAATATAAACTTCACAGACACATACAATTAATAAAGACGGGTAGCTGCGTTCATCTGTCCATAGCAGTAGAAAAGAGTAAGAGTCCAGTAACACCTTAGACTAACAAAATTTGTGGTAGGACATGAACTTTCATAACTCACTGCTCACTCCTTCAGAAGTATTCTTCAGAATATAATTCATGTATTAGTTGTTCACATCTGATAAGAAAAGAGAACGCCAGGCAAAATTTCCTCATGATGCTGTTTTGCATATATGATGCCCCTGTCCACTTCCCTCCCTCAGAGGCAAGACACCCCTTCCCCCATTTTTCTTTCCCTTTCATGACTGAGCTGCCCTAGTTGTCTGTTTTCTTTTTTCCTGAAGAATTCTGGCTGTCCCACCCTGTGTCAGTATGATATTTTGGCTGTTTGCTCAGTCCAGGAACCTGAGGGAAGGAATGGGAGCCCCTTTTAACTTAAACTGCTTAAAATGGCACTCAAAAAGTTTTTATGTTCCAAATTAACAAAACATTTTATTCAACATAAAGGGCAAAGGTCAGGTGAAATCAGGGCAAATTTTTTTGAGGTAACTCAATATAGATAACTCTGAGGTAAAATCAGTACATGCACAGACTTTAGTTCTCATGTTTCAGGCTAAAGAGAATTTCTTTTTCTTTTCTTTTTTTTGAAAAAAAATTATTAGTTTTTTGAACAATACATGAAAATATATGTTTCCCACCAGCCCATGCTGTCCCTGACACCTGGACCTAGTTGGGAGAACTCAGCAGGGAGGCCCGTGGAGGTGGGGAGGCAGTAGGCCGTGGTGGTGGCAGCTGTATGGAGGACATCATTGGGCAAGGCAGTGGCTGCTGGGACACAGCTGCTGGCTGCAGTGGTGGCTGCACAACAGCCAGGCTGCCTCAGGAGACCAGAGCTGCAGCAGGGAAGGTGGGGCCCGCAGGGAAGGCGGTGCCTCTGCCCTGGTGGCCACACAGGCCCGGAGTCACCAGATGGCGGCAGCAAGAGCACACTGCGCTAGGGATGCACCAGCAGCAGGGGATGGTAGGTCTCTTTCACCACCTCAGGAGCTGTCCTCAACCCCAATCTGCCATGGCAATGCCAGGCAGATGCCGGCAAGGGGCAATTGGCAAAGGAGGGCTCAAGGGAGAGCTGGAGGAGTGCTGAGCCAGTGGGGAGTGAGCACAGAAGACTGGCAGGGAGGCTGGACAGTTGGTCTGATGGAGGCAAGACAGCAAAAGGCTGGTCCCTGGAGGGGCACAGGGCAGCCTCACAACAAGCTAATTTTAAAATAGCCAAATATTAAATCTAGTTTTCATTGCAACAGGTAGGTTAAGCAGGAGTGGGCCACACCACTTGATTACAATTCCATGGCTCCCACCACAAATAATACCTTCTTAATACACAAATACATCACACCCACCTTTCTAGGTGTCCCATTGAGCCAACCCAGCTACCCCAGTAGAGGCATCAGTCAAACTTGTTTTCTACTCAGAATCCACTGTGAATCCTGAGTGCTTCCTTGGTAAACATTGTTTTATATCTGAATGCATCTAAGCAGCTTGGTGTAATGGTTAAGAGTGGTGGACTGTAATCTGGAGAACTGGGTTTGATTCCCCACTTCTCCATATGAAGCCAGCTGGGTGACCTTGGGTCCATCACAGTTCTCTCAGAACTCTCTCAGCCCCACTTACCTCATAGGGGGAGAGGAAGGGAAGGCGACTGTAAGCTGCTCCAAGACTCCTTCAGGTAGTAAAGAGCAGGGTATAAAACCTTCTCCTCCTCCTCCTTCTCCTCGAATCAAAGAGTTGGAAGGGACCTCCACGGTCATCTAGTCCAACCTCCTGCACAATGCAGGAAATCCACATAACCCCCCACCCCACCTCCAGTGACAGCTGTTCCATGCCCAGAAGATGACAAAAAACCTCCAGGATCTCCAGCCAAACTGGCGATCAGCATTTCCCTGGGTGTGTAAGAAAGGGCCACAAGAACTAAGTACTGATGCAAACCTTCCTGCCCTCCCTCTTATGATCTGCCCAAGTTCACAGAATCAGCATTGCTGTCAGATGGCCATGTAACCTCTGTTTGAAAACCTCCAAAAAAGGAGAGCCCACCACCTCCCAAGGAAGCCTGTTCCACTGAGGAACCACCCTGTCAGGAAGTTCTTCCTAATGTTTAGCTGAAAACTCTTCTAATTTAATTTCAACCCATTGGTTCTGGTCCAATCTTCTAGAGCAACAGAAATCAACTCTGTACAATCCTCTATATGACAGCCCTTCAAATACTTGAAGTTGGTTATCATATCACCTCTCAGTTGTCTCCTCTCCAGGCTAAACATTCCCAGCTCCGTCAACCTTTCCTCATAGGACTTGGTCTCCAGACCCCTCACCATCTTTGTTGCCCTCCTCTGAACACATTCCAGCTTGTCTATATCCTTCTTAAATCGTTGTGCCCAAAACTGAACACAATGGGCTCCCGATAGCCCGGCACAGCCGTGGCGCCCGGGAGCCGCTTTGCCACCTCGCACGACGCGAGGCAGCAACAAAGCTGCGGCGCGCGTTGCACGCCAGGTGGGGGCAGGGCTTGAGTGGGAAGAGCCGTTGCCCCACTCCCACCTGTTCAGTTAGCTGCGTGCTCGCCCACCCGCCCGCCCTGGTTGCAGTGTAGGCCTCTGCTGGTCGCTATTGGGGGCCAGGTAGGAATTTTTATACTTCATCCTGTTTGGCTCGGGGATGGGGTGTTTTTTGCCTACCTTACACTGTTGCTGGTGGTTAAGGGCTAGATGGTGGTTGGGTATTAAGTAGACTGGTCACTTGGCAGGTTTATGCAAGCAAGAAAATGGAACTGGTGGGTGCCTCACGGCATATCCCGATTGGGAACAGGAGGTCATCAGGAACCACCCTAGGGCCTTGCGGTCTGGGGAGGTGAATGGCAATCGCCTCTGGGAACCCCTCAGACTAGGCTCCTCCCTGAAGGTCTGTGCAGCCTCAGGGGTAGGCGCCCCTGGGGGGCAACCAGTATGCTGGGCCGCCGGTTACGAGCCAGAATCTGACTGGGTCAAGACTGGGGCTAGGTGCCCCGCCCATATCAAGGGCAAGGAGGCCTTGTCTAGGAAAGACGCCTGCCTTGCCTGTTCCTGTGCTTGCTTAGTTTTGCCCATTGCTGCATGTTCTGTTTAAATAGTTAATAAAGTGGCCCTTGTTTTGATTCCAAACTGTTGTCTGTCTCGTTATTCGTGCTGGGGTGGCAATACTTTAGGTGAGGTCTAACCAGAGCAAAGTAAAGCTATACCATCACTTCACATCACTATACTTCTCTTGATACAGCCCCAAATCAAATTTGCCTTTTTAGCTACCACATCACATTGCTGGCTGTTGGGTAGAGCAAGTTAAAACACTTCAGTGTATCTACTGGGTTGCTGTTGTTCTGTATTGGTCATAGTAAGTCACATGTTTGTTTGTAACCAATCTGTATACACAACAGTTTGCCCAGGAAACTTTGTTAGGACCCTAACTCCCTGATTGGAAACCATATACTAAGTATTTGCATTTTATGGTTTCTTTCCTATGCCTTTTGTTCTGGCTTAGAGGGAAGATGCCATCTCTCTTGCTGTTTGGATCTCCAGCTATAAACATGTAGAATCTAGCTCTGTTGTTATTTTGTATCCCATTTACCTTTTCCCATGATAGGCATATAGTAAACTTTTACCTTTTAAATACACATGGACTCAGACTCTTAATCTCTACAAAGCTGATGCTTTACTATTTTACTCTGCTGGAACATGTTCCCTAACAGGAATATCCAACACTGGCTCATGTTCAGTGAATGGTCTACTAAGACCCCTAGATACTTTTCGCACATAATACTGCCAAGACAAGTCTCCCTCATCCTATAATTATGCATTTGATTTTTCCTACCTGAATGCAAAACTTTACATGTATCCCCATTGAAATCCATTTTATTTGTTTTAGCCAAGGTGTCCAGCCTGTCAAGATCATCCTGTATCCTGACTCTGTCTTCTACCATATTTGCTACCCCTCCTAATTTAGTATCATCTGCAGATTTAATAAGTGTTCCATCTATTCCTTCATCCAAATAATTGATAAAGATGTTGAAACAAACAGGTTCCAGGACAGATCCTTGAGGCACTCCACTTGTCACTCCTCTCCAAGAGGATGAGGAACTATTCCTCCTCCTCCTCCTTCTTGCAGTTATATTTTCATTAATATCTTCTGTTTTGTTGTATCTGCTATTTTACTTACAGGGTACTGAACAGAATATGCTTAGTTATGAGCCCAGCCTTGTTTGTGAGTCTTACAGAATTAGTTATAAGATTAACAGCAAATATCTTACAGTTATTTGCTGTTATTATGTCCATCAATTTGTATCATTCCCAAGGACACTATTTTTTCATCCTGTGTATGTTTTCATCATAGAGATGTTTTGTTCATTTAATATCTGGAATGATTTTTTTTCATATCCTGCTTGTGAAGTAACAGACACTGCAGCCCCTGTGTCCAGATCCATCTTGAACACTTTTCCAGCAGCTACCATTAGTGTCAACCAAATACATGATTTGGCTGTTTTGCTCATATTATACGTTTCCAGGCTCACCGGACCAGTCTCACAGTCTGAGGTACTGCTCTCTGGGTCAAAGGCACGGCCTTTGGCATTTCGCTGCTTATGCCATCTTGTGAACCTTTCTGTATTCTTTGTAATACCATATACTCTTCAAGTACATCTCTTTTTATCGCATTTTCTGCAGTATAACCCCTGAACCTACACTCAGCAGGGAAGCAGAATCCTTTGCCACCCCAGTAATGTGAGCCTGTGGTTCTAGAAAGTTGTTCCCTTGTTCTGGAGCTAATTTTTTGCATCTGTTTCTTCTGTAGGTTTTTTCTGAAGTTCCACTTCAGCAACCCTAGATGCTGTTTCCATTGCTACTCCAATCTCTACTGCATGTTTGAAAGTCAATTTTCTTTCAGCTGGAAGTGTCCTTTATATACTCCTACTGTGTTCCTACGCACAAATGTTTTTCTTAATGCATCATTAGGCCTGTCTTTAATATCGCAGTGTTCTGAAACTTTAAAAAAAATTCTGCTGTAAATGAGGAAACAGATTCACTTTCTAGCTGGTGCCTCTTGTGAAATCTAAACCTTTCCACTATAATCAATGTGGAAAGTTTGAGTGATGAATGTTTCTGAACAACATGCACCATTTAAAAAATACTTGCTTGCAGGCTTCTTTAGAGCAATCAGTTTGTAAGACTGTTTTCTCTCCTCCCATAATACCAATTCTGCTACACATTTTTCTAGGTAAATCTCATTGAAACTGCTTCTACTTGTCCAATACAGCCTGCCATCTCATATAGTTTCACAGTATTTAAAAAAGGCTTCTTGAATTCCACCTTCATTGCCACTTGAAAGATATTTGCTGTTCATCTTATAACTAACTCAGTAAGACTCAGACACAAGGCTGGGTTCATAACTAAGTATATTCTAATCAATAACAAACACAGTAAACCTAGTAAATACAACAGAACGGCAGATTCAGTATAGCCATCTACTAAGTGAGACAGAACTAATGATTTACTTAGGCTGCAGTCACACGGCCCCTTTAAATCTGGGAGCCCTCCCAGATTAAAGGGGCCACATTTTTTTACCTTGGGTTGGGATGTCTACACATCCCAACCCCTGCGGCGGCCGGTGGAGGCGGTGGCGGCGGCAGCAGAAGCGGCGGCGGCAGAAGTGGCCGTGGCGGCAGAAGCGGCGGCGGCAGAAGCGGTGAAGGAGGAGGAGGTGACGGCGGAAGAAGCGGCAAAGGACCTGCCAGCCGCCTGGTAAGTTTGGGGTTCCCCCCCTTTTACACTTGGGCGCTTGAGTGGCCAAGTGCCCAAGTGTAAAGGGGGGGGGGAAATGGCGGGGGGGGGGTCATCTGGACAGCCCTGCTCTCGCAATGATTGCGAGAGAGGGCTGGCCAGATGGCTCAAATGCGGGTTTCTCCAGCAACACCCGGGAAAACTTGATTGGAAAATGCAGGAGGGGTTGGAAAATGCAGGAGGAACCCGCATTTGATCCCGCTTCAGCGCGGGACTTGCTGCGGCCCGTGTAGTCAGCCCCTTTAAATGCGGGAGGAAGCGGCCCTTCCTCCCGCATTAAAGGGCCGTGTGCTCGCACCCTTAGACACATTCAAATATATGACAGAACCCAAAACCAGTAAGTTTGCAGTAGTTCTTCATTTTATTTGAAATCTTGTTTTTCTGGAACACTGTGACCTTTTGAGAAGCCAATGTTTCATCATAAACTTTTTTTTCTGAAGACATACATGTTTCAAAATGCACTCTACATGTAGACTAAAAAATTCCAGTGCAAGGCAGATAATCTCTTCTGATTAGATACAATTAAGTTCAAATACTTTGATTATTGTCTGTTGGGGAATGCTATTAAACACTGCTTTCCTTACTCAGGGGGCTGGCAATACCCAGAGTACCGAGTACTTTTCTTTCTCATTACAGCAGAGCTCCTCCCTTGTCTATGCTAGGCTCCCAGCTAACTTGCTATTGTGTAGCTAGTTTTTGCAGAACAGGAGCTGATTTTTATTCAGATACACCACTTCAGTACTGGCCGGTAGCTGTAGCCAGAACCAACTGTCATGGAGGCCCAAGAGATAGCTCGGTCCCTTCGGGCCCCCAAATGTTCACGCTGCCGGAACCATGGGTTTGTGGTGCCAGTCAAGGGCCATGCCGGCCAGTGCCGCTGGAAGCAGTGCCCATGTGAGAAATGTGCTCTCATCACTGAACGCCAGAAGATCATGGCTGCTCAGAAAGCCTTAAAGAGACAGGTCCCAGACTCTCCACCCAGGGACACTCTCCCACCTACTCTTGGCAGCCCTGCTAAAGGACAAGTGACCCCCACTGCTAGTATCAGAAAGAGCTCAAGACTGAACACTGCACAACCCTGCAGTCATGGGCCTGTCATGCATGAAGGAGCCAACACTACCTTGGCAGTCAACAACTGTGGCAGAACGGGGACCAGCCAGGCACCGCCTAAACCTAGCTCTCCAACCTTCATTGACTTAGGTATATGTACTGGTCGTATTCCAGAAGTTGTTAGTCTGTTTTGTTTGAGTGATAGTGGTAGTTGGGGCTGCTCTTTGCCTGACAAGGTGGTATGGTTTATTTTGCAGTTTCCATATCCTAGCTGAGGAATTTGTAGCTGCAGAAATCCAGTCTTGGAGGCTGTTTGGCTGTGTTTCATTGTTTCCAAAAAAATAAAGGGGAAAATAAGAAAAGAAAAAAGACCAAAACCCACCAGATTTTTGCAGCCAAGCATTGTTTAAGAATTTGCTTGAACTTCCAATTTAGCAACAAGGCTAAGAGAATCTAGACTTGAAATGAGACATGTTATATTTTACAGGCATCTCCTAAACCAAGGGTATTTGCTGTGCAGACAAAATTGACAAAGATTTGTCTACAATACACTTCTTATATAGTATAAAAGAGAAAACAAGCTCTAAAAGACAGCTTTTACTGGGCTTTATTATGGAAGCTTATTTTGCATTTAGATGTTGTGCTTTGAAAAGTAGTGAATGGGGGGGGGGGGGTTCAAGGAATTGATGTGTATAGGTTCTCCCCTAACATTTCAATTATGGATGCTTTGGACAACTTAAAAATAATAATTTTGGCAAGCTGATTCCTAACATACTTGCCTTAAAATCTCCAGTAAGATCTAAGACTACCTTCTTAATTGTTGGATTTCAAAAACAAAACTGGAGCATTTAAACAGTGAATATGTTGTAGTCAAATCCAGAATTGTTTCCTAATTTTAAACTTTTCAAAAAAAATTTTTTTTAAGATCTGTGGTTTTGTCACCAACCTGCTATTCAGCTGGTTATCTTACCTGTACTCTGTTCTGTATAAGATTTTGAGTTGTCTTCTACTGTTTTAAAGTTGTACTGTAGATCGCACTGTAACATGCATCATAGCAGTATATATTTAAATTTTCTGAGCATTACCTTTTATTCTTTGGTTAGTTACTACCTAGCAGAAATGCAGAATGCAGAGTGGTCTGTTGGCTAATCTTACTGCTTCCAGCCTGTTCTGGATAGGGTTTCACTCCCTCAAAGGAGCAGATTTTGTAGCATTGGGGTAATATTAGATCTGTACCTACAAATGCAGCACTAGTATTCAGCTTCGGCTGGTAAGACAGTGGCAGCCATTTCTAAGTGTGCAGTATCTGGTCCTGGTTATCCATGTTCCAGTCACATCTAGACTGTACAATTGCAACACACTACCTAGGAATACCTTTAAAGCCTGCTTGTAACTTCCTCCATTCCTTGCTTTCCTTTTTGTAAAAAATTCTTTTCTACTGATTTTATAGTCACTGACTGATTTTGTTCTTACATTTTTAATTGTTTTATTAACTACTATATTTTGTATTGTCATTTACTGATCTTGGAGCATGATGGTTGAGGGGCAGCATATAAGTAATTCAAATGAATAAATGGTTCTTCAGTGCTGTATAAACCTATATGTCAAAGTGCATCAGGTTTGCTATATGTTGCTAAGTCTTCCAGCCATAGGCATTACAAATTCAGAGACGGGGTATGAACTTGTTTCAGTATCACATGATGATGTCAGTTTCTAGATCTTGCTAACCTGTGAATAACAATGCTGTTCTTTAGGTATTTAAAAGAGGGGCTATGCCTCAGTTTTGCATGCATAAGACCCGAGATTCAAACCCCAACATCTCTAGTTAAATTTCTTAATGTTTGAGTCATTTAAACCAGGGGTGGGCAATTGTTTTGGCTCGGGGGCCGCTTTGTGGGAGCGGAGGTTAGCGGAGGGCCGCACCTTTTAAAATGATTGTATTCATTAGTTAACTTTGCATTTCAGAAAAGATATAAATTGTATCATAAAAATCAATAAATATAAATTAAATAAAATAATGGTACTTTTATTCAATTTATTTATTGTGCTAATTTCATATCATCTATACCTGCAAGCACATTTAATTTTAGAATCAGTTTAATGAGACAAATGTACCCTATCACACTTTTCTACAATTTTTTTGAAATCAGGAGTGAGATTGCCTGTTGACATTTTCATCACAGCCTGCAAGTTAATGTCTGTCAAATGTCTGTTAATGTCTATATTTACTCTTGTTGATCTTCATGCAAGAGCAACTTTGCTCACAAATATATGTAGACCCAAATATAGAGAACATTTTCCCAGCAAATTTCTTCATACATGGAAATTTTTCAGCAGACAAAGATTTCTAAAAGTCAACTAATGTCACAGCATTAAACATTTCTTTCACAGTGTGATCTTACTGCATGTCAGTAAGTTCAAACTGCAGCTCCTCAGGTGCTGACAGTGGCCAACTGTCTTGGCGGGCCGCAAAAAACTCTGTGGCGGGCCGCATGTGGCCCCCGGGCCGCCATTTGCCCACCCCTGATTTAAACAATTCTCCCAGTCACACAAATCTACCCATTTTAAGTGGCTTCCAGCTGGTAGAGGAAATGTCTAAAGGGCACACTGAATATTCACAGTAGAAGCAAATTTTCAAAATACAAAAGTACAGAATAATCTCACATACTGTTGTTGGTGTTAGTCTATCCTACAAATTCAGCCCAACCATTCTGGTTTGTTTCTTCTGTAGACCATCCTACTTTGCTTCAAGACTGTGCTGCTGTGTGTCCAGAACTGGTAGAAAGACAGCATCCCAAGGTGTATCCTGGGTATTCTGGGATGTACCCCTACCATCCATTCTCTGTGGGATTCACTATCAACCAACCAAGCTATAGAGGTCCACCCCCTGCATCAGTATTACCCCTGCAAACAGGTTTCAGACACGGGCCAGGGAATGTTGCTTCTTTGCCAGTAAGTGGTGTTTTCTCTTTATTATTGGACAATGAAGCTCTGTCTCTTGTTTTTAAGAATGTATGTCTTGAGACACTTTTGCAAAGTTAGTCTTGGCAGCAGGTAATTTCACCATTTGTCTTGGAAAGTATGTAGATGTGATGTTCTTAGGGATGTGTGAAACCTATTTCCACTAAGTTTTCTACTTTTCCTCATCAAGGGCCTGGATATCCACAGAAAGGTCATGTCCTCAGATATCCTTGCTTTTGGGTTTAGATATCCTTGCAGACATAAATCAAATGCATATTCAAGTACTGTCTTTTGCTTTTAGTGGGAATAGATATTTGGTTGCGCTTAAGGTGCACATTTAACTTCTCAGATAGCTTGTGAGAAGGTCTGTGCAATTATCTGCCAAACTTTTTCCCTGAAGGAATGTAGATTGACTAGAACCATGCACAAAGTGGATGTGACTTAATTGTCCATACTAATGGAACTGCTATAGGTGCATCAGAAACTAAACTAAACAACAAAAGTATTTTTGTTCACAGAATGTCATAACTCTTTTCCTGTCCCTACTCCATTGTTCTTCCTGTATGTGCCCAGGATCCAGTTAAACAGACCATAAAGGGTTATTATGTAGAAATGGACATGATAAATGCTATTGGTATGGATTTTGCTGGATTAAGATGTTTCCTGCTTTTCCTTGTAGTGCAGAAGGATATATTTAGCCACATAAACCCAACTGAATGGTCTGGGTTACATAACAATAAAACAGATTTTGGCTTAGAGTCCTGGGCACCACCCTTTCAAAGTCTCTGATAAGATGGCTCAAATTCATACTAAACTGTGTACTGGATTCTTTGTCTTTGTATAGATCCAAGATGCCAATGGGCACTTTCAGCCTGGCTATTATACTCCACTACCACCTTTTATACCTCAGGGATTTCTGCCAGGGATTCACTACATTCCTCCACCTCTCCCATTAAATGTTGTTGCTGAAACTGCCAATGAAACATCTGGTGAGTAAGAATAAGAATGATGTCATCCAGTTACAGGATGCTCAGATACACAAGCCCCATGTAGAGATCTGGAACACATATATAGTGGAGAATCAATAATTTTCCAGCTTGCCCTCTTGATATTCACATTAGATTGTCCATTAACAGAGAGGCCTGAACAGAAAACCAAATACGTGAAGGCCTGATCTGTAAGACCTGTGCATTGCATTCTATGTCCAAAGAATCCCCGTTGCTTGCCTTTTACAGTGCAAGCCTATGCGGATTTACACAGAAGCAAGTCTCACTGTATTTAATGGGGTAAATTGCACTGTTATTGTGCTTTGTCTGAATTTAGTCCAAGGATAATTTCTGTCACCATATGGAATATATTGGGTATCATTATCTTATAATTGTTCCAGGCACACTTCACATACATGCAACAACTGAGGTTAAGTTTCAGCTTTATTTTAAAATTGATGGTATGCTATTATTTGTCATAATCCTTTCCATTTCTATATCATCATATCTTTGGCTACAGCCATCTTGAATGTTCAAATCTTTCAGTTTTGTATGCTTACTGCTTGGGGAGTTTGTGTGTTACTTTCAAAACCTGTGGAAAAATCACTAAAAGGTTTAAAGGTTTGAAATGTCATTTCGATATTTTTGAGTGCTCTTCATTATCAAAAGTTTACACTTAAATTCCTCAGGTCCTGAGCCAGGATTGGAGAAGCTTCCCACATTTCCATGAGATCCTGAGGAAAATAGTATTGAAAGTCTGAACCTAGTAAAGCCCTAGAGCACTTAGGAAAAGAAGAAGTAGAGAAGAAGAGATTGGATTTATACCCTGCCCTTCACTTGTAGTCTCAGAGCGGCTTACAAACTCCTTTCCCTTCCCCTCCCCACAACAAACACCCTGTGAGGTAGGTGGGGCTGAGAGGGTTCTGAGACAACTTTCCTTGAGAGAACAGCTGGTACAGAACTATGGCTTTCCCTCATCCAGCAGGTGCAAGTGGAGGAGTGGGGAATCAAACCCGGTTCTCCCAGATTAGAGTCCGCACACTTAACCACTACACCAAACTGGACACTAAAAGTGTCCTGAGAGAAAGCGTTCAGTGCTTAAGAGTGCTAGACTTGGGAGACCTAGGTTCAATACCTGATTGGGCCATGAAACTCGTTAGCTAGCATACAGCCAGTCACTTTCTCTTAGCTTAACCTACCTCACAGGTTTGTTATGAAGATATTAAAATGGGATCACCAGATTCAAGTTTGCCATCCTGAGCTCTTTGGGGAAATGGTAGGATATAGATATAAGTGAACAAACTAATGCCCAGAGTTTTGCTGCCATATAAACTCAAAGCTTCTGCAATCCTAATTCAAAGACAATGTAAGATATTGTCCAACCTGAGTAGGCCTCCCCAACTAGACATGATTGCCAGCTTGACATGTATACAGAGTGTGCACATATAGGCTTCATCCCCATGATCAGCAGCATTTGAAAAAGAAGCACCCTTCATCACTGGGCTGAAGACGATGAACACCCACTTTGCAGGTTTATAGACTCTATGCTCATGAGCTGGTGATTGCATGTCAGCAAGGGATGAGTCTAGTATATCATGCCTGCCCTGAGTGAGCCCCATGTAGATATCTGGAACACGTATATAGTGGAGATTTGTGTCTTCCAAGAGTTAGCTATCCTGCACACACTGCTTGGACTTGGAGGAGGTATGGAGGAACCTGGTGATGTGAGACTGATGGCAGGTGTGACGGGAAGTTCCTGTTCCCCAAAATCTATTGCCTGGCACAACTTCCTTAAGTCATTTCATTACAGAAATACTCCTGGTACTATTTTCTGGCAATAATTTGCCTGTCTGAAAACCGGAAACATTGATAGCTTTGTAGCAGCCATTTGTCTCAAGTGGGGAAGGTATCCTTTGAAAGGAATTCACTTCAAGATAAGTATTTTGCTTGTAGAAAAACTGTCTGTGTGCCCCCTTCTCCCACAGCAGACAATACTTTTTCCTCTGGTGATTCACCATAATGCATTGTTTATGAAATTTCTACTGTAAGTGGTACACTTTTTCAACCCCTACATTCACTATGACCACCCTTGTCTCTGAAAAATGCCTTTCAGGTAGCCACAATGGGCATGAAATGTAAGGGCAAGTGGCTGCTACCTGATAAAGTCCTGACTTTACAAAAAATTGTCTTTCGAAGGAATAGAATATTCTTGATACCCAAGTATTGGAATTGTTTTGGCACCTCTTCTTCTGGAAGTACGTGTATCATCTATAGTGCACACTGTATTGCAGGATGGAGGGAACTGATTTTTTAATAACTTCAAGTGCTAACATTCTCATATTGCAAGAGAACAAAACTACCCAGGCTACTTTCTTTGGAATTCTAAGGATTTGGTTAATAGTTTGTTTGTACAATAAATATATAATAAACAGTTTAGCCTCTAGTGAAGAATTACATATCTATTGGCAGTAGTAAGTGAGGAACTGGTCCGTTTAACTGCAATCTGCAAATCAGGCAGACATACACAAAATTTGGGGGGGGAATATCTTATGCTTTGCTTTTAAAAAAATTATTTAATTCAAGATAATACTGTGTACTGGAAACTAAATATCATGGGGGAAATTCCCTGAGTTCTATGCACTGAGCAATAAAACAGAGAGAAATTCAGTCCAACAAGCTGAAATAACTAGACTGTTCTTATGTTTCAGCTGCCCCTGTGGATAGCCAGGATTCAGGAGTGATGAGTGAGCACAGCGATCCATCGTCACAGGAAGATGCTAGTGGAGAATGTGCCTGATACTCCTCTAAGCATTAAATGCACTAATAATCAGTTTTGTTATGTACAAGTGGTGTATTGATGAAACCATTATTTTTGTTGTGGTTTGCAGTCATTCCGGTTTATAGGATAACAGCCTTCAGGATGCTAGGTTCACAATTTTTGTACCACGTAGGAATTTCTCCCACTTGGAGTTTGGTGCAGTGTGCACTAATTTAGTCATGACTTCCTTATTACTCATCAAAGAGAGGATGGAGTGTGGTAGAGCTTCCATTTGTGTAGCTTGTGGAAGGTCAAATGGGTTGCTGAATTACTCTTATTCCCAAATAAAGACCTAAACAGACATACCCTAACATAGATTTCCAGGGCTGTAGCTCTGAAAACAAAAATTTTATCTATAAAGTTACCCTTGATACCAGCTTAGCTTCTGTGCCTTGAAACGAAACCTGATTGTGCAAATATTAACAAGTGGTATTGCTTATCTCTGTTTCTCATGCCAAACTGCTGGTAAAGTCACAGCAGTATGCTATGCCAATTCTTCTCAGGCCCGTTAGTAACCCTAGCCACCTCTGGAGTTACAGTAATTTATTTCTTTCAAGCCTCAGAACAGAGTAATCTCCTAGTCAAAGTCTTTTTATTGATAAAAGTTCTGTGCTTATAGCAAGTGCATAACAGGCCAAGATCAACCTGGAAAACGTGTCCACTGAATAGAAGAATTGTGAACTTCTGTCTGTTATTAGCAGCTAATGGTACAGATCCTCTTTTCATAAAACAGGAAAACTGTAAATGGAATTATGAGTCACGTGTTGTATCACCATACCATATCTAAGTATCAAGCAGCTGTTAAATATAATTCTAAGGCAATCAGTATGCAACACAGATATACATACATACGATAGCTTTTTTTCCTCTGAAGAAAAGCAACTTTGAGAAGGATGCATTTTTGACCAGGCAGCAGCTGGTAAGTATAGGGTGCTTAAACCTTTCCCTGGCAGCTTTTTTGGCCTCTTTTCCATCTTGTTGTTCAGTCTCAAGCAGGGGACACTTGTGAGTAAGAAGGAAATAATTCTCTTGTACCTGTTGCCCTAATTATGTATTGTCTGTGGATCGATCTGCTTTAAGTGGTATATCCTTGTAAGCTGCAAACATATTGACAGTCATTTTTGTTTGCTAAGCCTATACAGGAGCAACCTTTAGCCCAGGTGCTAATTCCTCTATGTACCTGCTTCCCTTTAGATACTGGCCTGGCCAATAGTAGTAGCAGCAGCAGCTGGAGAGAAGCAAGGAAAACAAGCCAAAATCAACTTGTTGCCCCCATGGCATCGTTAATTTGGAGAAAGTAGTATTATGGTTTAAAATGTCACAGATCTTTCCTGATTTGTATGTGAGGGGGACTTTGCCTCTGTAAACATTCAGGGACAACAATATTTGGATAAGGATGAAAAATAGCATTCAACATTTGGATAAGGATGAAAAATAGCATTCAACATTATTCCTATCTGTTATAAAAGCTCTGTTACTTATGTTCTGTTGTTAATGTTCTTGATACAAGTTGGGACTAAATATATTAAAATGTTGACACCACCCCTTAAGTTTTGAAATGTTTTTGTTCTGCAGACAGGTTTTACATTTTGATCTGCAGGCAGATTTTAGAAGTAGTATGGGAATATTATGGTGAGGCTTGCTTTACAAAAGAACTCTGTGGATTATACTTCTTGCTGTTTATGGGTCAGCACATCCAGCAATGCAGCCAGATTTCTTAATTCTGCAGATAAAATTCAAAATCTAAAATATTTAAATTACTATGCAAAATGCATAATATTGGGTACAAATTGGTGAACAGGTATCTTGTATCACTGCTACACAACATTATACAGAAAAAGCTGTACATGTTTTATGTAGGGCAATACTGAACTAATTAACTAACTTGCTTTCAACTGCTTAATCTGTTAATCAATTAACTCTAGTAACTATAAATACTATAAGAGCGTCATGAAGGAACAGGAGGGGGTAGTGCTCCAGAAGAAAACTTATATGAAGCTTCATTCCGTCTGAATATGAGGAGGGCATCCTGATGTCGGGGCTGGAGGCAGGTAGTAGGATGAGCTTTCTGCGTCTGATGGGGGGAATCCCCTCCTTCAGTTCGGTGACTCCCAAAGGTGCCAGAAAATCAGTGATGTTTGCCTATGTCCACAATCAATGGATGTTGGAATTTTGAGAGAGGGTAGCAAGCACCACCCAAAATGGCTGGCAAAGAGGCACAGCCAAATTGAAAGTAGCTGGTACAGGAGGTAGAGCTAAACATAGTACTCTCCCTTGGTTTGCAAGAGAATCACATGGCAAACCTTTTCTTGTTATTGTTCAGTTGCACAGTCGAGTGACTCTTCGCAACCCCATGGACCACATCACGCCAGGCCCTCCGTCCTGTCTTCTGTCGTGCTCCAGAGTTTGCTTAATTTCATGTTTATTGCATCGATAGCACTGTCTAACCATCTCATCCTTTGCCGTCCCCTTCTTCTTTGACCTTCAGTCTTTCCCAGCATCAGGGTCTTCTCCAGTGAGTGCTCCCGTCTCATTTGATGGCCAAAGTATTCGAGCTTCAGCTTCAGTATCTGGCCTTCCAGGGAACACTCAGGGTTGATTTCTTTTAGGACTGATTGATTTGGCAAACCTACTGAACACATAAAGTAGCCTTATTCAGAGCCAAGCTTAGTGCTGTCAGTACTTTGACTGGAAGCGTGGTCCAGCCCATGGGAGAACGGCAAGCTTGCAGAATGCAGTAGTGGACTTTACTCCTGAACACGTCTCCCCTCATGCAACAACTCAGCTCCCTATACTGTAAGACGAGAACAAAACTTCCTCTCTGCTTTGCAAAAGAAGCTCAGGGTAGAACTCAGCCGGGTCATAAACTCACCTCCATTACGCGGCCTCATTTTATTCCACAATGAACACATGATCAGCCTTATGATGAGTAAAACTGTTGGAAAGGTCAAGCTAGCTGACACATCAGCCAAGGCCTGAGCATATCCTGATCTTCTCCCTTTGCTACACAATGTACATAGTTCTCCTGGGGTTTCACTACTGATAAGGCTGTTTGCCAGGAGAGAGCTCTAGGAGACATCTACCTGTGCTGATGTGATTATGTGTATTGAACGCTGACGTGGCTGACTGCAAGTGTTTTGCGTAAGACTGTCAGCCTGAGCTTAAAATAAACTACCACTGCCGAGTTTGGGCAGACCGGTGCTTTTGCTTCCTTCAACTCCGTGTCTTGTGTGCAGTCCTTCACAAAACTACTGGTCTGTCAAGGTCAGAACTACCTCTTCTCTGACTGCCAAACATTCTTGGTGCCATTCTATTTTCTGACATTCAAGCTGTTTAATTTTCTCTCAGGCATCCCATATTAATTAGCCTTTTTTCAGGGGTGCTGTTTTTAAAAAACTTCCTGTACACATTTTTATAAAAGCTTGTTTCTCTGGAAGAAAAGGGGACTAAAAAGAAATGAAGGAAATGCTGATGGCTGATGGAACCTTTTGTATAGTGGAGCAAACAACCAGTTCCCTTTGGCTGAAGGCTTCTTTATTAACAGTAACTGTAAGACAGGTAAACTTGGCTACTGTAATATGGACTAACAATACTTAACTGCATGGCTTTATTTGTAGAGAAAGCCCAGCAGGAACTCGTTAGCATAATAGGCCACACCCAACAGCAGAAACTCATTAGCATATTAGGCCACACTACTGACAGCACAGCTTATTAGCATATTAGGCAACACCCCCATATTATCAGAAGAGTGGTCATCCAGCCACACCCACCTTTTGCTTCTTATTCTGTTTACCATTTTAGTTGTCAAAACCCAGGGCTTTTTTTATAGCAGGAATTAATTTGCATGTTAGGCCACATACCCCTAATGTAGCCAGTCCTAATTAGTTTCTGCTGTTGGGTGTGGCCTATTATGCTAATGAGTTCCTGCTGGGTGTGGCCAGCTCAGGAGCCAGCCGGAACTCCGTTCCTGTGCGTTCCTGCCCCAAAATAGCCCTGCTTAACTGTTTCTAGAGCTCTACTTGGTTCAGCAGATTCCTTAGTAGGCCCTGCACTCCTGCACGCAGCCAGCAGGGAGACTGAGAAGAGAAGAACTGAGTCCCTCCTACTCTCCTACTTGCTCTGAGGCCTACTGGGATAGCCTCTTAAAGAAGCAGTACACAACAGAACTATACAGTGATTAAGGAAGCCCCAGGTACACAGGATCCTCCAGTGGCTACAGCTAATTTTGTAGCTGTCAAAAGCCCGTTCATTTGAATGAGGGCAGCCAATAAAAAGCCCTGCCTTAAAATGGTCCTGTCCATTTTCTGAAAAGCAAGCTGGGGACACCTGCCAGGAGAATGAAACGTTATTATCAAGCAAAAGTTTGCTGTAACTAAGAAAGTTATTTTGTGGAGTAAGCCCAGCTTAGTCAGAGCTTGGAAGCTATGTGAGTACTTGGATGGTGGACCACCAAGGAAGGCTGGGTTTTCTACTTGGAGGAAGGCAATGGCAAACCACCTGTGCTTGCCTCTTGCCTGGAACACCCTGTCAGTGCAGTCACCATAAGTCAGTTGCCACTCATGACACACAGTCTTCCATACAGACCTTGACCAGACCTGCCTAGCTGCTGCATCGTGTGCCCTGCAGCCTTCCTCAACAGTCCCAAACTAACAAGAGTTTGTTTTTTTAGTTGTCTCTGCCAATTAGCTAAAATACTTAAATACACGGTAAACATTTTAGTTTTATTTATTTAATTTATACCCCACCTTTCTCCCCAATGGGTTCCCAAAGCAGCTTACATCACTCTCCTCTGCTGCATGTTATCCTCACAACCACCCTGCGAAGAAGGCTAGAGCAAGAGTGTGTGACTGGCCCAAGGTCATCCAAGAAGCATCCACAGCGGAATGGGGATTCGAACCTGGGTCTCCCAGATCCTTCTAAAACTCTAACCACGATACCATAATGGCTCTCTGATACCAGTTAATAGAGCACCTAAAGATATTTTACAGGCTAATCCAATGGTTACTCAGAAGTCTGAATTCAATGTTGTTCACTCCCCAGATTGTCCAGGATTACTTATTTAAAACCATGTTACTTGTTTAAACAATTTCTTATTAAAATCACATAAATAAAAATGGGACACAGCCAGTGTTTCCTCTAAACTGAGTTAGTATGAGCTAGCTCACAGTTATTTAGCCTCCAGCTCATACATTTTTGTCTTAGCTCAGGAAGGATGGCTCCAGAGCAAACCAATTATGCATTAGCCAAATTGATCGCTCACAACTTTAATGCCAGTAGCGCACAAAGTAGCATTTTTGCTTACAAGACTCCACAGCTTAGAGGGAACATTGGACACAGCATGGTGTAGTGGTTGAAGAGTTGGGCCGCGGTCACACGGCCCCTTAATGCGGGAGGAAGGGCTGCTTCCTCCCGCATTTAAAGGGGCCGTCTACATAGCCCCGCAGCGAGTCCCGCAGTGAAGCGGGCTCCAATGCGGGTTGCTCCCGCTTTTACCGACCCCGGGAAAAACTAGTATTTTCCCGGGAGTCGTGGGAGGAACCTGCATTGGAGGTTATCTGGACAGCCCTCTCTCGCAAGCATTGCAAGAGCAGGGCTGTCCAGATGGCCTCCCCCCTCCATTCCCCCCCCCCTTTTTACACTTGGGCGCATGGCTATTCATGCGCCCAAGTGTAAAAGGGGGGGAAAAAAACCCAAAACTTACCCAGGCGGCTGGCGGTCCTTGGCCGCCACAGCCGCCTCTCCTGCTGCTGGGGCCGCCTCCGCCGTGGCCGCTGTTCGCTCCGCGGCTGCCACCGCTTCAGCGGCCACCACCGCTTTGCCGCCTCTTCAGCGGCCGCCGCAGCGGCAGTCATTCCCGCTGCGGCTGCCTCTTCAGAGGCCGCATCTGCTGCTTTTGCCGCTGGTGCTGCCGCAGGGGTTGGGATGTATGGACATCCCAACCCGCGGTTGAATAATGTGGCCCCTTTAAATCCGGGAGCCCTCCCGGATTTAAAGGGGCTGTGTGACCGCGGCCTTGGACTAGGATCTGGGAAATCCAGGTTTGAAGCCCCACTTATGCTAATGGAAGCTTGCCGGGTGATCTTGTGCCAGTCACACATCTTCAGCCTAACCTACTTCCCAGGGTGGTTGTGAGAATAAAATGGAAGAGAGAATGATGTAAGCAGCTTTGTACATTTGTATATAAAAAGACATTCTGAAGAAACGAGCGTAATTATCCACAAGACAAGGGCTCGGGAAGAGTCGTGAGGGAGTGGGAAATGTCACTACCTTTTCCCCTTTTATCTCTATATTTTCTGCAAAGCTGGGGTTTTCCTTAGTCATGGGTGCCCTCTTCAAATCACTTATATATTTGTGTGTGTGTGCTGTAATGTAGAACGTTCCCTTCCTATGGTAAAAAAGGGGATGCCTCTTCTGAGATGACGTCTGATGTCTGCAGTTGTTATATTAAAAATGGTTAAGATGATGTAATAGGATGTTTGATCAACAAGGGGTACCTTTCACTGAAAGATTTTTTAAACAAATTTAATCAATTTAATGTTGCATTGTTGCCAGTTTGTTAACATTTGTAAAATTTCCTCCTGATGCAGTTGTTATTGACATGAATTGCAGAATTGATTGGGAGGGATTACCTTCCCCCTTCTGGCCCATTCAAACTTTATAGAATGAGTATTTCCATATCTAAATCAAAAGCATTTTCATAAATGAATCAAGGTCAAATATGAGACTGGGATTCTGTAAGGAAGGGGAAACCATTAGAGTGAAGCAGAGTGAGGATTTGGGGCAGTAAAATTGTAGGGAAAGCCCCTCTCACGCATGTATATGGCTTTGCCATTCAATTAGGGTTTGTTGAGCCCCTTTAATAGAAGCTAAAGGGTGTGAATATGAGCTGCTGTAGCTTTGCATGGCATGGAAGTAAATAACATCCATTTAATTATCTGTTAAAGGAGCAGGGCTTTTCCCCTTCACCAGGCAACTGCACTCAACTACTCTTTTCTAGATCATGATTTCTTGGAGGTAAATAGGCCTGTGGATTAAATAACATGACTTGACATGCATGTGTAGTTAGGCCCCACTTAAATGCTTTTGTTTTCTGGGTCTCTTATTTCCATTGCTGACAAACACCTTAGATTAAGGGGAGTTCAAAGAATATAACAAGGATAAGTGTCAAGTTCTACATCTGGGTAAAAAACTGGATGGGGAATACTGGATGGGGAATACACTTCTGGGTAGCCGTGTGCGTGAACAAGATCTTGGGGTATGAGTGGACCAGAAGTTAAATATGAGCAGCCAGTATGATGCAGCGACAAAAAAGGCTAATGCGATCTTGGGGTGTATCAACAGAGGCATAACATCCAAATCACAAGATGTCATAGTCCCACTGCATTGGTCAGGCCACACCTGGAGTATTGTGTGCAGTTCTGGAGGCCTCACTTCAAAAAGGATGTGGACAGAATGGAGCGGGTGCAGAGGAGAGCGACGAGGATGATTGGGGGCCTGGAGACCAAGCCCTATGAGAAAAGGCTGAGGTACTTGGGAGTGTTTAGTCTGGAGAAAAGGAGGTTGAGGGGGGACATGACTGCTGTCTTGAAGTATTTGAAGGGCTGCCATTTAGAGGAGGGCAGGGAGCTGTTCCTGTTTACAGCAGAGGACAGGACTCACAATAATGGGTTTAAATTAAGGGTGGGAAGTAGGGCTGCCAAGTCCCCCGATAGGGCGGGGGAAACACCGATTTTTAGTGCTTACCTCCCGCTTTTCCAAAGATGGCCACCGGGGGGACAAAATGGCTGCCTTAAAAGGGAAATGTCTGCAGAGAGCCTGCCCTGCAGTAAAAAGCCTCGCCAGACATTTCCCCTTTAAGAAGTCAGCAAGAGAGCAGCTTCCACAGCAAGAGAGGTCCGCCCAGAGATTAAGGAGGGACTGAAGGAGCTGCTTTTGCATGTGGCTGGCAAGGTGAGTGTCTCTTCCAGCTCTTTTCATTCTCTCTCCCTCTTTCTTTTTTCTGTCTGTCTGTCTGTCTGTCTCTCTCTCTGTCCCCATCCAGCAGAGGTCTATCAGTGGCTATTATAGCCACAAGGTCTAAATGGAAGTAAGTGCCTCTGCCAGATTTTTCCCCTTCTCTCTCTCTCCCTCTTTCTTTCTTTTTTCTGTCTGTCTGTCTGTCTGTCTGTCTCTTTCTGTCCCCATCCAGCAGAGGTCTATCAGTGGCTATTATTAGCCACAAGGTCTAAATGGAACACTTTGTCTGGGGCAGTGATGCTCTGCATTCTCGGTGCTTGGGGGGCAACAGTGGGAGGGCTTCTGGAGTTCTGGCCCCGCTGCTGGACCTCCTGAGGGCACCTGGTATTTTTGGCCACTGTTGTGACACAGAGTGTTGTACTGGATGGGCTGTACTGGATGGGCCGATCCACTGTGGCTTCTCTCCTGTTCTTATGATATGAAAATCATATTTAGCACTTGTGTAGCACTTAGTGCTTCATATTCTGCCGAGATGAGGAAGGATTCAGTAGGGCCGTTGCTCAGTGATAGAGCATCTGCTTGACATGCAGGAGGTATCAGCCTCTTCAGCTAAAAAAGGATCAGGTAATAGGTGACATTAAAGATCTCAGCCTGAGACCCTGGAGAGCCACTACCAGTCTGAGTAGTCAATACTGACCTTGATGGACCAATGGCCTGATTCAGTATTAGGAAACTTCATGAGTTCATGTGTCAGCATGTGGAAGCAACATCACAGGATGTGACATCACAAAATGATGTCACTTCCTTTCTCCTGGCTCCACCCCCAAAGTCTCCTGGCTCCACCCCCAAAGACCCCAGATATTTCCCAAGTTGGTCTTGGCAGCCCTACGAAGGAGTCTCAGAGCAGTTTACAATCTCCTTTCCTTTCCCCTCCCCACAACAGATACCCTGTGGGGTAGGTGGGGCTGAGAGAGCTCTTTACAGAACTGTCCTTAACTCAACACACAGAGCTTATGGCTTCTGAATGAAGAGCATTTACCAGCCTTGGATACAAACCTAATCAGTACTGGATATGATCAACTTGATGACTTCATCTGTGTTATATTGAATATTGCTTTTTAAAAAACCAGCTAACCTGGAGGTGATTTCTTACAGAAATGTACCTGTGATGAAACCCCCCTCCCCCCCCCAAAAAAAAAATACCTCACAGTGCACAGAGAAAATAATTGTGTCTGGAAGAACAAGGTCTGGCTTGTGTCTTTTCCAGAGAGTTACTTGGTACATTTTCAAAACCCAAACTATCAAGGATCCAAGAATATGAAACTGTAAATGGCAAGGAAGCCAAGGATTTTATTCTACAGAATCATCATGCAAACCAAGAAAACAAGCATCTAGAAGAGACGTGTTTTACAGTGAAGGAAGATGCAATACACTTTTCAGAAATGCAAATGAAAAAGCAGTGCTTGTCTTTCTCAGTAGAAACTTTGCTAAAAGTTTGAATTGATTGACTAATTTGGCTGGCCAGTGTTATTTTTTATTAAAGTAATACAAAGTTTTCCTTGGCCCAGTAACTCTTGTGCATATAGCAGAATTCATTGATTCTCATTTCTGTTTCTAATCCAGTGCCAAATCTCCTTTCTCTGGAGAAAGAGCACTATAACGTCTCTTTATTTTCATGTATGGTATTGTGATGTAAGCATTCACTGGAAGGATGGGGTTAGTTCATCATTTTGCTTGTCAGTTGCATACATATTTGAAATAGTAAAATATTACCACTGATTTTCCATATACCAGGAAATTAATTATTCCCTGTTCTGGATTAGGCTGCACTCCCCCTAAAGAAGTAGGTTCATAGCTTGGGGGTGCTCCTGGACCCAGGCCTTCTGTTAGATAAGCAGGTGGCAGCAGTGGCTGGGGTGCCTTTCAGCAGCTTTGGCTGGTGAGCCACCTGTGGCCCTTTCCTGGGCAGAAAAAATCTTGGCACTGTGGGGCACGCTTTGGTAACATATAGATTAGATTACTGCAATGCACTCTTCATGGGGCTGTCCTTATAGACTGTCCAGAAGCTACAGTTTGTACAGAATGTTGCAGCCAGAGTGTTGACTGGAGTGGGTCATAGGGACCATATCCCTCCAATCTCATGCTGCTGATACTGGCTTCCAGTTGCTTCTGGCCTCAGTTCAAGGTACTGGTATAGATCTTTAAAGCCCTGTATGGCCTGGGACCAACATACCTTATGGACTGCCTTCTCCCATATGAACTTACCTGCTCACTCTGGTTAGCCTCGGAGGCCCTACTTTAGTTGCCTCTGTCATCTGAGGCTATGATGGCAACCCAAGAAAGGGCCTTCTTGGTCTTAGCACCAAAGTTTTAGACCTTCCTCCCTAGGGAGATTCATCTGTCTCCCTCTTTTGGTTTGTTTTACCAGCAGGTTAAGAGTTTTTATGTTTCATCTGGCCGTTCACTAACGGTTACTGGCCCTCTGGCTAGTGTTCTTTCTGTATTTTTAATAGAATTTTATAATTTTAACTGTATTTGTAATTGTTTTTATGTTTACCACCTTGTGAACCTGGATTGGGTGGAAAGGCAGCACAAAAATGTTTTTAATAAATAAATTTGGTTACACAGATGAGCATAATAGCACACATTTTTAAAAATAGCTGTAGAAGTTACCCCTGATGGCAATTGGGAAAAGTAAATCTAGTGTACAAGGTGTATATAGTACAATGGCTGCCTGTTAGCAGAAGCATTAGTTTGCTACAAGGAAGCTAGAACTAAAGTGTCGCATCTCAGAAAATACTTGCTCTCAAGTCAATATTTCAGACCTCCACTGGGCCACAATAGCATCTCTAGGTGCTTAGAGTCAGTAAATGAAGCTCATTCATTGCTGGTGGGAGTATAAGAGGGTTAGGGACTTCTGCGAGATGGTTTTGATTCACATTAAGATTAGCACACAATATGACCTACCGATACAAACCAGCATTAATTCTCTTAGATCTATGGCAAGACACATCAGCCCCCCAATTCCTAAAAACTTGATATCAGCCTTATTAGTAGTTGTCAAGATGGACATTGCCATTAAATGGAAAGATTCTAACTCACTTCATTTGAACTTGTGGTATGCCAAGGTCTGGGAACTATATGCGATGGGCAAAATTGCAGATAGTATGGACATGTTTAGAAACACAGGAAGCCATGTTAACATAATGAATAAATGGCTCCCATTTCTAGAGGCATCATTTCTTCATAATTTGACATAGAGATCCCAAATTCCATAACATGTTAATGAAATACTTAATTATATGTAACAATATATATAGTTTTTGAACAGTCTGGAAGATCTCTACGGTATAACACCAATCTATACTACTGTTATTGTATATAACCTTTTGAATTTTGAGCTGCTAAGCCAAGTGATTTTTCTTTCATAAGTCGTTATATATTCTTTATGATTTATATTTATTTTGTTGCTATGTTATAAGTTAAAATGGTTGTTATATGAATATTTAATAAAATATTTTAAAAAGCTTTCAGTTTGTGTAGCCATTGTGACAGCCAATGAATATGCACAATGCTTTTTTCCCCCTTCCAGCTCTTCGTGTCTACATGAAGCATGAAAAGAGGCATCAACTGGGAAGTTAAAATGGCCCTGGAGCAAGCCAGACTGAGTGGCCCCTGCAGTGCTATGTGGCACCACTGGGGGTTAGCTACATTTGTTCCTGGCTGCCAGCAGCCCTCCAGGGCAGTGCCTCACTGGAAACTTTACTTGCTAAACAGCCAGTCCGTCCCGACATTAAAGGGAGTACAATAACAGTCCTAAAGCCAGGATCAACAATGTACTAATCAGAGAGGTCACACACTGGTAAAAGCAAAACTAACTAGATTCAGGTGGGTAGCCATGTTGGTCTGAAGCAGCAGAACAAAGTTTGAGTCCAGTGGCACCTTTAAGACCAACAAAGTTTTATTCAAAGTGTGAGCTTTCATGTGCAAGCACATTTCTTCAGATAGAAAACCTACTAGGTTCAGCTCAGTTCAATTATTATTAGTAGTATTTCCCCATGTATGAGTATATCTCAAAGAACCTATGAATAATCATAACATCATTCCATTAGCTTTTCTGAAGCAAGTTCTCCTTTAGGACAAATTCAGCTTTAAGAATTTGGCTTGGATTAACAAAACTTCCTGTAGGCAGAAGAGTACAGGGAAGCACAAGGACTGGATAGATATCACCAAGAGAACATGATGATGGAAACATTAACAACTATGGTCACTTTACACACTGTTATTTCCCCAGCTTGGATGCTGATGGGAATTGTGGTTTGTTTGTTTATCCTACTTCCCCCCAGCATTGTGGTGCTTCTGTGCATCTCCCAGATTTTCCCCATCTTTATTGCAATTTCCCCCAAACCTGATTTACATGATATTTTGGGAGAGACTGCCACAAAGCTGGGGTGGTACATTGTGGACAGGGAAGTCCAGATTTTCTCAGTCCAGCTCACCTCAGTGCCACTTTCTGTGCCCCTGAGGAGCCTGAGCAACAGGCTTTCAGATGTATTGACCCATTAATGTGGCAGTTGATTTATTTTGGAAGTGGACAGTTATAAAAGCTATTTTGTCTAGGTAGGGTGATAATAGAAGGTCAGACACTCTGTTGTGATCAGTGCAAACCATGGGCAGAATTTGGAGCCGCAGACCTGCTGAATGCAGCATCAAGACTGAAAACCCAGTCGTGGGAAGTCTGGAACCATTCTAGAGTAACATCATGCATATTAGCTGGTGAAGAATAGTGAAGAATTTGGTTGAAGCCAGCAATCCAGGTAGGATTTCTCTGCAGCAGGGTAAGGCATTGCCTTGAGAGTTGGCCAGCTGGAATACTCCTCTGTTTCTGCAAATAGTTAATCAAGTCAACATGCACACAAGCCCTAACTGAGGGGAGAACGAGTTCAGCCCACATAGCACAAAGTTTTCTGCATGAGGACAGGCCTGTGTAGTTTCCCAGCTGCTCCTGCAGCTGCCATTACAGTGCACCAGCAACTGGCCTTCCATATGACAGGCTTCCCCATGATCTCCCTGCCGTAGTCCCCCAACAGTAGCTACCCCTCCCAGCACCATCAGCACTTTTTCAGTTTTCCAAAAAATTGGCTAGTGAATATCCTTATAACTATCTGTTCATTAGGTTCCCTGAATCCCCAGCTTGCATTTAAAAAACTAAATCTCTAGCCATTTTCATTGCAGAGGTATGTCTTTCTACTTATTTCTTCACAATGAAAGGGCAATGCCTGGCAACCAGTGGGAGGGTTGTGGCAGGGGCCAACCCCCTGAGAGCAAAATTAGGCCTCTGCCACTTACTGGAATTTCTGACCATAATGTTCCGGGCAATTCCTAAAGCTACCTGGAAGAGACATGAGAAGTTCTAATGACTGTCAGAAACTCTATGGCAGAGGTGTCAAACTCATTTGTTACAAGGGCCGGATCTGACATAAATGTCACTTTCCTGACCCAGACCATTTGTCCCATAAAACGTAACATGAGGTCTGGAGCTATAAACTTTATAAAGATGATTTCAGATGCCAAATGGCAATAGGCTTGATTGGATTAGGTGTGATATGCAGAGGGGTAATAAGCATCGAGATATCATCATTGGTAATGAGATAGGAAACCTAGGTGTCATTTTGGTCCCGGAGGATTCTATCCAGGAAGATGCAAAGAATAAATGGACATAAGTCTGAAGTGAATAGTGACTCACAAAAGCTAATAACCTGCCACAAATATTGTTAGTCTTCAAGGTGCTACTGCACTCTTACTCTTGCTATAGCTATAAGAAACCACAACACCCAAAAACCAGTGGTGGGACATTTTAACCTTCCAGGACATTCAGTTGCTGACCTAAAAGTAGCAGTTCTCTTACAAAGGAATTTCAGAGGGAGCTTAGAAAAAGAGACTGATGATTTGCAACTAATATGAAGCTCAATGCATCCTCCTGGGCTGAATTGAGACCTAGGTTTCTTCTCTCATTACCAATGGCTGCTATTGTTATTTGGCATTTGATCACTTAACTCTTCAAGATATAAGGGCAGAGAGACTCACATTCTAGTTGTATCTGAAGAAGTAGTGTCTCATGAAAGCTGATGCCCTGCCACAAATTTTGTTAGTCATTAAGGTGCTACTGGACTCTTGCTCCCTTCCACTAATACAGATTGCAAGGTGAGCTGTTAGGTTGTATTATTATTGTTGTTGTTGTTGTTTTGTTGTTGTTGTTGTTACTATTATTGTTATTGTTATTACTACTACTACTATTATTATTTTCTGTTAGAACTGGAAAGGAGGTTCTCCAAGTGGAATAATGTGTTGCTTTCACACTGGACAAAATCCACTCACTGCTAGTGATGATAATAAAAAGTTTTAAAAGTGGTGTGTGTGTGTGTGTGTATGTGGGTACTGTGAAGAAAGGCAGCCAGTGAGGTGGGAAAGAGGGAGACCATGTGTTGAATATATGAAACTATAAATGTATATTTAAATACTTAGCCATCTACTTCCAGTCATTAAATCATGGAATCCAAGTGTTGTAATTCCTAATCAGGATCTTTTTGAAATAAAATAAAATCCCAGGCAGGCAAAGAGTGATCTAATCTTTTTTTTAAACCCTTTTCAGAATAAGCCAAAATAATTTCCCTTATCCCAGATGCATCTCTTTCCTGCCCCCCTTCATTTTTTAATGTGAGTGTGTGTGTGTGATCAGGTCTCAAAGTAAACAGCAAAGCAGGGCTTGTCAGAAAAATTTCCCTCCCTCTCTCTAAAGAAGTGTGCATGCACAAGAAAGCTTCTACCTGGAATAAAACTTCGTTGGTTCTGAAGGTTCTATGGGACTCCCTCTCCAAACAAGGGAAGAGAGGCCTGGGAACACAGCTGCAGCCCTAGAGGAGAAAGCAGGAGAAAGTGGAGGGAGCTTTTCTCTGGTGCACATGCATGCACTCTCTTTTTCCTTCCCCCTCACTTCCTCCCTAAAGGAGGAAGAGAGGCTTAGTAACACAGCAGCAGCCCCAGAGAAGGAAGCAGGAGAGAGCAGATGGAACTTTTATCTGGTGCATGCATGTGCACTCTCTTTTTCCTTCCCCCTTTGCAGCCAAAGTAGTGAGAAGCAGGAAGAAGGAAGCAGTTGCTTGTGAGCCAAATACCAGTACTGCAGGGGCTGGATCTGGCCCATGGGCCACATGTTTGACACCCCTGCTCTATGGTAATCTTACCGCAGAGCTACCTTTGTCACTTCTGGGTAGTTCTAGGAATTGTCAGGAACTCTATGGTCAGAACTTCTGGTAAGCGGCAGAGGCCTTATTTTTCTTTTCGATGTTTATCCCTAGAGTGATAGCACCCTTCCCTGCCCCCATGGCCCCAGTTTCCGCCTGTCAGACAGCTGAGGATCAGTGGGCAAGGGCTGTAATTGGCTGGAAGTCTCACATTATAAACAGGCAAATGGGAACCCTAGGCTAGAGACAGCATTTTAAAATGAAAGCTGGGAATTTACAGAACATGTTACACTGATTGTTATAACAATATTCAATTGCCAACAAAGAAACAAACAAGCAAGCAAGCCAGTGGTGGGGGAGGATATGGCTGCTGAAGATAGGGCTGCCAAGTCCCCCGGGGGGGGGGATTCCCCCGCTAAAGAGGTCCCAATCCGCCGGCCCGGATTCGTCCGATGGGGGGAACCCCACCCCCGAAATGACCACATCAGGCCAACATGCACGGTGCAATGACATTGCCCAGAAGTGACATCATCACACTGGGCACGTTGCTGGGCAACGCTCTAGTAATTGCCCTGAAAACTCTATGGTACCATAGAGTTTTTAGGGCGATTACCAGAGCGTCGCCCAGTGACGTGCCCAGTGCGATGGCCCCAGACCGGGACCAGGATTCTCCCACCGGGAAGGGTAAGTGACTTGGCAACCCTAGCTGAAGATACAAGGGTGGGGGAGGGGGAATGGCTGCCTGTAGGCAGGAATGGGGAAGTTCTGAACTTTCCCATCCATGTTACAGCCATCCTGGCTTCACTGTGATCTTTCCCAAAACTTCAGAGTACAGCAGAGTTGGGAAATATTAGAGAAAAGCTGGGAAAACCCTGCTAAGTGAACATATGCACCAAGATGGTATGAGAAAGTGAAGGGTGGGGTGGGAACACTTCCCAACCGCATTGTACCTGAGGCAGATAACCTGTGTGGAAATAGCAATAGGAAAGGGTCTCTGAATTGCCAGCTTTCATTTTAAAACAAAGAGATGCAGTTCCCCTTGTATCTGCACAATGACAAGGGCTAGAGATTTATTGTTTTAAAAAATGAAAGCTTCAGACTTCAGAGAGCCTAGCAGACAGATTTATATAACGCTATAATACTAAAACGATAGTTGTGTAGGGGGCTGGCTCCTGCCAGGGGACTGTGACAGGGCAAAGGCAGGGAAACCTGCAATATGGAAGCCCCACTGCTGCAGTTGCTGTTACAACACACACAAGACCATCCCCATGTGGAAAACTCCTGAAACAGTTAAATTTATTACCTCGTGTTTTTGGCCTGTCTCCTATTTAATTCCCCAACAGTGCAATCTCCCACAGGATAAGAATTTCTACAGCTAGCTATATAAACATGGCTCTTGTTTTTAAAAGATTGAGTTGCCTTATTGTGGAAAGGTCCAAGTATTCTGAGCTACCAAGAAAAACTTATTCTCCGCATGTAGTCCAGTTCTTTTTACAGAAAGCAGTCAACGTCTAGGCTTTGACTTTCTTATGCTTCTCTTATGCTTCTTATAAGCTTTATTAAGTAGCTCTTACAGGTTTCCCTAGCCATAAATTAGTAAAAGACTGAAAAGCAACAGGGAATAACTGCGATGCTTTTTCTATTTCTGTTGCTTCTTGATGCTAAACCACAGAATCTAAAATAAATGAAAACAATGATAAGGAAGGAATATTACATGACAATGATGCAATTGGAGTGGACAATCTTGCTGTAGGCCACTTTTTCCCCTTTAACATTTTACTTTCAGTTAGTAAAAAGATATGGGTTAGAAAGTTATTTCCAGCAGCAAAGAATAAAATGGCATCTTAGAGACTTACTGTGACAAAAGCTTTTATAAGCATCAGCACTCAGTCCTGTGCGATTTGCTTTCCTCTTTAGAACATTTAAACAAAACCACATCATAACCTGTAACTGCTGTGTACACATCTATATATCTAATAGCCTAGGCGCCCCCTGCGTGTGGATATCTAAATCCGCACATTGGGGACACCTAGGGGGCAAAGAGATTTTCCTGCACACTTGGGGGACTCCCCAGGTGTGCAGAAAAGTCCAAAAAGTAAAAAAAAATTATTCGGGGGATACTTGAATTCCCCCAAAAGTAAAAGAGCGTTGCCTGCACATGGGAACTGTCCGTTGCTGCTGCTGTGGCTGCTGGGGGGGGGGGGAGGGATAAGGACTAACCTGCTGCCGTTTCCTCCTTCTCCAGAGCTCCTCTGGCTTCAGCAGGCCCTGAGCTGTGGGGAATACTCCCCCCCCCCCACGCGTATCGCGGGTCCTGCTTCTTGTATCTATATAATTCCCAACTGTGCCCCCTATGTGTAGATACTTCTTTCCACAGATAGGGGGCACATGGAGGGTAAAGAGATTTTTCTGCACACTTGGGACACTTCTAGGTTTGCAGAATAATTCCTAATCTTAACAGAAGTCTATTGGGGTTTTAAATTGTCTTGAAATCAAAAAGCGTTGTCTGCGCATGCACAGACAATGCACTTACCGTTGGAGCTGGGGTCCTGTTGCCATGGTGGAAGATGTTGGGACCAGCTCCTTGCTTGGTGGTAAAGTTGGTGGATGCCTACAGTGACTCCTTGCTCAGCCATGGTGCCAGCAGACACCAGGAGATGAACTGGGCTTAGCCACCATAGCAGATCACACTGGTTGCTGCCCCCAGACTGGCTGTCGTGGTGGAGCACTCCAGGAGCTGTTCTTGGCCCAACTGCATGGCAGAGGACTCCAGGAGAGTCTCTGGAGCCAGCTGTAGCTATGGAGGATGTTGGAAGCCGCTCTGGGCTCAGAACCGCTTTCAGAAACTGTTGCTACCAGGCATAAGGTGGGTGGTTCTCAGTGTCCTCTGCCAGGGCCATCCCCAGAGCCACTCCTAGAGGCCTCTGGGGGGGGGGGAGACACCTTAGAGGGGCCCAGTAGCTGGGAGATGCACAGGGCTCACTACCCTTGATGGTTGGAGGAAGGCTTGGTGGGCCCGGCAGCTGGGAACTGCGCAGGACTTTCTGTTGTTGAAGGTGGGTTGGGGGGGAGAATGTGTGGTGAGCCTGGCAGCTGGGAGCCATGCAGGGTTTGCTGCCACAGGCCATCAACACTGATGGGAAGGGGGAGAAGCCTTGGCAGGCCTAGCAGTTAAGGGGAGAAGAAGCTTTGGCAGGCTGTTGCTGATGGGGGGTGCAAGACCCCCAAGGATAACAGCAGCAATCGTAATTAAGGCAGGGAGAGGGTTTAACCCCCCCCCCCCCGCAAGTCTTGTGGGCCCTCACTTGGTGGGAGAGAGCAAGGGTGGGGGTGAGTAAATGTGAAGGGCGGGGGTAGTAGAGAGACAAGGTTGGGGGTAGGTGGGAAGACAGCAAAGATGAGTGAATACCAAGGGTGGGGGGTATGTGGGAAGACAGCAAGGGTGGGGGGTGAGTGAATGCCAAGGGTGGGGGGTAGGTGGGAAGTCAGCAAGGGTGGGGGGTGAGTGAATGCCAAGGGTAGGGGTAGGTGAGAGGAGAGCAAGGATTTGTGGTGAGTGAATGCCAAGGGTGGGAAGGTAGACCAGGAGATCAGCAAGACTGGTGGGTGAGTGGAGTGCCAAGGGTGGTGGGTGGTACTTAGGGAGAGCAGCAAGGGTTGGGTAGACTGAGGGAGAAAATGGGAGGGGGCAAAAGAGACGAGGGGCAGATTGACAGATAAGGGGAATGGAAGAAAGGGGGGAACGGGTAGATTGTCACAGAAGGGGGGTTGTTTGACAGAGAAGGGGTGAGGGGGGCAAAAGATGGGTGTTGGTAGGTAAGGGAAAGGCTGGAAAGAGGGGGAAGATTAATAGAGAAAGAAGAAAAGGGAAGGAAGCAAAGGGGGAAGGGATTCACCGTCTCCACAAGTTTCTTGTGGGTCATCACTTGTCTTATATTCTAATAGCAAAGTCAAGATATCGTTGGATACTTAAATCTGGTAAATGGAGCTGTGAATGGGCAAGACAGATTTTTCTACAAATCTGAAAAGAGTCCTAAGTATGGGGGGAAATGTGAAATCTAAAAACAACAACAACAACACGGGACAGCTTTTAAAAAATCCAAAAATGATAAAAGAAGCACTTGTAGCTTTAAAAAACGGATTCCCTGCTAGGCAACCACAGTATTCAAGCTTGGTTCTGTCAGTAAAAGGCAGGGGGAGGGGGCAGTGCCCCTTTCCAGGCCTATTTTGGCCTTTGAGGGAGAAGAAGAAAAGGGGATTGGATTTATGCCCCACCCTTCACTACCCGAAGGAGTCTCAGAGCAGCTTACAATCTCCTTTCCCTTCCCCTCTCCACAACAGACACCCTGTGAGGTGAGCTGAGAGAGCTCTTTTGAGAACTGCCCTTGAGAGAACAGCTCTGAGAGAACTTGTGACTGACCCAAGGTCACGCCAGCAGCTGCATGTGGAAGAGTGAGGAATCAAACCCGGTTCTCCCAGATTAGAGTCTGCATTCTTAACCACTACACCAAACTGAGCTCCCACACCAAAAGGATCCTTGAGGCCAGGTCTGACAAGGATTGCTAGCTCCAGGTTGGGAAATTCCTAGAGATTTAGTGGTGGATGACATGGTTTGAGGAAGGGAGAGGCCTCAGCTAGATATAATGTCACAGAGTCCACCCTTCAAAGCATCCATTTTCTCCAGGGGGACAGATCTCTGTATCTTGTATTCAGTTGTAATTGTGAGGGATCTCCAGGTCTCACCTGAAGGCTGGCAACCCTAGACCTAGCAGCGCCCTCTGGGAGATTTAATACCACCTGACTTTAGGGATGCTAGACCTCCTGGTGGGAGTGGGGGTCCCCCACTTTTCTGCTACCAGCCACCAGGCTGGCAGGGGGTTACCCCCCCAACAGGAAAGAATGCTGGAAATTAACACAACGTTCCTACATGTCCTGAAGTGACCTCGGGACATGGGGGGTGATGCTCTGGTTTTTTGGGGAAAACTCTATGGTAGAAACTAATTCTACCATAGAGTTTTCGCCCAAAACACAGATCATCACCCCACCCCATGTCCCTGACATGCCTACGTCACTTCCGGGTCACATACGTGTGTCACGTTTATTTTCGGTGTTCCTCCCCGCTCCCGGTAAGTTCACCCCCCACCCCCTGCCGGCTGGTCCGAAGGACCTGGCAACCCTACCTAACTTGCATGACTCGACTAGGTCTGGCTGCTTGCTACTGTTCAGCAGCAGCCAGTGTGGTCTAGTTTTTAGAGCTTCAGTTTAGGGGGTCTGCAAGACCAGGTTCAGATCTGCATCTTGCTGTGGAAGTTGAGTGGGTGATTTTGAACCAGGCACATGTTTTCAGCCTAACCTACCTCACAGGGCTGATGTGCAGATAAAAAGAAGGATAAAATACCATAAGCCACTTTGGTCCCCACTGTGGAGAAAGACTGTAGTTTCCCTAGGTAAAGGCTGCAGGGGAGGGGGTGGAAATTGAAGACAGAAGGGCAGATAAAAGTAGGTTGGCTGTTGGGTGGGAAGGGGACATGGTTGCCAAGTCCAGGTTGGGAAGTTCCTGGAGATGTGAGGCATACCTGATGTGTATTGTGGTGAGGAGAAGCTCCCGTCTTAGAATTAATTCAAGGTGGCCCATTAATGAGAATATTTTTGTGAAGTCTGTGGACTAAGTGGATGAGGTTCTGTATTAACAGTAGCTGGGTTAGTTTCCCTGAAAAAGAACATCGAAACGAAGTTCATATCTAGATTCTTCGGTGGAAACTTGGTAACTTGGAAAGGAAACTTGGAAACTTCTGAAAACTGCATGTGTGGCAGCAAGGAACTTCAAAATATTCTTTGTAAAGTTCTTTTGAAGTTGTATGATTGTACTGTGTGATTTTTTATGTTACACTATTACCACATTGTTGCCCTATTACAACACTGAGTGTGGCAGCATTTTCCGGCTTTGTTCATGTTTTTTTTTTTTTTGTAAAAATTTTTTTATTTTTCAAAACATTAAAATTAATACATTTATCTTATACAAATCCTTTTTTCCATATTATATAACATTTTGTTCTATTTGTATAATCTTATTTTTATCTTGTATTGGCGGTTTCCCACCACATCTGAAGCATAACAAATTTTCCACTTTATCCAAAATAGTAATACTTATATCTATGTTTACATTTCTGGTAACGGTCATATATCTTAAAAATACTTATATACTAATTCTTACTTTCTATATTCTTATATAATTCTAAAATAAAAAACAACTTCATTATCTAATTATCCTTAATACATTCATATACTCTCATTCTATTGCTTTATGTTATTATAACCATGTATAAATGTAATTTTTCATGTCCCAGTATTTTTCAACATATTCTTTCAAATCTTTCCAATCTTCTAAAAAGGTCTCTGAGTACAGGTCATTCAACTTTCTAGTCCATTTATCCATTTCAGCCATATATAACAATTTTTTCAACCATTCCCACACATCTGGTATTTTTTCATTTTGTGCATACACCATTCTTGCTGTTGTTATCATATACCATATTATTGTCCTTTTCTTTACATTTATCTCTTCTAGTTTAAGTCAAAGCAATAACATTTCAGGCAACTTCTTAAATGTACATTTCAAAATTTTTTCCATTTCTGCATGTATTATAGACCAATAAGTCTTTGCTTTATCACAAGTCCACCACATATGATAAAAAGAACCTTCTTTCTTTTTACATTTCCAGCATTTGTTAGACATATTCTGATTAATATTTGCAATTTTTTTTGGTGTCATATACCATCTGTACATCATTTTAAAACAATTTTCTTTTAGGTTATAACATGTAGATATACCCATAGCATTTTTCCATAAAAATTCCCAAGATTCCATTTCAATGTCTTTGTTAAAGTTTATCGCCCATTTTACCATTTGTTCTTTTACCATTTCATCAGCGTTAAACCATTTTAACAAAATTTTATACATTTTAGAGATCATTTTTTCCCACCTTCCTCCCAAACTTGTTCTATTTCATTATTTTTTTCTCTAAAACCGGATTTTTTATCACTTCTATACGTGTCATATATTTGTCTATATCTTAACCAACCATAATCAAAGTCCATCTGATGCTGCTCCTTCAATATAAAGTCTTTACCATGTCTTGTTAATAAGTCTCTATACTTCAACCAATCTTGTCCTTTGTGACGTGATACTGGATTTAAAACTTCTGCGGGTACAATCCACATAGGTATCTCTTCTGGAAAAAAGTTTTTATATCTTGTCCATGTATCCATTAGCGTTCTTCTCAAATAATGATGTTTAAACATATTGTCCATTTTTGTTTTACCGTAATACAAATATGCGTGCCACCCAAACCTACAGTCATGGCCTTCCAGGGACAATAACTTTCTATCTTGTAACATAGTCCATGTCCCTACCCAAGTCAAACATATTGCATCATGATATAGCCTTAAGTTTGGTAACTGGAACCCACCTCTATCTTTAGCATCACACATTATTTTCATCTTGATTCTTGGTTTTTCCCCTCCCCATACAAATTTAGACAATTCCTTCTGCCAGCATTTGAATGTTTTTACATCTTTCACAATTGGAATAGTTTGAAACAGAAACATTAATCGTGGTAGCACATTCATCTTAACCACCGCAATTCTACCCAACAATGACAAATTTAATACATTCCACTTTTTAATATCTTGCATAATTTGCAGCCATAATTTCTCATAGTTATTTTTATAAAGATCAATATTTTTCATTGTTAGGTTCACACCTAGATATTTTGTCTTTTTCACCACCTCACATTCTATAAGATTTTGTAACTCAGTTTGTTTGTTATTTGACATATTTTTACACATCACTTTCGATTTGTTCTTATTTACATAAAATCCAGCCAAGTCACCAAACTCTTTTACTCTCTGTAACAGATATGGTAGTGTAGTCATAGGGTCTTCCACTATAAACATCACATCATCTGCAAAGGCCCTATATTTGAAAGAAAAACCTTTGGTTGTTAAGCCTTTAATATCTTTATCTTCCTTCACATTTATTAGTAGAACTTCTAGAATCCAAATAAATAGCAACGGCGAAAGTGGGCATCCTTGTCGTGTTCCTTTTTCGACTTTAAAATCGTCCGTCTTTTCAGTGTTAATTATTAAAGAGGATTTCTGTTCTTTATAAATTGACTTAATGAGGTTAAGCATATATTCACCAATTTCAAGATGTTCTAGAACCTCAAACATAAAATCCCAATTTAAATTATCAAACGCTTTTTCCGCATCTAAAAAGAAAAAACCCACTTCCTTTTCAGGATGTTTATCGTAGTATTCTATAGCATCCACTACTACTCTTAGATTGTCCCTTATTTGGCGATTAGGTAAGAACCCTGCTTGTTCTGTTTGTATAGTTTCTTTAAGGTGTTCTTTTAGTCTGTCAGCTATAATCTTAGCAAAGATCTTATAATCATTATTTAGTAAAGAAATCGGTCTATAGTTCTTAACATTAGTTAAGTCTTGATTTTCTTTCGGAATAAGTGAGATGGTTGCATCTTTCCAAGTTTCTGGGACCTCACCAGTGACTCCTATATCGTTCATTAATAGCAGTAACACTGGTGAGATCGACTCCTGTAGCGTTTTATAAAACTTCGCTGTAAATCCATCTGGTCCAGGTGCTTTTCCTAATTTTGAGTCTTTTATTGCATTTTTAATCTCTTGTAATGATACTGGATCGTTAAATAGTTCTTTAATTTTCTCTGTTGGTTTTGGTAACTTTAATGTTTGCAGGTATTCTTTAATCTTTCTTCTGTCTTTGTTTTCCTTCTTAAAAAGTTTTGCATAATATTTAAAAAATTCTCTCTTTATTCCTTTGTTGTCTGTTATCTCAATGTTATCTCTTATCACTTTAGTGATAAATTTATTTTCACGTTTTTTCTTTAATTGCCATGCTAGATATTTTCCGGGTTTATTTGCACCTTCAAATGCCTTTTGTTGGAGTTTTTTTAAGTTCCAGTACGTCTCTTGGTTCAAAATAGCTTTTGCTTGGTCTTGTAGCATCCAGATTTCCTTTTGCAGTTTCTTTTTCCCTGGTCTACTCTTCAGTTCTTCTTCTTTTGTTTTAATGGCTTGTACGATATTTTCATATTGTTCTCTTTTCTTTTTATTATCTTTAGCATTTAATGATATCAATAGTCCTCTCATCACTGCTTTATATGCATCCCATACGGTTTGAATTTTTACTTCTTTCTGTATATTTGCTTGGAAGTATAGGTCTGTTTCTTCCTGTAATTTTTTAACTATTTCTTGGTTGTCTAGTAAGTCCTCATTTATTCTCCATCTCTTTTGTTTTTTTACCTGTCCAGCAGTCCATAAACACGGATTATGATCTGAAATTATTCTGGGTAGAATTTCCACTTTTCTTGTCTTAAACGTTAAATTAGTAGTCATCCAAATCATGCCAATTCTTGAATGCGAGTCATGTCTATTAGAATAAAAGGTAAAATCTTTTCCTTGTGGGTTAGTTTTCCTCCAAATATCTTCCAGCTTCTCTTGTTTTATCAGTTCAAAAAAGTTTTTTGGAAGCTTCCCTAATGCCTCATCCTTTCTCTTAGAGTGCCTGTCTAATTTGTTATTCACAGTTCCATTAAAGTCCCCCAACATCATGATTTGATCATAATTTACGTTATCCAATTCCACTTGTAATTCTTTAAAAAAAATTTCTTTGGCTCCATTTGGGGCGTAAATATTCACAATCAAAGTTTTCTGTCCTTGTAGTGAGATTTCAATAGCTAAATATCTTCCTTCTTTGTCTTTAAATATTACTTTAGGTTCCAAATCTTTTTTGACATATGTTACAACACCATTCTTTTTATTGCTTGCTAAAGAATAAAATTCTTCTCCCAATTTTTTCCTTATTAAATATTTGTGGTCTTGTTTTTTAAGATGAGCTTCTTGTATACAAATTACACTACATTTTTGTTTCTCCAGCCAATGCCCTACCATTCTACGTTTTTGGGGTGAATTAAGTCCATTTACATTCCATGTAAGTACTTTGTAATCCATCTTGATATATTCTTAAATATCACCAAGGTCATCTTTATTCTCTCCAAGAAATGCGTACATTTCTCCTGTGCTTTTAATCACTTCTCTGGGGCTGCCATAGTAAAAGCTTAATCCTTGAGGTATTTCCCAACGGAATCTAATTTTTTTCTCCTTCAATTTATCCGTCAGACGGTTGAATTTTTTCCTTTCTTGCAGTATTGCTCTAGGCAGTTCTTTCATTACTATAATTTTCTTTCCATCTATTTCAAAAGGATCAGTAAAACACTTCTTGTAGATTTGTTCTTTTGTCCTTTTCATTGTAAATTGGACTACCACATCTCTTGGTATATTTTTATCTCTTGCGTATGTAGAATTGACTCTATAAACAAGATCCATGTGTTCTCTAACAACCTCTTCCTGTTCTTGTAAAAAATCTGCTAATGCTTCTTGCATTCTTGTAAAAATATCTTCACTCAATTTTTCCTCAATCCCTCTAAATCTCAAATGGTTTTGCATGTCTTTATAATGCATCATCTTTTCCATCCTGTCATTGTCTCTCATTGTCTTTTGAGTACTTTCTTCCAGTTCTTTTACTTTAGTTTCAATGTCTTGTGTTCTTGTGGTTAATTTTTGAAATTCTGCTTTTAAGTCTATGAAGTTTTTATCTGCTTGTGCAGCTATGCCATTCATTTTAACATTTACCTCTCCTAGGTAGAGTGAAGGGCGGAGAAAGGTGCGGACCGGGCAGCGAGTGCGTCAGAGAGTGCTGGAATCAGCGGGAAGCGTCGGAGAGCCAGCAGAGAGTGCCGGAGAGCTAGCAGAGAGCACAGGAGAGCTAGCAGAGAGCACAGGAGAACAACACAGAAAGAGCTGCATTGTTGTGGATTGGGAGCGTCTTTTGGCTTTGCAACCAACGGCTGTGAGTTCACAGATACTTTACATAGATAAAGACAGACATTTAAATAATAGACTCGGGAGAGGGGGAAAATATTTATTTAAGAAGAAGAAAAGGACATTGCATGCTAATAAGCCCTAAACAATCGGTAATTGATACATAGGGTCTGGGATACAGAGACAAGGCACGGAGTGTGTCTCACTTTGGCGTAGAGTGGAAATTCTCGGCGCAGAAGACTGGAGAAGACTGGAGAAGATTGGAGAGTGAAAGAAGGGGGGGGGGAAGCCAAATTGGAACATTACTGTTCTTATATATGTTTTGCTTAGAATTACTGTATATGGAAAATGATTGTTGGTTAAGCAAAGAAGAAGCTTAAGTGGAAGAGACAGAGAGACAGAGAAGTGGCATATTAGAGTGATTAAAAAGGTTAAAATTAATAGATTATTAGGTTAGGCAACAAGATAAGATAAAATAGATAGATAAGATTAGGGATTAGGGATTAGGGATTAGGAGAGGGATAGAAGTGGAGTATTAGAGGGAAGACCAAATAGTGAAATAAAATAGATAGGCAAGAATAGTTTGGATTAGGTAATTATAGATAGAAATAGGTAGAATTAAATAGAAATTATAGGTAGAAATAGATTATAGACAAAGTAGAGAGCGATAATAACCAAGATAAGGAAAACAAAAATAAAAGGGAGGGAAAGGAGAAAATGGCCAGTGGGGGAAGGAAGATGTCAATATCGGGTCCCTCAAGCCAGACTCAAACAAGTGCAAAGGAAAGCAATATGGCAGAGATTATGAACCAGGTTATGCCGGGCTTAATTGCTAAGGCATTAGAGCCAATGCAAATGAAACTGGATGCACTCACACAAAACTTAACTGCCCAAATGGAAGAAGTCAAAACACAAATTCTTGAAAATAGACAAGAAATTATCAAGTTAAATAAGGTAAGCAATAAGATAGAGGCAAAAGCAGAAATAACAGACCAAAAACTACAAGAATTGAGTGTTAAATGTAATGAAATTGAGAATTCCTTGATGATATTAGAAACGGAAAAATCAATGATGATGCTCAGATTTCAAAATGTGCCAGAAGAGAGAGAGGAAAGTATTAAAGAGGTTATGGTCCAATCACTAAAGGAATGGTTGGATTTAGAAATACCCACTGAACTAAGTAGCGAAATAGAGACTGTATACAGGAAAAATACAGCATATGCAAAATGCAATAAAACCCCAAGAGAGGTACATGTAAAATTTTATAAGAGACACATCAGAGAAAAAATACTGGAAACATCTAAAGTTAAACCTTTGACTATTCAGGGGAAAGAAGTCCAAATATTACGGGATATACCGTGGAGGGTTAGAGAACGTAGAAATGACTATAAAATTTTAGCAACAGCTTTAAGAGCAAATGAAATAAGTTATAGATGGCTTCACCCAGAGGGAATCTCTTTTTTCTATAAAGGCACAAGATATAGTCTGACCTCGATTTTTAAGCTAGAGGATTTTCTGAGGAGACATGGAAAAGATCTTGGGGTTCAAGGGGGAGAGGACAGTGAATCAGAGGAAGAAGTACAAATGACATTTGAGATGGAAAAGGAACAAACTAAAGAGGGGGAAAAAACCAAAAAAATAAGGTGCTATACACCATTAAAAGTGGTTACAAGGCAACAAATAAGAAAGGATGGGTACAAAGAAAACAATCATGGACAGGAAAAAGATTAAAATAATATCGATCAATGTAAATGGAATGAATATACCTCAAAAGAGGAAAAAGTTTTTTATTCAAATGCAAAAATTGAAAGCAGAAATAATCTGCATACAAGAAACTCATATTAAACAAAAAGATAAACATTTACTAGAGTGTAAGAAATTGGGTCAAAAATTTGTAGCTGCAGATAAACAAAAGAAAAAATGTGGAGTTGCGATGTATATTAAGCAATGTTTATTTCCAGAACTAGTACACGAAGCAGAGGATGGCCGAATTCTAATGGTAAAGGTTACTATACAATCAAGAAAATTATTGGTAACAAATATTTATGCGCCGAATCAAGGACAAAGATTATTTTATGAGAGACTTAGAGATCTGATAGCTCGACACGTTTGATGACTTATGTATAATAGGTGATTTCAACGCAGTTTCAAATAACCAGTTAGATAGGAAATTAGTTAATAAAAAACTAACCAAAGGCAATGAGTTGCCCCTAACATTTTTACAATTGGCTGAAGAATTCCAAATTGTGGATATGTGGAGAACTAAAAACGGGAATAAAAAGGACTATACATTTTTTTCACATAGGTATAAATCCTGGTCCAGACTTGACATGATTTGGGCATCCTTAACAATGTTAACAGGAATTAATGAGGTGGAAATATTGCCGAAAACATTTGCCGACCACAATCCAACAATGTTAACATTATTTGAAACGTCAAAATGTTTTAGATGGAGAATGAAGATTCAATTATTGAAAAATGTTAAGTTTGTGGAACACTGTAAAAAAGAATTTGTGGATTTTTTTGAAAGAAATATTATCCCTGAAACAGATATAGACATTGTATGGGACACTTTCAAAGCTTTTGCAAGAGGCAAAATGATTTGTCATGAGAGTTGGACTAGAAAACAGGGAAAACTGAAATATCAAAATATAGTATCACAAATTAAAAAAGAAGAGAGTGAATTAAGGAAAGACTCTCTTAAAAAAGAATGCCAAGATAAATTGAGAAAGTTACAGCATGATTTAAATTGTATGCTATCAGAAGAACTGGCAAGAAAAATCAGGTATACAAAACAATATACGTTTGAAAACGCAAACAAACCCACTAGGTGGTTAGCTTATAAGGTGAAAAAAGAGAAAACGGATAGATGTATAAGAATACTAAGAAACAAAGTGGTGAAGAAAAAATAACGATGAAGGAACTGAAAAACATCATAAAGACCTTCTATAGTGAATTATATAAGCAAAATGGGAGCAAGAAAACTGAAATTAAAAATTATCTAGATAAATATGTTAACAAAAAATTCACAGAAGAACATAAGAAATTGCTTAATGACCCAGTAACAACGATGGAAATAATAGAGGCAATAAAAAAAGCCAAAAACAATAAATCCCCAGGTCCTGATGGAATACTATCAGAATTTTATAAAATATTTGAAGAACAAATTACGTGTCCACTGAAGAAGACAATCCAGTTTATATCAGAAAAGGGGAAAATGCCCGCTTCATGGGAACAAGCGACAATTACCTTAATACCGAAACAAGGGTCTGATCTAAAAGATATTAAAAACTATAGGCCAATTTCATTGCTCAACACAGATTATAAAATTTAAGTCTCAATATTAGCAGAGAGATTTAAAAAAGTGTTGGCACAGACGATCCAAGACGATCAAGCAGGATTTTTACCCCGTAGACAATTGAGAAATAATATTTGTATTGTATTAGATATTTTAGAATACTATGAAAACCATCCGGGTAAGCAGTTGGCATTATTTTTTGTAGATGCCGAAAAAGCTTTTGACAGGCTTAATTGGGAATTTATGTTGGCACAATTGAGACAGTGGGAATGTGGAGAAAGATTTTTTGAGATGGTTAAGGCTATATATGTTAATCAAAAAGCAAAAGTAGTATTTAATGGAGACACAACCTTAGAATTCCCTATTCAAAAAGGGGTTAGACAAGGGTGTCCCCTGTCTCCACTTTTGTTTATTTTTATATTGGAAACCTTAGGTGATGTGATTAGAGAGGACGAAACAGTAAAAGGTCTAAAGATAAAAGGCGAAAAGTATAAAATCTTAGCTTTTGCGGATGATATGGTTTTTATTTTAGAAGAACCGTTAAACTCTATAGATAAACTGTTAAGTATTTTGGAAATATACGGGAATGTAGCAGGCCTTAAAATAAATGAAAACAAAACAAAAATTATTACAAAAAATTGTACAAAACAAATTGAAAACCAACTACAAGAAAAGACAAACTTTGAAGTCTCTAAGAGAGTAAAATATTTGGGGATTACACTCACGAGCAAATGTAGTTCATTATTTAAAGACAATTATCTAAAAGCTTTGACGGAGATAAAAAGAAATTTGGAAAACTGGGGAAAATTACAACTTTCATTATTAGGGCGTATAGCCCTAATTAAAATGAATATTTTACCACGAATTATTTTTTTGTTTCAGACCTTACCAATTATTAAAAACCAAATATTTTTTAGGGATTTGGAAAAAAATGTGTCCAAATTTATATGGCAGTCTGGAAAACCACGAATTCGACTTAAATATTTGCAAGACAAAATAACAAGAGGTGGTTTTGGTCTGCCTGATTGGCATTTATACTACATGGCATCTGGAATGGTTTGGCTGAGAGACTGGGCCAAACTCAATAATTTTAGAGTTTTGAACCTTGAAGGACATGATTTAGCAACTGGATGGCACGCTATCTTGTGGTATGGCCAAAAAAATAGGAGTTTTAAACAACATATACTTAGAGGCCCATTATTAAAAATCTGGGAAGAAATCAAATTTAAATATTACACCAAAATACCAAATTGGGTATCCCCTCTCGAAGCCTTCGTAAAACCCACCCTAATAGAAAAGGAAAAGATGGCGAGCTATAAAGAATTATTAAATGAAAAATTAGAACTAAAAAACAATGAGACCTTAAAAGAACAAGGAATTAACCTTTTTTGGTGGGAAACAATACAGTTGTCATCTAGATATAAAATAGATTCAAAGATAGGCTTTTATAAAAAGCCAGGGGAACTAGATAAAATATGGCTATTAACAGACGAAAAACTGATTAAAAAAATATACAACTATTTTTTAGAAAATAAAATGCAAGACGAATGGGTTAAACCTACAATGGTAAGATGGTCCCGATATATAGGATACAATATTGATTTAGACACATGGACAAGAATTTGGAAGAAGAATATAAGAATTACAAGATCGAGCACATACAAGGAAAACTTATACAAAATGTTTTATATGTGGCACCTTACTCCAGACAAGCTATCTAAATTCTCCAAGACAAAAGAAAGGGTATGTTGGAAATGCAAACAGAATCAGGGTTCCTACTTCCATATGTGGTAGATTTGCCCCAAAGCTGTTAAGTATTGGAAAGGTATTCAGAAAATACTCCAAGAAATAATACAGACAAGCATTCCGTTAAAACCAGATTTATTTTTGTTGAATATAATACCAAATAATTATGAACAAACAGATACTAAGTTAATCATACATGGTATTACGGCAGCTAGATTGCTATTTGCTAAATATTGGAAATGTGATAAAGTACCAGAAGGAGAAGAATTTATTCAGAAACTTTTAGAAGTTATAGAAATGGATAACTTGACTCTGATCCTTAAACATAAAAAAGAAAGCATGTTTACTTTGACTTGGGAAAATGTTTATAGATGGTACCAAAACAAATATGGGATATGAAGGGGATCTAAGACAAATGTATAACTTAAGGTTGTTTTTCCTGACAATATTTTTTTTCCTGTAAGAAATATTTTCTTACTGTAAGAAATATTTTCTTTTCTGTAAGAAATATGGGATTAATGATGAAATAAGGAAAAATTCAAAAATAAACAGTTAAAAAAACAAAAACATTTACCTCTTCTATAGCGTCTAACATTTTTTTCCCATTGCTTCCATAACAGCTAGTAGTTCTTTTTCTTTTTTTGCTGCCATTGTAGGAGAGGACCATGTAGCTGCTCTCGATCTTAGTCCGCGGTCCGTCTTGTCTCTTTAAAAAAGATCGATTTTATTTTATTTTCCAAATCAAACACCGATTAATGTGATCACACACGCTAGTCTTGCCAAGTCAAATTTCATTGGTTTCAGCCTTCCAAGTTATATAGTTTATGAGATATTACTGTTTAAAAATTTTAAAATGGCGGGCGCAACTTCTCTATGGTTTGTGTCAAAGGTTATAGTCTTTTTACCTTGCTTCTGGCTTGCCGTAGTTTCCTTTTGTCCCTTCCTCTTGCTTACTTGTCTGTTCTCCGCACGTCACTTCCTGTTGTAGTCCTTTTGTTCCGGCAGTTTTTACAGTCCCCTTTGCTCTCTTCCAGTTCTTCTCCGTTTCCCTTCTTGTTTGCTCCTCAAGCCGTCACTTCCTGTCTCAATCCTCACAGCTTGGTCTCACGATGCTTGGTTCCCTCCTCCCCTCTTTGTCTTGCGATGCTTGGCTCCCCCTCCCAACTCTTCTTAACCGCAGGAATGTTAAACAACTTGTTTTTTTGGCTTTTTAAGTTCAAATTCAGCTTTTTAACGTTTCAAAACTGCACTCATCCAATCTGCAACAGTCTATTGCTTCACCAGATCTGCTTTTCGTCTTTCAAAACGCGGTAATGGTAAGGCAAAAACTTTTTTTCCGTTACCTTATGTTGTTACTTCGCTTCAGATGTGGTCCCAACGTTTAAACTTTGTCTTCTTTGTTAAGGAATCAGGGGAATTGGAGATTTTATGCTGATTTAATCAGCTCGGCTCGGCTCCTTAGAGATACTTGCAGGAATCTTCTTCGGCTGCAGTGCTCAAGGTGTTGTAAAAGTCTCCTCCGAGACTTTTCCTTCACCGAGCTTGCTCAAACCTGGATTATATTGCTTGCTAGTCCTCACAATACCTGTGTGAGGTTGCGTCAGGTGGATTTGTCCACCCAAGCTGTCAAGAAGAGCCGCCGTCCGCCTTGCGCACTTGCAAAGCGTGTCAGACCTCCATTCCTCCGACCGGAAACCCCCGGCTTTGTTCATGTTTTTGTTCATGTTTTGGCGTCTTGTTGCATAGCTCTTTTTGTACATTTATTGTAATTACTGTGCAATCTTCTTGTTACTTGCATCATTGTATGGCTGGAGATTACCCAGAATTACAATTGCTCTCCAGATGATAGAGATCAGTTCCCTTGCAGAAAATGGCTGCTTTGGAAGGTGGAGTCTGTGGCATTATACCTTGCTGAGGTTGCTTCCCTCCCCAAGCCAAACTGTCCTAAGGATTCCCAAATCTCCAGGATTTCCCAGCCTGGAGCCAGCAACCCTAAGGGGAATTGATCTCTGTAGCTGAGATATCCGTTGTGATTCCTGGAGAGTTGCCGCTGCCACTGGTGCTGTAGGGGGGGAAGCAGGTGGGTGGCTGGGAGCCTACACTGCTGCTGCTGTGGGGGGGGGGAGAAAGCAGGTGGGAGGCCAGGAGAGTGATGGGACGGAAAGAGAGAGTGATGGGGTGGGGGGCAGAAAGAGAAAGAGTGATGAGGCGGGGAGGCAGAAAAAGAAAGTGATAAGGTGGGGAGGCAGAGAGTGATGGGGGCAGAGAAGAAGGGACAGTCATGGAGTACAGAGAGAGTAAGAAAATGCACGGCAGGAGGGAGAAAGAGTGTGAGAAAAGTTGGGGAGAAAGCAAAGGTGGGGGGAATGGGACAGCCACTCCACAAGTTTCTTTCTGGTCCCCACTTGTACATTCCTCATCTTGTAGGCATCTCAATTCTCCTTGGTTCCCTTTACTGATGGATGATGGCAACAGCTTGGTTCACACGTGAAATTCCTGTGCTTTGGCTGTTTGTACATAAGCCATAGGCTCTCACACTCCCTTTTCATTAGTCATCCCCACCCTTACTTCTTTGTGCAGACCATAGTATGCTCCAGGCAAAAAATGGTTTACACAACTGTAGATTTCTCACAAACCAACAACAGAAGCCAACTTTGAGCTATTTGTCCTGGGGTACCTGTGTATTTTCCTCCAGGGAGCAAATAGAAGCTGGAGGGGGAGGTTTACACAGGGAAATGACATGGGCAGAAAGAGTTGCCTACTGCTGTCACCCTGATCTGACCTCCCTGGGCTGCTGTCGCCATTTTATAAAATTTTGATCTTCTTGTAGTTACTCCTTTAGTCTCCTTTGGTTTCTGAGTCCTTTTCATATTGTTCCATGTTTCGGTGCTTTGCTTCATATGTGAGCTAGAGAACAGATATTGTAAGATAAACAGTAAATTCTATAACTTGTAGGTATGATGTTAGAACAACAATGCAGATTTCTATGCTGCCTGATTTAAAAAATGTATTTTGGAGCACTTGTTAATACTTTGCTTAATGGGTTGGATTCCACAGAGGATTTCCACAGGTGGACGGGATTTCCTTCCTTCGAATATAACTTTCTTGCCTCTTCCTTTCTACTGCAACCCAAAACATTCCCCAAATAGTGGGAGATGTGATACCCAGGAACAACTTGGGGGAAGGAGTTAGAGGTTTGTGGCAGGAGGGGGAAATGGACAAAATCTTCCCCCTTTTGCTTGCAGATATACTCTGGGATTCAAGCCAATGGGTTGTCTAGTATCACCTCTTGATTCCCAACTGCTGTTGATCACTGAGAGATGAACACTATTCCTATTGTGTGCTTTCATAAGTTTTGCACTTTTGATTTAAACAATAAAACTGCCAAAGGAGGAAAACAGTATTTCTTTGTAAGGATAGTATCAGCTTCATGTGTCAATATTTCTCTTCCCCATGCACTCTGCCCTAGTTTATTTTTTTAAACACCTTGGCTTCTTTTAAGGATGCTTGAGTTCCAGAGCAAACCAGCAAGCACCAATCGATCAGCTCAGTTGCATGCTGGGTTGATTGCATTTGCTATGTCTAGCGGCAGACAGAGTTTTCTCAAAACATTTAACCTGTAAGGGGACCTTTCTAGACTTATGTTTTTATTGTAAACATGCAATTAATCACTCTAATTGCTCTATTACCCAGAAACCTCAACATATTATAGAAAAAGAATTTTTTTAAAAAATGACAGTCCAGATACCTAGAGGGTTTAAAAGCCTCATATGGTAAAGAAAAAGAACAGCTTGTTTAAAATGTTTGCACAGAGCCAAAAGTGAGAAGCTCCATTACCTTGTTCTGCAAGAAATTTTTTTTGCAATGCTCAAGCTTCTAGCTTCTCTTACATTACAGTTCGGTGGTACGGCACCCAAACAACGCTGTATGCCTTGGCTTTTTTCTTGGAATAGTTGTTAATGTCGGTCAGATAGCACAAACTTCCTTTTAAAAACTCGTGATCTCTTTCCCAAACTCATCTCTGTGTAGAGTTGCAGGACCCTGGCCTTGATGCCAAGGAGATGAAGAACACATATTTTGCTGTTTCAAAAATAAAACAAAACAATTTTGTGTGCAGATGTTAGCTACAGATCTTTCAACATGGGGAAGCTCACTTAGGCATGCAGGATTTGATAGTGACCCGGCTGTCCCAGCAGCCTGTCAAGGAGAACAATGGAGACCTTCTTCCTATTTGACGCCTCTTAGCTTTGCACAACCCAAAAGTTCTGTGTGTAGAAACCTGCAAGATCATGGTGAAACAGCACATCAGTCTGGACCTTTTTTTGGAGCAAACATTTGCATAAGCCCCCCCCCCTTCTGATTTTTCAAAGATGGCTTCCTCCCCCTCCCCTGCCTCCTGAAATGCTGGTAAGTGTAAGGTGATGCACACTGGGGAAAAAATTCCCACATCAAGTATAGGCTAATGGGGTCTGAACTTGCTGAGACTGAGGCCGAAGACAGACTGGCAATCTGAAGCGGAGGCAAAGCGGAGGGAACTGGAGCGGGGGAAAAAACTCACGGAGCTGGCCGTTCACACTGGCCAGAGCAATGCGGATCAGCGGCGATACGGAGCATTCAGACTGCCACGGAGAGTTCAGACTGCCGCATAGCCAGCGCGCGGGGCTCGCGCGTGCCGCTGCACTTTTTTTTTGTTTTCCTTTGATGTTTTTCGCATATGCGCATATGCGCATATCCGCATATGCGCATATTTGCATATGCGCATATTTGCACATGCGCATATGCGCATATGCGCAAAACTTTTTGCCGTGCGTTCACACTTCCTCCGGATGCCTCCCGCTTCTTCCAGTTCACACTGTTTGGAAGCGGGAGGCATGCGGAGGAAGGCCCCTGAACACCGGTTTTACCCGGTGTCCGGGTAAAGCGGAAGGAAAGCGGCTGGGAGACGGGTAAGTACGCAACGGAGCCGATGGGCAGATGCGCATGTCTGAACGGGCTCCTTTCCTCCGTTTGCGAAGCGTGCCTGCCCCGCTTCAGATTGCCAGTCTGTCCTCGGCCTGAGAGAGGTCATAGTGGATAGCTCAATGAAAGTGTCAACCCAGTGTGCTGCAGCAGTGAAAAAGGCAAACTATGTGTTAGGGATTATTAGGAAAGGGATTGAGAATAAAATGGCTGATATTGTAATGCCCCTGTACAGGTCTATGGTGCAGCCTCATTTGGAATACTGTGTACAGTTCTGGTCCCTGTATCTCAAACAGGACATTGCAAAGCTGGAAAATGTACAGAAGAGAGCAACTAAGATGATTAGGGGGGTTGAGCGCCTTCCCTCTGAGGAAAGGCTGAAGAGTGGGATGTGTCAGTTTAGAAAAGAGACGACTAAGGGGGGCATTATAGAGGTTTATAAAATTATGCATGAGATGGAGAAAGCTGACAAAGAAATTTTTTTCTCCCAAAATACTAGAATTTGAGGGCATACAATGAATCCGATGGACAGTAGGTTCAGGATGGATAAAAGGAAATACTACTTTACACACTGAGTGATTAAATGTGGAATTTGCTGCCAAAGTATTTAGTGATGGCCACAGGAATAAACCGCTTTAACCAGGGATTAAATTTATGGGGGATAAATCTATCAGTGGCTACTAGCCATGGTGACTGAGGGGATGTCCACATTTAGAAGCACTAAGCCTCTGAATCCCAGAGCCAGGAGGCCCATCAGAGGAAGGTCTCAGACTCTATACCCTATTTTTGGCCATCCAGAGGAACAGGTTGGCCACTGTGTGAGACAGGATGCTGGACTAGATGGACTATTGGTCTGATCGAGCAGGGCTCTTCTTATGTTCTTAACCAGATTTCCCCCTTGTTTGTCTTTGGGCTTCCCTTCCAGATTCCTCTGTGTGCTTTGTGTGTGTGCTTTGTGTGCTTTGTGTGAAAGACTGACTGAGCAGCCTTCTGGTGGTTTTCTGCCAACTGAATAGTGTCCTTGGTAGATAACACAATGAATTTCATTCCTATGCAGATCTAAATGTTCAACAGACATATCACAAAACCTAAATTTAAAGTATAATCCTAAGAAGAGTTAAATGCATCTAAGCCCACTGACTTCAGTGGCCTCACAAGTGTGTAACTCTGCTTAGGGTGGAGCTGCTAGTCTTGTGTTAGATATGAGAGGAATCTTCATGTTGGTGGGGCAGGAGAAGAACCAATATTTTGCTTCAGAAACCTCTGACTCTGATCACCAGAGAGATTTGTTTTTCAAGTCAGGGCTTTTTCATTTGATTTCTGTTGTATTCTTATTATTTTACAGCCACAGCTTGCAGAGACTTTGGGATGCAAAAGGCCCTTTCTGATTGGCTACAAATAAAGACTCTCATTGGTCCTTAAGCCACTCTAGGTAACCAATTGCTGAGCCTCGCTTAGGTCCAGTAGGATTGTTTGTACATAGTTACATTGTTTGAAGTTATGTGTTGGAAACAGTATAAATTAAGGTGCCGCTCTCATAGAGCTGTCTTTTGAGCTGAAGCAATGTGTTTGAATAAAAGCCTGTTTGTTTGATTCATCGTCTCCTGCTCAATACTTAAAAATGTCTAATTATTTTAAAAGGTAAGATAAAAAGAACTGGAGGTAGGAAGGAAGGGCTAGATCAGATCGTGACTGAAGTCCCACAAGGAGTTTAAATTATTAACAAAGTCATCCATGAACCCAGTTTACAAATCTTCATTTACAAACTTTACAGGCTTGCACAGAGTGCATATGCTCATGTGTAACCCAGAGTCTAACCCATGGGACATGGCAAAATTCCTCTACCATCCATCCCCATACTACAGAATTTTGAGGAAGGAGGCATGCTCCCATATCAGGTCTCCACAGCAGAAGTTTTTCAGTGTATCTCCTCTGAAACATTTTAAAGAAATTAATAGAATCCATCACCAAAAATCTGCTAGAAGCAAAGATTAAAAATAAATGTGTCTTTCTTGCAAACTCATTCAAAAATTATCACCAAAGCTTTTCAAACATGGTTCCTGTTGGTCTTATATAGGAAAATGAGTTCAGTGCCTATGAGAGCACATTGTATTACTATTCTTAGCTTATTTTAACTTCAGTGGAAGAAAAACCAAATATAGAAATTAAGCAAACTAAAGAATGATTTAGTATGGCCCCAAAGTAGAGGACACCAAAAAGCACTTTCTCATGTCAACACTCCATGTGAGAGATGTATGGCTTAAAGGGCTCTTAAACCCACATGCAGATCCAGATGTTCATGGAATCTGTACACCAGGATAGTACCTACCTAGCAGATGCAGTGCTGGTGTGCAGATGCTGCATGCACATGATTCACTGTACAGCTAAGAAGCTCTTAAATATTAGTTTGCCAGGGGGAGTGACAACACAGGTTAAATTTTTTTTATGGTCTTCACATAGGGCCTATAACTTAAAATCAGGCTGCGTGTGGGCAGAATAGTGTGTGCTTCCAGTTCGAACCTCTTTCAAATTACCTATCTCTGTATTACTGGTTTAGAAGTAGTGACTGATTTCTGCTGGATCCTAGTTTTAGATAGTTCTCTAGCACTTGGTTAAATCGTAAAAGAAATCTTGCAAACATATTTATACCAATCACAGATCAACAAAGTATTACCAGCCTTAGGCAGTGAGCAAACTGTACAACTCTAGAACGAAGAATATTGCCACCTTCATAACTATATTTTGCAAAACCAAACATTTCAGTTTGAGTCCAGTCACATTTCATGCAAGTTTTCTCTAGGAAATTTCTCAAAAGTTTGAAAAAAGTTATAATTATTTCAAACACACTTAACTGAGTAACACTGTCTGGGTATTCTGTCATCCTCCATAGAAACATCATGTTTGCTTAGTATCTTATCTACAAACACTCTCAAGCAATGCTTCCTCTAAGTTGTGGAGTCTTGTGAGCAAAAATTTTACTTTGTGAGCTACTGGCATTAAAGTTGTGAGTGAGCCATTTGGCTACTGCATATATTAGTTTGCTCTGAAGCTGTCCTTCCTGAGCTAAGACAAAAATGTGTGAGCTGGAGGCTAAAAAACTGAGCTAGCTCACACTAACTCAGTTTAGAGGGAATACTGCTCTCAAGGAGTTTGGGGGCATTTCATTTTTCCTTCCCCCACTATTTCCTCTTTCCTTTCCCTGAAAGCTAGGGTTACCAGATGTCCTCCTTTACAGAGGACAAGTCCTCTTTTTTTGGTGTCCGTCCTCTTTTGGGCTCTTAAAAAAAACACAAGACCTGATGAAAATGTCCTGTTTTGGGGTTGGAAGCTTAGGAATATTCCTAGTTAGTAACAGTTATCACAGCTCAAATAGCAGGGGTATTTAAAATTAGATTTGCCATAGTGATCAGTTGTTTGAAGTGGTCAATTGGAAAATATGTCCTCTTTTTTACTTTTCAAAATGTGGTAACCCTACTGAAAGCCCCTATAACTTCTTGCTTTTTCCTGCTTCCTTCTCACCTACCAGCCAGCCTACCTTCATCTCCCCTGTCTTCAGTTTTCCCTCCTTCAGCTTCCCCGACAGCCTTTCCCTGGGAAAACTGCACAGTTCTAGCTGCTGAGGCAGGCTGGGCCTGATTTTGTTGTGCTATCTGCCAGGACAGAACTGGAGTCCTGATGAGTCCTCTTGTATCAGAAACCAAAATAGTCCTGGAAAGGGCCCTCCCCCTTCCTTTTACTGAGAGAAAACATGCCTGTTGTAGTTACCTAGCAATGGCCCTGAGTGCACCTGTGTCTTAAAGCTACAGGTGCTCTTTTTATTATTTTGTTTTTTTAACCCCCAATGTGTTTGTATGTGTTAGATTTTCAGATTTTTCTGCAAACCTGAGGCATGTTTCAGGTTTGTAGGAAGATCTACCTTGTTTGTTCATGGGTCCTATCTCTGGACTTAAATATTGTCAGATCTGGTCAAGCTGGCTATTAACATATACAAAACAGTCAAGAGGAATCACTGTGTAACAGTCAGCTACAATAAAAACACTGTGATAAGGGTCACTGAGTACAAGAAATGAATAATTACAATACAACAAAATTTATTCTTATTATATCCTGTGTGTGTGTGTTCTTGTTAGTAAATAATTCAGCATGCAATACATACAGTCCAATCAACATATGTGTTCAAATTCCAACCTGATAGTCAAGGTAAATGTAACTCATGTGCAATCAGATAAAACTTAAATGTTCATGTTAAGTTGTTTTCATGTTAAGTCCAAACAGTCCAATCTTGCTTCTTTCTTGACAAGTTTCCAGATTATATCACTCATTTCGGAGTGATATAATCAGGAAAAAATGGAGTCAGGAAAAAATTCTCTAGGAAGAATTGATGATTAGTCCCTTCTGTGTAATGATTTTGCTATTTTTTTCTTGAGTATATTTTTCAACATCTGCAAGGCTTATAAGCATTTACTCCTCTTCTGAGGAAGGCTCCAAAATGAGTGATATAATCCGGAAACTTGTCAAGAAAGAAGCAAGATTATAGGAGAGTTTTGAGAATACTTGGACTATATGACATCCGATTGGTGTCTTCCCGGGATCCTGCTCTCCTGATAGGGTGCTGCCAGGATCCTGGGTATGTATTGTTCTTTGGAGCGATATTTGGTAGCATCTTTCAGCCACATGTAAATCTGACCGCGTTGATGGTCCTTTGTGAGGACATAACACTACTCTTCCATTTGCCTGGCCATTTCAACACCTCAGCAGCAGCAGCAGCAGCAGCGGCAATGACTCCCCTAGCTGCCCAGATGGGATTATTGGGCTTTGCCCCCATCAGTGGTGGCTGTAGTGGCTATTCCCCCATCAGCCTGGCAGTCTGTCCCATTCCCCCCCCCCCCCCGGGCATCCTTGGCAATGACTCCCCCACCTGTCTGTATGCCGGTAGACAGAGGAAGCTCGCTGGAGCCATGCTGACCACATGGCAAAGATGGAGGAGCTGGCAGTGGCTGTGCATTGTCTACACATTATCTGGGAGAGGACTGACCCCCTCCCCTAATGTATTTTTAACTCCTTCAGATTTTTCTGCAAAACTAGGGAGTCCCCCAAGTCGGTAGAACTATCTATTTTCTGTCAATGCTGGACCAATCTGCAGATTTAAGTATCTACAGATGGACCCACACTTGACTATTAGATATATGATTATATCAAACCCCTAAAGAATTACTTCCTTCAAAAAGAAATATTACCATATGAAGAATCAGTGTGATATGATTACATAATTAAGGGAAAGTAAAGCATTCTATTTCTAATAATATGGAGATCATTTAAAAAGAATGAGCAGATACACGTACTGTTCTTCAGCACCCATTTATTTTAATAGGACTTGCATAACAGACATTTCTAGCATATAGTTTCAGGTTTTCATCCAGTTTTTAGCCTTTGATAACAATACTCTCTTATCTACAGCTATGAGAATGCACTGTTATTTCTTCTAAGAGCCCACACTTTTTTGGATTTTCAGATAAGTAAAGCAATGCAGGCAGCATCTATGGTTTTCCCACAATTTACTATCTATGTTTACTCATTCTTCTCTGGGACAAAACCTTGTATCTGAGACCAGCTAGGCAACAATTCTCTCTACAGTCAAATGACACACTTCCAGAAGAATGTGATGTAGAGCTCCCTCCTGTGACAAAAATGAAACTTGCAGTTCTTCCATTATCAGTCAAATTTGTTGGGGGTTTTTTGCCATCAAGTCACAGCTAACTTATGGCAACCCCATAGGATTTTCAAGGCAAGAGACATTCAGAGGTGGTTTGCCTTGGCCTGCCTCCATGTCATGACCCTGGCATTCCTTGGCAGTCTCCCATCCACAAAAAGTAGCCAGGGATGACCCTGCTTAGCTTCCAAGATCTAACTAGTTTGGGCTACCCAGGTCAGGTACCAGTCAAATACTGGTATGGTATGAGATCCCTTTCACATTATAATTTGTAGTCCTAGAACTATTCACACAATTGTAACACAATTGTAACATCTAGTACAACTCCTAATGGGCCTGACTATTTGTTCAACAGGAACCCTAGTCACAATGATCCCTTTATGGTTTGAACAACTCAAACACCAAATCTACAAATTAACAACTTTAAGACAAGCTTATAAAATCCTTTGCCAAAAATAATAAATGGCAAAGTAAGTTTTCACTGAATCCGTAGTTATACAAAAATATGTCAGGAGGCAGAAATCTATTTATTTAGGCATTTTTATCCTGATTTGTTCCCTAGAGATGTCAAAGGCAGCTCACAAACACACCAGAATACAGTTTAAACAGAACCCCACCCCCTGCAAAGTCCAGCATGGCCCAGTGGAAAGGCACTGGGATAGAATGGTTTGATTCTCATGAGGGGTGAGGACCAATGTTCCCTCTAAGCTGTGGAGTCTTGTGAACAAAAATTCTACTTTGTGAGCTACTGGCACTAAAGTTGTGAGCAGGTAATTTGGATGCTGCATAAATTAGTTTGCTCTGGAGCCATCCTTCCTGTGCCAAGACAAGAATGTGTGAGCCAGAGGCTGGAATACTGTGAGCTAGCTCACACTAACTCAGCTTAGAGGGAACACTGGTGAGGACTGAGACACAGCTGGTGTTTTCCACAACAGGGGATGTAGCACAGCTGCTCTAGACAGCTGTCACACTCCCTCTTGTCTACAGTTGCCAACCTCCAGGTGGTGGCCAGAGACCTCCTGGGATTACAACAGAGATTAGTTCAGCTGGAGAAAATGGCTGCTTCAGAAGGTGGACTCTATGGCTTTTTACCCTGCTGAAGTTCCTCCCCTCCCCAAACCCTCCCCTCCTCACAATCCACCCCCCAGATCTCTAGCTATTTCACAACCCAGAGCTGGCAACCCTTTCTGAGTCGCTAAAATGGATTACACAATTGAAAACAATGTAATAGGAGCAATATATAATAAGCATTGCAATAAAAACTGGATTACAAAATCAGAGAATGTACTGTAAACCTACATAATACACCACAATAAACCAAGACGGCGAAACTGTCTTACAAAAAGCAATCAGCTGTTCATTGAAAACTGTCTAAAAGTTCACAGACAATAATTGCAACCCTGTTCCCTTTATTAAAAATGCCCTCCTGAACAATTCTGTTTTGCACATTCTGCGGAAAGATAAAAGTGTGGGAGCCAATAAGTTTTCAGGTTTGCAATTTTAAGCCAACTTTACAATCAGTTTTCATGAAAACTCCACTTATATAGCTACTGACTAACTGAAGACTAATATTGCTCTTTGGGGCTCTGACCTGAACAGCTCAGGCTACTCAGTCTAATCAGATCTTGGAAGCTAAGCAGGCTCAGTGCTGGTTAGTATTTGGATAGAAGACCACAAAGGAAGTCTGGGATTGCTACACAGAGACAGGCAATGGCAAACCACCTCTGAACGTCTCTTGCCTTGAAAACTCTACAGGGTTGCCATAAATTGGTTGTGACTTGAAGGCACTTCACACACACACACACTGCTCATCCATTCCTACAATTTCCTCCTACCATTTTGTCACAAGAAAGGAGAAAATATTGCCTGCATGCGTCAAGAGACCTACAGTGCCATCCTAAGCAGAGTTACAGCTGGGGTTGCCAGCTGGCAACTGGCTAGAGGTTATGGGGCAGGGCTTTGGGGAGGGGGCACATGACATTTTGTGGCACAGCAATTTGTGTGCCCCAGTAGTGACATAGAGTAGCTCTAGGGATTGCCAGAAACTCTGTGGTTTGCATAGTGGCACACAGGACGCCAGTTTTTTTTGCCCACCACCACTCCAAGTGGTACCACTTGAAGTGGTTGTGGGCAATGACAGCTGCAAGCAGGAGGCCTGGCAGCCCTAGCTGTAGCCCTCTAAATCCACAGAATTGGAAGGGTGAACCTTTGTTTTGGATGGCACTGCCAAGCTGGTGGTGGCAGCTGGGCCATAGGTAGGGGATCCAATTTTAAACTAAATCTAAAATTTTAAGCTAATTCTTACATTTTTTAAGGAAGGTTTTTTTCCCTACAAGAAAACAAGCAGCTACATGCTTCCTGTAACTGCTGAGGCTACTGAGCTAGAGTCCCCTTTAATCCAAGCCAAGAAGGGGTACATTAACATTTGAACTTAAATTAGCATTTGAAGTAAAAGGCAGCCTGGGAAGGCCAGGAGCTCTTGTCTGAGCAGCCCACTTTCAGCACGACCTATTGTTAATCAACTGAGAGATTGACTTACTCATCCTCCTTTATTGGTTAGCTCCCAATCAGGGTGGTTGGCTCCATTGAGGGGTGGAGCTCTGGCCTATGCTATTTATTTAGGGCAGGGGTCCTCAAACTTTTTAAACAGGGGGCCAGTTCACTGTCCCTCAGACCGTTGGAGGGCCGGACTATAGTTTTTAAAAAAAAAAACGATGAAGATGGGCTTTTTCTTTGGTTATTTTGCAGGTAGGGAAGGCGCGCGCGGGGGGGGGAGGTGCGCAAAAAGGCACCCTTGACGGGGCTGTTGTCTTTCCCTCTCTGAAGAAACAAAGAACTCGGCATCCTCACAAACTTTTTAAGGCAGCAAGCCCCCAGCTGCTTCTCCCTGAAACTCCACTACTGCAGGCATCATGATGGGAAAGAGAAACCTCTCTCTCTCTCCCTCTCTCTCTCCCCCTCCTATTCCCAGCAGCACAAAAAGCCTCGAAAAAGACCCCCGCCCGGCTCTTGGGACTGGCACAGGTCTCCTAGCCGGCTGAGAGGCCTCTCAGCCGGCTAAGAGACTTGGGGCCAGCCGGAGCACCTGCCACCCCACACTTACCCTCTTCCAGTCTTCCTTTTGCCTCCTCCTGGCTGACTGGAAGCAGGGGGGCGGGGCTTTGTCATGTGGCCCGGGATGAATCAGCTGCAATTTTTCCGCTGCTTTGTGTGCTGCTGGGAATTGGAGGACAGGCAGCGGCACACCCGGCGGGCCAGAAAAATGCCCTTGGCGGACCGCATGTGGCCTGCGGGCCGTAGTTTGAGGACCCCTGATTTAGGGTTCCTACAAGAAGACCCCAGCTCTGTGAGATAGCACACCCTGCTCCAGTGACAAAGTGTCTGGAACAAGGGAATAAACAGGTGAGTTTAGTAGATATGCAAATTTGGCAGCAGGTGAGGAAGCCAGGGCCCTAGTCTCTTCACATCCCTTTAGATGGTGGAAGGCTAGTCTGAGTGAGGTAAATAAAAGGGAGCACAGGCTTTGGCAAATAAAATGCAAGTCGGTGATCAGACAGGCAAAAAGGGACTATGAGGAACATATGAAAAAAAAGAAAAGACCACCAACAAAAATTCCTTCAAATACATTAGAAGCAGAAAACCAGCCAGGGAGCCAGTGGGGCTTTTGGATGATCAAGGAGTAAAAGAATTACTAAAGGATGATAGGGAAATGGCAGAGATGCTGAATGTGGGTTTTTTTGCCTCTGTCTTCACTGTTGAAGATGAGAAGTGCTTGCCCACTCCAGAACTGCTGATTTCGGGAGGGGTGTTGAAAGACCTGAGTCAGATTGAGGTAACAAGAGAGGAGGTCCTGCGACTGATAAACAACTTACAAACTGACAAATCACCAGGCCCAGATGGCATACATCCAAGAGTTCTGAAAGAACTCAAATGTGAACTTGCAGATCTCCTGTCGAAAACATGCAGTCTCTCTCTAAATCTGCCTTCATTCCTGAGAACTGGGAGGTAACTAATGTACCCCCATCTTATAAAAAGACTCCAGAGGAGATCTGGGAAAATACAGGCCAGTCAGTCTAACATCGATACTGGGTAAGTTGGTGGAAACTGTTATTAAAGGTACAATTAGTAAGTACATTGATGAACAAAAGCTATTGAGGAAGAACAGCAAGGATTCTGTAAGGGAAGATCTTGTTTTACTAACCTGTTAAGACTTCTTTAAGGAGGTGAACAAGTGTGTGGACAAGGGTGACCCAGCAGATGTTGTTTGCCTAGGATTCTAGAAAGCTTTTGATAAAGCTTCTCATCAAAGGCTCCTAAGTAAACTCAGCAGTGATGGGATTAGAGGAGAGTACTCTTGTAGATTAAAAACTGGTTAATTAACAGGAAACAGAGCGTGAGTATAAATGGCCAGCTTTCATAGTGGAAGGTGGTAAGCAGTCGGGTAGTGCAGGGCTTGGTACTAGGTCTGGTGCTTTTTAACTTGTTCATTAATGATTTGGAATTGGAAGTAAGCAGTGAAGTGGCTAAGTTTGTGAATGACACTAACTTGTTTGGGGCGGTGAGAACCAGGGAGGACTGTGAGGTGATCCAGAGGGATCTGTTGAGGCTGGACAAGTGGGCATCATCATGGCAAATTAGGTTTAATATGGCCAAGTGCAAAGTAATGAACACTGGAGCAAAAAATCCCTACTATAAATATATGTTGATAGGGTCTGAACTGGTGGTAACTGACCAGGAGTGATAGCTCACTGAAAATGTCTACTCAGTGTGCCATGGCAACAAAACAGTCAAATGCTATGCTGGGAATTATTAGGAGGGGGATTGAAAACAAATCAGCCAGTATTATAATGCCCCTGTATAAATCGATGGTGCAGCCTCATTTGGAATATTGTGTACAGTTCTGGTCACACTCACTGCACCTCATAAAGATATTATAGCATTGGGAAAAGGTGCAGAAAAGGGCAACTAAAACAATTAAGGGGATAGAACACCTTCCCTATGAAGAAAGGTTAAAGAGGTTAGGGCTCTTTAGCTTGGAGAAATGATGATTGAAGGGTGGCATGATAGAGGTTTACACAATTATTATGCATGGAATAGAGAAAGTAGAGAAAGAAGTACTTTTCTTCCTTTCTCACAATACAAGAACTTGTGGGCAATCAATGAAAGTAATGAGCGGTAGGTTTACATCACCCATACACCCCCAGTTTTTAACAGCACAATATGAGGAGGAGATTGGATTTATACCCCACCCTTGACCTGGAGTCTCAGAGTGGCTTACAATTTCCTTCCCTTCTTCTCCCCACAACAGACACCCTGTGAGGTAGGTGGGGGTGAGAGAGCTCCTTCCAGAACTGCTCTTGAGAGAACAGCCCTGAGAGAAATGTGACTGACGCAAGGTCACCCAGCTGGCTGCATGTGGTGGAGGACTGGGGAATCAAACCTGTTTCTCCCATATTAGAGTTCACCGCTCTTAACCACTACACCAAGCTCATGGGAAATAATCTACTGTTCCCTGGGTATTATATTTTTCATACATAGTATTAATTCATTGTAAGATAGAGTTACCATATGTCCTCCTTTTTTGGTGTCTTTCCTTTTTTAGGTTCTTTTTTTATATATTAAAAAAAACACCTGATAAAAATATTCTCTTTTTGGGTTGGGAGGCTGAGCCTGTTTTGCCCTATAGTCCCCCAATGGAGGCATAGTGATCAGTTGTTTGAAGTAGTCATTTGGGAAATATGTCTTCTGTTTGGCTTTTCAAAATATGATAACCCTATTGGAAGAGGTAATTGATGTGGCAGAATACATTTTAATGAGCATCAGAATTGTTCTTCTAATGAACAATAAGCTTTGTGGCACCTTAAGGACTAACAGATTTATTGTAGCACAATTGTCTCTGTGTACATTCTGGTTAACCCAATTAACCAAAATTTAAACTGAAAAGTTTCTTGCCTACTACAGGTATTAAGTTCACTTAGTTCAACAAGGAACACTGTGTTGTCACTCATTAAGGCTTGTGTAATCACTCATTAAGGTTTTTGTGAATATTTGTGAGACCTGAGCAAGGCTGTTAATAACAGTATATTTAGGAGATCATTAATTCATATTCTCTGTAAGTCGGAAGTGACTTGGCTGCATTACATACAGACACAAATTATCTTTCTGTGCATCATTCCCCCCCATTTTATGGCTCATGTATTCCACAAGGAGCTCAAGGAAATGTACATGGAACTTTCCCCCTTTTCATGTAAGTATGAAGACTAAGCAAAAATATCTGCAGAGAAGAGGGAGGAAAGTTGTGCAAAATGTCAAATGACAATGCTGTTCCATTTCCAAATGTGGTTTGTGCTACCACCAGTATTCATCGCTTGACTTTTCGCTTGTTGACTCTTGTTACAGCAGGGTTGCCATCCTCCAGGTGGAATCTGAATGTCTCCCAGAATTACAGCAGATTTCCAGATGCTAGAGATCAGTTCCCGTGGAGAAAATGGCTGCTTTGGAAAGTGGACACTATGGCATCATACCCCTCTGAGCTCTCACCCTTCTCCAAACCCCATCATCCTCAGGCTCCCCCAAAATCTCCAGGTTTTTCCCAATCTAGAGTTGGCAGCCCTATGTTACAGACAGAGGATGACAGATAATGCAGTTACAGAACTGAAACATACTGCTTCCTATTATCTCTTGTTACAGTTTAGGAGGGCAGCAGGTTTCCATGTCAAGGAGAATGACTTTGAGCTGTAGCATCTTCTCATTTTAGAAACTAAGCACTACCATCACATTTAAACAATCACTGTGCAATTGTTCTGGCCTCTACAAAAGGCCAGGGGCCCACAATCAGTCACTTTAGGGCAAAGGGGAAAACAAAGGAAGGGCAAAAAGGAGGAAGAGCATATCACCAACAAAAACATGACATTGTTTTTCACAATTCCTTAAATGTGAGCTCAGTGGGATTTACTTACCAAGCAAACCTAGACTCATACTGTAGTTACCTGTATGAGAGAGGAAAATTAGGCACATGGGCCATGGAAAAACACATGCCCAACCTGCATTTGCTATGTAAAGCTGTTCCGTGCTGCTGTGGTGCTGGTTTCCCATTTGGATCAGTATAAAGCTCTCCTCTGTCTGCATCAGGAGAATGCACGAGAGAGGGGGTGGGCATGCTTCCAACTCACCCAATATGGTCACAGAAAAATGTTCCCTGGCTGCTTTTAAACACAGCCGACTGGATTTTCAGTTAACTTGTTTCCTTTGTGACAATTTGCATTATCTCCTTAGAAAAAGAGGGGGGGATTCGGCTCCAGTTGTCTGCTTTTTGCTCACAGCAGCTCGTGGGTGGGGAGGAGCAATTGTAGCACCTTAGAACCAAATCCAGATAAAGCGATGAGACACTGTAGTGCCCTTGGAGTCACCACTAAATGGCAATAAAATGATGCGGACAGCTGATGCTGAGATGAAACACTAGAAGAGTGGATGTGGCTTGAAATGCAGACAGAAATTTGTGAGACCATGTGAGATCATTAGCACAACAGTGGGAAATACCAATGCAGATTGGACCACAGTTAAAAGAGAAACAGTGGGGAAGAGGCATAGATATTTACTGACATTTGCTTGTACAGACAGAGTGGCGACTAAGTGGGAGTAGCTTGCCTGGGTGTGGGCTGATTGACAGCTTCAGTTCCATTACTCCGTGTCAACAAGTAGTGTGAATAAATGTGTAAAGAAACAAAGCAGGAAGAAGCCTCTCTAGAAATTCAGAATTTCTCACTTTACTTAACTAGTTTACTTAAGAAAGTATGGCAAGTGCAGCTTTGTTTTGGAGAACTTATCCTCAGCAAGAAAGCATCACAGTGTTCCAGGCAAGTAAAGGGATAAAGTGACAGAATCTGGATCCTTGGAGGGGATTCTGGCTCTTGTTGAAGCCTAACTGCAACATCTGTTTCTTGACTTGAATGCAAGCAAAATAAGGCAGATCATTTGCTGAGTTTTCTACTTGCTCTGAAACTGGTGGTGCCCAGGGGCCATTTCTTTGCCTAATGGCCATGCCATCCCAGCTGTCTTGGGCTGTGATCAGACTGCAGGTTGGTGCGCTCTGGCCCTGGCTCTAAGTACTCTGTTGCAGTTTGTAACAGAGAGTTTTAATCATTCATCTCACCCTGAACTGGCCTCATTGTGCGCTCGCCCTGTGGCTGACTGTTCAGATTATTGCTGTGCAGCAACCACAGAGTAGGTGGTCAGGTGGCTTCTTTTTTTTTTCATTTGTCTTTTGCATGTGTGCATAATCGCTTATTTGAAGCACTGCTCCATATTGACAGCTGGAGGAGGCTGCCTCCCACTCTGAAAAAAACTCATATTTTCAGTTAACCCCTTTCCCACCCTGTGTGCTGCAAAGCTGGAGGCAGAGGAACCAGCAGGGCTCTTTTTCGGCCGGAACGCACTGGAACGACATTCCAGCTGGTGTCCAAGCCTGCCCCGCCCCTCCCCACCGGCGGGAAAGGGCCCCATGCACCAGATCTCCGTGCGGAGATTGAGCACAAGCCCTTTAAGAGCAAAGGGCTGGAGGGAAAGCCAAGCCCTGCCTTCTGCTCCCAGGAGCCCTCAGTAGGGCCACAAGGAGGAAGAAGCAGGCAGGTAAGTTGCCTGCAACTGCCACTCCCTGCCCCACCTTCAAGGTGCTCCCCCGCCACCCGCTGCCACATTTCCTGGGCCCCACGCCAAAGCGCAGAGCCCAGGAAAGACCTCCACACCCCCTCCCTCGCTTTTCCCAGCTGACACTGGGTGCAGCATGGGAGAAGAGCCTCCCCAACCCCCCCTTGCTTCTCCTGTCTGGCGCTAGGCACAGCATGGGAGAAGAGGCTCCCCAACTCCCCCTCGCTTCTCCCAGCTGTGCCTAGACGCAGCACGGGAGAAGAGCCTCCCCATCCCCCCTTGCTTCTCCCGGCTGGCGCGAGGTGTAGCATGGGAAAAGAGGCTCCCCAACCCGCCTCACTTCTCCCAGCTGGTGCTAGGCACAGCGTGGGAAAAGAGGCTCCTCAACCCCCCCCCCCCCACTTCTCCTGGCTGCACCTAGACGCAGCACGGGAGAAGAGGCTCCTCAACCCCCCCTTGCTTCTCCCAGCTGCACCTAGATGCTGCACGAGAGAAGAGCCTCCCCAACCCCCCCTTGCTTCTCCTGGCTGTGCCTAGACGCAGGGCGGGAGAAAAGCCTCCCCAACCCCCAGCCCCCCCCCCGCTTCTCCTGGCTGTGCCTAGGCGCAGTGCCGGAGAAAAGCCTCCCCAGCCCCTTCTCTGGAGAAAAGCCTCCTTCCTTCCTTCCTTCCTTCCTTCCTTGTTGTTTCATTTAGGACTTCCCATTGCACAAGCCATATTGATTTTTCTTTTTAAAATGCTTACTAATTCTAGAGTAATCCTTCTCCACCCATTTATACAGGGGCAGACATTTGGTTAATGAGACTGTAGTCCCTCCCCCAACAATCCTTTTTTAAAAATTGGTAATATATTATATTGATTACTTTTCAATCATCTGGTATGGGGGGGTCAATGACAAATTGCACATTTCTGTTAGAAAAAATGGAGTCAGCATCAACAGGAAAGGAGGGGAAGAGGCAGACAACAATAACAACCTCATTGACTCTGAAGTTAACAAAGCTGTGCACTGGGAGAATGGTGCATTTTCTCAGCAATTAAATATGGCATAAAATAAAAAAGTGATAGTCCCCATATTAGAAATCTGAGGAAAGACATCTAAAATTCACCCCTCAGGTCCTGTACAGCAGCTGATTCACAAGGGTGCAAGCATTGTATTGCCAACTCCAAGCAGCAGCAGCAACCACCTCCTGAAAGGCTCTAAAGCAGTGGGTTATTACATTGGGCTAACAAGATCTGATGCCCTATTTACTTATTTATTTGCAAAGTTTCAGACTGCATATCCAGTGTGCAGAAGCAGATCTTTTCTTAGGCCCATCCATAGAATGAGCCTTTCCCTTCCCATCTGATTAATCCAAGTGAGAGGAGGGTTGTGAATGTGAGAAGGGATATAAAAAAGCAGAGAGCCCAGGAAATGCTGGTTTTCATGATATCTTTAATTTTTGAGAATTTCTTTAGTTTTCCCATGGCACCTTCTGTTTAAGAAAAGTAAGTTTGAAGCCTGAGTGTTTGTTGTGTCTTGTTGTGAATGGCTTGCAAATATATGTGTGTCTAAAGTCTGTATTAAAGTTGTTTGGTGCTAACTGCCATGCAAGAGAAAACATCTGAAAAAGTAGCTTCATTGTTGTGTGTGTTAGCAGAACACTTGACTGTTACTTGGGGGACTTTGGGGGACATCTGCAAAGAAACAGAGTTGAAACTAAAAATGAGCATGGTCAGCAGCATTTTGGAGATTGCCCACTTTTTAAATTTCACAAAAACAGGCAGAGTTTCTGAAGAAGATGATTGTCCCTGTTCTCCTGCCACTGGGCAGGAGAACCTTTAATGGGCCAGCAAAGTTGATGTTCTTAAACCTCCTAATAAGAGGTTTCTGCTTCTGAAGAGTTGACTTCCAACAATTGGTGATTTTGTGATGGTAGTGATACCTTTATGTGGTAAAGACCACCTGTTCACTGGATAATTTTATCTGTGGGACAGACTCTGCATGGTAACCACTCCACTGGTACATAATTGTTTGTGAAAAATATTATAGTGTAATAATTCAGGTGGGTAGCCGTGTTGGTCTGAAGCAGCAGAACAAAGTTGGAGTCCAAAGTTTCATCCAAGGTATAAGCTTTTGTGTGCATGCACACTTCTTCCATCTGAAGAAGTGTGGGTAGCACATGAAATCTTATACCTTGAATAAAATTTTGTACCTTGAATAAAATAGTCCCGTCCAGTGCATCTGCAAACCTAGAAGAAGAAGAGATTGGATTTATACCCCGCCCTTCACTACCCAAGGGAGTCTCAGAGCGGCTTACAAACTCCTTTCCCTTCCCCTCCCCACAACAGACACCCTGTGAGGTAGGTGGGGCTGAGAGAGCTCTGAGACAACTGTCCTTGAGGGAACAGCTGGTACAGAGCTATGGCTTGCCCAAGGTCATCCAGCAGGTATAAGAGGGGGAGTGGGGAATCAAACCCGGTTCTCCCAGATTAGAGTTCGCACACTTAACCACTACACCAAACTGGCTCCTAGGGTTGTTCTGCCAGTGAACTAGGGTTTCCAACTCCAGGTTGAGGAAATCCCTGGAGATTTGGGAGTGGAGCCTGAGGAGGGTGGAAGGAGGGACCTAAGCAAGGCATAATGCCATGGACTCCACTTTCCAAAGCAGCCATTGACCTGATCTCTGTAGTTTGGAGCTCAGTTGTAATTCCAGGAGATCTCCAGACACCACCTGTAGGTTGGCAACCCTAAAAAATCATATTCAGCATGCTAGTTCTGCAGGCTAGTTCTGCAAGCTGATTTCCATGGGAACCTAATCTGTAGGAATTGATTCCAATCCAGTGTGGGAATAATTGTTGGACATAAGATATTGGTTCAGGTAAGATTTTGTATAGATGGGACAGAAAATAATGTTTTTATTGGTTTTGTCAAAACCGCTTGCACCAGGGGAGTTCAGACATTTGGAAATGTGGGGTGAAAGCGCTGATAGCGGACTTTCCCCCGTGCCTGATTACTTCACTTCCAAAGCGGGGCAGAATAGGGTGGTGACAACTGGGGCACAGAGGATCATGCTCTTTAAATCTGCAAAGGTACCTCAAAGATACCGACGCAAACCGCTTGTGTGACTACAGCCTTGGTCAGAATGTCAGATCTGGAAGGGAGAAAAATGACTGTGTGAATTCTACCCTAAATACTAATATAAGAGGCTATAACAGTGTCTCATCTGTTGATAATGTTAAAGGTTCATATGTCTTGAAAATCTGACTGCATGATCTTTAAAAATGCTTCTGTCCTTTATGTAGCATTGTCTGATAATTAATAACAAGATGTTATCAATATATAATGAAATAATGAAATAATGAAATAAAACACACATGGATTTGATTAAGTAATAATCATTTTATGCTGTTTCTTTCATGATCTACTGTAGACAAAAAAGAATGTTCAAATGTGCTGTAATTGCTTCCACATTGGTTATCATGACTATAAACACAAAATAAGTTTTTTTTTTCTTATTTTCTTGTGTTATTGCCACCATCATATGAAAGGAATTAATTGACTAGTGTTCTAATATGCAGTCATTTATTTACTCTATCACTATTATTATTTTAAATTATTTAACTAACACAAGCAATGAACACCAACTTACAGAAGAATAATTGGCTCATTTCATGAGTCTGATCTAATTTTGTGACTTGCATATAAAATGCCTTAATTTTGTCTGAGATTTGGAAGACGTAAGGTAACGTGATGTTAAAACAGCACTGGATTTTGGAATAACTGGGCATTTGGTAAAGTTTTATTATATTTGGGAGGTCGTAATGATCTCCTAATAGTTTATGGCAAGGGAAGCAGCTTGCCTTCCCATTACAGCGCAGGAATCTGGTTTCCAGTAGCAAGAAGAGCCAAGGAACTTGGGACGCAGCTAGTGTTGCCAACCTTCAGATGGCTCCTGGTGTACTCCCAAAATTACAGCTATCTTCAAATTACAGAAATCAGTTCCCCTGGAGTAAATATAAATTTTGGAGGATGAATGATATGGAATTACATCCATAGTTCCCTCTAAGCTGTGCTAGGGGGTGCTGGTGCGCAAAATTTTAACAGCCAGCTCAGAGAATTTCTGTTTCAGCCTACAGATACTGCTTCAGCCCACTGGAAATGATGGAGGATGAGGGCACCTCCTTATGGGGCCCATAGAATTGGACTCCCTGGTCCAATACTTTTGAAACTTGGGGAGATTTTTGAGGAGAGGCACTGGCAGCTATACTGCAAATTTGGTGTTTCTACCTCAAAAAGCAGGGCCCCCCAGAGCCCCAGATACCCCCAGATCAATTCTCCATTATAACCTGTGGGGCCCATTAACTGTAATGATCCCCATTGGCTACAATGGAGCTGGAGAAAAAGATTTTTCTTTGCACACCCCTATTATGCTTTTCAGTATGATTTGTAAGCTGCCTTGAGTCACAGGGAAAAGTGGGAAATAAATATTTGAATAAATAAGTAGTTTGGGTGTGTTGATAACATTTAAGCAACTCCCCCTTTTTAAGGACAGGCAGGATTCTGACAGTGATTGTTCCTGAAGAAGTGAGCAGTGACTCATGAAAACTCATACCCTGCTATATATTTTATTAGTCTTTAAGGTGCTACAGGACTCTTGCTCTTTTCTACTGTTCCTTCTCTGTTATACTTGACCTGTAATGCTGGTTGTCATGTTTCACTAAAATACACAAAGTAGACTGCAAGAGTCCCCCCCCCCCCCCCCCCCAAAGTGCTGGCATGTTTTCTAAGGCTCAGCACAGGGTGACGGCCTGGTCTACCAATATAGTGGAAAGGGGTAGGTAAGATTTCACTTGATACTGTTTTCTCTTTTAATGCTTAAATTATTCCTAACATATAGTTTAAATATAACTTCAAATAATTTATTCTGAGATTTTTACAAGGTTATAGAAGTAATCTTCTAAAAAACTAATTTATATAATAGTCAAATGTAGACTCACAACTGTAATGCTACTTGTTTTTTTCCACTCACGAGGTAGAATCTCTGCTCACAATACTGTGGAGCTTAGAGGGAACAATGATTACATCCCTACTGAACCCCCTACCTTCCTCTAACCCCACTCTCTCCCCAGATCTCCAGGAATTTCCCCAAGTCAGAGCTGGCAACCGTAGGAACAGCTAACATCTTTCTTCACCACACAGGGGCAGTTAGATTAGCACCTTCTTGAAGACTAATTGGGATGTGGAATGGTATGGTACAGCCCGACCTCATCAGATCTCGGAAACTAAGCAGGGTCAGTACTTGGATGGGGGGCAACAATGGAAGACTCTGCAGAGGAAGGCAATGGCAAACCACCCCTGCTTCTCATTTGCCTCGCAACCCTCTTGCTGGGGTTGCCATAAGTTGGTGGCAACTTGATGGCACAGACATATGTAGAATAATAATAAGGAAAATGCTTTCCTTAGCAGTGCATTTCAGTTCTGGATGTTATACAGCTGTTAATGACATAGACTCTGTTTCTAGCTGGAACAAAAGGATCAGGTCTTAAAACAACACTAGGTTATTAAATTATGTATCACAAAGCAAATAATTGGAGCAGGATGTTAAGCAGAGTTTACAAAATTAAGACAACATAAGGACTTTAAACACTGTTCTTCTAATTAGAAACAGTTTGCTGTACTATCTGGATTGAATATATTTATAATATTATTATGTATTCATTTAAAATAAAATCAAGCTTTCCAATCTCCAGCAAGGAAGGAAAATATAAAATTTTGGGTGCATGAATTAGCCTGGATTAGAAAGACTCATTATAACAGGCTCCTGAATTTAAAATTTTTAAAAAATCTTGCAGAAAGGAGGGATTTCAGCCCATCCACACTTAAAGAGACCCACGTCTCACTGCAGTCAAATAGAGCTAAAGGTAATAAGTGCCCCTACATATTGGGCAGGTCACACTCTTGATCTGATATTTTGTTCTGGGCAAGAAGAATGTGATCTGAAGGTAGAGGAGTTGGTGGTTTCTTTGTCATGGACAGGTAACGGTTTGCTTAGGCTTAGATTTACAGGAATGCCGGGACTCTGCTGTGGTCAGAAGCGTGTTGAGATCTGATCTACAGGAGGAGGTATCCTCCTCCTGGTATTCTGCTGTGATCATTTTGCTCAGTGCTTTGTGGATGAAATCTCTTGTATCCATTCATTCCAGCTAGGACTCTACATGGGCAGTTATGGGGCGAGATGGTGCCAGGGTGCCAGATTGTCCAGCTGTTTGGGATACTTTTCAGTTTATTTAGTCTGAGGATGTGGATGGGATCCAGGGAGCTTTGAGGCCTACCACTTGCTTGCATGACCCTTGCCCTTTCTGGCTTCTTACTCTACCGGGAGGGACTGGCTGACTGGATCCGAGGGGTACTTAATGCCTCCTTGAGAGAAGAGGTGGTTGCACCAGCATCAAAAAAGGCTGTGGTTCTCCCACTTCTAAAAAAACCTACTCTGGACCCATGAGATCTCAGTGACTATCGACCAGTCTCAAATGTTCCATTCTTGAGCAAGGTGATTGAATGATTGGTGGCTGGGCAACTTCAAGTTTTCCTGGCTGAGGCAAATTATTCAGATTGTTTCCAGTCTGGTTTTTGGTTTGGTTATTGGACAGAAACAACCTTGGTCACTCTGGTGGATGACCTATGTTGGAAGATGTACAGAGGGAGTGCAACTCTGTTGATTCTCCTGGACCTCTCAGTGGCTTTTGATAGCATCACTCACAGAATCCTTCTGAACTGCCTTTCCAGGCCAAGTTTGGGAAGCATCATTATGAGGTTGTTCTGGTCCTATCTGGAGGTATATTTCAGAAGGTAGTGCTGGGGGGACTGCTGCCCAGCCCTTTGGCCTCTGGCCTGTGAGATCCTGCAAAGTTTCATCTTGTCCTCCATGCTTTCAAACATCCAGGGGTCCTCTCGTAGAAAAAGAGGTGCAGGAGCTCATTAGCATAACTCATTAGCATAACTCATTAGCATATGCCACCACCACCCCTAACATACCGGAAGTGTGTCAGAAGGCAACACCCACCCCTCAGGTTCCACTCCACAAGTGAGTGAAACTGACCTGCTCTTCCTCCATTCCCTTCCCCATCCAATACTTTGTGCAATAAAAATAAGCGTAAAGAACACATCCTCATTCTCTTCCTGCTCCCTTGAAACCGCTAGGTTTCAAGTAAACTTGAGATACCCAGGACATGTGCACCACCCATCCCTTTCCCTTCCCCTCCCCACAACAAGACACCCTGTGAGGTAGGTGGGGCTGAGAGAGGTCTTTTGAGAACTGCTCATGAGAGAACAGCTCGGAGAGAACTTGTGACTGGCCCAAAGTCACACCAGCAGCTGCATGTGGAGGAGTGGGGAATCAAACCCGGTTCTCCCAGATTAGAGTCCAACTCCTGGCCACTACACCAAACTGATAAGGTGGAAGCTGCTGAAGGGTTGGTGAAATTTCTCCAGTACTTATGTGCCATGTGCCCAGATAAAAAATGGTATACTTAGAAAATTTATATGCCACCTTGAGCAAGTCTCTGGAAAAGCAGCACACAGTCATAAAAAGAACAATGATAAAATTATCAATATTAAAACAAAACATTAAAAACAATAAAGACCCTAGCAGGGCTTTCCCTGGGGCGCTGCACCTCTGCACTGCTCGGGGAAGCTGAGGAGGGGGTGGGGCTTGGTCATGTGCCTGCCCCCTGGGCTCCTCACTCCCGGAGCTGCACTCCTGTGCACTCCCACTCCAACAGACCCCTGCAAACATCTACATGAAACCGCTGGGTGAAGTCACCCGTAGATTTGGGCTGGGTTGTCACCAATATGGGGATGACATTGACGTTCAGCTCTATCTTGCACTTTCAGCTGATCCCGGGGAGGATGTAGAAACCCTGAACCAGTGCCTGAGGCTAATAAAATGAAGCTTAACCCTGACAAGATGAACTGGTGAACAGAAGATCTGTCCTGGAACTTAAGGTGTCGCCTGTTCTGGATGGGGCTGCCACCCTTCTGGAAGGAACAGGACTGTAGTTTGGGGTGCTTTTAAACCCAGACCTACTGCTCGGTAGGCAGGTGGCAGCTGTGGCCAAGAGTACCTTTTACCAGCTTCAACTGGTAAATTGGCTGCGACCTTTCCTGGACAGGAATCATCTGGCCACTGTGGTGCATGCCCTGGTTACATCTAGATTGGATTACTTCAATGCAGTCTATGTGGGGTTGCCCTTGAAAAGTGTTTGGAAAAGTCAATTGGTGTAGAATGCTGCAGCCAGGAGGCTAACTAGAGTGGGTTGTAGGGATCGTATCACTCCACCCTTGGCTCATCTACACTGGCTCCCAATCAACACAACACAACACAAAACCTTTATTGGCATGAAAGCACAAACATCATGGAAATCCAGCAAAATACTAAGAGTCTCCCAATCTGTTTCCAGGCACAGCTGACATTTAAAACTCTGTATGACTAGGGATCAACATACCTGAAAGACCGCCTACTCACTTATGAGCCTACCTGGCCACTGCAGTCATCTTCAGAGGACCTGCTTCAGGTGCCCCCACCTTCTGAGATTAGGAGGGTGGCAACCTGGGATAGAGGGTCTTCTTGGCTGCAGCACCAAAACTCTGGCCCTCTCTCCCCACGGAGATTTGCCTGTCCCCTTCTGTTGCCGTCTTCTCTCTGTGGGCAAATACTTTTGTTTCAGTTGTCATTCCCTCAGCGATCCCTCCTTCCTCCCTATTAGTTTAACCATTGTTTTTTTTTTAATCTCTTACACTTATTTTAAGTTTTAACTTATTTTAATGATGTAGTTGTGTGCTGGTTTTAATGGCTTTTAAGATGAGATTTTTTTGGTATATTTTTATTTGTTATCCGCCTTGGTGGTGCTATGAGGGCAGAAAGTTGGGGTAAAAAAACTTGTTAATAAATAAATAATAAAGGACATCTCACTTGGTTGGACTGTGGCCACAGAGAGGCGGTTCAGCATGCCACTGAAAATAGTTCATTACTGAAGCTACTTCTACACGTCATCGTAACTCAGTCTGAATGCCATTGGCTAAACCATTTGTTTTAGATTCATGTCTACAGCAGGAATTTACAGGTACAAATACCTACTCCCATTATTATTTTATCTTGAAAATTCTCACTGAACTTCCAAGCTGATCAGTGGCAGCTGGCCCTTTAAGAGTCAGCCAGTCCCTGACAGCAGGCCCTTTGACAGCCAGTTGTCTGATAACCAGCTGTTGGGATGCTCCACCCAGGAGCCAGAGAAGAGTGACAGGAGGGGGGAAGAGTGCTTAGAAGGAGCTATTGGTCCCTCTCAGGTTTTGGCGCCCCCCCCCTCCCCGGTAGAACTTCTGGCTAGAGGGAGGCCACTAGCCAAGCCTTTAAAGGGCTTGAAGCAGCAGACTAGTGATGCTGGCAGGCCAGCTGTGCCTCCCAGCTCAAAAAGGAGTAGAACAAGGGGAGGGGAGGTAGAATAGTGTTATGTCCACTGACCGCCACTGGGATCAGCGATATACAGCCAGAGCTTGACTCCTTGAGATAATAGAGGTCAAGGATCCTAGACCACCTGTAAACCTGCACAGCATTCTTATGGACTTTAAAGTTGATTTATGAGAGCATTGAATGAACTATGATGCCAGTTATGTGAGACCTGAAAGTGCACTAGGTAACCAGTGGGAAGATGGGAACAGACACCTATACTACAGAGTCAGAGCACCATTTTCTGAGGTTGCCTCCTCCAGGCGGGAGGTTAACACAGAGAACAAAGACATTCTCACACACAAAGCCATGAGGTTGCAGGCTTATATCAGCAACTCCATGAAGGCACACACTCCAGGCACGTACCCAGGCTTATGCCCCCTCCTGCAAGACCTCATTTCCATTTGCTACATCAAAGGATTTCACACCTGGGTGCGAAGACAGCAGGGTGCTTCCTGAGAATCGGTTCCCATGCCCAGCACTCCCTTCATCCCGAAGACAGATGGCAGATGCAGCTGACGTCAACATCCTGTCCTGACCATCAGGTAGATCTGAATATTGACCACTCCTATAGCACCCCCTTAGTGGCTAGAGATAGAGAATGGACCATCTATAGGCTCTCTTGAGATGGCATCATATCATGCCATCCTCCCAGGTACCATCTCCCAATAAAAGCTGCTCCCCAAGAATCACAAGTTAGTTATTTCCAGTCTAGCTTTCCCCTCCTTCCTTGCTTATCTCCCATCCTTCCTCACGGACCCTTGGGTGCACCACTGGGATCTGCCACGTGGCTTTCTGCTGGTCCAGAACCACAATCCTTTGTCCTCTTCCCAAAGACTTCCCCCCCTTTGTTTTCCAGACAGATTTCACTGATTCGTATAGAGGTAAACCATCAAATATCCTGCTCATGCAAACGTCTCTGTGTTTCTACCTAATTTCCTCATTCTGTATAACTGTGTGAATGATAGTGTAACATTGTAACATTGTTTATAAATCTTTTATTACATTTTCAGTAAACAATATATCTTTTATACTTTAACTTGAGTCTGTGTCAGTTCCTGAGAAGCCTCGGTTTAGCGCCGCCTCTGTGTACGTAGGCAAGATCCCGTAAAGCCGGCTGCATATTGTTAAGAGCTAATATTCTCCCAAATATTAATAAATAAAAGAGCAGTCAGGCCAACACACCACTAGCCCTCCAATAAGAACTCTGGCAGGAAATTCAAACCCACCAATAGGACTTGTGGGTGTGTCCTAGGGATTGTATATAGTTGGCCATCTCGGCCGGTATTGCATGCTAGTTGTGTACCTAATAAACCAATGCTTAGTACTACGTCATAGTCTGGGTTTTCCATGCATCAAACTCAGTACACAATAAATAGAGTGGTACTCAACCTGCACCCCTTTCTGTCTGAGGACAAAGGAAGGCACCAGCCAAATGCACAAAGGCCATGGCATGAGATCCTTCACCCCTCACCATTTGCTCCGGTCCTTTTTTTTCTCCCTGCCTACAGTTTAAAAACTCCAGCTTGGATATACGTGCAGACTGAAGTAACTGGCTGTTGCCCATCAGGCAGCCAGGGTTGAAAGGTATCTGGAACAGATACGCTTTTTTGGTTGGAACAAGGAGCAAAAGAGAAAGGCCATAAACTGGATTCAATTCTGTTTTTACAGCACCCCAAGGAGAAATGAGGTTCAGTCAAGTTATTACTTGTATTGAAATAAATTACTTTGTACTCGAGTTACCCATCTCAAAATGGGGCCTGAAGTTCTTTTTGGGTTACCACTATCTCCAGATTACAGAGATAAGTTCCTCTGGAGAAAATGGCTGCTTTGGAGGCTGCACTGTGTGGCATTATACCCTGCTAAGGCCGCTCCCTGCCTTAAACCCCACCCACCCTAGGATCCACCTTAAAATCTCCTGGAATTTCCAAGCCAGAGTTGACAACTCTACTTCATACACATAGAAGAGTAATGAATGCTAATGAAACATAAGACATTCCAATAATGTCTTATGTTCTTGCATTGTTGGTGTGTGTGGAGGTAAAGCTGGGCTGATGGTGAACCTGGCAGTTTGTATAGGGTTAGTATAGGGTTGCCAACGTCCAGGTGGGGCTTCGAGATCTCCTGGAATGACAGCTGATTGCTAGGCTACCGAGATCAGTTCCCCTGGAGAAAATGGCTGCTTTGGATGGTGGACTCTATGGCATTACATCTCTACTTAGCTCCTTCCCTTCTCCAAACTGTGACATCCCCTGACTCCATCCCTCAATCTCCAGAGGTTTCCCATCCCAGAGTTGGCAACCCTAGGCTAGTAACTTGGGCTGGAGAACTGCATGTTCTCTTGCGATCACTCTATCCTCATTGCAATGTAGAAGTATCCTCACCTTTCAGTTAGCCACCAGAGGGCGATACAGTCATGGCCTATTGTTGAAGTTTAACATCATGTGGATTCTTTCTGTCTTTCTAAACAATAGATTAAATTTGGTTGCTTTTACAAAAGACTGTTAATGTAGAATAATGGACTTAAGAATACAAAGTCATCTGTAAAGTCATTTGGAAGTTTGAGCACCTTTTTAGTGAAGCTGGACCCAAGAAAAATATTTAACACACGTCACAATCAAGCAAGGAAAAGACCATGAGCAAAACCCTCTTTTTATGCATGGATTACATCTATGATGTAAGCAATCTAGTGGTGATCAGGGGTCATTTTGTAGAAAAAGAGCTGCAGGAGCTCATTAGCATAACTCATTAGCATATGCTACACCACCTGACATCACCGAAAGTATGTCAGACGGCAAGAAAGAAAGGGGGAGAGAGAGAGACAGAAAGAAAGAGCTGGCAGAGTTGGGGCAGCTACTAATCCAAGCCTCAGAAATACCACTATTCTGGGAGGATAGCTTCAGCTATCCTCCAGAAGGCTGGTTGGAGGAACAAGGACCTTTCCAGGGGATGGGGTCGTTTTGCTGCAGCCATGACACAAGCAGGCATTCCCCTGCGGGGGGGGGGGCTGGCACCAACTCCCGGAGCTGAACTCCCCCAAGCTCCTGCTCGAAATGATCCCTGGTGGTGATGCTTATACACACCTTGCCCCATTCCTGGTTAAAGACATGCTCATCTGTACGTAGAAACCCATGAGGGTAAAAGAACACTGCCTATTGGAACTTGTGTCAAGTCTCCCCTTGGGCGATTAAAGGGAAAAGGTTCCACAGCTGTAATCTTTGACGTTTGGGCAGTTCCCTCTTGTTCTCTAGATCCAGTAACACAAACTTGCTTTAGTGCCATGTCAACATTTCTTGTTGGTGAACATGTGATGAGAACCTATCATAAATCAGTTATACTACCTTTAGAGAAGGAAGAGTTTGTGAGAACTTACTGAAAAGGGGTTCAGGTCACTAGCTTTCAAAGTGGCAGCCTTTTGGGGTGGTTATATAAAACTGCAGCAACTATCATTTTGAAGTTCTGTTCCATGAGCTCTGTCAGTGATGTTAAAGTTTATCAGAAAGGCAGAGAAGGGTTTAAAAAAAAAAGACAATAGACTTGTTTCCAGTTTTTAATGCTTTCTTGTAAAACTGAAAATAGAAAACCAGTTCAGCAAGTGAAATCATTTATGTACATGAGGTCTATGACTGTTAAAAGAAGTCCTTTTATAGTCAAGAAAATGTCCAATGCATTAACTGTGATTAAAGGAACCAGCATTCTTAAATTGAAAACATACTTTTCAGGAAAAAAATCTTTACAAGCATATTATATAATTTAGATTTATATTTTACTAAAACGGACTTACACACCAAGCAGTTTTAGATGCTCTTCCTTTTCCCTTAAGAGAATCATTTTCAAAGTGCCACAGCAAAAGAATAGGTTCCAATAATTATACAGTATATTCCTTTATAAAATGGGTTGGTAAATGTGAACAGTTGACTTAAATGAGCACATACAATGTTGCAGACTAAATATAGTAAAAATAGTTGAACAACAATTCTGTAAATACAAAAGGCATTATAACCATGGTAAAGAAAACAAGGTTCAAGCCTGGTTTAGGTATCTGTATAGATGGGAGGAATGTGATTAAAGCAGTGATCAAAGGCGCCATTTTGGAAGAATCCATTATTCTCTTCTGTCCCACTGATGACTACTTCTTCCGATACACATTGTGCTTCAGATATAACTTCATAGCCTGAAAGTACAGCAGACACAAAAGACTGATTAATACAGTTAAGTGGCACACACCCTCTGAGTCCAAAAGCCAAACTGCAAGTGCTGCTAAGTTGGATGGTTTTTTCCTGCCCATTGTTTGTTTCTTAATGCAAAGCAGCTTGAAGGTGCTCCTTAGCTCTGTCTGTTTCTGCTGTTTGTCTTCTCACAATTGCCTCACAACTGAGCTGTCATTTGGCATAGGGTTACAAAGCTGAGGGTGTGCGTCACAACATGTGAAAAAACTACAGCAGCTTCCCAACATGTGTCATGTGGAGAAACAGACATTTGCTTCACACAGCACAATAATACACAAATCATCTTTAGAGGTAATTATAAAGTAACCATTATTTGCCCTGAGGCTATACCATCAAGTGTCTGTGAACAACCTTACTGGTTAATACGTTTTGATAGCCATACTAGTAAGCAGTGTTTTTTTTTGCAAAAAAGAAAAAAAGGGGTTTGTGTGCCAGTACTCATGAAATTGCACCAGGTTCCACCAATTCCCCCTTTGAGACTTGTTGGGACAGTCCCGAAAATAAGCACTGATATTTACTCCAATTGCATACTGTCACAAGAAAAGCCCTGCTGGATGGGTGTCAAACTGGTAGCTGTGTATACTCAACACAAAGCACAAAGAGATAGTTTCTCATTTCCAGATCAGAGGCAGCAACAAAATATTCCTAAAATACAAGTGGATATATTCTACAGTTGTTTTATGAACTGGCCTTTCCCTTTATATTTTTAAATTTAAGGCTTCAGACACACGTGTGTCTTACTGGCACAATGGGATCCTGATATATGAATATTCATCATCATTATGAAGCAGCTCCAGTTTTAAGCCACTTAACATAGGTCATCAGGAAAGTCATTGTTCAGCTTAAAATGGTGTCTTGTCCAGCCATGTAAGCAGCTGCAGAAGAAACAGCCAGTGTAGTGTAGTGGTTAGAGTGTCAAACTAGTATCAGAGAGACATCTCTACTCTGCTATAGAAGCTTGCTGGGTGACATTGGGCAAGTCACATCATGCTCCGCCTACCCTACCTCACAGGTTTGTTGTTGTGAGCAGGGGTCATTTGGGGCTGGAGCGAGGTGGAGTGGCACTTCACCAGCCCATGAGTGGGCACTAGGATAGCCACGGGCCAAATCAGATTCTCTGATCTGATTTGGCCCACCGCTGAATTGCTGTGGCGGCTTTAAAAGCGGCTGGAGGGGAGGGGGTTTGAGGGAGAGGCTCCAAATATACAGGGTAGCTGCTGGATCCTCTCTTCCAAATACCCTCCAAGTTTCAAGACGATTGGACCAGGGGGTCCAATTTTACAGGCCCCCAAACAGATTGCCCCATTCCCTCCATTGTTCTCAATAGTTGGAAAAAAAGTAACATTGGAGGGGATGGGGCAACCTGTTTGGGGCCCCATAGAATTGGACCCCCTGGTCCAATCTTTTTGAAACTTGGTGGGTATTTTGGGGAGAGGCCCCAGCAGCTACCCTGCAAGTTTGGAGCCTCTCCCTCAAACCCCCTCTCCTGCACGCCTTGGCAGGCCAGCTGGGGGAGGGAGGGGGAGGCTTTTGAAGATGCCCCCCCCCCCTTGCTTCCCTTTCTGACACACTTCCGGTGATGTCAGGGGACGAGGCATATGCTAATGAGTTATGCTAATAGGTATGCTAATGAGCTCCTGCATCTCCTTTTCTACAAAATGACCCCTGGTTGTGAGAATAAATGGGGGAGAGAATGATATTGTAAATCTCTTTGGGTCCCCAATGGGAAATAAAGTGGAATATAAATAGCTAAATAAATAAAGTTGAAAGCTACTTTCCAGCTCCCCTATGCAATTACAGCCTAAGAGATTCCCTCTCACACTAATTGGGAGAACTTTCAGTGGAAAGTGCTGGGAGATGTAAATCTTTCCTGTATTCTCCTAGCTCCAGCAGCCCCTTTTGACTCCTGGAAAGATGATTCACAGACAATGATACACCAGGACAAGCATATATCTCAGAAGTTCCAGATAGCATAAATCATTGAAGGCTTGGAACAATTTTTTTTTAATTGGCTGTTAATAGGATTCATAGTGTAGCACTATGTCATGTTTTGCATTCCTGGTAGATGAGACTGCACTTTATATTGATGGTTCCATAAAAGCAAGAAAAACAAGCTTAAACTAAGCCCCAATGAGTCTTGCTAAAGCAAATAGCTCTTATTTTGCATGCAAAAATTAGAAGATATTTAAATACATTTGTATGCTGTTACATTTAAGGCTCCAAATATTTGCTTCATACAAGCAAGTAAAATGTATAGACTGATGGCATTCATTTTATTACTTATTGGAACCATGCTCATGCCAGGAAGAGATTTTATTATGCACTTAATTGAGTTTATAATTTATATACCACTCTTTTTCCTTTTTACATCCTCACTGGAATGTGATGATGGTATATATTTGTATGTTCTGAAGATTTGCGAGTTTTCTATATGTTTACGAATTTTAAAAAGAGGCAACAAGGCTCTAAAATTTCCCTGCTTAAAACTTGTGAAAACAAAAATATCTGAACTGAAACATTTCATAGTAGTTTAACCCCCAGACAGAGAACTATCAAAAGCTGTCGTAAGGGTTACCAACCTCCAGGTGGGGCCTGGAGATCTCCCAGAATTACAACTGGTCTCCAGACTGCAGAGATCACTTCTCCTGAAGAAAATGGCTGCATCAGAGGGTGTCCTCTCTGACACGGTGCCTTGCTGACATGCTTCCCCTCCCTAGGCTTCACCCCCATATCTCCAGGAAATTCCCAACACAGAGTTGGCAACCCTACGTTGTAGAGGGTGTCTTGCCATGGTATTAATCTGATTTCTTCTGAAAAGTTTATTTGGGCTGTTCTTTGAATACCGCAGTCTGCCAATCAAAATGTTAACAGAAAGGATGTTTTAGTAACACCAGAATGGCAGAGGACAACACCCAAAAAGGCTAAGACTGAATGTTTCATATGATTTTTCCTATGTGCTAATTCATGTTACAGATGCTTTAGGTACTGTATCTGCTCACAAACTGAGACCACAAACCCTTTCTCTGAAGGGACAATGGCATGACTGAGTTTATACTCTCTTATGAGTGCAAAGCGACTGATTTATGAATATCTGTGTTGCAATTAATTATTTAAAGCCAGGCTCAGCATAAATACACACTTAAATAAGCAGAAAAGTTAGAATTGAGCCCCCTGTTTGCAGCCTCCTAAGCAACGGACGTTGCTTGTAACTGAAATATTCGTAACATGTTCTGCCCACCCGGCCAGTCTGCTCCCCAGTTTTTCACAGCCCTTTACTTACCAGCTTCTTGAATTACTTCTCACATAAGCCTTCTCCATGACAACAGCACTCTTAGCACTGTACACTCAGGGCTTGCCTCTCTGTAACCCAGATATTTTCAATATAGAGTGAAATGGTATAAGTCTACTGCTGGTTGAATCCGCTTCAACTCACCACTGAACCTGCCTGAAACTCACAGCTTAGTCCCATCTGCAGACAGTGAAGGCAGGTTGTTACTGGAGGTGACAGTGCAAGGGAGGTGGAAGGAAGGGCAGATTTAGTACTGCTCAGATATATCTCAATGTGAACAGGTTCTTAGCCTAACCGATTTACTTGTTTGGATGGAGCAAAGTGCTTTGGACTGAATGATGCATTTAATTCTGAGGTAACTTGGCATCTGAGCCTTTGCTCCAATTAAAAGATTCTTAGGCAAGCAATCTGATTCTTAGGCAAGCAATCTGACAGCAATGGTTTTGCCAAAGTAAAATAGGGGGAAATGGGCAAATATCCAATTTTGCATCTTCAGTGTTGAAAACACATTTTTAAAGCAGGGGGGAATTGTCATAGACTGCATTAAAATGACTGTAACTTTTTAAAAAATATTTAAAATCATGTAATACTTAAAATTATGTTGATATATTAGGGCTATTTTTGGGCAGGAATGCACAGGAACAGAGTTCTGGCTGGCTTCTGAGTTGGCCATGCCTACAACCAAAACCTCTGGTACGCGTGGCTACAGAGCACGTTACACACAAGAGGGAAAGGCAGCATGTTAAAATGCCCTCTTTCCCACTGTGGAACCCTTCAGGATTTCTTGTCAATTTCACTCCTGGCCAGTCAGCTGAGAGTGAAATTGACAAGGAAAAGGCTCTTTCTTCCTTCCCTTCTCTAGCGGACATGTGGCAGCTGGAAAAGGGCAGACAGGGAACCCGGTCATGCTGAAAATGCCTTTCTTTCCCTCTCCGATCTGAGGGAAAGAGAGAAAGGCATTTAACCATGCCCCCCCCACTTCCCCGAGTCTCTCTGCAATAGTGGAGAGGCTCAGGGAAGAAAGGGGCATGTGGGCATGCCTGCCTTCCTTTCCCCAGCCTGTTCGCCGCAGCACTTCAGCATCTTTCAGATCTGAGGAACTTCAGCAGTGCCTTTCCCCCGCCATCTGGTTCGGGGGTTGGGGGGGTTAAGAGTGGTAGACTCTAATCTGGAGAACCAGGTTTGATTCCCCACTCCTCCACATGAAGCCAGCTGGGTGACTTTGGGTCAGTCACAGTTCTCAGAACTCTCTCAGCCCTACCTACCTCACAGGGTGTCTGTTGTGGGGTGAGGAAGGGAAGGCGCTTGTAAGCCGCTCTGAGACTCCTATAGGTAGTGAAGAGTGGGGTATAAAACCAACTCCAACACATTATTAATGACCTACAACCCATGCTGGGTAGTGACACTTCCGTCACATAGGCCCTGGGGGCTCAACTTTTTTTTGTTTACAGATAGCCTGCTAACCTAAAACAACTTCTCACTAAAGTTGCCAGTCTCCAGGTGGGGCCTGGAGATCTCCCGGTTCTACAACGGATCTCCAGCTGACAGAGATCAGCTCCCCTGGAGAAAATGGCTGCTTTAAAGGGTGGACTCTATGGCATTGTACCATGCTGAGGCCCCTCCCCTCCCCAAACCCCGCCCTCTCCTGGCTCCACCCCCAAAGTCCCCAGGTATTTTCAATCTGGCAACCCTACTTCTCACCCACAATGACAAACTACTTAACAGTAACATGGACTCTGGTATCAAGTCCTGCAACAAACCAAGATGCCAAATTTGCTCTCACATAGATCCTAGCAACACCATCAGTGGACCCAGCAATATCAGCCATACCATCTCAGGTTCCTACTCCTGCACATCCTCTAATCATGTGACTTATGCCAACATGCGTCAGCAATGCCCTTCCAGTTTCTACATTGGACAAACTGGACAATCCCCTCGACAAAGAATTAATGGACAGAAGTTTGACATCAGAAACCACAACATTCAAAAACCAGTGGGGGGAACCTTCCAGGACATTCAGTTGCTGAGCTAAAAGTAGCAGTTCTCTTACAAAGGAATTTCAAAGGGAGATTAGAGAGACTGCTGAATTATAGCTGATAACAAAGCTCAAGACAATGCATTGGATTGAATCAAGGCCTAGATTTCTTGTCTCTTTACCAATGCTGATTTCTCCACACCTACAACCTCTCTGCATATCACACCTAATCCAATCACACCTTCTATTGTCATTTGCATTCCGCGTCTGAAATCACTCCACTTTCCAATATATAGGACAGATGGACTCACATTCTAGCAGTATCTGAAGAAGTGAGCAGTGACTCACAAAAGCTCATACCCTACCACAAATTTTGTTAGTCTTCAAGGTGTTTCTGGACTCTTTTCTACTGCTACAGACAGACTAACATGGCTACCCATCTTGACTGGCCAGTATGTGACACAGGACACTGGACTAGATGGATGACTTGCCTGATCCAGCAGGGCTCTTCTTCTTATATATGACTAGGAGCAAGGCCCATTGTACATCAATACAACGGGCTCTAGCAACAGTCCAGCCTCGTGCGGCCCCGGTTGGCGGAGCACCTGTAGGCGTCGGATGTGCCGCTGCCAGGAGTGGGCTCAGGCCCTGCATCTGGCTGTCTGTGCCTGCCAGTGGTTCCCCGCTCGCCACCCACCTGGGGACCTGCAGGTGTCAGCCACGGTGGCAGCAGGAGCAGGCTTAGGTCTGGTGTCTGGCTGCCTCCGTTGTCCTGCCATCTGCTCACCGGCTGCCTGGCAACCTCCAGGCATCCACAGCTGCCCCTTTCAGCTGCCACCAGAGCGTGCACCCCGTTGGTTGCCTCCAGCCTACTGAGGCGGTGCGCCAGTTCTGTGGGCAGTTGGGTGGGCCTATGGCACAGCAACCGTGAATCGTGAGGCACGTTCAGGCCAGCACTGCATCTGTGGGTGGGCATCAGGGAACGCGGCCAGTGTCCCCGGTCTGAGTGGCAGCTCGTGCATCTATGGCTGAAGAAGCACATTGAACGTGGCCACCCCAAAATGGCTTTATTATAGAGAGAGATTAAGATTTTATAAAATCAAAGTTTCCACAAGAATTAATGACATTTTTGTGAACGTCAGTATAGAATTTAAAACCACTGTCTCAATTTAAAGGGCCATGAAAAACCATCCAAAACCACTAATTTTGTTTTTATATTTCTAGGCGATACTAGATTGCCCTTTAGTCATCAAAGTTAGCAGATCATCTGACCAAACTAGATATTACCTGAAATATGTGGCTACCATATCTCTCTCCTGTATTCTCTGATGACGTCTCGGTGAAATGGTAATGTTTGCAACTGACATGTTTGCAATGATGTCATGTCATACATTTGATTCAACTAGACATTGCCAGGATCTGCATCAGCATCCACACATTTCTAGTCACTGCTAGCTTGACACATGTACTGTGAATTCTAGGTTCCAATAAAGTCGTTTTTGAAACCAGAAAATAAGAGAATGGCAATACAAAACCTGAGCACTAAACTCTATAAGAATGGAACAAAAAATCAATGTCCTTGTCTGACTTATTTAGAAAAACTAGTTATTAATATAAATGTAAGATTAAAGCAACACAGTCTGAATAAATTACCTGTTGAGGTTTCAGGTGCACTGAGGAGATTATAACCGTTTTGCCGCCGAGGGCTGAAGCAATGAGATTCCCCTGAAAGTCCATCACTGTTGACCGCTGACTCCATTGCCCTGTAGCAGTCCCCATAGTGGAAACAGTTCTGTATAGAGTGAAAGCTGCCTTGATACCCTGGAAACAGAGATTGTACACACCATTTTAGCAATGGCAGACTGTATTTTGCTTCACAGACTGAAATGGTCTTTCACCATTGTTATACTTGAAGTATTTGTATTTTAAGCAGTTCAGCAATCTTTATGGTATTTTGGTTTCATTTCATAGGCTGGTTAACCACAGTGCTTTGTTTGGATTCCAGATGGGGTACAGATTTGTCCCATGGGACAAAATTAGAGAGATTATGTGGGGCAGGTTCTCCACATAGCTGGAGTTGCCATTTGGTATTTTTCTTCAACACCCATGCCTTCCCCTTCGGTTTATTTATTTCTCCTTTATACTGAAGAAGAAATTCCTGCCAAGCACAAAAGGACACCTTCCAGGAAAGAGCAAACAAAACAAGCTGAGAATGGTGGTTAGAATGTTATGCCGTCAAAAAGTTTGTTCTGCTGCCTTGTTCTGGAACACAATTTCCAAAGCAGTGGAAACCTCGTTTATTTGCATCCAACACAAAATTATGTGTCCTTGTGTGAGAATCAGGGTGGCCCACACAGTAGCTATGCAGTTAAAGTCAATTATTCTGTTTGCTAATTTCCATCTTGATGCAAGTGCCTCGTGATAGGTCTAAATTGATATACATGAACTAATCCGCTGACTCTCAAATGTAACAGTAACGAAGAAAGTCTTGTAATTTAGTGGGTTTTAGTGCATTTTTTTGTTTCCTATTTTCAAAACCCCCCAGCCTTCTAAGCAAAATTCCCGATTACCTAAAGAGCTCCCTAATTAGGATTCCATCAGTTTATCTGGGAAAATTGAGGGCCAAACCAGACATGATGCTGGGATTTCTGTGAATGGAACCACCAGTTTTGTTGTTTGTTTTTCATTGAAATCCCAACACCATATCTGGTTTTGCCCCCAACTGCTCAGAACAGCAGGAATGTGCATAACTGCTCACATAAAAAATAATCTTTTTCTAAGAGGGAAAACTTCTGCTAAGTATGTGTAAGATATAGTGTTGCCAGCCCAGCAGTGACAATCCCTGGGAGCTTGTGAGGAGTTCAGTGTGGGGGAAGGGGAACATTGCTGACATGACAATGTTGCTTCCGGGTAATCATCCAGAAGTGTCATCACCCCATTTCCCCACTGTACTGGGGGTCGAGTGGGGACAGGCCCAGCCTGGCCCTCTTTCTTTTTCCTCGGCCGAGCCGTTTCACCTTGTCAAGGAGAGAAAAGAACAGGCATCAGCTTTTTGCCTCCACTTGCTGCCTTGTTTGTGTTTGTGTGTGCGTGTGGGGGGGGCGACAGCAGCTTCTTACTGTGCCTCAGTGAGGATGGGGAAGGTGAGTAGTCACTTTCCGGAGGTGTGAGGGGTGTTGGCAAAGCTTCGCCACCTAAGGCACCAAAAGCCCTTGGGGCCCAGCCCTGGGACTAACTAATCACACAAACATTCTGAAGGATTTCAGACAGTCTATCTGTTCCGTTTCAGGAACTGGTTACTAACTTTTTTTTCCTGTCATTTCAGACAGACTCGTTTTAGTAATCAGCTGTTAACGGGATATATTTACCTGTTCATACAATGCTGGTTGTCTCCCATTTGGGAAGCGTGTCTGAGGCATTGTTGACAAAAACTGCTTTCCTCAGGTCTTCGATCCCTTCTTCCAGATCTGAATTGCTACAGTGGGCTGTGTAAAAGGTTTTTCACGCCCTTTCCCCCCCGGCATGCACTCTCTCCTCTTTTTTTAAAAAAAATTTCTATTGGGAGTGCTATAATACTGTAACAGGACATCAAATCAGTGTCATAGTGCTCCCAATAAAATGTTTTTTAAAAACAACCTCTCAGGGAGATCATGCGCACAGAAGAAAATGGCGAGAAAAGAAACCAGCACAGTTTGAAATGGTCACAGCGCTTCAGAGACGGCTCCTTACCGGAAGGGAAATACTGTGTGTACCAGTTTCCTCCATGATGGGCCAATAACGGAAACCATGCAGTTTAAAAAGGTAATGTGAAATCGACCTCCATCTTTTTAACTGACTGTGGTGTTTGTTTGTGCAACTACTGGTGATTTAACATAATCAAAATCTAACACATCTCCCCTTCCTTTTAGAAAGAAAACATGATTTAACATATAATATAGCCTCAGGTTATTTATTACTCAAGAGGTTCCCCTGATTACTTGATCTGTTATCATAAGGATGCTGTTGATTTTTATCTAAGCATTTTTCTTATGTGCCTCTAAGGTTTACCTACCTTTAGCATTTGAAAATACATGGGCTAAAACATCTTAATAAATAAACAGGCCAATGACATCATTCTGTCCCAAGTTGGTCAGTTACAGTAGTTATGGGAGTTTCTGCACTAAGAGCTCACTGTAGAATCCAAGCAGTTGAGCCTTTAAGGTTAACTTAGTATTTTGTCTCCCTGCCCTTTGCAGTATTCTCTTTTCTCCAGTTTATTTTTGTCTATGCATTCTGCATCTAAAACCAAAACCCGCATTTTTTGCTTAATTGTGGTTAATGTCTCTTGTGACCTGTGGAGGTCCAATTACCACCAACTTGGCCAAGTGCATAAGCAAGTGATGGGGCACACTGCACCCACCCCTTTCTCTCCCCTCTTTCCTGCTCTCCCACCCCCTTTGGCTAGCTGCCGCTGGGCTATTCCAGGCATGCATGACCCACAGAGGGATGCCAACTCAGCGGCTGGCTGGCTCGTCTGTTGGGGGGGGGGGTGTCCCAAAGGTTTATTTTTTTACAAAAACAAAAAAACAAATGGGCCTTCAAGCCTCTCCCATTATTTCCAATGGGCAATCCTGTCATTCCTTTTAATACCCCCCTCCAAGTAGTGTGCAGATTGGCTTTGGAGAAGGGGGAAAAGATCCCTCCCTAGGGTCCAATGGGCAAAGGATGGAGGAGTGTGTCAAACCCCGCCCCCCAAGCTAGAAGCATCAGACTCGCAGAGCCACCTCCCCAGCTGCCCCTCTACTGGCCCTCCAAGTTGTGTGCAGACTGGTTTTGGGGAAGGGAGAAAAGATCCCTCCCTAGGCTCCAATGTGCAAAAGATCCCGGGGGGGGGGGGGTGAACACATATCAAGATTAGTGATCTATCTACATCAGTGATAGAACTGAAAAGTGTTATTAAAAAGTTAAAATGATGGGATAACCTCGCTGTGCAGGAAAGGAGAATGTGGAAGAGGGAAGGAGAAAAGTGCAGAGTGGGAGGGAGATGTTACAAAAGAAAGCAGAGGTGGGAAAGGGGGTGGAGATGGGTGGGAAATGGGCGGTGTCACAGAGTCCAAGGAAACTTATCTGCTTAGTATTACCTCTGATTTGGAAGTGGAACAATTTTTATATCCACTGCAATAGCACTCTTGGTGAAGGAGCAGGGTGAAGGAGCAGGGAAAGCGATCTGACAGCTGAACGCACAAAAATAAATGCAGACACAAAGAGAAAATGCGTCGAAGAAATGAGGTGAATGTGGGAGTAAATGCAGATGCAAATTTAAATGGTGACTGAGATCCATGGAGAAAGGGGGGGGGGGACAACAATGCAGAAGAGGCTAGTGTTCAGTGGCTATTGCATAAGAGAGAATCTGCTAAAAACATTTTGCTTCTGTGATGAAATAGAATTTCCATGCTGAAATACCTCAACTTAAAACAGAATACTTTTATTTATTTATTTAAAACATTTTTATACCACCTTTCTACCCAATCAGGGTTCACAAGGCGATGAACATAAAAACATTTAAACAATTAAAATACAGTTAAAAATAAATTTTGTAGAGAATGGCTGCTTTGGAGGGTGGCTTCTATGGCATTATCCCTCCCTTCCTCAACCCCCAACCTCCCCAAACTGCAGTCCCCAAATATACAGGTTGCTTACCTGTAATTGGAGATCTTCGAGTGGTCATCTGTGCATTCACACCTCTGGGATTAAGTGCGCCTGCGCCGATCCCGATCGGTAATCTTCAAAGCCTAACGGATTTTCGCGCCAGCTCCCCGGTCATGTGCACGTCCCACTGTGCATGACCCGGGGAGGGGCACGAGGATCCCGCCAGTTCCTTCTGACCGCTGCTAACAGCCCCCAAGAAAAAATGAGGGAGACCGAAAGCAGAGGGGAAGGAGGGCGGGTGGTGTGAATGCACAGATGACCACTCGAAGATCTCCAATTACAGGTAAGCAACCTGTATATCTTCTTCGTGGTCTCTGTGCATCACACCTCTGGGAGAATAGCGAGCAATAAACACACCACATACCTGGGGGTGGGTGCTGGAGGTCTCACATCTGAGCTGCTTGTAGAACTGCACGGCCCACCACCGCACGCTGATGGACGCGGACATCTAGGGCGTAGTGCTTCACAAACGTGTGAGGAGACGCCCATGTTGCAGCATTGCAGATGTCTCCCAGGGGAATGCCCTTGAGAAATGCTGTGGAAGTAGCCACGGCTTGAGTGGAGTGTGCCCGGAGGGATGCCAGTAATGGCCAGGAGGTAGGCGAGTTTTATCGTCTCTACTATCCACTTCGAGAGTCTTTGAGACGACAGTTTCTGTCCCTGTCTGGGCAAGGCATGAGAAATGAAGAGAGCTGGAGACTTGCAAAAGGATTTTGTCCGGTGCAAGTAGAAAGACAGGGCTCTCTTGACATCTAGAGTGTGTAAACTACGTTGCGTTGGGTCCTGGGGATCAGGAAAAAACACCGGCAATGTGATGTCCACCCCTATGTGGAAGTCTGAGATTATCTTAGGCAGGAAGGTGACATCGGGGGCCAGAATAACGGCATTATGGTGGAACGTGAGGTACGGTGGGTCGCAACGAAGCGCCGAGAGCTCACTCACGCGTCGAGTAGATGTGATGGCTACCAAAAACGCAACCTTCCTCAAGACCTCACAGAAGTTGAAGGCTGCATGAGGCCATGGGTTCAAAGGGTTTTCCCATTAGCTTAGTGAGAACCAGGGGCAAGTCCCATGCCGGGACTGGTGCCTGCACTGGAGGATAGAGACGAGTCATTCCCTTGAGGAATTGCTTCGTTGTTGGATGGGAAAACACCGAGTAGCCATCAATCTTAGAATGATTGACTGAGATGGCTGACAAATAAACCCGGATAGATGAATGACACAATCCTCTGTCCTTACATGACAGGAGGAAACCAAACACATCCTTAAGCGTAGTGGGGACGGAGGGCCGTCCGATAGACGCCAGGTAGGCTAAAAACTTAGTCCATTTTGACTCATATGAACGTCGTGTAGAGAGTTTTCGTGAGTTTAGTAAGACTTGATCAATTCGTGAATCCAATCCTAAGGTTGGATCAGCCAAGCTGTTAGTTTCAGTCTGGGCACATTGTGGTGCAGTACCCGGCCCCCGCACATCCCGAGGAGATCTGGGTCCGTCGGGAGGTAGAGATACACCCCTCGTGAGAGGCTGAGGAGTGTGGGGAACCAGGGTTGTCTCGGTCACCATGGGGTGACGAGAATCGCCCACGGTCGCTCTGACATCAGTTTGTGGACTACATGTGGTATAAGAGGAATTGGGGGGAATAGGTACAGTCGTCTCCCCGTCCACCGGAGAAGGAGGCCGTCCCCGAGAGAGGTCGGATCCGCACCTGCTCTGGAGCAAAATAGGTGACACTTCTTGTTCTCCCGAGAGGCGAATACATCCACGGATGGATGCCCCCAATGATCGAAGATCGGAGTCAGGTAGAGGGGGTTTAATTCCCACTTGTGCAGGGACGCTCCTCCCCTGCTCAGGAAGTCTGCTTGGACGTTGAGTAGCCCTGGGAGGTGAGTTGCCACCAGGTGAATGTCTAGAGACTGACACTCGTTCCAAAGTTCTATCGCTAGGCGACAAAGTCCACGGGAGACCGTCCCACCCTGACGGTTGATGTAAAACATGGTGGTAGTGTTGTCCGTTAGGATAGCCACCGTTTTTCCCGACAGGGATTGGCGGAAAGACCTCACTGCGTAGAGAACTGCCAACAACTCCAGGAAGTTGATATGGTTGTGGGCTACAGAGGGATGCCACCTGTCGCCCACACCTACACCATCCAAGTGAGCTCCCCAGCCCCATAGGGAGGCGTCTGTGGTGACGGTCGCCGAGGGGGGCGGAAGTCGGAAAGGTGCACTCGAATGCAAGTTCTGGGGTACAAGCCACCAAGTCATGGTCTCCAGGACCTGGATTGACATCCGAAAACGTTTGGAGAGGGGATGGACGCTGGGGCGGAATCGTCTCAAAAACCAAAGCTGCAGTGGTCTCATCCGCAATTTGGTTCGTGGGAAGGGTGGGATCACTGCTGTCGTTGCGGCCATCAGGCCTAACAGGCGAAGGATCTGTTTGGCTGTAGCCTCCTTGTTCTCCCGGATGGACAGGAGAAGGGAGACTATATCTGATGCCCTGTTGGGGGGTAGGAACGCTCTGCATTGCAGGGAGTCCAGAATGGCTCCGATAAATTGCACCCGTCTGGAAGGGTTGAGCATGGACTTTTTGAGGTTTATCGTCAGCCCTAGTGACTCTAGGGTTCGAAGGGTGATAGAAATGTGGTTCTGTAGTTCCATCGTAGAAGGAGCGACCAGAAGCCAGTCGTCCAGGTAAGGATAAAGGTGGACACCTTGAAGCCGTAGATGGGCTGCTACTACTGCCATAAGCTTCGTGAAGACATGAGGAGCTGTAGAGAGGCCAAAAGGTAGAGCCTTGTATTGGAAGTTACGCGGACCGACCGCGAAACGTAGGTACGGTCTGTGCGACAGGTGTCAAGAAACAGGAGAAATCAGTCCGAAAGGCCTTTCCAAATGGAAAACGAACGTTAGCTACCGACCGAAGCGGAGAGGGGATCCTCATGACGCGGCGATCAGAATAGAACTGGCGGGATCCTCGTGCCCCTCCCCGGGTCATGCGCAGTGGGACGTGCACGTGACCGGGGAGCTGGCGCAAAAATCCGTTAGGCTTTGAAGATTACCGATTGGGATCGGCGCAGGCGCACTTAATCCCAGAGATGTGATGCACAGAGACCACGAAGAAGATCTCTAGTTATTTCCCAACCCAGAGCTGCAACCCTAACTGGCAGCCGCCCCAGAGGTCGGCCCATCATGGAATGGGTGCAGAAGGCAGACCTGAGGGTTGCAAGCTTGTCCTGGCACACAGCTCAAGTTGAAAGGAGCAGGTTGAAGACAGGCCTGGCATTCAGCAGCTCTCTAGTTTTGTGCATTAGTTATTGGACTTTAACCATCTGACTTTGGGATGCATTCCTCCAGGACTGGAGCTGCCATTTCAGCAGCATTTAATTACTTTAAATTTTAAACTGGTTTTATTGTATTTATTTAGATTGTTTGTATTTATTGTTGTGAGCCGCCCTGAGCCGGTTCGTGGGAAGGGTGGGATATAAATTGAAATAATAAACAAATCAATAAATATTGCCCAGCTGTAGATGCAAAACTGGAAGGGGGAGTGGTCCCCACGTTCAAATCCTACGGGCAACTGCACATGGTTGCCTGCCTCTAACTAATTTGTTTCTCTAGTTGCAGCTCATAGATGGAAGGCAGTGTGAGTCTGAGGGCACATGCATTGTGTTTGGATGGGGACTCCCGCCTAGGCTGGGGAAAACACTGGACATCATGCAGCTGGGCCAAAAAGGCATATGCTGGGAACCCCCGATACCAGCCCATGCTGAGGTTGCCACTCATCATGGCCATTCTGATGTTCTAGTCCTCCACAACCAGGGTCTTTTCCTTTCCTGTGCTGCGCAGCCCAGGATGAGGTGGAGCAATACCCACAGTGGATCCCATGCGGGAGGGGTGACTGAGCACCTAGAAATTTCCCACAGAAAGGTGGCTCTTGACAGGACGGATGGAGTACACCACTCAAAGGCACTCTGGGGCCTTGTTTTAGCCCAAGGTGATGGTAATCAAACACCTGGGACTATCCCACATATGAGGTTGTCTTTGCAGACCAGACGGAATACACCTCCCCAAGGCACTCTGGCACCTTTGCTTTAGCCTATGGAGCAGGGGTGACTGAGCACCCAGGGATTTCCCACAAGCAAGGTGACCTTTACAGACTGGATGGAGTACACCCCCCTGCAGAGAGCAATGACATATGGCTTGTAGGCCCCTGAGCTGGATTGATGCGAGTATTACAGGTTTCTTTGGTTTAGTGGTGGAGCCAGGGAAGCTAAGCTGCCTGCCACCTGTGGTGTTTAGGCATTGGCTGGGGAACATAGTGCAGGTTGTTCAGGCTGGGGTCCCTGCATTACCAAAGGGGAGTCTCTTTAAGGGGCTCGGGGGGGGGGCACGGGACAGCCAACTTTGGGGCTGACAATATCTCCAGAACGATGGTGACGGCTCGGAAGAGCTGTTTCTGCCACTTCCAGCCCTAATACCAGCCGTCTGCCCTTGGTTACCCCAACAGGTGGGCTGGGGAAAGCGCTGACAGCAGTTGCGCTCATCCACTGTCCCCAGCCTATGCTGCCCCAACCTGTAACCAATAAAGCTGTGGCCTGATTCCTCCCAGCACCGTGTGTCTGCGTCATCCCCACCCTCCCCAGTGGCTGGTTCCTACTCCAGGCACATACTGCTGTTTTAAACTGTATTGTGTATTGTATTCCGAGAAATGGACCCCGCCCGGAGCCTGCTTGTGGGGAGGGTGGGATACAAGACCAATAAAATAAATCAATAAATCTTAACAAGTAAGGATGAAAGGTAATTTTTATGCACACAGAATTTGAGGCCCTGTGAAAGAGCACTGGCTTTGGATGCAGAAGGTCCCAGGTTCAGTCATCCCTGGCATCTCCAGTAAAAAGATCTCAGATAGCAAATGTTAGCATAGACCTGAGACTCTGGAGAGCTGCTGCCTGTCAGAGTAGAGACTGTTGAGCTAGGTGGGTGAATGGTCTGACTTCAGCAGAAAAGGCAACATCATGTTTTCAGTTATATGGAAGTCATCCAAAGGAGACAACACAGAGACTGTCTCACCCTGGCTGGATTCTGGGGTTTTTTTCCTTTATAAAAAGGGCTATGTAATGTTCATTATAAAAACTCTAATAGCCATTATGTAGTAAAGTACCATGGGATGCTTACTCGGTGGATGTGGGGGTGGGGTACCGGATGCAGCTCAGTAATGCTGCCAGTATTTGTGGCAGAGAAGAAGATGGCCTAGATATATGGAATGCTAGATTCTAAATGATGTATGTCCTTCCTTGGCATCGGTTAAGGAGTGTCTGGCTGAGAGAGTCAAAAAGTTCTTACAAGAGGCTGCTCAACTATCTCTCTCAGAGACTGCTAGGACAGGGGCCTATTAAGGAGATGCTGAGAGTTATCCTCATTTCTTTATTTATGAACCATGAACTCTTCTCCACACACCTTCTAAAATGACTGTATACTTTAGAGATGGGCATGGAATAAATAGGACACTTGGTTTTCAATGAGGCATTGCTTAGACTCCAAGGAGCACTTTGTATTTCTAGCAGAGCATTTCCCAAAAGCAGAGCATTTTCCAAAAAGCAGAGCATTTTCCAAGTTGCCTAGTGCTGATTTCTTCCAGAGATGGCACCACGTTATTCTTTTTCTCTCTCAAGGCCCATGACACACAGCCACAGATATATTTTCCCAATTCTTTTTTTAACCAAAAGCAAGCTCGGGAGTCTAAGAGTTTAAAAACAGAGACATGCCTGGAGTTGGGGAAGGGGCCTGTTTAATCCACATAAAATCATGGAATCATCAACTCAAATAATCCTGCCCAGGCTGCTTGTCTCCCCAGGGGCCATATTCCGAGAGGAAAGATGCCCAAACCAGCAAGTGGTAGGCAAAAAAAATCGCCCCCGCCAGATCAGAGAATGAAGGCTTTGAAATAAGACTTACTCCCTCATATTCCCCAAGGGCTCTGACTCAGCATGGATGTGATATTTTTATATACCCGCGGCTGGACTGATGATGTGGGACAGGCTGGTCGGAACATTTTCAGGATGCATGAGGATACAGTATCCAGCAGTCCAGGGGTGACAGTTGCCCCTCCGATTCATCTGCCCCAGTGCTCTGACACACACACACACACAGAGGCAAAAACACATCTTTTCTGCTGCATCGGAGGCTTTTCTTTGTAAGTCTAGGATCAGTTCAGAACAACCCGAAAAGCAGGCAGGCAGTCCTAACTCATTCTGAAGATGCTTCTACCTCTATCAGAAGACATAGTTTTGGTCCAGGTTCTGTTGTGGGCAAAATTTTGACCCAGACCTATGAAGAATAAGGCTTAATGATGGAAGCCTAGGTCAGCTGTGCTAATCTACTGCTTGGTCAGCAACACTGAAATGTTCCTTGTAAAAGCCGAGTTTACAGGTCTGCACACTCAGTATAGGACAAATAGTGACAGTCCAGCTCAGATGACAGGACTGTGGGGATCAGAAGTGCAGTTATTTATATTTATCTGTTGTGAACCTTTCATCATACCAAAAGCATGATAACGCGGTTAAGAATCAAAAGGGCGGGTTCCAATTGTAAAGAACACAGCAAAGTAACAAGTAGGTTTTGGAAGGCAAGGGTGAATCAGTGATTGGGAGTGGACAAAAGAACAGAGAAACTATTGTGTTGAATTGCATGAATCTGTTTCGCTAGCAGAGGTGCTTTCCTCCAGTAGAATAACACCTCTTTGGTCAGGGGAAGGCTCCTTCTAGGGGAAAGGGCATCTGCAAGCAGAATGGATCTGTGCTATCCAACCCACTTTCTGGAGAGGCTAGTACAGACTTTTCCCATGAGACACACTGCAAGGCTGCCAAATGGAATGAAGAGGCTCCTAATTTATTACACTGAAAACTCAGAAAAAATATATACCGCAGGTTAGGAAAGGCACAAATAGTTATAGAAAAATGGTTAACAAACAAAGTAATGGAAGCTGTAAAAGGTAAGAAGGATTCCTTTAAATGGTGGAAAGCTAGTCTGAGGGTGCAATCACACACACCCATTTGCCACGCAAGAGGGACGATTCACCGGCGGATCAAACTGGCGCGATCACACCAGAACATCTGGGAAGCGTCCCACAACCGTCGTCAAACTGTTGCAAGCTGTTTTGATCTGGCAGGGAACCGGAGTAAAAAACTACTAGTGAAAATGTGGTATCAAATGGTTTGCTGCGGGCCAGAGCCAGACTTTCCACGTGTGATCACTCCAGCATGGAAGTGTGGCATCGCGGATAGCGTGATCACACGCTATGCTGACGCCACACTGTTCTTTCCCCCCCCCCTTCTCCATGTGTGCAACATCAAAAGCTCTTAGGGTGGGGAAGCGATTCATCAATCCCCCGTTTAAGTGCCTCGGAAACCAACCACACACACACAAAAAAACCCCAACTGCCCCTTCTCCATGTGTGCATCATCGAAAAGCCTTAGGGTAGGGAAGCGATTCATTAATCCCCCGTTTAAGTACCTCGGAAACCAACCACACACACACAAAAAAAAACCCAACTCGCCCGTGGTTGCGTCTGATCACGCAGCGGCAAGTTGCCCCGGCAGGTCCACAGACCTGTGTGATTGCGCAACTGCAGGGCAAATTGCTCCGGGGCAAAAAAGCCTCGCTTCCCCTCCGGATTATCTTGCTCGTGTGGAAGGGACCTCAGTGAGGTTGATAAAAAAGAACACAGGCTGTGGCAAAAAAAATACAAGTCTGTGATCATGCAGGCAAAAAGGGAATATGGGAGCATACTGCAAAAAAACATAAAGACCAGCAATAAAACTTTCTTCAAATATATTAGAAGCAGGAAACCAGTGAGAGAGGCAGTGGGGCCCTTGGATGACCAAGGGATAAAAGGGGTACTGAAGGATAACAGGGAAATGGCTGAGAAGCTGAATGCATTTTTTGCCTCTGTCTTCACTGTGGAAGATGAGAAGTGCTTGCTCACTCCAGAACCGCTGATTTTGGGAGGGATGTTAAAAGACCTGAGTCAGGTTGAGGTGACAAGAGATAAATCACCAGGCCCGGATGGCATACATCCAAGAGTTCTGAAAGAACTCAAATGTGAACTTGTGATCTCCTGACAAAAATACGTAATCTTTCCTTAAAATCTGCCTCCATTCCTGAGGACTGGAAGGTAGCTAATGTCACCCCCATCTTTAAAAAGGGTTCAAGAAGAGATCCAGGAAATTACAGGCCAGTCAGTCTGATGTCAATACCGGGTAAGTTGGTGGAAACTGTTGTTAAGGAGAGAATTAGTAGGCACACTGAGGAACAAAAACTAGAGATGCAGACTCAGCATGGGTTCTGTAGGGGAAGATCTTGTCTCACTAACCTTTTAGTGTTCTTTGAGGGAGTGGACAAACATATGGACAAAGGGGACCCAATAGATGTTGTTTACCTTGACTCCCAGAAAGCTTTTGATAAAGTTCCTCACCAAAGGCTCCTAAGTAAGCTCAATAGTCATGGGATAAAAGGGCAAGTCCTCTTGTGGATCAAAAACTGGCTAATTAATTGGAAACAGAGAGTAAGTATAAATGGAGGGTGGTAAGCAGTGGGGTACTGCAGGGATCAGTACAGGGTCCGATGCTTTTTAACTTGTTCATTAATGATTTCGAGTTGAGAGTAAGCAGTGAAGTGGCTACATTTGCAGATGACACAAAATTGTTGGTGAAAACCAGGGAGGACTGTGAGGCACTCCAAAGGGATCTGTTGAGGATGGGTGACTGTGTGTCAATGTGGCAAATGGGGTTCAGTGTGGCCATGTGCAAAGTGATGCACATTGGGGCCAAAAATCCTAACTATAAATACACGTTGATAGTGTCCGAACTGGCGAAGACTGACCAAGAGAGAGATCTTGGAGTTGTAATAGATAGTTCACTGAAAATGTCAAGACAGTGTGCGACTGCAATAAAAAAGGCCAACTCTATGCTGGGGATTATTAGGAAGGGAATTGAAAACAAATCAGCCGGTATCATAATGCCCCTGTATAAATTGATGGTGCAACCTCATTTGGAATACTGTGTGCAATTCTGGTCACCCCACCTCAAAAAGGATATTATAGCATTGGAAAATATGCAGAAAAGGGCAACTAGAATGATAAAAGGGTTGGAAAAGTTTCCCTATGACGAAAGTTTAAAGTACTTGAGGCTCTTTAGCTTGGAGAAACAATGACTGAGGGGTCACATGACAGAAGTTTATGAGATTATGCATGGGATAGAGCAGGTAGAGAAAGAAGTACTTTTCTCCCTTTCTCACAGTACAAGTACTAGTGGGCACTCCATGAAACTGCTGAGCAGTCGGGTTAGAACGGATAAACGGAAGTACTTCTTCACCCAAAGAGTGATTTAACTCATGAAATTCACTGCCACAGGAGGTGATGGCAGCTACAAGCATGGACAGCTTCAAGAGGGAATTAGATAAACATATGGAGCAGAGGTCCATCAGTGGCTATTAGCCACAAGGTATAGACAGGAACTCTTGGTCTTGGGCAAGTGATGCTCTGTATTCTTGGTGCTGGGGGGGGGGGCAACAGTGGGAGGACTTCCAGTTTGGTGTAGTGGTTAAGTGTGCGGACTCTAATCTGGGAGAACCGAGTTTGATTCCCCACTCCTCCACTTGCAGCTGTTCTTTCAAGGACAGTTCTGGAAAGAGCTCTCTCAGCCCCACCTACCCCAAAGGGTGTCTGTTGTGGGGAGGGGGAGGGGAAGGGATTGTAAGCCGCTCTGAGACTCCTTTGGGTAGTGAAGGGCGGGGTATAAATCCAATCTCTTCTTCTCTTCTTTTTCTAGGGTCCTGGCTCCACTGGTGGATCTCCTGATGGCACCTGGTACTTTTGGCCACTGTATGACAAAGTGTTGGACTGGATGGGCCATTGGCCTGATCCAAAATTGGCTTCTCTTATGTTCTTAACACTTGCTCAAGCCCTATTCCATCCCAGTCAATGGTAGTATACTGCAGGGGGATTCAATTCCACTCCAGAAAAAAGTCATTTTACCATTTGGTATTTAAATTGCAGCAGTACCATATGCTGGTGCAGAATCATCCCATAGTGATTTCACTCCTTACGCAGCCCTTTTACCAATATTTCAGTTCAGCCAATCTGTCAATCTCCATCATTCTACTATTATATCACCCCTGCTATTTTCAGGGCAGAGGGGGAAATATTTGTTTTTGTTTCTTCTAGCTTTCATTCTTTTGCAGGTATGCTGGCTTTATGTGCAGAGGTCCCTTTCAAGAGCTAACTGAGAGTAACAGTGGGAGCTCAAAATGAGGTTGAAATCCCAGAACGATAGTACAATTAACAACCACATGTGGTTTAGTACAGAAATCTAAACATGGAACTTTTACAGAGATTTTCAAACTCTTAAGGGTCTAAAATATTCCCCCTTCCTTTAAAAGAAGTTTTTTTGTGAAGTAACATTTAATTTGCATCAGAAATGCCGCACATTTTGGCAGCTAAATTGATATTTTTTTCCCTTCCCAAATAGATTGCAAGCATTCCTTCAGTTTGTCAGATTTAAATCAAATCTGTGGCAGCCAATTTCCAACGGAGAATTTCCCAAACACCCTGTCGGTTTAAATGATCACTGTTAAATGTTTTATGTGGAATAAGATGTAGAAGTATAACAGTTAATAAAGGAATCGACCATGTTCCAAACATAACATTGAGTTACAATTTTGCTTTGAATGTGACACAGAAAAGCTGTATTTAACCACATCACAAAGTATGCTGGTTGTCTCTATTTCTCTCAAGCCACAACCTAAAAATCTACAGTACTTTTTAAACGAATGATGTAATGAGGAAATTATTGGAATATGTCTATTAAATGCCAATTCATACATGTCATTCCATTTAAACATATGAGCACAAATAAGTCAAACTCGTCAAATTACATAAAATCTCTATGAAAAGACATCATGCAAGATATAAATAGCTGTGCTATTTCATTTGGTTGCCAAATTCCTTCAGTGTATAACAGTTTCCATCAGATCTTACTTTAGCTGCCATCGGAGATTCTGCTGGGTTTTTGTTTTCCTCTATTGTCCATGCAATCTCATCCATACATTGTCCAAAAAAAGATCTGTTTGAAAATTATAATGCCCAGAGCAAGTATGAATACACCTTTCTTTTCTCAGTGATTTTGCATGATTCTGTTCTTCTCATATTGATTCTTAAAAGTTTGTTTTTAATTAACTCCTGCTAATGTGTCTCAAATAAACATTTATTTAAACCAAAGTAGTCCAAACATAAAAGTGACTTTAGATAGTCACCAAAAGAGATTTTGAATCATCTCCTATCTAATCTCCTAAAATGGCTGCTTTTTAAAAATCCCCATGAAACCAGACAATTAGAAAACAACACTAATCTCCAACAGGATATGTAATTTTCTTACAGAATAAACCCCATTAAACAAAGCAGTTCAACACTTGTTCTGTGTGTTTGTTTCTGCCATACTCATGAACTGCTAAACTCTCCTCTTGTGTTTTCATCATTATTTGGCTTACTCATTTAATGGGTTGTACATCATTAAGTTGTATCATAAATCTGCCATTTTACCTTCAACAGAGTTAGGGCCCCGTCCACACGAGCAAGATAAGCTGGACGGGAAGTGACTCAAATTTGTGCCGGCGCAATTTGCGCCGCTTTTGCAGGATCACACAGGTCCATGGACCTGTGAGGGCGAACCGCCGCTGCGTGATCACACGCAGCCGCGGGCAAGTTGGGTTTTTTTTCCCGGTCGTTTTTAGTGCGCTTATCTGCTTCTACAAGGGATCGATAACTTGCCTGTCCACCCTTAAGATCATCCGATGATGCGCATACCAGGATGGGAGGGGAAAACAACAACAAAAAGCCCGCTCCCCAATGCCACTTGTTTGCGCTGGCGCAATCACACCAGGAAAGGTCAGTTCTGGGCTGTCGCAAACCATTTGAGACTGCCTTTTCACTGGTAACTAAATAAGTCGATTCCCCATCGGCTCAAAGTGGTTTGCGACACTTTGACACTGGTTGCAGGATGCTTCCCAGATGTGCTTGTGTGATCACGCCACTTTGAGCCGGCGGGGAATCGTCCTTCTTGTGTCGCAAATGGGTGCGTATGATCGCGCCCTTAATCTTTTAAAACAGAATAATCTGTTGAGCTTTGATCATGTTAGCTTTAATGTCTTACAGAAAGCTCCATTTAATGTATTTGGTTGTACAATGGGATTTTACTGAGTTGTTGGACATGAAATATGTTTTTAAAAAACCTACACCCACCTGCCTCAACCTTTCAGGATATGGTGAATTCTAAGACTGAATGAATTGCAGCATGTTTCAACTTCCACAAGCGTCATTATGAAAAAATAAAGGCAGATCAACCAGCGAAACTTATTTTTCTCCCATATTGAGACAGTGAGGAAGAGAAGAAGCAAGTATGGAAATCATAAAAACCACTCACCTTCCCAGCAATACACATAACCACCCAGAGCTTGACATTTTGAACTCAAGTATGGATACCCAAGAACAATGCATGCAAGCCACATCAGTCGTAAATGGCATATGCACATTTAAACTGCTGTTCTTTGCAAAACACCAAAGTAGTGGTTAGGAAATGATCAGGTACTTGCTTCCATTAATTTTGTTGACAAAACACAGCAAATTAAATGCATAAAACCATTCAGAACTATATACTAGCACAAAATGGTATGTGTGAGGCGGATGTGCTATTCTACCCTCTGACTCCTGGCCCAACCAAATAATTAAAAAGTGCTTCCACTTGCAGCTGCCTGGACCTCAGCAAGAAAGCCTACTTCATGCTTTGAAAAACCAAGCATCAATGTAGGCACAACAGGTATATTTCCAGCACTTGACTGCAACACTAGGCTGAAACAGATACTCTGAGCTGGAAAGCGGGTTATCTCCACCTGCTTCAGATAAGGATTCTGCTCCTTAAAGAGCCTAGAATAAAATGAAGTTTAGAAGTCCACCCTTCCAAAGCCTGCTCTAATGAGTCCTCCCTCCAAATTCCAATATGAAAATTATTTTAAAACATCCTAAATACGAATGTAAAAGGTTAATGTGGGCGTGGAAGTATACAACAATTTGGAGATTGTCCATCTGCTTGGCCTGTTGCCTCTCGACCACTGAAATGAATTTACCCCATTCTTTGGGCTGCCAGGTCCCCCCCCGGGGGGTCCCTGCCGAAACAGCCCACAATCCACAGGTGTCAGAATCTGCTGATTCAGACATCATAGTAATCATGCCTGTACCCTTTATGTTACCCTATGTTTAATTCTGTGCTTGTAACTGCTATGTACTACTGTTCTACTGCTTGACCAGGCCTGGAGATTGTAGCAAATGAAGCGGGAGGGTGACATCGGTAATGTATGAGAACAAGGAGGCCTCTCACATCCCTGCCTCCGCATTCCAGCTGCCCCGGCTGAGACTTCAAGGGAGGATACCTCTCATCTCTTATCACATGCAAAAGCCTTGAGGCCATTGATTGTTATGTGAACTGGTAACATCTGAGGGGTCTGGTTTGGGAAAGGAAATTTACAGCTTGACACCTCACTCTCTTTCCTGTGAGAACCAAACGGCCAGAACTCCTCTTTGCCCGCCAATTTTCCCCTATAGTGATTGGCTACCTATGGGTAATTCAAACTCCTTGGAATGGTATAATAGACCTGCTTGTATTATCTGTCTCATCTCTGACAATAATCCGAGAAGCTGTACTAATGTAGAGATTGGAAATAAAGAACTTTGGTTAACCAACCAAGATCTGATCCTTGACTACTTTGAGCAGAACTCTCACAACAGGTCTGGATCAGGCTAGTGGGGGGAACCCCACTCCCAAAGTGCCAGGTTGGGGCTGACGTGCCCAGCGTGATGATGTCACCCACAGGTGACATCATCGCTTCAGGCACGTTGCCGGCTGATGCTCTAGCAATCAGCATGAAAACTCTATGGTACCATAGAGTTTCCAGGCTGATTGCTAGAGCATCGGCTGGCGACATGCCCAACATGATGATGTCACTTCCGGGTGATGTCATAGCACTTTGCGTGCTCACAAATGTCCCGAACCAGGACCAATTCTCCCCTGCTGCGCCAGGTAAGTCACTTGGAAACCCTACCCATTCTTCAGCTTAATTCCTGATAAGTTATTTATAATTCATCCCTGCTAGTGAGTACTACTCATGAGGAATTATGATTAATTTAATTAATTTATTCAAATTAGAATTTATTAATTAACTGGAATTTAAAATTGGAATTATCAATTTAGACTGGAAATTATTAGAATTTATCAGTAGGGTAGGACATTATTAAGCTCTGGAGGTGGAACGGACTAAAGCAACAGAGTAGTGAGGTTGTTCTTGTTATTAGTTAAATTATATTAGATCAATTGTAATCTTATTAATGTTTTTTGGGTGAGGTTTTTTTTTGTGTATGTGTATGTGTGCATGTGAGCATGCATGTCTGGAAGTCATGGTTGACTGGTCTGGCAACCACTAGTGTTCAGAGAGGTGGCTTGCTATTGCCTGCTTCTATATCCCAGCCCTGGTATTCCTTGGAGGTCTCCCATCCAAGTACTTGACAGGGCTGGCCCTGCTTAGCTTCTGAGATCTGACGAGATTGGGCTTGCATGGGCTATCCATGTCAGAGCATAATCTTATTAATGTTGTGTGAGTGTAATGATAGAGAGGTGGATTTGGATGTGGTGTATATGGGGGAGGCCACATGTCTGGAATCCCAGTGACTGGGGGACACGGGAGGTATGGCAGTGGGACAAGGTATTGGAAAGGAAAGAGATGTAGATCTCTTTTAACTTGTTCATTAAAGTTTTGGAGGTGGGAGTAAGCAATGAAGTGGCTAAATTTGTGGATGACACAAAATTGTTCAGAGTGGTGAAAACCAGGAAGGATTGTGAGGCACTCCAAAGGGATCTGTTGAGGATGGGCGAGTGGGTGTCAACAAAGCAAATGGAGTTCAGTGGGGCCAACTGCAAAGTGATGCACATTGATGTGGAGACTGACCAAGTCCGAACTCGCGGAGACTGACCAAGAGAGAGATCTTGGAAGTCGTAGTAGATAACTCACTGAAAATGTCAAGACAGTGTGCGACTGCAATAAAAAAGGCCAACGCTATGCTGGGGATTATTAGGAAGGGAACTGAAAACAAATCAGCCAGTAACATAATGCCCCTGTATAAATCGATGGTGCAACCTCATTTGGAATACTGTGTGCAATTCTGGTCACCACACCTCAAAAAAGATATTATAGCATTGGATAAAGTGCAGAAAAGGGCAACTGGAATGATAAAAGGGTTGGAGAAAGGTTAATGTAATTGGGGCTCTTTAGCTTGGAGAAACGGCGACTGAGGGGTGACATGATCGAGGTTTACAAGATTATGCATGGGATAGAGCAGGTAGAGAAAGAAGTACTTTTCTCGCTTTCTCACAATACAAGAACTCATGGGCAATGAAATTGCTGAGCAGTCAGGTTAGTACGGATAAAAGGAAGTACTTCTTCACCCAAAGAGTGATTAGCACATGGAATTCACTGTCACAGGAGGTGGCGGCGGCTACAAGCATGGACGGCTTCAAGAGGGAATTAGATAAATATATGGAGCAGAAGTCCATCAGTGGCTATTAACCATAAGGTATAGATAGTATCTCTCAGTATGGGGCAAGTGATGTTCTGTATTCTTGGTGCTTGGGGGGGGGGGGGACAGTGAGAGGGCTTTTAGTGTCCTGGCCCCACTGGTGGACTGCCTGATGGCACCTGGATTTTAGCCACTGTGTGACAGAGTGTTGGACTGGATGGGCCACTGGCCTGATCGAACATTGGCTTCTCTTATGTTCTTATATATGGATATGCTCGCTTTCTTTCCAATTTTCGTCTCATCCCGAGACAAGCTGATAGTGGGGCTAGGAAAATAAACCTTTCTCTGACACTGATGTTGTGCAATGCCAGGTCCATTAATAATAAGAATAATAATATCACAAAATTATTTTGCAACACAAAAGGTGGACCTGACATGCGTGGCCAAGACTTGGGTGAGGGAAGGCGAAATGGTCGCCCTGAAAGAACTGATCCCCCAGGTTTCTCAGTCCTCCATCAATCCTGGACAAAAGAATGGGTGCGTGGGTGTGTCAATACTCATTCGAGAGTCTTTTTCCTTCAGACTACTCCCTTCCCACTGAGATCCCTGGCACTGATTGTGTAAGCCTAGTGTGAGGTATTGAGGAGAGTTTGGCTATCTGGCTGGAGGCGATAGTCTTGGGGGGACTTCAGTGTTCATGCTGATGAAGCCACTTCTCCACAGGCTACAGCCCTACTGTCTTCCATGGCAGCACTGGGACTCTACCAGACCCCATGCACCCAGAATGCTGGATTTGATCTTTGGGATGGGGACAGATGTGGATGCTATTGATACAGTGCCATGGTCTTTGTCTTGAAGGTCCGTCAGAGTGTCCCAGCCCCTCCCTGCTTACATGGCGAGCTGATTTATGCTTACCCATGGAGACTAATGGCCATGGCTTCCAGAATGCTCTGTAGAATCCAATGCCCCCTGGGGACTTGTTGGATGTGTTGATAGAAGACTGGCATAGCCATCTTTCTAAAGCCATCAACAAAATCACTTCCCAACATCCTCTTTCCTCCTGTGCCAAATTAGAACCTTGGTAATACCTTGGAGGTTCGGAGGCTAAAATGGGAACTTAGACAGCCAGAGTGAGTTTGGTGGTGGACTCGTGATGAAGCCACAAGAACATTTTACAGAGTGTTTATGAAACCCTATGAGATGGCAGTAAAAGCCACAAAGAACAAATTTTATATGGTCTCTGTTGCATCCTCTAGCTCTTGCCTGGTACAATTATTTAGAGTAGTCAGATCCTTAACTTCCCTTTCAGAGTGAAATTAAAAAAACAGTAATTTGGCAATCAGCAGTGAGGCTTTTGTGAGCTATATTGTGGATAAAATCTTTTCCCTCTGCCAGGACTTGCCTGCCAATGTTGATAGAGTACAGGAACTGGAGGCCTCTTGGCTATCTTTGGACCTAGTAATGGACCAATTCAGCTGACTCTCTCAGGACGAGGTCAACATGATCCTGGGAGCTATGAAGCCCACCACCTGCCTCCTAGACCCATGTCCATCATGGCAAGTGAAAGCCAGCGGTGATGAAATATGGGTCCCCCTGGCAGATATTACAAATCTATCCCTGAGTTCAGGGACCTTCCCAGGAACTTTAAAGGAAGCAGTGGTGAGGCTGCTCTTAAAGAAACTATTTTTGGATTTCACAGATCCATCCAACTACTGCCATGTTTCGAATATTTCATTCCCAGGAAAAGTAGTTGAGAGAGTGGCAGCGGAACAGCTCCAGGTATTCCTGGATGACACCTCGGTCCTTGATCCCTTCCAATCCAGCTTCTGCTCTGGCCGTGGAATGGAGATGGCATTGGTCACCCTCACAGATGACCTCCATAGACACTTGGATCGAGGCCGGTCAGCACTGCTGTTGTTGCTCGACCTTACAACAGCATTTGACATGGTTGGTTATGACCCAATGACCCACCATCCCACTGATATGGGGATTCGTGGGACAGCCTTGAAATGGTTTATCTCATTTCTTCTTCTATCATTAGGGACAGAAAGTGGCACCTGGGGAGAAGGTCTCAACATGACACCCTTTGGTGTGTGGTGTCCCCCAGGAGGCAATCCTCTCCCCAATGTTATCATTGTTATCAGGGGGCAATCCTCTCCCCAATGTCATTAATCAAAGATGGGAGGCCCTTTGGCTGAGCCAAGGAGATGCCAGGCTGGGATCCCTGATGCCCTTGATGGTGTGCCATTAACATCAAGACCACTTGTGATGAGCTTGGGTGTGTACCTAGATGCCTCCCTCTCAGTGGAGGCTCAGATCACAAATGCTGCCAGACTGGCATTTCTCCATCTGTGCCAGGTCAAGCAACTGGTTCCCTTCTTGTCATGCCCCGACTTAGCCACAGTGATCCATGCAATGGTCACCTCCAGACTAGATTACTGTAACTCACTCTACGCAGGGCTACCCTTGAGACTGATCTGGAAATTCCAACTGGTCCAGAATGCGGTGGCACGTGTGTTTACAGGGACATCGCTAAGAACCCACATACAACCAGTGCTCCACCAGCTGCACTGGCTCCAAGTTGAATACTGGATCAGGTTCAAGGTTTTGGTTTTAACCTTTAAAGCCCGACACGGTTTGGCACCAACATATCTTCAGGACCGTCTCTCCTAGCATGTCCCCCAAAAGAGCATTGGGCTCTATGGACAATAATTTCCTGCAGGTCCCCAGCCTGAAAAATATCCGTTTAGTCTCAACTTGGGCCAGAGGCTTCTCAGCTATGGCCCCGGCCTCATAGAATGCCCTTTCAGAAGATATCTGGGCCCTGCAGAATTTAATGTAGTTCCACAGGTTGTGCAAGACAGAAGTGTTTCGCCAGTTGAGGCAGTGAACTTCCATCTGAACTGGCCTCTCTTGGCCCCTTTCTCTGCCATCTGTGCTGTCATTGTACCAGTTTTTCCATTGACACACAGGCTGTACCAATCTCACACTGGATAAATTATGTTATTCTCTGCCTTATATTGCCATCTGATTTTATCTGAATTTATTATTGTGATAATTGTTTTTAACAACTAATGTACAATATTGTTTTTAACATTGTTGTTACGCGCCTTGAACTTTGCTGTGCAGGGGAGGGAGGGAGGGAGGGCTAGAAGTCCAACTGATAAATAAATAAGATACAATACATAAAGCAACATAATAAAGGTGTCTGTTCCCAACTATCTAGCCATAGAGAAATTGTTTAGACCAGAATGTCTTTCATGGCTAATGGTGTAATTTCTGTTAGCATTTTAGCAGGTCCTCAACTACATTATTGAGCTTGCAATACATCTGTCATAGAACATGAATCAATAAAAGTTTAGCTACCTTTAGTGCTTTCAGCAGCCATGTAACCAAGTTTTTTAACAAGCCTGACAGATTGCATAAACTGGTCCTCTTGCTTCAACAGTTCAGAAGCATCTGCTTCTAGAAATCATCTAGAGATTATCAACTGAGGATCAAATGTTTAACAGCAAATGTAACCATGGCTATGCCATAATCACTCCTAACTGCTTTAGTTTTGGTCCTACATATGATAAACTCCATATTTATTTCCAACTAACCTTTTAGAAAGCCAGTTTGGTGTATGGTTAGGAGCGCGGACTCTAATCTGGGAGAACCGGGTTTGATTCCCCGCTCCCCCACATGCAACTGCTGGCATGACCTTGAGCCAGTCACAAGTTATTTCAGAGCTGTCCTCTCAAGGGCAGTTCTTGAAAGAGCTCTCTCAGCCCCACAGGGTGTCTGTTATGGGGAGGGGGGGAAGGGATTGTAAACTGCTCTGAGATTCCTCTGAGTAGTGAAGGGCGGGGTATAAATCGATCTCTTCTCTTCCTCTTTTAAAACTCTTTAGAAAATTAGCAAGTATTTTCCAGGGACTACAAACTGACTCAGTTAGAGCCTACTGAACTCAGCCTTAGTACTGGAGAAGCAAGTGAAGGCAGCTGTAAAAAATGCTTCCTTCCACCTTCATTTAGCTTGGAATATGGCTCCCTACCTTGACCTGGCTGATGTGGTCATGGGGATTCATGCCACATTATCCTTGAGGCTTTACTTTGCAGGTATGCCAAGGCTGAGCAGACTGCAAAGGCAGGGCAGAACGGGAATACTGTTCACCGGTTTTATGCACAGGTTGTCTGGTTTTCCAGCAAAAGGTTCCCTTGTAGAAAGAGCAACTTTCAATATGAAAATTTAGCAGCACTAAACTTAACACAAAATATGCCACTCTGTATGGGGAATATTGCATATGTAGGTAGAAAAACTTCATTGGCACAGTATTATCCCATCAATGATGGCTTCCTATACCAGTCAAAAACTGGTAACTACAAATCACTATTATTATGCCACTGTTTAAACTGTCCCTCTTTCACACTGGAAAAGATGGGGACCCTCAGGTTAATAGAAAAAGTCTTAAATTGTAGCACAATAAAGGGATGTGTGTAACTTTTTTAGTTGCTCAAATGTCACAGGATTTCTTCATGAGATCTTGGCAGACATTTTGTTTTGCCTAGACAACTCTGATAATCCAAAAATGGTTGCCGCAATGTTACTTCCACCCTGGAGGTTTGTTGGAGAAAGACTGGCGGGAAAGTGGCAGATGGCAGTGGCACTGGGGGGTGGAAAACTAAAAGAAGTGGGAAGCTGTGAGCAGAGATGAAGGAAGTACTGGAGAGAAAATGGAGATAATTTGGGGAAGAGAATCAGCTGGGCAGATGAGCTTCTTCCCATTAGCCTTTGTGGTACTTCTACTAACAAGCATGAATCTTTATGAAAGTTAGCACTAAATCTCTCAGAAATATCAAATGATCTAAAACAACGCAGAGTTTCAGTGAAAATGCCAGTAGGCTTTCAGAGCATAACTAACCATTACAAGAAACATAGGCTGCTGCCAAAAATGGAAGCTCCATCGTTTTCCTCACCCCACTCCACAGCGAGTATTATGGGCTCATTCTCATGCTGTCGCTACCCTCTTGATTTCCCCATCTCAGCTCCACATCATTGGCTGCTACTAGCAAGGGTAGAAAATACACCATGTAATGTCATGGATTAAGATGCACTGCAAATAACTTGCAAAGTTCAGTTCGATCCTTAGCGTGGATTTGTATATGCGTCTTGAGATGCATGACTGCTGGTGCATTGCGTCTCTCTCTCTCTCTCTATATATATATAATATATAAAAAATATAGTATAGAGTTACCTTGTAGCCCCTGCTGTGTAGATTGGTTTTGAAATTGCGTGTATGGTTTATTTGCTGAGAACTGCTGTCCATTTGGAGATTGGCTGTGTGATAAAGGTGAACTGTGTTTCTGAAGTAATGAGGGAGTAACTACTGTTTTCAGTGGACTAACAAGGGGATGAATATTTCGACCGATCCTAGAACAAAAAACAGTAAAACAGATTATAAGTTTGGTCCCATTCTCATTATGAATGCATACAAAGTGCACTACTGGGTTTTGTGTGAATATTACTATTACTATTTGTTTAGTTTAAAAATTCAGTATTTATAACCACGAGTTCTTTTCTAAAGAACGATATCCATCAAAACAGCCAGACAAAATTATACATTAAGATCAAATTCCAGTACTTGCACTAATCTGTATTGCCAAGAAAAACAAGTAAGGTGGTTATCTTTTATTGAGCCTGTGTTTTTAATATAAGAGCATTCATACTTCCAGATCACATAAAACATTTCCTGTGGCACAAGCACCTTTTATCTGTTCTGTGGAAGATGGGCCAGGGCTATTGCCAGCCTTTCTTTGCTCCATGTTGCTGTCATACTTCCAGGTCGCAAATCAGATCTATGAATGAAAGCCAGCATTTCCCCCCATAACCAACAGAAACGTCTAAAGCTCTTTTGCCAAGCCCAAGAGTATTTTTTTTTTAGTATTTATAACTGAGTCTCCGAAATGTATAAGTGGAATGAAATTAGTTATTTTAAAGTTCCAGGGCTTTCACACACTCACAATGAACGCATTTCTTACACAAATAAAAGAGGGCAAAAGTTAACTATAAGGAGTTAAGTGCTCAGTCACAGTAGCGGAAGAGCTGAAGTGCATGTTTCAAGATCACTTAAGCATAAGGGTTACAGTGGCACTGAAAAATCCACCAGTGAGAAATTTGGGTGGGCAGAGCTGGGTGGATCTTGTCAGCAAGATCTGGAAAATTTATAGGCACTTCTAACATATATCCTCCTATTCCAGAACCAACCTCACATTAAAGTGATCCATTTAAAACTCTCGCTTTTGACAAATCCAGATGGGAAGGAGCAGGGCCTCATGTAGGTGGTGAGCCTAGTAGCCCTAACTTGTCCATAGCCCTGAACTCTGCCTCCACTCCACTACTTGCCCCAAAAGATGGAGGGTTACTTCAAATTTGATTTTTTTTTAATCACAGAAGACCATTCTTGTAAAAAAAAAAAGTGTATACAACCACATTTGAACTGTGCTGACTATGTTTATTGTAAATTCAAGAATTAGGCAACCCCTGCACCCAGTCTGCATTACACTAATAAACACAAGTTGCTCCATTGCCTACCTATCTACCTAGGCAGATTCCATGCATCCACTCATCTAGCTTTATATAGGAGGAAGAGAAAGGAAGTAAAGAGGCACAGCACCTAGACAGCTTGGCTGAAAGGCATCTTTTTGCCCTTTTCCTGCATTTGGCAAAGAGAAGGAGGCCATACTTCATTTGGTCCATTTTCTCTCACTCCGCTGCAATCTTTCCCAAACCTGGTTTAATAGGGTGCTTTTGGAAAGATCATAGTCAAAGTACCTTTGGAAGTTATATGGACTTTCCCCCCAAACCCTCCCACACTGGTGCCATTTTCTTTTCCTCAGTTCCTGTGGCAGTCCACTGGAGGGCTTTTGTAGGCCTTTTAAAAACTGGTAATAGCTATATCACTGTAATGTTATAGCATTCTAACATTTTATTGCAACAATGTACTAGGTCCCAGCGTTCATTTTAAAATGGTAGTTCTCTAGCCCTTTGATTGTAAGGGGAAAGTCACATATTTATTTATAGCTCTGCAACCAAAAGGACTAAATATTTCTTTAAAAATGAAAGCTGGGAAGTAGTAACATGATGCAATAGATTGTTATCAAGCTATAGTGCTATAGCTCTTATAGTTTTTAAGCCTGAGAAAAGCTCTCCAATGGCAAGGCAAAAATGGCAGCCACAGAGGGCTGAGGCAGGGAAAGTGCTAGGAAAATGCCTGTATGGGTGCCCGGCTACCATCGCCAATGACTCTGCATTCACAGCAGCAACCAGAGCTACACAGAGAATCATCTCCACAGGGAAACAACTTTTAACTTATTTTCATATCAAATGGGGAGCATAACCATGAAGGTAATTATCACTTATTCTGCACAGATGACAGTTGCAACACAATAGCTCTTCTACTGCAGCAGACAACAGTCTTATATCCTTTGGAACAATAACACTTTTATTATGGCATAAGCATTAATGGATTAGAGTCCACTTCATAGGATGCATAAAGATGACCATTAGAAGCACTCATACATACTCACACAACACAGACATAAAGCCACTGATACACCGGAAAGTCTTGGATCCAGAGGAGTTAGCCATGTCAGTCTGTTGCTGCTACAGGAAAGTCTTGTAAACAGTAGCTCACAAGGCTGTGAAATGCAAGAGGCAGCCCTTTGACATTTTTTTATCCACTATAACTCTACTTGCAATGGTAGTTCTTTTCTCCCTCAGCATACTCATGGACTTAGCATAGAAATGGCATCTGACACAAGAGAAGTACTTCTTATCTCATACAAGTTTCAGTTGGCCAGCTGGCCACTCTGAAACACAGGGTGCAATCCACCACACAGCCTATGCTCCCTGAATTTTGACAGGGCTTATATGACAGGAACATTTGGTGAATCTTGCACAGAATTTGTCTGCTTTGAACTCCTTGGGCAGAGCAGAACAAAGCATTTATGTTAAATTTATATAAGCAACTTATTTATATCCCACATTAAAGAACATAAGAAGAGTCCTGCTGGATCAGACCAGTGGTCCATCTAGTTCAGCATCTTGTCTCACACAGTGACCAACCAGTTCCTCTGGATGGCCAAAAACGGGGCATAGAGGCTGAGGCCTTCCCCTGATTTGGCCTCCTGGCACTGGGATTCAGAGGTTGACTACGTCTGAGTGTGGCAGTTCCCTTGGGAATTTCTACAATGTCCAAGATGGCTTGCAAAATGTTAACATGCACAAATATAAAATCATAGTTAAAAAACTTAAATTAAAATATATCAAGTTAAAACATTGTCAGTATTAGCTGCCAGCAACATTCATTGGTTGCTTCTGCTAAAGTTGTATAAAAGTATATAGTCTAAAGCTTCAACATTTCTTATAGAACACTCACCCTAAGCAGGCATAATGGTCCCTCTTCTCCCAATAGGGAAAAAAACCATCCACAAATACCATAGAACAGGGGTGGCCAACCTTGCTTAACGTAAGAGCCACATAGAATAAACGTAAGAGCCACATAGAATAAACGTAAGAGCCACATAGAGATGTCTGAGAGCCGCAAGACAGGAACAAATATCACACACACGATTTTATTTTTAAAAATATGCAAATTTGCTTTTTATTAACGTTAAATGGGACTGCCAAAAATAAAAACAAACGAGGAAAACCGGTTATTGATAATGATATTACTTGTTTGCTAATGATATTGAGAGAGAGAGAGAAAAAGAGAGAGATGGAAAGAAAGAATTAAAGAAGTGGAAAGAAAGAGAGAGAGAGAAACTAGGAAAGCAAATAGATGGGAGGGAGGAGGGAAGGAAGCAAGGAAGGAAGGAAGGGAGAAAGAGAGAAAAAGCATGCCTCCCCTTTGCTTCCCCAGCCGCCCTGCCAGGAGCCGCACAATATGTGTGAAAGAGCCGCATGTGGCTCCCGAGCCACAGGTTGGCCACCCCTGCCATAGAACAAGTATTTGTTTTTCTGCACATTTCATGCATGTTGCTCTTGAAGCCCAGGGCACCAGGTAATAATTATACCTACATAAAGATGGAAGTAGTTCCAGTTGTCCTTATAAGAAATTTATTTATTAAATATAAAATCAAATCTGCGTCAGAAAATAAAACCTTTTTCTTTGGTACTTGTGGATCTTTTAAGTAATTTTTTCATTCCATGAATTGGTGCAGTTCTCTTGTTGCTGGCTGGCTAAGGCCCAAATATTACCTTATGGATGGCAATAAACACTAATCCATTGTTAATTTTTCAAAAACTGATTTGCTTTTACTATTATATTTCTATCACAGAGTTTAAGGTGGCTTCCTTTGGGGGTCTCCGGCACACCCAGGATTGCTTAGATTCAGAGGCATAGGAGTATTACAGGACTTCCAACCATAGGTTCCACCGGAAAAGTTCACAAAAAGGGTTAATGGGGGAATCTTTCCTTACCTTCCTCTTCCACAAGCATTTGTCCTTGAACTTCTTTGTGAGGCTCTGTGTAGCTGTGCAAGCAAAATGAGCCACCAGAGTGGTGGAAAAGGCTGCAGCGATGATGGGTTGGTGGTGGTGGTGGTGGGGAATCAATAAAATCACCTCTTTCCCCCTTTTTCCACTTGTGGCTTGTGTCACTGGAAGAGGTGAGTTTACCTGATTCTTCCTCAGCTCTGCAGCTCCTTCCTTCAGTGTATTTTGCCAGATCCTCAGAGAAGATTTTTTTTTAAAGGATAGACTGCATGAGGGAAGAGTAATGGTTGGCGATCTGTTTTGCCAGTACCTTCCATGAACTCTGCTGGTGGATCCAACCCATAACCTGGACAATTTTGAAATTGGTAATTTCATTGTGCAAGATGCCTTGGGAATGGTTATATTTAAATATTTTAATAAACATATATATCTTTAACCCTTTTCCCTAAAACTGTACAAAAAGGGTCCTGCAGATTTTTAAGCTACACCCTCCACCATGTTAAGGTACACTTTTCCATGGTCCACTTCTCACTTACTTGCCTTTAATGTGCTCCTTACAAAAGAAAATACAGCACAGCATGCCTAATCGCTAAGTATTTTAAAGGGAATATAAAACTGAAAGACTGAGAAACCCACTTCTCTTTTACTTATACTTGGGGGTAAAATGCAACCACAACAGAGACATAGATGTTTTCAATATGAACACTGTCTCACTTTGTTTTTTGTTTTGGAAGGAAAGCTTTGATTGGCAGATTCTTCTGTTAGACAATGGATCTCAATATTTCTTCCATCCGTCTCAGCAGGAAGAAGATCAGATCCAGAGTTCCATCCATCTGTACTTTATCTCAAATAAATTCCTATAGATTTTGTGATGTGGTGCTTGCTTGCACTTCAAACCATTCATCAAGGGCTGTGGAACTGTAGATGTGGGGAAATGCATTCTAGCTGGAGCTTTCGGCTTAGGGCTGCCAACCTCCAGGTGGGCCTGGAGATTTCCAGAAAGCAGAGAACAGTTTCCTTAGAGAAAATGGCTGCTTTGGAGGGTGGACTCTATTCCCTCAATTTCCCACAAGGCGCAGCCCAGCGTCGTTCTTCCGGTTTCCCCGACTGCCTGCTTCAATTTCACACTATTTGCCGCGGGGTGCATTTTGAACCGCGGCTTCACACGATTTCCCCTGCAGCTTCAGTGATCCTGTTTTTTGAGGATCACTGAAGCTGCGGAGGAAATTGGAGAAAATCGGGCAGAACCGTGGGTCCAAATGCACCTCGCAGCAAATAGTGGAAAATTCAAGCAGGTAATCGGGGCAAAGAGAAGAATGACGCCGGGGCAGCACCTTGTGGGAAATCGGTCTACGGTATTATACCCTGCTGAGGTCTCTCCCCTTCCCAAACCCCAACTTTCCAAGGGTCCACCCTCCCCAAATCTCCAGGTATTTCCTAACCCTGGTAACAGAGGTGGCAACCCTGGAGAAAATATTCTAACCCTGGTAACAGAGGTGGCAACAGTTCCCCTGGAGAAAATGGCCGCTTTGGAGGATGGACTCCATGGCATCATACCCCAGTGAGGTCCCACGCCTCCTCAAACCCCTTCCTCCATAGGATCCACCCCCAAAATCCCCAGGCATTTCCCAACTCACAGTTGGCAACCCTATTTGGGCTAGATAAAACCTGTACATTGAGTCTGAAACAGTTTCCTCTGTCCTAGCTGGAGACCTGCAGGAAGGGGGAATTCACCTGCTCTCAAGCCTTGCCAACTACACACCTTTGGCCTGGAGACAATGAAGTTGCCAGCTCACACATCAAATCAGCATCTGACACCTAAAAGGGACACAGAGACTTGGGGATGCAGTGGCTGTACTGTATATTACTGGACATTTCAGGAAAGGATTCTTTGACCCACAAGGGGGTGGGAAAACAGAAGAGATAAAATCCTTTGGCATGGAGGGAAAAGGGTCCATCTTGCAGGTCCATCTTGGTTGATTATATCTGGGAGAAGGAGCTCTCTTTGACTTTCATGGCTGAGGGGGGATTTGAACACATGTCTCTCTAGACCTAATCCATCAATCTATCTACAACTATATCATACTGGCTATATGGTTTAACCGCTATATGAATGATCTACTATGACAGCATGAATAGAATACTAGAGGTTTAAAGAATGTGGACAATACCATAGTTCAATTTCTAACCAGAGTTCTCACAGAAGTTGAACTGAAGCCTATGTTCCATGTCTAACACTGCCAAATGTGCAAGTTAGAAGCAGAATATAACATATGAACCAATTCTAGTTTATTTATTGTAGTATAAGCTTTCATAGGGCAGAGCCCATTTCATCAAATGAATAAGGTGGATTGTGAAGCTGGTGTGTGGATACATATATGTGTTGATATATAATGTATGTGGATATATAGTGTACATACAGTATGTGTGCATGCCCATTGGCATGGATAATGTAAATGCCATAAAGAAATTGAATATGGTAACCAGTAATGCTCAAGATTTTAGGATGCCAAAGACAAATGTCATAACTCTGAAATTCACCCCAAAATTTCAAGGTCTGCTTTTGGTGAATAATCAAATTGCTTTGGCATTTTCATCATTAAGGGGAAAATATTTTTTTAAAACCCTAAAAGCTATTGTTTACATGATTGCTCGCCTTCTTATAGCAACCAGTTACCAGTGATAAATACAAGATAATAGTTAATTATCAATTAACAATAATTCATGAGAACCAATAAAACTTTGCAGGTCCATCTATATCTGGAAGAAGATCCTGAAAGATCTTTCCCTTCATTTGTGCACAGTTCATACCAAAAACTGTGGGGTGTGGCTAACCTGTATAAAAAAATAATTGCCTCAAGATAGTGTGCGAGCAGGTATGGCTAAAACATGGCAGGATTTTTTGCACATAAAAACAGGCTCATGTTGCCTCAAGACAAAACTTCATTTAAAAAAACCCCAGACTCCTGTGTTATTCACCATGGTGTAAACAAGGTTGAAGAGTTGCATCACAATGCTAGTGACCTACGAGAACAAAATTCTATATGCCAAAACACCCTGTTTCTTTAAAAGTGTAGTATAATCACTTGAAATATGAGGCTACAGAAATATGAGGCTCCAGCTACAGAATCAAGAGACCAAATCAGAATGAAAAAAAGTAGGAAAGAGAAAAGGTTAACACAAATTTTCATCTTTTTCTCTAATATTAAAAATGATGTGCAAAGCTCTGCTAATCTGGTTTCTGGATGATGCCCAGTTCCTTGCCACGTGTTTCTTTTCTTGGTCCTGCCCTGGGGAAATTTCTGTCAACACAGGCTCAAGAAACAGTTATACCATTCACTCTTCAAAAACCCACTATATGAAGTTTGGTGAACTTTGCTACTAATCACTCCCAGGTGCCTTTGCCTCATTCTATGGAAAACACAGGATCCTTCCCTTCAACAACATGATAATAAACTGGTCACTATAGTCTACCCTTGCAAACAATTATTTGGGTTCACTGTTTTACATTATGGGAAGCAACATGCAAACATATTGTTGGGCTGCAGCATGCTGCACAATTGTATTGGAACAACAAAATCAATAACCTGTTCCCATTGCCTTTGCAATTAATGTTGACTTGGCTCAGGGTCCAGCTGACTATGGATAGGAAGGACCAAGGTCAGAGTGACCAGCCACCCTGCTTGTTTTCTATTCTCCCAACTGCTTGTTTGGTTTGTATTAAGTACAGACACACTGGCTATATGAGGTTACAACAGAACACGTGGTTCCCTTGGCATAAAACCAACATGGAACGAATCAAGCAAGTTAACTGAATTTGGAATAAGACCTAAAAGGAACTTGGTAATTCATTCCTTCAACAGGCAGGTCAAATATTACAGTACCAAGGCAGAGGGGGAATACAAGCAATTCCATGTCTGTCATACACAACATGGAAGCAATTATTTATTTATGTGGGGCAATTTACTTCATTTGTATCCCACCTTTCTCCTCAGTTAAGGACAACAGAAAGAAGTTGCTAGGTGCTACAGAAAGCAGGCTTTTCTGCAGCCTCCCTTTGCTTTGTTATTACAGCCATAATTACAATAGTTGAAAGAGACTCAAAATTTCTTAGAAATGCTTGTTTCCAGACTGGCTTACCACCATCAATTTTCAAGACAAATGTGAATCTAGCAAATGTGCAAAAGTGAGCTTTATCCTCCCCCCCTACACCCAGAACTATGCCATGCAACAGAGGGCTGAAGCAAGAAAGGGAAATCACCCCAAGTAATCTTCCCCCTTGTGTAAACTTTTCCCCACAGAGCTTGATCCACTCGAGTGAGAAGGATTTTTTTCCCATTCCTGAAAGCCTAGATCCCAGCCAATGTCCATGTATTTCTGTTTCCATTGTACCTAATACTGTCTTTACCACTGATCACAGGACAGTATCTGCAGCAAAACTTCTACACTGTGGCGCCAAAATTAAAAGCATAATTCTGCACCCTACATAAATAAAACTGATTTAGCATATTTTATGTGCCTAAATTATTCTGATTGTGTTGGTGATGGAAGGGGACAAGGAGATGTACTGGGTACTCCAGTCTAAGCCAAATGAAACTAATGAGCTTAGAATAATGCTGCACAGAATTGCACTATAAAGTGAAAAATCAAAAGGGTCCCATTTGGCTTCAGAGATGCCTCCAGGCATTGCCTACATACTTCCAAGCCTATCTTCTCAATGGTAAGAACTAGAAACTTTTAAGAAAAGAAAGCAGATTCTCAGAATGCTAGAGTAGCACTTACACGTAACTGTAGAATAATACAGTCCCGCCAATGATAATGCCTTCACGTTTATGAATAAATTCATATTTGCAGCTTCTTCCCTTTTATTGCTATTCTTTTCTTATATACAAACCATAAAAATTGCTAAGAAGTATAGTAAACCGAGATTATCAGCTTTCACTTAAAAAAACTTACGACTGATAAATTGGGAAGTATGTGGACAAAGCAGGGCTCATTTCGTAGCAGGAGCTCCTTTGCATATTAGGCCACACACCCCTAACGTAGCCAATCCTCCAAGTGCTTACAGAGCTCTTCTTACAGGGGCTACTGTAAGCTCTTGGAGGACTGGCTACATCAGGGGTGTGTGGCCTAATATGCAGAGGAGCTACTGCTACGAAATGAGCCCTGGGACAAAGTATGTATACAATTCAATAAAACAGATGTGTGTATGTCATCAATATCTATAGGAAATTCATAAAATAATTCTAAGTAGGATGGAGAAGGATGGAAGCCTGGGCCTCCTTTAAAAGTTTAAGGGGAAAACTAAAAGAAAGACAATATGAGAATGAAGGCTCCTGATAGTGGTTTGTCTCCACATTATGGGAAGTTTCCCTATTGCCACACCAAGTGTGCACAGAGCAAAGTACTTGTAACACTTATGAGGAAAAGCACTAATACATGCTAGGATCAATATACAACTATCATACCATGATGACAGAAGAGAAGGTAAAATAGCATGACAGTAGAAATGATTTACCAATTCAAGCTTTATTTCTGAGAACATGGGTTATTTTAATATAATTCTTGTTTATCTAAACTTGAATCTGATTGGCTGAAACTGCTCTGAAATAGAAGCTGGTGATAACTGTTTCACAGAATTATGTAAGAGTTGGCAGACTCGGCTTAGGTCATTTGCACATGTCTTTTGTCTCAATTTACTCTGTTTCAATAAACATCTGTTTAGGATGAGAGTGTTAATATGAAATGGACCTTTACTTCTCTATCAGAAATCTGAAGATGAGGGACAAAGTTTGCCCCCAACTCCAAAATGCACTCTGTGGCTTCTGTACTGCCCCAATAGTATTTTTAATTGTACTGCCATTGAGTAGAACAAGTTATATCAACATATCTAATTCTCAACATGGCCAAATATCTAGATACTTAAATTTAGAGACTGGAGCCACGTACACACAGGACAGATCTTTTTACATATCTGAAGAGCTCTGGGTTTTCAGAAAAATCTGAAATCTAAAAATGAAAAATACATTGGGGGTTAAACCCCCCCCCCCCCCAATAACAGAGGCCACTCCTGTAGCTTTAAGAAATTAATGCCCTAAGTGGCCACTGCTAGGAAACCACAACAGTATTGCCAGCCTTCAAGTCTTGGTTACTGTCAGTAAAAGGCAACGGGAAGGGGAAGGCCCCTTTCCAGGGTTGTTTTCACCTTTGTGGGATGACTCATCAAGGCCAGCCCAACAACAAATACCACGCAACCTACTACCACATGAACTGCATGACTTCCCAGGCCTGGCTGCTTATTACTGCTCAACAGCGGCCACCCAACAAAAGCTAGTATGGTGCAGTGGTTAGTGTTTCTTACATGGAATCTCACTAGGTAACTTTGGGCCAGGTAACTTTGGGTAACTCAGGTGAACCTACCTGTTTTTGTGAGGATAAAAGGAGAATAAAATGGAGGAGAGGCGAATGATGAAAGCCACTTTATGTCTCCATTGGGAAGGAAGGCCGGTTATTTATGATGTTAATATATAATAAATATAGCTAAAGATGGGGGGCCAATAAAATGTTGGTTCACTGGTGAGTGAAAGGAGAAAAGGAAGTAGGGAAAAATGAGGATATGGGGGCTGCCAGGAAGAGGAAAAAGAAGATATAGTGTAGAGAAGCAGATACAGGGGAAAGTGAGGTGTCACCTACAAGCCCTGGTGGTTCCCTACTTCACAACTCGGCCCGGCCCTGCCTGGTGGCCAGAAGTAGGTAGAGTTTCCTTAGGGACAGACTGTGAGGGGAAAGGAAGGTGGGAAAGCTGAAGATGCAGGGGAGGGGGAGATACAATCGTTTGAAGAGAGGAAAACAGGAAAAAGGTAGAGATGATGGGGGCTTTCAGGGAAGGGAAAGATAAAATAGTGGGGTAGGGAAAATGAGATGCCCCCTGTAAGTCCTTGTGGGTTCTCCGCTTATACTAGAGATTGGTGAAGAAACCTCCTGCATTTCTTAGCTATTCATTTTGGAGAGTAGCCCATTCCTACATTATTTTGTATGCCATGTGCATCCAAATGGTACAGAAAACAAATTTCTCTGATCACTGCTGGATTTTGTTCCATAAATCTTACTTTCACACCTGTACATGTTCTTTTAAAAACAGATCCCTTTTTCATATACAGTTGCTTAATGCCAATATTAAGGTGAAATTAGTGGGCACCCTGGCTAGTAGTGATCATGTAATATTGGAATTTACAGTCTTGGGGAAGGGAAAAGCGGTACATAGTAAGACATATAAGCTAGACTTCAGGAAAGCAAATTTTGTCAAAATTAAAGTTATGCTGGGAAGAATCCCATGGTCAGAAACACTTAAGGAGAAGGGAGTTCAAGAGGGGTGGGAGTTTTTTAAAAGTGAAATATTGAAGGCACAATCACAAATAATTCCTATGAGAAGGAAAAATGGGAGGAGCCTAAAGAAGCCAAGATGGCTCCATAAACAGCTTTCTAAAGATTTGAGAAATAAAAAAGACTCATTTAGGAAATTGAATGAAGGCCTTATAACAAAGGATGAATATAAACAAATAACCAGTGCTTGTAGAGAGTTAGGAAAGCTAAGTATGAGCGTAGGCTGGCAAGAGATGCTACGAAGAACAAAAAACAGTTCTTTTCTTATGTTCAAAGTAAGAAAAAGACAAGGACATGGTAGGTCTGTGGAGTCAGGAAAATGAAATTGTAACAGGTGATGAAGAGAGGGCAGAACTGCTCAATTCCTACTTTTCCTCAGTCTTCTCTTGCGAAGGAAATGGTGCTCAACATGGCAAAATCAGAACATATGATGAAGGTAGGGAGTTGCGGTCTAGGATCAGCATAGGGGTAGTACATAAAACCTAGTTTCTTTAAATGAAACTAAGTCCTCAGGGCCAGATGAACTGCATCCAAGGTTACTAAAAAACTTGCAGATGTAATTTCTGAAACTCTGTCCATTATTTTTGAGAATTCTTGGAGAACAGGTGAGGTGCCAGAAGACTGGAGGTGGGCAAATGTTGTTCCCATCTTCAAGAAGGGGGAAAAGGAGAACTACCGACCCGTCAGCTTGACATTTATACCTGGAAAAGTTTTAGAAAAAAATCATCAAACAGTCAGTCCTTGAGCATTTAGGAAAAATGGCTGTGATCACTAAGAGCCAGCATAGGTTTCTCAAGAACAAGTTATGTCAGACTAACCTTATATATATTTTTTTTTTGGGAAAAAGTTACTACCTTGCTGGATCAGGGGAATAAAAGTTCCACATATTATTCTTGTTGACAAGCTGGTAAAATGTGGTTTGGATCTTATTGCTGTGGATTTGTATCTGGTTGACAGATTGCATCCAAAGAGTGCTTGTTAATGGTTCCTCATCCTCTTGGAGAGGAGTGACAAGTGGAGTGCCTCAGGGATCTGTCCTGGGACCTGTTTTGTTCAGCATCTTTATCAATGATTTGAATGAAGGGATAGGGAATGCTTATTAAATTTGCAGAGGACACCAAACTGGGAGGGGTAGCAAATATGGTAGAAGACAGAGTCAGGATACAGGATGGACAGGCTGGAAAACTGGGCTGAAACATATAAAATGAATTTCAATGGGGATAAATGTAAAGTTCTGCATTTAGGTAGAAAAAAAATCAAATGTATATAGGTTGGGGGAGCCTTGACTTGGCAGTAGTATGCGTGAAAAAGATCTAGGGGTCTTAGCAGACCATATACTGAACATGAATCAGCAGTGTGATGCGGTAGCTAAAAAGGCAAATACGATTTTGGGCTGTATCAAAAGAAGTATAGTGTTCAGATCACGCAAAGCGATGGTATCACTTTACTCTGCTCTGGTTAGACCTCATCCACAGTGTTGTGTTCAGTTTTGGGCACTACAATTTAAGAAGGATATAGACAAGATGGAACATGTCCAGAGGATGTCAACAAAGATGGTGAGGGGTCTGGAGACCAAGTCCTATGAAGAAAAGTTGAAGGAGCTGGATATGTTTAGCCTGGAGAGGAGACAACTGAGAGGTGATATGATAACCATCTTCAAGTACTTGAAGGGCTGTCCTATAGAGGATGGTGCAGAGTGGTTTTCTGTTGCCCCAGAAGGTCAGACCAGAACCCACGGGTTGAAATTAAATCAGAAGAGTTTTCGGCTAAACTTTAGGAAGAACGTTCTAACAGAGTGGTTCCTCAGTGGAACAGGCTTCCTAGGGAGGTAGTGGGCTCTCCTTCTTTGTTTTCTAACAGAGGCTAGATGGCCATCTGACAGCAATGCTGATTTTGTGAACTTAGGCAGATCACAAGAAGGGAGGCCAGGAAGGGTTGCATCAGTGCTTAGTTCTTGTGGTACTTTCTTACACGCCCAGGGAAATACTGATCGCCACTTTGGGGTCAGGAAGCAATTTTTCTCCAGTTTGGCTAGGGATCCTGGAGGCTTTTTGGTCCCCCCCACTCTTCTGGGCATAGAGCAGAGGTCACTGGGGGTGGGAGAAGGTAATTCTGAATTTCCTGCAGGCGCAGGGGGTTAGACTAGATGACCCTGGAGGTCCCTTCCAACTCTATGATTCTTTTATTCTAATATAATATTATAATGGATTTTTGTCCCTTTCATCTGACAATATGGTTTTAGTTGTGAGAAACTACTAGTTTTAGGAAGAAGGCCTGATGACGGTATTTAGTTGTAAATGGACAGTATTAATTCCAGTGACATCAGCAAGCAAGGCTATATTCTATGACCACAGGCAACTGTTATGAAAACTATGTATGTATTGTGATCTGTTTTAGGAAGGGTAAAGGTTTATTTATTTCCCACTGACTGAAATGCTAACAATGGTCCAAATCCTATTTGATTTACTTGCTTTCTCTCACTGACTGCAAGTTGAGCAAGATTTGGTTCTTAATGTGCACAAAAATGTTGCTTTAAACAAAAAGAATCACCATGTGTTTTGCATTAAGAAAGCAAGGCTTTCTATTTTGTGCCAGTTTCTTATGTTCTACCCACAAGCTGTATGTCCACAATCTGGAAGGCAGTACTCGAACAGTAAAATCCAGATCCTACCTCCATTTATAGAACCCAACAAATCTTTCTGAATTATCTTTTTTATTCCCAGTAAAATAGTTCATAAAGCAAAGCAGCTTGTTAGGCTTTGTTCCAACCTGTTTACCCAAAACAAAGACTGAGTAAGCCACATTACACATAAAGATACAAATCAGGAGCTGCAGAAAATTTACAGAATAAAAGAGTAACACAGTTATATTTTAAAATACCCTCATTATCCATATTCTAATGCTATATTGAATACTCTGCCCCTAAACCAGACTAACAGAAAGTGTATACGTTGTTTCTTGACACTCAGCTGTTCAAGTAGGGAGTGAAACTTTGCCTCTTTTAGAGCCAGTATGGTGTAGTGGTTAAGTGCGCGGACTCTAATCTGGGAGAACCGAGTTTGATTCGCCACTCCTCCGCTTGCACCAGCTGGATGACCTTGGGCAAGCCATAGCTCTGTACCAGCTGTTCTCTCAAAGACAGTTGTCTCAGAGCTCTCTTAGCCCCACCTACCTCACCGGGCATCTGTTGTGGGGAGGGGAAGGGAAAGGAGTTTGTAAACTGCTCTGAGACTCCAAGTGAGTGAAGGGCGGGATATAAATCCAATCTCTTCTTCTTTTGAAATGGACCAAAAGTATCCAATTGTCAGCCATTCTATTTGTTCTCCTTCTGGAATCTGTATTTATTTAGTAATAGTCTTCCATTTTAGGGATCTATCTATCTATCAATCGATTGATCATCTATCCTTCAATATGCACCAAAACTTACTTAAGCCTACACTAAAGGAAGTGCAAATTTGAAAGCAATATACAGTGGGGTTTTCCTACAAACTATTACTGCACTAGTTATAAATAAGAGTCTAGCAGACAAAAGTGAATAACTGTTGCCAAGCCTTTTACCAGAGGGATGTGCTTTATTTCAAAAAGCCCTGTGTCATGATACCCTCTACCATTTAATCATATGCAATGCATGGCTCCAAACATTCAGAGACAGGCTGCTCCACAAACAGCATTCCACAAGCCCATATGTAACTATTATTTACAAACTGCCATATCACAGCTTAATATATAGCAAGGCAGTTTGCAGTCCCATTCCAAATCTAGAGCAGGTGAAGTTGTCTTCCTTGCTTTACAGTAACTCATAAGAACACTCTCCTTGGGAGTAAGCCCCAGTGAACAGACCTGAGTAGATCTGCTGTGACCCCTCACTCACAGTGCAACCCTAGGCAGAGTTACACACTTCTAAGTCTACTGAAATCAATGGGCTTAGAAGGCTGTCATTCTCCTTAGACTCAAGATGGGTAGCTCATACCTTGCCACAAATTTTGCTAGTCTTTAAGGTGCTTCTGGACTCTTGCTCTTTTCTCCTTAGAATGGCACTGTTAGTCACCTGATACGTACTTTCCGATTATGATAATGATACCCGGTGACCTAGATTATTTGGGATGAGACACTGATGGTTGGTGAGTGGTGGCTCCTACCTTGCTAATGATGGCCTAATCCCCCTCCCCCCAATTCTCTGAAGAAAAGTTCTATGAAGGAAGGTACAAAATGTTCCAATTTACCTAGTGAAAATGGGCAAAACTTGGACCAGAGGTGTGGAAATTTTCCAGTTGGTGCCATAAACATACCTGTGTTTGCAGAAAGCAAACTATATTTACTAGTACATATGGTGCATGGACACACCCACCAATACATAGCTGTGAAATTAGTGCAGACAAGTCTTAAGATGGAGCGCTATTTTCCATCTTTAGACGGCCACAAATCAAATTTTACTATCTTCACAACTGGTGAAATTAAACACAGGCTGTCATTATTTATGGTGAGGTCTGTAAGTAATGCTAAAATAACACTTCACTACCTGAAACAGTAAAAAAAAAACCCTGTATCATGACAAGCTCCACTTTCTATGTGCCAAAATATTTCTAAATCAAACACTTCTCTTCTAATTAATATTAATATAAATTAGTATAAAATTACTTGATCCAGCATTCTGGACACTTCACACACTTCTTTATAGAAGAGGGGGAAAAAAATCATACATCTCATATACAGCCAGTGTAAATATATTTGGTAATGAAGTCAGATTTTGTTAGAACATTTTCAAGTAAATTAAATAATTTTTGTCAAACTATTTAAATGTCTTTGCAAACCATTTGGGAAAACTGAGCGCTGCACTTGTTATTGACTTTGGCAAAGAATGGTATAACAAGGGGGGTTGTTTTTAAAAAGACCTTAAATCAAAATCTTAGTCTTCTGTCAAATGTGAGTAGACTTCTTGTGCTCTATTTCATGTAGCTTTTGGCTTCACCCACATTTGATGACTCAATCATTATGTGCTTTGATAGCAATCATTTTGGTTTGTCCCAAAGATTTAAACCTAGGAATCCAACCTTGTCATCGTACTGGTTCACGGTGAAGAAATTCGGTACATGTACTTAAAACATGAAGGCTGAGATAGGTGATGAATGAGGCAAAACACTGCATGCTTGCCAGAAGTGTAAAGCCACTTGCATAATGAAGGATAGTTACAAGGGTTTGTTTCATTTGGGCAGTGTACATTTTTATCTGAGGGAATGCAGGTGCATCACTGTTAACCTCTGGAATCTGATTATATTCTATGTTGATACAAACCAATAGTGTCAAGTTAAATAACTGGATGTAAGATTTATAAATGCTCAAAAGGAAGGCTAGTAGCCTGTGATAGCCTGTGACATCCATGACTATGTTTTCAATTAATGTGACTTAAAGAGTCAAAGACATGATTTTGATTAAACCTGCACTTAAATCCAAAGATTATTTAGATATCAAATGTATTTTATATTGCTTTTGTTACAATACTTAAATGTTAATCTACCATATAGTCCTGGCAGAAATACACTACTATACGTCAAGTCACCAAACAACAATATCAGTTTTCCCAGTTTAAAAGAAGGATTTAAACAAAATTCTTTTGGAATTTCAGTCTTAATTTCTAGATGTGTACTTCTTAGCTTGAACCATGTCATTACTATGGCCTAGTTAGTGACACTGTTTTTGTAATCTACTTTCATTACTCAGTTACCAAACATTGCTCCTTCATGGCATGCTTTATCAGAACTGGTTTTAAAACTAGTTGCAAACCGTCCCAGTTTAGAACTCCAGTTCCAACCAAGGTCAATGAACATTAATCTGTTTCTGGCAACTGGCACTTTTAGGAGAAATTCGAATTAAAAATTGAACTCACTTGGTGGTGTGTTCCCACTGGGAAGTCAACCATGTGGCTGAAACGCACATGTGGTCGGGCAAACTACCAGAGCTTTGCTTCGGTACACAATAGCCCAGGTGGATCATAATTCAGGCCAATCGGCCACCCAGGATCTGAAAGGGGACCTATGGTCATAGGTGCCTTGTAAATAATCCTATCAGGGGAATTGGGGGTGACCAGGGTTATGGTTTGTATCCACATATAAGCAGACCCCCCGAGTCCTGCTCAACATGCTTGTTCTGACCCTCTAATAAAATATGAGCTGTTATCACCCATCGCCTTTTGGACAAACACGCCCCCTGGGAGTGGGGGCCCCACCACGCTGTGGCATTCCAGGCCATCAAGGACTTGCTGACATCCAATGCGATGTTGGCACATTTTGATGAGACCCTACCAGGGGTCTTAGCCTGTGACACCTCTCCATACGAGGTGGGGGCGGTCCCTGGCCATGGTTTGGCAGATGGCAGGGAGGTCCCAATCGCATATTACTCATGCACCCTGTCCACCTGAGCGCAACTATATGCAAATAGATAAAGAAGCCCTGGCTATCGTGGCCAGAACTAAGAAGTTCCATGACTATATGGCCTACCCATCACCATACTAATAAACCACAAGCCGCTCCTGGGTCTCCTGGCCCCGGACAGAAAGAACCCACACATGCTCTCATCTAGAGTCCTCGGCTGGTCCATCTTCTTGGCCGGCTACAATTATACGCTGGTCCACCACCCCAGCAAGGCCATGGGCCACACTGATGCCCTTAGCCATCTCCCACTGCCCGACTGCGACCCTGATCCCGCCCCGGCCCACCATATCACCCTCTTGGAAGAGCTGCTGGACTGGCCGATACAGGTTGTGGAGGTGGCCTGCCACACCGCCCAGGCTCGCCTCCTTGCCCGGGTCCTCAACTGGGTGGGGAGGGGGTGGCCCGCATCAGCAGGACCGAACTTTGCGGCTTTTACAGCCAGGCGAGATGAACTCTCCACCCACAAGGGGTGCCTGCTTTGGGGCAGACAGGTGATCGTGCCCCCTCCATTATGCAAGCGGGTGCTCACAGCATTACACGAATCACACCCAGGGATCGTGCGAATGAAGGCCCTGGCCCAGAGCTATGTCTGGTGGCTGGGACTAGACGGAGAAATCGAAGACCAGGTAAAGAGATGTCAAAGGTCCCGCCGCACGCTCCCATACATCCATAGGAGTCGGCCCACAAGCCATGGGCCAGACTACACATGGATTTTGCCCCCCAAGTCCTGCTCGACATGCTTGTTCTGACCCTCTAATCAAATATGTTATCACTCAACACATCTCTGGACTTTATATTTGGCATAGGTCAGTCTACAATATATAAGGGGAACTGGAGAGCCCGTTTGGTGTAGTAGTTAAGTGCGCGGACTTTAATCTGGAAGAATTGGGTTTGATTCCCCACTCCTCCACTTGCACCTGACTGGATGACCTTGGACAAGCCATAGCTCTGTACCAGCTGTTCTCTCAAGGACAGTTGTCTCAGAGCTCTCTCAGCCCCACCCACCTCACAGGGTGTCTGTTGTGGGGAGGGGAAGGGAAAGGAGTTTGTAAGCCGCTCTGAGACTACAAGTGAAGGGCGGGGTATAAATCCAATCTCTTCTTCTTCTTCTAACTAACCAAAATAGAAACCATTCACAAAAAGCTTCAGTAGGCATAATGAATAAAGCAACAGCATATAGCGGCAACAGCATATGGCTAAGCAATAGATTCTAAAAAACAGTTTCTTCAAATGGGGTCATTATTTAGTCGTCAGCATCGCGGTGATGGTAGTGATGATGACAAGGGAAAAGAAAATACCAGCGAGAAGAAAGTCAAGAAAAGAAGGCATGAATTATAAGTATGCTACACCTTGAAAATGAATTCAAGATTGAAATAAATGGCATGCCACTTTTAAAGTTCCTGATTCTCATTCTATTTTCTACTAGGATTCCTTGAACACTCACACATGGGACACCTCCTACTCAAGATGCAGTTTGAATACCTTGAAACATTAATTCCAGATTTTGTGAACAGAAAGAATCCTCTTTCAGGATCACAGCCCCCCCCCCTCCCCAGAAATAGCCTTTGCTACTTGGCATGTAGAATATTAATGCAGGGTCTTATAAGAAGCCAGAGAAGAAATACATGCTGATGATCAAGGATACTCCCATAGAAAATCATCTGATGAAGCATTCTTATAGGAAGGGAACTTATGTTATAGTAGGGTCAGCTTTTTGCTCCCTTACATATGTTACATTTTTGTATTTCTGTTTAAAAAATACAAGAACTATGAAAGTCCTACTCTCTTCATAGGACAAATACTAGGCTGCTAAACCCCAGAACTCTAAGAGTGATTGTAGCTCACAATGTAATTACCTCTGTTTTGTTCCTCAGTAAAACATGATCATCATCAGTGGCTAGGATCTGAAACATCTACTCTTAAGTATACTTTGGGGGTAAAGCGCTGCTATCTATAATTTGTCTTTGAAGTCTCTGGAATTTTGTAAACCAAGTCCACCACAGCAAAGTCATATGGTTCTCAGAAACATCATTTGCAACGTATATACATACTCTTACCAAAGAAGAAATCCATGCAATTCCAAATATGAATTCATCACAGTTCAATGTATACCTGTAATTAAGTCAGTAGGTTTCATAACGTGAGGTAGACCACTTTGAGGCAGCAGGCACCTGGAAAGAAGGGATGTGAGTTTCCAGGAAGGGACAGTATCCATTCCTAGGGCAGGTGGGGCCTTTTTCCTCCACCAGCCAAGACTTGGGTAGATTCTCTTTGTACTGGACTTTAACTAACTCATACTTAGTTGGTGGGTGTGACTGCATCTTCAGTGCCCACAAGTCTCAGTGGATTTGGAAAGAAGTGAAATTCAGAAAAAGCTGCTCTTTCTTAAGAAGAAGAAGAAGAAGAGAAGAGGAGAGGAGAGAAGAGGAGAGAAGAGAAGAGAAGAGATTGGATTTATACCCTGCCCTTCACTCACTTGGGAGTCTCAGAGCAGCTTACAAACTCCTTTCCCTTCCCCTCCCCACAACAGATACCCTGTGAGGTAGGTGAGTCTGAGAGAGCTCTGAGACAGTTGTCCTTGAGAGAACAGCTGGTACAGAGCTATGGCTTGCCCAAGGTTATCCAGCAGGTGCAAGTGGAGGCATGGGGAATCAAACCTGATTCCCAGATTAGAGTGTGCGCACTTAACCACTACACCAAACTGGCTGTTTGTTAAGGTGTTTCTCTACCTGGTTACAAGAGAAAGAGTGATCCTGTTCAATATTTTTTTCTAATTCAAGTGTGGGTTTGCTACCCCAATCCACAGATCATCACATGCAGCAGCTATTATGCATACAACTGTACACATTTACCTGTGGAATACACACCTAGGACTGGGCTGGGAGCTCTCAGAAGGCAATGTAAACTGAGAGGGCTTCGTGTCCTGGCCCCACTGATGGACCTCCTGATGGCACCTGGTATTTTTGGCCACTGTATGACAGAGTGTTGGACTGGACGGGCCACTGGCCTGATCCACAATTTGCTTGATCCACAATTGGCTTCTCTTATGTTCTTATGAGAACGATTATGTGAATTCAAAAAGTGTGAGGAACACTGAAACAAATACATATTCGACTTGTTTTTGATACATACCCTTCTCTAGAGCTTTCTGTAGGTGATACATGATGGTGCGTACTGACGAGGGCTGACTCAAGTGTGTGTTGCCTTGAAGACAGATCATGAGATGATGGCAAGAGACTGGGAGATGGCCCATTATGGTTAGTGCTGGAACCAGTGTAGATGCCTAAGAAGGAAAAAAGGTAATTTGCCACTGAAAATGGCTAAACCTAAAAACAGATCAGTAAGAATAGCTGCAACTAGCCAGGTTTCCATTTTCCTTTGCTTCCATCTGCACTTGTCTGGAGACACATTTATTTATTAAGAAAATTTCTGTGCTGTCTTTCTAGAGTAAGCTCAAAATATCTTGCAAAATTAAAATAATAAAAATACTGTACAAGAATAAGTTAATAAAACCCCAGTATTAAAAGCCAGCCAGGGCACCAAAACATCATAAAACAATGAACTTCTCAAGAAGAGTCCCAAAACAGTTCTGAGACTAAAATGCAGACTATAAAAATCATGTTAAGATATCAAGCCTATAATTAAAAGCCTGGTAAAAAATAAACCTTTTGGCCTGGCACCTAAGAGGGTAGGGTAGGCGCTAGGAGAGCCTCATGAAGCAGGGCTTCTACAAGGTGCCACTACTGAAAAAGCCGGTCTCTGGTTGCCACCCACCTCCTTTCTGAAGGTGGAGCACAGACAGCAGGGCTTGAGAGGAATATCTTAGCGGGCAGTCTGGATAGTCCAGAATGGAGAGGTACCACATATATCTATGTTCCAGTCAGTTAGCAATAGCTCCTCTTAGGCTATCCAGCCACTGTGAGACACTGAATGGGTGCTATGAGCAAAACATTCCTACATACACCTTTCTTAGTAAATGTAAAGATTTCCCCCTTAATTAACAGTAGTATTTGCTTATTCATGTAATGTTTCTCTCAAGTCACAAAAAGGGTAAGGTTTTGTTCAAGTTCTACACTTTATGCACACAGACTCCTGTCAGGTGGGACAGGTGCTCAGGAGGATATAAAAAAACCCAAATGAATGAATGATATAAATAAGAACAGAAAGGAATCCGAGGCTAGTGAACCACATCTTTCTGAGTAGTATGGATGAAAGTTGTTATGAAGGCAAGACAGCTGGGCTTCACCTCTAATAGATAATTTCACAAAACTTCATGGCATCTTTTAATCAGGCGTGATCATATCAAGGCTCCAATGATATTTGGAACTGGTTGATATTGTCACATTTAAACTGAGCCAGCTATCCTCGCGTACTTGTTTGTACAAGACGTGCTCCGAGCCACAATTCTGTGTTATGTGAAAGTCCCTTTAGGGAATATATGACAGGCTATTATGAACAATTTGAAAATATCGTTCTATCACTTATTCAGGACAGACAAGATCACTGATTCTACCTCTGTTTCCATTTATGTATCAGACATTTGTGTGGTTCCAAGGTGTTAATATTTTCATTTTGGCATAGCCTCTAAATACTATACCTATGCTATCGACATCCAGATGATATTTTAAAGAAACATAATACATTATTGCTAGACATCACATAGCTGTTACTTTATTTAATTATTTGATTGGAACATAGATTGTATTAATTTAATATAACAGAAAGGGAAGGAAAATACATCCTCTCCCTTGTCCTCCTTCCAGGAAAATCTATTTGTTCAAGCAATTTAAAATCTGAATAATAACATATTGCATTTGTAGTAGTGGCAAAAGCCTATAATTGTAGAGCGAGTAGGATCAGGAAAATCTAAATAGGCTTAGAATGCTGCAGCAGCCTTCTCCCCCAAAAAACTGTTTTGCCATGCCAAAACAGTGTGTGGGGGGAGGGGGTTATTTCCCTGATTTGGCTGTTTCACATGTACAGAATACTCTATGAAGAGCAGCAAAACTCAGGAAATAAGCCCCTCCCACTTGCACTATTTAGGAAATGGCTGAGGGGGAGGCAGGAACCCTTCTTCCCCCCACAGCAGCATTCCAAGCCCATTTGGGTTCTTCTTTATTTTTAAAACCATTCCCCTCTGTTGCTGTGCAGCTGTGGGGAACCCAGACCCAGCTTGTTACAAACTAAACATGCAGCGTGGCCCTTGGTTGACCCAGACTGCTATTCTCAGAGAGTCTCCTTCCTTCTAACTAACCTTCTTCCTGCTTCTCAGTGTTAACTGCTACGAAGTCTAGACACACTTTCTGCAATCTCTCTCCATTGTAGCCTAGATAAATATAATTAGAATGCTTTCTTGTTCTTTCCTACACTAGTAGTAGTTCCTTGACAATAAAGGACTTCCATTTCTTTCCTAAAGCAACAAGCTTCTTGTGGACTTTATTGCTAAGGCAGCACCCTCAGCTTCTGTTGTGCACAGACAAGCTCTAAGCCAGTACTCAGAGTGGTTTCTGAAAGGCATGGTGAGTATTCCAACAGCTTCAAATACTGCCACAGATAAAGAACCAGGCTGTCCTCCACAGATGTAAAGATTGATAAAATCAAAGCTTCTTCAGACACTATTGCCAAATTTTAATAGTAAACTATTTTGCCCTGACCCATCAAGGGTGTTGTGCTTAGAAGTGAGATTTGAGGCATAAATTGTGTTGATCTGTCTCAAATAACTTATAAGAAGTTTATAAACATTATACAAAAGCAGTGAGATGTTTCTCATTTGTGGAATGAACTGCTTTTGTATAATGTTTATAAACTTCTTATAAGTTATTTGAGTGCAGGATACTGGCTAAATCACATGATCCATTTTGCATATTATGGTGCATAGGATATACCTTTTTATAATTTTGTATGTGTTCATGATCAAGCTGAAGTTTGCGATTACCTTTGTTTGTATAATATACAGTAAAAAATCCTCTGGTTTAATTTGTCAGTTCTAATTATTTTAGACATTTCTTGAGTCCTCTTCCAAGTGGTGTTTTGATTACCATTAGCGTCCCTTGTCTGTGATCAACTGAAGACATCAAGAGGTGAACAATGTTTCCTTGCTGTATTGCTTAGTCCCTGGATCAGTGCTGAAAATATAGTAGCAAAGGCACGAACTATTCGGTTTCTGCTGTTCTTCCTAAGATGGAATCTGCCCAGAAGTATCTGAAGAATCTGCCTCTACTAACATTCGTTTTCTCAAACCCCATATATTAGTTGTTAGAACACAACATTTCTTATACATATATTGTGCTGTGGTATTATAAAACATATTTAATAATTTAAACCAAATACTATTGAATCCCTTGCTTCTTTCCCATCCAGCAAGTGAAGCCCAGGGTAGGTGCCACATTTACCCATGGCATAGTCCATCTCCCATGGTCACCCTAACACTTTTGAAAATCCAGTGCTATGGAAACCTGAACAAAATGCAGAGCATGGGGGAATGCAGTGAGAACAGGAACTGGGTAACATCAGTAGAACCACAGATGCAAGAGGCTCACTGTAGAGGGAAGTGGGGACTATTTCATCCACTTCCTTCCTAAGAGCAGCACCCATACCCTGTAACATTTTCTCCAGTATTATAACCTCCATACCAATACATCCACATCAGCTATTCTGAATTTTCAACAGGCTACCAGAGGAAGGGAGCATCAGATAAGATCCATGACAATGAAAAGCTTCTGTTCATGGTCCACTGAATCCAAGTCATTATTTTCAGTAGACGTAGGCTAAAATGTAAAAGATGCCTTGCTGGATTAGAGCAGTGGTCCATCAAGTCTAGCATCCTGGAGTGAACTGGCCATTTACAGGGAAAAATCCTGGTGGGCCTCTTTCCTGTACCACAGCCCGTGCTTGCCTCCATGATGGGGCTGGTCAGGAGAAGCGTCTGGCTTCACCCTGGCAGCCCAAGTATGGTAGAGTTGGCAAGGGGGAGCACTGCAGTGCATCCTTTCCTTCAGTTGGTTCTTCAGCTGAAGGGGAGTAGTGATGGAAGAGGTGTGGTCCTCCAGGGTCATTTTAGCCTCCCTGTCCTTCCCTGCTAGAATCATAGTCGACCAGCCTACTGCCTCTGAATGTGCAGGTTCTGTTTAGTTATCATGGCTAGTGGCTTTTAATGGATTTATGCATCTGTTTAATCCTTTTTTATAACCATCCATACTAATGGTTATCATCACTCCATCTATTGGCAACGAATTCCACAATGTAAGCATTGACTGAATGAAGAAGTACTTCCTCATATCTGAACCTACTGACCATCACCTCGATTGGGTGATCCCAGTTCCAGTGTTATGGGAGAGACAGAAAAAGTTCTGCCCCCACACCTTCTCCATCCCATGCATAATTTTATATACCCCTGTCATGTCTCCCTTTAGTTGTCTTTTCTCTATAAAGCCCCAAACTCTTCAGCCTTTCTTCAATGGATTTAGAAAGATATAATTCTGCTTAGTATTTATGTATTTAGAAAAAATTCTATGTTGCCTCTCCAGTGACCTGCTCAAGGCAACTTACAATTAAGACAATAAAACAAAGCCATTAAAAACAAGCAAACTCTATATAAACAGCCAGGGTATAGCAGCATAAAACACACATTGTGCAGTCTAAAATGTTGTAGGCCAGAAGCTGAACATAAAATGTTTTAAGAGATAAAGCCCTTCGTTAAAAGCCTGAGTAAAAAGGAATGTTTTAGCCTGATACCCAAAAAAAAGTAAGGTAGGGACCAAAAGAGCCGGGGGGGGGGGGGGCGTCATTCCAAAGATGAGGCACCACCACTGCAAAAGTCATGTCTATGGTCAACTTTCATTCCCCTCTGTCAGACGGCAGCTTCTGGGAACTAATTTCTCAGAGTGGCAGAGGCCTATGTGGGATTGGGACCATGGTATGGTGGGAGAAAGGGCTTCAGCCCGCCCCATTTTCATGACAGAAAATGGCCCCAGCCAGTTATTTGCCCCAGCCCCACAAAGAGAACGAATAACTCCTCCCCAAGCCATTAGATCTCACAATGTCTAGTCTTGCCCTGACTGCGCTGTCACATTTGCAGATCCAATCAAATGGGATTAAGAACAGTAGTCTTCATAGACTCGCACTTTATTTATTTTTATTTAAAACATTTATTACTCCCCTTTCTTCCCTGCAGAACTCAAGGCAGCTTACAATAGAAATAAAACAGTGCTTATTATTAAAAACACATGAAAGACCACAATTTAAAATTTCCTATTGGGACTGCCAATAAATACAAACTAAATTAGTCAAATGCAGTCCTAATTAAACCTGTCTTCAACTGCCTCCTGAAGATCAAAAGTGAGGGGGCCAGGTGAACCTCTCTGGGAGGCTGTTCCATGATCATGAGGCCGCCCCTGCACATGTGCCCACCAAATGAGCTTCTCTGATTGGTGGGACAGGCAGGAGAGCCTCTCCCTCTGATCTTAACCCCAGCAGGAACATATGGGAGAAGATGGTCCTTCATATACCCTGCTCCCAAGTCATGTAGGGCGATCTTCCCCCCTTTGCCTTCATTACGGGAAAGTATTGTGGTTTCTTTCTGAGATCACAACATTTACTGGATATTAAATTATCTTGGCTAAGCACAGAATCACTATTCTGTGACATACTAATGGTTCATCTGCTAAAAAAAAATCAGTGTACCTACATTTGTCTAGGCAGATAATAATATCACTTCTGCATTAATCTTCAGGTATGCAGTTGCCAACATTGTATGTCGATTCTTTGCTTTAGAATGATTTCATAGAAGCACATGCTCCTTGACAAAGATGATCTTTTCATAAGAATGACAGAGCACCCCTGCTGGATCAGACCAGTGGTCCATCTAGTCCATGATTCTATTTTACACAGAGGCCAAGCAGATACTCCTAGGAGGCCTATGAGCAGGTCTCTATATTTTTGCATATCAGCTGCCTGGTAAAATGATGTAGGGCAACTCCACAGAGTTGGTCACTTGTTTACAGTAGTTTGCCCATGTTCCCTATAGCCACACAGAAGCTGCAAGGAACTGCTTCAAAAAAAGGGGGGGTGAGAACAAAAACAGGCTTGGAACAGTGCTGTGGGGAGAAGGAAGGGCACCTGCTTCCCCTCCAAGCAGTTTTCTCATGCAAAAACCACACTGGGGAGGGGAGGTTTTTTTCAATTTTGCTGCTCCACGTGGAGTATCTGTGTACACACAGCAGCAAAATCAGTGAAATAATTTCCCCCAGCATGGTTTTCACACAAGGAAACTTTGGTGGGGGAGCAGGAACCCTCTCCCTCCCATGGCGCCATTCCAAGCCTGCTTAGGCTCTCCTTTTCTTTCTTCAGAAGTGGTTTCCCACGGCTGCTGTGTGGCTTTGGGGAACATGGACAAATTAGTGTAAAGAAGTGAACAAACATATCATGTAGTTTGCCTCAAAGACAGAGGTTTTCCCCTCAGAAGGAGTAAAAAGAGGCCCTATGGGTGACAGACTATCTTCTCAAGGTTTTATACACTGGAGTTTTAAAAAATTCTTATCACGCCACTGTTTGCTAACTCATCTCCAAAGAGAAGCCATGTTAGGTTTTGTCTCTTTGGGGGTATTGTCTCTTTGGGGATCGTCACCATAGCCAAAATAGCACAAGCACTGATGTCAATGCAATTTTTGCTGTTAGCTTGGTCAGAAAAGAATTCTCCCTGCATTGTGCACCAACTCTTATTTTGCCATCCTAGAAAACTGTCACTGAGGAAGAGCAAGTCTCTATGTCACAGCTTGGGAACTTTGTATCATTGGAATGATCCTAAAACATTTGATTGTTTCAGTTCCTTAAAGTTCATTAAAATGAGGAATGGTCACCAGGGAGTACTGTGCTGCATACAGACTGCATAAATTCTGTCTGCCTACTATGTATCCTGACTTGGGAGAAGATGACTTGGGCTTCTTAACACGTTAACTACTTCAGCTTATAAAAATATGTCATCTATCAAATCTAAATGGTTTAACCTTTAGCCCTAACATCTGTTACCAAGCTAGCATCATAGACCATCTGGGATAAAGGCTTTTCAGAGTCTCTGCCAAGAAGCTACAACAATAATGATAAAAATGCAACTCCAGAAAATACAAAGATAGAGGAAGCAACAAAAAATAAGCTCTCTGCAAGGTGCTGCATGGCTTATGGGTTCCTATGCCACAATGGGAGTCAGTCTGGCCCAGTAATGGCCGGCAAACAGATTTAGAAAAGGAAGATTTGTGTTCATACTATACCAAAGATCAAGTTAATAGACAAGATCTGGAGAAGTCATCATCTTAGTTTCCCATGTGTATAATAAAAGCAGCAATAAAAATGGCCAATCACAGAGAGATTGTTCTCCTAAGGAAATTTCTACAGTGAAATTAAGGAAGCTGTTGCTTATGCCCTGCCTCTCAGCCTTCGAGCAATAACTGGCTGGCTGAATTAGATCTACCATTGATCTGATCTGCTAATGCTGTCCTCAAGCTCTTAATTTTTTTCATAAATTATGGCAAGAATCTGACATTTCAGTAATCCTTTACTGATGTTTTCTGATTGATTTAAAAAAATGCAGAATTGCGAGGCCCACGCACTGTGAATTACAGAGCGCATTCATATACTCTCTTACACAAGCCTAAACACAAGCTTGGTTTGAAGTTCAGCACTAGGAATAGCAGACTTGAAAAGCGATTCATCTCTATATGTTAGCTTTCATCCTTGACATATTAAAAATACGCTGCAGCTTTAGTTTAGGGGGGAAGGTTCTTGGTAATCCAAGTAATCCCAATGGCACGGCACTCTGTACCTTAATGCTGTGGTTTCTTTGAGAAAGCAACCCAGCATAAACAAGTATTTTCAACAGGGATAAAAGGAAGCATTATATAGTGGGTTTGACTGTACGCTACTTTTTGAAGCTTGTATAGTCTAGTATGCACACTACCTAGGAATTCTGATTCCCAAATATATTTCTAAAGCACTCTACCACGTGGAATTGAGACCACCTGTTGGTTCCAATTACCAACTTGGAAAGAGGACTCCTTCAGTTCTTTGTGTTCCATCTCATACAGTTGCTGGCAGCCTGGCATCCCACCCGTAATGCTGCTGTACCCACCCACAAGGCACTGACTCTGTTTGTGTATTAGTAGTTTAATTTTGTTGAATTGGTAGCTTAACCCCTTAGTGCTCTCCCTAAACCAGTACTAAATCTCATCCCCTTATATCCTTGTCTGCTTCCACATGAAGGGTTCTTTTTTTCATTGGCTTTTGTTGCTTCCAGTGGAGTGCTTTTGTTTGGAGCCACAGGTGGCAAGTCAGAACAAGTATCACTGGTCTATCTCACCTTTCGCCAAAAAGGTTAGAGTAGCATTGTATTCTCTCAACATCCAGTGAGTTATGGTGGGCTGAAGGGTGGTGAGTTTTCTGGCCGGCTTAGGATTTCAGTCTGGGTTCTCCATAGAATCATATTGGAGGGCACATGCTGCACCATTGTTATGAAGAATTTTCTCACCTGGTATTAGGTCATGGTGGCCCATTGATCGCCCACATTTCCCATCCAAGATGTGATGCGAGGAAGGGTGGAGCTGCTGCATGGCTAAGCACTCACTTAATATGTCTTGTTCAACATCAGAGCATGAATGGAGCTATAGTGGGAGGACAAAGCAGAGAGATTTTCATTTCAAAGTGAAGAACTAAAGTGCTGCTAATTGGGTGCATATGTTGCATTGCTTATAGCCGAGGTATAGAAAAAAGGAACAAAATGTCATTGTTGCAAGCACGGGAGTAATTGAAGATATATTAGGTGCTTAGTGATTTTCATTAGAGGTTGTTTGGGTTTTCTTGAGCACGCAAATTAAGCATGCTAATCTTAAATCAGCAACATTTTGGTTCTCAGAAAAATAATGTACCATTGTGCTTCGCACCATTTAATGGATTAATTTAGCTACGCTCCTCTTCCTCCCTCCTCCCAGAATCTTGGGTTCCACTTTTTGAAAAATTTCATCACATTTGTACCTGCAATGGTTGGAAAGACATTTGATAGGAGAGGAAAAGTGTTATCAGATTAGTACTGGCAAAATGGTGATCTGTCAATAATGTGCCAGAGGTTCTGCTGAGATGTCAGCTGTTTTCCATGTAAATTAATGCACTGGCTCTTTGCAAACCACAATGTCAATCGCATTAAAAGCAGCAGGAGAGAAGAATTCAGAAAGAAAAGCATTCCTAATTATCTTTTAAACATGCTGATGTTGCCAAACTTGTGTCATAACAAGGCTCAAATTTCACAGAAACAGTCATCTTATTTTGAGACCATTAATAAATGGTTATTGTTTTGAATAAATGGTTACAGTTTTGAATAAATGGTTACAGTTTTGCATTCCGCCTTCCCCTGGGCTCAGTTATTCAAATCAGTTTAGCATTCCGTCCGACAGGCAGTTTGTTTTTGCGTTAAAAAAAAAAATCTGGATCACAACTGCAGCCAATAAAGCTTTATACTACGACTAAACCACTGCTTCATTTTGTTCTCTTAACAGTACCTTGATGCAACTTTGTCTGAGTAAAGACAGGAATTAAAAATACAGGACCATATACTCGTAAAGCCAGAATATATGTCTCTCCTGCAAAGTTCTAGGAATACCCTCATTCTCTATGGTAAAGCAGTGTGTGTGTGTGTGTCTCTCTCTCTCTTTCTCTCTCCAGTGCTCTTCCTCCCAAGCTCCCTCCTCCCCAAAGCCTTGCAATTGGAGGGCTGGCAATCCTGGGGTTAAATAAAACACTGAATTTTGTTGTTGCTGCTGTTTTTGTTGTTGTATGTCTTTAAACGTGAGGGTAATCTCACCCTATCCATTTTTAAGGCTGAGCCAGTGCTGCTGATGCTGTTTTAAAGACCCAACAAGATATGGATGAGAGCCAGTTTTGTGGGTCTTTCTCAGGCATTTATCAGTTGGGCTCCATGGTGATGGATCCCTGTCTGTTTTATGGCCTGCTTTAAAGCCACATTAAGAGCAACTTAGATGTCACTGGTGAGGCACCTCAGGGCTTAGGTGGACAAGATATGGGGACAGCAGTCAGCTGGACTACAGCCATTTGGGGCTCTGGTTTGGATGAGGGCTGTGAGGAGGTGGGACAGAAGTTAACCCTTACACCATCACACAACGTCACAAATTTGCTATGCTGTTATAACCCTGTTACAACCCTTTAAAAGAAAAAGGACAGCCAAAAGACAGATACCATTATTTTTTCATTCAAAGAAGGATAACCCCAGAGGAGAGTGGTCTCATTTAGCAAAGCCCTATAGGGATACAAGACTAACACCCTCTATCTTCCCCATGAGGCCCTGATCCAAATTGGGGGAAAGCTGCCTGTAATGGCCTTCAAGTGGAGTACAGTGATAAATGTCACATTGAGCTTAAACATCCCCCAGTTTTTTAAAAGAGCCTTGGATGGTGACTTTAGGCCATATTAAGAGGTCATGGAGAAAAATAGTTCTAGTCTGTTTAGGCTTTTTTCTTGAGACATTAAATCTGGACACACTGGATTTAACTGACATGTACTCCACTTTTATAATGGCTAATTTTCCAGGGAATTCTCATATCCTTTGGAAGCACCCTTCATGCACCATAGATTCCTTTTAAATTTCTGCTCAGGCCACAATTCCATAATTGAAAATATTATTTAAAGTCACATATTTGATGGATGAGCAGATAGAATCTGTCCACTAGATATATACAATCCAATAAAAAGGAAAAAGAAAATAACTGGAGACTCATCACCAACGAAGAAAGTCTAGGACTGACTGATTTTGCAGCAGTAGTGGAGGCTGGGTATTTTGGAGCATAGTCTGTTCTATTCCTGACCTTTCTAGAAGAAACTGCTGCCCACAGTTGCCAGATGGTTTCAACAGAAATACCAGATATGCTGTCAGGCTGAGGACGCTGAGCCGAGCCCAAGCACCGTCTCCTCCAAGCCCACATGGTGTGCTTTGCACTGTTTGGGCTTAGAGGAGTACTAAGCCCGACTGCAAGGCAGCAGCCACTACCACAGAGGACCCTGCAAGGCCCAGGGGAGGCTCCCCTGATTGGGCCTTGCAGCCTCCTACTGGGTTGCGGCTGTTCCACAGCCACCATGGCTGCTGCTTCATGCACAGTTTGGGCTTGGCGGAGGTGGTGCCAAGCATGCACTACTGCCCCAACACATCTTTAACCCACTGGCCTCCTTCCCCTGACCCACAGCCATCTTTTGACAGCAAGGGAAGCGGTGGCCCAGCTGTTTTCTTTTCTGGCTATGCCACCAGGAGAGCTCTCACACTGCCCATAACTTGTCGCAAATGTACCAGACATTTAAATGACTGATTTTTTTCCTGGATAGTCAGTGAAAATACAGGACACCTGACAATCTCGTTGCTACCAGTCGCCTTCTGGGTACCACAATTTTTGTTTATGTTTAATTAGACTGGACTATAAGACTGATCAGGGGCTGATTAAATAGTTGATGTTGATTAAAGTAAAGGTAAAGGTTTCCCTTGCTTGAAAGCTAGTCGAATCTGACTCTAGGGGACAGTACTCATCTCCGTTTCCAAGCCAAAGAACCAGCGCTGTCCAAAGACTTCTCCGTGGTCATGTAGCCAGCATGACTAAACACTGAGGCACACGGAATGCTGTTTTCTTCCCACTGAAGTGGTACCTATTTATCTACTTGCAATTTTTTGCTTTCGAACTGCTAGGCTGGCAGGAGCTGGGACCAGAGACAGGAGCTCACTCCGTCATGCAGCACTTGGGTCTCGAACTGCTGAGCTACCAACCTTCCAGTCTGCAACTCAGCATCTTAACCTCTGAGCCATCGGAGCCCTTGATTAGGCCAGACCAATTTTACCTTGCCTGAAAATAGCCAGTGAAGTAGTGTATTGAACACCTTAAAATCACCACATTACTAAAATCCAGATTATTTTTCTCTTGGCAACAATGCAATTAAGCTTCCTTTAAAAAAAACCTGTCTCATTAAACACTTCAGGTGAGCAACCACTAGAAATCACTGTTCTTTGGACTGAAGGGCTTACCTTCTTACGCACCTGTTGTTCTTTGGCAGAATGAGCTTTCACATGTTTTCGAAGGGAACTTGGGTCAGTATAGCGCTTAGAGCACCCAGGAATCTGACAGGCATATGGTTTCTGCGGGCATGTGGAAAGGAAAACAACACAGGATGTCTGCTTTGGAAACACTGACCAGAAGACGTGAACTGTTATGTTCAGAACATGAAACATCTAGAGATTGTTGGCAATGTGCAAACATATTGTAAAGCTTTAAGTTGCTTGCTCAACTTAAAAACTCTTGTTTTAACAAATGTAACAGTATATAATAGGCCTGGCCAAACAATAAAAATGAAACAATCTACTGCAGCAACCACTTGAAACTCAGTGCAAATGCTCTAAGCACTTCACAGTTCTAGGTACTTATGTTTTTTGATTGGGTGGCCCGGGATTGGATGAAAATGCAGTGAAAAGAATTATATCAAGCCTTGAAATTCTATGGATGTCAACACCCTTTTTTAAAACCAGGACCCAAGAGGTACTGTAACACATCATCATCCTTGTCCTGATTTGAAGAGGTGCTTCTTCTGTGCAGAATACTGAAAGCTTCAGTGAGGGCAACTCCCACGTGACAACACTGCACCTTCACCTGGCCAGGCTTTTCGCCAGTCAGCAGCCTAGTACATCACAGAATGGGCTCCACCCAATATATGAACCAACACCTAAGCTCCAGCCACCTGTCCCTGATCTGACTGGCCCCATTTTTAAGTAAGTTTGATTTCTTCTGTAGTACTTTGAGCATAGAGTGAATTGTATTAAAATATTTTGCATTTATTGTTTCCCCTTTTGGTCTGATGTACCTTGCTCACTGCTGCCATATGCTTTGGTCATCCCACAATCCAGACAACTGAGCTTAGATATCAGAGGTGTAAAATGGTGAGGAAAAAACCCACAACTTTAAAGTGTTTTACACTTAAGACCTCCCGGGGGGTGGGGGGGCTTGCTGTGCAGAAAGCCCCATCCTCCTCTCAAAAAAGTTTAATAATTTTAGATTATGACATTATTAGTCAATCTTGCCAACACTGGAAGGGCAACCATATTCTCTCTTACTGGCGGTATCCCTTCTTTAGGACAGATTCTAATCCAGTTTCCAGGACTGCTTGAGACTTCGCCCTAACCTAATAATCTGCTATTCGATCAAAACAGCCCATTCTAACAGTCTTTGTAATTATTTACAGATTCTCCTTTCAGAGAAGATAAATGACAGTTTGACCTGCATTTGGGATCCCAAATCACTTCCACATGCATTCAATAAGAACTAAGCAGTCCATATAAATCCTTTTTCTTTGTAGGTGCCTCCAGAGGAATAAGTAGTCTTGCTCCTTGTACCAGCAGGAAATTTCCAAAGGAATAATAAGATCATTCACCACCTCAAGGCTCCAAAGGCTAACCTGATATGTACCCAGAAACTTGTATATGAAAGCCAATTTATTGAAAGTGCCTGGAACACACAGAGAATCGAAACTTGAGGAAGGATGATGGAAACCATTATACAATTCCTTAGTGGAACTAGCTGGGCAGACTATTTTCTCAGCTATGGTAACACATTATTAAGGATGAGGAAACTAGATCACAAAAAAAGTCCATCCATGCTAGCCCAAACCCTTTTCAATCTTACTTTCACACAGGATTTGGTTACACAGCAGGCATATAAAGGGGGGTCAGAGCTTGCTCTACAAACTGAAGGCTTTCTATTACATGCATTTGGAATACTAATGGTGGCATGCACACTAACCCATTCTAATTTCATACACCAAAAAAAGAAAAGAAATACATTAAAACACCACAAAATTTTAAAAGTATTGGGCAAGTTAACAAGATAAGTTATATAAACACATGAATGCAGTCAGCGAATAGAATAAGAAGTAAAGAATGTATAGCGGGGTCACCACAGAAAAAATGTCAGTCAAAATTATTACTGTACCTTTTTGCTGTTTATGAATATTTCAGAGAATAAAAAGAGACAGGCAGGAAAGAGAGAGAAAGAAAGAAAAAAAAGAGAATAGAGAGTTAAAGGGGTTTTTTTTGCCTTAACACCTGTATCGAGAGATACCAAGACAAAGAGGGAATTCGTTCTGTGTACACCACAAAGTCTACAAAACGATTTTTGATTGGTGAGCCAAGTTTGTCTGCCCCAACACCTTATTCTATTTACATTAACGTTAAATAGTTGCTTTTCAAAAAGGTGCATCCTATACAGCATATTTAATTTCAAAAGAGCCACATTTTAGAAGTAATTACAAATTCAAATAGCTAAAGCTGACTTTCAAATAAATAAAACATTGTTATTGTAAGTGTGCTTGGGTTTGGAAAATGTGACTGACTGGCTTCTATGACTTGTTTGTTTTTGCAAGGCATAATGTACATTACACATTCCTTAATGCTGCACTGTCTGAAATGTGTAGCTGCTTGAAAAGTAAATATCAATTAACTGCCAGGTTTCTGCCCCATAAACACCCGGCCACACGCTAAACCGCATATTCACCTCTTTGAAAAGACAAAGGAAGGACTCTTGTTGTTGTTCTTTATGAACTTTGGACCAAAAGAGTAAAAGAGCTAAGAAGTATGCATGCTTCCAGGGGTAGGTTGACTATAGGAGAGACTAATATGACCTGGACATATCAGTAAAACAACTATTATCCAAACCCTGGATTCCTAAAACAAGCCCAAAAGCCAAGGTCACTAAGTATTCTGTGGCAGTTCTGTGTCAATGTAACCCTGTTTCCAGCACTTTGTTTATCTGAGTTTCTGATTATCCAAGTGTTTTGTATGTGCTTTGGGAAATCTAAATTACAGTTTATCTATAGCACTGAAACAGTGTTTCTTGAAGACTAGGACAAAAGAAAGGGGCAATGGAGATTAATCCAACACAAGCAATTCATTGGGGTTAAAAGCACTAAAGTATATAGCAGACAACATAAAACCTGTTCGGAGAACCAGGTCCATTACCTGTGAAGTCCCATTTCAGCTGTGTTTGTGTGGGCGGTATCCTATCCGATTACAGTTTTAGGATTTTGCTTGGTACCTTTGTGTCTAGCAAAGCATAGTCACTAATTTTTTTTGCTTCCTTGGCTAATAAACCAGAAATGTCTTCCTAGGCAACATGCAGGCCAGAAGAAGTTTGAAATTTATTCAGCTGACATTGTGGGACAAAGAAAGGGCTGGTGAGTGCACAGGTCAGTGGGACAAAGAAAGAGGAAGTATATTTATGCAGACATCAAAAACTGCTATGTGTTATATTTTAAGAAATGGCATTTTTTATTTTAAATCATGGGCTTTCATTTACAACTATTAGTCAAAACAGTGGAATGTATTAATGGAATGTTCACATTCCCGAACAGTGACATACCACAGTGACAACAGCCAAGATCTCGGTATACAGGGAAAGGTTTCCAAAGGCATACAAAGGGTTCATTCAAATTAAATCACATCAACTGTATGGCAAAGCAGCAGTAAAAGGAACCTGTGGCAACCCATTGGACCATCCATTTACTTGTGGACGCTAGTGCAGTGGTATTTTAGCATGCTAACAATACCAAAACTGTTTGCCACCAATGACTTTCCTCCCAACATTTCAGTTACTGCGTATGACATCACAGAATTTACTGTATATTTCTATGGACCACAGAGAGGAGATTGGGTAAGCTGCCATTTTAAAAGTTCTATCCATTTTCCCTTTACTACCTGTGAGATCAAGAAAGTAACATGTGATTACAGAACTACACCCTGTATACAGTAACAAATACAAGGAACTGTACCAAAAGATTCCACATATTCCAGGGGAATACGTAACAGCATTCAAATTGGTCTTATTGTAAGAAATCCATGTTTACCCTGTGGTGGTTGCCAACCTAAAAACATAAATAGAGCATCTGAATGTAGTTGTGCTGCTTAATGCTATTTATATGTTTGTGAGGATGGAAAGAAAAAATAACACATAATTCTTCATCATATCAATCATACATATGCATTAATGGCAACAGAGTATTGAGAAAGGAAATATAGTAACTGCATTACTATTAATGTCTCCTAGAGTATATGGCCTGCATTCACTGGACTGCCATGCATGGAAGGGGGGATGCAGAAGACCTGCCTAAGTCTGGTAGATCTATGCCTCCCACAGACCTCAGGGAAGAGGGTTATCTTCACCTTTGTTCTCTGCCTCACTGCTGTGGCTCATGCCCTCTTTTCCCCACCCTTGGCTCAAGGCTGCCTCCCAGGCAAAGGGCTGTTCGAGGGCCCAGTCCCTTAAAAGCACCACATGTGTTGCTCCTCTGGTGAGTGGAAGCAGAAGGTGCCTCCCAGGATCCCCTCCAGGTTGAGGATCCTGGAGGTCACTGAAGTCCCCAACAGGGGGATTTTTGTTAATTCTTCCTCCCACTACAGACCTCTGATGCTGCTTCTGGGGGTCTCCTGTCCCCCAGAGGCAGCATTTCAGGAGGCATTTGGAACTGCAGTGAGAGCAAAAGGAAAGGATGTTGTGCAGCATGCAGAGAAATCCCTTCCATCCACAGAAATTATCAATGGATGTATCTGCCATTTTGTGCTTATAGAACACACATGAAACCCACCAATGTATACAGCAGTTACACAGTAGTCTATGGGAGGAATGCACTCCACCTCTTTGCCTGCCAAGACATTATTTATTATTTAGAAAATTTCTTTTTTACCTTAACAGGGAACCTGCTGGAGGTGGCTTTCAAAATAGAAGAAAAACATAGAGCCCCATAACATTTCTTAATTCAAACAATGCATAAAAAATCTAGCCACAGCATAAAAACAAAACCTTGAGCAGCTTAAAACAAGCTCTAATACAGTTCGTAGGCAAAGAGCAGACCATATAATGATGTTAAAAACTAGCCCTTAATTAAAAGATTGGTTAAAAAAGAATATTTTGGCCTGGTGCCCAAAAGAAAGTAGTGTAGTTGTCAGTCAAGCTTCAAGGGGACGGGAATGCCACAGACAAGGGAGGTGCCACTACCAAAAAAGCCCTGCCTGTGGATGCCACCCACCTCACCTCTGAGCAGGGCTTGAGAAGAGGATCTTAAATGGAGGGCCGGTGAAGGAAGGACGTAATTGATGCAAGAGCAATGATTTCTGGATGTTGATGCATTGATTAACCACTGTCAAACTAACATTTGTGTCAGCCACCCAACAAAGCATTCCGTATATCGATGGAAATTAATAAGGAGAATCATACTGGAATCCCAATAAGCGATGCCTAGAATAGAAGCTTCAAACTGTGCCTTTTCAATCAATATGTGTCAGAAGATGCACGAATTCATAAGCTAATTAACATTATTAATAATACAACTAGGTAGCATTTCTATTTATTTTCTTCTATTTATGGGAAAGAGAAGAAGCAGTAATGCACAACTCCTGACAGTTATATACATCCATTCACAGCAGAAAGATCTTTGGGAGTCACCCTATAGGAATTCCAGGAAACCTCCCCATAAAGTACAAGCAGAACATCTTGGAGGTTACTAATATTTCCTCCTTTGTCTTTCTAGAAAGGTTTAAAAACAGGCAAACTAAACTCATCCTTGCTTATCACTTCCCACTGGAGAGTATTATGATTCCTCGTATAAATGGAAGAGGCCTGTGCTGATTTCAGAAAAAGTCCCATTAGAAAGGCTACACTTCATATGCTACCACATAGAATAACATCATGCTTACGGTATCCAGGTGTGTTCGCTGATGCTTAGCTCGGTCACTAGAGTTGCTGAAAGCTTTCTGGCAGCCAGGATGCTGGCAAAGATAAGGTTTCTCACCCGTGTGACTCCGCAGGTGGATCTTAAGGTTTTCAAGCCGAGAAAATGCTTTGTTGCACCCTTCAAACTGCAATAAAGCCATAAAAAAACTCTGTAAAGCTTTATTAAATAAACCATATCCCATTATACTGAATACAGTTTTGTTTTTTCAAATCCAATCTGGACATGCAACAAATCAACCAGAATTCAGAACATCTGCTGAAGTTTATGGATGGAACACATTTTGCTCCGCTGTTTTAATCCATCACAACGCATAGCATAGCGGTTGGTAATGCTGTGTTTCCCACATACACAATGTTGAGCCTTCAAGATACAGTTTAAGTAAAGGAGCTTAAACATTAAGAAATAGCAAGTGTTCAGCTTAGGGAGGGCTTTCATTAACATGATGAAGAACATGAAGAATTGGCATGAGAGCTGCTGTGGGGATCAGAGAGCCAGCTGCCGTGCAAACAGGACAGAGAAAAAAGATTTGACTGTTGAAACATAGCATGCCAGGAAAGGAAAAATACGGGAAACAGCAAAACATAGCCCATTACATTCACACAGTAAAGTACTCTCTAAAAATCTAGAGCAATCAGCTACACCCATCCATTATGCCCAATCACATTGTACCAACGTGGGTCTCATTATCCCATGTGATTATTGCTACCACCACATATACAAACTCAGTCACTTAATTAGAGGACATCACAAAATAAGCAGCGTTTAACATTGCTATATCTAATAATAAAGTGGGTGGCTTTTGCCAATCATGAAAGCGGCAAAACCAGGCCACCCACAGGCAAGGGTTTCTATGTATCTGGGAAATCCCCAGGTATTCAGAGAAATGTGTCTCTATAAAATAACCCAAAATAAAAATATGACCTCCTCTCTCAACTGGCCTGATGGGAATGGAGCATACTCCAGAGGCATGGGATACAAGAGCAACAGTTATCCAGTCCCTAAAGGTCAATCCCATTAACTGCTTGATCCCTCTCTCTTCCAGAGGATTCATTCTGAAGAAGCTCCATCAAAATTCTTGAACTTCAAGTGGAATCCTCACAGTAAGGAACGAAGGGGGATGGGGCATCACCTCCCTCTTCTCTACACAGTCAGGAACGCTGGTGTGTTACTTTTCTGTCTTTCTCCAAAATCTTTTGAGACTTTCATCTCAGGTTCCTTGCCTCAAAGTTGTGCAGCCATACAAACTAATCATCCAGTGTTCTGCCAAAGTATTGAAAATGAAATTGACTTCAGCACTGCTGAATCAGCAATGTATTTTTTATAATGATCCCTTTCCAGAGTAAGGAGTTGCATGCATCCCTTGAGGTTATCAACCAGAATCCAAAGGGCTCAAAAGGCACAAACACAATGCTGTGTTCCTGTGGTATGAAACTACTAACACAATCCAGCCAAAGTTTGCATTCTGCATTCTCATTGGTTGCAATGAGAGAAAATTAAGTGCATGCTCAGTATTCCCAATGAAGTTGAGGAGACGCAAGAATACTTAATTTCCTCTGGATCATGCTTGGGTAATTCTTTCCTCCCACAATACTCAACACTGATGCCTGGTTTTCTGGAGAACCTTATTAATTTCACCATGTTGCCCCAAGCTTTGTATAAAAGAGGGCTAATCTTCTAGAACACTTCCAAAGCCTTCTGTATATTTAGACTTCTACAAAATAGATACATTTCATTTTGAGCCTAGCCTTTGGTGAGTATCTATTTGTGTGTAGTTTGGGTGAACACTAGTAAATATTCTATCAAAAGATAACTGGTGTAACAAATATTTAGAAATATCCTCGATGGTAGAATGTACTGCCAAGCCACAGCAGGCTTATGGCGAACCCATAGAGTTTTCAAGGCAAGAGATATTCTGAGGCCGTTTGGCACTGCCTGCATCTGCATAGCAGCCCTGGATTTCCTTGGTTGTCTCCCATCCAAGTACTAACGAGGGCTGAACCTGCTCAGCTTCCAATATCTGCTGAGATCAGGCTAGAACTCCATATATATATTCAAGCAAAACACATTCCAAGTTGCCTTGTTTGAAGGAGGCTGTTTGGTGCAAAATGTGCCACCAAAAGAAGAAGAAGAAGAAGAAGAGATTGGATTTATACCCCACCCTTCAATCACAGTTTCACAGCAGCTTACAAACTCCTTTCCCTTCCCGTCCCCACAACAGATACCCTGTGTGATAGGTGGGGTTGAGAGAGCTCTTTCAAGAACTGCTCTTTCAAGGACAGCTCTGACAGAGCTATGGCTTGCCCAAGGTCATACCAGCAGCTGCAAGTGGAGGAGTGGGGAACCAAATCCGGTTCTCCCAGATTAGAGTCCGCACACTTAACCACTACACCAAAAGCAGAACTTTCTTCTCCAGCACATCTTCTGAAGCCCTGTCAAAATTATATTCACTTTTAGTAGATGTCAACCTAGAGCAGAAATAAATTAATAGTTCCTGAATTTTTAATCTGACTGTAATATTTGTTTGCTTCAGGATGGGGTAGTGGTTAGACATTTTATATTTAAAATTATAATACCGCATTTTACTCATTCCTGGCTTATGGGGGAGTACTTTACAGGAAGGAGCAAGTTACTCTTTACACACAAAATAACTGGGGGCAATTCTACACAGGTTTACTCAGAGGTCAGTCCCATTTTATTCATTGGGGCTTACTCCCAGGAAAGGCAACATGGTACAGCCTGATCTCTTCAGATCTCAGAAGCTAAGCAGGGTCAATACTTGGAAGGGAGTCCTCTGAGGAAGACTCTGCAGAGGAAAACAATGGCAAACCACCTCTGCTTCTCCTTTCTGTGAAAGCCTCTTGCTAGGTTTGCCACAGGTCAGCTGTGACTTGACAGCACTTTACACACACAACGCATAGTGACAGAAATAACTATAAGTAAAAATAAATGGCAGTTTAATGAAACATAGACAAAATTTTAGGGAAAATCTCTTAGATGCACTCTGCATTCTGTTTTTGAACCGAACACTAATCCCCCCCACAAAAAACCCAATTATTCCAATGTCACAACAGTTACAAAACACCACATGATGGAATAGACGGTTAAAACACTGAGGGATGAATTACAGGCCATGCATTATTCAGTGATAATTAAATCAAGGGTAATTTAAACTTTAAAACATGTTTTATTTAATACATACAAAACACCAATTAAAATGCTCAAAACAAATTTACACGTAGATTACAACTACAGGACATCTTTAATTATATTTCTAATGTGTTTCAGGTCTATCTGTATCCTAAAAAGGAAAGAACAGAAAGCCTGGGATTTAATGCTAATTTATCTAGAAATTTCATCCACATACTAAACTGAAGTCAATTTTTGTTGACAAAAGATGTTTGAAATTACAACCCTCTTTCTTGTAAATGAATTCATACTCTGTGCCTCCACAGCATCAAAACTTGTCCTGCCCCATGATGCACTGTATCAGTCAGCCAACACAGACAAAACAGCCCTTCTAGCCTGCGTCCAGTCCGCTGCCATCCCGGAGGACTACAAGAAGAATGTAGCCATCTTGATTGCTGTAACATTTGAGGGTTAGTTCTGCCTCAGCCATGAGGTGTAAAAATCTAATAATTTAGAACTAATTAGTTCTGGGTAACTACTATTACAATTCTCTTAAGAGCAGATTATAGATTAGTACAGAGGAGGCTCTCTGTACTTCTAAGAGAAGTAATCCTAAAATTGGAAAAGTTGCATAGAAACTGATTTTCTATGTAAAATGTAGGGGACAAATCTGTGAACAGGAATATCACAGCTACGAATGTGACTCTAAAGTTTGCTGCCCTTCAGCCCTTCCTACTAATTCATTCAGTGTTTGGCTTTATGGATGAAGACACAATGAGATGCATGTGCAGTAACTGCCAAGTATTTTCTCCAGAGCAATCTCCTTAAAACCAAAGAAATGAGTGACCTGTGACTCAGAAATTTTATTTGGCTATGGAATTCTCTCTTGGAATATTTGATGTCTTTCTGGGTGCCAGTAAGGTTTGGAAGATTTCAGTCATTCCTGAAAAAAAGTAAATAAATAAATGGCAACGGTCTGGCACACATATTTTAGAAAACAGCTTCAAAAAACAGGCAACCTAAGATCGAAGACATTACAGTCCAAAAAATATGCAGCTGTCCATAGGACATAAAATAAGTGTAGCCTTGATAAACCCTGCGTATTCTAAACCCATTTCTTAACCAAACTTGTATAACACTTTTATACTAAAAGCATTCAAAGTAACATGTTAAAGCCTTAAAACAACAAATGACAAATAACATAAATCTGAAAATTCTCACCTTGGAGGATTTACAAAAAGCATTTTGGGGGGATTACAGTACCTTCCCAGTATAGTAAAGATAAAGCCATAATGGTATACAGAGTCAACCTTTTACAAAGCAGACCCAAGGGAAATAGCAACAGAACACCACTGGTTGTCACCCGCAGCTCACAATTTAAACCATTTCAGTGCATCATCAATAACCCATACACATTCCTGGATAAAAATATTCTCTTCAGAGAGCTAGGGTTGCAGGCTTTTTCGCACTTACAGACAACCCCACCATCTAAAACAGTTCTGACCAGCAGCAGTGGACCATCCAACAGAGACACAACCCTAGGACCCAAACCCTCGAACAGACTTAGATTCCAAATTTGCTCCCACATATACTCAGGTAATAATATTACAGCCCTAACATTATCAGTGACACTATCTTAAGCTCCTCTTGCACTCTTTTTAAAGGTGCCTAGGATACAAGAAGGGAGGAGTGTTATCTGCTCCAGAATGAGGTGGATACGGTGCTGAATGTGGTAAAGTGGAAGACATAGTAGTAGGCAAAGTGTTCCGCCCCCCAACTCAATGAGTTACACACATGTCTCTGTTTCCCCATTAGCCAAGGAATTAACCAGAAATCCTAAATGAAGATATGAGCAAGCTGGAATTTCTCTTGATCTCCCTGTGTTTGAAACTGATTTATTTTCCTTATAACTAAAGCTCTGGGCAAAAATGTTACGGTATCTTGACTCAAACTTTGGTAAGGCCATGTGATAAAATTGTTCTATGAGCCACATTTGGCCTAGATGATCCATGGCGTCATTTCTAGCTCTAAGATTTGATGACACCATTTTGCTGCTGTTTCTTTCAAGATAATTATGGAATGCACAGACATAATTTTCCCCGAACTGTTGAACATGTTGCTGGCTCTGGCAGAACTCCACTGAAAATAATGGAGCAATACACCACAGGTTCAGAAAAAAGGCACTGAGCCCAGATGTTACAGAGGAGCCCCTCCCTTCCATGTATATACCCCAAACCCTGAAAGGTTGTTCTGGTTTTCTGCTTCTGGAGCATTCAATCAGAATGTTTCCAAGGTCTTCTCTGCAATCATTTTGGGATGGAAATCAAGGATTGTTTTTAGAATTCCATTTTCTGAACTGGGTTCTGCAAAGCATAGGAATGAATAAAATGGGTTGGGTCCAACCAACTTTTCTACTTGACCTTGCTCAGCTTCCCTCCTTACCAAGCCATGGTCTCACATAGCTTTTGCCCGGGCAAGTCTCATGGCCCACAGCATAATCTTTTCGGGTGGTTAATGGCAGCCCTTCCTCCATTTTTCATTAGAAGAAAAACTGGTTAGATCAACCCCAATATCAGCAGCCATGGGACAAAAGCACTAGGCAGGTGAATCTTTATCTCAGACTGTCAAATCTGAATGACTATGATTGCCATAGATCAGGGCTCCCCAACCTTTCTGAGTCTTTGGGCACATTTAAAATTCTCACCCGGCATGGTAAGCGCAGCAGCAAAGTGGCTGCAGCAGGAGGCGGCACCAGCCACAAAATGACTGCCACAGAGCCACTTCAGAAACATAGTGCCAATCCTCGTGCTCTGGTGGCAGCTGCTGACAAAGCAACGCTTTAAAAAATCTGTACAGCCAATCAAATTTTCAGAAGTCAATCAGAAGCCTTGCTGGTTATGTGGCCCTGCCCACTTCTTAAAGGAGCCAGTTTGGTGTAGTGGTTAAGTGCGCGGACTCTAATCTGGGAGAACCGGGTTTGATTCCCCACTCCTCCACTTGCACCTGGCTGGATGACCTTGGGCAAGCCATAGCTCTGTACCAGCTGTTCCCTCAAGGACAGCTTGGGAAAAAGCTCTCTCAGCCCCACCTACCTCACAAGGTGTCTGTTGCGGGGAGGGGAAGGGAAAGGAGTTTGTAAGCTGCTCTGAGACTCCAAGTGAGTGAAGGGCAGGGTATAAATCTAATCTCTTCTTCTTCTTCTTCTTAAAAACACTTGGCAGGTACCAGAAAAGGTCTCAGTGGGTGCCATGGCACCCATGGGCACCATGTTGGGGACCTCTGCAGAAGAGGAGGAGGAGGAGGAGGAGGAGATGATTGGATTTATACCCCACCCTTCACTCGTAGTCTCCTTTACCCTTCCCTCCCCACTACAGACACCCTGTGAAGTAGGACACCTCTGACAGAATTATGGCTTGCCCAAGGTCACACCAGCAGTTACAAGTGGAGGAGTGGGGAATCAAACCCGGTTCTCCCAGATTAGAGTCCGCGCACTTAACCACTATACCAAACTAGACAAGTGGAGCTGTAATAAGTCAAGGCAAGTCTGTTCTTTCTTTCTTTCTTTCTTTCTTTCTTTCTTTCTCTCTCTCTCTCTCTCTCTCTCTCTCTCTCTCTCTTTTCCCTCCCTCCCTCCCCCTGTTCTCCTGACCTACAGGTCTTGGGTAATATCTGTCAGGATCAGCTGGTAATAAGAGGAAGCCTGTGAGAACAAGGGCATGCCAAATAAAGGAAAGGAGAATGTCCTATTACAGGCTGCCAGAGTTCTCATGGCCTGTATTTTGAGTTTCAGACTTAATGCCAATATCCAGGCTCTAACTTCGACAGAATGCTGACCAAGTTCCAATCTAATGGCGGTTACAAGTTTGATATATAAAACCTGCTGTTTTCCCACTTACTAAACAGCTGAGCTTAACGTTCACCCACAATCACCCAAGGGAAGCATAATGTCTTCCTTCCCTTTCTAAAATCCTAATTGCAGTCTGTTCACCAATCAGCTGCTCCCAAACAGTTGCTGTTTCAGTGCCTCCCTTTTTTGTTGTCTTCCCTCCCCGAGAGAAGTGATGTCATCATGTGACTTATAGCTGAGGGAGAATAAAGTCACTTTCGAGTGAGGCTAAACACATTCAGAATCCCAACTGGAGTTCACACACTTGTGATGTCACATCGACAATAACGTTTGGTGATATGACAAAGTCACTGGGTGCAAATATATGCAGATAGTGCTTCCTGTATCACATTGTCTTCACTCTGAATGCATGAGCACATTTATACCTTTCCAAGCCCTCTTTTCTCCTTGAAAAATCACCTAAAGGGAGCATGCATTTAATATATTGCAAAGCTTTTTGGTAAAAAGTGGCCCTTCTCCCCCCAGCTCAGCCCTTTCTGTAATTCCACCTACATCTTCTGGCTTCACAGAACCCACAAATGTGCAGAAATCTGGATGTTTAAGGCTCCTTTCCAATTATTTATCATGAAAATTATTGGTCCTATTACAAAGAATATAAGAGTATGTCTGCAAGGAGTTAATGTGTAGTTTCTAAAGAGCAGTAGGAATATAAGGATCACTTGATCAACTTTAGAAGGCTCCTAGCTATCTGACATAGCCATCTGGTATCAATCTGTCATTCCTTCATCTGAGTCCTATACACATTTCTCTCAAGATTGACACCTGGGATAACAGTAACAATCTTTCGCTTCTGTAAAAACCAGCTGAAAATGGATTTATGCTTTTTTGAAACCATAGCTTGAGTAAATATATAGTTGCCTTTTGATGACATCACCAGTGTTTATTTAGAAACCACCATGCTTTACAGAAATATTTAGCCAGTGTGATCAGTTTATATGCCATTGGAGCAGACTGGCCATTGAACTGACTGGGAAGTTCTCTGTCAGCTGCTACCCTGGAAGGCCACTGGCAGCCGGGAGGAGGCTGGACCAAGCAGCCCTTGTGGGGCTGGCAGTGGCAACAATGACAACCAGCACAGGCACATCCACCAGGCAAGCCTACCCCCGTTGCCATCACGGCTGTGGCCTGTGTCCTTGACAAGCAGACCTTACAGTGCTGGCAACACTGTCTGCAGGCACCACATCTTGGATTCCTCCAAGGCCATGCTAACATCCCAGTTGGCCCCTGTACGCAAGATACCATTTTTCTTTTGTCACAGCTCCCACATGAACACTGAATTCTTACATAAATCTTTCACTATGACACAAACTCACTCTGCTCTCCCTAGGGTGCAGCTCCTTATTTATTTCTTTATTTGATTTGTGCCCCACCCTCCCCACGAACAGGCTCAGGGCGGCTTACATAGTACACAATTAATAATTAAAACAGCATAAAATCATTTAAAATAATTCAGATACAAATGAGATCATAAAATCATAAAGTGCTACTGATAATACTTTAGTTACTCGAGTTACAGCATACAGTTTTACCATTCAGTGATCTTCCTGAATCTTATAGCGGAGGCCTAAGATCCATAACCACGATTGTTGGTGGTAGTAGTGAGGGCGGCTCCCTAGTTGAAAGCCTGGTGGAAGAGCTTCATCTTGCAGGCCCTGCGGAACTGTAGTAGATCCTGTAGGGCCCTGATCTCTTCCAGGAGCTCATTCCACCAGTATGGAGCCACCACTGAGAAGGCCCTGGCCCTGGTAGTAGCGAGCCTGGCATCCTTGGGGCCCAGGAGGGTCAATCGGTTCTGAGATCCCAACTGCAGTGTTCTCTGGGGTATATATGGGGAAAGGTGGTCCCTCAGGTCTGTCAGACTCTGGCCATATAGGGCTTTAAAGGTAAGTACCAGCACCTTGAAGCGAATTTGGGTCATGGCCACATGAGCAAGATAATCCGGGGGGGGGGGGGGAGTGAGGCTATTTTGCCCCAGAGCAATTTGACCCGCAGTTGCGCAATCACACAGGTCAGTGAAGCTGCTGGCGCAACTAGCCACTGCGTGATCAGATGCAACCGCAGGCGAGGTGTTTTTTTTGGGGGGGGGGGGTCGTTGGTTTCCAATTTGCTTAAATGGAAGATCAATGAATTGCTTCTCCACCCAGGGCTTCCAATGGCAGTATGCGATGATGCGCATACTGAGAAGGGGGGGGGGGAACAACGGCATGGCAACGGGATAGCCTGATCAGACTATCCCTGATACCAATAGTTTGCACTGGAGTGATCACACGGGGAAAGTTTGGCTGTAGCCCTCAGCAAACCATTTGCTACTGCATTTTCCCTAGTAGTTTTTTACTCTGCTTCTCCGGCGGATCAAAACGGCTTGCGACGGCTTGCCAACGGTTGCAGGATGCCTCCCAGATGTGCTGGTGTGATCGTGCTGCTTTGATCCGTCAGTGAGTCATCCCTCTTGTGTGGCTAATGGGTGCATATGATCGCGCCCTCAGTATGCTATTGGCAGCCAGTGCAATGTCTTCAGCACGGGCTGGATCTGCCCCCATCTGGGAAGGCCCATCAGAAGCCTGGCCATGGCATTCTGCACTAGCTGCAGCTTCCGGATTTGCAACAAGGGCAGTCCCATGTAGAGAAATGTTAACCATTTGCCGCTACAGTCGTCATTCATGAGCCATCATATATGGGTCAGCATGACAATATACACATCTGACAAGACCTATGAGACTGATAATCCTTTGCATAGCCAGTGTGAGATTTTTCCACTCTCTGGTCAAATCACCCCATCTCTTACTAATACACATCTTTAATTTATCCTGGCATGCCATATCGTGTACCTTTGAAGAACGTAACCTGCAAATTACCATCTAGCAAAACAGTTTAAGTGCTAAACAGCCCCCTCCTCTCTCGCCTTTGAAATTTACAAATCACATTGCTGTGCACTTGCTGGTAAAGCCTATTGCTGGAACATTCTAACCAAAGCATTCTAAGCACATCACTTTATGCCTGCTACCACCAATTACATGGGATAGGTATCACTGCTCAAAATATTTTTCTTCACCTCTCTATCATAGCATCAACACACAGTGCATAAAAAAGACCAAACACCAGTATATCATCAAACACTGACTGCTTTACGAAGGACACTTAATCGCAGTCATGTCTAGAATAACTGTCAGTTGTCAGGAAGGGGAAGAAACAAACTAGAAACCAAACACTTTGGGCCATAAGGTGGAGCAATCGCTGACATCTTCATCGGAAATGAGTTATGACTGTAAGAGAGAAGGCTTCACAGTGGCAGTGCTGTAAATAGAGTCAGTGTGCCATTAGAGAAAGCTTATTAATACACACCTCTGCTTTCGGCTGCAAGATCAGTTTAAACAAGCTACCTTTTATTTATAGACCTACTAGGGAAACAGCAGGTCATATTGGCTGTTGACATCTCAGACAGGCTACAGATGGAAAACCTGAAATGTTTCATTCTCAAAACATTTACAGCGATCAATAGGAAGCCCTCTGTCTGCTTAAAATATCTGAGCTGTTCCTGAGCACTGTGCAATGTTCTTTCTACCAAAGGAATTGAAAAACTTTCAATACATAATGTTTATTGGCTAGCATCTGTACACATTCTAATACTAATACAGAGGACATGCATAAAAATATTCAATAGATTTATTTGTAAGCATCATTGAATCCAATGCCACAATAACTTTATGCAAGGACCACAAGGACACAGTTCTACAAATACAGTGGCTGAGATCATACGCACAATTAGACATGACTTAGGTGGATTTAAAGAGAGTGATCAGACAGCAACATATGGAAAGTGCCCCACAGCTGTCGGCAACCCGTTTTGCTCTGCCGCAGAAGCAGAGTTAAAAGAATCTAGTAGTAAACGGGTTGCGATGGGCCACAGGCGGACTTTCCCCTATCTCAGAGGTGGGCAATTGTTTTGGCTCGGGGGCCATTTTGTGGAAGCGGAGGATAGCAGAGGGCCGCACCTTTTAAAATGATTGCATTCATTAGTTAACTTTGCATTTCAGAAAAGATATAAATTGTATCATAAAAATCAATAAATATAAATTAAATAAAATAGTGGTAGTTTTATTCAGTTTATTTATTGTGCTAATTTCATATCATCTATAGCTGCAAGCACATTTAATTTTAGAATCAGTTTAATTAGACAAATGTACAATACCAAGTTTCGGGGCAGGAGGCAGGGAATAAGCCCCAATGAGAGACACACGGGGGAACATAGGGACAGAGAGAGAGGAAGACACACACAGAGATGGACAGAGAGAGACAGACAGACAGAGACAGAGAGAGACACACAGGGAACATAGGGAGAGAGAGAGAGAGAGAGAGAGAGAGAGAGAGGAAGACACAGACGGACACAGAGAGAGAGACAGACAGAGACGGACACACGGGGAACATAGGGAGAGAGAGAGAGAGAGAGGAAGACACACACACACACACAGACAGACAGAGAGAGACAGACAGACAAACAGAGACAGACTCAGAGGGACAGAGACACACACACAGGGGAACACAGGGACAGAGAAAGAGAGAGAGACAGAGGGACACATGAGAGACACACACACATGCAGAGGGACACAGAGAGAGTCAGAGAGAGAGAGAGACAGGGACAGAGAGAGAGATTGCCGAAAGCAGCTTCCTGCCTGCTGCGCCTCCATGCAACTCGGGGAAGGCAAGGGTGGGAGTGTGCAGGGCTTCCCCGGAGTGCTGCACTTTGGCGCAGCCCAAGGAAGGCGAGGGTGGGAGTGGGCAGGGCTTCCTAGAGCGCTGCGGCCCCGTGAAGAGGAGGATGGGGGAGGGAAGGTAATTTACCTTCCTTCTGCCTCCTTGTCGCCCAACAGGGCTGCTGGGAGTAGGGGGTGGGGCTTGGCAATGTGCCCGCCCCCTGGACACTTCACTCCTGGAGCGCCGCTTTTCTGCGCTCCAGGCACAATGGAGGCCTGACTGAAACCACGTGGCCAACTGTCTTGGCGGGCCGCAAAAAACTCTGTGGCGGGCTGCATGTGGCCCGCGGGCCGCAATTTGCCCACCCCTGCCCTATCTGATCACTCCAGCACACTCTCATGGCGTTGGGATGGTCTGATCAGGCCATCCTGACTCTGTGCTGTTGTCCCCCCCTTCTCAGTATGCACATCATTGCAAACCCCATAGGGACCCCTCAGTGTAGAGGTGTGATTCATCAATTCCTCTTTTAAGCGCATGGGAAACAAATGGCAAAATACACACCCCTGACTCACCTGCAGTTGCATCTGATCACACACTGATAGGCTGCACCCGCAGCTTCAAAGAGAGCTGTGATCTCACAACTGCAGGTCAAATTCCTCTGGAGGAAATAGCCTTGCTCCCCCCCCCCCCCACTTCATCTGGCACATGTGACCGCAACTAGTGTTATGTATGTGTATATAATATTTCACAAAACTCAACAAGTGATTCAAAGACTCAGACTTTTAAAATCAATAGCCAAAGCCTGCAATTTAATACAGAACATCATCATTCATTTGCATGCCTTAGAAGCATCCTTGATAGTCCAGGTGTTTGGATACATTTGCCAGCCGTAAATAACATAACTGCTCTTACAGTTGATTCAAATAATGATGAGCCTCCTGTAGATTTTTATTTCCGGTAATAAAATGATGCAACATAATCAACAAGTGGCACCTTAATTGTGTTTTGCTTGAGACTGCATGACCAGTGGCTTGTGCTCCTAAGCGAAGGAAGTATCCACCACATGCAGTAAATGGGGCAGCAGAATCGAGCTCGCCCACATTGTGAGGCAGCTGCTTCTTCGGGCTAGCCTCTGTGGCTTACAAGAAGGGTCACTGCAGAACTGAGCAATCTGTCCTCCAAAGTTCTGCAGACCAGAATCATATCAGTTAGATAGGCCCACTCTGTTCTGTAGGGATATAAAGTTCTGCAGCATTGTGTTACTCTCCAAAATAAGAGACTACCTTTAAAGCAAGAAACATCTGGCAACCCTATTACACACCCAAGCTCACTTAAGCATCTGCTTGTTTTTTTTCCTGAGTTTTCCAGTTTGTCCCCTATAGAATAATAATAAGAAGAGATTGGATTTATATCCCGCCTTTCACTCCATAAGGGAGTCTCAGAGCGGCTTACAAACTCCTTTCCCTTCCCCTCCCCACAACAGACACCCTGTGAGGTAGGTGGGGCTGAGAGAGCTCTTTCCCAAGTTGTCCTTTTTTTTTAAACAATTTTTATTAGGTTTTTAACAATAAGTAAAATTAAACAGCCAAAAACAATACTCATATAGAAATAAGATGAACCATCATAATATTTGCACTAATACAACCAACTAAAAAACTTGGACCATGTACAAGTGGGGTCTATATTACATTCTGAATTTAACAAGTAACTCAATCTATCTAATTCAGCCCATTTAAAATAGGATGCCCTATTTTAAAACAATGGCCCTTATGAAGAAGAAGAGAAGAGATTGGATTTATACCCCACCCTTCACTCCCCAAGGGAGTCTCAGAGCAGCTTACAAACTCCTTTCCCTTCCCCTCCCCACAACAGACACTCTGTGAGGTGGGTGGGGCTGAGAGAGCTCTTTCCCAAGCTGTCCTTGAGGGAACAGCTGGTACAGAGCTATGGCTTGCCCAAGGTCATCCAGCCAGGTGCAAGTGGAGGAGTGGGGAATCAAACCCAGTTCTCCCAGATTAGAGTCCGCGCACTTAACCACTACACCAAACTGGCTCTCTATACACCCCAGGAAAATACTTTACCCATGGAAATATTGTGGTTGAATTCACTATGACTGCTGATGGAAGTGTTTGTAAGAATGGGCCCTAAAAAGTAATGTATCCAATGTAATAAATGCTCTGTCACACAAAGACCTACATGAAACTACCTGCCCAGGTCTACCTACACAGATAAACGGTTGTCCATATACTACAAGATAACTAGATCAGACAGATTAAAGTCTAAAGTGTCAATTCACACATTACAAAGTCCAGATGTTTTCCCTGTGGCCTATTGACAGGGTGAGAAGGGGCTTAAGTCCCCTCCCATATTGTTTCGTTAAACTGAAATGGCCCTGGGGAGTTGCTACTTTCCATACATGTCTGCCAAAAGTCCACATGGAGGACATACAGACTTTGCAATGTGTGAATCTGCTCCCTTTTAAGTTGAATTACTGGTCCACTTAGGGTGCGTTCAGATGGGCAGCTAATCCCGCCATTAACCTGACTATAATTTGATTTAGATCTTTTTGATCCAGCATTGCACGACCAGACAGCTCCCCCATGAATCACTTTACCGTGTGCGACTCCGCAGTGGATTGTCTAGATGGCATCCACCATAAGGAGCTGTGCGGTTGGCTATTTTTTAAAAAATCCTATTTGCGCATGCGCATATGTGCCTCACCATCTACCTGTTTTTCTGTGCATGTGCAGACTAAAATGGTAAAAGCACCACCAGCAGTACCTTCCTCTAGGTACCACTGCAGTTAACAAAGTACATAAATATCACGGGATCTTCAGAAACATTAAATTGTTCAGATCGTTTGAGCAGAGCTCTGCGGACGTCGCATCACTAAGACTTTTTAAAAATGGCTGCCGTTCAGGATGGTCTAAAGACCATCCCTATGGGCTGATTGTGCGCTGGTGGAATGACCAGAAGGGGGAAAGTCTGCCATTGGCCCGTCGGCCAGTTTAGGACCGGACTTTCACCACTGTCTTTTAAGTATGGATCTCCAACAGGGATCAACGGGCTGATCACGGAAGCGGCACGATTCCCAGTTGTTGTTGTCTGGACGTTTACTTTAAATCCTCCAAGCACTCGTGCCTAGCGCGGCTCAAAATAGCCATCTGAATGCAACCTTAGCCTACTCTGAGTGGCAGCAAATCTCCAGAGTCTAGAAAAGGAAGGTGTTTCCCATCACCTGTTACCTGAGAAATGCAGGGACTGTGCATGAGCTGTACTTCTGAGGTCTCCCCCCCCCCCCCCCCCCAAGAAGAAAGGACACATATTCTACTGTACAATCTACAAAATATCTCACACTTTTGCAAGGAGCTGTACTTCTGCAGCCTCTCCACAGTTCCTCTCCAGAGGGCTGCTAAGATTCCAGCATGGTCCTCCAGAGAAATATTCTCTCTGTGGCCACCTTCACACCACTCGATCCAATCCAGCATCATATGAAAACATGGAATGGCTGACCTGGGCATCTGGAATACTGTCCTAATTTCCTCCCTCAGCATCCCTCCCTATCTGTTTCAATGGGATTTGATCATGAAAAGGCTCACAATGGGCTGTGACCACTACGCCAAACGCAAGGAGGGGAAGCAACAAAGAGAAAGGGGAGGAGGAGCTGATTAACACAGCATAGCATCTTAAAAGGCCACAAGACCACATGTGTGGCATATTACAAAAGAAAATTAAAATAAAGGAAAAGAATATCCAGAGAACCATGAAGTCTCAAAACATATGGCGTTTTATAGCAAAAACCAAGGGGAAAACATTAAAAACTCCACTGCAATACATTGTTATACAATGAAGCTTAACAGAACTGAGGAAAGAGCAGAAGAAAGAAAAAGAGAAACAAAGAATGAAACAATTAAGGTTTGAGAGAGGCTTCTGATGAGCTGAAATACCTTTGTTATTATCCAACTTATCTCTGGAAGTTGGGGTATTCTTCTTATGAGGAATACATTATAACCTCTCCTCTGGATTGGTGATTCCCCTAACTGCAGTAACTGCAGTAAAAAAGTGACACCTCAGCAACTGAAAGCACTGTGGACTCTGAGATGTTCTATGAAAAAAATGTAATAACACACAAAGAAATTTGGCTGCGTGAGCCAGCAGGTGGATTGTTCTGTCCTACCTCTAGTCTCCTTAAAATAGGGCTGCAGTCAGACGGTGGCCTGTTGTGTTGTGACTGCGCCTCTTTTTTGATCCTGGTTTTTTTAATCCCAGGGATTTTCAATCAGTCATCCGACTCTCTGCCCCCTTCGCCATGCGCTCACCTCGGTTGGTGGCTGTCTAGATGCCCACTGTGCGGCGCCCGCAGGGTGGACAGCCCATGGCATTCTTTTTAAATTTTAAAAAAATCGTGCATGCACAGAAGCAAACGAGGGAGTTAAGGCTGCCAATATGGGAGACTTAATGGGGAGTATTTCCAACCTTGTCCCACCCCAAAAACAGGAGAGAGGGATTCTTTGGGGGGAGTCATCACCCAACCACAACTCCCCCTGGGGGCTCCCAATACCGACAGAATAGCTCCGGACAAATGTGTGCTTATGTGCATATTTAAAAATTTGTGACCAGACAGAACTGTGTACATGGCTTTATGTCACGGTGGCATGATCATACAACCAGTAATGCAGGGTGAGTCCATGAAGATCCATAAAGATCTTTCCCTGGTGCCTAAGAACTCTGGCTCGAAGACGGGTGAGTACGGGATGCCAGTGACTGGGGGATGGGAGGCAGATGTTGCTGTCTGAACCTATATTTTAAATCTGCAGGGCAACAGCAACAAAGTTGGATCTAACGTCTCATCTGACCACAGCCTGGTATCACTTGCCACAACAACTTTTAAGCTGATCACATGAAGGAACGATGACAGTGTTAATCTGGGAACGGTAAATAGAATGGAAGTACAGCTGAAATGAAGGGTGAATAGAAATACTGTGGCCTGGATCCAAGATGTAACAATTTCTACGTAAGCCTGAATTGTGTTAGCCTGCACCTTCAGTGGGTTAGGCATGTACAATACTTTTGCAACCTGCATGCAATTCAATTAGCTCCACAGGAAAATACTGGAACTCAATAATGTAACAATGCTCTAGGTAGTGCCTTTCTTAAACCTGATTGTAGATGTGGTCAGACAAGGTTTAATGGCTCTCTTCAAAAAGGAATGTTTTACGCATGTAGCTGGGCTTACATTCCTGTCCTCATGGTCTTCTCCAAAGGCCCCATTCCTCTTTCTGTTCACTCTTCTGTACACTATCCTAATTCATTTCTCTGTGCAAATAAAGGGTCCTTATGATTTCTGAAGTAATAACTTTCAGTGGCCTCTGGAGACAGACAACAAACATTTTTATATGAAGCATTTTATACTGGGGTGAAACCTTTAATGGCTTGGTAGCTGAGAAATAGCAGCTTGTATCCAAAGAGTTCACTATGCTACCACTTGCATAGTCTCTCTCTCTCTCTGTGTGACTGATTCCGATCTCTCATTTGCAGCCTCCAAAAACTGGCTCCAGAGGATTGGTGACCTTTCCATTCCACAGAACAGAAGGGGGAGGCATAGAGGCTATTGATGCTGGGAGAGCGGGGGGAGATCAGACACCACTATGTCTGGGTGAGCAATGTGTTTCTGTTCATGCAAAGGAATCTTTGGTTAGGCAATGTGTCTTACCTTCCTCAAAATCCTTATATCCCACCTTTCCCACATTCAGGAGTGTCTCAGTATAGTTAACACAACATACTTTCCTGACACACACCAATACGACGAAGAGCCTAATTCAGGAAAGAAAGGGGCAGGCCATTCTTACTCTGTAGTGAAGAGTAATACTTAGCATTTATATAGCACTTCCAGTGTTAAAAGCATATATATCATCTGAATAATGTTTCTGGGCAGCGTGATTGAGAGAGCAGTGATAGACCAGCTTCAGGCCTCCTTGGATAACTCATGTGATCTGGATCCTTCTCAGCCTGGTTCCAGGGCAGGCTATGGGACAGAGATGGCATTGGTGGCTTTGGCTCATGGTCTCCCAGCCTGAATATGGACAAAGGCCGTGCCTCTTGGCTGCTCCTTCTGGATTTATCTGCAGCCTTTGATATAGTGGACCATGATAGCTTATTGAGAAGTCTGGAGGCAGAAGTAGGAATCAGAGGTTGGGTTTTGGACCAGACTTACAGGTATTTTATTTATTTATTTATTTATTTGAATTTATATCCCACCTAGCCAGCATAAAGCGGCTTTAGGCGGCTCACAACATTAAAATCAGCATACAAAGTTCAGCTAATAATTTAACAGTAAAACCACCAAACCCACTAAAAGGGCGGCAATTAACAAATCCAACACCAGAAACAGCAACTGCATCTACTACTTCATCCCCCTGGCCAGGGGCAATCACCAAGAGGTGTACCGGGCCTACACATCACTGGCCACTTACCCGTGGCCATTTTCCCCAGCGGTGGCCCCAAAAGCCTGGCAGAAGAACTCCGTCTTGCAGGCCCTGTGGAACTGCAAAAGGTCCCGCAGGGCCCTGATGTCTTCCGGGAGCTCATTCCACCAGTGGGGGCCGCCACTGAGAAGACTCTGTTCCTGATGGTCATCAATCTGGCCTCTCTCAGGCCAGGCAGGGTCAGGCGATGTTGTGTGCCTGACTGCAGTGCTCTCTGGGGTATATACAGGGAAAGGCGGTCCCTCAGGTAGGCAGGCCCCTGACCATATAGGGCTTTAAAGGTCAAAACCAGCACCTTGAACCGGATCCAGTACGCTATCGGCAGCCAGTGCAGTGTCCTCAGTGCAGGCCAAATGTGATCCCTCACAGAGAGGCCCATCAATAGCCTGGCCGCAGCATTCTGCACTAGCTGCAGCCTCAGGAGCTGGGACAAGGGCAGCCCCATGTAGAGAGCATTGCAGTAGTCCAATCTCGAGGTGACCATAGCATGGATCACTGTAGCCAGGTCACTGCATTCAAGGAAGGGAACCAACTGCCTAATCAGCTGTAGATGGTAAAAGGCTGCCTTGGCAGTGGCGGCTACCTGGGCCTCCATAGTTAGGGAGGGATCCAGGAGCACTCCCAAGCTCCGGACCCTCGGCGCTGGCACCAATGGCGCCCCCCCGAAGGCCGGTAATGGGATCCCTAACCCTGATCCGCTCCGACTCAGGCACAGGACCTCCGTCTTCACTGGATTCAATTTCAGTCGACTCAGCCTAAGCCAGCCTGCCACGTCCTGAAGCGCCCGATCCAGGTCATCTGGGGTGGCTCCAGACTGGCTGCCCAACAACAGATACAGCTGGGTGTCATCCGCATACTGGTGACAACCCAGCCTGTACCTCTGGGCAATCTGGGCGAGAGGGCACATGTAGATGTTAAACAACATCGGGGATAACTCTGCCCCTTGAGGCACACCACATACCAGTGGGTGCCCTTGGGACATCTGCTCCCCTAGCTTCACTCTCTGTCCGCGATCTTGGAGGAAAGAGACAAGCCACTGTAAGGCAAGCCCCTGAACCCCTATATCAGTGAGGTGGTGGGTCAGTAACTGGTGGTCGACCATGTCGAACGCCGCCGACAGGTCCAACAACACCAGCACCGCCGTGCCGCCTCGATCCAGATGCTGCCAGAGGTTATCTGTGAGGGCGACCAGCACTGTCTCCGTCCCATAGCCCGGCCGGACGCCAGACTGAAATGGGTCTAGCGCAGAAGTGTCATCCAGAAAGCCCTGCAACTGAATCGCCGCCGCCCTCTCCAAAAGCTTGCCCAAAAAGGGCAAGTTGGACACCGGCTGATAGTTGGCCAATTCAGCCGGGTCCAATGATGGCTTTTTCAGGAGAGGCTTTTTCACCATTGCATCTTGAGTGCCCCAGGGAACAGTCCCTCAGTGAAGGACTTGTTCACAATCTCCCTGAGGACACCTCGTAACTCCTCACTGCCAGCTTTTATAAACCATGAGGGGCATGGATCAAGGCTGCATGTGGTTGGGCGTACAGTTGAGAGCAAGCTGTCAACTTCTTCAAGGCTGAGTGGACTGAAACAATCCAGAATAGATCTAGAAGACATGCATGGAGCCTTGAGTTCACTCACTGTCTCAACTGTGGCTGGGAGATCACGATGGAGCCGCAAGATTTTGTCTGCAAAATAGCTCGCAAAAGCCTCACAGCCTATATCCAATTCCCTATCATTTAATCTGCCCTGTGGCAGCTCTGTTAAAGTCCGAATAGTTCTAAATAGTTGTGCTGGGCGTGAGCTAGCAGATGCAATCGTGGCCATATAGAACTGTCTCTTCGCAGCTTTAACTGCCACCTCATAGGATATCATAAACGTCCTATAAGATGTTCTTGATGCTTCATCGCGGGCCCGCTGCCACCGTGTCTCTAGTCGTCTGAGGCCTCTTTTCATCTGCCGCAGTTCCCCGGTATACTAGGGAGCCCGCTTAGAACAAGGACGCAGAGGACGCCTGGGGGCGATCTCCTCGATGGCTGCCGAGAGCCAGCTATGGCAGTCCTCGACCAACTCATCTAATGAGCCGCTAGGGGGCATGGGATCCCGCAGGGCTGTGAGAAACCGTTGTGAGTCCATCTGGCTCCGTGGGCGAACCAAAATAGGCTCGCCGCCCATACAAGGTCTGAGTGGTATGTTCAGATGGGCCTTCAGGGCATGGTGGTCTGACCATGGTACTGCCAAGGCAGTAATCAGACCCACCGAAACCCCCAACGCAAAAATCAAGTCGAGTGTACGCCCGGCCTGTTGTGTGTGCATCGTTACATAATGGATGAGTCCTAGTGCTGCCATGGCCGACACCAGGTCCATCGCCGGACCAGAGGCCGCCTCATCGGCGTGGACGTTGAAATCACCCAAGACTATAAGTCGAGGGTGATTCAACGCCCAGCCAGACACGGCCTCGACCAGAGATGGCAGGCTAGTGGGTGGTGCATTGGGCGGTCGGTACACCACCCAAATAGCCAAACTCTCCCCAGCATCCCACACCAGGCCAGAGCATTCTATGCCCGCAAGTCTCAACAGCAGGAGCGCCCTGTAGGAGTAAGCCTCCCGAATGAACAACGCCACTCCACCCCCTGCCCCTCAGTCCGTGATTGGTGAAGGACCAAGAACCCGGGTGGAGCCATTTGGGAGAGAGCCACCGTCTCCCCATCTCGCACCCAGGTCTCGGTCACGCACGCCAGGTCCACTTCCTGCTCAGACAAGAAGTCACGCAGGGTAGAGGTCTTATTCATAATGGACCTGGCATTACACAATACCAGTGACAGAGGGGGGTTAATCCCAGCCCCACTGTCTGCCACCTTTGGGATGGGACGCAGGCTGGAAGGAGGCCGAGCTTCTCTATTTCTCCGCCCTCTTCCATACTTTACATGCCTAGTCCCACCGCTATTCCTTCCCCTTCCCAGGAGCACTGGTATCCCTAGCCCTATTTTGCCCACTGTGGTGACCTCCACACTGACACACAGCGCCCCAGGCCAACCACAATAGGTCAATAATCATAGATGCAGCCAACAAGGTGATAAATTCACAGTGCCCTTCCAGCAGTATAATAAGGCTAGTGACTAACTAAAAAGGGCAGGGCTGCTAGCACCCGCCAAATTAATACCCCGTCCCCCCCTGACCTCTCTTCTAGCGGCTCTAACACATATTCAGAGCCACAAGACTAAACTAAATACCCTCCTACACTCTACCTAACTATAGGGAGAGGACCCAACAACAAAATACTACCTAGCCTATCTAACCTAACTAACCTAACAATAAAAACCCTCAATAGGAATGGCCCAAGTCACTTTCCGCCTTAGTCCAGCCAGTCCTCAGCCTGCGATGATGTCTTGGGTATGAGAGAGACAAAGAGAGTCCTGTGTTTAAGACCATCATGTATTATATTTTATGTGTACACATGTGCCTTAAAATGTAATTTATGCTGAAATTCTGAATAGAGGTTGCAAAAGGGTAAGCTAAGAGGCACTGCAAGTTAATGGTAGGCCTAGGGATACTGCCAAAAATGGCTTCCCAGCGGGGCTCACTATGCGGAGTTCTCCTAACCTTGTTTCACATACCTTTGTGCTGCTGGGGAGGGCTTGGAAACTAGTCACATTGGAAACAAATTCATAGGAATCACAGGCATGCCAGTTTGCATAGCTTCCTGTTGACACCCAAGCTATATCCTCCCTCCTGTGAGAAGAACAGAGGGGTTTACAAGGGCAGGCCCTGATAACTGCAATGGGACAGCCAATAAGGAATCAGCTATCCTTGTGGCACCATCACTTTGCAGTGTATCTTCACTTTGCCTTAATGACACCTGGCATGGCCATGGCCCTGCAAATCCCAAGCCCTGGGGCTTCCCCCCCTCTCCTGTTCCAAAAATGTCCTTCAAGGTAACTTTCAAGAAGTCAGTAAGATGTAAACAAAATAAATATCCTTTAAAACATGTAGCAAAGCAAATATCACAGATGACCAAACACATGTTAACACTGTACTATTGTGCAAATGTTAAATAGTATTATTTATTCATTGTTTATGATTCCTGTATCTGCTATATATTTAGTTTGTCTGTAGCAGTAGAAAAGGGTGAGAGTCCAGTAGCACCTTAAAGACTAACAAAATTTGTGGTAGGGAGTGAGCTTTTGTGAGTTACTGCAAATGTTGTTTGCTGTTAGTCTTTGCTCCTGGACTCTTAAAGTTTTCTATGCTATATATTTGTCATCAGTGTAGGAGTAAGGGGTACTTCAAGTATTTTGAATACTTTGTGTATTGGACCAATAATGAATTATTTGACAAGAAGTTTGGTCTTCTGTGACATTTGCTCCATATTTAATAAAGGGTGTTTATTTTGTTCAGATCTTATTGCCTTTTACATTTTTAGCTTGTTAACTGCTTATTGGCTTTTTTCAGGGAGGAAGTGTTGTTGCAGACCCTTATCACTTCCAGTTTTCTGTGACAGGCAGCAACATATACAGTGACATGACATAGCCAACATTTTTGGTTTTTAGCTGGCGATATTTTAACTATTAATGTAAGCAAGGTATAAACATTTAAATAAACAAACAGAGGATGAAATTATCAACATTTCTGTCACTTGAAGTCATGCTGCATGTACATTGGTATGTGTATATACATCTATTGGTATGAGATTAGACAGAGAGGAGAAAAGGCAAAAGCGCTGAATGCTCCTCTTTAGTCTAGCATGAGGTGTTGAGTTGCCAGCTCTGGGTTGGGAAATACCTGGAGATTTGGGGGATGGAGCCTGGGATTTGAAGGACCTCAGCAGGGTACAATGCCATAGAGGGACCTCAGCAGGTTACAGTGCCATAGAGTCCACCCTCCAAAGCAGCCATTTTCTCCAGGGGAACTGATCTTGGTTGTCTGGAGATCAATTGTAATAGCAGAAGGTCTCCAGGAGCCACCTGGAGGTTGGCAACCTTAACAAGGAGTGGGGGGGGGAGCACATGCTCTACATTTATGCCCTGAGACCAGCTGTATATCACAGCCCACAGGTTGGGAATGACTATAGCAAGACCAATGGAGACATTGTAAATAGGAGGAATACAGTTTGCTATTCAGCAATGTATCTGCTAAACGCAAACAGAGCAAATGGCTCCTCAAATTACCATTTCAAAATCACATTCTCTAAACAGTGAGAGAAAGAAAAGGCATAATTTCCCTTGGACACTGTCCCCCAGCTCCCTGCAGGCCCATGGTGCCTTCTCTATGAAGAGCTGCATTACAAGTGTGCCACATTTCCAGAGAGCAGAGCCAGAAGACATTCTTGGAATACTTCAGCAGTGGTGTTTCCAGGTACAGTACTGCTATACAAGCTGTTCAAATGTGGCAGATTTCACATTGGAAGTATCTCACATTTCGTATGCAGTTCTAAAAATATCTATTTAATTGCAAAGTTTTCCAAGATCATATCAGAGAAAAACTGGAAATGGAACCCAACAGAAAAAGGTTTTAAACTGAAATGTTGAACCTCAGCCCAGAAATGACAAAAAAAATTAGTAGTTTTTTCCTCAGGCCCTCCCCATCCCATGTCTTAAATGTTCACGATGTACTACACTTCAGACGGAAATGAAGTTACATTATTGTCATACATGATTATGCAATATTTTGAAAAAATCAGTGATGTTTTCATGGTCCTTCTACCTCTGACCCACAATCTAACAGAGAACCACAATCATTTCTTTTACCTTCCATGCAGGCTTTTGCAATGGAAAGTGCTTCAGACTTGAATACAAGATGCTTTCAACATGTGCATTTAATCTGCCAAGTTTAAGAAACATCTCGTGGCCACCACACTAAAGAACTGAAAATGTAAATCGAAAAAAATTATATCCATATGATTAAGTAAGAATCTTAAAGAGAACCATGTTGTTAAGTGCTTCATTGAGAAGAAAATGAAATGCAGTAAAATAGAAGCTCTTTTGGAATAAATCACTGACGCACATGCCTCCTATGCAAAAACTGCAGTGTTTGGCTCTGTAGGGACATCTGGAATAAATTAACATGATGTTCAGAATAATGCCAAATTAAAACATTTAGTTTTGGCTTCTAAAGTTAAATACAAAACTCAAAAACTGACATTGTGCTGAAGACTTTATTTCTTTGATTTTTTTTTTGCCCTAATAGCTCAGAATTCTTTTAAGAGTATTAAGGGCAATGACATTATAGCAGGCATTATCCATGAAAGTTACTTTGGGCATCCTGAAAACCACTGAGCAATTCTGATTGTCAGTGGGGCAGATTAGCCAAACTACCTTGGATATAAAACAAGTAATGATCTGTGGCTGGAACTGGAGTTGGAAATGAATGAAAGCCAAACCATAAAGGTAACTGATGTAGTTAGACAAGGTAATTGTTTTGTCACTGCTACATTTCTGCCTCTATTTTCTGGCTTCATTCAGAGAGAAAAACATACTTTTAAGTAACCTTGACAAAGCTGGCTCTTAGATTACATCCTCACCTTACAAATTGCTCAGTGAGTTGCGTCATTTTCAATTCAACCTGTGGACTTTTACTAGAGGGCTTTGGGCATTTCGAGCTGCCATCTGCAAGAAGAGGTAATACAATACTGGTCTGCAATATAGGTTGTTCTCAAGAAACAAGTAAAGCACCCTGAACATGCAGGAAAAGTGCTAATATAAATACTGATTATAAATATATATCAATCTAAGCCACCAAACAGCTAGGTATTGCAATGGTTTCGAAAAATGCTCAGGCATGTAAGTTTTACAAAATTAAATTCCATAGCTAGTACTTAACATCAAGAATTTACCTTTGTTGGCCCTCATTGAATAGAATTTGCATGCAGTCTAAACAGTCACAGTCAACAGTATGAACAAGAGAGTGTTATGTAGAACTCAAAAGTGGTTTTGTATAAACATGTATCAGTAATGAACGATATCTGGAACATCACTATAGTTTCAGTGGGTAGCTGTGTTGGTCTGCAGTAGAAAAGCAAGATTCGACTCCAGTTGCACCTTAAAGACCAACAGGAAATCCAGGGTATAAGCTATTGCGACTCAAAGCCTGGACAGTCTATATTCTGGAAATCTTGGAGAAACTGGAAGAAATAGCGTATTATGCTTTATCCATGTGCTAAGAACATAAGAAGAGCCCTGCTGGATCAAACCACTGGTCCATGATCTTAAATTCTCTCACGTGTTTTGAACAGGGGTCATTTCATAGAAAAAGAGGTGCAGGAGCTCATTAGCATAACTTATTTGCATATGCCACACCACCTGACATCACCAGAAGTATGTCAGAAGGCAAGAGAGAAAGAAAGGAGAGAGAGAGAGAGAGAGAGAGAGAGAGAGAGAGAGAGAGAGAGAAAGAAAGAAAGAAAGAAAGAAAGAAAGAAAGAAAGAAAGAAAGAAAGAAAGAAAGAAAGAAAGAAAGAAAGAAAGAAAGAGAAGGGACTGCTACTAATGCAAGCCTCAGAAATACCACTATTCTGGGAGGATAGCTACAGTGGTGGCTGAAGCCTTCAGAAGGCTTGTCAGAGGAACAAGGACCTTTCCAGGGGACAGGGTAATTTTGCTGCAGCCATGACACAAGCAGGCATTCCCCCACGGGAGGGGACGGGGGGCTGGCACCAACTCCCAGAGCTGAGCTCCCCTGAGCTCCTGCTCGAAATGACCCCTGGATTTGAAACTGTTTAAAACAGTGTGATTTACTATAGCCAATTTACTACAGAATAATACAGCATTCAAGAAGCAAGAGACCAGTGGTCCATCTAGGTCAACAATTTCATATCTGAGTTCCTTAAGAACCCTTGGGTGTATATCATCTAGACCTGAAGACCCATTAGCTTTCCCTTTGCCAAGTAGTCCTAGAACTTCCTTCTCATCACCTCAATTTGACTCAGTTCTCCAGTTTTTCAGACATTCTCCCCCTAAACAACAGCTCTGGTGTTAGTAAGCACTCCACATTTTTCATGTGTCCCAGAAAAATACCCTTTTGATTTATTTAAAATATTTATGTACCACCCACCCATGCCACAAACTTAACACAGAAAACCCTAATCAATATTCATACATTCATATTCATTCATATTCACTAGAAGGAGACCAGGGGGAGAGGGCGTCAGGAACAGTGTGACATCGTTTCTGGGAAAATCTGAAGTGATGTCAAGCTTCTCTGGGAATCACCAGAAACTCAATGGTATTATTACAGGTTGCTAGAGAGAACTGACATCACTTCCAGGTTTTCCCTCTAAGTGACTCACCATGGTGAGAATTCCTCACCCCCATGGGGGAGGGTAACCCTAGGTATAATTTTCCATTCTTATTACCCAATGCAAAAGATTTCAGCATACACATAGAGAAAGACCATTCTGTGTCCATAAACAATTATAGCCAATGGCATTTTTCAACTGAAAATGACCAGTGGACTTACCGTGAGGGGTCCTTTTCCTCTGAGGGTTGGAGGCCATCTTGTGTGGGTGATTCCCACCAATCACTAGGGAGGCAGGAACTAAACTAAACTTCTTCCTGTTCCCCTAGTGGGAGTCACCTAAGACTCAGTTTCGGTGCTCCGAAAGCAATATAAGTAATACGTTAATACTGAAAGGGGGAACAAGAGGTTAACAAGCAATAAGAACTTCAACAATAAGAACAGTAGAATGTAAGAAGAAAACTCTCTCAAATATGTATTTCGACTCCAAATTAATCATCTTGTACTCAATTGTTTCCTAATTTCTCTCTCCCTCTCTTATTGTTCTCTCTCTCTCTCTTGTCCTCTCAATTTGCTCTCTTTTCTTATTGATGTCTCCATACGGTTGCATGCTAACAGTCCGTCTGTGTCTTTGGCGACGACCTCAGGAGGGCCAAGATGTCCTCCAACCCTCAGAGGAGAAGGACCCCTCACGGTAAGTCCACTGGTTGTTCTCCCTCTGAGGTGGAAGCCATCTTGTGTGGGACCTCCCAGAGCAATGTCCCTAATTATTGGGTGGGGGGTCGTCGGCCTCAGACAAAATGGACTGAAGAATGCGTCGTCCAAAGGCTGCATCCGCTGAATCAAACACATTGATTTTATAGTGTCTGATAAACATGGACAAGGATGACCACATAGCCGCCTTACAGACGTCTTCTATTGAGGCTCTATTGCAGAAGGCCGTACTACTGGCTGTACTGCGGAGAGAATGTGCAATGATGCCCACAGGTACTTTCAACTTTGAGCTCCTGTAAGCTTCAGCAATGCATGCTTTTAGAGTAGAGCTTATTGCCACTGGGGCCATTCTATTGCCTGCGTGTGGAGGTGAAACGTGAATGAATAGGGATTCAGTACGTCTTACAGATAGCGTTCTCAAGATAAAGCATTTTAACGCCCGTTGTACATCCAAGGTATGCCATTTTCTTTCCATAGGATGGCTGGGATTAGGGACAAAGGAAGGTAAGTAGATCTCCTGTGATCTGTGGAATCTGGTGTCTACCTTAGGGCGAAAGGTGGAATCTGTTCGTAGGACCACCTGATCTTTGTGGAAAATGCAAAGATCTTTGCGAACAGATAGGGCTCCAAGCTCTGATACTCTACAAGCCAAAGTGATGGCTACCAAAGTGATGGCTACCAAAAACAAGGTCTTCATTCTCAATTACTTGAGAGATATGATTCTGATGGGCTCGAACGGTCTCTTAGTTAGAGCTGAAAGAATTGTGTTGAGCCTCCACGTGGGAAATCTGTGACGTTGTGGAGGATCTATTTGTGAAGCTCCCATCAGGAAGCGACATACCATCTGACAAAGGCCTTCCATGTGACATTGTATATGCGTGATGTAGAAGGTCTATGAGAAGCCATCATGGTATCGACTATGGTGAAGTTGAAACCTAGATTTAGAAGCCTGTTCCTTTCAACCTCCAGGCGGTCAATTGAAGCCAGCCTGGATCGGGGGGTCCTCCTGGTTAAAGAATCTAAAGGACTTTTCCTTTTTTGTTTGTTTGTTTTTTAAGAGAGAGTTAGAATAGATGAAAGGATACAAGAGGATATGATAAATAAGATAAGGCTTAGGTAGAATAAGGAGGAATACAGAGGATTTTGGCAGAGCCAAACCAATTAACTGCTTCTCCCTATTGAGGCAGGAAAGAAACTGAGTCTTGGGTGACTCCCACTAGGGGAACAGGAAGAAGTTTAGTTTAGTTCCTGCCTCCCTAGTGATTGGTGGGAATCACCCACACAAGATGGCCTCCACCTCAGAGGGAGAACTAAAGGTTCAGGTTTTGTGTGATGCTGGCCTTTTTCTATTTCTATGAGTAGCTCTGCCATGACCCTGGGCCTATGGTGGTGTGGCCTACGGGCTCCAGGGAGGTCGAGTGACTCAAGGAAAGCTTGTATTGAAGTAGCTATCAGGGCCTACATTTCCCAGGTTCCTTCTGGACCCTGTGATTGGTTAACAGGGAATTTTGGAGAGAAAACTACACCAGCAGGGGAGCAGAGGGTGGTGTCTGGGAAGAAGAGATAAAAGACCTTGCCCAAAGTGGGGTGGTGTTCTCTCGCAGGGGGCAGGGATGGTGAGGCTGCTGCAGAAAGAGGGATCTCTCATCCAAAAGGGATGAGTCAGTCTGAGAACAGGTACCTAGAGAAGGCTTGGACAGTATATTCAGATGTGTTATTTTGTTACTTACCTATCTTTACTATGCTCATTTCCCCTACATGTTTCTGAATTACAGTTGTTATTAAATCTCTTAAATAAAACTAGTTTGTTACTCTGCCTGGGTCCTCACACCTCATCTGGTCACTTATAAGGGAAAACATGTTGGAAAGGGAATGTACAGTAGAGTGGAGCTCTGGGCCCTCCCTAGGAGACCCATACCAGAGTGGTAGCAGCCATTAGGGAAACTTTCTAGCCGCTGCTCACAACAAGCTCTGAAAGCTTTTCCAGGCCCTTTCCCATCTACGTTCTGCTAACCTCTTGTTAGAAGTTATTAACCAATATGGAAGTTTCCTGCTGTATCTGGCACAAAGTCCCTTCCAAGCAAGGAGTGGGATTCACTGGAACTTGGAGTAGGGTCTTTTGCAGTGTAGCCCTATAGGATCAGCTATTCTCTAAGCCCTGACCATGTAAGCCACGTACATTCAATGCAAACATTTTACTAAAGTTTGCTTTTGTAGTGTAGCTGGTATAGTCCTCATTATGATGACAGAGACTTCCATGGGTCATGTGCTGCTTGCCATGCATATTTTGCAGAACAGGTGCATAGCAGGCACTGGTGAGGGGAAAGGGGGGGGGGGTTAAGGTTCTGCAAAAAAAGTTTAAAACAATGCTGGGCTGCTAAACTTAAGAATCACTGGCTTATTTTGCTCTTTAGTGGTTCTTAATAATTGGCTTCATTTTTGTCTAAAATACTTCAGAGAAACCAGGAAAAGCAGCTCTGATTGTTGTGAAAAGAACAGATGCCTTACAGGGTTTCATTTGCTTAGTCATAATGGCCATTTACATGACCACAATGGGTTCTTTGTAAAGAAAAACAAACCTTCACATAATTCAGTAAGTAATTAGGATACTTCCCATCCGCTACTATCGATGTTCTTAAAAAACATTTCATGTCCCTTCATCTTTTCCCAGAAATAAAATAAATAAACTGGCAACTGCCAGATCCTTCCAGCTGTAGCATAAGAGTGTTTAAAGATATGCAGTAAACGTTCCACAGAAACAATGGTACATGATGCACAGAGGTCACTCTGTCTTATTTGGCTTCATGATTTAAACCCCAGCATCAGATGTCTGTGCCAAAAACAGAAAGGCAATCACTTCCCTTGAGCAGCAGTGATTCCATCTGTGAATGAATCCCTGTGCTTGTGAACAGCCCTAGCTCAGCCTCAGCAGCTCAGCTGGAAGGGAAACATCGGCCTTCCCTACTGAGGGTGTGGCTCCTCCTGAATTAAGATAAGATGTAGGGGCTGGGGTGTGGAGGTAGAGAGAATCTGAACTGCCAAAGTGCCAACTTGCAAACATGCATATGATACAGATGGTTCACAACAGAAAGAAAAAACAAGTGAAAAAGGCTTCGTAAGTAAATTATTCCAGGTGAGTGGACACACAACACAACATATGCCAAGAGAGACAAGAAAAGGTGGAGAAAATTTTATCCATGATTTAACTGAAAAGGTGCTCCAATGTTAACTGTATGGGTCTTAATGTAAGAGTCTAACAGGCCAGGCAAACAGCTAGACAGACAACTAATACGGCGTACTTTTCACAGAGCTTGCACAAAAGCATAAGACGCTACTGTACTAAAGAGATGCCTTAAAAGAAATACAGTTTACCAGGAAACTAGTCCAGAAGCAAACTTTATTGTCATTTTAACACATACAGGGGAGGGGAAAAAGCAAGTAGTGCATTCAGATTATCTAGCATTATGCATGCATTCATACATACCTACGCAGGAAAAATATCCAAGGAGTTTTCATGATTCTGCTATGTTCTCCATAATCCCCCCCCCCCAAACAAAACCATGACTAATCCACGCTTTCCCCTCAGAACGCACCATGACAAAATCACAGCCCTTAAACATAAGAGTGCCGCCCGCAGGCACTTTGGGTTAAAGCAAACCATGGAAAACAACAGCTCAGAGGACAAATACAACCACAAAGGATTCTGCTATCAGATTACCACATTCTTGTTTGAGCATTCACTCCCAAAAGCCACATGCTTCAAACAATGGTGAAAAATGGTGGGTGTAAGAAAGATCCTCATATAAGGGCAGAGTGTGAGCTTGGCATACTATGTTGTAGGTCATGTGCACCACTAACAAGCAACATACAGTTTTCTACAAGTAAGGCAGGTGGTTAGAAAACAGCTTTTGATGCTAAACTCTTACTTCTGCAGTTAGCTGCTCCATGGAGGAGTACAACAGCAGCTAACAAAGGAAAGACACCTGAATAGCAGATCACAATGCACCACGATGAACCCAGACCTGCACGTGATAGTCTAAAAATCTGCATGGTCCTATCTATATCACTGAACATGGAATTTAGATTGTAATGGATGATGTGTCACCAGATGATAAGCAGCAGCTGTGGCTGCTCCCTCCAGCCCCCCTCACCAAAACTATAGATCTGATATCCATCAAATGTAGAACATGGAGCAACAATTCTGCCGAAAACAATTCAGTATCTCTTTGCTCCAAACGCACATGCAGCAGTACTTGGTATGCATATATCCGTATGCAAGAATCTCCACATACTCAAACCCCTACCAGAACATGATGAATTAGGAGGGCCCAGAAAGTAAAGATCATCTGGAAGAGGATAAGAATTTGAATGGAGACAATTTGCCACTAATCTTGATATGTTGTAAAAACTCAGTAATTACCAGAGGGGGAGAAGAATGTCTGTCTGAAAAGCAGGGGCAGCCCACCCCCACCGCACAGAGTGTCAGACTACCCCCAGATATGGAGGGGTACCAAGCCAGCCATCCCACAGCACTGCAGGACTGGTCATGCCTTTCAGCAAGAATCAGCTCCGGAGGCCACAGCAGCAGAGTAGCCAGAAAACTGTGGCCTCCCCCCAGGCCCTGGAGCAGCAGGTAGGAGCCACAGCCACCATGCTCTGCCTCTGCAGCTAGGAATTGGGTGGCTAGGGCTGCCCCCCCCTGCCAGGCCCTGGAGCAGTGGCTGCCATACTACAGTTAGCAGCAACCCCAGTCATTGCACCAACACTGCTCCACTCAAGCAGCATCATCCAGAGCCTACTCACTTGGAATACCCTCCCCCACCAGGGAGGGAAGCTGGTTCCACTAGCAGCAGCTCTGCATGCGCCCAGCTCCCTGCCCACCTGGCTCACAGCTTGGCGCGCCTTCCCCCTGGAGCATGAAGAGCCAGCTCTGCTCACAGCAGCTGCACACCCTCCCAGCTCTGTGCAAACCTGGCCTGGGGTGGTGGTGGTGGTTCCCTGCTCACCTAGGGCACCAAAAAAAGAAATCCTTGGGATGGGCCTGATCAAAGTGGAAGAGGTTAACTGAAACACACATTCCGACTTGATTTCAAGAGGCCAAATTAATCTTTACCTTTAGCCTGGCTCTGCTGAACCAGTATTTATAACTCTACTGTAGAGTTTCAAAGCTAGCTATAGCTTCAACCACAAGGTCTCAAGGGCTAGGCCAGGTCACCAAGGCATAGTCAGTATTCCAGCTGGATTCAGTCTCCTCTAGGTTACTCCAGACTTACAGTCCAAATAGACTACAGGCCCGATCACACGGAGAAGTAGCCACGCGATAGGCACGAATATCGAGTGGATATTACTGGCGCGATCACAGGGGAACATGTGGCAAGTGTCCTGCACCCATTGCCAACCTGTTTCTTCCTGCCAAAGAAGCGCAGTTAAAAACTACCAGCGAAAGCCCACTATCAAAGGGGTTTGCGACGGCCCGCAGACGAAGGTTCCCATGTGATCACTCCACAGGGTTGCCAAGTCCAGGTTGGAAAATACCTGGGGACTTTGGGGGTAGAGCCAGGAGAAGGTGGGGTTTGGGGAGGGGAGGGGCCTCAGCATGGTACAATGACATAGAGTCCACCCTTCAAAGCAGCCATTTTCTCCAGGGGAGCTGATCTCTGTCAGCTGGAGATCAGTTGTAAAAGCAGGAGATCCCCAGGCCCCACCTGGAGGCTGGCAACCCTATCACTCCAGCGTGCTCCTGCTCCCTCGTTGAAGCGTGCCGGAAACTCGTGCTGATGAAAAAACACCAGTTCACCGCTGTCACGTCTGATCGTGTAGTGGCGGGTCAAATTGCGACGGCGCAAATAGCCTCGCCTCCCCTCCGCGTTATCTGGCATGTGTGACTGGGGCCTACAGTTAGTGTTGCCAGCCACCCAATGGGAACAGGGGTCCCCTGCCCCCAGCTGGCATTTCCTGCCACCACTTTGAGTAATGACAGGGTAAAAATGAAATTTGAAAAATTGCTGATGGCACTTTGGGGCTGGAGTTCTCCTGGAGTCACAACAGACTACAGAGATCAGTTCCTCTGGATAACATTGCAGCTTTGGAAGGTATATTGTATTGTATACCATACAGTCTAGGAAAAACTGAAGTCCCTCCAAATCTCCAGGAATTTCCCCAGCCAGAGTTGGCAAACCTACTCAGTGGAGCAAACAAACACACACACACACACACACACACACATATATTTATCCTGTCAACATGCTCCAAAGGCTGATTTACACTGGATCAAAGCATTCCCAGTTCAAACTGGGCTCAAAGCAAATGGATGCAAGACAATATGAACAAGCTTCTTTTCAAATTTTTCAGTGTTCGCAGTGTTTGTGTCCAGCTACCATTTTCTCCTGGGAAACTGATCCCTGGAGTCTCTCCAGAGACCTACCAGAAACAGTTCAAAACTAAAAACATTACAATAATATCACAAAAACACCAATATTTTTTAATATCAATATTAAAAACAAGGCATTCAAAACACACCAGGGGCATAAACCGTCCATAAAATAACACTGAGCAGCCTCAAATGATACCGACAGAATGTTCCTCAGCCTCTAAGTAGACCATAAAAATGTCTAAAAAACATGAAATCCTCAGTTAAAAGCCTGGGTAAAATGAAATTGGCTTGGAGCCAAAGAGGCAAGCAAAACTCAAGAGGCGGGCTCTCCAAAAGCGAGCTGCCACCACTGAAAAAGTTCTTTCTCTAGTTTCTGCCCACCTTTCCTCTGCAAGTGGGGGCACAGGACTTGGGAAGAGAATCTCGAGAACTGGACTGTGTGGAAGAAGGCAATCTTTCAATTCGGGGGATACACTTCTGGGTAGCAGTGTGTGTAAACAAGATCTTGGGTAGGGATGGACATGAGCAGTCATGTGATGAAGCTGCAAAAAAAGTCTAATGAGGTCTTGGGGTGTATCAACAGAGGCATAACCTCTAAAGCACAAGATATCATGGTCCCACTGTACACAGTGTTGATCAGGCTGTAGCTGGAGTACTGTGTACCGTTCTGGAGGTCTTACTTCAAAAGGATGAGAGAATGCAGTGGGTGCAGAAGAGAGTGACAAGGACAATCAGAGGCCTGGAGACCAAGCCCTACAAAGGAAAGGAAAGGGATCTGGGAATGTTCAGTCTGGAGAAGAGAAGGTTGAGTAGGGAACATGATTGCTCTCTCCTTAAGTATCTGAAGGGCTGTGAGAGGAGGGCAGGGAGCTGTTCCTGTTGGCAGAAGAGGATAGGACTCACAATAATGGCTTTAAATTATGGCTGGAAAGGTACTGACTGGATATTGGGGGTAGTTCGGCAATGGAATCGACTGCCTAGGGAGGTGGTAAGCTCCCCCTCACTGGCGCTCTTCAAGCAGCTGTTGCATGAACACTTGTCAGGGATCCTCCATTGAGCAGGGAGTTGGACTATATGGCCTTGATGGCCCCTTCCAACTCTGATTCTAAGTACCCTGGCCCCAAGCCATGTAGTGTCTTAAAGATAAGAACCAGCACTTTGAAGTGTGTCTGGAAGCAGATGGACAGCCACTGCAGATTTTTCAGCACAAAGGGGACATAATCCCTGTATCCAGCCCCCAACATTAGCATGGCTGCTATATTTTTGACCGACTGAAGTTTCCAGACCATTTTCAAAGGCAGTGCGCATTGCCTGGATGTGATCAGAGTATGGATCACTGTGGCCAGATCACATTTTCTGAGGAACAGCTGGTGTATCAGCCAAAGCTGACGAAAGGGGCTACATGCCACTGAAAAGACCAGGTTGAGCCCCCAACTGTTGGTCAGCACATCCAATGTACAAACCTGCTTCAAAATAGATATAATCTGCTTTTATTGTGGGGAAGGAATATGAGGAAGGAATATGAAGCAAGGGAAATGCAGAGAAAAGCCAAAGTTGCAAGAGACTCAGTCAGTCAGTTCCAGTCCTTAACTGTTGCCAATATCAGTGCCCTTCTAAAACCAGGGAAATGATCTTGCAGGCAGTATAACAGAGATCATAAACAGGATAATGAAAATGTTAATTCAGCACAATAAAGAAATGTCACTATGACCTGATTTTTGTTGTTGGCTACAACTCAACAGCTGGTAATTTAACTGTCAAGGAGCTTATTGCTGTGGATCTGCAATCTGTCAGAAAGAGTTCCCAGGAGAAATACACAGTGACTGCTGATTCTTTGATCTGTCATTGTGTATGGGACTCTCTTTCCTCTTGGTTACCAGTAGTACAGCAAACTTGAAATGTCTGTACTGTTTTAACCTCTGTTCTGAAAGAATTAGGTCATGCTGGGCTGATTTAAATAACATCTCTACACTCTGGAAAGAAGCAATATGCTAAAGATGAATCTTGGAACCCAGTGGCACAGTCCCACACCATGATCTGTCCCTATTTTTAAACCCAGGCTCCTTCCTGGGAGCGCACATGGCTCTCCTGCTCCTTCATTGTATCCTGCAACAACCCTGTAAGGCAGGGTGATACAAATGGAGAGTGGGGGTGGCACAAGGTCACTTGGCAGGCTTAATGGCAGAATGAGGAAGTGCACCCAGATGTTCCTAGCCCAGCCCCTGGGCCACATTGGCTCTTCTTGGCCACTCTGTATGCAGGCATTTTTACACACACACACACACACAGACAGACCACCACCACCACCACTGCCTCTTATTACATAGAACCTGCATTTCTCAGTCTACTTTTGCTGTTTCCAACTCTCCTACACTATGACTTTCTAGACCACCTGAGAACTATGATTTGCACAGTGCTGATTTAGATTACTAACTTGCTTCTTCATGATTCAAAAGGACACTTTGTTCCAAAAAACTCAAGCATAACTAAGCCTTCTCCCCAGAACAAAGAAAAGAGAATCCTATAGCAGAGGGGCATTTTAGATACTGCCACTGGATTAAATTAAAAAGGTTTTCAAATATGATTTTATTTACTCCATTAATACTCCACCTTACTCCCCAATGGGGAGCCTAAGAGGTTTACATCATACTCCTTATTTTCACAACAACCCGGTGAGGCAGGTTAGACTGGCGCTGTGTGACAAGCCCAAGGTCATTCGACAAGCTTCTCTGGCAGAGGAGCTGAACCTGAGTCTCCCAGATCCTAATCCGGCACTCTAACTGCCACATGTTCTTTCTTTCCTCGGCAGACTTGAGGATTCTCTACTTGTGAAAATGCACTCCTCCAGTTTCCCGTTGATCTAGATGTGCCTGCTGCCACACAGGCAAACAACAGGCTTGTGTGTAAAAGATAAGCACAAGAGTTGTGATGGTGTCCCGGAGTGAAGCAAGCATTTTCAATTACAGAATGCCTTAAAGATTAATACAGTACATGCCATTGTTTTTCCATTTCCAAATTATGCTGTTCCATACAAAAAGAATTACAGCGATAAAGGAAACATAAAGACTGTTCCCAGATGCTGCTGTAGAGCCTGTTGTTGTTTTTTTCTTCCAATGGTAAGTTAAAAGCTTAGGCCTGGCCACCATCCTAAGGCTCTGCATTCTTGCCTTTTAGTTGCCTCAAAGTTTGTGTTTTCAATTAAATATTGAACATCTGACTTGCTTGTTTGGATGGGATCAAAACAGATAGCAACTAGGCTTGGGGTGACAGATGCGGTTGCATGTCCTGATTGGTTTTAACAGAGAGGAGACAAAAGAAACTTTTCTTTCACACAAGGGAAAGGTGAATTGCTAACAGGTGTATTTGCTCACAAGAGAGATTACTACAAGAGAGAGAGACAGACAGACAGACCATAATCTTACACAGTTTACTAGTACCTTCATACAGCTGAAATATGGGTACCCAACCTTTCCCCTTGAGAAAGCGCTTAAGGCAGCTTACAGGAATATAGAAATAAAACTTTTAAAGCCAACAATGGAACTGCTCTATTACAAGACAAAACAGCAGCCCTTCATACTACCTATCCACAGACAAATGTGGTATCAGTTCAAAGAAGCCCTCTGGATCAATGCCGTTTACAGCACCTTCTAAAAATCATTAAAGAGGATGCATTCCAAACTTCCTCTAGCAGTTCACTGCAGAGTGTCGGGCAATGACAAAGTAAGTCCAAGGCTGAGGACAATTGCACAGGCATGTGCAAGGGGTATAGTAAGCAAGGAACACTGGGAGGAACACAACAGGCAAAAGGGCTCATCCCAGGAGAGAGAGAGCTTCAGACATGAAAGCACCTGGTCATATAAGGGTTATAAAGTAAGCACCAACAGCCTAAACTGAATTTGGAAATACACTGGCAACCAGTGAAGTTGTTTCAGACCAAGTGTTGCACGTTCAGAGCTGGGTGCCCCAGACAGAAGATGGGTCGCCACATTCTGCATCACTGAGGTTTCTGAGTTACCTTGAAGAGCAACCCCACATACAGCAACTACAGTAAACCTGGCTACATGGATCCAAGCTGTAGTTATTTTGAGGCTGGACAAATATAATATACTCCACAGGTCTGCCCTTAAAGAAAACTTGGGAACTGCATTTGGTGCAGAACACTGCAGTCTGGCACCAAGTGGAATCTGCATATCACTTCCTTTGTGCAGACACTCTGTGGGTTACTGATCAGTTACTGGGTTCAATTCAAGGTACCAGCTATCACCTACAAAGCCCTTGAAAGCACTGGACCCACATACCTTTAGGACCACCTTTCCTGCTGTGTTCCACTGTGACAGCTCCAGTCACCTGAGCAAAGCCTTCTGAAGGTGCAACCCTGAAAACAGGTAAAATTAGCAATTGCCCTTTCAAATGCATTCTCATTGGTGGCTCCTTCATAGTGGAACAGTTTACCTGAGGCTATCGGGAAGCCCCCCCTCCCCCCCCCCCCCCCCCGGTCATTTCACAAAATCTGCACATTCAGGAGGGCTTTTGTGTAGGAGCAAAGATGTGGTGTAACGGTTCATTTTAGAAGCTAACTTTAATTAGGGGTAAAGCCTTTTCTACACTGACTGTCTTGCTGCACTAAACAGATAGGTTTGCATGTGTTGTTCTGGGTCCCTCCCAGCCCAAGAACTATGGTTTATTTTTTCTGACTAGGGCTGCAACCAGATATGCCATTTGGTGTGGAGGGGAAGCGAGCCTATTTCCCCCTGTGGAAATTGACACAGCGTTGTGCAAGCACACATCCTTTGTAGCTGCTGGCTCAGCCCATCACTGCATGATCAGACAGCACATGCAGGCAAGTGGTGGGGGGGGGTTGCCTTTTGTTTCCCATGCGCATAAACGAGGAATCACACCTCTGCACTGAGGAGTATGCTGTTATGTGCATACTGCTAAGCGAGGGGAAAAGAACAGCCCTGAGTTGGGATGGAATGAGCAGACCATCCCAATGGCTTGAGTGTGTACTTGAGCGTTCAGACAGGGGAAAGTCCGTCCGTGGCCCGTCAGCAAGCATTAGGACTGGATGGTGTCTTTTAACTGCGCTTCTGTGGCGGGGCAGCACAGGATGCTGATGGCTGTGGGACCTTTCCCAGTTGTTGCTATCTGATTGTAACCTTTAGATCCATCAGGCATTCACAGCTGAGTCGGATCTAAAGGAAGGTCTGACCACAGTCTAGGAATCTTTGCTGCTAAGATTCAAATGTTATATTTTGTAATCTGCTCTCTGATTGCCTGATGCTAGCATATTTTGTAATCCACAAACTGACTACCTGAAAGATTTTATCATGCTTTTTATCATACTTGCACAATCTGTCTTGCGTCCCAGTGAGAAAGGCAGACTTTAAAGAGCAAGAAGAAGAGGAGGAGGAGGAAGAGGTCATCATAGTCGCAAGGATCAGTGAGACTGACAAGTCAGCTGAGTCTAGAAGGGGGGATATTCTTGCCCAAGTTACATAATTGGCGGTTGTAATTCACAGGAAAGCACCTGTGATGTCGACATAACTTACAGCTCCTAGCACTGGATCTGTTTGTTGTGTGCACATCCCAGTACCCCTGAGTAGTTCAGAACAGCTCATGTCAACTCTGAAACATACGTTGAACTTGAGTAGACAGTGATATGCTGAAAACAATTTAGTGAGCTTCAGAAGTAAGTAGGAATGGAACTTGAGCTTTCCATATTCAAGCACAATACAAGTCAGGAAAGTCATACCATTTGTTTTCAAATGATGTTTGGGCTGGATATGGGTGGTGCTTGGAGAAAATCTTTCATTGGGGGCTGGTGGTATCTCTTGGTAGTCCAGGCCACAAGGATAGACCTGTCCTGAGATGCCCAGGAGAAAGGCAGATATACAGATATTTTTTAAAAAATAAAAGTTTCAAAATTTCTTTGCTGGTATTAGACATCTGATGCTCATATGGACATTCTTTTCTTTTTTTAAAATATTTTATTGCGTTTCCATTCCACGTATTTTACAATATATAATTTCACATTTTCTCAAAATGAGAGTACTTATATTATCTCAACCAAGAGTATAATTTGGACCAGGTATCTTTTGGATCTTTTCTCTTATCTACAGAAGTCAAATATTCTTGTAACAGAACATATTCTTGTAACAGAACACTGTCAATAATCCCTCACAATGGCCACTCAGCCATTTATCTGTGGAACATTCAACTGTCTCCAGGGTAGTTAATCCTATTTTTTTCTGGTATGCTCAAGATATTGAGACACTTAAGAGTTCTTAGTAATAGCCAAAGCCTCAAGGAATATTCTGGGACCCAGCAAATGAACCCATTTTCAATGATAGTGGATCCTGCATCTTTCAGCCATACCTGAGGACTATAAGTGGTAGCACACTGATCCACAGCACTTTCCCCTAGTAGATAGAATCTTGACAGGTCCAGGCCATCGGCCCCCTGGGACTTTTCCTGGTAGCCCCAATGGCCAATCTACCCCTGCCAGCAGCACCAGAGGAGCACGCTTCACACCAAAGGACTGCCTCTACAGCAGCTGAAGTGCAGTGGAAGCAGAAGCAAGGTTTAAAATTCAAGCCATAATTTCTATTTCAGCTAGTTAAGCTTTTTAGAACAGTAAATTTCCAATTTCTGTTTGGTTCATCCTTTACAAAAAACATACATTCCCAGATGCCCAAACCAGTAGATTTTTATTCTCCGATAACTAGCAAGATTAGACTAATCATTCACTGACAAATTTGTAAAGAACATTCTGATGCTGTATATATTCTCTATTACATTTTATCTGTCATTTCTCCAAAAAGCTCAGATCAGCCCTGTGTGGTTCTCCCCTCCTCCATTTTATTCTCACAAGAACCCTGTGAGGGAAGATGAGCTGAGAGCTGGTGAGTGGCCGGAGGTCACCCAGTGAGCTTCATGACTAGTGGTGATTTGAACACAGCCCTAATCCCGTGCTCTAACCCCTACACCATAGGCTGCACAGTAGAGGCTGCACATTGAAGACAGTGGGGCTTCCTTCTCAGTAAACGTACACAGAATCAGGCTGCGTGCGTAAGCAGAACTACTGAAGAAATATACCAGAGAAAACAGTTTGAGGATTGTAGCCTTAAAGTGCAATCCAGCAATAGTCAATCTTGACTAATTCTCATTAAAATTAATTGAACTGGAGTTAAGCTTTTTGCAGCATTGCACCCTTAGGCTAAGTTACAGACTTATTTGCACCTGCAAATCATACCCACACAAAATGGAGAACAAAGGCAAAAAATGTGACGCTAAAGCTCTCGTAAAAACTTTAGTGAGAGCAGAGGCATTAACCCAAGTTTCCTGGCCAAATTCCACTCAATCCCAAAATGTAAAAAAAACCCTGACATGTTAAGTAGCTACTTTGTTCCACTCCAATAGTGTCCTCATTTCTGTTGCAAATGAAGAGGTTTGCCCATGTGTTAAGCTGGAAGGGTGCTTTGGGAACATTTTGGAAAACACTATTATGCAGTGTAAAAAAGCCTTTTGCTTTACATGCACGGTAGCTGCTGCTCAAGTGATAATTTTCTGATGTGTTTAACCCTCCTCCCCTTAACAGCACCAGTTCATGGCTATTCAAGGGTTTATTGAAGTAAAAAAATGCATTTGAAAGAACTGGGCTACTTTCTTATTTGTTTCTAGCCTATAAAAGGCACACACACAAAAACCAACAACATATTTGAAATCCAAAACACCACTTGTTTACCAGATATGGATCTCATTCTAGTTTATAACAATTTGGATTCATGCTGTCATGTTTATATAGTTTTATCAGCTCAAGGACAAAAAAATTAGCATAAAATAAACACTGAGCATTACATCTTCCCTTACAATAGCCTCTTGCTACCAAAAGCAACATCAAACAAAAAGATACTGTGTGGCTTTGAGATTTTGCAGATTCTCTGGCAAACATTTTGGACTCCCTTCTGCACTTTCCTCCTCAATATGTAGGGGACAGTGCTTCATTACGTGTAAAAGCTGCAGGCCCTTTGCTGGGGAGGGGGGGCAATATATTAATTTTATTTATTTACTTAATTTATAGACTGCCTTTCTTGCTAAGACTCAAAGCGGATTTAAAACCACAAAAACGATTCAACCTGGCAGCATAAAACCTCCAATAAACAACTCTGTTTTTGAGGGTGCCACCAGCCTGAGGGCATCAATATGATACAGGTCACTTTGCTACCTTGGCATCTGGGGGTCTCTGCTTAGAATTCCTGCTAGGGCAAGGCAGTACAAAGCAACTCGAAGATTTTCCATACCCCACATAATCACCAACACCTTTCTCTTTATTGGTGGCAGGTGAGAAAGAAAGGAAAAGAAAAAAACAAGCAAGAGATTCTCCTTCATTCTAAGATATAACTGAGTATTTATTGAATACCTGATTATCTAAAAAGTTTACATGCCTCCCACACTATTCAGAAAAACAAGGTTACATTGCATTTCTAAATAGTGCACAATTTGGAACAGAAATGGCCAATGCCTGAAGATGTTTATGTGATGGCAGGTTTTAGAAGATGATATCCCATCACTAGAGGCTTGAGCCAAAGAGCAAGAGCTCATGGCTTGCAGCGTCACTTGGATAAACCAGCCATAGAGTCCCAGCCAGCCCAAGATATTGTGTTCCTTTGTTGGATGGTCTGATATTTGTTGTTGTTGTGAGCTGCTTTGAGTCCTTTTGGGGAGAAAAATACTTCATTATTATATACTGCACTGCTTGTTCTTCCAAATCTGCTCCACGCATATGTGGACTGCGAAAAAGTTCCTGCATGCCCAAGCGCCTTCAGCCTGTTCCTTTTCAGTTTGAGGTGTGGACCAGACAGAAGCCTGCAGGCCCCAGGTCCACCACCCTACCCTTCTCAGCAATTGGCTAGCCAGGCTGCAGGCAGCTGCTTGAGAGGTACCTGGCTGATATCCAATGCTGGGCCCAACTACCGAGAGGCATCCTTGTTCCCTGTCACCCCCCAGGCACAAATGATGCTCCAGCCAGGGCTGACAGCTAGACTAACATCAAAAGCATCTTGCAGAGGACTGTAGAAACCATGGGAATCTGCTAACTGGAGGGGGGGGGGAATAGATTACCCACCCCGCGTTAGACATTTCTCTGGATTGTGTCACTGACATGAAAAATCCCTTCTGCAAGATTTTTCTGCTGCGTTTTTATTAACATGTGCAGTGGCATCTGTATATGGCATGGGATATGCAAATGTTTGTCTTTTGTTTCCACATAATTCCAAGACATCATCCATGATTTAATTACATGTGTTTGCTCCAATCCGATTTCAGTTTACATGACAGGTTGGTGATTGACAGTGACTGAAGTGAAGTCACAGGCTCATGCTAAACTGCCAGATTATTTATGTATTTCGTTTGCATTAAGAATGACTTCACTGGAGCATATGGTACAAATAATGGGATATTTAGAAATCAGGAGCACATAAAAACTAGGAACAACTTGGATATATAAACCATTTAGAAACTATACTGTGCCTCATTAGAAAAGATATATATTTACCTAGCCTGCTCCATACTACGGAAGTTTGTGGTAACTGGAGACTGTGGATATCTTTAAAGATCAGATTCACTTTAAGACCAACCTAACCCCCTTTGTACAAACATTTAAATCACAACTAACTTTAACAGAGGAATGTTATTATATTTTAAGGATGTAAATTTTGCTTCATTGCATACATAAGCAACTTATTCAGCAAAAAAGGTCTCTCATAGAAATGTCTGGGGCAGATGAAAGCTGTGAATTATGTATGTTTAGGAACACTTAATGGGCAATTCTACATATCATACATGACCATAATCGTACCATACCAAGTCACAGTCAGAAGCAATGTTGAATTTCCACTGTGAAACCCTGGTCACAACACCCTAGTCATAAACAAGGAACACTGGATTTCCATGATCACTCTGGCCATGGGCGGCTAGAAAGGTTCTCTACTGGCTGCCACCACTCTGGTATGGGTCTCCTCGGGAAAGCCCAGAGCACCCACACTACTTCTTTATACACTCCTTTTCCAACAGGTTTCCCTTTATAAATGACCAAATGAGGCGTGAGGACCCAGGCAGAGTAACAAACAGAGTAACTAATCTCTTTATTTAAGAGATTTAATAACAACTGTAGTTCAAAAATATGTAGGAAAAATGAGCACAGTAAAGGTAGGTAAATCAGCAAAATAATAAATCCTAATGTGTCTGACTACATTGTCCTAGCCTTCTCTAGGTATCTGTTCTTGGACTGATTCACCCCTTTTGGATGAGGGATCCCTTCTCCTGTAGCAGCCTCACCACCCCTGCCCCCTACAAGAGAGAACACCCTCCCACTTTGGGCAAGGCCTTTTATTCCTTCTTCCCAGGCACCACCCTCTACTCCTCTGCTGGTGTAAGCTTTCCCTCCAAATCCCCTGTTAGCCAATCACAGGGTCCAGAGGGTACCTGGTAAATGTAGGCTCCCTTAGTCACTCTAATACAGGCTTCCCTAGAGCCCCTGTCTTCCCCCTCACTCGCCAGGCTTAAAGCGGCCTGAGGTGGCCATTTTTATCAAAGAAAAACATGGAGGAAGAATTACGATCTGTCCTTAACCCATTTTAATCTGACTTTAGGCCAGGATTTGGGGCTAAAACATCATTTATTTATTTGTTTAGAAAAATTTTATGCTGCCTCTCCATATACCTACCTAAAGCAGCTTACAATTAAAAAATAATAAAATAAACCCTTAAAAGGTAATCATTAAAATCCAACAGTAAAACCCCAGCTCTGCATAAAACCATAGTCCCTAAAGCAGGCCGCTGACAGCTTAAAAAAACTTTCAGACTAAAATAGTATTAAAAGACCAATCCCTTAATGAAAAGCCAGGGAGAAGAGAACAATTGCGGCCTAGTACCTAAAAGAAAGCAATGTGGATGCCAAGCAAACCTCAAGCGTTAAGCGTTGCTACTGAAAAAGCCCCGTCTCTGGTTACCACCCACCTTACCTCTGAAGGCAGGGCACAGACAGCAGGGCTTGTGAGGCAGATCTTAACAGGTAGGACTGTATGGTAGTCCTTCAAGTACCCTGGCCCCAAGATATTTAGGCCCTTTCTGCACTCTCCTTTTAACCCATGTTCACCATGTTCATGTCCTCCAAGCAATTCTTCACTAACATCGAATTCAACCTTCTTTTTAATCCAGGTATTTTCCACATTCTGCACTAAAATCGAGTTCAACCTTCTTTTTGTTGAGCCCCCCCCCCCCTCGGTTTCAGCCTGCTGTAGCCCCAGGTTATTTGTATGCTATTTTGCCGTGGACTTTTAAATTGCATCAATTTAAACACTGAGAAAATCTGGAATGGCAGGAAAATGCGGAAAGGACTTTAATGCTATGAAGATAAGAACCAGCACTTTGAATTGTTCTCAGATACAGATGGACAGCGAGTACAGATCTTTTAGCACTGGAGTGATATAATCTCTGTATCTCGCCCCCGACAACTACCTGGTTGCTATATTTAGGACAAGCTGAAGTTTATGGACTGATTTCAAAGGCAGCCCCATGTACAGTGCATTACAATAATCTAACCTGGATGTAGTCAAAGCATGGATCAAAGCGGCCAAATCACACTTTTGAGGAACAGCTGTACCTGGCGTATCAGCCAAAACTGAAAAAAGGTACCAGTTGCCACAGGAGATATCTGGGCCTCCAACTACAGGGCAGGATCCAGGCAGTGCCTCCCAAGTTATGAACTTGTTCCTTCAGAGGAAGTGCAACCCCTGCCAGAACAGGCTGACTCCTCAGTCCTTGAACAGTTTTTGTCACTAACCAGCAGCACCTCAGTCTTGTCCGGAATGATCTTTACTTTACTAGCCCTCATCCATCTCTTTACTGTGTCCAGGTCCCTGCTCAGAACTTCCACAGACCCATCTAACTCAGCTGTTAAGGAAAAGTAGAGCTGTGGCCTTGGTTGATGATAGCCATTTGCAGTTGGATAAGAGCAATCCATTGCTATTGATCTGTGAGTGACATTTGATACAACTGACCACACTATTTTGGTGAGCCAACTGCAATCAACGGTTATAGGATTAAGGGAGTGCCCTCTGTTAGTTGTATTGGTTTCTTGTTAGCAGGAAATTGAGAGCCAAACTAGATGTGATGCGTCTATGGGTCCAACCCATAGATACTGCTGCCATTTAAAAATGCTGCATGGAGGGCTGAGGTGCTCTTGTTCCCATCTGTGCCTCTTCAAGTTCCAAAACATAGGGCTGGAGGTACAGCCATTTTGGCACTTGAAAAACAAGAGCACCTCAGCCCACCTCATGGCATTTTAAAACCACCTTAAAATGGCAGTGGCATTTATGGATCAGATCCGTGGACACTGTCACATCTAATCTGGCCCGAAGAATTACCATAGTCTGCTAGCAGGGACCTGATGTGTGGGGCACCCCAAGGATCCATTTTATCCTCAATGCTCTTTAATTTCTTCTTTTATTTAATTTTTATTTATTTTTTTAAATTTCTACGTAAGATGTTGAGTGGGTTGTCACCAATATACGGATGACACTCAGCTTTATATTTCATTGTCCAGGCCTCCAGAGACAATTGTGAAGTTCCTGGGCCAGGGTCTCAAGGCTGCAGTCAAGTGGCTGAGGGTAAACAAACTGAAGTTTAATCCAGACAAGATGGAGATTATGCTAGTTGCGAAGGCAGAATGGCTGGTGATGATTTATAAACTTTCCCATGATAAATCAAGATTAGTTAGGATTGCCAAGATCCAGGTGGGCCTGGAGTTCCCCTGGCATTAAAACTGCTATCCAGACCAGAGAGTTCAGTTAAGAGGAAATTGCAAATTTAGAGGACAATATTTATGGAATTACACCCCTGCTGAGCTCCTTCCCTTCCCCCAGACTCCACCCTCCCTAGGCTGACCCCCCCCAAACCTCCAATAATTTCCCAGCTCAGAGCTGGAAACCCTAAAGAGCTTGGGGATGCTCCTGGACCCTGCCCTATCTACAGGATAAACATGTCAGTGCTGCTGATAGAAGTGCTTCTTTCAATTACATCTAGCTTGTAAATTGGCCCCGTATCTACATCTTGCTGACCTGACTACACCGATCCATGCTACTGTAACCTCCAGATTAGACTACTGTAATGCGCTGTACATGGGCTGCCTTTGCAGATGTCTCGGAAGCTCCAGTTGGTACAAAATGCAATGGCAAGGTTCCTCTCTCAGCTGCTCAAAACACATAACTCCAGTGCTGTGTCAATTACACTGCCTATCTATTTACTTCTAGGTATAATTCAAAGTGCATTCTAGCTTCAAGGTACAATTAAAGTCTTTCGCAGTTTCGGGTCCCCATATGTATCGAACTACATCTTCCATTATACTCCCCAGCACCTATGTCCTTAAAACAGCATCATCCTTAAGGTGCCCTCCCTTAGGAATGGCCACATGGCCACAGCAAAATCATGAGCCTTTTCTGCCAGTCTTTTGGAACAGCCTGCCAGAGCAGATGAGGAGGACACCTGCCCTTGCTTTATTTAGGAAGTCATGAAAGTCAGTCTTGTTCCAGAGAGCACTTGGTGGAGGGCGAAGTATTCCAGCTGATTTCACTGTGAGTCGCTGATCCAATGATTTAACTCTTGTGTGTTTTGCATCTGAATGCTTTTAAACTGGTAAATGTGCTATTTAATCTATTTTCATTTAGTTGACTGGCTTATTATTCGTGTTTTTCCAACTTGGTTGCTATTCATTAGTTGCCTTAAGTCCAAGAAGATAAAATGGATAGAAATGTGGAAAGGAAAGGAAAGGAAAGGAAAGGAGATCTTCCTTTCCCATTGTAGCAGCTCCAATCCATATTCCCCATATCTGCTTTCTTAGTTCAATTACAAACTTGGGGATTTGATCACAGATGCCAAGCATCATAGGTAAATTGGCCCTTGCTTGTTACACAGAAATTTGGTAAAGATTAAGGTAATTTGGTCAAGATTAAGACAATTTCTTAATTAAGAAACTAAGACAGTTTCTTAGGATTTCTCCAAAATGACAACTTAATTGAACTCTAACTTTATTCATTTATTAAGGCACACCAATTAAATGACTTCACAAATGTGCCAATAAATATTATTATAAAAATGGTGTTTTTCAGTATGCTGATGGAGTTGTGTGGTTTTCCCATGGCTACTTTGGGCTTCTACACAGCAGGTTCCCCTGCATTTTCCCTGCCTCAGTCCCCAGTAGCAACCATCCCCCCTAGCACCATGGGCGCGGGGTTGTTTTGTTGTTGGGGTTTTTTTGAAAAATAAAAGTTAGGAATTCAAAGAACCTGAAACACAGATTGTTATGATGTTATAATGCCATAACAATAAGCCAATTGCTGGTTTTTTAAAGAAAGTCCTCCAGTGGTAGGGAAATGACCTGTGGCAGGGGAAATGGTGCCAATGTGGTCAGGACCAGAAGATCCAGATTTTCCCAGCCCCCCAGCTTTGCTGCAATCTTTCCTAAAACATCGCAAAAGCAGGATGGGAAACATTGCTGGAAAAACAGGGAGGACCTGGGAAATGCACAGAAGTATCATGATGCAGTAAGGAAGCTTCCTAGTAGTTTCCATTCCAGGCTGGGGCGAATAATCCACATGTAAGTGACCAAGCAGTTATATATGATTTCTGAGTGTTCCATGTATTTATATCCCTTATTTCATAAATCTTTACAACAGCCCTGAAGGTAGACAAGTCTAATTATCTTCATATTGCAGATAGGGGGTTGGGAGAATATTAGCTTGTCTCAGGCCACCAATCAGTTTTGTGGCTGAAATGAAATGTAAACTAGGGACTCCTGTGTTCACAATGAATTTACTATGACACCAGGCCTCCTATGACTAAGTGTTTAAGGCATGTGGTATAGAGTTTTGGTTTTGAGGATGTATCAGAAACTACTGTTAGCATTTATTTGCACAGTTTTTCCAAAACTGGCACTGATTTCTTCAGGCTTTAAAAAATCACATTTCCCTTGTCAACCCGGTTTAACTTTGTACATTTGGCATCTGTAGTTTACCCAAAGCTCTAGTGCCATAACATTATTGAGTAGATCTGTGCAAAGAATCACATGGCAAACACATGCACAAAACCCATCAAATGCATAGTGCCTCAGATGTCAAAGGGGTAGGGAGTCTAGAGTGAAACAAGTCCATGCAAAAACAATATACGCCAACCTTCACTCACTTCTGTAAAGCTTCTTACACAGAAGTTTACAGTCATTATGCCTGGAGGGCTCTTACCAGAACCATGAAGTGGTCCTGTGAGCAGCAGTTGGACTTCCCCTGCTGCAGAATGGGGCTAACTAATTTTATAGCCATGAAACATTAGCTCTTAGATACAATACTTCTGAGTAAGAATATGGGCATTTCAAGTGCAGGGGGACTGAAGGTTGCTTCAGATATGCCATTTTTCCTACACAGGTGTAACATGGGGGGGGGGGGGGATAAGCAGCTTTTTAAAAATACAGACTTATGCAAAGGTGCGACAGTATGCAGCTTCCAAATATGGAAGAGAGAAGGCTCTCAAGTTTACATCACATTTGACAGTATATAGCAAAATACAACCTCACAAAAGAGAAATATCCTGGTAAAAGTGGCAGTTAACATTTAAAATATCAGTCTGCTAGTGTGTACATACTGCTAGTTATTACAGGCCTAGTGAGCACGGGACTATCATGTGCACTCACTTATAAAGCAACATGTCAATCAACCTGAGCCACAGAATTTAAAAAGATGATTGGTATGACAGCCCTGGCCATCGGTAACTGACCTCAAAAATCTGTGTGGCCTTGTCGCTTTGGACTTCCAGCTCTCATGAAGTTGCATGAAGGTGCATCCAGAGATGCTGCAGCTTCTTCTACCCTTCTTCTAAACCAAAGCTTTTTGTTTTAGTTTATATTCTGCTTCATACATTCTTTTGAGTGCAAAAAGCACGCTACAGTGGATAGGATGGGAGTGGTGCTGGAACATGTAAGGCAGGGATTCCCAACCATGTAGAGCCTGTGGGAACATCTATTTTAAGAACAGGCAGTTGTCGCAATAACAAAATAGCTGCCTGGGTAGGCCAACACAAAATGTCCACCATGGGAGCCTAGGCCAATCACAAAATGTTGATAGATTCCATGCGATCATGTGGAACTGACATTGCTTCGTCAGCAACACCGCTCTCCCCAAACACTGCCCACATAAAATTCCCAGGTTGCTGGCACAGGACCAGCAACTAAAGTTGCCAGTCTCCAGGCGGGGCCTGGTGATCTCCCAGAATTACAACGGATCTCCAGACTACAGAGACCAGTTCCCCTAGAAAAAATGGCAGCTTTGGAGGATGGACACTATGAAGTTATATTCCACAGAGATCCCTCTCCTCCCTAAAACAAACTCCCCAGGCTTCGCCCCCAAATCTCCAGGAATCTCCAACCCAGAGTTGGCAACCCTATGACAAACCTTAATTGAAGGAAGGCAGGCTAGGATTGGCTCTTTGAGGAAAAAGCAAGCGAGCGCTCAGAAGCAGATTCTCCAGTACCATGACACCCACAGGAACCATGTTAGCAATCAATTTACATAAAAGAAGAACTGATGAAGCGGTCTCCATGCATACTCAACGTGCACTTCCCTCACATTTACATTGAAAAAAAATCCCTGCACCATAGGAATTAGGAGAAAGGCTTTCAGAACAGAAGTTGCTGTTCCCAGATAGACTGGAGTTTCAGCTTCTCAGTTCTCAGAAAACAAACACTGATTTAGGTGATTTATTTCATCATGTCTCCTCAGAGTTCCAGGATTTGTTTTGGAACTTGTGGCATTTAGTGTGCTTTAAGACATCTGGCACAAATGCAGGTCAAAATGACCCATTCAACAACCTCTTCAACATACAATGCCTTTGAGAATGTTAACTCCATTCACTTCAGTGGGAAATTCAGACTTTTATAAAAATTAGATGCAGCTCGACAAATGTTTTCTTCAGAGAGAAGCAGGCATTGCTCACTGAATAAAATTAAACAACATGCTCAAGACATCGGTATATGCACACAGCAGGGCTAGGACTAGTAGACCACACCCAAAAAAGAGAGAAAAGAGACTAAAATGGCAGGAAAAGAGACTGAAAAAAGACTGAAAAGAGACCAAGTCATCAAGTGCTCCATATGGTTCAAATGTTTGATGCTCACATGTCTTCACACTAGAAATTCTGATAAATAAAAATATATGTATTTTTCAATAATCCCCAACCAAAGAAAGGCTGGTGTTGGTACCTGGGTGCGGAGAGGACGGTCGCTCCAGGCCGATTATTCTCAGAGGATTCTAGTCGCAGGATGAACCTCAGTCATGACAAAGGAAGGAGGAAGGTTACTCCTGACCTTCATCCCCCTCTTCCCTATCGCCCCCTTTCTCCTGTTTGACCCTCCAGATCTCTGCACATGGAGGCAAGCGCGTGTGTCCTCCCCGGCTCTCCCTTGACTTCCCCTCTTAAATAATCAATTCCTAGGCTTCCCCTCCCCTCATCTGCTGATTGTTGAGAACTCGCTCCGGGTATGCTTCCACCTTTCTGCCCAGGTGGATCTTATCTACAGGAAATTGAGGTCAAATCTTTGTCTCCACGGGGCTCGATCTCTCTTTGCCTTCTTTTCATCTTGCTTCTTCTGGGCTTTGGAGCATCTCCAGTTCTCAAAGCTCCATCAGTCCAGCCCTCTTTGGTGAATACTTCCTGGTCTTCTTGTCTGCTGAACCCCTCCTAGTCTTCCATTCCCCCATCTCCCCAGCTCTCCAACTTTCCTCCAGCTTGATGGTGGCCTCCTTGCTTAGAGATGGGAGGTAACTCCCATCTTCCCCAGGGGCCGGAGAGTCCAAACTTGGACAGCCGGTTGAGACCAGAAACAAATGTGTAAGTATACACATTTTGTATAACTACAAAATGATAAAGAATATAATTTTTCTTTCAAAACTTGAGTGGGATGTAAAATTACTTCAACAGTCACACTAAAAAAACTGAAAAAGTTCTTTAGCTTGGCATCAAATGATTATTATCATTTATGATATATCTACCTAGTGGTTTTCTTCCCACTTTAATTTTTCAGTTTGTTAACCAAGCTATTTTTAACTCCAAAACTTGCAAAAAATATATAGCATATCATACAGTAGAATATATTATATGTATGCATATATGCATATCTGTTCATGCACAGTATATCACTTGGTGTTTAAGGCTAAGTTTCATTTGTTTCTGATCCTGGATGCGGTATGGCTTATTCATTTATTATTGAATAAAAACAAAAGGCACACTAAAAAGTATTATTAGGATTTTTTAAATTAAATAGAATGCTAATTGAAATAAAAAATAAATCAAGAATTTTTAGGGTTTTTACCAAAGAAAGCAGTGATTAAACTATTTTTTTTCTCTACACCTTTTTGAAGAGTTTCCCCTTCTTTAAGCAACATAGCCTTCCAACATACCCTGTGTAACACTAACTTCCTGCAAATTTCCTTTTTGTATTGCTCTCTTCAATCGTTCATTGGCTTCTTTGAACAGACGATCAGACGCTTCAGAAATTGCCTCATGGTCCTTTTTTGCCAATGATATCTTACTTTCTATCTCAGCATTTTTTTCCCTAGACTCTTCTGTTTAACTTTTTCTTCCATCTCTTTAGCTAAATGTATCTCCTCCTCTTTCTTTTTTTCTTCCTCCTCTTTCAATATTTTTTGTTCCTCCAAGTATATTATGTATTGCTTATGTATACTTTGTCCCATAGCAATAGGTTCTGATGTCATGGGAACCAGTTCAGGTTTATTTCCATAGGTTTTTAATGTATCTTTGATCATCAAAATTGCATTCAATGTTTGTTCACAAGTAGAAGCCTTGTCCTCAGTCAAATCCCATCTTGACACAGAAATACGCCTCTCAATGTCTGCATTTTCATGTGACAGAGACAATGCAGTCTTGACAACATTCGCCAACTCTTGATATTTCCACCCCCCACACACATTAGTTTTCTTTAAAATTTTATCCCAAAAAACTATCAATTCTTCCTTCAAATGGTGGGTGGTCTGTATACATCTACAACATTTTCCATTCATCAATGAGAACATCTTCTTTTGTATCAATAGGGAGTTCTCTGGCATACCTTTGTTGCATTTGAAGAATAAATAGCACATCCCATAATCCTGCTCCACAATTTTAATTTCTTGAGCACTTGACGGCACAAAAAAGGAGAGAAAAGAGACTTTAAGAGACTAACCCAGAAATAAGAGACTAAAAACTAAAAAAGAGACCTGCTCCTAGGCCTGATGCAGCCTCTACACTTCAGTGTTAAGTTAGACCGTGTCAGTCTGACCCACTTTGTTGCCCGACAAGCATATGAAAAAGACCCTAAGCTTCTCTATGAAGAAGGCTTGAAAGAAATTTGCTTCTCTAGCTGGTTTAGAGGACCAGTTCTATTGCACAGCAACCACATAAATATTCTTCGACATACTTTTCCAATCATCTTATACATGTTTTATTTTTAACAAGCCCCGGTAACCCAGAGAGCATGTGAAGCTCAGTAGTATATGCTACGGCAAGGTAGTTAAGAATATATTGCCTTTATAAACTATGCACTGCTTTACAAGTCTCCAGTTATAACTTCATCAGAGCATGGTAATTGGAAAGTCTGCATAATTCTGGAAGGATATGTGTTTGGTTAAAAGAACACTATTATTGCTAATTGGATACCAAGCTAACATTGTAAATCAGACCGAAATACAGGCTCCTAATTACAATTTTTAAAACAAAAACAAGCACTATATGCCTTTACATTATTTTTGGCTAACAAGTAACTGAGATTATTTCAGTGCTACAAAGTCCATAAATCTTTTCTTTAGTGGTGCCTGATGAAACGTTACTGGATAAGAGTGTGCGCTCCCAAGGTAAATATCTGGTTTGGCAGCCTCATCTTCTCCGGCAAATCGGGTTAGAAGAGTATGTAAGTGGCTCAAACTGGACCAGGCCCAAACAGAGCAGGTAAAAAGCCAAGCTCTGGAATTATCCTATGGAAGAGTTTTTCAGATTACCATGTTTTTATACAACTTGGGGTGACTTCTTGTTGGCTTCTGCAGTTAATGTCTTCTAGCCATACTCCTGCACGGAATGAATTTGTATATTAGAGGATTCCTAATGAAAGTACCCCTTTTATAAGCTTGCTAAGACCTGGAAGAAATATGACAGGTGCCTTTTAAAATACGGATGTATTTCAAAGCTTTCCTGTTACCATCTATCAGGCTGGGCAAGTACTAGGAGAGGCTAGCACACAGAATCAAATGGATGGTTTCAGAGGGAGAGAAACAGACCTCTGCACATCTGCAATTACTACTCCCAACCTGGCAGCTTAGTAGTGATGCAGAGTGGTTCCCAAGGTGAAGAGTGAGCTGCCAAAGAGTAGTATTAAGAGACTTATTGTACCTGCTGCCTGAGCTGGAATCAAAGCAACACAATGGTGTGGTGGGCTTTTACCTCTCAAGTTACGTTTTCATTCCACCTCTCCTCCAAAGAGCTCAGAATGAGGTATATCATTCTCCCATTCCCCATTTCATCCTTGAAATCACCCAGTAAGGTAGGTTAGACTGAGAGAGAAAGAGCGGTCCAATGTCATCAGTCAAGCTTCCATGGCAGAGTGGGAAATCTGAATTTGGACTGCTCCAGATTCTATCCACTATACCATATTGGCTATCTATACATTTCCAGCTCTCTCTCTCACTCTCTCTCTTTTATCCTACTCTTCTTCCAAGGATGGCATACATGGTTCTCCCCTCCTCCAGTTCTAAACCAGAGGGCACAACTTGTTTAAGGAAAACATTTCAAAACATCCCCTAGTAAAAAAAAAAACCCACTGTGGCAGATCCTATAATATGGCATTCCATTATTAGTGCTCTTGTGCTACCCTCAAGACTCAATATCAACACCAGCAGGGCAGTAACTAACGGCGCTGTACAGACAGTTTCTCTCTGTACCCCTCTTTCTCCGTTATATAATCTCAATTTTGTTGGACTTAAAAACACCAGCTTCCCTGTGAACTTGACGGTCTAGCGAACAGAGAAGAACCATCTCAGCAACTGCAAAATGAAACCCAAGTAGGTCACAACTGCCAAACACATCTGTGTTGAATAGAAACAAAGTTCAAATCTTCTCAGTTTATAAAACCATTGGCCTGCATCTTATAGCTGATAAGGATTTATAGAAGTGCTACCAGTAATTGTAACTAAATACTCTCAAAACGATTCATTTCCTAAGATATATAATTTTTACTTTAACCAGTTAATTACTCACTAAAGTAAAATCAATCATAGGTGAATTCTATGACATGTTATATCAGAAAATATTCAACTGGGTTAAACATGTATTTTCCACCAATGCAATGTAGCAAAATGTGGCAGGTTCTAATTTCTACAATCCAGTTCTGTGATCAAGGGGGATGGGGCTTCGGCTTCAGCATTAAATTCATACGTGTAGGAAAAGGCCCTGTGATGTGGTATGCCTATTTTTGTGATAAGGTAAGAAGCACACAGTACATTTGTGTATTCAAATCCAGTTGCTGCATGGTTCACTGCTATTTGCTATCCCATGGTTGCAGTCACACGCACAAGATACAGTGGGGGGGGGGAAGAGAGGCTATTTCCTCTGGCAGAAGTTGACTCGCAGTTGTGCAATCACATGGTCTTTTGAAGCTGTGGGCTCAGCCCGCCACTACATGATCAGACGCAACCACGGGTGAGTCAGGTTTTTTGTTTTTGCCGTTTGTCTCCGATGCACTTAAACAAGGGATCGATGATTTGCACCTCAGCCCTGAGGGCTCCCTATGGAGTGTGCGATGATGCGCACACTGAGAAGGGAAAAAAAACAACGGCACGGAGTCAGGATGGCCTGATCAGACCATCCTGACACCATGAGAGCACGCTGGAGCGATCAGACGCAGGAAAGTCCATCTGCGGCCCATAGCAACCTGTTTGCTACTGGACTTTCTGAGGTGTCTTTTAAACCTGCTTGTGTGGTGGAGGAAAACGGGTTGCTGAAGGCTGCGGGGTGCTTCCCAGATGTTGTTGTGAGATTGCGCTCCTTTAATCTGCCTGGCATTCACTCCTATGTCGGGGCTAATTGTGCGTGTGATTGCGATCCATCTGTAGCAACCTGGCATGATCTGGTCCACTGGAGGGCAGAAGGCACTTACCGCAAGGGCTGAAAGAAACCAGCAGGATGAGTATTGAACAGCTGGCAACAGCACAGGTGTAAAGACAACTTCCTTCCTGCGTGCCAGTCAGCTGGGAGGTTGCCTTCTGGCCCCAGCAGGAGAATTGTAAGAGCTTGAAATCAACCTGAGGCCGCGATCATACACACCCATTAGCCACGCAAGAAGGATGATTCCCCAGCGGATCAAAGCGGTGCGATCACACCAGCACATCTGTGAAGCTTCCCACAACCGTGGGCAAGCCGTGGGCAAGCCGTTTTGCTCCACTGGAGAAGCAGAGTAAAAAACCACTAGTTAAACTCCAGTAGCAAACGGGTTGCTGCAGCCCACAGTCGGACTTTCCCCATGTGATCACGCCAGCGCAAACTTGTGGTGTCGGGGATAGTCTGATCAGGCTATCTCAACACCACGCCTGTTGTTTTTTCCCCCTTCTTAATATGCATATCATCGCATACTGCCAGCAAAAGACCCCAGGTTGGAGAGGCGATTCATCAACCCCGTTTAAGCAAATAAGCGAATCAGAAATGAACGACAAAAAAAAAACCCAACTCGCCCGCGGTTGCATCTGATCATGCAGTGGCGAGTTGTGCCAGCAGCTTCACAGACCTGTGTGATAGTGCAACTGCGGGTCAAATTGCTCCGGAGCAAAATAGTCTCACTTCCCCTCTGGATTATCTCGCTCGTGTGGCCATGACCTAAGATGCCCAAGCTAAACACAAGGAAAGCCCAGACTGTGGCTTGGGGGTTGTGGCTGTGGGGGCAGTGGCGAGCACACGCAGGTTATGAGAAGGTGGCATGGGAGGAGCTAGGCTGTGCCCTGGAAATGGAACTGGAGATAAAAGGGCAGGCAGAGATGGAGCAGGTGAAAGGCAAGAATGGAGACTCAGGAGACTGATAAGGAAAAGGCAGGAAGGAAAGAAAGAAAATGGAGGGCAGAGCCAGAGAAGGAGGAGAGCTGCCAAAGGCAGGGGCCAGCCCACCATCCACATGGAGTGGGGCTGCCAGAGGTGATACTCTGAGGCAAACAGGTGGGCAAGACACTCAAGAGCAACAAGCATCCGTGTGAGGTCAGTGCATCCAAGGGTAACACCAATAAAGAAGAATAAGCAGAGAAGCTTAGTTTGTGAGTTATTTGTGCAGCCATGGAAGAGACCTTTTACATGCCTCCCTTGCTGAGTAGGGCCAAACCATCAAACAATGAACTTGCTCTTAAACAACACAGCACAGCGTTATTAGAAGGAGGGAACTGGGTGGCAAGGGTGGAAATTAAAATATATGCTTTGTAATTTCGATCTCTATGATGAAAAACCTGAGTTTTTCCGGGTCACCATCGAACGTTGCCGTCAGGGGGTCGCTGGGCGCTTGTCGGATCATGCCTCCACCTGGCACAGGGACCCCCGGGATAGGTGGAGGGGGTCCTGCAGCCGGCGGTGTGACCGGGGCCACGGGTTGAGCCGGAGCTCCACCCCCCCCTGCAGGTTGCGCCAGAGACGCCCCAGCCGGTCCTCCACCGGGCTGGGGTTGGCCGGGGAGGGGGATTACTCCAGCCGTGAGGGCCCCCATCAGCTGCTGTTGCATCTCTAACACGGCCTCTCGTAGCTCCACGGCTATGCGGTTGTGCATCTCGTCCAGACTTCGGTCCAGGATGCGGTCCAGATCCTCTCCGGCAGGATCCGGACCCCTGGGCAGCTGGCGTTCTTCGTCCTGGAAGCTGTAGCCCCAAGCTTCCAGGCCCCTTTGAGGATACCGATCCTCCTCCAGCACGCTCGGGCGGCCAAACTCCGATCGGTCGCTGCTGAAGTGTACTCTGCCCCCACTCCGATCGTGGATCCACGTCTTGGAGGTGCCGGCCCCGAAAGTGGCCCATGAGCATCATGGGGAGGGCGGCGGCCAGGTCAGCCTAGCCCCCGTTTGCGGGGGCTGGTACAGCTCTTGCCCCGTGGTCACCGGTACCGGTTGCTCCTCAGGCACAATGGGAGCCGTGGTGACCGGGATCTCCAGCGGGGTGATGGGGTTGCTCCCGTCATCTGACATGGCCAGGTACGGGAGGAACCTAAGGGCAGTTCTCTAACAATCTGTGAGGCTTCTGTACTATCAGCAAGAGATCAGACCTTTGTAGTTAAACAGAGTTCTTTATTTCAAATACTGGAACAGGGTCTCGATGTTTGTTAGAGATGCAAAACAAAGATGACTTGGGTTAATATACCTACAGGCATAGATGCCTAAACAAATCCCTCCAATCAGCATACACACAAAATGTGGGAAAAGAAATGGCGACCGTTTGTTCCCACCAAAGGTGAGAAAGTTATAAAAATTCCCTCCTTGCCCTGAGTGACCCAGATGTGCTAACTCCTAGGCAAAACATTTGGGCAGTGACAATAAAATAACTTTCAAGGCTATACCCACTCTGATAGCACCCTGAGAGTCTCAGGCAGGAGTGGGAGGAAGCCATGGCAAGATAGCCGTTGTTTATGTGATGCATCGGAATGCAAGAGGCCATCCTCCCGGAGAAAAGTAACACTAAGCAGGACAGCAATTTCTACTTCAAGGCAAGCAATAAAACATTTAGGTGATAGCAAAGTATAAAGAAACAGAAAGTAACTTTTCAGCACAGCATGGAACAAGCAAGCTTTTGTCAGATCCTGACACTGTCCCCCTAGCCGCAGGGTTTCTGGGTTGAGGATAATGACACCACTCAAGAACTTCCCGTCCCAGGTCCATGCAGGCACAAGGGCCCCAGGCCTGGTCTGAAGGTTAACCCTTCACCATCCAAATGATGCCCCAGGGTGCTCACCTAAGCTGTACTGTGTACCAGTCAATCAACTTGACCCACATTATGGCTACCATGTGGGGACAGCGCACGACAGCTAAGATGAGATGTGAGCCTTTCATGTGTAGCTGCTCCCTAGATTAAATCAACAATTTTGTCTGTAGTGCAGCCAGGTGGAATGTTTGCAGTGACTTGGAGCTGATGACTTGGTCATTTGGTTAGATACAAGGCATGAAGCACTCAACACAAGGCAAAAACCGCTCACAGGAGGCTTCTGGGTGACAGCTGAATTCTGTAAACATGCCCAGGAACAGTAAAGGCAAAGCAATTGCCAGCAACATTCCTGCTCTTGGTCAAGTGGCTCTATTTATACTCTGCACAATCATAAATAGCAGAACCAAAGCTCTGGGTAACTCATGACTGACCTTTCAGAGGTAACAGTGGGCATGAACATTCTCATACTATTAATGGATTCACAACAGAGCAAATTCCATACTTGAAACATGAACATATGTTTGCCCCATCCCTTCAAAACCTGCAGGATATCAACTTCAAGTACAAACTTGGAAGGAAGGAATATATTGCTCAAATTCCATTTAGAAGCAGGTCAGAGGCTGTCTTACCTCAACATCTGCCCATTTTTTTTCCAGAGGAAAAATATTAACCCAACTGTCAAATATTCTCTCACTGAGGAATAGCATCTGGAAAGAACTACTGTGTGCAAAAACATCTTCACTGACCACTGGTTAACTGTAGTCACCAATTTTATTTCTTTTATCGTGTAGACAGCAAAAAAATGGTGGTCTTGCATAATGTTGTCCCTGGGTTGATGTTCAGGGGGCTTTGTTTTACAGTTACTTCAAAGTTTAAAATGTAGCTCAAGCATACTCAAAGTTACACATTGCACAGACTTAAATAGACTGAGAAGGGAACACATCATCATTTGTATTCATAATAGATGCCAGGTAAGAATTCTGTGTCCCATGCATACACATCATGAAACAGATCCTAGGTGCAGCATGATATAGGAGTGCTCAATAGCAGATCCTTTGGTGGCTATGAGAGATGCTTAGAGTGGGACAAGTTAAATTCTACAGACAAATTTCCTATATCCAGACATGTTATATAGTTTATGGAAGAAAAGGACTATATAGCACAGGAATTAAACTAAAGGTACAATTACAGGAACATTTAAAAATGCATTTGAAGGGTAAGCTGTCCATTCTCATCTGGAACATATAAATTAAAATGTTTTACAACACGTACCATTGCCATCACATATAGGGTTGACAAGAGGCAGGACCCGAGTGATGGGAAAGAAGGAGCAAAGGTAAGGCCCCAGGCCCACTGATCTCTTCCCCCACCCGCACCCGGTTGCCCTGGCGAGGCCTGCCAGCTCTTCCCCCCGCCCCCACCAGTGATGGCGAGGCCCACGCAGCTTCCAGTGGTGGGCCTGCCAGCTCTCCCCCCACCAGCTCTCCCCCCTGCCCCACAACCCCCACCAGAGACGGCAAGGTGGGGCCCGCCAGCTCTTCCCCCTGCCCCCCCAGCGATGGCGAGGCCCGGCAAGGTTTCTCCACCTGCCCCTGCCACCACCATCACCAGCAGCAGCAGCCGCCACAGATCGGAGAGGTAAGTGCATTCCCTGCACATGCGCAGGGAACGCTTTTTTACTTTTGGGGGGATTTAAATATCCCCCCCAAAGTTTTTTGTTTTAACTTTTCAGATTTTTCTGCATGTGGAGGGAGTCCCCCACACGTGTAGAAAAATCTCCCTCCCCCCCAAGTGCCCCCCCAGAGGGGGCCATTTGGCTATTAGATACATAGATATGTTCTATTACTCATTCCTAGTTGCGTCTAGATAGTGTACAGAGACTCTTCCCATGTTAATGTGCAGATTCACATGAATCTTCTTGTAAATTGTCCTGACTTTGTAACATCCACCCCCAGCCACTTTCAGCTTTCTGAATATAAATATATAAAATTTATATAATATAAATGCATTGACCTAACGACTGAACATTTCTCAGACTTCTGGAATAAATTGAAGGTGCCAGTAAACTCTCATTTATTCCATGGGTTAATAATGACCAAGGATGTTGGCTTTGAAGACGTCCCTGGGGCAAACAGCTATTAATTTGAAGATGGCAGCTCATCTTTATTAAAAATATTCTACTTCATTTACACCCTGCGTTTCTCCCCACCCCCCATGGGTACCCAAAGTGGCATATGTTGTTCTTTTTTATCTCTATTAATATACCAGTAAAGTAGTCCTCAGAGTAAAGTGCATAGTCTACTAAGTTAGTACCTGCAGTGTAGCAATGCTATATACAGAAGCATATGGTTTTCCTCTTTCTCATGCTGTATCTAGACATTCTCCTTAGTAGTCTGGTCCACTGGAGGGCAGTTATATCGTTTTCACAAACTATATCTTATAAGATCTTTATATTTCCATATGCATTTACATTGGGCATAACAGACTCAGAGAATTAAAAGTGGAGCTCTGGTGATGGATCATTACCACCTCTCTCTTAGAACATAAGAACAGTCTAGCTGGATCACACCAGTAAGTGGTCCATCCAGTTCAGCATTCTGTTTCACACAAGGGCCAAACATTTATCTTGGAGGACCAACAAAAAGGGTATAGAGGCCAAAGCCTTTCCCTGATTCTGCCTCCTAGAGGTCCTCTTTAGTCACCATTGCTGCTAGTCACTGATAGACCTATCCCCCATGAATCTGCCATATCCCCTCCCACTCATTCAAAGTGTTTCTGCTTCCAATATCTGTACCAGCCCTCTAGCTAGAACATTTTTGGGAGGGGGGCATTGCCCCCACATGCTTACGTCATTTCCAGAAGTGATGTAGACACGGAGGGCCCATTTCTGGCTACAACTATCTAGCACTGTGCCCATTCCATCTAACCTTCTTCCTTCACCACAGTCCCACGAGGGACATCAGAAATTTCTTGCACTCCAGGAGGGTGCCTTCCAGCAGGCACAGTTGCCCACCACTGCTAGTGGGCTGCTCCTGGATCCAGGCACTGTGCATCCCTTGGCCTGCTTGGTGGCCATGCCACAGCCCAGAGCCTCCCTCCGTCGGCACTCAAGCAGAGGTGGAACCGGCCTTCAGGAGAACCAGCTGGGCCACAGCCAAACCTCCCTCCATCAGCACTCAGGCTGAGGCACATACAGAGCTGGCCTTCAGGAGAACCAGCTGGGACACAGATCCAGGGGCCACCCTGGACAGCCAGACAGCTGTGTTGCAGGCATGCTGTTCCTGGCTCCTCTCCAGGCAGGCACAGCAGCACAGCACCTGCTCCCAGGGGCTGCCCGGGGTATCTGGGGCAACGGCTGCTGCTCCCTCACACCACCCTCCTTTGAGCATCTCCTGAAGCAGCAGGGCAGTTTAGGGAGGGGGCATTGCCCCATGGGCCCCTGGGGGACTATGGGCCTTGATCTGTATGACTCCTATCTGTTCCTCTCCACCCAACACTTTTAACCACACTGCCTCTTAGGAAACCAAGATTTCATAAAAACATCATAAAACTCAACAACATGTGGTAAATTATGTAAAATCAACCATCTGGTATAGCTCATTTGCAGTTATACATTATATTCAAGAGTTCTGAACACAGAATTTTGCTTTGTTGTAGTAGAAGCCAGAAGGACCATGGGGAGGAGTCCCAGAATGCATGGCCCATGGATCACAACAGAGATTCTTGTTCTAAGTTGCAAGTAGGATTTTTTTCAGACAGCCTATGTACTCCATTATGGTAACTGGCTACTAATGGATTTTCATCTTTGCTCATAAGAGAGAGCCAGTTTGGTGTAGTGGTTAAGTGCGCGGACTCTAATCTGGGAGAACTGGGTTTGATTCCCCACTCCTCCACTTGCACCTGGCTGGATGACCTTGGGCAAGCCATAGCTCTGTACCAGCTGTTCCCTCAAGGACAGCTTGGGAAAGAGCTCTCTCAGCCCCACCCACCTCACAGGGTGTCTGTTGTGGGGAGGGGAAGGGAAAGGAGTTTGTAAACCGCTCTGAGACTCCCTTGGGGAGTGAAGCGTGGGGTATAAATCCAATCTCTTCTCTTCTTCTTCATAAGGGCCATTGTTTTAAAATAGGGCATCCATTGATCTTAAGACTAACCTTATTTAGCCAAGCAATAGAAGCTCATTCATCATTCCTTTTGTTCCCTATCCTACTCATAGGTTATTTTGCTCCACACAATCTGGCTCTTGGCCTATTTAATTTCAGTAATCATAATCAAGACCAGAGTGCACAGCTCATTGTTAACCTAGCTGGATTTAGCGATCCAACAGTACGTAAAACAGCAAATTACATTAGGAATAGAAGGTGCTGCCAACAGCTGCCACAGTTGATTGGAACTATTACGATTCTCAGAAATGAATACTACCATCGTGTGGATTCAGTCCCAATAGGTTTGAAATGGTAACTAATACATTTATTAGCTTTCACAATTGTTAAAGAGATCCTGGCAAGCAAATAGGTCTTGAGTTTGTTTTACCTAACTTGCTTTGGGAGCGATGACTCTAGAAATCATTGAAAAACCAAATGAAGACAACATGTTTCCCATAATGCATTGCTAGTCACCTGAGGCAGTGTAAGGAAGATGACTGAGGCAGTGTAAGGAAGATAATGCGTTGGTGTGAGCTAAAGGAATTGTGGGGTTCTTCTTTCTTTACAACATTAAAGCCACAGGAAAATATTGCAGTGAACAAATCTGTTATAATTAGCTTGGCAATTTTTTGGCTTATAGCAACCTATATTAGATGCACAGTAACAGGCATCAAAGCCCCTACAATGCTATAAGTTCAGCCACAATCTAAAGCCCCACAAATGAATGTGCTTTGAATGGACAGAAATTTCCAGTCATGCATATGGAAAGCATCCTGCTCACTGAAAGTAAGAAAGAACTACCTCCATATG